>JAMPIT010000300.1:0-1200000 GCA_026261815.1 Monarcha castaneiventris obscurior | reverse complement strand
GGGTTGTGATTGAGGACTCCACCAGCAGTGGAAGTGTCATGGAGTAACAAACACAGGCTATGCCCATGCTCCAAAAAGCCTTCCCCACATCTCCACTTTGAGGATGCACTGTTTAATGTTACTTAGGAAATGTGTTTCCAGCTGCAAGGGCGGTGGTTTCTAATTAAACACAATCTTCCAAAGAGTGGAAGTGGCAGGAACTCCAAAGCCATACTTTGTACCAAAATTCAAACCACTCCAGAGCCTCTCATGGAGCCAAACAAGGTTCCTGCTTTTCAAAACTCAAAAAATATTCCATATCTTTCATTTTACTTGTACCTTGTATGAAGTCGCTTGACTCACAAGGTTTCTAAGTTTAAAAGCCATGAAGTCACCAGCTGAATGCCATGACAGGAGAGCTGCTCTGCACTTGCAGCCAGGACTGTCAGGGCCAGCAGCCACGGGGGCTCCTGCCAGCACTGGGCACTGGCCACATCTGCAGAACAGACAGTCCAGGCTCCAACTCCTGCCTCAGGAAGCTCCTACACTGCTGGACCTTGGCACAGAACCCCAGGGAAGTAATGCTACTTGTTTGTTCTTCTCTCATGGTTTTATTGCTGGTTTTACTGCCTGCCTGTTGCTTTCCCTTTTAGGGATGGCTTTACATGCTGCCACCACCCAGGAAAAAGGTGGGGGAGGACATGACGGAGGGAAGGTAAATGATGATAAACGATTGTAGGGATCAGTAAAAAGAAAAGTGGCAGGGGTCGATAATTACGACCAGAAAACCAGAAGGAGACACCAAACACCATCCTAGAGCATCCCTCACTCCACAAAGGCATCAAAGGAGCCAGAGGATACTGCTCAACAGTGCAACAAGCAGAGCTCCTGCGTTATTGCCTCCTTCAGTAGCTGGTAACAGTCAGCTCAAGCAAGACCAGGTGAAGGGCTTGTAACTTAGGGCCTCAGACAAGGATTAGACCAATAAAAAGCTGATGGGACCAGTACAACCAAAACCTCATGACAGGGGTCACAACAGGACCTCTTGGCTATGGCAATCAGAACACATCAAGCCCTCTGTGCGCCACTTACAGTTTACTGTTCAACTTCTCACCTTTTAAATGAATAAATAATTGAAGTTTCAGGATGCTTAGACTCCAAACGCCTGGACATCAGGTACTGGTTGGAATGAATGGTATGGTTTGTAAGTGAAGTTATTACAGGATGTGTCACTTGCACACAGGTCCACAGACAATCATGAATTATCCAAGACCAGGAGCAACTCTTCGGCATTGAGAAGCGAGACTCTCCAGGTCTTTAAGCCATGCTAACAGAGATTAGTTTTACAAGTATATATTACAAGGACATATTTGCAAGAAAGAGGGCAAAAACTGGCAGCTTGTACATCTTGATTAGTTGCACTCATACCCACTTTCACCTTCTTGCTTCTGAGCATACCACAGCTCTGTCCTCTGCTGTTCAACAATGCTGGCTCTGAATTCAATATTCCAGTCAATTAAAAACAACATTTACCCACCTACACCTTCAGCTGGAGATCTCAAGAGCACTTTGCTAAGATGAATACTGACCTGCTCAGCGTTATGCAGGTTAAACACAGTTTTATAGGCACACAACTCAGCCCTGTTTACATGAAAAATTCAACTAACCTGTGTGGCTCTGTAAAGCTGCATTGCTAGTGCAGCCCTTGTGCAGACCATTTATTTAAGTGGATCTTCTGCGCTCAGGTTGTATCAACCAGAGAAAGATGTAGAAAAAGAATCTCCCCATTAGAACCTTAGATCTGCATAGATATCACCTCTACAAGTGCCCAGAATAAAGTGAATGAAAACCCTGAGCCCTTGGGGGAGTGGGAACGGCAGTGGAAGGGAGAGCATGGAAAACCACACAAGCCATCAAGGCCACATGTTCCTGACAGCATTGACTCTTACTGACTTAAATGAAAAGCCACAAATTTAGTTTTTACCTAAATGCCCTCTTGACCTTCTGTTTAACAACAGCAATGACAGAACTGTGGGACCTACACCCTCTCCTCAGTTCCTTCAGCTAACCTCCAGGTAAAAAAAAATAATTTTTTTTCTCCTGATCCTTCAGCACCTACCCACCCACTAAACTCATTAGTTTCAGCCTCTTCCTTGAACTTTTAAATACTACTCCAGAACAGGGTGCACCAATGGTGCCTCTTCCACCCTAACTTGCACGAACATCTCATTTGCTCCACAACAACTCCTCATTTGCTCCCTAACATCAGTTACACACAGAAATTCTTCTGAAGCATATCACATGCAGATCTACTCCATAATAGGGCACTGATTGCTGAGAAACAGCACACCACAAGCTGAGGATCTCATATTATGCCCAATGCATCCTTACCTGCCACACTGGTGCCAGCTCCCTATCTGCTCTGCTCTCAAGCCCCTCACTGCCAGGCATTTCACTCACTCTTGGGCTCTAACCCACATCAACACTCCTCTGCTTTTGTGCCATTCCATGCATTAAACCAGAGCTGCCAGAGAACCAGCTGGCATCCAGCTTGGTTTCACAGGCACTGTTCCACTCTCTGCCTCAGTAATGGTTATTCCTTTAGCTACAGCTGGCCTCATGTTTGCCTTTTCCATCCCTGAGTTTATCACGGAATGGTTTGGGTTGGGAGGGACCTTCAATATCATCTCATCCCACCCCTGCCATGGGCAGGGACACCTTCCACTGTCCCAGGCTGCTCCAAGTCCCATCCAACCTGGCCTGGGACACTCCCAGGGATCCAGGGGCAGCCACAGCTTCTCTGGGCACCCTGTGCCAGGGCCTCCCCAACCTCCCAGCCAAGAATTTTTCCCACTGTTCCATCTAACCCTGCCCTCTGTCAGTGTGAAGCCATTGCCCCTTGTCCTGGCACTCCAGACTCTACTCCTAAGTCCCTCTCCAGCTCTCCTGGAGCCCCTTTAGGCACTGGAGGGGCTCTAAGGTCTCCACAGAGCCTTCTCTTGTCCAGGCTGAACAATCCCAACTCTCTCAGCCTTTCCTCCCAGCAGAGCTGCTCCTGATCATCCTGGTGCTTCCTCTGGACTGGCTCCAGCAGCTCTAGGTCCTTCCCGTGCTGGAGACAGCTCTGCAGGTGGGGTCTCACCTGAGTGGAGGTGGAGAATCCCTGCCCTCAACCTGCTGCCCACACTGCTTTGGATAAAGCCAGGATACAGGCATAGACCCCTGAATTTAAAGCCTTTCAGAAGAGGCTCTTGGGAGTCTAACTGATTAAAAAGTAGCTGTCTTGTAAATTAGCGAAATCATAACAGAAGAAAATGTCAGACTGGGGGAGAATTCCACTTTGCAAACTGTGTTAGTTTAGATCTGTGTATTGAATAATTTCTATCACTTCACAAAGCATAGGGGAAAAAAGGTTACTCCTCTAATTCCACCAAAGATATTTATAAACTCATAGCAAAGGACTAACAGATGTTTTCTGTTGCACATCTGGGATTAACAAGCAAAAATATGTAATCATATTGAGAGAAAAGATAGCTGTCTCTTTAAATCCATCAGTCACAAGGAATTATGAATCATATTTAAGCATCAGATTTGCCAATAGAGTCTGGACTAACCTTCTGTACACCAGAAATCACAGTTACACCCCTTCTCACCCTGACTACCAGATAAGGAGTCTCAGTCATTCGAGGAGAACGATCCCACTTCGAGTTGCAGTGACCGCATTCCTCCTGCAACTCCTTCACCTCAGGAAACCCATCTGCACCCAGTTCTGCTTCGTGACACAGCAGGCCACTCTCAGCGCTTGTCTTTCCAGAGGAGTTCATCCAGTGAGGGTGCTAGCGTACAATTTTGTGGTAGCTCTATTTTAAATCTCATTTGCTGGATTAAAATAGTATGGAGTTAAAAGTAGTAATTATCAAACATCTGCACTTTCTCTAAAGCTGCAACTCTGTTTAACCAATGCACGAGCTATAAACTCACTGAATGGAGCTATTCCAGATTAGCTGTGAAACAGTTCAGGTGAATTTCCAGAGCAGTAACAGATCCCATTCCTCAAGGTCATATACATGGAACTTCTGCAGCACCAGATTTTGAGCGATGTCCAGTTAAGGCACAGCAGCAGGAAGCCCCATCCCTGGAAGCATTCAAGGCTGGATCGGACAGGGCTCAGTGCAGGGTTTGGGCAGGAAGGTGTCCCTGCCCATGGCAAGGGGAGTGGAACCAGATGAGCTTTAAGGTCCCCTTTCAACCCAAACCAGTCTGTAATTCATCATTGTGTTGAGCGACTGCCTCATAAGGCACTGTCCTTACAAAATGACACTCAGTCCTCTTTTATTCATCATGTTTCCTTTAGTGTCCAGCAAAGCTGAGAGACACCAGTAAAAGAGAACCCAGCAAGTCCCTGAACAGAAACACCATGGCCACGTGGGCCCTCGCTCCAGATCAGCCCCACTGCCCACCTATGATGAGCAGGCTGGTTTGGCCACTGAGTATATTTGTGATCTTAACTAATTCTCTGCATAAGAAAGGTCATTTAGAAATCAAATAGTAACAGCAGATGTAAATTAAAGGCAGGGCTGAAGTCCCACTAAAGTGTATTTCCAGCTCATAAACATTTCTACTAAAGTGGATTCTTTTGCAAGATCAGTTTCCCAATCTTACAGCTGCAGAAGGAAGATACTCATGCTTCTGAAAAAACACAAATTACTTTTCTATTACATCTCCCAGTTAACTTTATCAGACCAAGAGAAGCCCTATGAAGAAGCTGCACGTTAATGTCTGTCCTTACACATGTCAGCACAGAAATGCTGATGTTTCAAGGCTTGAAAATTCGTTGTGAGGAAAGTATTTACATTTGTATTTTAAAGCATCGATTTGAGCACGGGATTTCTAATCTCTGCCCACTGCTCTCCCCCCGGCCACCTTGTGTAAACTTTTAATCTCCGATGCAGAGGCCTATTATTAGCGCTAGCTGAAAAAATCCCTAAAGACTGAAGACACATTGTTTGTTATGGAAAAGGTTAGGGCAAAGCCTTTCCAAAAACAAAGCCTACTAAACCTTTGTCTGTTTCTTCTGAGAAAAGTCAAAACATTTCCGTGATGTTTTAGGAACTGTTTCTTTGTAAATGAAAAACAGTGAGTCAACATCAAAGTATGTCCTTTCAAACAAAATGTTTCGATTCAGAAGGGGTGAAATAAGCACAACAGAACACTTAATGTGGCCTTGGTGCCCCAAGACGGAGCAAGGACTGCACCTAGCGTAAAACGAGCTGGGCTTTCACCTTCATCAACACAATCCTGACTACAAACCAACACAGGAACTGAAATAAACAACCGCAGAGCCTTTAGCTGGTTCGAAAGCCCTGAGAGCCTGGGGCAGCCAGCAGAACTGAGGAGCACAGCCTTCTCCCAACTCCCCAGTCCCAGTGCAAGAAAAACACAGGAAACCAGTAACTCAGCACCCAGAAAACACCTTCGGCATAACTCCCATCCCCAAAAAACAACAAAGACAAACAAAGGGGAAGGGCAGCAAAGAACTCCCAGACTAGTTCAATACAGATAGCCCAGACACGCCTGGAGTCATAACTCCGAAAGCTGGGATGAGGACACGGTCATGGGGCTGGCAGCCCGGCTGGGCGAGGGAGTGATCGATGACCCTCGCCAGAAGGCACCTCCTGGGCAGGGCTGGCAGGCCAAGGGCAGACAGGCAAGGAACCGCGCCTTGATTACATTCAACTCTTCACTAAACGTAACTGGAACACACACTTTCCTACAAACTTTCGGCCCGAAAGACTTTAGGCGTTTTGAACTGGCATGAGCAATGAATAAAAGCCGAGTGACCCCACGGCCACAGGAGGCAGACACAGGGGTCGCACATAACCCAGGAGCCGATACTCTCTTCCCACTTTTTATCTAGGAAAAAGTAGCACGAAACTTTCTGTTAGCGAAGGAGAGGCGCTCCCCTTCCAGCACAGGAGGGGATTAGAGGTGGGCGTCGGAAAACGTGGCGGACGCGGGGCGTTCCCGGCTGCCCGTGTATGGGATCAGCAGCACGGCCGGGGCGGCAGGGAGGGCTCACTCCGGCCTCGGCTGGGCCGCCGGACAAACTGGGGGTCCGAGAGGCACGGAGCGCTCCCAGGGGGCTCCCGGCAGTGCCCGGCCCTGCCCGCAGCCGGGGAGCGGCGCCGGGAGCCGGCCCAGCCGCGCGGGGAGGGGCCTCGACACCGCCCCACCGCACCGAAACTTCGCCGGGAGCCGGCCCAGCCGCGCTTCTCCCCCGGCAAAACGCGCTCGGCGGCCGCGAACGCCGCGGGTCCCGCCCCGCTCCCACGCGGGCCCCGGCGCAGCGCGGCCTCCCCAGCCAGGCCCGGCTCCCGTCCCCCGCTCCCCGCCCCAGCCCCGCGTCCCTCCGGGGCGCCGCGGCAGCAGGGCCGGGCCCGGCCCGCCGCGCAAAAGTTTCCAAGTGCGAGGGGCGCAACTTTACCGGGTCAGAGGCTGGGCTAGGGATGATGGTGGCCGCCGCCCTGGCTGCGCTCCGGCCCCGCCGCTTTGTCCCGTCCCGCGGAGGAAATGGGCTCTTCCGGCGCCTCCCCGCCCGGCCCGGCCGCTCTTCCCGGCACCGCCCGCCGCGCCGCCCCCGCGCCCTCCCGGCGCCGCCCGCCCGCAGGTGAGGGACGGCCGGGGCACCGAGGGGACGGCCTGGGCACCGAGGGGACGGGCCTGGGCACCGAGGGGACGGGCTGGGCACGGAGGGGACGGCCGGGGCACCGAGGGGACGGGCTGGGCACCGAGGGGACGGGCTGGGCACCGAGGGGACGGGCTGGGCACGGACGGGACGGCCGGGGCACCGAGGGGACGGGCTGGGCACGGAGGGGACGGGCCGGGGCAGGGACGGGACGGGCTGGGCACCGAGGGGACGGGCTGGGCACGGAGGGGACGGGCTGGGCACGGAGGGGACGGCCGGGGCACCGAGGGGACGGGCTGGGCAGGGACGGGACGGCCGGGGCAGGGAAGGCCGGGGCAGGGCAGGGACGGCCGGGGCAGGGCAGGGAAAGCCGGGCCAGGGCAAGGACGGCCAGGGCAGGGACCGGCGGGACCCCTTCACCCCGGGCACCCCAAAAACCCTTAGGCCCCCGGAGCAGAGCCTTGCACAGCTCCCTGATCCCCGAGCGGGAGCCGTCAGTCCCTCGCTCCGCGGGCCGAGGGGCAGGCTCTCATCACAGCCCTCCGCCCGGCCCAGGACGCCGCTTTTGAGGTAGAATGTACAAATTCGAGGTCAAAATCTGGCCTTGTCCTCCTAAGCGCAGGATACCAAGGGTCTTTGGAGAAAGGGGAGGTGATGGATGCAGGATTTGAAGGAGACAGAGGGAAAGTTATAGCTGGATTCCCTTTGGGTTTGTGAATTGGTGTTTTGTTTTGAAAACACAGGTATTTTCATCCTCCTAAGAGATGTTGCTTTTAGGAAAAGCCTTGTTTTCATCCAAATGTCTCTAATAACAAAGCTACAGGTGAGAGGAAACCTCAGGGGCACAAGCAGGGCAACCAGAGCCCCTCTAAGAAGAGAGGAAGGTTTTGGGAACCCAACCTTGACCTGCAGAGGCAGGTCTGCAGGTGGAGAAACTTGTCTATATGCGGTAATTAGCTTGAAAGTTTTCTTTGATAAGTCTCAGTGAGCCTGTTGTTTAGAGAGCGATTGTTTTCACCCTGCAACAAATTACTCTGGGACTTTCCATGGTGTGTTTTGAGATGATTTTTAATACAAATCTCTCCACAGAACTTACACTTGTACTGGATTGTAAAGACAACTGAATAAATTTAATACATTTCATGACTCATTTGCCAGCACTTCTGAGATGCCTGAATCTACACACTCCATCCTATGTTATTAAGCAGAAAAATAGAGCTATTGAGTAACTTACAAGGAAGGTTCATTCAAGGTATCACATTAATTGAGGGTATCTAACTGAGCTGAGGGGGCTGGTCCAAGGTCACTCTCACAGCACAAGTGACCACACTGTGGTCAGGACTCTGACTTCCCTCCAGGTCCTGGTTCAATGGGATTTTCAGGGCTGTGTTTCCCATCTTTGCCATATTCCTACAAGCCTTTCCTTTAGGAACACTGTATCCTGCAGCAAATTAGATTGCATTTTTCCTTCCTGCAGGTTTAATCCAAGAAAGGGATCCAAGACAAGGAAGTAAACAGAGTACTGTTGTTTTATAATCCAGAAAGAAAATAGGGATCAAGAGCCCAGCCTTGTCAGTGAGTGAAATTAATCTAGAGAACATGAGGTCTGTAATTATGATACTGACTGAGATACACATTATTAAAAAATTACAGGTCTTCAGTACCTTAACAGCAGACTCTACTATGGAAACATATGGAAAACAAATTTTTTAAATTCTTTGTATTTCCTGCTTGTACCAAACCATTAATATTTGGTGTCAGTTGCACCAGGGATTCAAACTACTCATTTCTGGTCTGTAGCATACTCCCAGTAAAAATTGAGTTTACACTTCAATAGCTTGCTTTTTTTCATTACTCCTTTTAATATCATGTCTTGGCCTCCTGTGGTGGCTTCCACATTTGGCAGTTCTGTGTGCCTTACATCCTTTCAGGACAAAATGTCAGAATAAAAAAAAAATTCTTTTTAAACCTATAGATTCAAAAGTAGAAGGCCTGGAGTTCTAGAGAATCACATGCTCTGCACTGTGCCACTGAAAAGCAAAGGGAGAAGTAGGAGATCAGCTGGCAGCTCTGTTGGTTCATGGAACAAGTTAAAAGGCTCAGCAAACAAAACATAAAATTATGTAAAAATAGAGCCAGCTAGCTTGAGATTGGACTTTGTCTCTTAATTAACAGCTCTCTCTCTGAATCACAGCACTGGGCTCTGTCAACAAGACTAAAATGCAGGGGGGTGTTCAGACAGGCACCCAGCAACAGTAGCTCACACCTCAAATCCAGTCCATGTCATTGGCAGCTTGAAATCGAATGCATTTTCTGTAATGAGTTACAAGTCTGCTGCTTGACCTCAAATCTTCTGTAAAAGCATTTGTGGTTTTGTAATCCCATTTTCCTGGTGGTTTTTTTAGTGTTTTTCTTGCCCTTTTTCACTGGGTGAAAACCCAGGGTAGTCCAGGGGAGAGGACAGGGAGAGGGAGGCGAGGTGGGTGCACTGCTCCTGTGGGCAGGTTCTTTGTATGAAATGGACAGAAGCTCTCGGCCTCACCCCGGCAGGACAATCCAAGGTGCAGCAGAGCAGAGCGGGGCTGGCGGCTGCGCACTCCTGGCAGCCTGTCCCCGTTCCTCAGGTGTGTGCAGAGGGCGATCCCTGGCCAGGGCCACCTGAAAACACCGTGTGGGTGTAGCCACAGCAGGAAGCTGCACTTTCCTGTAATTCCTGGGGTGGGTCTGTGTAGGAAGGGGCTTGTTTCTGGAGCACCTGCCGTAGCTACGCTGTCTGCCGGTCCCAGTGTAAATGGGTCTAAATGATGTGCTTCAGCTGGAACACGGTTTTCTATTTCTGTAACAGCATTGTTGAAGGGAAGTACTTGCTGCATGCATCCATTTGTGCTCCATTTTAAAATGTTTGTTTGATCTCTGTGGTTTTGTTTTTTGTTTTGTTTTGGGGGTTTTTATAAAGCGGTTTCGTTTTGTTATTTGCGAGAAGTGAGCATTGCACCTCTCACGTCAGTTTCAAAGACAGGACTGCTGGGGCAGGAGATGGTAGTGAGGGGATTGAGAGGGATGAGAGAAGGAAGGAAATTAGAAGAATGAGGAAAAGATATTGTAATGGCAAGCTGAAGTTCCTGCCGGAGAGGCTGAATGGGCAGCAGGAGCCAATAGAGAAAGGAAAAACTCAAAATACTCTAAGGGAATCTCCGGGTTCAAATAGCAGATGTCACGCTGGGTGGTGGGCACAGCCCCAGGGCGGCCGTGCTGTGCCACCAGCTGTGCTGGCTGCGAGCCGCAGTCACCGGGCACAGCCCTGTCACCTCCTGTCCTCGGCTGCCGGGAGCCCAGGAGCAGGGCGGGGACTCGCAGCCAGTGAGTTTTGCTGTGGGGGTCACCCCAAAATGCAGCTTCCCTTGAGGACTGCGGGCTCTGATGAAGTCAGCAATGTAGCAAATTGACAAAATGAGGGTCTGGCACGAATATCTCATGTGTGGTATGGCATCACCTCCTGGGGGCTCCCCTGTGTTCATCTCAGCGTTCCATGTGGCTGGGAGGCATCGCCGTTCCTTTCCAGGGCTCAGATACATAAAGAACTAAGATTGTCTCGCCATATCCAACTAGGAATGAGCATCTGCGCAGCCAGAAATCAAATTCCAGCGTCCTGGGGCGATGCGTGCCTCGGGACTCTGGAAATGCTGGTAGGTGGTGCTTTTGGGGGGACTGCAGGTACACAGCCTAAGTTGTGACTGCAACACCCACCTTGGTGAAATAAGCCTCAGTCAGGAGGAGAAGGGATTTACCAGCACACCTGCAGCTGCCCTGGGGCTCCCTGACACCGCTGGCAGCGCAGGGATCAGACCCAGCTGATGCTGCAATGCCTCTGGGGTCAGCACTGGTTCTCTGAGAGCTGCAGCCACGGTGCTCCCGGTGCCAGGGCTGTGCTCACCATCACTGCCACCCTCTCCAAGGAAAACTGTCTGCTAGAAACATGTCCCGGTTTATAATCAAGAAGCCATTGGATCCTAACTGAAACTCTCTCTTCCTGTAGTATCAAATGCTCCTGAAGCCTCCAGAAAGAGAAGCGATCTATAACGCCAGCATGGCCAGGAGCACAGGGGCTGACCCCCCCTGCACGCACACTGCAGCACATGCCTCTGCTGCCTGAAAAAAAACAGGCAGAAACTGTAATGAGGAGAAATTATGCCATCCCAAAAGGCTCAGCATGAGCTGGGTTCACTGGTTGCTGTTCCTAGCCCGAGTAGTTTGCATTCACCTCCAGGTTCACACAGCCTTTGTGTAATAAACTGTCATAGCCCCGGAGAAGGGAACATTCAAAAAAGCGCCCCGAGGCAATGCATAGCAGAAGCCTGAGAATCCTCCTGCATGAGTCACTGACCTCCACACACTGCATCTATTTCAGCCTTTAATTAATAAGGTTTTACATTTCTATGGCACTTTCCATCTGGAAAGATCCGAAAATGCCGTAAAGACTAAGGCGTGTACAGAACCATTGAAATGTGGTTCCTGTAGAGGTGGGACTGTGCCAGCTCAGCCAAGGGCACAGGGGGAAAAGGTTCTTAATTTTAAATGCAGCCTCTGTTACGTCACTGAGTATTTCATATCTATGGAGAACAGACAAAAAGGTTTTCGTTTCTAAGGCACCGCTTGAGTAAATAACATTGTAGATTGTTTTTGTTATCCAGGGGGGATGCAGTGCAAAACAAATACTGGGTGATTTTAATTTGGGGTGTTAAAGGGTCACAGAAATTTAAACCATCATTGGATCAAGGGTTTCCTGCCTCCTGATAAGTAAGTTATTCCCAAATGTTAGACACAAAGCAGAAGCCAGTGGAGGAAACAAATTCCACGCTGACAGCACCTGACTCTGCATCCAGTACACCAAACTCCCTTCCACAGTGCCTGAAAGCTCAACAGGACTGTGTGAGGCTTCAGCAAGGTAAAAACCAGCCCCAAGCAGCAAGTGGGGCAATGGAGAAAGCCAGGAGGAAAGAGCCGTCCTGTCCCAAGGCTGACACAGCCCCTGAGGGGACCCAGGGCTTTGCCAAACCAGCACAAATCCCTTCATTTTTTATTTCAAAAGATTAAACAAGTCCAATTGCTCTGCTCAGCGGATGAGCAGGGCCTGGCTTGCATGAGGGAAACCAAAAGGACTGTCAGCCACAGCTGGCATCCCTCTTACGAAGTACTTAGCCTAAGTGGGCTGGGAACACTTGACCACAAAGAGTTTTCAAAGGAATGTCAAATTTCTCTTTTTCTCAGTGTGATTCTAGACTATTTTTATCTACCTCTTTCTGGAAGAGAGACATGGGCATTGCCACGACTAGTCGTAAACTTTCATTACTTCCCGAGGAGAAATTGCAGGGAAATTACAGGCTAGTGCACTCTTTTTATGTCTCTCCTGCTCCGGGCATGTCAGCACTGCTGCATTCCAGTCTACCCCCAACACATTCCTCCCTGCTAGTCCTGTCCCCTCCCGCCTGCTGACGGACATTAATGACCTCCCTCCGTAATTAACGCCTTGAGCACGGCTGTCAGCACGAGATGAGCCCTCAGTGGTGTGCCAGTGCTGGAAAAGCACACATTCCCGGTGTGCAGGGTGGGATCAGCCCGACTCCCCGCTCCAGCCCAGCGTGCCTCTCGGCCACAGCGCACCTGAGCCGCCCCTGCCCCTGTGCCAGGGCCTGGGCCGGGCTGTGGGGGCACACGGAGCCCGTGGCTGCGCCATTCCTGGAGTTCCCTTCCCTGTGCGCTCCGGAACTTGCACATGCAGAGCTCCATCCACACTGCTCCTCCAGGCACGCAAAGGTGTCTGGAGAAACACCCTTAATCCTTCACATTTCAGCATTGACATGGAGGTGTCAGTAGCAGATAGTAATTATCCCTTTCCCATAAAGACAAACACCTACAAGCAGTTTCTACACTGTTGTACTATCAGGGAAACTGAGGCCGAGCAGATTGGTGCTGCAATCCCTGTAGCTCTTGTCCCAAACTCACACCCCTGCCATTCCCAGCCCCGAGTCCAAGCACTGTCTGCAGTGCACCAGAGCTCCCTGAGCCTGGAAATCCCACACCCACGTGGCTTTTTAGGCATGGAAACTTCATCCAAAGGGAGAAATTCTGTTGTCAAGGTGAAAAGCATTGCTACTGAAATGTGATCAAAGAGAGAGTTATCAACTTAAGTGTACTCAGGAGTTTCTGTTCCAGACAGAATTATCAATGAGAAACCAATCTTATAAGGTAGCTGCTATTGACAGGGAAATAAAAGGAATACAGTTCTTACCAGACAGACCTAAGTTGCTCCAAATTGCTGTCAGCTTGAAATATCTTGCTGGTAATTTGTTTCCAAATTCTTTCTCCCTAAATTTGATTTGTTGCTGTACAGTGGATGATCTATTCTGCACAGCACCTCAAAGAGCATTCCCGTTGTCCTGTCCCTGATTGTTTGTGAGCTATCACTTCTGGGAGCTGGCAGCATTTATTATAAAAAGGGACATCATTGCTTGAAAAGCAGACTTCTGTCTGAGGCTGTGCTATCTGCTGCCCTTACAAACAGCTGCTGAGATTACTGGGAGGAAAGTCATCAAGGATAAGCCACTTTCCCTCCCCATCTTTGAGCTTGTCCACATGGGCAAGTGACCACTCTGTCTGTCTGTATCCTGGGGCAGGGGAATGATGGGACAGCCTTTCCTAACAAGCCGTGAATAAATCCTTTCACCAGCATCGCTTTTAACCAGGATAAAATCCCACCTCCTGTGGTATTGTAGCAAGAGCATGAACATCACACCCAGCAACTTTTTTCTGCTGATCTCTGCTCTTTCTTGTGTGAGGGAGGAAGAGAGAACTCTGAGTTATGAAGCACCCTGCTGGGTCCTACACGGTGTGTCTGGGACTTTCCCAGGCCTCGGAGCAGTCGCCCTCTGCTCTCCAGAGGATTTATTTCTGCACACTTGACACGGAGGCAGAAATGTGAAACTCCACCTCACCTCTCGGTCAGGATCCATCCAGCCTGCGTGTGGATGACAATGAGGAGAGCAGTAGCCTTGCCCTGGCTTTCTCTTCCAGGAACATCCATGTGTCTTCTCCTGTCCTTTCTCTGCTTAACCCACTCTGTGCAATGGTTTAAGCAAATTCAAGGAAATTCTGGTTTAGGGATGAGGAGAGGAGCTGCCTCAGCTTATTTACATGGCTCCAAGGTGTGGGCAGAGCAGAGAGGCTCAGCTTCCCAGAAATAAAGGCTCTCACTCATCCTGTGTTTATGGCCATATTCGATAAAAAGAAGGAAGATATTTCTGGATCTTTCTGGTAATGTATGGGCAATTCTAGCACATTTCTGCTCTCCAGCTTGTTGGCGGAACGCATAGGTGGCTTTGCTGTGGGTAGGGCACTGCAGGCACGATGTCAGGCACTTCCTGTCACCCCAAGAACTCCTGCTGCACCTTGGACAGGTCTTGGTGCCATCCAGCACATGGAGAGAACTTGGGAGCTGGTGGAAGGATTTCACTCCACCCATGTAGGCACTAGAAAATTAATAATTGCTGCAAATGCTTGAGAGCAGCACAAAACAGTGCGAATTCAGCTGGCTGTAATTCTGCCACACAGTTTACTCTGACATCGCATCAGGGAAAGCTCCACTTAAGCAATTGTAACATCACTGAAAGGATGGAATTAAGAAAAAAGGAGAAGGAACATAAACCTCCCACTATTGTTATTTTCAGAAAGCAACAACAGGAAGAGCCAGTTAAAAGGCCTTGAGGCTCTGAGCTGTTATTCCTCCCTGGAAACCAGCCACGTAATACACAGAAAAACCCTGAGCTGTTGGGTGGGGGGGGGGCTGCTCCATGCCCACCAGGGGGATGTGGGCCCATTCCTGGGGCACGTGAGCCCATTCCCATGGGCAGGTCCCTGCAGAGGGCTTCCTCCCCACCCCAGCTTTGGCTGCCCTTAGCATTTGCTCTGCTCTGGGATGCCCTGGGCACACAATCCTGCGGCTGCTCTGGAGCAGCATCTCCCAAGTGCCACTGGCAGGGCTGGAACACCTCTGTCTCCCCACACACAGTTATTGCAGCAGGGCTGCTCAGGAACCAGCAATTTTTCCTCTTTGCAGGAGCAGGCTGAGCCTTTCCGAGGTGACCGAATGCAGGTGTCAGCCAGGCAGGAGCAGCACAAATCAATCTCTCACTGCTTAAAAATATATCTGTATACAGATCTGAACCCTTTCCTCCAGAGTCTTGTGGCAGAAATGGAGTTTTAAAATGCTCAATTATTTATAGCTGAAATGCTGGGGAAAAAAATAACATCATTTGTTGTGCTGGAGCAGAACGTGCTGGTCTCCATCAGCCACATTTTGCACAATGCCTGAGGGTGGTAAGATTTGGACAGGGGGACCAGGAACAAGGAGCAAGAAGTAGTGCCTGAAAGCAGGGTGCCAGCACCCCAAAGCAGAGCCAGTTCACCCAGGGACATGGTCAAACCCAAATCATGACAACCCTGAGGTGTCCCAACTGTTGCTGGGTGTTAATTATTGCCAGTTAGGTGGGGTGGGTGGCTCCTTAAGTACAGGCTTCACCTGGCAGTCCAGGGGGAAAGGACAGGTTTTGTAGACCACAGATTCTGTGTTAAAGGGGTGCTTTGCAGAGTTAACAGCTTTTAGGAGGGAACTTGTGGGAGTTCCTCCAGAGTTGGACTGTCTGCCTAAACATGCTTTTGTTTTTCTCTCCCTGTGTTTTGGGAGAGCTGCTGCCTGCCAAGGGCCTGGCATGGGGAGCGGGCAGTGCGGGTCACTGCGGGTGAAGGAAGGCATCACAAGCTGCAGTCACACATGACAGGAGGAGCAGCAAGAGGAGATGAAAGGGAAAGCAAAAATGAGAGACCAGAGGATGTAAAGACATTAAGTGTCACATGGCTGCTGGATGGGGACTGGAAGAATTTTGCGTGGGTTTAGAACAGAATGGAATCATTACAGCTTTGTAGAGCCTTTCTCCCTTACCGAGTTCCCCACTGGTGCCCAGGGCAAGCAGGAGCATGGGGACAGTGAGGTGGAGAGATGGTGTGGAGCCCAATTAAGTACCCTTGCTTGCATAACATCGTCTGGAAGGAGAGAACCACCACTCCTTCTCCCTCCTCCCTCCTGGGGAATAGACTTCATTCTCCCTGTCCTGGGGAACACAGGCATCAGGCAGGGTCTGAAATCCCAGTGCCTTGCACTCAGCTGCTTTGTGGTGCATTGTACTGAGCAGTGGTTAAAAACATCAAGGATGACGAGGAAAGTGCCTGTAACCATGGCAATCCTCTGCAGCCACATCCTTCCCCCACCTTGGAGCCCTGGCCAGAGGACCTGGAGCCACCCCTTGCCCTGCAGCAGGCAGGAACTGGTCCTGACACCTGTGTTGTCCAGGGATAAAGGATATTTCCAACCTGAAGGAAAAAACAACCCCTGATGACTTGGAGCTGGTCACCACCACCTGGATCAACAGCCAGGTGCCAACATCTCCCAGGGGCTAAGGACAAAGACGCCATGAGAGGACCTGCATAAAAGGCCCTTTTGCTCAAGCTCTGAGAGAAGCCTTGGCCTGTCCCTGGGAGCATCGCCCAGCTCCACAGTCTCTGTCCTTCTTTCAGGCACTTGGGAGACTTCGGGCCACATCTTCCGGTGAAACCAGTAAAAGTTACAGCATTTGGCTGCTGAGGAACTGGTGGCTTGGCCCTCAGTTAGGATAAAGCTGTTTAATTCCTTCCCACCTCAGCGCTACCTTCCTGCACAGCCCCGTTAGTGAGGCCAGCACACAGAATGTTAGGGATTAATGAGACAGGTGATTAAATACAGTTCTGATTACATCCAGTCCCGGGAGGGTGGATGTGGAACTACCCTGCTGTGAATTAAGTAATAAAGTGGGAAAAAGTAGAAAACATAGCAGGGAAGTGGTTCTATTTCATTAACACCCTCATGCCTGACCATGCTGGCACCTCTGCCCAGTGCAAGTGGGATTGCAATGTGATTTTGGGACCCTGGGCAGACCTGGCCCTCAGCCAGAGCCAGGGACAGGTGTTTGTGCAAGGACGAGTAACAAGATCAGGAGGGAGAAACAGGGGAAAACACGGCTGTGCACTGAACTACTGCCACTTCCTTGTGCTGGTATTCTCAATAAAAATCTCATCTGTGCCACAATTTCACCCCCAGCACCTCCTCTGACCGCTGTAGCGGATCCCTGGGGGATGGTGTGACAGGTTCGTTCTGGTGCAGAGCAGCAGCACATGTTTAGGACAGGCAGATCCCCACAGTGTCTCCATACATTTGCAGAAGCTATCCAAAATCCCGTGGAAGTTTGAAAGTGAGGAGGTTGGGAAGAGCAATAGTAAACCCCTTCCAGTGAGAGCACTTCAAATCCACGGCTCTCAAAGGGCAGTGGGAACCAGCACCATTATCCCCTCCTTACAGATGGGAAAACCGAGGAAATTATTTGCCTTGTGTAACCCAGAAGTGCTGGGAATGCAGCAAGATCCCCACCTAGGGAAATCTCAGCCCTTGGACCATAAATGAGTCCTCAGATGTCAGCAACAAAGGCTGTAAAACCTGAGCCCTGCTGCCCAGCTGGCTGGTGCAGCTGGGGATGTCTCACTGCTGACAGGTCTGACAAGAGTTGAGACTGCCCAGCCCCATGCCCTCGGCTTCACTTCCCTTCCAAGGTGTCACGATCCGCTGAGACAAGCGGGGGTCGTGGTGGTTCGTTAACCGAATCTCAGAGTGCAAAAGAAACACAGTCAGGGAAAAGTATTAATTGCAATCAGCACAAGGCACTTTATTGTGTACCAACGCAGTGTAATCACAGTGTAATAGAGAGGGAGAGAGAGAGAGAAAGGGGTGGGGGGGAAGGTTATAGCTACCACCGGCCGGCGGAGTCCTCGTGGTCCTTCTTCTTCCTTGGGGGGATCCCGTCGGGATCTTCTCAGAGTCTTTTCATACACTTTTCAAGAGTGAGGGGCAAATGGCCAACAGGTGAGGGGACAAAGCCCATTGTCTCAAGTTAATGGCACAGAACAGGTAGCAGACAGCAGGTCCCGCGCTGTCCCTGCTGCAGTTACAGCAGGACCGGCACAGCCCATCACAAACTGCACTCAGGCACGGGTACCAGTTCCAGCACGTTGTGCTGGGTTAGCTCTCCACCTCGGCCAGGCCCAGACTCAGTGTCTCGCTCTCTGTAGATGATCGTGAGGCAGATGAAGGGTCTCTGGGCCGTCTCTTACACAAGGATAAAAGCTTCCCGTGAGCACCACTTAGATCGTTGGGAGCAGATAACTCCAAGCCATCCATCTGCCTGCAGGCAGGCACAGAGCAGGGGCAGAGCCCCCTCGGTGCAGGGGCACGGAAACACCTGCCTTTGTGCTCTCCAAAACCTCCTGGCTACATGAAGCCGCCCCTTGCGCTGACCACAAAAAGGCTGAATCTTGATTGCACAGCCCCTGGAGTTCAAATTTCCATTTTTTGCCTGGCGCTGGGGCACTTTACCCACACCCTCCTGCTGCCAGCTCTAACGCAGGTACGGGGGAGCACTCGGCCCCCTCAGCAGCAGAGCAGCCTACTTGTAAACTCAATATTACTTGAGGTTTGCTCAGAGTTCATGCCCCAGGTTGCAGTTAGATGGAGTGAGGCAGTCCCAAGTGCTTCTGATGGATATAAAAAGGATATGCAATCAGACGTGCACTTAAGCAAGTATATTACCAAGTTAAATGACTACAGTTTTACTAAGCTAATTAAAAATGGAACAAAGCGATGATCAGATTAAGGTCATAATTAATAACTCTGTAGGTTCAAATTATCCAGTCACCCAATAAATTCTCCATGTAATCAGAGGGAGCCGCAGCTGATAACTTGAGGGAATTCGTGTCCTGCTCAGAGGTCTTCAGGAGGCGAGAGCTGCCTTTAGAGCAGTGACCTCGGCTCACTGAGGTGATGTGCTAACCCTGCTGCCCAGGAGCCCTTTCCCTAAAGCTTCAGTGCCTTTTCCAGGTTGCCTCCTTCAAGGGGAGCGAGTGGACTCAGGATGGGTGAGAGCCCCTCAGTCCCCACCTCTCGAGTAATCAGGGCAAGAGCCACCACCCACCAGCAGAGTGGTGTCTTGCCATGGTTTATTTCCAGTTTTCAGCAGGGGTGAAGCTTTTTAAGGAGCCCAGCATTTGGTTTGTGCTATATTTACACTCAGTGGTTTAAGGCCCTCTCTTTGGGTGCTCTCCAAGTGGTTGAGCTCCGACATCCTCCCACCAGCTGATGCCAAGCCCTTGGGTACCCGGCTAGTGGGGACAGAGAGGACTGCCCAGCACCTCCTTTAACCTGCCCCAGCTCCTCAGCAGCTCTTGGAAATGCCCAGCGTGCTGCTCTCCATGCTGGGATTTGGACTCTTCCCATCCTCAATGCCCAGGATTTGGCCAAGTCAATGTTTTAAGAGGGTTGTTTGTCTTCTTGTTGCTCAGAGCCTGGAACAACTGTAAGAGCAGGAGAGTTTGCCAATTACATTATCCTATTGTTAATTATCTTAATTATGAGTACGCTGCTAGGTGACATCTCCACTGGAGGCTTGTGCTGCAGCATTCAGGTCCCGAATCCCTGGGGTCTGCACATGGACACTCATCCAGACCCTTTCTGGGCCTCACAGGCAGTGGGGAGCAAGCCCCGAGAGGTGCAGGGAGAGCTCCATCACCCAAAGGACTTCCCAAATCAGGAGGGAAAGAGGTGGGAGATGGAGGGATGCTGAGGCTGCTGGGGACACCATGGTGCCAGGACTCCCTGGAGCTGAGCCCCGGGATGCACCCAGCACCCCAGGGGATTTCTGGTGGATTCAGGGGAAATTGGAAAGGTCCCCTCTGGTTCTCCTCCACCCACAGCCCTGGGGCAGCTCTGGCTGGTTCCCTCCCCTCCCAGGCTGTTTCATAGCCTGAAGCTGGTGTTTACAAAAAGCAAATGTTTTACCGTTGGCTAATCCGCCTTGTTTGCAAAAGCCCTGAAGGCTCATTTTAATTGCAAGTAAATGATTCTTAACGATATAAATCAGAGCCAGGGAGTGTTTGTGATATCTTGCACTGTAACCAGGAGTCAAGAAATGAATTAGTCTCAAATTGAAAAGGGGAAGGTTTCCATCTGAAATTGGGCAAATATGAGGCTTCATCAAGGAAAGATAATCACTTGGCGGGATAATAATGAGGCTTCAGCTTATCAGTTTTGCATGGAGAATCCTTAATACGCCCGGAGCGTGTTTTGCTGCCGTGAGCGGTGTGAGAGACAACTCAATAAGAAAGGTAATGGAGAGAGAAGAGCTGTGGCAGCCCCCAGCTATTCCCTGGCCCAGAGGCTCAGACCCCCCGGCTTCAAAGAAGAAAATCAGGAAAATGGAAACAAATCACACAGATGGCAAAGTGTCTGTCTGGGGAGCAAGGCTCTTCTTTGGTGGGACCCCTCTCGCTCTGCCAGCATGTCCCCAAACAGGGCACCCAGATTGCTCTGCACCAGGACCCTGCCCAAGTGCCCAGCCCGCCCAGCTGGGATCAGCAGGAGTTGGTCTCAGTTCCAAATGGATTAGCCCCAGACCATGGATGTACAAAAGCATGGGGACACCAAACAGCCGAGGTCTGGCATGTTTGGGGTGCTGTTCCCCATCCCATTCCTCTCCAGGAGGTTCCCCAAGTGGGAGGGATGGGTTCAGACTTGCAGACACTCAGCATTCCCTTCCCTCCCTTTGCCAGTGAGGAGCCTCACGCAGGACAGCACAGGGCTCTTTGGGAAGCAGCTGGCACAGCTGGGATGATCCCAAGGGCAATGGGGGTCCCCCAAAGGGGACAGTGATCCCCAAAGGGGACAGTGATCCCCAAGGCCATCCTGGCCCAGAGACTGGGCAGGAAGCAGGGACCAGTGGGATCTGCAGTGGGAGAGTTGTCACAGCAGAGCTGCTGGACCTTCTGGCCAAAGGGCTCGTGTGTCCTGCTTGCTGTGCCCAAATGGCACCCAGTAACTTGTGCTCAATTAGCAGCGGGCTGTAATTGCTGTCTGTGACATCTCCGGCTGTCGGGAGGATAAAGCCGGGCTGGCTGGCGCGGAGGGGCCGGCGCTGGGCCAGGCTCTGGGTTTGCAGCCACCAGGGCTGTGCCAGCACTGAGCTGTGCCCTGACCTCCCTGCTCAGAGCCCAGGTTGTACATTCACCTCCCCTGGAGCATCACCCCCCAGCCGGGATGGGGGTCCTGACCCCTGGGAAGGGGCAGAGGCCGGGGCCGCGGATGGGGAGTGGGTGCAGCTGCTGCTGAGCAAAGCCGTGGGTTCATTACCAACCTTTTCAAAACCAGTGCTTAAAAATATCCTCCGCTCGCAGGGGCTGGCTCAGCTGCACGGCTGGTCCTCATCTCCCTTTCGGGATATAAATAGTCAGCACTGAATAGCAACGCTGGCCTAGCGCTTTTCATGCTGCTGCACAAGAGGGGACGGTGGCACGTGCCCCACGGGTGGCTGGGGATGTTGGCTGAGCAGCCTGGCCATGTCCCACCAAGTTGGGCTGTGGCTTCAGGTATCACAACAGGAGCTGCTTCCAGCTTGAAGCAAAATGCACCCATGAGAGCAGCCAGGAAAAGAGTGGTGCAGTTTTGGGATGAGGATGAAGGAGGAGAACTGTCCCTGCTGGCCAGGGCTTCGAGCCCCTCCTGGCCCCCTGGGACATGCCCTGGGGACAGTGCTGGCAATGGGAGCTGCTTCTGAACGAGCTTGGCTTTTCTTTCACAAGGTTTCACAGTCTTTTAGGGGAAATGGGTGATTTTGTGATGAATTTTGAGGCAAAACTATAAAATTGCCATTTGTAAAAGAAGAGTCTCCTGTATTATGTTCCTTTGGTGGCACTGGATGAAGATGTTCCCACACCATGTGTCCTACAGCAAACCCTGATATCAGAGCAGGCGGAGTACCCAGGAGAGAAGGAAATAAATGCTAAAATAAAAGAAAAAAAACATTTTTCCTTTTTTGCCTTCTGATAAAAGGCTGGTATTTAATAATGAAGGAGAGTCAGATGCCCAGATATGCCCTTATTAAATGAAAGGTGCAAATGTCTTTGCTTAATCCACAGTGCAGCTCTCAGACTAAACACAGGGCAAAAGATCTTAACACCTCTTCTAAACAAGTGGATGCTCTTGCTGTTCTCCAGTACAGCTGCAGCTTCTCTGTTCAGGAAGCTCCTCAACTACTTCATCATGGTCTCCCCCAGACAAATCCCTCTGTCCTGCCAGGAATTCATCATTGCTCTCCACATTTCTAGAAGATGATCCATTATGCAAAGGGAAGTGGAGGAAAAGCCCACATGAAGCCCGTCCTGTCGTGCACTTGGAGGCAAATTATTCACAGTGCCACCACGAGAGGCCACGAAATAACCCTGGGTGCTCGGTGGGCTGAGCAAAGCAGGAGGAAAAATTCATGCCCAAAGGCAAGGTGAAGAGTTTCTTGGTTGTAAATGATATTTTTAAATTGGCAATGAAGCCTCTTCTGGGAAAGGGTTCGGAAAATCTGCTGCAAAGTGAGAAACCCCTTCATAGCTCCATCACTGTTCATCCAGGCTGGGGCTCAGCTGCAGAGAGCCACCGGTGAAAGCTGTGATGGCACAGGAGCTGTACTGGAGGGTGGTGCAGCTGGGGGTCCCTTTTGCCTGGTGTCCCTCCAGGTCAGTGTCTCTGGCTGTGCCCCCACACAGAGGTTGGGGACAGGCTCCATGGGGACAGAGCTGATCTCTGCAGCCCTCAGGATCCCCACTGCTGCATGGTGCCTGGACGTTTGATCTTGCTTTGTCTCCTATTCCTTTCCACAAGCAGCAGAAATCTGCTCTGTGTTGTCCTTGATTTAATCCAGGGGAGAGGGACATTTAATTGCCCAATTTTCCTCCACTGAAATGGTCTCTCCTTCCAGCATCTCTGCCAGAGAAAAGGGGATGCTCTGAGCCCACCGCCTGCCTCAATGGCCAAGGATTTGTCATGAACATTTGCAATCACCCCGTCACATTGGCCATGTTACTTACATGCTTGAAAAAGTCATTTTCTGTGCAAGATGGTCATCTCATAACCATGACAATAAGGGAAAGCTCAGTTTTGGGCATCCCTGCTAGGGAGGGCAGAATCAGTGCCCAGACTGGGAAAGGCTGTCCCAAGGTGCTACACTGGGAAGGGCCACAAGCTCCTCCAAGGGCAGAGATGGCCTTTGCCTCTGTTCCCAAGCCAGAAAAAGCTGTGGCTCAGTGTGATTCCATGAGTCATCCCCAGCATGAGTCACTGCGGCTCCCTGGGCTATCATTTTATTGGGAATGGGCTCTTGCTGGTTCCTCTGCAGCAGACAGGGCACGGTGGGAGCCAGGGCAGAGCGGGAGGGGACACTGCAGCCACCCCTCTGGAGAGGACACCTCTCTTCCCAGCTACAGCACCGGGCCAAAATCAGCCCTGCCAGAGCGACTGTCCTTTGAATCTCCAGCTGCTCTTGGGGAACTGGAAATGGTGGTGACACTCCCCTCGTAAGCAGATTATTTCTGTTCGGCGCTGGGCTCTTTGCCTGCACACAATCGGTCACTTAATCACATCTTTTTCGCCAGTTAACTTGGGGGTTTATCAGTCTGATCCCTTGCCTTTATCAGATCTCAGCCTTGCTGGGCCGATGAGCATCTCTTACACTTCCCAGGCTCCCTGGAAGATCTCTGCCACTTATTTGAAATGTGCTGAAAGGATGCCAGGCTTGGTGAAAGCGCCTCTCCTGGAAATCCCCGCAGCTCTGCGAGATGCTCCCAGCTCAGTGCACAAACTGGAGCGAGTGGCACCGAGAAGCCTTGTGCCCACCGTGCCACAGCCCCCGGGTCATCCAGCCCAGCAAAACCTGCTCCTGGGGGATGCAGGGTCCTCACAGAGATTCAGGGACTGATAAATCTGCTGCAGGGGGCAGTGAGAGATGACAAAGCTGCTCCTGCAGCCCTGGCTGCTCTGTGCACAGTCTCCATGTGCACACACCCACTCTGTGTATCAGACCCAGAGCTATCATTCTTCTTGCTGTGCCCCAAGTGATACCCTCAGCCCCCTCAGTGACAAGGTGATGCCCTGGGTGATGCTCCCTGGCCCCGGGTCCTCAGCAGGGTGAGGTGAGGCCCTGTTTCATGGGTGACCAGAGCAGGAGTCGTAGAGGAGGAGGAGCTGCACCTCAGCCCTCCCCTGCAAACCTCCTCCAGCCCAGGGTCACAGTGGTGCCAGCAGCCCCACATCACCCTCAGGCTGCAAACCTCCTCCAGCCCAGGGTCACAGTGATGCCACCAGCCTCACATCACCCCAGGGAGAGCCTTGTCCATTGAAGCCCTGGCAGTGCCAGTCAGGAGCTGCAATTTATTTTGCTGGCTCAGCAAGATACCACTGGCTCCCAGCACTGCATCTTCCCTCAGTGGGGTGAAAATGATCCTGGAGCCCAGCAAGCAGGTCTAGCAAGAGCTGGAGCTCTGCTTTGCACACCGGGAGCCTCTGGAGTGCCACATCCTCAGGCGGCTCCAATGGGCCATATGGAACGAGCGGCTGTACTCACCCCACCTCAACATCTCACGTGTGAAACAGAGATGAAAAGACCTTTGAACGTGGCCAGGGAGCTGGGAAAATAGATAGGCTGTTTGAGAAGCACCTCAGAGAGCAATGCTGAGTGCCATGGGGCAGCCTGGGCAGAAATCAATACCCTCAGCTCCACTGAGCAGTGCAAAGCTGGGTAGGGAGTGATGCTCCCTGCCCTGCATCCTTCACCTCGGGCCAGTCCCAGTGGCATCCAGGCAGAGCAGTCTGCAGGAAAGGCTGGATCCCACTTCACCCGGGTGCTTTTTAGCTTGGCTGTGTTTGTCTCTGTGACCTGAAGAAATCCTTTCAGGTAGGAGAGCACATGGCTTCGGTAGTCTCTCTGGGGGCATCCTCACAGCCAAGCCCAGGACTGGATACACACGGGATGTTTCCTCGGCTGCTGGTGCCAGCCACACTGTGGGATGCAAGGGTTAACCAAACCCTGCTCAGTTTATTATCTTAACTCAAAATAAGCTTTTTCACAGAAAGCAGCTGGGTGTGTGGAGCAAAACTCATCACTCCAGGGATGCTCAGTGCTGCTGAAGCCAATTTCAGGAGTAAATACACATTTTTATGTATTTCTTTTTATGAAGCAGAAAAGTGACATGGCTGGATAGTGGAGAACCTACCTGAGCTAATGGCCCAGCTGGAGCTCTTCCAACCAGCCTGTTTAAGGAAATGGATAGTTTGGGGCTTAGCTAAGGCTTTAAATGCTTTTAAATAGATCTGTGCTATTTTCCTGCTGTCCCTGTCCCTGCCGCAGTGAAGGAGATGGGTTCTGCTGGGCTGACTCGTGTGCAGGTGGGAGAAGTCAGAGCGGACAGGGCAGAGGGCTCGCTCCTCTGAGCTGTGTGTGATACACGGTGCTGGAAAAGCCACAGCTCCTGTGGGTGGAAATGGTCCTGGGAAATGACTGTCCCTGCCAGGCACAGACCGACCAGCTTGTCACCCTCTGTGGGGGCCACCTTTGGCACAGGCTGCTTGGAGTGGGACTTTGGGCTCTACAAGAGGTTTTGAGACTCCGCCATGGTTTCCCAGCAGCTCTGTGCCCCCACCCGAGGGAGGGAGCAGCACTGCCGGTGACCCAGAGTGGTGATTGCCTTTTCATCGGGGTACTGCCACAGCCAGATCAGTCTGTGAACTGTGTGAGAGTCTGTCTGACACACATTGGGAGGTTATTCAAAAGCCAGCAGCTCCTGTTGGAGCCGGAGAAGTTCCTTCTCTCTCAGCTGGAGAAAAGCCTCTCACCATCAACCCAGATGCCTGAATCCCAGTCTCCAGGCTGCCATTCCCTCTCCTCTGATCTTGCCCAGACCTCTTGCCTCCTGCAATGTCTCCTTGTTCCCTGAGCAGCCCAGGGCAGCTCCTTTCTTGATCACTTGAGTGGAGCCGACAGCTCTGAATCAGCAGAGCTCTGCCCCCGTGCTGGCCTTGGGGGGACTGAGGCACAGAGCACTCACCAGAGACATGCCTGGGCTTTTTCAGAGACTGCTGGGCATTTGCTTGGAGAAATCATCTCTGCAAACATCATAGAAAGAGTGAATTGCAGAGCTGTGCTTACCCATGTTAACACGGGCCAAAATCTGCGTGGGCTCTGAACGTAGACCTGTATGAACGAGAGCAAGGTTCAGTTTGATGGGGAGGGTCTCCCTCAGCAGCGCCCAGGGGATTCCTGGATGGAGCTGGTTGCACACGGTAGGAAGAGCCAACCACCCCCCATGGAGGAAGCACCAGAGTCAGCAGTGCTCGGTGTGTCCTGGGAGGTGGCTTTGGGTGACACGACAATGAACTTTGAGCCTCAGCGCTGATCTGATCACAGAGATGGGAGATGAAGGTGCTGCCTTAGAGAAAGCAGCTCTTCAGCTAAATTCCCCTGCAGGGCAGTGTCCAAACAGCTTCACAACCTTTTCAGCCCCATGACAGGCTTGAAAATAAAATTCCAGTAATGGATTTAGGGGAGCGTGCCTTTGTCCGGCAGGATGGTGAAGCTGTGCTGTGATCAGCCCTGACTCATGCTCTGATGTGGCTTCCAATTAGCTCTGGCGCAGGATTGGCTTCTCCTGCTGTGCTGGGAATGAAAGAGCCAGGATGAAAGGCACTGGCCACGTGCCAGGTGGGCTGGGGACACAGAGGGAGCTCCCCAGGACCCTCAGGGAGGCCTGGCCCGTGGCTGTGTTCCCCCTTCCCCTTGATAGGAGCTGTCCATGTTCTCCACCAGTCCACAGACTAGCTCAGAAACTCACCAAAAACCAGAGTATTTTATATGTATTTCTCGATTATAAAAGCATTATGTCATAGAATCATAGATTGGTTTGGGTTGGAAGGGACCTTAAGTCTCATGTCATCCAACCCTGCCATGGGCAGGGACACCTTCCACTGTCCCAGGCTGCTCCCAGCCCCATCCAGCCTGGCCTTGGACACTGCCAGGGATCCAGGGGCAGCCACAGCTTCTCTGGGCACCCTGTGCCAGGGCCTCCCCACCCTCACAGGGAAGAACTAGAGATGGATATATATTTCTATATAACCTATATATTTCTGTATAAATATGTAATGATAGACATATCTATTTATTTCTATATAAAAAAGAAAGATTATATTTCTATATATAATCTATATCTAGAGGAAAATCCTGTTGCTTACCACGATGTGACTTCAAGCCTTGCCACCCTTCCAGCAGCAGCTGCAGCTCCAGGGACACAGGTGCTGTGCCTGCTCCTGCTGCCCACCCTGGGCTTTCCACAGGCCCAGAGCTGTTACCAGGGTTCCTGGTGTGCCCTTGGGATCAGGGGTTCTGGGGGCTGACATCCAGCCCATCCTCATCATCCCCATCCTTCATCCCTCCCATGCCAGCGGGCATCTTCTGGGAACAGGGACATTGTGGGCTGTCTCACCTGCCCTTGATGGCCATAAGGCAGACGCTGGCCGTGGCCAGTGCGTGGCCCAGCCGTGGGGCTCGCTAGCCCCGTGCTGGCTGCGCGGCTACGGGGACAGCAGCAATGCCAGAGGGCCTTTTTCCACCCCGGAAAAGGATGCCGAGCGTCCCATAGGCACCGCGGGGCTCTGGGGACCAGCAGGGCGGGGATGCTGCTCTCACCAGCCCGCACTGGGACAGCGCTCGGGCATAGCACCCTTTTCCTGCTGGACCGCATCCCTGCGGGATCCCTGCTGCCTGCCGAGCGCCTCAAGCATCCGCAGAGCCGGAGGTGACAGAGCCGGAGGCGGCGGGGCCATGGGAGCGGCCCCGGCCCCAGCCCCAGCCCCAGCCCCAGCCCCAGCCCCAGCCCGGCAGCCGGAGAGCCCGGGGGCCGCTGCTGAGCTCCCACCCGCGGCACGCGTAGGGATTGAACGGGAATCGCCTGCTAATGGGAGCAGTGCCCTGTGACTGCCCAGCTACAGCCCGGCACACGCTGCTGGCACCTCACAGGGCTCGGGAACAACTGCAAGGGACAGCTTTTGGGGCACATGAGGGGGCTCTTCATGTGCCGGGAGTTTGTCTGATTTGTCCAGAAGCACTCCAGGAAGCCCCTTTGCTAGAGCTGCACCTCCCCTCTCCTCCCAGTTTTACAGGAAGCTGGTGATGGGGACACGATTCCCAACCCTTCTCAAACACCATGGAGTGCCCTGGTGCCACCAGACCCCACGGCCAGCAGCGATGGCTCAGAGCAGGCAGGAACACTTGCAATAACCCAGCCAAGAGGCAGTGGTTTACTACTACTACTACTACTACTACTACTACTACTACTACTACTACTACTACTACTACTACTACTATTATTATTATTATTATTATTATCATCATTATTATTATCATCATCGTCGTCATCATCATCATCATCATCATCATCATCATCATCATCATCATCATCATCATTACAGGCACCTCAGAACCCTGCAGGGTGGTTACCTGAACAAGCTGTGAGTGGGACAAGCCTGGCTGGACGTCCTGGAAGGATCATTGAGGAAAGGTCCTGCTGGATCCCCTCCAGCCAGGGCCACCCCCTGCAGATGGTGACAACCCCAAACCAGGCCCTCAGTGCACGCACAGGAGCTGAGCTGGCCCTGGAATAATCTCTGCCATAACAGGCAGAGAGGCAGCTGCTCCACTCCAGAAGGCCGGGCCAGAGCCAAGGCTCTTTACGAGTGTCCAAACAGAGATGCTGCCCCTCAGCTCCTGCCTCTGGCTCCTTCCCACGTGCAGCAGTGGGTGATGGAAGCTCCCTGCTGCTGGCTGACCAAAGCCTGAGCCATGCTCTGATGGGCAATGGACCAAACTCACAGTCCCCAGCCTTCACCCAGCCAAAACACACAAGTGCTGCTGCTCAAATGCATTGGGGATGCTCCAGGTCCCTGCTGGAGATCAGGTTGGAGGGGGTTATTTAAGAGAAAAATAGGAGTTTTTCTGATGAAGGCAGAAAGACCAATTTTTGTCTCTTCTCCATAAATCTAAGTTCCACTTGCTCCCAAGTTGACCCAGTAATTGTAATTCTAAATTAAATGTAAATGTATTGGCTGCTGGTAAAGGTCATTCCACTGAAAATGGCTATGTTTGCCTCTTCTTCAGATGCATGAATACTAAACATGTATAATTCACAGGATCATTAGCAGATAAAGACGTTTCCCACCTCTGCTCCCTAATCCTCACACAAACCCATTTTATACGTCAGTGGGTAAAAGGAAAACTGTTCACTCTTATTTAATGCTTATAGATCGGGCTGTCTGCTGTGAAAAAATGCAAGTGCTCAGCATCCATCGGGATCCAGACCTCTGGGAATGAAATCCATGTCTTGGAGGAGGCAGAATGACCACAGGATGTCCTTTAGGGCTCTGCGCAGTTGGGTCTCTGCTCTGCCAGATCACCCTGGCTCGAAAAGGGTGGACTTGGGTCAAGGTCTGCGAAACCTCCTCCAAACTTTCTCTCAGGGGAATTAGGGAATGCAGGTCTAATGAGGGCCCAGGCAGAAGGCACTGATTATCTCTGGAGCTCCTTGGGGTGAGCTGGGTCACACTGCGCCTGCTCAGGGAGCTCCTAAAACTGGGCAGTAACAAGCAGGTGGAGCAGAGCTTCAAAGCTGATGAGGACCTTTCCACCACCAAGTGCTGAAGAAGGAAAAACCACAGGGTCCAGCAGGAATCATTCCTTGGTGAGGGGAGGAGGTGGCCAGGCAATTTCCCTGCCCAGACTAAGGTAATAACTTACAGCATCCTCAAGTCACTGAGCTTCTTCTTGTATAAGAATGTCACAATTTCCTCGGCTGTGATCAGGAGCTGGAATTGCTCAGTACTTCAGATTTTCTCCCCTTTGTTGCCTGATTGCAAACAATCTGCCCCAATCTGCTGGACCTGCCACGCTCTGGAGGCAGAATGAGCAGTGGATGCTCCTGCCAGTGGCACAACTTTGCTCTCAAGGCCCTGCTGGTGGTTTCTGAGTCAGGTGAGGGTCTTGCAGTAACCTCCTGCCTTCATCTGCAGGGGACTTCCCTGGGGCAGCCCTTGGTGGGAGGCTGAGTACCAGAGCCACTGCCTGACCCTGGCACAGGGCTGAGGAGGGTCCGTCTCACCCGCAAGCAGCTGAGCCAGCTCTGTGCTCTCAGGACAGCAGTGCCACCCATGATTCACCCCTTGCAGCTTTGGGGTCCACTCCTCCATCCCCACTGGATACTTGCTCCCAAAAAGCACAGGTTTTTGTGACAACAGAGGTTGTCAGCTCAGCATACCTGAACACAGCCCCAAATCACCCCACATTTGGCTGCAGATGGACACAGGCTAGAGAAGCTCCAGCTTTTCACTCTCATCTGAGCCACTCCCCAGGGAGCAGCAGGGGTTGGGATGCTCTGTGGGGATGTGTCCTCCCCACCGTAGGAATTATTCCATGGGGCTGAGCACAGTGGTGCTGCCCACAGGTTTATTGATCAGTGGCCTCAAGATCAGTGCAGGAACACTGGGAAGAGTGGGAAGCCAGGCTGCAGCAGCAGTGTGAAACCATGCAGGAGGTGAGGCTGGAGACACAGCCACTCACAGCACGGGGCCACAGTGCCCCGGAAGATCAGGCAATAACCCAGCACACAGGGCTGAGATAATGCCACGGGTCAGGATGGGGATTTGGGATCCAGTGGGGCTCCCACCTGTGGGCAGAGGGCTGGGGGCAGGTGGGCACACAGGGAGCAGCAGGATTTAGTGCCCTGGAGGCTCTCCCTGTGCGCGGCTGTGCCTGTCCCAGGGGCGATGCAGGTCCTTCCCCTGTGCTCTGAGGAAAAGCCCAGCCTTGGTGGGTCTCAAGGTGACCAAGGCGCCCCTGGGTGCTGCTGAGAGAGGGTGAGGAGCCTGCTATGATGAGTAAGGGCTCCTTTGTGCAGTCACAGTGCAGGTGGTGCAGTCCCTGTCCGGGGAGTTGCTCTCCCTGCCCTGGAGGCATCTCCCCAAATGCTCAGGGAGGCTGGCAGGACCTGGGCACAGCTCCCAGAGGCTGGGCTGCTCCATGCCTCCTGTCCTTCAGCTGGCTGGGAGGTTTGCAGCAGGGAGGGAGCTGGCAGGCCCTTCCTAGAAGGTGCTCATTCATGCACTGACATGTTTATTTGCATACAGACATTTTAGGCTTTTTGTTGTTGGCTGACTTATTGTATGAGTTCTCAGAGCTGTGATATTGAATTATAAATTGAGACAGTGTATCCATGAAAGATTGCTCTTTGACTATAGGCAGCACTATCAAATATGACAGTCACAATAAATGCATGCTTTAAAGCCAAGCTAAATATGCTCTCCAATCCAAGATGTGCAAATCAAGCAAGTAGAAAAATAACCATAATATTTTTTTTTTTTCCACAAACAAATCCCAAACCTTGGGTGATGATTTTGTTTAGCTTTATGTCTTGGCTCCTTGGCAAAATACTCAGGCAGCAGATAATGAAATGACCTACTTTTGCTGTCTTTGTTCATGACAACACATAAATTAAGAATTATGCCCTTTCAAATTAAACTTATCGTTTTTGCAGAAATTAGAGTGTAATTTCTGCTGCAGGTTGGAGGTGAGGGAGGAGGAGGTGGTTCAGCTTCTGTGGGATCCCCGTGTGCTGTGCCCACTGCCAGGAGCAGGAGCTGAGCATCCCAGTGGGCTGGTCCCCAGCAGCAGCAGGGTCCCCTCCCCTCCCCTCCCCTCCCCTCCCCGCTTTGACTCCTTTGTGCTCACCTCGGAGGCCTGGAGGCTGAGCAGTGCCATTTAGCTGATGATTTAACCACCGCCCCGGGTTTAACCCAAACGCTGCCCTGGAAGCTGCCACAGTCGGGTGTCGTTGGGAGCGAGGGCCCGGAGACCCCCCACCTCTGCACGGGAATTGCATTGCCTCCTCCCGCATGCAATGCGCAGGGTGCTGCAATGCTTCCTGACTGGGTGACAGCGAAATAATGTTTGTCTTAATTGAATTTCAGATGGGGCGCGTGGGCTGCAGCCCGCGGGGCTGGGGGGCTGTGCTGCTCCTTTGGGGTGGGGGGCCCGCGGGGCCGGAGGCGATGCTGAGGGACAGAGACACTGTTTGCTCAAGTGAGTGGTGAGAGTCTGGCTATCGCTGCCTCCGGATCGGATGGCTGGGTCAGAGCAAGGTTGTTCAATAAGGCTGTGTAATTTCCTGAGGATGCCGGAGGCAGGGAGGAGCATGGAGCGTGCCCGGGGGTGATGCTGGCCGGCCCTAGGTGGGCAGCGGGGCTGAGAGAACTTCTGTCCTCCCCGAACACCTCGGATGGGTTTAATAGTCTACAAAATCCACTATGAAACCCAACGATGTATTTCCACGAACGAGAGGCTAAATATAGCACTTGGAGCTTTCCATCGGCGGGCCCTGCAGGCGCGGTACAAACCCGCGTGTGGCAGCTGCAGGAGCGGGGCTGCAGCCACGGCACGGACCCTGTCCCAGCCCTGGTCACCTCCACCAGCCCACCCAGGCCCCCTTCCCAAAGGTGATCCCTGGGATGGAGAGGTGACAGCACTGCTGGGTCTCCATCCCTGGCAGAGACCGGCAGGATCCAGGGCAGGATGTAGGGGAGGTACAGCAACGCACCCCTGTGAGATAAGAGGGGCACCTTAAACTCATCCCTGACCCCCTGCAGCCCCCCATCTCCACGTGCAGCCATTTCTCTCCCACAGAAGCTCCCTCCCAGCTTGCAAGTGCTGGGCGAGCTGCATTGCCCCTGGCAGGGCTTTTCTGGGCTCCCTGCCCTGGCAGAGCTCTCCTGCAAGCTGTGAGGATGCTGCTGGCTTGCAGAGAGATCTGGATCTGGCCCCGAAGGGGGTTGTACCTCAGATCCTGGGGCACCGGTGCAGCAGGAGCCTGGGAGGAGGTCACACGGCCTCTCCTTGTGCTCTCGTTCCCAGCGAGCTGCAGGTGAATTCTCAGCGCTCCCAGCTCCAGTGGGATTTGAGGATCAGAGGGTGACAGGCTGATTTGAGCATCAGAGGGTGATGGGCTGTGCTGCCCAAGCTCTCCGTGTGCAGGGGGTGAGTGGTGCTGGGGAGCAGGAGAAGACCCACCACACACCCCAAGCCATACAGTGTCCTGTGGTGATTTCCAGCTGTGTCCGTCACTGAGGGGCTGAATTTACAGCAGGGGGTTGTGGGTGCTGTGCCTGGCTCAGCCTGCTTCAGGCCCTTGTGCCTTGTGGGCAGGCAGAGGCTTCATTCTGCTGGAGCAGGAGAGCAGAGCCGCCTCTGGGATGCTGCACCCTGCAGCAGAGACCCCAGCCATGGGGTGGGTGAGCAGGGCTGGCAGCGGTGACCCCACTCTGCTGGGACCTCCTCTGTCTCCTCTTCAGCCCTTTGCATCGATCCTCTTGGTGCTGCCACAGTTTTCCAGGCTGTCCCGTGGTGCTGGCCCGGGGCCAGTGGCCCTGAAGGTGGTGGGTCTGCTCCCCCTCCAGGCTGGCTCCTGTCTCCTGCTGGTTTTGAGCAGTGGCTGGCAGGAGCACTTGTACTTCTTCCTTCCAGCCTGCTGTTTCCAGGTTCAGTGAGTAATTCCCGATGAGCTGTGATTTCTAAAATTAAATCCTTAAGATTACAAACAAGAGGGCTGAATTAATATTCCTGCGGTGTGTGGTGCGTTAACTCCCTCTGGGATGTCTCACCTGATGGCTGTGCCTCCCCTGCAGGCCTGGCCCTCCTGCCACTGCTCCCAGTGCTGCTGTGGCCAGTCAGAGCAGAATGGGGCCTGCTTGGTGCAGACCTAGACCCAGCTGAGAGCGGATGTGTGGGCCACAGCTGCTCTCCACACTGATCTCATCTTTGAAAATATCTTATTTAGGTCAGATTTCTTTTTTTTTTCCCAGGCAGATCTTCTGCCAGTCTTTGTTTAATCTGAGCTGTCTAATTGGGGACCCCAAATTTGGCTGAACATGCTGTTAGTCTCATTGAAGAGCTCTGGCCTCATGGGTTGGGTTTTTTTCTTTTCCCTTTTTGCAGAGGATTGATTTTCCTGCCAGTGTGATTCCTCCCCACTGAAGTTCCCGTCACTGCAAAGTTCAGGCTCCTCTTTGTTCTAATTATCACTGTCTCCACACAAAGTGGAAGAGGCAAATGCTCTGCTCTATTTCAGGTGTAACTGAGATGACAGTCCTGCACAGCTGGGAAGGCTGCAGGAAGCTCCTGCTCAAAGGATCATCTTTCCTTGACCAGAATCAAAGGAGAAGCCAGTCTTTGGGAGCACCTCAGGAAAGGCCTCATCTACCTGGCCAGGCTGTCCTCAGCAGGGAGCAGCACTGCTGTCCCCTGGCCAAGGCAGAAGCTTTATCTCCTCTGTGGAGAAACTGGAATTTTTATCATCCCTTCAAGTGCCCCGGAGATGCTCCTTGTCCTCCCACGACAGAGGAGCAGATACCCCATCCCTGGCGACATTAAAGGCCAGGTCAGATGGAGCTCTGGTCAGCCTGGTCTGCTGAAAGGTGTCCTGCCCGTGGCAGGGCAGCTGGACTGGGTGATCTTTAAAGGTCCCTTCTAACCCAAACCACTCTGTGATAGGGAAAGGAGCCCTCACATGGGCTGCTCCAGGGTTACTCTTCGCTGAGGATGGAGAGTGGTGCTCCAGTAAGGAGACCTCCTACTGCCTTTAGTTATTCCTAATTCCTCAGGAGACTCCACAGAGATTTGGGGTTGTTTCTCTCAGCAGACTGCCAGCGTTGCTGTTTGCCGTGAGGACATGAGGCAGCAGCAGCGATGCCAGCCCAGCTGCCCTGGCTGCAGGTGAGACCCTGCTGTGCTCTGCTGGGGCTGGCCATGCCCAAGCAGCAGAGGTGCAGCTCTCCCTCTCCCACACCCACTCTTAGCTCTGCCCCCTAAATCCCACCAGCCCTATAAGTGACATTCCTGGGGGGCAAATGGCCCTGGCAGCCATGAGTGGGTCTGGTGCTGCACGCACTCCAGATAGCCCAGCAGGCTGTGGGCAGCCCCTGCACCCCTGGAAGCACCTCCAGGGGCTCTGCCAGACCCTAAAGCTGCTCAGTGTGGTGCCAGCCCCATCACATTGGCCCTTCTGGCCTGTTCTGGGCAGGGTGTACGTGGGACACGGGATAAAATCCATCCCTGTCTGATTGCTTGGGATTTTCCCTCTCTGAGCAGAGGGCTGTGTGATCCCAAGGGAAGCGCAGCCAAATGAGGAGCAGGTCTCAGCTGAGTTTGAGTCAGGCAGCTGGGAGCACATAAAGTTACTGAGCCCCCTGAGCTCCGTGGCATTTCTCAAGTGCTCTTTTACTGCTGAGATTAACTGTTGATGAAAACTATTTTCTGAGAAGGCTCTTCCTGACACAATATTTGAAAGTGTTTTAAAATAGTTTGCGTGGAAACATGGAAAAGCTTAGGCTGGAAGGAGCTGTGGAGATCATCTGTTCTGCCCCCCCTGCCAAAAGCAAACCCAACCTGAGCTGCATCCAGCTTTGATTCTATACCTTATTTTTACATTTTTAGTGCAAATCTGAATTTTTTATCTTGATGCAACCTTCAAAATCTCTGTCAAAACACTTTAACTGAAACTTCTGCTGAAAGTAGCTGAAAAGGTTGGCTTGGAAAGAAATGTTTCCAAATGAAATGTTTACTGACCCCGTCTGGATGCCTTTCAGTGATTTTTATTTTATTTTTCTATCTGGTTTTGAGTAGGAAAATTTTGTAAGATCTTCAGATCTGGAGGTGGGAATGGGCTGTGGCTGAGCCAGCTTTGTTCTGCCCTCCCACATGGGATGCTTGGGCTGTGCTGAGCCCTTTGGGGAGCTGTGGCAGCGACTGGCTGGGGACAGTGGCACAACTGGCCACAAATCCTGCAGATTTGTATCAGACATGGGCTTGATTAAAAATAAATGAACGAGTTTAAACCTTCTCACTGTGCATGGAGAGGATGGGACTTCCAAAGGCAGAGAGACTGATGTGTGCACAGAAAGGATCTGTATTTTATTACTCTCATCACGCTTTCTTTTCCCCCTTGTTACTAATCTCATTATGTTTAAGAGTATAAATTTAGGTTGGCACAAATCTGTATTGCTAAAATATTTTACCTTGAGTTCTTAGAAGCTCTCTCCATCTGTGAGGATAATACTAAGTATTAATTAACCAGCTAATCCTATGCAGTGCTTGGAAAACATGAAACATGACAAAGAAGCAAGTCCAAAGTGCAATTCCATTCTAATCAAAGCAAACCTGTCCTTTTGCCAGAGGAGAAGGCGTTGGGGGTTCTTTTTGCTTTGGGAACAGCACTCAGTTTGCTTCAAGTATCTGCTCAAAGCTGCAAATCACTTTTTGAACCAGAAAAGGTGAAGCAAAGGGAGATCGAAGTGTGGCTGGGACAGTGTGAGCATGTGGGGTATCCCAAGGGAGACCAGCAGCTGTTTCTCTGTCCCTGCCATGGCAGCACATCCAGCAGGCTGAGGGATGGAGCAGTGCTGTTTCCTGTGCCCTGGGCCAGGTGCTCATTTTTGCCCCATAATATGTGCGACAGTTTCTGGCTCCTTCTTTTGGCATGTTGCAATCAAAAAGCTCATATTTAGCAACAAACCTGCTCCCCTATCACCTGAGGGAGAGTCTTTGTGGCCCAGAGAAACCCCTCTGAGGAGCGTGAAGCCCCTCTGAGGAGTGCTGGATCCCAGATGAGGATGAGGGTTCAGGTGGTGCTGGAGGCAGCTCCAGAGGGAGCACACGTAAATAAGGGCTGGGCTCTGTGTGGGTGCCTGGCAGCCTCCCCGTGCCATCACCAGCACTCTGTCCTCTGCCATGTCCTCAGTTCACAGGGATGTGTCTCAGGAATGCGGGGTAGGTGAATGTTATGAAGAAAATGAGGAGTCTGGGGTCTGGCTGAGCCTGGGGATGGAGCAGGGCTGGGGAAAGGGCTTGTGCAGCAGGAGCTGGGATTCTGTGGCTTGGTGTGCCAGATGGTTGCTTGTGCGTCTGGCTGGGGATCAGGGGTATCCTGAAAAGTCATGGGGTGGGGGGGGTTATCCCTATGTCTCATGGGTGTTTTGGAAAATCCTGCCTGTGGTGCTCACATTGTCACAGCCTCTGCAGAACCTTGGCTCTGTTTGCCTCCAGACAACGCCAAGTGAAGTTATTATCTCCTGATATGATCTCGAGGTGCCAGGCTTGACACGAGCAGGTTCACTGTGTTCCCACTGTGTGTTCACAGCTGCTGATCCGGTCCTCCCTGTCTCCCTCTGCTCAGAGGAGTTGGGCATGGTGCTGTGGGCACGAGCAGGGCCAGCACTGGGGCCCTGTATCCCTTCAGCCTTAGCTCTGTTTGTTCTGCTGCAAAGGAGCCTGTGCAAAGCCTTGGGTTATTTGGAGTGGGGTAACTGAGCTCGTGACTCCTGATGAGTCCTCTCTCCACACACAGCACGTGTAGCCCAAGCCCGGAGCTGGGGAGGCGGTGTGGGATGTGCAGCCCTGTCACCACACTGCAGTGTGCTGGGGATGGTGCTGGCACAGCCCGGAACACGGATCTGCCTCCTGTTCCTACTCTGTCTTGTGTTTTCAAAAGCACTTCTGCCAAGCCACGCATCCGGAGTTCATGGGATCGCTTGGCTGGACCCCGCAAGGAGGTGAAATCAGGAACAAGGGCTGGACAGGGCATAGGGAGCTCATCCATAAGGTAGTGGAGCTGGTGTCCCACAGAGGAAATGGTGCTGGAGTGAGCACAAAACCAATGGGATCGTTCTGCATCCATCCCAATACTTCATCCTGGTAGCCAAGTTATTTTTAACACTTTTCTCATAGCAACACGACAGTTTCGTGCATCAGGGAAGGGCCAGCAGGTTCCCTTGGATCAGGATTGGGGCAGGAACCTGAGGGCACAAGTGTCCTTTCCCCTGGAATCCAAGGCCAGGGCTGCATCCTGCCCACACACACCCAGCGTCCCGGAGGAGCCGCGGAGTATCCCCCTGTGTGCACCTTCCAGGCAACTCAGAGCCCAATTTTGCTGTGTTTAGTAGGGATTAAGGAAAGTCAACCTATTTCCATGTGGCATTTTCCACTGGGGAAACAAACCCTGGAGCTGAGGGCTGATAAACTGCACTGGACAGGCTGTCCTGTCCGTTGTGTGGACACTTGCACTGTGTCCACTCCTGCAGGGGAAGTCCCGGGCAAGCCGTCTGTGCCTCCAGAGCCCAGCCATGGCTAAGACAGTGCCAGTCCTCTGAATCCCAGAATCCCAGACTGGGTCAGGCTGAAGGCTCACATGGGCCCCCCTGGTGCCACCTGCGTGCCCCAGCAGGGCCATCCCAGAGCACAGGGCACAGCAGTGTGCCCACACAGCTCTGCAACAGCCCCAGGGAGGGACCCTGCACAGCCTCTCTGGGCTCTGTTCAGGGCTGGGCACTGCCCAGGGCAGGAGTTGTGCCTCCTGTGCAGGGAATTGCTGGGCTCAGGCCCTGCCCGTTCCTCTGTGCCACTGCTGGGCCCCGGAGCAGAGCCTGGGCCCTGCCCTGAGCCTTCCCTGCAGCCAGGGACAGCCAGGGCTGAGGGCCCCTCTCAGCTGGGGCTCCTCTGAGGCTGAGCAGCCCCAGCTCCCTCAGCCTTTCCTGGGCATGGAGATGCTCCAGGCCCTTCCTCAGTTGTGTGGCCTCCACTGGCCCCGCTCCAGGAGTGAGGATCAGGCTGATCCCAGCTCCTTGGCTTGCTGAGGTGGTGCTGGTCACTGACGTGGTGCTGGTGGGCAAAGGGTGAAGTGGGTGAGGGAACTGCCAGAACTCATGTCCAGGGCTGGTCCCCACCCCGGGAAAGCTCCTGCCCTGTGTGTGCCACAGGAAGCCTCTAGAGCCCAGCGAGGCCCGTCGTGCTCCGGGGTCCGGTCAGTGCCCAGCACGCGGCTGCCTGGGGACATCTGCCCTTCAGAGGGGACCTTGTTCTGCCGCAGTCACAGCAGAGCTGTGAGTGCTGACACCATCCCCGAGTTCAAATCAAACTCCCACACTCGCTCATGCTTTCAGAGCTGTTTTTCTGCACTGAGTTCAACTCTGGACAACGCTGCATGTAAATTAGGACGTAGAGGGTGATAAACTGAGGTTGGGGCCAGAGGTGTGACGCAGACTGTGGGGTTTAGTGGTCAGCACCATGTATGGCAAGGCAAGACACCTGTCCCCAGCCGCAGGCTCTGCCCCACCTTCACAGCAGCCTCTGCCCAGGCAGTGCATCCTCCCACAGCCCTGTGAGGGGGCACAGACAGTGGACAACTGGAGTGCCAGCAACTGGGTGCCCAGTTAGCCAGTGCCAGCAAAGCCCTGCTCTCCATCGCAGGAACCCATTGTAGTGTCCCTGCCCATGGAAGGGGCTTGGAACAAGATGATCTGTAAGGTCCCTTCCAATCCAAACCATCCCGTGTTTCTGTGATTCCTACAACAGCCTGTGTACTTCAAATATTGCTCTGTTGGTCTTGAATCGGTGCTAGGATTTGAAAAACTTGCACTGCTCTTTGAAAAACCCAGATCAAAAGAAGTATGTTAAGTAGCTCCAGCCAGGTGCAGCAGGGAGCAGGGAAGGTGCTTCTCGGGAGCACAAACCTGAGGGCTGTGATGCATGAGGTCAATTTTGGCCCTGGACACAGAAAGCAGAAAATCAAAGAGTGTGAGGAATTTAAAAGGGGATCTGAGGCCAAGTGTTACCTCTGTGCCAGGAGTTATAAAGCAAGGGAGTGTTTCATACAGTGCTGTGAGAGGAGGGACTCACTGGCTGAACAACATTCCTGACCTTGCAGGGATCCAGGGCCTTACTTTTCTTGTGTCCTTGGAGCAAGGCTGGGTCCCCATGGTGGGATGAGCTTCTCTTGCTCCTCTCTCTGTCCTTCATGTTCAGACTTGGCAAGTGGCATCTGCTTGGAATTCCTGATAGCCCAGGATAGTCCTGCTCTTCCTGCCTGGTGCACAGCAGAGTCACTCCTGCCCACCAACAGGCAAGGTCAGTCTCTGCAGAAACTGGAATTTAGGCCCATATTTTGGTGCTGTGAGACTTTTTTCCTTTTGTTTCAAATTATCAATCCAAGCAGTAAATGTCTGTTCTTCCACTATCCAGAGCTGTGGAAAGATTACATCATTGTTTTAATTCCCTTGGCATTGGCAAGATTTTGGGGGAAGAAACACCAGTGAGAGTATGCACAGTGCCTGGGTGACTGTTAGGAAAAGGCTGTGTCAGCCGAAGGGCTGGGAGAGGCATCCTTAGCTCTGGGAAAGCAAACAGCTCCAGGGTAGCAGGACCTCCTGGAGATACAGGGTTGGAATGCTGCTGCTTCCTGTGCAGACCTCGGAGGGGGCAGCATGGAACCATTGCTGGGGTGGTTCCTCTGCTGGGAGCCTCGTGCGCAGTTTTGTTGCGAGTCACTGCTGGGGCAGGGCTGGTGTGAGCGCCGTGAGCTCCGTGCTGATCCGATGTGACATCCCACATCTGTGCTGCCCACAGGGCAGGCATGGCCCCTGCTAGGCAAGGTAGAACGGGACCTGCAAGTCCTCCTGGCACAAGCACCTCGCACCAGCTGGAGGTACTTTTGTTGCAGGGCTTGTGCCAGTTCTCTCCGAGATATCAACTGGAAACACTTTTTCCCTGCTCTAAATGTGTAAGGATTTCTGCCAGTATTGTAATGTCACGTGGAAATCTGCTTCTGCATACATACCTCTTATTACTGGCGTAGCAAATGATCCTAATGGGGACTTGGCCAAACCTCTCCAGCTTGAAGGATCGATGCAAAATTTGAACGTGTACTTCCTCAAAGCCTATAAAGAAACCTATTTCACCTGCAGTTGCTGGGGCAGGAGCACATCCCAGCCTTGAAAATCCCATCTCAAATGGGCAGCCCAGGCAAGGCATCTCCTCCCCACAGCAATGCCTGCACCCCCTCATAGCCCCGGGGTGTTTGGTCCCCAGCTCTGCTCTGACCTTGGTCCATCTGCATCTCCTGGCTGAGCAATTTCATCTCTGCCAGCCCGGTGCTGGGCAAATCAGGGAAAGTTCCCTATCCTGGGGCAGGTGCTGCCTGCAGGGTATCCCTGGGCTGAGAGGTGTAAGGTGGTTATGGGATCCCACCCAAGTGGGGTGGGGCCCTGTGCAGCCTCATCTGGTGGTGCCACCGCTGTCCCTGGCAGGGGGCTGGAACTGGGTGTGTTTTAAGGTGTCTTCCAGTCCAAACCGTTCTGTGATCCTTGCTGGCAAAGAGGAACAGAAACCTGGCATCTTCAACAGGATCCTTGGTGGTGGCAAAGCACCAGAAACAGCCCAAATGGGCCGTGGGCAGCGACTGCACTGCTCCGCAGTGGGATGGGGGTGCATGAGCTGCTTCTGCTGGCCCAGACACGGGGCTGGCTCCTGCCTGCTGCTCAAACACTGTCCCAGCTCCCTGGCGTGAGACCAGGATAGCGCCTGTGCTGTCCACACTCCCTGAGGAGCTGCCTCAGATCTGTTTATAGACACCTGTGAAGTCCTCACCCTGCTGCAGTCAAAGACTAAACTCCTGTTGCCTTCAAAGGCGGGACGGTTTCCCACTGAGCCTGTATCTCCCATCCCCTCCTCCTCAGATCCCGCTCCTGGACCTTTAGATGTCCTTCTCTTTTAACTCGACTTGATTTGTGCAGTCTGGAGCTATATTTGGGTTGGAATAAGCTGTGTTTGCCCCCTAACATCATTTGCTGAGCAATTCTGAGCTGGGTTTTGCATCACTTGTCAGGCAGCTGTGTCCCACGGCGGTGGCTAGTCAGGTGTGCTGTCTGTCGGGAGTTGCTCTAGAGCAGGTGTCTCTGAAGGCATCTGTGCCCTCTGGGCTTTTTTCTTCTAGATTTTAGGTTTGTTCCAACTTGGAAAAAAACCCATTTCACTCCCTGGAGGGGCACAAAGTTCTGCCCTGGCTCTGTGGGCTGTGAGAGTCTAGGGAATTTGTTCCAAGGGCAGTCCTGACCATGCCTAGTTTCCAGCTTAGCTTGATCAAAATCCCTGTGGAGCTCCCCAGTTTTGACAAATAACTAATTTCTGCCAAAAACTGTTTAGCTCTGAATTTTTCTGACTCCTGGTAATGTATCTAGACTGTAGGAAAACCACAAAATGCATTCTTCCTTCTCCCTTGGGTCTCAAAGACGACTGTGCACGAGCCAGGGATGCTGGGCTGCCTCTGAGGAAATGCAGCTTGTTCCTCTGGAGTTATTTTGAATTTACATAGTGTCCCTGAAATCAGAATCTTGAACATTATCCTTAATTATCATTAAGTTTTTCTCTGCTGCTTCATGCTTTTGCTCAGCTTCACAAAATTCTGATAATTCTAGCCTTTCCCCCATCCCTCCGGCTTTAATTTGCAGCCCATCACAGCGTTGGTTAAGAGAATCAATCTCCAAGTTCATTACCTCAAGCTCTTTCCCAAGATGTTCTCCTGTAGTTTGGATAGATTGTGGTGTTCTTCCTTCAGATCTTTATTTTTCTCTGCTGTGGCTGATTGAGACAAATTACCCCGGGTGAGGAACACGAGGATGCTGCATCCTCGGCACTGAACATGCCAGTGCTGGCTCCAGCAGGTGCAGAGTGGCCCTACCAGAGGAACGTTGGCCACTGAAGTGTCTGGTGGTGACATTCATGGGGTCACAGAATGCTTTGGGTTGGAAGGGATCTGAAACTCAAGTTGTTCCAGCCCTGTGCCATGGGCAGGGACACCTTCCACTATTCCAGGCTGCTCCAAGCCCCGTCCAATCTGGCCTTGGGCACTGCCAGGGATCCAGGGGCAGCCACAGCTGCTCTGGGGACCCTGTGCCAGGGCCTGCCCACCCTCCCAGGGAACAATTCCTTCCCAATATCCCAATTCCATCCCATCCTCTGGCAGTGGGAAGCCATTCCCTGTGTCCTGTCCCTCCATCCCTTGTCCCCAGTCCATCTCCAGCTCTCTTGGAGCCCCCTGAGACACCGGAAGAACTCTAAGGTCTCCCTGGAGCCTTTTCTCCCCCAGTATCATGGAGTTTCTCATTGCATCTCTGTGAGGGAGTCAGTGTCTGTGCAGCCGTGAGCCAGGGTGTGCTGGGGTGGGTGCAGAGCTCTCCTCCTGGTCCCAGGTGCTCCGTGGGGCTGCTGTGGCCTCGGGTGATGGGAGACATGGGCGACACCAGGAGAAAGGGATGCAGCTCCTCATTCCCTGTGCCCTTCAGTGCATAGCAAGGGCAGCTTGGTGCAGTATAGAGCTGTGCTGCACGGCAAGAGGGGCTGTCTCTGGCCAGTCCTCCCACCCGGCGCTGGCCATAAATCACCTCTTGACACTCCTTGTAAAGGCTGAGGCTTTTCTTAGCACCTCAGCATCCCCAGTAGGCACTAATGCTGCAGGAGACTCTGCCTGCATTCACACAAGCTCTTCAATAACTCCAGGTGTCAGGTATTCCGAGGGTTTTTATTTATTAAGGTTCAGATCAGCTGTTTGGGCACAACACTTGACAGTGTCTGTCCCACCCCTGGGGATCTCGTTGCTCCTCACCCCACAGCAGCTCTGTCCTGCCCAGGAGGTGCCAGAGGCTCCTGGTGCTGCTGCCGTGTGGGTGTTGGTTGGATTTTCCTGCTGATGGAGCCAGGCTCACTGCTGTAATCATGGCTTTTTATCAGTCCTTTGGTTTGTCCTGGGGACTAGGAGCACCTCATGTCCCATGGTTGTGGCAGCAGGTGAGTGATGATCCCATGGGTCAAGTTAAACATCAATGAAAAGCTGTCCGTAACCACAAACAATTATTTCTTTAAGGTGTGTTGGCCTTTCACTAGAGAAAGAAGGAAAAACATTTTAAGGGCTTGAAACATGAAGTCTCAAGTGAAGTATTTGTTTTAACATCATCCCCTTATTCCTGTTCCCTTCAAGCAAAGTGAGCTTTTATAACCTTGTTTGGCCACAGCCTGGGTGGCCTTGAGGGCAGCAATAGCTGTTGTTTTGGGGGCGGAAAGAGAAAAAATTAGCCAATATGTGCTGGACGAATTGGTGGTGTTCTTCTTCTCAGTGTCTGATCCCGTTTCCCTGAGGACAAAGACGAGAACAAGGCAGAGCAGGGGAAGGAGCAGCATCCTTGCAGTCCGGTGAGCCCCTCCCTTTTCCCACTCCTCATGGGGTGGCAGCAGCACCAGGCTCTTCCCCTGGGCTCCATACACCCAGGAGGGCTCTAAGAAACATTTGGGTAACGGGGCACTGCCCCCAAGACAGGCCTCTGCCCTTGGTGCCCTCTCTCCGTGCATGGGGGACGGCAGCACTCCCCAGTTTGCCTCCGCTGAAATGTCGAAATTCGGACAAACCAGTAATTTTTCTGCAGAGTGCAAAGTCCCAGTGGACCAACCAGAAACCTGCAGTAAAGGACACATCCTCCTGGCCCTCTTATTTGTGTCTGCACTGTCCCTGGCTCTCATTAGTGGGAATTTATTCCTGCAGATCCGGCGGGATCCCTGCCCGGGCTGCGAGCAGTCCGTGCTGCCCCTGCCCTTCGCAGTGGGTCTATTGGCTCTGTCTGTCCCAACATCCCTGCCCTCCAGGGAGCTGCCTCAGAGCTGCTTCCCAGCTGGGCAACGAATCAGATTTGCAGCCCCATCCCTGTTCCCTACTCAATCGGGCTGCAGGAAAAGCAGGACAGCAGCCACACTCACACAGCAGCTGCGCCGGGTGTGACCCCACGGTGCCCACGGCCTCTTCTGCCCCGGGACCGTCATTTCCCGCTTCCCTGTGGGATTATTTCCCTGCAGAGGTGCTTGCCCGAAGCTCAGACACCTGCAGCTCCCATCCTGCGGGCACATCCATGGGATGGCTTCCCGTAAGTGCCAGGGAGCCCCGTGCCCAAGGTTGTTGCCAGCCGAGAGCCGGGCTGGCCGCGCCGGCAGCGCCGCGAGGCTCCCAGAGATTTGTTTGCTTTCCTTCATTGCTCCTGTTGACTTTGCAGGAGCAATATGTGCACGCAGGGACCTGCATACAGATGTCCCCGTGCGGCTGCGAGCTGAATCACGCCTCTCCTCCTATTTTTTCTTCAAACCCGGCCCCCGCTGACATTGAATTAAGGGCTTTTATTATCACTTGTGCAGGGGATTTTTCTTTGCCCGTGCCTGTGCAGCCACGGCCAGGCTCTGCCATCCCGACTGCCCCGCTATTAATAGCTGCTTTTACCTTTCATGTGTGAGGCCCAGCACTTTTATTGCAGCTCTTTGGATGTACTTCAGGTGTTTCCAATTCTCCCAGCAATGTCTTCTCCTCCTTCAAATTCTTCCTGCCTATTTTTGCTTCCTTTTATCTCAAATCCTTTTTTTTCCCACCCAGAAATGATCCTGCCAGAGGATGATTTTGTTGGTAATATCGCTCTTGCATTTTAGACTTCTCAAGGACTAATGAACTTTATTAGATTATAATGAACTTATTACTCAGCGCTGCTGACCTGCTTTTGAAAGAACTTGAATTATTATTTGGAACAGGCCTGTTGAGGGACTGTATTTTTTTTTGCAGAGCAGTGTGGGTATATTAACTAATCAGAGGCACATTTTTTTGCTTTGCTTTAATTACCTAAGATTCATGTGGAATAGAGCTGGTGTGCACTGATGGAGAGCCAGGGAGTGGGGATGGGGCTGCTCCATCCTCCAAGTGGGCTGGAGGAGCTGTTCCATGATGGATTATTGGGTTCCCATCTCTTGCCTCCCTCCAGAGCATCGTTCTCCATCCTGTCCTTGAGTCCCATCCTCTCCAGTTCTGGGCTCCAGCCCCCACCCTCACAGACAAAGGATGCTCTTAGGGAAAGCCCAGTGGATCGTGCACCCTCGTGCTGGCTCTGAGAGTGCTTTAATGTCCATCGGATTTGGGGTGGCCCCAGCTGGGCTCGAGGGTCGGTGGGTGAGTGTGGCTCTGGAGGATAAGTTGCTGGTGGGTGGCAGGAGAGCTGGGATAAAGCTTGAGGGAGAACTTAGAGCACCTTCCAGTGCCTCAGGGGGCTCCAGGAGAGCTGGAGAGGGGCTTGGGACAAGGGATGGAGGGACAAAACAAGGGGGAATGGTTCCCACTGCCAGAGGGCAGGGCTGGATGGGATATTGGGAAGGAATTGTTCCCTGGGAGGGTGGGCAGGCCCTGGCACAGGGTGCTGAGAGAAGCTGTGGCTGCCCCTGGATCCCTGGCAGTGTCCAAGGCCAGGCTGGATGGGGCTTGGAGCAGCCTGGGACAGTGGAAGGTGTCCCTGCAGAAGGTGGGATGGGATGAGCTTTAAGGTCCCTTCCCACCCAAACCATTGTGTGATAAACTCAGGGATGCTGCTTGGTGACTTACTGCAATTCCACATCCATTGGTGGCAGTAACGGTGCTGTTAAATCCCACATTTTGGGAGCTGGAGCTGGAGCGGGAGCTCCCATGGCTGGAGCTTTCCACCTTTCCGTGGTGCGGATCTGCTGAGCACCTTTTCCTCCTTCCCAGCCCTCTTCTCTTGCTCGCTGGGTTTTCGTTCCCAATTTCCCCCCTGTGCCGCGTGGCTCCCTGCTGCTCCCCGGTGTGCTGGGACTCCTCGGCAGCCCTGCCGCGGGGCCGGGGGTGGTGGCAGTGTTTCCTCAGCCCTGCTGGCACTCCAGGCTCGGCGCAGGATGGTTTATGAGCGCGGGGGGATCCGTGTGCAGTGAATGGATGAGTCAGGCGTTGGCAGGGCACCAGTTCACTGCAAATCAATTTTCACCTGCCTGAAGCCTGCGCTGCCGGCTCGGAGGAGAAAAGGGAGCGTGTTGAGGGCTGAGGGAAGAGCCTCCCTACACCAGCCAGCCCTCAGGACTGGGCTGCAGCCCTGCATGGGGAGGCAGGAAAAGGGAACAGTCAGAGCTGGGGAGGGAGAGAGGGAAGAGAGGTGCTGGCATGAATCCCCAACCACTGAGCAACAGGAGAAAAGCGTGGTCAGGAAAGAACAAGTGCTCCTTACTGCATTACATCAGGGCAAGATCCCATGGGAAAGGCAGGAAAGATGCCCAAAATATGCCCTCTCTGGAGGACTTTGCTGGTAGATGGCAGCTGAGATTGCTTGATGCCCCCCAGGAGCCCACAGCTGACCCCAAAAATGCCACTGAGTGAGGATTCTGCCCCAGAGAGGGGGCTGTGGGACACCCACAGGCTGCACAGCATCTCCATGGAAGCACCTCCTCACCCCAAGGCACAGACATCTGTGGGGCTAGGGGCAGCATCAAGGGGACAGTATCTGTGGGACACTGGGAATGTGTGGGCAAGCAGGGGGTGAGAGGTGCTGCCAGGAGCAGGGGACACCTGCAGCCCTTCCCTCCCTTCCCCCTTCAGCTGTGCCCAAATCCTGAGCCTTGCTCCTGTGTGCAAAGCCACCCTTTTCTGGGAAACCAGCAAAGGCTGCTGTGGTGTGGCACAGCCCATGGGACACATGGGACAAGGCCAGGTGGAGCCCAGGGAACCTTGCAGAGCATGGGAGGAGGGAGCAATCAGCCTGACTCCGGGATTCAGGTGCTCTTGGGATGAGGACGGGCTCTTGGCATCTCTGCCTTCCCCCCACGAGTGGGGTACCCCACCTGCCCTGGCTGCAGGAGCAGTTCTCTCCCAAAAGTGCCCCCATGTTGTTCTGGGAATGGTTTCCCCTGCTGCTGCCCTGGGAGATGGAGAGCTGTGCCCATGGGGTAGCTGCGGGGCTGGCATGTGGGGTCACAGCCATGGGGATGGAGTCCCCAGCTCTTGGCAGACGGGAGCGTTGCAGGGCAGTGGAGACAGGAAATCCTTGTGCTGCATGGGGAGACAGCCCCCACAAACCTGCCCTGTCCCAGGCTGTGGTGGAGGCCCAGGGTGGACACAGGGCTGCTCTGGGTGGGGTCCATTGTGACCCTTCACTGCCTCGGATCCATTGAGCTGAGGTGCCCTCACTGACCAATTCCAAGGCACAACAAGGCACCCCGTGACTCTTCCCTTCCCCTCTAGCAAGCTTTGCTGGGGACCCCACCAAGTCTGGGAGTCATAAATCAAAGAAATAAGCTTTTTCTTTTTTATTTAGCTGCTAAAGTTAGAACAAGATGATCAAAAAGCCCCCTGTGGGCACCAGCCAAGGACCGTCAGGAGGGTCTCACCCCTCCCCTTGGCAAAGGCATCTCGGTGCCCAGGACATGTCAACGTTGCTCTGGCAGGATGTCTTTGGGAACTGTAGGGATAAAACACTTGTGAGAGTGTGAGCAGAGTCGCAGGCAGTGTCCGGGCCCACAGCAGCCCTGAGCTGGCCCCTGGGCTGCCAGGTTTGGATCAGCTGAGGCACGATGCAATAAACAGCTCTGGCAATCCCTGACAGCAGCACACAGATAACAGTGACCTTTTCTTCTGCAATTATCTCTTCTCATAAAAACCACATGCTGACTTTAATAACACAGAGAAAGGAACTGATGGTTTCATATATGCTGCCATACAGGAGCCTAATCTGTGCCTCCAAACCCAGGGAGAGCTGGGACCCTCTTGGCACTGGGAGGAGGCGACGCTGCCCAGCCCCGCTGTGCAGGGTGAGATGATGCTGCCTTCCCACACCCTACCTGGGTGTGGGGAGATGTGAGTTGGGCAGGTGCCTTGAGCAGCCTCTATACACAGCAGAAATATTTTTTGTTTCAATCCAAGCTGGGGTTTGGCCATCCTCTGACTCCAGGAGCTGGGAATTCACCTCGGATGCAAGACCCTGAGATGCTTTAAGGACATTGCCAGCAGGTCTGCTCAGAGAGGGCAAGGAAATGGGAAGGAATTCCTGGGATGTCTGTGTGCCTGCCCTGACTCCCAGCAAGCCACCTTAGTGCTGGTGGTTCCCAGCTTGTGCCCTGGGTGCTGCTGGGGTGCTGGAGTCCCTCCATGTTGCCCAGCACATCCTGCTGCAGAGCTGCCCGTGTAGGCAGCTGACAGTGAACTGGAGATTTGCGTGACTCCCTGGCTGTGAAGTGAAGGAGAAGAATTAGCACCAGGCCACTCAGGAAGTATGGGACATGGTTTAGTGGTGACCATGGCAGTGCTGGGGGAATAGTTGGACATGATGACCTTACAGGGCTTTTTGAACCTTCCATGATCCTGTGATCACATGTGGAGCCAACAGCCCCTTTCTCTCCATGCCTGTCTGGGCACACATTGGCTGTGATCACCCGTGCAGGGGACATCAGGGTCCTGCCCACGGCCAGCAGTGCTGCACATCAGGGTGGCATCTGCTCCAGGACTTCCCCAAAACAGCCATGACCTTGTCCCACACAAGGGGGGACATCTGCACCAGGGCTTCCCTGAAACACCCATGACCTTGTCCCACACAAGGGGGGACATCTGCACCAGGGCTTCCCTGAAACACCCATGACCTTGTCCCACACAAGGGGGGACATCTGCACCAGGGCTTCCCTGAAACACCCATGACCTTGTCCCACACAAGGGGGGACATCTGCACCAGGGCTTCCCTGAAACACCCATGACCTTGTCCCAGGGAAGGGGCAGGCGGCAGAGCCAAGCTCTGGGGGCAGAAGGAGCTGCTGGATGTGCACTTATGGCTGGAGATCGCTGGCAATTATGACAATGGCTGGGATATCCAAAGCTGACATCTTCCTCGAGGATGATGAATACGTTGTCTGACTCCTGTTCATTTTTAATTCTGAACTCCAACACCAGCTAATCCCGAGCTCTGGGTGCTCAATGCTAATGAGTAGCGCACTGCCTGACTCCCATACTTAACAGCAAAGCAACTCCCAGGATCAAGGGGGTTAAGTATTGAAATTGTCTCATACATTAAATAATTAGTAGACAAACAGACTGACTTCTCAAGCCATCACCCGCCCCATCTGTTCCCTGCGTGTTTGCTCCCTCTCTTTGCTTGATCAGATAATTGGGTAGGGCTTCAACGAGAGGCACTCACCTTGATTTGGGCATTTGTGGTGTGTCAGGAGGGGAATTGTGGTGGTGAGGCTCTGACTGAAGCTGGCTGTGAGGCTGGAGTCACACTGCAGGTGGATGATACCACAGGGATGGCTGGTGTGGGCTCAGGTTTGGGCTGAGGTGAGAGATAGACAGGCAAATGCTGCAAGGGAAGTGGTTGGGCTCAGTCTGAATCTTGCTGGAAGAAGGTGTGAGCCCAAAGCTCTGCATGTGGGCACACCTATGCATGGATGTGTGTGTGGAGGGAGAAAGTGAGGGCAGAGACGTGGGAGAAATAATCACGGAATCATGGAATATCCTGAGCTGGAAGGGACCCACCAGGATCATTGATCCAGCTCCTGGCCCTGCACAGACACCCCAACAACCCCACCCTGGGCATCCCTGGCAGCGCTGTCCAAACGTTCCCGCAGCTCTGGCAGCCTCTGGGCCGTGCCCATTCCCTGGGGAGCCTGGGCAGTGCCCAGCACCCTCTGGGGAAGAGCCTTTCCCTGCTCTCCAGCCTGAGCCTGCCCTGGCCCAGCTCCAGCCGCTCCCTGGGTGCTGTCCCTGTCCTGGGAGAAGAGCTCGGTGCCTGATGTGCTTCATCCCAGCATGCGCTGAAACTGTGAAACACAAACTCCATGGCCCACCTAGAGGGGAACACTCCAAAATCTCATTTACTGCACTGAAATGTTTTTGTAAATGTTTCAAATGGATGTTTGAAAGCTTTTATTCTTTTATTTCCTTTATAGTGCTAATGCTCAAAGGTTTCCTGTAATTGCTTCCCTGTTTTTATTGCTCTGTGGCTTTTGTGAAATATTTTTGTTTTAACTACAATATTGATTTAGATACAATGCTAAGAAGACCCCTGGAAAAAGGTAAATGAAAAGCAATTACTAGAGAGTGCTTTAATGGAAAGGAGCCTCACATGGGGAATCAGCCCAGACCTCAGCAGTTATTATTATTTATAGGGTCCTGGGAAGGAGCACTTGGCCGGGCTGGCATGGAGAGTTATGGATGGGCAGGCTGGTTCCATCAATAACACAGCCGGGTCTGTGCCCAGCACTCAGACAGGACCTGCTGTGGTGACCCAGCTCTGCCCAGGTCCAGGATGGGGAGGTAGGTGTCTGTACTCCTCCTCCTCTGCACCCCAAATCAGCACAAGGGCTTGATAAAGCCTTGGCTTTGGCAGAGCACGTGGGAGGTCAGGAAGGGGCCTCTGAGGGCAGAGCACCCAGGTTAGTCCTGCCCAAGGGGCTTGAGCATGAAGCCACTCCAGGCTTCTTTTGTGGTGGGCTTTGTTTTGGGTTTTTATGTGAAAGGCTCTCCCAGAAGGTTGTTACCATCACAGGTCCCTATTCAGTGAGAATGTCGTGAGGGTGATGTGGGCTGGGGAAGAAAGGCAGGCATTGGGAGAGGAGGGGAATGTTATTTTGTCAGGGTGATAAAAGAGCTGAACCCCAGGTGTGCCATAAAGAGGAAGCTGACTTTTACCTAAAACACTCCAGACATATTGCTGGAAAACCTCGATTAAGGATTTTAAAAGGTGAAAACCTTTCTTCCAATTGACTCCTGAGGAAAGTTCTTGACACTGAGTAGATAAATAGAGGCTTTTGCCCTTAGCTGTTCTAGCATGAAAGGGGAGTCTCAGGAATGCTCACCAGATTAATGACACCGGACTCATAAATGTGTCAGAAAAACACAATAGTTGGAGATAAAATAGATGTCTCCCTGGGATGCACATTAATATTCACGAGGCTGGGGGGTTTGTCAGGGGCCAGTGTCCCCAGGGAGGGCTGTGCTCCTGGCCAGCTGTGCCAGACAGGGTGCCAAGGCTTGGCCTGTGGGAAGGAGCTCATCCTCTGAGCAAGGTTCCACTTTTGCTTGGCCAGGGCAGGCAGAGGAGATGGACATGGCCTCAGGAACACGGATGAGTGGTGGGCTTGGCAGTTCTGGGTTAATGGTTGGACTTTATCCCAAAGTTCTTTTCTAACCTGAATGATTTCCTGGCCTTTGCTGTCCCTCCACGATGGCAGGGCTCAGCTGTGCCCCGTCTCTGGGGTGCTGTGCAGCTGGACTTCATGTCTGCTGTAAAAATCCCTTCTTTGGGGTGTGTAGATTGGGATGTTCAGGGTTATCCAAGGTGGGAGCCAGTCCAGGTGCAGAAGGAAGAGCAGCAGCTCCCTTGGTGTGTACCCAAAACTCAGAGCAGGCAGTAGCACCCACTGTTGTGGTGCAGCCTCCTGCACAGCCTACCTGCACAGACACCTCTTGCAGGAGCTCCCAGAGGTTGGAAAACAGATCTGCTGCAGCTCCTGTACTCCCCAGGCATCTCTGCAGAGCTTGGCCAGGGCTGTCGGGGGCTGCACTTGAATCTAGGAGTGGTTGGGAGGCGCGGGGTGAAGGGAGAGCAGGACAGAGTGCCCTGTGGGCTCGCTCAGGGAGTGCTCACACAGAGGCTGCTTTCCCAGGGAGAAAACATGGTTTTCTTCTCGTGGCTCTTTTCCTCTCACAGGGAAACCCTGCTGTGGGTGGGCGACCCCCGCAGTGACAACTCCCCTGGGCCACACCTTTGCAGCCACTTGCCCCAGGGGCTGGAAACTCCGTGTATTCAGGCTGGGAAAGGGAGGTGAGGAGCCGCCCTGGCCTCCACAGCCATTTCTCCTGTGGGCTGCACACAAGCCCTGCCGTTCCTTGCTGACAGATGCCCACAGGCTTGTTCCAGGGGCGATCCTGCCTCCTCATCCCCCAGGAACCACCCAGCACCGGGAGCAGGGAGCAGCAGCAGCCTCATAAATACCATATCAGGGCTGCTGGGCGGAAACCGATCCTAAAATGCTGCGTGTGTGACACGGCAGGGGGCTGGCTGGTGCACAGTGCGGCAGAGCCGCGGGGCAGTGCAGCAGCCCAGGGAGCAGCCCGCAGCCAGGGCCGCGCCGGGCCCTGCCGTGGCCGCCCTGGGGCCGCGCCGGGCCCTGCCGTGGTGGCACCGCGGTGCTCAACAGTGCCAAGGTGCAGTTTGCAAGAGCAGGTACAAGGTGGTGCTCGCTGCTGGCCTGAGGACCGTGAGCGTCTCAGCTCTCACACCGGCGAGGATCAGCGCGGAGAGGCGGCTCTGGCCTGGTGTTCGCCCTCCCGCCAGCCTCTGTACGCTCCAGGGATTTTGGGGAAACTCCCCGGGGATGTCGAGTCACGGCAAAGTAAAACAAGTTCCTCCAGCAGTCGCTGCAGGGCTCTCCACGGGCAGGGGATCAGTCGGAGGGGATGTGGATGAGCACAGGGAAAAGCTGTGGCAAAGGAGCTGGGCAAAGGCTCCTGAGGGCGTGGGGAGCTCATCCCTGCTGGCAACAGCCCCGTGTGTAGGTGTTTGATAGGAGGATTGCATGGAGTGGCACTGCATTAATCACCATGGGAACAGTCAGCAGTAAACAGTCTGAAATCAGCCCGGAAAACACCACGCCAGTGTTCACATCGGCCCTAATCTGAATTAACAACCAAGCTGGCAATGACTCAGTGCAGCAGGAAGCGCAGCCAGGGCACCACGGAAGTCCCCCAAAGGGCAATCCCAGTGTGGCAGTCGGGGAGGGAGCCCCAGAGCACCCAAACCGTGGTATGCTTGGGGCCATCCCACACAGGCATCCCTGCCCACAGAAAGCCTGGGTAAGGCTGGAGTGGAGCAGCTGGACGCCCAGGGCAGAGCATCCGCTCCTGCCTGCCCCATGGGAGGGGGTGTGGGATGAGAGCAGAGCCTTGGGTCTGTGACAGGACCCACCAGTGGGCTGCTCGCGTGGCCTTGTCCCCCCTAGTGCCACTCATCACCACGTGCCGTCTCTGGTTAGGCAACTTCCATGGGAATGCTGGCTCTTCCCATCACAGTGGCTGAACTGGCAACACTGGGGAGTTCAGCCCATGGTGGGGCTTCTCCAGCCTCTGCATCCAACAGCAGCTCTGAAGGGTTTACGCTGTCAAATCTTCCTGGCACGTCTGGGTGTCATCCTCATCCCCAGCTGGGTGACAGCCCACTATGCGCTGTTCTCCCTCCCTTGGTCCAACAAGTCAGTGCCTCCCTGGCACATCTCCTTAGGGTCCCTGAGCATCCTGTCCCCAGCCACCAGCAGGACCAGCAGCAGCTGAAACATGTCCTCAAGCACAGTGAGTGCTGCTGGTCCCCAGAGCCCCAGGAACCCTGCTCTGTACCACAGCCAGGAGCTGCTGGTGTCTGTACCATGTCCCCAGGCTTCATGTCCAAGGAAAGGTTTCTTTCAGAAAGCCTTTTTCCACATCACTTTTTAGTATTTGTTTTTTCATTAAGACTCAAATCTCCTGCTTGTCCTCCTTAACTTTGGCTGAGTTTCTTTGTGTTGTCATTTCAGAGGCAGTTTCAAGGTTAAAGCAAACTCCTCACGCTGCAGTGACTGCAGCTCTCCAGGGGAAGGTTAAAGGATGCAAATTGTTGACAGAGGGCTTTTCAATTTAGCGTGCAAAGATCTGATGGTTGAAAGGTGAAGTTAGACAAATCCAGGGGAACAGGACGGGTGATCAGCAACTGGAGCTGTTTGCCAAGGCCCATGATGGATTCCCCTTCACCTGTGATTTTAAAATGAAGATTGGGTGCTTTTCTAAATGATGTGGTCACGTTCCGAAAGCATTAATTTGGAGAAATGCTTCAGAGGAGCTCGGGCTGGTCCTACCTACGAAGCCAGGAGCCCTGAATCCCTCCTGGGCTATTCCATCCCTCCTCTTTCTTGGCCTTGATCACACAGTTGTGTGGGGCTGCCACAGCCACCTGGAAGAGGCTTGGTCACCTCATTGGTGCCTGTGGTGCCTGGGGGTTCCCAGACCACTTCAGGCCCACCCTGTCTCCCACTGCCTTGGCCCAGGGCCACTGTCACCACAGTGAGATGACCACGGAGCTCCCCCTGCTACTGCCTCACCCACCTCCTTCTTCTCCCAGCTCCTGCCACTTCCAGCTCCCTCCTGCCTCTCCCAGCTCCCTCCTGCCTCTCTGGTGCCTGTAGTTCCTAAAACCTCTGGCAAAGCCAGCTCTCCTGGGCAAGGAGAGAGTTTTGGACCCCACTGTACTCACCAGCAGGGTCTCACCTGTGCCCAGAGCTGCCCCCAGCCACCTCTCCAGTTCCAAATCATGGATGGCATCTCTGCTCTGGTCCCTCTCCTGGGATGATCCTCTGATCCCACTTCCTCTCAAGCAGCACTGCCAGCAGCCGGTCCCAGCTTTCCCCGTGGATGTGGCTGTGTGGGAGCACGGTGCAGAACGTTTTGGCCAGCAGCCACCTCCTCCCTGCTCACTCACACTCGGTGCTTCCACAAGACCCGGGGAGTTTTTACGTGGTTTTTATTGCTCAGTTGCAATGCACGGTCTCTGGAATGCCTGTCCCCATCCCTGCTCTGGAGCTCAGATGTGCCTCCTGGGCTCATTTAAACTGTTTGCCTTGCTCTTTCATTTCTTTTTTTTTTTCTGCTGGAATTCAGTGCTTGGCTGACAGATCTTGCAAACAGCATTCAGTCCTTCCTCCTTCCAGCAGTGCCTGTCCTGCTGCCTCCAGCCCACTCTGCCCAGCCCAGGGCCACCCTGCCAGAGGGTAAATGTGTTCCTTCTAGCTTTTCACTTGTATTTTTGTGTTTTCTACCTGCCTGGTGATGTCTTTGTGACCTCAGCCCTAGTGAGCACTGGTTTTCCACTCTTGAAAATCAGTGGGCAACCAGCACCTAGTAATTATTAACTGTTGTTATTTATCAGCAATAATTGCAATCCTTTGTGCCTTGGACACAACATGTCCATCATCTCGCAGGCACTTCAGCCTCTCCTGCAGTCCCAGCTGAGCACTGACAAATGATCCCACACGAAATGCAACAGCCAGCGAGTGAGAGTCTCTCTACATTTCTTCATTCTCTTGAACTTTATTTAATGTAAAGCTGTGTCTCTCCTGATGGTCAAACTAACCACTGTTCCCACTTCTTGGGCATTCAGATCGAAGAGCTCTGAGATCCTTGTTTTGTGCTGTGTGCGTGGAAATAAAATATTAATGTCTCTTGTTTAATGTCTAAAAGTCTCTCTCGCTCTGCAGAAACCCAGCATCCCCAAATCCATTTTCATTTCTAACATTATGAGTAATTCTACTGGCAGCAGTTTTTCCTTGCCATATATATTTATTAGAGGGAGAAATTCCCCGTCCTGAAATGATGTTCTTGCTTGGATCAAATAGCTTTTGAACTCCAGCTCTGTTTAACCCTTTTGTTGCTTCCCATGTGCTGTTTTATCCCATACTGTGCAGGGCAGAGTGCTCCTCTCAGAGGAGAGGACACCTGGAATGCAGAAAGCGGCCTCAGCAGTGCTCAAAAACCAAAACTGGAGCAGTTTTAGAATAAGTTGTGCCATTTTTTCAAGAATAGGGAGCCACAGGGACCAGCATCCTTCTCCCCAAAGAGGAGAGATCTGCCCATGCCCAACTGATGACCATCAAGTTGTCATATGGGCATTGTCATGTGCACACAGGCACCCTGGGCTCAGCTGGGTGACACAGGTGAGTGTCCCAGCCCTGCTGAGGGGACTCTGCAGGGCAGGGGGAAGGTATTTCTGAGCTTTCATGGACCTCAGCCTGGTGATGGTTGCAGAATCGTTCACAGCTCCTTCTCTGTGTGGTGGTAATTGCACAATGGTTCAGAGCTTCCAGGACCCCGTTTTATACAGAGGGGCCCCTTGAAGGAGGGGATCCCCCCTGTTTCCTGATGAAATATTTCTGGGGCATCTATTCTGGCCACTTGGTGAGGAGGCGGAGAGAAGTGAGTGCTGCCAAAGGAGGAGGGCGAGGCCACGAGCGGGGCGGGAGACCTCAGGAGTCCTGGTGCCCTCCGGCCGTTTCTGGTGACAGGGGCACCATCTCCTGAGGAGCAGGGGATTTTTCAGCGTGTCGGTGACAAATGGCTCTCGGTTGAGTAGAGAGTGGTTTATTGATTAGCTGGCAGAGGTGCCCGCGGGGACTGTGCCGCTAACGACCTGAGCCTGTCCTGCAGCCGCTCTCTGCCGGGCAGGCGGGACCTGGCCCAGCATGGCCTCTCCTTCCCATGGCCCTGCAGAAAAGAGACAGGGGCTTGGGGAGCCTCGTCCTGCTCCTTTCTCTGCTCCCTTCTGGGGCTAAGCAGGGATGTCACTGTCTCCTGGCTGCCAGGGGCTCTTGGTGACAATCACCACTGTGCAGCAGGACCATCTTCCTGGGTTGTTTCCTGGCAGTCAGGTCTCAGCTTTCCCATATTTCTCCTTCCCGTGTCCCCCATCTAAGCCCAGCTCCAGCAGAGCACTCAAAAGCTGGGTTTAAGCAGTGAACAGTGTTCCTGAACCCAGCTGGTCTGTTCCAACCAGGTGTTTTTGGATGCTGCAGGCTGGGAAGCCCAGGCAGTCGTCTGAACTGCCTGGGAACTCTGCAGTTTTCAAAGGCTTTACCCGCTCTCAGAGCTTCATTGCTGAAATCATCCAGCCCAGTTACTTTTTTGCATTTTTTCGTGTTCATCCTCTGTGTGTCTACCCACAGCACACCTTGAGCCAGCTGAGCATAATTAATCAGTTTGCTTCCCTGTGTTCGCATGGGATTCCTAATCTGCAGTAAAATCCTTTGGGGAACAGATGCAATTATAAAAGAAATGCTTATTAAAAAGAATGATATGTGCCATAAAAAAGTGTCAGTACAATTGTCCTTTAGTTGTTTGTAATGTTGCCAGCTGTGATAAAAACTCCTGGTGCCACGTCCCAGCTGTCCCTGTCCCCTGGATGTGCTGGGTTCCATGTGCAGCTGCACCAAGCCCTTGGATTTCAGCTGTTCCCCCCTCTCTCCCCATCCTGGGGGCTCCTATCCTGAACTCACCCAGCAAAATCCTGTCACAGCCACGGACCTCCCACAGCAAATGCTGTCAGGATCTCTCCTGACTGAAATAGATGATGAGCTGCCTGGAATTAGTATCTTCTGCACGTGTCAATGTGACCAGCCCCTGGAGAAGATGTTTGACAGTGATTTGTTGGTTTGACTGGCATGGCAGAGGAGAGACCACAGCAGCTGAGCTGCTTCCATAGTTTTTTTCCTGGCAAGGAGTGAAAAAGAAGGTTACAACCAAAATCCATGTGTTGGGACCTTGAACAACATTCCTGAGGTGGACAAGACTGAGGGAATGAGGACTGTGGGGCTGTGCCCTGGGATTTGGTCAATCCTTTTTTCAGTGCATGGTTTAACCTTTCCCCTGTAGGACTGGGGAAGTGCTGCCAGTCTCCCTCTGTAGAGATGCTTAGGGAGCAGCCAGAAAAGCACTGACAAAGAGATCTCCAGGAGAGCTCTCTGATAGCACAGTTGGGAAGCCCGTGGCTGAGGCCGAGGGATCCCTGTGTCTGGGATGATGTCAGAAGACAGAGAAAGAGAAACAGAGGAAAAGGGAGATTCCTCTGTGTGTCAGGAATGGCCATGCTTGCCACAAGCTCTAAACAATAAGGGGGTGTGGGACCTACTGGAAAACTGGGGTGATGAATGAATGTTTCACATTTTGAGGCTGCTGACCTGTGTTTAATCAGAGAGCCAAGGAGATGTTTAAGATGGAAAAACCTCTGGGATCCCCGAATCCAACCATTCCCCCAGCACTGCCAAGGCCATCACCAAACTGTGTCCCCAAGTGCCACATTCACACAGCTTTTAAATCCCTCCAGGGATGGGGACTCCACCCCTGCCCTGGGCAGCTCTGCCAGCCCTTTCGGTGAAGAATTTTTTTCCTAAAATCCAAAGGTTCGGAGGTGAATCAAGTCTTTTTGTGGGCAAATAGAACCATCCAAACCTGAGGAGACAAGACAGGAACTGTAGCAGGGGCTATCTCAGTTCAACTCCAGCCCATCACTGACCTTTGGGAGAGAAGGAAATTCTGCAAGAACAGAAATCCAGGTCACATTCCCAAGATGTGAGCAGGAAGGGATGGAACCAGGCAGCTCAGGGTATGAGGTGCTGTGCAGTCAGCAGGGACTGTGAAGGGCAATAAGGATCAGTTCCAGATAAGTAAAGCATTTTCAAAGTGGCCAAAGCCAGAATTTTATCCTTGGTTAGTCAAGGAATGGGCAGAAGCCATCTGGGCTGTTACAGCACTCCAGGAGATTGGCAGAGGCAAAGGTAAAATCTGTATTTACAGAGGGGGGAAAGAAGGAGGCTTGGAGAATGGCTATTAACATTCTAATCTGACTGCTTTAAACCCAGGTCCCAGAAAAATATAATTTCTAAGTTATACTTCCTAAATTAAAAAAAAAAAAAAATTCCTTCCCAAAAGAAAAAGCCAATCTGATTTCCCTGTGTGAAGAGACTAAATATTCTGTATTGAGAAGAAGCCAGGCATGCTGGATGCCTTGGCTTTGCTAGGAATCTGCTGGGTTTCCCATGACATTCTTCTCAGCAAGGTTGCTGAGCAGGTCTCCACATGACTGCTGTGGGAGAGGTGCAAAACATGGTTGGAAACCAGACAAGAAGAATCAATAACTGGCTGTCAAATAAAAGGATGGATTGAGTGACTTTCTGCAGGAATCCATCCTCAGTCTAATACGAGTCCGTGTTCTCCCTAACGATCCAAATGATGGAATATTCGCTGCTTGGGCTGCAGAGGTTCAGGATGGGAATTAGTGCTGCAATTGCAGAAAAGGTGATTTCCAGCCATGGAGCAGAAAGGACAATTAAGCACAGGGTTGTTGTGCCTGGGGAGGGCTTTGGAGTTTCTATTACTAGAAGAGTGTTTGGAGAAACATCTCCTGGGATTAATGGAGACCTGACCCTACCCCGGGGCAGGGCCAACACTTGAGGTCCCTCCCCGCCTTATTTTCTGTGATTCTGCATCATTCCAAAAGCAGTGTCACATCTCTAATGACTTCTAGGGGAAAGTATGAAAAATACCACAAAAATCTGGAAATATATGACAACTTTGGAAAAAGAACCCACTGCATTTTGTTTACCAAAATCTCAATATATTAACCAGATTTCCAAACAAGTGGCATAAATTGAGTAGCCTGGCTTCCAGGAGCTGCTGGAACTCTTGCTGGCTTCCTCCACCCTCCCTTTGGAAAGCCTGGCTTGGGAAGGTCTCACTGCGGTGGAAAAGCATTGGATTTCTAAAACTGAAATATGAATAAGGGTATTTATGTGAAATGGGAATTAATTTATTTTTTTTCCATTGGTTCCTCTGGCAAAGACAGCTGGGCATTTGGAGTGATGGTGTTTGAAATGCAAAGTGCACCTCATTGGAGAGTTGTTCCATGCAATTCATCTTCGGAGCGCGCTCTTAGCGCTTGTTTGCGATGTGCAGCCCCGGTCCAGCGCCGGCTGGCTTGGGCTGAGCACGAGGGGAAGCATGGCAGCATCACACATTTCAATCCCCACTCCAGCCCACATTGCTCAAAGCAAGATGACTTGCAAACATCCAACAGGAACGAGGAAGATGAATCATATGCAAGGTCAGGCGCAACGCCAGGAAACCGAGAGAGGCAAAAGCAGTTAATTGCTTTAGATTCCAACAACCCCAAAACGTGCCCTGTGTACAGACATCCCTTCCTCACACAGCACTGGACCTCACTGTCCAAGCCAGCAAATAAAATAGGCAATGGTGGTGCTTGTCGTGATTTTTAATGTCAAAATTAGATTCACAGATGCCTTATGGTCTCTGTAATTACTAGACATCACTCATCATTTTCCCCAGCTCAAGGGATACTCTGTTATTGACCTCACTGGGAAGATATAAATACATTAGTGAATGGAAATATCAGCATTTACTGTTGTGGAAAGGTCTACACCATAGCTCAGAAGACTGAAATCTTTATCTCAGCGTACCTACAGCAGAGGAGAATGCCTGATACTGTTGATACGATGCCAAACCGCTGCTACTGAGGTCTTATCTTAAGGAGAAAAACCTATTAAAGGTTATTAAAGGAGAGCAACAACAGCAAACCACAAACTTGAAGGAATTTACTACAGTCAAACAGCTAAAAGTACTGTGCCAGGCCAGCACGGAGCTGCTAGTGATGGAGTGGCCAGAGGGCACTGTGGCCTCGCTGGTCCGAGGCTGGTGGGACCACAGGATCTCCTTGGAGCACATCAGGATCACAGAGAGCCACAGAAAGAGAAAGAATGTTCCACCCCCTGAATGTGATGAGGAGCGAGAGCAGGGAGAGGTCAGGCAGGGGTTCTTGCATGGCCTTGTGTGGGTCAGTGTGGTGCTGAGGGGCTCTTGTGGAGCTGTTCCATGAAGCACTGTGCTGGACATTGGGCTCTGGGGGTCACCTGAGAGGGAAGACTTGCTCCCCAGCTCATGTTTGGCACTGCAGAGCCTACGATGGGGACACTGCTGGTGCCTCCCCGCTGGTGGCAGACCCATGGGTCTGCCAGTGCTGCCTGAGCTGGGCTGGGCTGTCTGTCAGGCCAGGTGTCCCCTGGGAACCATCTCCTCCTTGGAGAACGAGATCATTGCCAAGGTGGTGAGTGCCCTGGGGGCAGCCAGCTCTCACCTGGGGGCAGCCCCTGCTCCCTGGGACCCGCTGGTGACAGCTGGCTGAGTGGCACTGCCCACTCTGAGCCCCCAGTGCCCTGGGAACCATCTCTGAGCCAGAACAAAAATGTTTCCTAGGGAGAGGTCTGTGGAGAGGAAAGCAGAGGTTCCCTGAGGCAGGGCTGGTAGAGCTCCTTTAGGATTCCCAGGCTTTTTAAGAGGCCCCCTAAATGAGCCCTACACATTTTTCAGGAGCAGTGGATGTTTTCAGACATGCCAGGGCAGGGGCAAAGCAGGATCTGGATCTGCAGACCCTTCGAGAGACATGGCAACCATTAGGTTGGCGCTGGTTTTTCAGACATTCATAGATTTTGTCCAGGAAGGACAAAACAACATGTGCTGAGCTAAAATACATCCCTTCTGACAAGGACACTGGGACTTGAAGGAAAACAAATTTTAAATTTGATTTAATTTAATTTTTAATGTTTGAGTTGGAAGGGACCTTAAAGATCATGCAGTCCCACCCCCTGCCATAGGCAGGGACACCTTCCACTGTCCCAGGCTGCTCCAAGCCCCAATGTCCAGCCTGGCCTTGGACACTGCCAGGGATTCAGGAGCAGCCACAGCTTCTGTGCCAGGGCCTTCCCACCTTCACAGGGAGGAATTACTTCCCTGTATAATCTAAACCTGTCCTCTGTCAGTATGAAGCCATTCCCCCTTGTTCTGTCACTCCATGTCCTTGTAAAAAGTCTTTCTCCATCTTTTTTGAATCCCACCTGCTCTTGGTGACTTTTTCCTGTGGCTAACCCCATCCATCTCGATTATAAATGGGGTCTCATGCAAATCTATTGGCTGCTTTAGAAAATCCCTTTTTAACTCCTGTGGGAGCCTTCAGGCATACAAAGCCACAGAGCTCCCAGAGCTCCTTTAGGAACCAGAGGGAGAGAGGATGTTGCTTTTTCTGTGGGACAGGGACAGAGGGGTATCCCAGTACTGGTAGGGGGGGCAGGAGGAGCTGTGGCCTCAGAGGACACGGCAGGATGGGGGGAGGGAGAAGGGATGTGCTTGCAGGCACTCATTTCACCCAGACTGGGGGTTTTATGGTGTTTTATGATGGAACCAACCACAGCTATGCCCTCTGCCAGGGCTGTGCTCTGAGTGAGCATCTCTGCTGTGGGGAGCTGTAAATGCAATGTGCCTCAGATTAGGGTAGGGCACAAAGGGAGGAGACCCTGGGAATACATGGCAGGGTTCAGCCACATCCAGAGGGACCAGCCTGCGAGCAGCAGCAGGGAGAGGAGCAGGACAGCCTAGGAGAGGGCTCCGGGGCCAGGCTCCTTCTTCCATCCTTGCTGGACCTCGATGGATGGATGCCAGCCAGAGCCCAGCCAGGCCCGTGTCCTGAGGAGAGAGCTGGTCATGCAAATTACAGCTTCCCTGCCTGCAAGGGCTCATTATAGTTTATTGAGCTAGGGAGGTTTCTCTGCTTTCTATTTTGGGCCAAGCTCCCCTTGTATTTATTTACAATCAGTAGAGCAGCTGGTAGCCACAGGAGTTGAAGGAAATTGCTGTGAAAAGCAGGAAATTGGCTTCTCACCTTATGAGGGGGGCTGAGCCTGGGGCCTGTGTCTGCCCTGAGGGACTCAGCCCTGCACTCTGCTCCTACCCCCAACCCCATGGCTTGTGCTGGTCGCTGTCACCAGGTTTCAGGTCTAAAGGTGTGCCTAAAGCAACCTCCAGGGCTGGCTTGAGGCAACGTGGCAGCAAATCTGCTTCAGGTGTTCAGTGCTGCATCTCATCCCAGCACGTGTTAGTAACCACAGTGCTTGCTCATGTGTCTTTGAAAGGTACCTAAAGGCTTTTAGCAGGGCAGTTATGCTCAGGGATTCACTTTGGGAGGCTGAAGGGGTAGGGAAAGCCTCCACAGAGGCCTGTGAGATGCACAGCCCCAAGTTCTGTGTGGTTCTGGGCTCTCTTGTGCTACCAACTGCCCACACCCACCCAGGCATTGCTACTCCTGAAGTCACCACAGTTTCCAGGCTGGGAGATGAGAAAGCTGCTGTGTGCTGGTGTGGCAGCCCCCAAAACCAGCTGCAGGCCCTCCAGCTTCAGGAATTAGTCACTTGTCTGGCCTCAGTGCTGGGGGTGCTGAGCCCTCCAGCAAAGCCTGGCTCTGAAAGCTCAGCGTGGCTCTGGCTGTCCCCAGATAAAGCCAGTCCCTCAGAAGAGGAAAAACTGGTGAGTGCCTATGCCTCCTCTCTGCCTGGCCCCATGTAACCACCATGGCAGTGTCTGTAAGTGGTCTAACATATTAAAGTTCAGGCAGCAAGGGAATGGGTGACCTTTTGCATTTTTCCCAGAGCAGGCAAGGGGAATGTAATTATAATTTCATGTAATTCATCTCCTGACACTGTGTAATAGCTGAACTTCACTTGGTCAAGGCAGGGATGGCAGGAAGAAGGACAGGAGGAGGGGAGAACCCCAGCACCGAGCTGGGACAGCCTCCTCTGGGCAGAGCCACCCAGTCCTGCACGGCTCAGCTGCCACCATGAGGGTCCCCAGCCTGTCCTGGGTGCAGATGGAGCCTCTCCTCCTCGCAGGGGGCTTCCAGGGCCATTAGCTCAAAGCTGCTGTGATCACAGGCCAGCAGGTAAAACAGCTTCTCAGCCCACAGGAACATCTGCTGTGGCTGGGGCCACGTGCTCTGCCAGCCTAAGCCTTCCCTTCCCTTCCCTTCCCTTCCCTTCCCTTCCCTTCCCTTCCCTTCCCTTCCCTTCCCGTTTTTTGGGTTATGCTTTTGGGATCACACCATACCTGAAACCTCTCTCTGGCCGTGGGGGCAGGTAAGGGGTTGTGCCCCTCCAAATGCCAGAGCAGAGGATGGAGCAAACCATCAAAACCCAGCCCCCGTGGTTTTACCCTTAAATAAAGGTTTTCTCCCATCCAAACATGCTGTACCTGAAGCCCACACAGTGCCAGCCTCCTGTTAATTAGTTCCTTGTTAATTTGCTCTGCTGTCCCTGGGCTGGAGCGCTTCCCTGAGGTCCATAGGGAATGGAGGATGGACCAGCACACTCCCAGCCTCTCTGCATGGGCACCAAAGCACTCTGTGCCCACAGTGCATGGTCAGGACTGGCAGGTGGTGTCTGCAGGGCGCTCTATTAGCAGAGCAGGCACTGTATTTGCAGAAACAACATTACACCTATTTAAAAGCTGGTGCCACCTGAAATCTATTTCTCATCCCTAACTGATTAAATTCTGCTAGCTGGAGATTTTATCCCAGAGAAATCCTCCAGGAAGCTCTAATAGCAGAGACAATCTTTTTATAACGTCGGGAGCAATAAAACAAGAGCCCTCATTTTGCCGGAGGTTTTATCTGCGGGTGCATGGCTCCCTGTGCCTACCAGCCCCATTATCATCCCTGCACCCAATAGGAGTCATTAAATATTTATTTAAGAGGTTTTCATTCCTGAATGGTGAAATAGAAACCAGCAATCATTAAATGGGTTTGTTAAGATAAACATTTTGGAGGAGAGAGCACAGCGTTGCGTAGCCCAGGGGACTGGGCAGTGGGGCTGGGGCTGGATGCTGTTTGCTTCTCTGCTGCTCCAGGGGAGTATTGGATAAATTAACCATGGGGTTTAATTACTCGGTGGATGTGGATGATGCTGAGCCCGAGGGGGCTGTGACATGGGCACCTGGCACTCAGCACTTGCAGTCTCACAGCCATGGTTTGCCAGAGCTGTTTGCCATGGGAGAAAGAAGCAGGGATACTGGTTAGGAAGCTTTTGTCATCAAATTTGTGGCATTCTGGACTTTCAAAGCTCAGAAAAATGCCACTGCTACCACAATAGAAATCCCTTCATCAGCATGAGGGCTGCTTGGGCAGGGCTGCTCTCCACAAAGGCTCCAGCAATGAAAACAATCTCATCAGTATCAGCTCCAGTTCATATCCCACCTCACCCAATGTGCCTCCCGCGGGTCTGTCACAATGGTCATCCTGAAGCTCTCAGTAAATGTATTTTTCTTATTGAAAATGACCCTGACCTCAGCTTGATGAGAAATTTGCCAACATTTCCCACCCTGCGCATGCTCAGGGTTTGCCTTCCTGATGGCAGGGCAGGACACCCCCATTTATGAGTTCTCCTGCATTAAAAGGTCTTTCATGGTTTCACTACCACTTTAAAAAAGACCCTGCTGGGCTGCTCCTCCCCCAGCTCTCCTGTACCAGCAGCTCTGGTGGGCAATAGACTGGGTGGGTGAAGTGGGCTGTGCCACAGCACTGGGGTTTGGCAGCTTTGGCGCTGTTGAGGGAGTTGGGTCTGCGCCGGAGGTTGGGAAGTGGGCAGCCCATCCTTTCTGCTGAGTTACACCCCATCTTCCCAACCCACAGAAAAGCTGGCTGATGTTGGGGTGGGGACACCAGGAACCAGCCCCAGGCTGCTTGTACATCCCGAGCCCTTTTAAATGCAAACCCAGAAATTCATGTTTCCCACCTTGCTGCTGAACTGATTTGCCTTTCCAAATTTATTCCAACACCTATGGCTTTTATCAGGAATTTTTCTTCATTTGAGCAGGCTAAAGGTGAGAGCACAGCAACTGAAACAACGTGGCCCTCCCACCCATGGAGGGATATTTAACTTACCCTGGTATTTTGTAGCATTACAAAGAAAGCCTCTGACGTATTTTTGAAGCACAGAGTTTCCTGCATGATGGAAGGGAAGGAGTTCTTTTGGTCGATGCAATTTAATTGTGCCACAAAACACCAAAGAGCTGAGCTGCTCCCAGCTCACTGAGAAGGACGGGGCACAGCGGCCACTTTATCACGCTACAAATTTCTCTGCCCTGCCCGAAGCTCTCCAATTCCTTCCTTGCTGCATTTCAGAAAACAGTTTGCCAATTACCCTTGATCTGCATCAGACTGAGAGCCTCTGTGTCCCACAGAGATGATCTGGTTCCCTGCGGGTGTTTGCTCCCAGGTGTGGCCACCACAGCCACAGCAATTTAAGTGGCTGAGTCCCATCCCCGTGGGACTCCCCAGCTCCCTCCCGAGCTGATCCAAATGTGTCTCTGCTGTAGGAGCCTGACCCCCTTGTCCCAGCAGAACATCATTGCCCTGTTCCGGACTGCGAAGACCCCAAAGCCTGTTCAGTCTCCAGCAGGACCGGCAGTGCTGGCACAAGGGATGAGCCTGCTGGAATCAAAGGGCACTTTGAATGCCACAGAGCATTTACATTCAAAAGTCTCAGAAAGGTTTGGGATTTATCTCCATCCTGGGAGGGAGCCTTATTAGTGGCTTTTGGGTACACCGCTTCTGAATAATGAGGACAATCCTGTCTCAGGAAGATAAATCCCAATATAATGATGCCATTGTCTTTCCTTATTATAACTCCCCGTCAGCCCCTCATTTAACTGCTGGTTTACCCAAAGATCGTGACTGGCTGGTTTAGCACAGGAAGATAATACAATGTTTTTTAATTACCACCCAGTCTAAAATTAGCCCTTTCTTCTTTGGCTAATGAACCACAGCTCAGCCCTTTGGGGACCATGGTTTGGGCAAGGCCAGCTCCAGCTCCTCATCCTCATGGCCATGCTGGATCTGCCACGGCTACTCCCTGGCCTGCAGGACATCACCTGACTCCCCAGAGCAGTGGATGCTCTGCTCCAATCCCTCCTTTCCTCCACCTGCCTACTTTGCACAGGAACAGGAATCTTGGGGAAAGGTTTTGCAAATTCTCCTACAATTATCACATGAAAGAGAGTGGCTGAGAGAAACAACCTGAGGACAGAAATACTGCCTGGAAATAAATTTGGGAGAATGTATTTCTGCTGTGACAGGTATGGGGAATGCCAGAGCTGGACTAAACAGGCAGGAGGCTCATGGATCATTACGAGTTCGACTCAGTTACCAGGAGGATGCGAAGACAGACAGAGATGGATGTATTGTAAGAGGGTTTTCTGGAGATGATTTGAGCAATTTCAACTCACTGCCATGGTTGGGATCAACTTGAAAGTTTCTTAATGAATTTCTTTGTCAGGAGGAAATCGGGCTGTTGAGTAGAGGAATGTGCGGAATAGAAAAGCAGGGCTCTTCTGTTGAAAATCCACCAGTGAAAAATCCAACTACAGCTAAAATTCTGGAACCTCTTGGTGTGGATGCTCTGGAAGCTGTAGTTTGTCACCTTTGTGCCTGCAACTCTCTTTGGGCACTCGAGGGAGCAGGGGAGGGGTGGGATGTGAGGGCAGAAACTTGCCCAGCTCAGAGCAGCAGCGTGGAGGGAGCAGGGTCTGGAAACCACTGCCCTGCTGGGATGTGCAGGACACGGCCCACGCTTCCCTTCACCTGGGCACCCTGAAGACCTTTATCCTTGGGATAACAGCCCCATGGCACACACAGACCTGGGCAGCAGCATCCTGAGCTGGGGGCTCTTGGCTCACTGCAGCACTCAGCTCACGGCCAAAAAGCCACATGTCCCTGAGGAAATTTTGGAGAGCAATTCCCTGGTATCAATTTTCCAATGGTTTGCGATCCGAGGTTGGCAGAAGCCTCTGCCCCACAAAGTGTCCCTGTGGGGCTGGCAGGGAGGAGCACACACAGATGCTGGACCAGTATCCAGAAAGGGCCCAAATGCTGGTTTCCTCCACTCTAATGTGCTGTGATGATTTAATTTTGGGTTTTCCCTAGAGGTTGGTGTTCGAACAGAGGAAAGTGAGAGCTTGCAGACATTCTCACCATTCCCAGGACTGTGTCTTCAATCCATCAGCGAGCCACAGCCCCAACAGCTGATGATGGTGCTGAGGCTGTTGCTGTTACTTGTGGAACCTCCTGGTGTCATGGGAAGAAAAGGTTCCTCAGCCATTACCTGTTTCTTGGCATCCAAAACCTGCAGACCCTTTGTGCGGGCTCTGTGTGCTTTGCACTGAGACAGAAGTTGGTTAAACGAAGATTCCCTGGGATTCTGAGCTGCCTTTTGTATTAAGTGCAGCTTTAGTGCTTTCAAATCACTTCAAAAATTTCATTTTCCTGCTTGCGTCCCCACAATCCAAATGTAGCAGGGTTGGGTGATCAGCAAGGAGCCACGAGAGGTGCCACGTGCCTGGCACTAGCTGTGCTGTGGAGTTGCTCCTGGGGCAGGTGTTTGTGGCACCTCACTCCTACAAAGTCCCCCAAGTGCTGAAAACAGCAACCCCACAGTGAGTGGTGTGATCCCTGCTCAGGGTAATGGGGTGGGGATGCTGAGGGAGGGTCAGGAGCAGCCACCTCCCTGTGTCCTGTGTCCCTGTGTCCTGTGTCCCCATGTCCCCCTGTCCTGTGTCCTGTGTCCCTGTCTCTCTGTCCTGCAGGTTTTGCAGGAGCTGCCCTGCTGCAGCCACAGGCAGGATGAGGTCACAGTAAGGAGCTGGCAGCTTGGAGAAGTTTGTCCTCAGGATGCAGGAACAGCCCGGAGGCTCCTCCTGCCTCTTTTTCCCCGTAATGTGATGCTCTATGAATATTGTAATGAATACAGTTCTGCCCTGAAAAAAAAAGAAAGCTCATTTATTTATGAGGTTATTTGATTTCCTCTGAAATGCCTCATCTAGCAGCCCCCTCCATTAGAAACTCTCCAAAGCCATGCAAGAAAAATACAAGGCTTATTATTTAATTTAATAAAGCAGCTGCAAAGTTTTGCTGCATTTTAAAATGTGACTATAGAAAATATTCTTCCATGGATCATTTTCCTGTGGTTTTCTTCCTGAATATTCTTAATTATGGCTATAATTAATTTTAACTAGTCATCCACCATCAATTCCATCGTAACTTGCAAGTGTCCTGCAGCTGACTTTAAAAAAAAAATTCAAAGCTTTGCCCTCCTCTGGCTGCATCTGTAATGAAACTTGGGATTACTTAAGGAATTGGCACTTGGCCCCAGCGATGCAAAATTGCCTGGTCTCAGTCAGAGCTGCTGCTGTCCAGCTCGTGATGGATGGCATCATTCAGAGCTTTTATAGGCCCAGCAAAAGAGGCCAATCTGTCCGAACTGATAAATCTCAATCTTCTGTAATATTTCATGGTTCTACCAGACATATGGATGGAGCCAACGTGACGCTTCGTTTTCCTGGGAAAATGGCTCCTCCAAGGCCAATGGCCAACACCAAAGTCCTTGGACAAACTCTGACCTCTGGGGAGGGCAGAGGGAAGGTCTGGGGAGGACAGCGGGAAGGTCTGGGTGGAGGATGGAAAAGAGGCTGGGAAGGTCTGGATGGAGGTTGGGAAGGTCTGGATGGAGGTTGGGAAGATCTTGATGGAGGCTGGTATGGTCTGGATAGAGGTTGGAAAAGAGGCTGGGGAGACCTATATGGAGGCTCTGAAGGTCTGGATGGAGGTCAAGAAGGAGGCTGGGAAGGTCTGGATGGAGGAGGTGGATTGAGAAAGGTAGATCAGTGCTTGGGAGTCTCATCTCCCTCTCCCACACCATCAGACCTCTCTACAAAAAGAGATTCCAGCTGCTTGTGGACACCCAAGAGCATGGGAGCCCTCAGAGGGCACATCAGACTGAACTTCATCACGTTCTTCTCATAAGAGCAAGGAAAAAATTGAGTTACCAAAACACAGAGAATTTCAGAGCAGGGCTGGCAGGTGGGAGAAAGAGCCAGGCCTCTCTCGAATTCCTGTATGAGTTTATTCCTGGTGCTCTTCTCCCGTGATTTCCTTTGTCTTTGCAAATCCATCCAGAGCTGGGGCAGGTGGCCACGGGGCTGGGGTTGTGGCAGCAGAATTTGGGGTGTGTTCATGTCTACTCCCACAAATCCAGGCCTGGGCTATTGCCACGGGATGGGGAAATGAATTTTTCCTGCTGGGCTGTTGCTGTGATCCTCCTGTGACCCTTGTCTGATTTTCCCCCCTAGCCCTGGCCGCAGGAGCAAGGCTGGGGCTGCACTGGAGGAGCCATGGGGAGCTGCAGGAAGGTGGAGGTGGGAGGCACATGGAAACTCCTGACCTCTTACAGCAGCTGTGCCAACCATCCCTGTTCCAGCCCCTGGAAAAGCACTTCTCAGTGGGTTTTAATCTGCAGCATCTACAGGAGGGGTGATGGGGCTGTCTGGGAGCACCAGGAGTTTATCGGTGTTTGGAAATGGCAGCATGGAGAGGGAGAGGGTTCACAAACCCTACACTGTCCCTGGTGTTCAAGGAACTGCCTTGAAAATTGTGAAAATATTGAAATATGATCTGGTTTTATCTCCTGGTGCTGCACTGCCAATTCACAGGTTGTGTTTGCAGAACACCGTGCGCAGCCAAAATGTTCCTGGATGCTTCTGTGTGACATGCTGAGGGTTCTCTGCACCCTGTGGCATCATCCTGGGGGAACGCTGGTCTCTTTTCTCGGGCTGTGCATGTGATATGGGTGCCTCAGGATGCCAACAGTCCCTGAAGGACAAATACCTGCGATAACATCAGGAAATCAGAAGTGAAAAGGGGCCCAGAGCCATAATTTCTCTTTAAATGGTTGATTCCCACAACCTTTGGTGCCTGCTCAGACGCCCATCCCAGTGGCAGCGTGCCTGGCTCCCGATCCCAGGGAAGAGCATGTTTTAGCATCCAGAGCAAGGAAAGCAGTGGGGGAGAGCGCTAGAAGCATTCAATTGACTGCAAAGCCCATGAGGACATGAAATACACTCTCTACATACACAAGGTTTAGTGATGATAGCACGAATCTGGGAAAAAAGCATTTCCTCTTTACTGCAGCTTGAAAGGGTGAAATAGAGGCTGACCAGCAGCCACTGCTTTATCCTCCAATTTACTGCTCTCACTCCCAGCCTGGCCCCGAGAGCCTGGCTCCCTTTGTACCATTTTTCTATTAGTGGGTTTTATTTGTGCCCAGAGCTTTGTACCTGCATAGCCAACCCACCTTTGCTCCTGCCTGGGCACTGCTCCAAGCCCTGCTGAGCCTGGAGAGCTGCAGGACCTGGTGGGGTGGTGCTGGATGGTGGGACCAGGAATTCTGCCAGGGTGTAGTGCCAGGAGCAGGGTGGAGCCATGGGGGGCTTTACATTGCACAGTCAGACCAAGAACAGCTCAAGGAAAGCAAATGGATCTGCCTGTGCCTCAGTTTCCCTCCCCATCCTGATTAACCCTCCCCCAGGAGGCATCACAGGAGGGGTGTGAGAGGCTCAGAGACCCCTTGCTCTGGCCTGGCCACCCAGAAGGGACCCTCCCAGCCCAGGGGACCCTGGGGCACGTGGGGCAGTGCTGGTTTTCAGGTAAGTTCCATTTCCCAGCAGGCTCTGGTGAGATTTGCTGGAGGTGCCAAACCTGTCTCTCAGCATTGTTTTCCAGCCTCTGCCTGGCCTGGGGTCTTCTGCATCTTCCTCTGGCCTCATTCCCAGTCCTCCCAGTCCCCAGAGAATAAACCCAGTTAAAGTTGCCTTGTGCTTGGCTGAAGACATTTAATCACTGTCTGGACGTGATGGAAATATGAGCTACTCCTGTGCCAGTCAGGACACGCTCCTCTCGCACAGACGAAGATGAGCAAGGAGCCATCCGAGCATGAAATAGTTGTCAGGCTTCCAGAGGGTCACAAGATATATGGATTATGAAGTAGAGACTCCCACAGATCTCAGATTATCAAACACAAAGGCTGCAGAAGATTGCTCCAATCGCGGGAGTGCTGTCCTGAATTCAGAGCTGGGCTGGAGCAGCAGCCCAGGGGCTGCCGGAGTCCACGGGGCTCTGCTCACGAGCTCTGTGTTCACCCCAAATTCAGCCATCCCTGCACAAAACTTCTTGGTCATCAGAATCATCTTGTGCCTGTTTCTGTCTCCAGCTCATGGGAATGGGCAGGTTTTGGGTATGGTTCTGGCCTGGGGAGCAGAGGCCACCCAAAGGTTAGAGCACTTGGAGGACTGGGGACTGGGATGAAACAGGACACTTTGGGAACAGAAATGAGCAGGATGAGCAGTGTCAGCTTCAGTGGGAGCCGCGCTGTGCACGTGGAGCAAGTGTCTGTAGAAAAGGCAGTGACCAGGGGAAGCCTGGTGGAGCTGGGGAGTCCCTGAGTGCCTGAGATCCAGGGGATGCTTCTGCTCATGGGAGAACCTTGCTGTGCCCCTGAGCTTCTTCCCAAAGCTCCGGAGCTAACGGGGAGCGAGGCCATCACAGGTGTTGGCACTCAGAGGCTGAGGAGGCTCCTTGGGATTTACCAGTGCCCTTGGCTCTGAGCTGCACTGTGCAATGGCCTCTCATGGGTGACCACTGCCCCATTCCCCCTTTCCCACAGCCTTTTCCAGGTTATAGGAGATGCAGCTGAGGTCACTCCCTGCTCTTGTGTCTCTGTGCCTGTGTGCAGTGCTGGTGGCCAGGAGCCCTGGCCAGGAAAGCTATGGCTCACTGGACCACTTTCCCCAGGAGGAGCCACTGCTACAGGCAATGCCCGTGAGACGCTGGGGCTGCGAGAGCAGGGCATGGGCTTGGTGACCCAGGAGGTCCTTCCAGCCCCAGGTCACGCCCTGAAGTCACCTTCAGGCACGGCCTGTTCCAGATTTAGAGGGAACAGTGGAAAGGCTGCCTGTGAGCCAAGGAGCCATCAGAGAGCTGCAAGCACATCTCCCTCTCCGTGATTCTGCTCTGCCCATGCCCCTCTCTTTATCCTTCCAGCCCCCCTAACACTGAGGAGTTTCCCTGGTATATCCTTACAGGTCTCAAGCATGACTCTTCATTAAACCCAGCCCCAGTGGGGAGTGCAGCCACGCACCACCCTCCAGCTCAGTGCACGACTGCTCATTCTGCCTCTCACCACCGCCCACCCGTTACTCTTCCCCAAAGCCCAGGCTCAGCCCAATTTGAATTAATTGCAAGAGTCAGACGTCAGCTGCTTTTATGTAATGCTCCCGTGTAATTCCATCTCCTCGTTTCCGTTCCCCCACTAATTTATTCACTCCAGGTTTCTTTAAATCAGCTCAGGCTTTTTTTTCTTTTTTTTTTTCCTTTCCATTCCACAAGGTCTCTTTGTAAATCGTGTTCCTAATCCAAGGACTTGGTATTCCCTAGGTAGCCAGGGCGAGCAGGAGCAAGCCCCAGGGGACTGGAAGAGCGGGGCAAGTGCCTCCTCATGGGTTTTGCTGTGCTGAGGCTGCCCATGATTCCCTCCTTCCCTAATTATTTCTATTTCAGTGTTTTCTTCTACTGCTTCAGCAAAGAGACAGGCTAGACTTTTGAAACTTGCAGCATTAACATATATATTTTATTTTTATTCTTTCCACTGATAAATTGTGAAGATTCGAAGTACAGTTATTGTTCTCCAATACAATAAGATGAAGAATTCCCCTATGCACTTATTGATCTCCAGTAGGTCCAATACTTAGAAAAACATCCCTGCTGCAGGAGAGGGACTTGCCCTCCATGTTCTCTCCCCAGCTGTGCCCAGAGGTGCTGGGATGTGCCGGGAGCACAGGGCTGGAGCCCACAGATGCAGCATCCATGGCAGAGCTCACTGGCCCCACCAATGAGCCACCTGAGGACCCACGTCTCTCTCAGCACTCCTTCTCACAGAAATGACTCTTCATTTAGCTCTTGTGTTGACAGGGCTCAAATTAAGAGGCAATTGAGGCAGCTCTCAGAGCGAGAGATGCACACGAGTCCTTCTGAGCAGGCAGCGAGGCTTGTAGAGAACCCAACTACTCCAATTCCTGCAGGACTCAGGGGATAATTACCTCGGTCTTCATCTCCACATCATGGTTAACCCCTCACTACTTAATCCACCCCCATGTGCCAGCAAACATCCCTAGCAGAGTTAGGCAGGGACATTCATCACCACGCTGGAAGAATCTCAGAGGGGGCTTGGCAATACCTGGGCCCTGCAAGAAGAGCTATGGAGGCATTAGGACCGAAAAATCATCTTATTTGCTTATTGATTTCCAATAAAATCCAATAATTAGAAAAATAGCCCTGCTGACTTGTGTGTGCTGTGCATACAAAGGAAGGAGGCAGAATCCCTCGGGGGGTGATGGTGCTCCCATACCAGCCCTGCAATGCTTCTGGGCTGACAGACAAGTGTCCCTGCAGCTGGCATTAGCCTGTGTCCCGAGGAAGAGAGCAGAGAGCATCAGTGCCAGGAGCCAGGGACATCCCTGGGGCCAGGGAAGGGCTCCCATGAGGTGGGGACTGTCACAGACAGGAGCCAGTGCTGTGCTGTGGGTATGGGGCACCTGAGTACCAGCAGTGGCATTGCAAACCCCTGTGTGACCTCGTCCCTGCCAGCACCACCCACGGCTCCAGTTTGCACGGATGGGGAGATGCTGCCATGGAAAAGCTGGTGCTGTGTCTTGGAGCATGTAGGGCCAGGCTGGTCCTGCAGTGACAGGAATGTCACCTCAGCCAGTGCCAGCACAGGGCCATGGTGACGCTGCTGAGGATCAGCTGTGCCTCCTGCCCAGATAAACAAAGTATTTTTCTCTCTGCAGGTTCCTAATATAGTGCCTTCTACCCTCTGTAAATAGCACGCTGGAACAGTGGTTTGTCAAAAGCAGGTCTGGGAAATTATCTGAACTCAGCCTCAGATGAAAGGCTCTGAGCTGAGGGCCCCATCCTGCACGGGAGGCAGAGAGCTGGGGGATAACAGCAGCACTGAAGTCAGAACACATTTGCTGCCCTTTCCTGTTGTTCTGCTGCCCAGACTCTGAGCAAAACACCCCCGAGGCGCCGATGTTCCAGTGCCAGGCACAGCGAGGGCTGTTACCCACAGCTTTGCAGGGGATTGACAAAGTGATGGGGAGGCTTTTGCAAGTCAGCCTTTGATGTTTTGTTGTTTTACCTTTGGTTCATGGAACTTTGGAACGTTCCCATGCCAAACACCTGATTGTTTTGCTTCCCAGCCTCCCCGATGCCTCCTCACAGCTGCTCTGTTGCGCTTCCTCTGTTGATGCATTTGCTCCTCTTCATCTAAGCAAGAGAAAGAAGCATTAATCACTGGAGTGTGCTGCCCTTGCCAGGGATTTTGGGAATCTCCCAGAGCTGGCACCCCAGCACAGGGCTCAGTGCAGCACGTGTTAGCCCAAACAGGGCAGGGCAAGGCACCACTACCTCAGTGATGGTGGGCACCACCCTTGGCCTCCAGAAAGCCCCTGCCCCATCTAATTAGACAAAGAGATAAAGCACTGCAGTGAGATAACAGACAGAGGGGTTCCCAGTCCATGGCTGTTGGCCATTCCCATGTGGTTTCACACTGCAGGACAAGCCCACATCTCACTCAGCACGTGTCACACTCAGTCCCAGCCACCTGTCCTGGCCTCCCGAGGCTCTCCCGTGTCCTTGGTATTTATCAGAGGAGTAATAACCAGGGAAAGAACTGGAAAGAAGTTCTACCCAGTGGCCAAGCATGGTCTGGGGCAGGAGCAGAGCTGTTGTAGAGAGACAGGCCCTGCACATTGGGGGAGGGAGGTTTGCTCTCATGTGGGGCTGGAACCATAACTCCATCCTGCCAAGGCTGCTCCATTAGCATTCTGCACCAGCCTGGCTTTCATAAGCTGGTCTGACTCCATAAGATAAAAAAGTAATAACACTGCCCTCTATTATTTATTAGCTGCCTTTATGTCTCCCGGTAAAAGTCTTTCCTCCTCTCCGGCCTCCGTGCCGAGACACGATGCTTCCATTCCACAGGCCCAGCACCCAGGGCTGCACCAGGCTCCAGGAAATCCATCTCCTGTCTCAGCAGCTGTATTCCAGAGATGACAGGCACTCATTCAGCTCCTGCCTTGCCTTCATGGATGCCCAGGGTGGCCTCATGCTCCTGGGACAATTCCCTGCACCTGGCAGGGGAAAACATGGCAATCAGGGTCTGCCCGGGCAGGGTCCCCACAAGGGCACTTGCCTTTTGCCCTCATTTCAGGGCTATTAAGTTGTTGAATTTTAAATTATTTTGCCTCCAAACTCTAAAATTTTCACTTCAAACAAAGAATGTATTCATTGTTCAAGCTGGGCTGCAGGGGTGTCTCGGATGAAGATCTGTTCTTTGGGGTTCTGTGGATGTTTTTTGGGTAGAGAGGGGTCCCTGGTATCATGGCTGAGCTTTTCTGGGGTGTTTTCTCCACCTTGGAGCTGTGCAGTATCTCCCTCTCTGCGCTCTGCCCGGGTGAGGGACTCGAGCACCGTTGTCCCTGCTCACCCATGATTGTGTTGACTGTATTGACTGAATTAATTACAGCTGAGCTTCAATATTGAAATTACTCAGACCTCTGGACAGCCAAGCTGAATCAATTAGTTTATTAGCGAGAGCCAAAGCCAGCTGAGCAGCAGAGGGATGCTGCACCCTGGGAGAGGAGGCAGAACAGCTGCCCTTGCTCAGAGATTACCCCATGCTGCACGTTTGAAGCAATCCTTGTGGGTTTGCCCTACACCAGATCTTTGTTTCAGTCCTGATTCCCCAGACCTGGCGAGTACATGATTTAATCTGCTGTGTGCCAAGGCTGAGCTGGCTCCTTGGGCAGCTCTGCAGGAGCACACAGCATCCCCATGTTCGGCAGGGGATGGGAAACGTGCTGGGGGGAACAGGAAACTCAGAGTCTTGGTGACTGTGATCACATATATGATATTTCTAAGCCCCAAGTATAGATGTGGATAACAGCAATAAAAATTTATCACTGGCTAATACAAAGATGTAGGACTGGGGTTAAAGTATGGGTATGTGCTGTTGGCGTGCTTCATCAAACACCCCGGGATTTCCATCAGGGAATGACTTTCTCTAACATGCACACGTTCATTTTGCTCACTGCAGCATGCCCTGGCCATGACACTGGGAATTAAGTGACTCTTTCCAACTCCCTCCAGCTCCAGGTGTGTCTCTGCCAGGAGGTTCCAGGATTTTGGCTCTGCCTGGTGCACAGCCTATTCCAGCTTTACATTCCTTCACCTTTCACTGTTACTGCTCTCACCACAGAAACAGCAGAGCTGTTGCACACCCATAAGTCCAGCTGGAGATCTCCTGGATTTTTCTGGAGAAGCACCTGGAGGGCCAGCTCTGCTGGGGTGTAGCTGGCTCCTCACAGGTGGCAGGGGGTGGCATTGCCATAGCAATTGTCACCTGGGAAACGGAGAGGGACAGACATGCCAGAGCAGCACCGTTGTCTCTCTTTTCTGGAGTAGGTTGGCTCAGTTTGGCATCCAGCCCTGGTGATGAATCCCAGAGGAGGGCCCAAAAGTAGCCCCTTGTCCATGCCCCATCCTTGGCACAAGCCACCCCACGGCAGAGGGCCATCATGGCCCATCAGGTGTCTCCTGTAGGTGTACAAGAGACTCAGGAGCAAATGGACTGGGCTGTGACCAAGGGACTCAATCCCAAAATAGAGAAGGCCCCACTGAGATCAGGACTTCAGCTCCTTTCCAAGCTCAGCCTCCTGCTTTGGACTAAAAAGCTTCTTTTCTCCTCCTGAAACTTCCAGGAGCAGAAACCTCCCAACCTCCTAAGCTGTCAACATGTCTTGCTTAAATAAGATCTTCACAAGGATGCTCTTTGGATCCTTGCAGTTTTATTTATTTAGTTGGTTTAGTTTAAGATTAATCATATATGGGGAAAGTGCCAGAGACATACAAAAGAGGTTCTAAATAATTCTGAGTGATTGAGAGCACCGTGATTAATGGGATCTGCTGATGCCATTCGGGTGGAAGCAGCCTTCCGAAAAATAGATTTATGTTAAATGGAAAAATACAATAATGTCATTCACAACAGGAGAAAATACGCAGCGGCAGAACCTGCCCTGAACGGCCGTCACACACAATTCAGCCTCACAATGAAACAAACTTAACTCCTCTAAGCTCGCTGTGTTCTGATTCTAAATTCATTCATTAGATTTGATTATCTTCAGCCCTCCCCAAGTGTAATATATTCTTTCTTACAGTATTCACCGTGCTTCATATCAGGCGTGGTTTAATATTTCATACAGTTCATTAAGTAACACATTCAGTTCAGCTCACAATGCCTCACTCCTATTCCCATATTCATCCCTGTGAAACCCACAAGAAACAGAAAAAATGGGGTGGTGGAGAGACAGGGGGGAAGTGAGATGGTTCTGTGAATGGAGCCCAGCAATTAAAGGAGTTTTGCCAAAGGAGAGGGAGAGAGGACGATCCTGTGTCCCTGCCTGTGGGTGGTGAGGCAGCCATGGGCAGCATGGCCCCAGGGCAGCACAGCCTGGAAGAGGATGTCTGGATTTTCCTTAAGTCTGGTCATGCTGAGCAGGGTTGAGATTCCTCCCTCCTGCCACACTCCAGACATGAACCAGAGAGAGCTGCTGCTCATCCCGTGCTCACCCCACAGATCTGATTAAAGCCATAAACACTGGAAGTGAGCCCGGGACGGTGAACCGATATGCCAGCTTGCTCTGGGGCTGAGGGCAGTGAAGGCTTTTTCCAGGCTCTGGGTGGGTTTAGCCACCTGATTTTAGTTTGGGGTTTCCAGCTGAAGTGCCCTGAGCGAGCTGCAGCACCACAGGACCTGCCTGACTCCATCCACACACCAGGCCTGCATTCCACTTCCATCAGCTCAGCTCCTCCGTGGTGCCACCCCGGAGTGTCCTGCAGGGCACTGCTGCCAGGGAGGGGGCACGGGGCAGTGGGAGCACAGCAGAATATCCATGTGTCCTCACAGGATTCCACACAGTGAGGAGCATCTTCTCCCAAAGGACCTTCCTTGATTTCAGGGCAGGCCTCTGGCAGGAGGAGGCCAAGGGGAGGTAATTCACTTCACACACAAGAAACTTGTCTTGGTAGGAAGTCAGACAGAGCCAGCAGTGGAATTTCTGCCCTGCTCCAGAATATGGTCAAATTCTGCAAATTTCTCCAAGGAGGGTGAATCATATCCCTGCATCCTCAAGGACACTCTGTCTGATGGGCCAAGGCCTCTATGCAGAGGAGTCTATTATTTCTTCATGTGATGAAAATTAATACTTTATACAGGGTAAAAGTGACTTTGCTGTAATTCCTTGTTAGCTGTGATTCCTCCTCAGCATCCATGGGGATTCCAGAAGGGATCTGAGGAAGGAATAATGGGAATGAATGAAGATGCCCCTGTGAAAGGCAGAGTGAGCAGCCCTTGTCCTGCTGCCCCATGAGCGCACAGGCTCTGTGCTGGCACCAGACAGTGGCCCCAGCAATAAATATCCCTGGCTCCCCCACTCATACCAAATGGAGATGTGTGTTATACCCAGCCCTGCAGAGCCGAGAATGTCACCAGTGTCCACAGGACTCTCCTGTCCTTGTCAGAGGGACCCCGCTAGTGCCTGAGCTTGGACAGGAGGACCTCAGGGATGCATTATTCAAAGGCCAGGGAACAGCAGTGTGCCATGCTGGGCCTGTCCATGCCACTGATCGGGGCATGTTCTGGGCCATGGGTCTCACTCCAGCATTGCTCTTTTTGTCTCCAAGACCTGCTTTCTCTACCTGTGCACAACAGTAAAGGCAAGGAGAGTCTTGTTCCTTGTGTCACACCCAGGGAAGGGGGGACTCTTTAAAGGCCTCCAGTTCCCACTCTCTGGCAATCCCAGTCCTTCCCGAGGGCAGCACCAACCTGCCAGCAGCAGATAAACCCAATCCTGCAAAAACGCTGCTTTCAGCTGTCCGCTCTACACATGTTCACACTCAGTACCTGTTTCTCCCTTGGCAAAGGGAACCTGTGATAATTCAGTGTGCTGGCACCAGCAGTGGGGATGCAGGTGATGCTCCAGGGCTGTGACACCTGGCAGGGGACAAGGCCCTGGGTGTGGCCTCAGAGGGGATTCATCCTCCTTAGTGCTGCTTTGCACAAGTGTTCCCTCACTCTCGTCCTTCTCTCTTTCTCCCCCTCTCCTTTCAGCCCTCTGCTGCCCTGATCCCAAATGCCAGAAGCTGTTTGGTGTTGGGTCTCATCTTCCCTCTCTAGAAAGATGAAAATTCCCCCAGTGTCTGGTCTACCCAAGAGTTAGGGCTGGGATTTGGACTTGGGCATTTCAAATGGGGGTGAATGGCTTTAGCCCCAAACTCTCTTGGGTTTTTTTCCTTCCAGTGCAACATTCCTGCCTCCATCACTGGGCTGGATTTCTGCCTTTTTTCCTTTTCCTCCTCCCACCAGATTTGCTTGCACAGAAGAATTACAAGAACAGAAGGTGAAGCTAGCTCTTTCTGCCCTTTTTTAAAATTTTATTTTGGCATCCTTTGCCTGCTTTTTGCCGAACTGCTCCAATTCCTCTTCCCCAGTGCCCATGCTGCCTGCCCAGCATGGGGGACACACAGCACCAACAGTGCCCGGCATAGTGGCCATCGATTCCCTGCAAGAGGAGGGGGTGGCAGAAATACCAACCCAAAACCCAGAGGAAGCACCTGTGTGGGTTTGAATCACCCTCTGACGAGGAGCTGCTGCACCAGGAGCTGAGCCGAGGTTGTTGTGTCTCCCAGTGGGTGGGAAAGGTTTGTCACCATGGGTGGAAGCCTTGGAGCTCCCCACCTGCAGCCTCATTGCCTCCCCTAAATGCAGTCAGCATGTTTAATCATCCTTCCCACCTTCCTTCGAAGCCTTTCCAGCTTTACTACATCCCTTTCCACCTGTGCAGTGCTCAGTGTGTGGGTGCACAGGGAATTTATCCAGTGGCAGCATGATTGGGGCTGTTTTGCTCTGTTCTTCTCTGAGTAATCCCTAACATTCGAGATGCGTATTTTCTTTTATCTCTGCTGAGCAATGAGCTGATGTTTTCGGAGAACTTTCTATTACAACCCTGAGATCTTGTTCCTGAGAGTTAATAGTCAGCTCAGAGCCCATCATTTTATTTCTGAAGTTGGGAATGGCTTCTCCCACGTGTGCCACTATTTATCCGCACTGCATTTCTCCTGTCATTTTCTTGGCCAGTCACTCACTTAAAGGTCCTTCTGCAATTCCTCATGGTCACTGCTTGTACTTAATATCCTAAATAATTTGGAAGCATTAACAAAAAGCTCTCATTTCACTCTCCACTCTCTTCCTCTCCCAGGGAGCTTCCATCTAGGGCCTAGGAGAAATTTTGGGGCAACTCATGGACCCACAGGAAAACTGTGACCCATGGAAAGGAATGGGAGAGAAGAACCCCTGTGGCTGCCCATGGTCCTGATGGGCATCAGCACCTGGGAGAAGTGGGGACAGGCTCCAGGCAACACAAGCAACAGATATCTGCAGGGACAAGTAGTGTTGATACATTACCCCCAAGATTCATCAGTAAATGGGATTGAAGAGCCTTTAATGACCATAAAGAGTGAAAAATTCCAGTGGAGGGATGGCCGCGGCTTTTCTGCATGAGCAGATGCTCGTCAGAATTGGTACTCTCCAGGGAATTGTTCCAGAAGGTGGATGGAATAAAGTGATTCACAGTATTAAAAAAATAAAATAAGAGACATCAGAGCTCCTGGAAGCTGTTCAGTTGGCACTGGGAAGGCTGCGAATAACAGACGCCCAAGGGAACCAATGTTTGAAGCCAAAGCAATTTGGGTAACAGGACAGGCTTGGGGGGAAAAAACCCACAGTGCCAGATTTTGTATCCTGCTGCACGTCAGTGCTAAAAAAGAAGCCACACATGTTGTGAATGTACAGCCCAGGAACACATTTTGTAGGCATATTCCTAATGTGGCACGTGGTGTGCTCGTTCCTATTACTGATAATAGCTAACTACAGCTTCTCCTCCTGCTCTTCCCTGCTCAGCCATGGAAAACACGGGATCCAGATGCTGGTAAACAGCTTTAGAAATTTCCAGGTGAACATATTGGCTGTTTTGAGGGTCTGCATTGAACTCGTAAGGTTTACAGTGCAGAGCAGCTGTGCCCAGGGCAGGATGGATCCATTTGTTTCCCACATTGGCACCTAAAAGGGAGGGCTGGAGAGGCCCATTGCATCCAAATAGCTCTGGCATCGGCTTTATTTGATCAGTGAGGCCGTGCAGCAAGAATGGCAGGATTCAATCTGACCAGGAGTACTTCTCTTAAAAATGTCACATGATGCCTCGAGGTCCACAGAGCTGGGAGGGTGTTTTCCTTCTGCAAACCAGAATCAAACCTCTCCATTCCTCTTCATCTCACTAATAAGCCCAGGGGAATCCCTGGGAAGCTGGTGATAAATGAACTTTTCTCTGGGAGGAGAGGAAGAAATGGCCTGCAGAGCAACCCAGGTAAAAAATGGGGAAGTCCTGTGTCTCTGAGCAGCCCTTGGTGCTGCATCTGCTGGGGGCGCAGCAGGACAAAATGACTGACACCTGTCAGTGTCCCATCACCCTTCATCACAGAGCAGGTTGGGATGGAGGGGACTGTAAGGACCATCCCACCCCCTGCCACGGGTGGGGACACCTTCCACTGTCCCAGGCTGCTCCAAGTCCCATCCAACCTGGCCTTGGGCGCTGCCAGGGATCCAGGGGCAGCCACAGCTGCTCTGGGCACCCTGTGCCAGGGCCTGCCCACCCTCCCAGGGAACAATTCCTTCCCAATATCCCATCCATCCCTGCCCTCTGGCAGTGGAAGCCATTCCCTGGGTCCTGTCCCTCTCCATCCTTTGTCCCCAGTCCCTCTCCAGCTCTCCTGGTGGGGCTCTGAGGTCTCACTGGAGCCTTCCCTTCTCCAGGTGAACACCCCCAGCTCTCCCAGCCTGGCTCCAGAGCAGAGGGGCTCCAGCCCTTGGAGCATCTCCATTGCCTCCTCTGGACTCGCTCCAGCAGCTTCAGGTCCTTCTGCTGTTGGACCCAGGGCTGGAGCAGCTCTGCAGAGGGGTCTCACCTGAGTGGGGCAGAGGGGGTCTGCTGTGATTTATGACAGTGTTGGTCTCATTTGAGTGTAACATTTTCTTTGTGGCTGGTAATATCCACAGTGACCTTTCCATAGCTGACATCAATTCCACCTGAAACTTCCGAAAACTTATTTTATTAAAGATGATGGGGAAGTTTACCAGGCTGGTAAAATAACTCCATCCATGTCTGCAATTGATGTCCCAGCCCTGGGGGACCCGGGATGTCTCTGCCTGGAATGCAGATGATCAGTCACCATCAGCAAAACCCCCGAGAGCTGCTGTAGCGCCATTCCCTTGGGAAATCTGGCGCTGATGAGCTGCTCATCCACACCCAGGTCTCCTGCAAACTGATCCCTGGGGGTTCCCAGTGTCCTTGCTGGGGTTGGGGATGCAGGCGGTTCTTGTAGCACGTGGGGTGTTTCTGCTGGAGCTTCCACACACAAACACTTCCCTTTTTTCCAAATCCACAGCAGTGTCCATCCGGGTCCTCTGCAGCACCACAGACCCTGGGCTCTGCCACTCAGCCTTGAAGGGCAACAACAAATGCCTTTCCTCCCGGAGCCCAGAGCTGCACTGGGTGATTTGCAGATGAAACCCAACGAGTGTGGTGGTTCTGGTCCGCCAGAGGTGATGGATGAGCAGTTTGCAATCCATCCAATGAGGCCGCCCCAAAAGCCCCTTTGCTGGCCATGGCAAGGGTTTTGTAGGTAGAATGATGATTTTCTGTGGGTACTGGAGGAAGATGGAGCAGAACAATGGGGACAGAGCAGCTGCAAGCTGAGTGTCCATGACAGATAGCAGAACCACCACCTGATTTCAGATTCTGCCCTGAATCTCCAGCTCCTCCATTTTTCAGCACCCTATGGAGGAACTCCTCCAGCAGATGCCACCCATCTCCACCAGCCACAGCCAGATGGGGCCAGACACCACCGTGCCACAGCCACCTCCTCCCCACACCGTGGGAGGGCACCTGGGCACTCAGCTCATCCCGGGAGGGAGGCGAGGTGCCAGCGGGGTAAAAGCGTGGCTCAGCCCCGTCCCCTGGCTCCCAGCGGGGCCCCGCGGTGCCGCGGGCTCGCCGTGACAGCTCTGCTGCCTGCGGTCGTCTATGGCAACTGAACCACCTTGGAAGCCTGCACTGCTTGTGTGGGCTTGAAATTGTACTTGTTTTTGTTCCCTCTCGGGAAAAAAAAAAAAAAAAAAAAAAGAAAAAAAAGAAAAGAAAAAAAAAAAGACACTCTGATTTGTATGTAACTCCGAATAAATTCCTTGTTAACCTTTACAGCCATCTGGAGGGAGTCACTCCTCGCTGCAGGGCCATGGGAGGGAGCGATGCCTCTGCTGGCAGATTCTGCAGGGGTTGGCACGGAGGGAGCTGGAAGCCCCTGCTGGAGGGGAGCCAGGAGCCACGAACACCCACCGGAGCCGGGAGGCGGAGGATGCCGGGCTTTGGAGCAACCCGGTTTGTCAGGGGCCCTTGGGTGTGCTGGGCTGCCCCTTCCACTCCCAGTGTGGGGCACAGGGGAATGGGAGCAGCCCCTCACTGCTTGGCTTGGGTGCGAGCAGAGAGGGAAACCCCCGTGCTGGGGAAGGAGTCTCGCCGGGCTGACACCGTGCTGGGGGCCCCATTCATGGGTGGGTCACACTGCCCCGTGTGCCCCCAGCCCTGCTGCACACCTGAGCTTTGGGGTTTGCAGCTGAGGGTTGAGGTTCAGGTCTGCTCCAGGGGCAGTCTCGTCATGGGGGAAGAGCTGCATCAGACCTGGAGGTCCATCCAATCCATCCACAGCCACAGAGCACGACTGAGCCAAAGGCTTCTCCCTCCCAGAGCTCTGCCTTGGAGCAGTCCCTGGGAAATCTGCTCTGAACCTGCAGGGAATTTGTTCTCCCCCAAATGTTTCCTGTGGGGTCTCCTCTCAACTGGCACTGCGTCTGGCAGTCCTTACCTGTGTCTGGCAACCTTTACCTGTGTCTGACAGTCCTCACCTGTGTCTGATAGTCCTTACCTGTGTCTGGCAACCTTTACCTGTATCTGGCAGTCCTCACCCGTGTCTGACAGTCCTTACCTGTATCTGGCAGTCCTCACCCGTGTCTGACAGTCCTTACCTGTATCTGGCAGTCCTCACCTGGGTCTGGCAGTCCTCACCTGCACCTCATGCAGCCCTGACTGGTCCCCTGGCAGTGCTGGTTGGCAGGAGGGTCGAGCAGAGGGGACAGGGGACACTGCCACACCTCTGGCAGCCCCATTGCAGCCCGGACAATGGTATCAATTGCAGTTTCCACAGATGAGAAAGAGAAGGGGCAGCACCCGCCAGATAAACACAATGCAACTTCATTTTCTTTCTTTCTCTGCTCCTTTTTAAATTTATAAATATTTTGAAAACTTTCCAAAGGGAGGGAAAAAACACCAAGTTGCACATGAGTGACTCAATGCAGTGTTCACTGTGCTCATTAAGAAAGAAGGAAATCAAGTCATTACTGGGCTGAATAAAGAAGAATCTTTTGGTTGACTAAGAGAGGGGAATGCACTTGCAACGGGTGGGATACAAGAGGAGCATGGCTGCTTTCCAGCCCTGCTGAGCTCTGTCTGAAGGTCTTAATTATAAGCAGCTCAAAAATAAAAAAAAGCCGACAAGAAAAGGAATTTACAACACAAAAGAAATAAATTGGATCTCAGATGCCTCTATACATATTTAATCATTGGGATGCTGATGAAGAGGAATCTTTAATATGAGCTGCCACAATCCAGCTTTGCTCACAGAGGGTTCTGGGCGAGGCACCGTGCCTGGCCGCCAGCAGGTTTGGCTGGTGCAGGGGATGCCACCGAGGTTCACGGCTGCAAACTGGCAGCCAGAGAGGAGAAAAACCCGACCTTTGGGCCTGGGAGCTTGGCTGCAACAACGGCGGGATCAAGGACCTCCTTGGAGAGCTCTCCAAGCTTCATGGCTTGGCCTTCTGAGACACCGAAGGTCAGCAAGGCACTCGCTGAGTCCAGGAGCATCTAAAGCCAGGCTGGGCACGGAAAATCCTGGCTCAGCCTCTGCCACCGTGGAGCACGAGGGATGATTGCAGCCCTCTCTCATTTTTAAGCCAATTCTCTCTCGTTTTTAAGCCAGTCTCACTAAGCCCTCTCTAAACTCATTTAATTCGTTTCGCCGTCTTAGCTCTGATAACCACAAAGATTATTTGCCTTTACCCCATGGCAAATTCTGACTCTCCTGAACCTTCTTCCCCTTTATTGATCTCCCACAACCTCCCGGGAGAACATTTCCACTGCATCTTTTAAGGGCTGGGTTTAGATATTATCTGTGTCCCTGTGTTTGTGTTTGCATGGCGCATCCTCATTAATTAGGATGTCTTGTTGGACACAGTGTAGTCTTTGGGGAGTTCCCTCAGTGATTTGTTTACAGATGTCAGGTTAGCAATAAATTGGGAGAAATAATTGACCTTTCCTGTAAGACTTTGCTAATCCTGTTTCTTCTGAACCGTTTCCAATTTTTAGTGTGCAGCGGTGTTTTTCTTAACCAATTGTTCAGACTCCAAGAACATTACAAGAGATGCGCTCAGGAACACGCCGCGGTGATGCAATTTTAATGATTCATTCTCTCTTTCTCATTAATTCATTGCATTTCATATTTCTTCAAGTGCTGACTTTGGAAGTTTTCAAGACTTTAAGTAGTTTTTCTGTTTGTTTTTTTTTTTTAAACAATTACAGTGGCCTTCTTTCTATGAGTTGTGTTGCTGCAACAGGCTGTGGGCAGGATCCACTTGCTGGAATGATGCAGACGTGCAGCAAGGAGCTCATCCCAGCCTCAGGATTTGGCGTGCCAAAGCAGATTCCAGCTAGAATGCAAGGAGAAGAGTCAGCAGAACATTTCTATTAAAAACTGTTACTTTTAAACAAGTTAATTTCCCCCATGAATCAAGCTGCTGTAAAGAGAAATCCCGTGTGGCAATCTAAGTATAATTGTGATATTCTCATTAGAAGTGCTCAGACTGAATCTCTTTCATTTTTTAATTTTTTTTTAAAGGAATTCAAACTTTTGGAAGTTAAATGACTTGGAAGAGATCCAGCTTTTGATTTAAAAGAAATTGTTCTGTTGTTATTCTGCATTCCAGAAATGATAAAAAACACTTCAGGTTTTGAAAACAAAACCTGGGGAATTGGAACGTTGTATTTCATGCAAAATAAAAATATGGGGCTTTTCCACGTCAGTTTTTTCAGGGGAGTGATAACATCCTTGATAAAGCAGCTGCACTAGCACCTAATGCTGCTATTAATATGCAAGTGTGGGTCCTTATTCTGATCCCTGACAGTGAGCAAAACAGCAATGAAGTGTTCTGCAAGGAAATCCTTTCTGCAGCTAATCACCTCATTCGAAATTCAGAGATTGTCTTAAACTGATCAGTTACAGTCAATTCAGAGCAGAAGAGGCGGCGATAGCCGGAGCCAGGAGGCTTGAGACAGCTGTGACGGGGATCAGGCACACGGAGCCCTAATCTGCCTCTCTCGGGCTCTTGTGCCGCGTTTAAAGCCCTGTTAGCCCCGTCAGTTTATAAATTACACCTTCATTAGTACAAGCTGTTATCTTGTTTCACATGCAGTTGTCAATTTAAGGCAACATTGCAAATGAGCTGTTATCTCCTGGCTGCAATTGCCGGAGGGATGCTGTGCCTCAGCCCTTTCCAGGTGGGAGACACCGGGATGGGGAAGGTGTGGGGATGACGAGGTGGGATGAATTTTCCTGTCTCACCACTACAATCACTGCCAGGGATTTGGGGCATTGTGGACACAGCTCACCCAGAAGCAGAAGGACACTTGTGCATCTCAATAATTCAGTTGTTTTAACCCAAGTGCATTCTCTGGGAGAAATATTTGATTTAAAAGTCAAGGCAGTGGAGTAAGGTTCGTGAGGTGGAAGGAGACTCTGGGTGTTCTGCTTACAATGAAAAAGTCATGTTGATAATTTAGAGAAAAGCCCTCCACACGTTTCAGGCAGTCTCTTGCCAAAGGCACTCTTGTCCCCTTGGGTTTCCAAGCAAGACTTGGGAAGGGGAGTAGGTGGCTGAGCCTTTGTAGCCAGGAGGGAAATTTGATTTTCTTGCTCTCCTTCAGGAATTTTGGGCTCCTAGGGTACAACTTTGTAGTGTTGCTCCCTACAGCACAGCAGTGTCACCCAGCAGGAGCCAGGCTGGTGTGTCCTGCGTGCTCCGGGCTCACTTGCCAAAGCCCACCCTCGCCCGGTGTGCCCTGGGCAGCAGCACAGCTCTGTGTGCCTGGCTGCAAGCCCCAGCCCGTGCAAAACCGGGCTGAAGGTGGCTAAGCATGGTTGTCTGGGCAGGGGCTGCTCACTGGGCCACATCCAGCAGGGAACAGACCCTCAGCCATGGCTTTGCTAGGGACTGGGGGAGGCAGATGCTGATCAGCTCAGCTTGCCTTGCTGGGCCTTTAATTTAATGTAATTTAGTTTTAATTTGGTTTATTTTGTTTTCCCTTTTTTTTCCCCTTCTCCCTTTTCCCTTTTCTTTTTCCCTTCTGCTTTTTCCTTTTCCTTTTCCCTTTTCCCTTCCCCTTTTCTTTTTCCCTTCTGCTTTTTCCTTTTCCTTTTCCCTTTCCCTTTTCTTTTTCCCTTCTCCCTCTTCCTGTTTCCCCCTTTTCCCTACGTTCTGCTGCCTGCCCATCCCCATGGGCTGTGCTTTCCAGGCACACAGGGCCAGGCTCTGGCAGCCCCATTCCCAAGGACATTCCCTGTCCTGGGAGAGGCCAGCACAGTTCTTCCAGCGGGCCTTGTGCACCAGTGATGGTTGCCTCGCTCTGTCCTGGGAAAATTTCGAGTCTGGGAATATTCCTTGCCCGTTCAGGGCTGTCACCACACGGGTTGGTGACAGGGCTCTGCCCCAAACCACCGTGGGGAGGGACAGCAGAGACATCACCAGGGCCGTGCTCAGAGGGACAGATGGCACCATCGTCACAGAGGTTTGTGCTCCTCAGGACAAAAAGCTGACCGTGTTTAAAATGAAGCCATTCCAGCTGTCAGGATAACAGAGCATGCCGGGAGGACAGCAAATTCCTCTCCACCACTCATGGCTTTGTCATCCCGCTCCCCTTCTGCAGGAACGAGACTCCCCCTCACTGGAAACCAGCCTGGAGAGGATGTCTCGCTCCCTCCCCTGGTAAAAACAGGCTCTCCCTCCCAGCCAAGAGGGTGAGTTTAATGATAAACTAAAAACAGACCCATCTGCTTGGGTGGGTGTGGGTATTTTTTCCCCAAAGGGGCTTGGCCACTTTTCCTCCTAATTTTAGGCACAAATAAATGAAAATTATTAAACTCTGATGTGGATGAAGGCTACTGCAAACTGTCCCCCATCAAGCTGCTTTCCTGGCAGTGACATCTCTGTTGCACTGGGGGCACAGAGTAGGAAAAGGGTAATGAAACAGCAGTGCCATGTCTCCATCCCTTTTCCTGTGTTAATTCTCACCCTTCCTCGTGGCATCACAGCGAGCTTCCCACAGGAGCTACCTGGAGGAGCACAGTGGGAGCAATTCCCCTTCAGTTTTGGGTTCATTTAGGGTTATTTTAATAAATTTCTAGTCAATGCCTGCTGTTGGATGAAACTCTCCCCTCTCCTGCTGGGCTGTGTGTTCGTTGTGCTGTGATTATTTAGGTTTGTTTGAACTTCTCTCTGTGCTATGGGGTTTCTTAATGGAGGGGAAAGTCATTCAATTGCATAAAGCTAAGCAAAACTGGAGCTAAGAGGAGCTGGAAATAATAGAAATAAACTAACCCCAAACCAACAGGATAAACAACAGATATCTGGGTGCCATCACAACTCAGACAAGCTGCATGAGGCATCTGACACTGCAGAAAGCTGCAGGCACAGCAAAAGTTCCTTAAATAACTTTTGAAAAAAATAATAAAGCTAAATCAAGTATAATTTAAGTTAAAATGTATTGTAGACAAGACAATAAACTGAAAACTCCCAAGCCTGATTTCTGAAGGCACCTGAAGGCTGTGAGTGTCAGGGGCACAGCACGATGTGTGCCAGCTCTGAGTGGGGCTTGGCAGAGACACGGGGGTCAGACCCAAATGGCACAAACAGCAGAGCCACCAGCTTGAAATGAGGATATTTAACGGCAAAATTAAATTATTCCCAGGGCTGAATCTTCCCTATGGTTGCATCTGAGGTCTCGGTGTCCCCAGCTGTTTTCACAGCTTGGAAGCTCCATATCCTGGAGGATTATTCCTGTGTAAGGACTCAGTGCCTGCCTGCCAGCCCCAGAGGGTTTCCAGGAGTGATGATGAGGAGGATTTTGACTGAGGAAGGCCATTAAGCACTGCAGGTGTGGGAGGGGCTCCCTCCACTCCAGGCTTCCCAGCAGGGCTGACTGTGCTGTTCCAGGGTGTCAGACCCTGAGCTCAGCAAGGATTTAACCCTCTGACAAATGGAGGCCCTGAATTAAGGCACCTGAGTTTAGAGCCTGTTTTATGAGCCTGACCATATCATAAATCTAACAGAGCTGAGCTCAGCAGCCTTCCCCAAGTGGTGCCTCCAGAGCAGACACAAGTCCAACACCATGCAATGTCTGCGAGGCTGCAAAGCAGAACCTGCAGCTGTAAAATCCACGGAGAGCCAGAGGTGGGAGTTGGGTCTGTGCCAGGGACTGTTCACAGACCCGGGAAAAGCACCTGGAACTTTGCAGCACAGTGGTCAGATAGGGAGAGAGGATGGCCCAAGTTTATCTCCTCTTATCCCTGTAAGGAAAGTGCCACACAGCTGTCACCTGCCCTTCCAGGAGGAGGGACCAGACCTTGATAAACCGATGCCCTCACTCAGCACAGCATGATCTCCTGAGCTGTAGCATCATGGTGAGCTGAGGCTTGGCCAAGGAAATGGACAGTCCCTTGGGAAGAAATAAATTGGGAAACCCCAGCTTCCCTCCATGCAGAAGGGGAGGGCACAGCAGGGCTCCTCCCTGGCTCAGTACAGCTTCTTTGTTCAGGAAGAGCAGCTAAACCTCCCAGAGTATCTACCAAGATGCAATGATATTTATAGACAAGATCTAACAGGCTTCCCTGTCCTTTTCCAATCTAAATTTCCTCATTTATTCCACTTCTGAGTGCTGACATCTGCTGTGCCAGTCGCTCTCCCTGGCGGAGGATGAGTCCATCACTGTCCTTGGCCAGGAGCTGGGACCCCGCAGCAATGAGGGAATTTGAGACCTCTGCTTTGCGCTGAGCCTGGCTGGGTGAGGCTCCCCCGTCCTTCGTGTCAGGGCAGGGATTGTAACCGGGCCTTTGGCAGGCAATGATCCTGCACTTCACGTCTTTCATAAGCACTTGCCAGAGAAACGACCCGTTCATCTTCCCAAGCTCTCCATGAGGACATGTAAAGCTGCAGGAAGCCAGGGCAAGCCCTGGAGCCAAGTGCCCGAGCACCAGCCCTGCACAGAGCGGGGCTGCTTCACCGGAGGGTCGGAGGATCCAGGCCCAGCTGGCACAGGGAGCCATCAGTGCCAGCCCAGGGGCAAAGCCCAGGGGGAGTTAGCAGCTCTTGTCCACCTGAGTGCTACCAAAGGGATGACCTGGGCAATTGTGCCTTTCAAAACAAGAGGATGCTGGGTCTGTTTATAAGAACAGCCGTCAGTAACTCCTGGAGCCAGTCCAGAGGAGGCCACAGAGATGATCAGAGGATTAGAACACCTCCCCTACGAACACAGGCTGATAAAGCTGGGTCTGCTCATCCTGGAGAAGAGAAAGCTGAGTGGAGACCTCACAGCATCTTCCAGAGTCTGAAGGGGCTATGAGGAACCTGGAGAGGGGCTCCAGGAACCAGAGTGACAGGACAAGGAGTAATGGGCTCAAACTGAAAGAAAGGAGATTAGATACTGGGAAGGAATTCCTCCCTGTGAGGGTGGGGAGGCCCTGGCACAGGGTGCCCACAGAAGCTGTGGCTGCCCTTGGATCCCTGGCAGTGCCCAAGGCCAGGTTGGACAGGGCTTGGAGCAGCCTGGGACAGTGGGAGGTGTCCCTGCCCATGGCAGGGGTGGATGAGATGAGATTTAAGGTCCCTTCCAAACCAAACCGTTCTGGGATTCTGTGATTAACAGCTGGTGCTGATGGCATCCTGCAAGATGGGAAGATCCCCTGGTTATACTCTTTTAGGGTCATGGCCTATGGGGTCTTTAGTGCTGAGAGTGTGCAGCATGTTTATTTCCTGCAGGCGTAATAGGAGCACTCCAAGCATGTTTGGATCCACCTGGCACGGAGCATGGATTCCAGAAGGTTCTTGGTTACATCCACCTCGAAGCCAAGGCTCCTTCCAGCTCCTCTTCCTTGGGAGCTTTGCTGCCTCTGCAGGAATTCCTGGCTCATGGGTGACCCCAGAGAAGGCTCTATGGCACGAGCTGAACTCCAAGCTACCGTGACAGGAAGAAATAAGATTTTTCCTTTAATCAGTCATGTGTAACCTTTGAGAGCTGACCTGCCTTTTGAATTGCCTCTGCCCCTCCATCCCCTGGGGTAACAGTGCATGAAAATTAGGAGCTGAAGACATCAGCAAAGCTGGAGCACAGGAGCAAAGCTGAGCCCTGGATTGTGCAGAGTCATCAGGGACAGCTTTTCTCCCTCTGGATGGTGCTGCCACTCCTCTTGCTTATCCTCACAGCAAAAATGGAAACCAGGGCACATTCTGGTACCCTGCCTCATCTCTGCACTGCACAGAGCTTTGGCAGAAGTGGCAAATGCCTCCTCTTTTTCCCATGTGAGGCTGGATCTGGGATTGCCCAGAGCACCGCTGTGCAGGGCTTGCTCTCCTCACCCATTCTTCCAGCTCTTCTCTGAACTCACCCCAGCTTCGGGGAGCTTGTTCTGTTCTCCAGGAGAGAACCAGAGAAACGGGATGGAATTCACAGTTCCAAAGAGAAATTGGAGAGGATTCACCCACCTCTGCCCCTACCCCTTTCCTTCTCCTGCAGAGCTCCCCTCTGAGCTGCTGAACATCATCTGCCCACCAGTCCCTGGTGCACCACAAGACCTCAAAACCACCCTGCAAAACTGAAAACCAGTATTACATCCATGCAGGCACTGACTGAAGCAGGGGAGTTTGGGTTAAAGCCTTGTGTTGTTCACTTATACCTGGAGAGAGTCGTGGCCATGCTGTGTGGGGTTCAGGAATGTGGAGAGCGCCTGGAGAGGGGATGTGACCCAGAGACTCACACTGGGGCATGTGGTCTAGGAAACAAAATCCGGGTACAAATGATTTGGGGTGTTGTGCCAATTTGCCATAGCTCCCTGGGGAAGGGAAGATGCCTTTTTCCAGTAAAACTCTCAGGATGAAGATTAGCACTGGTGTTCTCAGGAGGAGTTAGGGAGGAGCAACGGCACAGAAAGCCAGGGGACAGCTCTGCCCTGGCCAAAATCAGCTGGCAAGGAAGCAGCCAGGATGTGGGCACACGGACTGGGCAGAGCCCTGGCAAGGACAGCACAACTCTGGGATCCTTGGAGCAGATTCCAGCTGAAGTGCTAATGCTCAGCAAAGCCTCTGTGCTCCTCTTCCCTGCCAGTGGGATTCTGGTGTGACTTGTCAGCAGGTCTTCACTTGCCACGCACCAAACCACGGGCACAGAACACGGGCAGGGAGCGGGGGCAAGCAGCACCTCAAAGCTTCAGTGCCTGTCTTCTTTGCTTGTGAAGCCTCAGTATTTGTTTGCCCCTTTTTGTTGGAATCCAATAACCCTACATTGGCACAAAGGGACCCGAAACCAATTGGGGTTTTTTGCACAAATCAAGACTGAGCACACAGAAGGACACGAAGCATCGGGCAGCCTCCAGGACTCTGGGTGCAGTATTTAGGAAGGAGCCTGGAGAAGCTGTGGTGCCGTGTACTGCTGGCGTGTATCCCCCTGGGCAGGCTTTAAAACCCTGCTTTTAGAGCTCAGCTTGAACAAAGTGCTGCTGTTAGTGCTTTCAGTGAGAGCAGTAAAGATCGTTTTTATTGTTGTTTGATCTCGGCATTTCACAGCGTGTCCCTGTTGTTATTTTGGGGTCCGTCCTCAGATGCAGCAGCTGCAGCACGGGCAGCAGCCAAGGCGTGTCCTGCACGGCGTCGGGGCAGCTGCAAACGTGTGCAGCCAGCTCGGCTGGAGCAGGGAAGGACGCTCACATTCCCTTCTTGTGGAAGCCTTGGGAGCGCCTGTGGCTGCTTCCAGAGGAGGGCTGAGCTCTTGGGAAAGAGCTCCAAGACTTCGGGCAGCGATTTCTGCACCAGAGGGCCGGGACAGTGGAGATGATGGCAATAGGGGCGCTGACAGTGCCATCCCGTCCCGCACCCGGCTCCTTCTCCAGAGGCGTCGGGACCCTGCGGGAGTGCTGGTTTAACATTCCTGAGCATAAATCCTGCCCTTACAGCCCGCCAGGGGATGCGCCCGCCGCTCCTGCCGCAGTCCCGCCGCGCTGCCCCTCTGCCGGGGCGGCACCGAGCCCGCCGGGGCGGCACCGAGCCCGCCGGGGCGGCACCGAGCCCGCCGGGGTGGCACCGAGCCCGCCGGGGCGGCACCGAGCCCGCCGGGGTGCGACGCCAGCGCAGCGCTGGGTGCCAGCGGGACGGGCGGGGGCACAGCCTGTGCCACGCCGGGAGCCAGCGCAGCCTCCCGGGTGCCAGCAGTGCCGGCCTCGGGCAGCTGGACAGGCTCCGGACACTGCCCCTCTGACCCTGCCCCCCTGGCACCGCCACGGAGCCGCTCCCCTGTCCGGCTGCTCCACGGAGCTGGGAAGGGGGAAACGCAGCGTTCAGACCAAGGGCAAGCGCTAACTCCCTGGAGCAGAGTGTCTCGGGCAGGCTTTGACGAGAGCCGGCTCCTCAGAGGTTCCCGGTGCTTTCCCCACCTCGTTTCCCGATGCTGAGCTGCCCGTGCTCTGGTATTCACGTTCACCAGGAGCTTTTCACGCCTGGGAAAGGGGAAAGGATACTTCAAACCCTCGTGCAGGCTTTGGAGTTAAACGTGGTCTGCACACGATGCAATTAGGGAACCCTCGAGCTTTGAAGAGGTGCGGAAGCTGCCGGGCTCGTACCAAGAGCCGCCTCCTGCCCACGGCTGGGGCAGTCTGGAGCTCAGAAGGGGTGGCAGAGGCAGCTGATGCTCCTTTGGGAGCACAGATATCCTCTGCCAGATCAGCTCCAGCTAATTGGAAGGGACCATCCTGCTGACAGTGCTCGTTCCTGGCCTGGTGCTCTTCACTGGCGGCTGGAGAGGGTGGAGTTGGACAAGGATTTATTTGCTATTAAGTATCTGTCCCAAATCATTAGGTTCTGCTTTCTGACCCTAACTTCCCCGGGAGAGGTAACACTGCTCAGACATAACGAGGCTCAGATCGTAGCTGGACTCAGGGAAATTCTTGCCATCATGAAATCTATTTTACATGGGCACCAGCTAGCCTGGACTTATTGCTGAGAGGCAGCAAGGATGAGTGGGAAAGCAACTGTGACTAATGGGAGCTTTCCTCAAATATGCGAAGTCACAGGAATTAATGAAAGGAGGGAGAAGAGCAGTGAAGTGTAACACCAGGCAGAAAAAGAGCTGTCATTTTCACATTCCTGTCCAGCAATTATTTTGTATTTTCAAGTCCCTCTGAGCTCCCAACCCAGCTTAGGAAATGGTATTTTCTGGATATTTCCTGGAAAGAGCCACCACTGCTGCAAGAAATCCTTGCTCTCACCACACCCCTGCTCTTCCTCGCAGGAGCAGCCAGGGCAGGGATCAACCAAACTCCTGTCCTGAGGGATGCTTATCCCAAACAAACCACTGGATCCCCCAAAGCCTGGCTCTCACACTTCTCCCAGCACACCTGGCTGCCCTTTCTGCACTAAGCAGCTCAGCCCCTGATTCAAGCCACCCTGATTTATTGCACGCTGCAGTGTAAGTCCGAGTAGCCCAACTGATGGCTCTGGGAATGTTAACAGGGAAGCAACGAGAAAAATGCCTGGTTAATGTGAAATCGGAGCTGGATTAGTTATTGCTGTATCTTTGTGTGAGGTACCTCTGTGCTGTACAGTGGATTTCGTGCTCTTGTGAAGTAGAGCTCCCTTCCCTCCCTCCTTTGGAACAAAGTTTGAAGAATGGCTGTTCCTGCGCCCATGGATAGCTCAGCGCCTGATCCAGGCTCTGCCCTCAGTGGGTGCTTGGCACAGGGACTGAGCACAGCGCTCACATCCCGGGAGCAGCTCCACTGCTCCCCAAACCCTCTGGACCCAGCCTGTGTTGCTCATGCCTCACTGACCCCTGGGTCAGCATCTCTTTCAGACGTTTAAATGGGAAATGCCTCACGCGATGCATTTATTTGATGAACACAAAATCTCTCCTCCAAACCTGAATTCAAACAACCCAACTGGAGCTTTGCAGCAACCTGCTCTGGCAACACCAGCCTTGGGAGCTCCTGCTTTCCCAGGATGGAGAGGAAACATGGTTTCCTCTGGTCTGGAGGGAGAGGGGCAGAGCCCCCCAGCACTGGGTGTGTTCTGCACCCCCAGCCCAAACCCTAAACCTGCTGCAGCCAGGGCACCACAGCACAGGCAGAGCTCCTGGCACATCCCAACCCTTCAGTCTGTGGCAGGGTGAGGATGAATTTGGCTCTTTCTCTCCAGTTACATAAAGCTCTCTCCCACTTTATCAGGCCTGTACCCTGCTGGCTCTGGTTTGCATCTACCCTGACAGATGAGAGAGAAGCCTCCTGCTTCCATCCGGCTGCAAAGAGCTGGGTACCACAGGTGCCTAAAATATCTGCAGGAGGAGACATCAGAGAAAGAAATGAGGGGCTGCAGGTGGTGCTGGCCTGGAGGAGAGCAAGGACAGGATCTGGAAGAGAGTGGGATGTTTGTGCAGGGTGGAAAGGATGGGATGCTGGATTGGGTAGGATGCTGAGCTCTGTGGGAAGGAGCCATCTCCCTGCTCTGTGTGCAAGCTGGGCCCCTGGGCTCTCCCTGTCCCTTTTATCTCCCCTTGATCCTTGTTTCAGGTCTGTAAGGCAGCGTGTTTGGAACTTGCCTGCCTGGGGTGCTGGTGTGGGAGTAGGGAGACCTACAAGGGCTTTCTACATGCTTCAATTAAACTGTTTTTTAACAGGAGATCTCCTTGGGTAAAATCTAGCCTTGATACTAGTTAATAGCAAAACTTACTGGCTATAGAGGAGCTAGGATTGTCCCTAATTAGTCTTTTATAAGGCTGTTATTTTTTTCCTGGTTCCCTGGACCCAAGGGCTCTGACTGAAGAGCAGGGCTCACTCAGCTCCTGCCTACAAAAGCTCTGCCTTTGCTGGGGCTGCAGGGGAGAGCCCCAGGCCCTGTCCCCACACTGCAGCAGCTCATGGTGCAGATCCTTGGGCCTGTGTGCCCTCCCAAATCCCTGCATGAGCCTGGAGAATCCCCATGGATGTGCCAGGAGCACCAGGTGCCCTTCCCTCAGCCAGGGCACAGCCAAGGCGCAGGACATGTCTGGAACCAGGAGCTGCTCAAACCCATCCCTGGTGTTTCCACCTCCTGTGCCAGCCTGGTTCTTACTCTGCCCCTTGGTTGGAGTTCTGACTTTCAGACTGGAATTCCTGGTGCTGGGGGGTGAGCTGGGAAAGTAGTGGTGAGGTGGTTTGGGGATGGGCAGGGCTCCAGCAGGGTCTGGGTTTGCAGCATCTCCCTTCCTTCTGTGCTGCTGGAAGAGCCAGGCTGAGTTAGGCTGGGGTTTTACTGTGGAGGGGTTTGCAATCCTTCCTTTTCCCTCTGTATCAGTAAGATGGCTTTGGAGCAGAGCCAGTGGGTTGCCCAGCTGGTGCTTCTGGGCATCTCGGTGTCTGTGGGAGCTGTCAGAGCCTTGCACAGTCCTGTGTTTATGTCACTGAGCCCCCATCCCACTGGATTCACCAGACACTTTGTTGTCACATTCCAGCTGTTTATGCCATGTTCTGGTTCTTCCTCATTTTCCAGCTTGCAAACCTGTTGGAGATACCAACAGCAGCATCCACAGTGGGTTTGTCGTGGATTTATTGCCCAGAGAAGCTGTGGCTGCCCCATCCCTGGAAGTCTCCAAGGTTGGACAGAGCTTGGAGCAACCTGGGCTCATGGAAGATGTCCCTGCCCTTGGCAGGGGGTGGAATGAGATGAGCTTTAATGCCCCATCCTACCCAGACCAGTCTGTGATTCTGTGATTTCATGGTTCTGGTATTTCCCACACACGTCTCCTGTAAATTACAGCCTGGAGAGCAACAATGAGCCTTTGTGGGTCTCAGATGGCACTGGAGGAAAAAGATCTGCAGAAATTGTTAGTCCGTAAGTTGAAAGCCTGGTTGGGTGACCCTGCTGGAGTTCAGGGCTGCTGAATGAGACCTGGCATTTCTTTAGGTTTCCACCTGCTGATATTTGAGGGCTTCATTTCTGGGGGAGCTGGCTGGTCAGCGCTGAACATCTGGGCTCAGACACTGCCACCAACAGCCCCAGGACAACTGGCAGGACTGGGCTGCCCAGGGATGTTCTTCTCGTGCTCTCCCATGGGCACTTCACTTCAGTGAAATCCAGCGTGGCCTGGGGATGTGCCAGCCCTGTCCCCTCGGGGGATATTCCCAGGCTGTTTGCTCAGGCAGCGGCTGAGGCCATGCTGGCCTGACTGAACAAACCCCTGGCTCCAGGCCAGAGCTCAGCACAAACCCACCCGCTCCTCTGGAAACCCCTGCAGTGTCCCTGTGCCCCACAGCAGTGTCCCTGTGCCCCACAGCAGTGTCCCCATGCCCCACAGCAGTGTCCCTGTGCCCCACAGCAGTGTCCCCGTGCCCCACAGCAGTGTCCCTGTGCCCCACAGCAGTGTCCCTGTGCCCCATAGCAGTGTCCCCATGCCCCACAGCAGTGTCCCTGTGCCCCACAGCAGTGTCCCCATGCCCCACAGCAGTGTCCCTGTGCCCCACAGCAGTGTCCCCATGTCCCACAGCAGTGTCCCCGTGCCCCACAGCAGTGTCCCCGTGTCCCACAGCAGTGTCCCTGCAGTGGGGTGGGCAGCACACCCAGGCTGCAGCCAGGCTCTGACCACACATGAGGGACACGGGAAGCAAGACCCTGCTCCCTGCAGAGCCAAAACTCAGCCCCCCAGCACCAGGTGAGATTTGGCCATCCCAAGAGATGCCCAGTGGGGTTTGCTGCCCCGAGCCCTGGCAGGGTTTTCCTGGGTCTCTGAACTTTTAGGGTTCGAATAAGGGCTCTCCCTGAGGCAGGCAGGGACATCAGAGGCATCTTCAAAAGGGGAAAAATAGATGTGACCTGCTGTTATGTTATGAGAAAAAATGATGGATGCCAGAGACCCCTAATGCTCCCTCTGGCCCCTTCACAGCCTGAGTGGCACTGCCATACCCACCAGCAGGACAAGCATCACCTCTGCCTCCCAGTTTCCCCAGCTGAGTCACGCAGAGCCAGAGGAGCACCAGGGGGTGATCCCAGCTGGGCGTTCCTGGTGCTGACCCGTGCAGCAGGAGGTGGTGGGCACAGCCTGAGGTGTGGGCCTCCCTGCTCCCAGCATGAAGGACTCGAATGCTCTGCAGGCACAAAAATGATTTCTGATTTTTTCCCCCAAATTCAAAAGCACTTCAGAGATTTCGAACTGCAAATCACAATCATATTAGGGACTGTTTTTCATTGGCACCTGCACAGGCTGGTTTGGAGTCTCACAGTGCCTGCACCAATGGGCTGCCTAGGAGAACGTACCCTGCAATTTTGGCATCTGGTGTGCAGGAGTACAGTAAATATTTAAAGCCATCAGACCGAGGTTTCCAAAGGACTCTAAAGAGATTGATTTCCCCAAACCCCTGTGACTGCAAATGGAAATTTCTTGCCAGCTTCTTTTCAGCCAGCATTTCCCAGAGAGTCTAAATGTGGATCTGGGCTGTGCTGGAGGAAGTGGGGACTCGCAGTTCCCTGTTGGGTGCCGTGCCCAGATTGCTCTGCTCCTCAGCAGTGGCTGCAGCACATGGGGTGTGACAAGGACGTGCTGTTCTGCTCAGACACCACGCTGGAGCTTCTCCTGTGACACCGGGTGTCTGATTGTGTTTTCCCTCTTGGCTCCCCCCATGCATCCTCCATCTCCTTTTTTTTTCTCACTGAGGGTGTCTCAGCCTGCTCACAAATCTGGTGTCTCCAGCCAAGCTCACAAGTGCTGGGATCTGGGGGCAGGGTTCCATCTCTGGCTCGTGCTTGCAGGGGCTCAGGCTGGGAGGATGTGCTTGGCAGGAGCTGTTGGGGGCGACCCCCAGGGTCAGTCCAGGCTGGGGATGAGCAGCTGGAGCAGCCCTGGGAGAAGGATCTGGGGGTGCTGGGGGTGAGAGCTGGACCTGCCCCAGCCCAGAACCCCCCTGCCCTGGGCTGAGCCCCAGCATGGGCAGCAGGGGAGGGGGGATTCTGTCCCTGTGCCCCCTCAGCTGAGACCCCACCTGCAGAGCTGCCCCAGCCCTGGGGACCAGCACAGGAAGGACCTGGAGATGCTGGAGAGAGTCCAAGAACTGGCACAGGGTGCCCAGAGAAGCTGTGGCTGCCCCTGGATCCCTGGAAGTGTCCAAGACCAGGCTGGATGGAATTGGAGCAGCCTGGGATAGTGGAAGCTGTCCCTGCCCATGGCAGGGGTGGCACTGGATGGGCTTTGAGGTCTCTTCCAGCCCAGGCCATGCTGTTATTCTGTGATTCTCTGACTGGTAACTCTGACATTCACTGCCATGGGCAGGAGCAGCTGCTGCCATCACAAGGACAGATCCAAATCCCCGTGTGACCCCTCTTTAAAGAGAAGCTGGTTGGAGTGTCCCCCACAGGCAGGGTGTTTGCTCCTCACCTGCTGCACATGCTGGGACAGCCTGAGCATCTCCCTGGCACCTTCCTTGCCAACGTTAACATCCAGCCCTGGGAAAACACCCCGGTGAAACACAGCACAAACTGTCTGGGCAGGGACACACAGGGATGTGACAAACCAGAACGGGAGGGAGACACCAGCAGTAAATAATGCTTTTGTAAACAGTCTCTCTCCATGTTTCCTGTGCCTCCTTCAGGCCTTGCAAGGCCCCGGTGAGGTCACCCCAAAGCTTCTCCTCTCCAGGCTGAACAATCCCAGCTCTCCCAGCCTTTCCTCCCAGCAGAGCTGCTCCATCTCTCTGCTCATCCTGGAGCCTCCTCTGGCCTGGCTCCAGCAGCTCCAGGTCCTTCCTGTGCTGGGCCCCAGGGCTGGGGCAGCTCTGCAGGTGGGGTCCTGCTCCTTCACCTCCTCGGGTGCTGGAGCAGAATTCCTGTGACCAGGAAAATGGGGCAGAAAGGAGGTGCTGTGTCTGTCGGGGCAAGGCCATGGGCAGCTCCCTGTTCCAGCCAGCCCCAGCCCCCGCGGCCGCTCCTGTCTCAGGCTCGGGAACGTTTCCCCATCTCAGCCCTGGAACACTAAGCCAGGCTCTGCTGAGCTTGCCCGAGGCCAAGCTGTGCTCGTGAGGAGCCGCACACCACGGGAGGCAAAGCCTGGAATGAGGGCAGGGAGCTGTCCCCAAACCCTGTCAGGGAGCATCGCAACAGCGCTGGCTCCACAGGAGGAGTGGGCAGCACGAAGAGAAGAAACATAATGATGTCAACGCAAATTTGGGCTGAAATGATGTGAGTGAAATCCCCAAAGATGCGATGCCAAGAGAAATAAAACCCAGCAGAATGCCAGAAAACCAAATTACAACAAATAACGTGGGGGGAGAGCGGGGGGAGAGACGGAAAGGGCTGATGGAACAGGCAGGAGAAAATGCAGGCAAGGGGCAGAGGCAAATGGTGTCAAAGCAGGTGGTGCAAATCCCAAAGTCAGCCAGCGCCCGTGGCAGGGCTGGCAGCAGGGCCTTTGGGTGCCTTCCCTGGTGTCTGTGGACATTTCCCTCCCTGTCCCTGCTGGGAGCTGTCTCCTTCCCTCACAGGTGTTTTCCAGCTGCTCCTGCCCTGGCACAGCCAGGCACAGGGTGGGATTCTTGGGGCTGTCCCGTGCAGGGTCAGGAGCTGGACTCGGTGATCCTTGTGAGTCCCTTCCCACTGAGGACGTTCCATGATTCTATGAGTCCATGTTCTCCCAACCCTGCTGTCCTCCAGGGCCAGGATGGGAGCAGGAACATCACCCAGATGCCACCCTTAGGCCACTGTCCTGTCCCTGCCACCCTAGTCCCAAGGCTCGCGTCCAAAACTCCACTTGCCCTGTACTGCAACCAAAATGCAAATTATAGAGCACATCTTGATTTCTGCGCTTGTCCTGATGAAAGGCACCAGTAAAGGCTTGGACAGAGGTTGGGCAGCACTGGGAAATGCCAACCCCAGCCTCTCCCTCTCCCAGCACCGAGCCCTCGGTGTTGAATTCATGCTCTGTTTGTACCCTGAGTGGAGCTGCAGAGACAACAGCAACCCTGGGACATTAAGTGCATAACCAAGTTTAAATATCAGTGTTGTGGAAGGGAAATCTCTGTCATTCTCTGCAGTGCTTTTCCATCAACACCACACTGCCTACCCTGTCTTTGTGAGGGCAGGGAAGGGGTGGAAAAGGGTTGCAGGCAGGGAGGGAAGGGATGATGTGCAGGCAGGAAGGATCATGGAATATCCTGAGCTGGAAGGAGCCCACAGGGATCATCAAAGTCCAGCTGCTGGCCCTGCACAGAGACCCCAACAATCCCACCCTGTGCATCCCTGAGAGCTCCTGGAGCTCTGGCAGCCTCGGCGCCGTGCCCATTCCCTGGGGAGCCTGGGCAGTGCCCAGCCACGCAGGCAGGAGTGAGCAGGGCACGCACAGGTAGGGCCGGGCAGTTTGAGTGTGACCAGGGCAGCCAGGAAGGCCACGGCTTCATCTTCCAACAGCTTCATCTGACTCTTTGGATTTGGGTTTATGCCGGGTTATTTTTGCTCTGTCTCCCTGTGACGGGATGGGGAGAAATCTTCACCCCCCTGGTGAGAGGGATTTGGGCTGTGGCGAAGCCCTGGCTCAAAGCCACAGATCTATCAGTTTTCCTTTTCATTTCATCTGGAAATCTTTGCTCTTGAAGGCTGAGTGACAGCAGGAAAGCTGAGAAGTCACCTGGGAGGGATCTGAACTAAGAGCGAGAAAGCCCAAGGGAAGCCTCACCTCCTGTCCACGTTGTTCCTCTGGCTCTGTTCCTGAGGGCTCGGCATTAAGGACCAACCCCACCCTGTCCCCACCTTGCAGTGGGGACACTCAAAATAATGCTACCCCAGCCATTTGTCATGCAGGGAACATTCCCCTGCAGTGGGATTCATCCCTCCTCTGTAAATAACTCTTTCCTGCAACCTCACTTGGGGGATTATTTATATCTGGCATAAATCTCCCCCAGCAGGAGAGTGATGGGAGGCCACGATGATCTGGAGGACACCTCGGCATGGGGAATGTTGCCCTCTGAAGGGAGATGTGTGGGGGTGACTGGGATGGAAACCCCTGGGCCAGCCCTTGGCTCCTGGATCATGGGCTGCAGAGCTGAGCTTGCCTGGGATCAATGCCCTAAAGGAAAAGCCAAGCTTCCCAGAGCTCCAAACCCAGCTTAAAGGGAGGTTTGGGAGCTGGCAGCTCAGCCCTGCCCTGCCTTAGATGTGTTTAGGTGTGATGAAGGATCCCTCCAGCACTGGCACTGCCAGGTTCCACTCCACAGGCAGCTCGGGGGCTGCTCCTTGGGCCACTGCTGGCATTTGGAGCCAGTGCCACCTTTCCGTGCCAGGGAGCTTCATCCCACGGACCCCTGGCACCCAAATATCTCCCTAGGAGCCCATAGGAGATGTAGCTGCAGCCACAGCAGCCATGGAGGGCTCTGGTGGGGCAGCATTTAACAGCAAGAAATTACTTCCCTTTCCCTTAAATACTGCACCTTGAAGCTTTTGAACACCGGTGGCTCCTGCAAATTTAAAAAAAAAAAAAAAAAAAAAAGCAGAGAAAAGGAATAGATATTTAAATGCCGAGAAGCCCATTTAGCCTCTCACAATCACGAGTACCCTGGGCCAGTTTCTCGGGGAGCAATTTGCGTTTGGTTCCGAGGAACGTGGTACCAAACCCATCCTCCCTCTGCTCATCCCCGCCGTGGCCGCATCAAATCAGCCGCTCCATGGCCCATTAAAGCTTTTAATCAGCCACCCCGGCGGCAGCCGGAACACAAACAAACCCCACCAAGGTGCTGGGGGACCCGGCGGCAGGATTTCGGGAATGAATCGTGCTTTCAGCAGGGCTCGGTGGGATGGTGTCGCGGCGGGATCTCAGTGTCCCCGGGTGCTGCCGGGGCTCTGCAGGTGGGGATGAAGCTGATCCCCAAGTGAGATGGGAGGACACGTCCTGCGTGGAGCCGTGCGGGATCGGGTGTGGAAGGGGCCATGGACAGGCTTTTTCCGCTGTGGAACGGAGCTTGGATACATCTCACCGGTGCCAGCTGGTCGGGATGCAGGCCGGGCAGGGGCAGGAGGGGTGTGGAATCTGCCCTTCTCCTGGTTCCCAGCTCCCAAGCGGAGACTGATGGCTCGGGCTGGCAGGGATGGGGCCCATCCAAACCCTGCCCAAGCCCCCACTGTGGGCAGGGCAGGAGCTTCGCCCTGTTCGTCACCTGGCGGAGGTGGCAGCAGCGTGGCCGGTCCCAGCCCAAGCCCAGCCGCTCTTGTCCCCAGCCCACAGCCCAGCAGAGCTCCCGGGAAGCAGGAAAGCAGCTCACGGAGGTGATTTACGCCTGATTCAGGCCGTGCTGTTGCCCGGATCCTCTGCCCCAGAGGAGAGGAGTCGCAGGCGTGCTGCAGTCAGCGCTGCCCACCTGCAGGCACAGCCTCTGCTGCCTCTGCTCACCCTCCGTGCTGAAGGATTAAGAGCAGCAATCTCGTTCCCAGCCGCCCTCCAGATGATACAACATAACAAGACAGATAACAGCCCCTTGGAAAAGAGAAAGTTATAGTTCCCACAGCAACTGTAACTCAGCCACATTACACACACACACACACACATATATATATATTAGGGCATAAATTTAACAACATATATTTTAATGTAAAATACCAGCGATGCACAAGGGGACAAATAACAGTGGTTGAGGGATCCATAACGTTTGGCTTTCCCTGCTTCCCACTGCTGGAATCTCCCCAACAGCAGCACAGCGAGGAAGATGGATCCATCCCACTTGTGGCCGTCTTCCACCAGCTCCCGGTTTTGGCAGGGACAGGCACAGGGACAGGCACAGACACCCCCATCCGTGCACCTCCGGGCCACTCACGAGCACAGACATGGCACAGTGCATGGAAAAGGTGCACAGTGCAAGGCACATCCCACGGGATGCCACGGAACACGCGTGGATGCAGCAGGGATTTCTCCTGCTGCTCATCAGGCTGAACGCACAATGAGAACCTTTCAACAGAGTTCTGGTTTTGTGGGGCTTTTTTTCCAACTATCAGCTGGAATTGCACAACAGGGATATAATTCTCGATTACATTTTATGAAATGGCTCAAACCTGTGTCGTTTCAGCTCATTTTGCCAGGCAGCTCCTGGCCGCCGGCAGCGAGGCATGCGCGGTGCTGGCCCTGCCCGTGCCAGGCTGCTCCCCACGGCCAGAAAACCTTGCGTGGCTCCTGCAGACCTGAAAAACCTTTGGTGGCTCCTGCCTCTCCTTGCAAACAGGGTACCCTGCTCTGCTCCCCACAAATGGGGTGTATCCTACCATGGCACAGCCCTCCCAGCCACCCGAAATCCATCCTGGAGGGAATATATTCCCCATCCTGGGGCAAGGGGGTGGTTAATGCATGTCCTGACGTGGTACAGCCGTGCCCAGGGCTGCTGCTGCTGGGGCAGGGGGTGCTGAGGAGGTGGGAGCAGCCTCATTGGGGCCACCCCCTCGTCCTGGGAGGATAAGGGATTTAAGCTGGGCCCCTTGCTTTGTGGCCAGAGTGCCCAGGTTTGGCCTTTGCTCTGCTCCACGGGAGCTGGGCTGTAGCAGGCTCTGCTCACCTCCAGGTACCCGGGTCTGCACCCCAGGGCTGGCTCTGCTGCTCCCAGGGGGTCCCTGGAGCAGAATAAAGGACATAAAGCACTCTGCTTGCAGCACTTTATGCCCGTGCCTTAACTCGACACAGCTTTGTATCATCTTGATACTGCGATGAGAGGAGCTGAGCTGCGGCTGCGGTTACGGCCGGCACTGCCTGGCAGTCTGGTAGGAGCACCTACACTTGCACTCCAATTAGTTTGCTTAATTGCATCATCCCCTCTCTGGCTGCATTGTGGGGAGGGCTGCTCTGTGCTGTGCTGCTTTGCTGGCTGCTGTGGCCCCTCTCCCGTCTCCTCCTGGAGAGGCAGAGCTGGGATCGTGGCAAGGCTGAATTGCAATGCGTGGTAGAGGAACACATATATCTGTATGTATGTATGTGCGGTGTTTACAAAGCAATCCCAGCTAATCTCTCCATCCAGGCAGGGCTTTAGGATGTCCTTTCAGCAGGGATTTGTGGAGTTGGGTAGTTATTTCCTAAGAATGCATTACCCAGGGTTTCAGATGAATAATGTAGGTCCTTGTTCTGCAACTTACTTACAAATGTCAAACCTTAAACCACTGAAGTCAATGGATCTACTTCTGCACTTAAAGTTAGGCACAGGCTTAAGTGTGGCAGTAAATCAGGGCTGTGCAGCCTGCCCTGGTCCTGCTGCTGGGGGGTGTTGGCAAATGGTGTTAGAATTATGGAATGGTTTGGGTTGAAAAGGATCTTGAAGATCATCTCATTCCACCCCTGCCATGGCAGGGACACCTCCCACTATCCCAGGCTGCTCCAAGCCCCGTCCAACCTGGCCTTGGGCACTTCCAGGGATCCAGGGGCAGCCACAGCTTCTCTGGGCACCCTGTGCCAGGGCCTGCCCACCTTCACAGGGAGGAATTCCTTCCAAACATCTAATCTAAATTTGCCTTCTTTAAGTTTTACCCGTTCGCCCTTGTTCTGTCACTCCTGATGCAGAGTCCCTCTCTGGCTTCCCTTGCAGCCCCTTCAGATACTGGAAGGTGCTGTGAGATCTCCACACAACCTTCTCCTCTCCAGGCTGAACAATCCCAGCTCTCCCAGCCTTTCCTCCCAGCAGAGCTGCTTCATCTCTCTGCTCATCCTGGAGCCTCCTCTGGCCTGGCTCCAGCAGCTCCAGGTCCTTCCTGTGCTGGGCCCAGGGCTGGGGCAGCTCTGCAGGTGGGGTCTCACATGCAGATTTCACCCTCAGTCAGAAAAACAAAGGAGATGGTGATGCATGGAGGGAGCCAAAGGCAAGAAAACCTGATCAGACACCCTGTAGGTGTTTTGGAATTGCTCTGACCCAGCTGCAGGACCTTGCCCTTTGCTTTGTTGAACATCATGAAGTTTGCATGGTCCCTCCTCTGGCATCCCTTCCCTCTATCCTGTGACTGCACCTCACAGCTCCAACTCCACACCCAGCTCCCCATCACCAGAGAAATTGCCCTGAGGGGTGTCTGCTCTGGGCACTGACACCAGCCCTGGTGGGGACAGCACCAAACCCAAACGCGTGTGTAGCTCCCCCCGTGGCCTCAGTGGATCTGTGGCACGGCCCCGCTTCCAAACACCGCCGGGCACACCCCAGAGCTCTGCTGGGCACGGGGCTGTGCTCTGGAGTCCTGGGGGGGGGTTCATTTAAACCCCACTGTGAGGAGGGAGGGAGTCCTCCACTGCCAGGAGGGGATGGATATGGGTGCTGAGCGCCCTTCCAGAGCAGGGGGATGAGCTGGGGGTTTGCTGCTGCGGGAACAGGACAGGGAAGCTTGAGCACAAAGCTGGAGCTGGCACTGCCAGCTGCCCCGGGCCAGGAGCAGTTCTCGGACCTGGGCACTGCTGCTCCTCTGACACAGAGGAGATGGGGCTCTCTGGGAAAGGTTTTGCTGCCGGAGCTGGGCGGCGTGCTGCAGAGCCCTTTGGAAAAGTGTGCAGGGATGAAATCCCACCTCTGCTCCCTGCAAAGCCCCAGGATGACGGTGCCCTGGCAGGGGGGCATCCCCTGGCCACTGGTAGCCCCACTTGGGCAAGTGCTGGAGGAGGGGATGGCTGGGCTCTCTCCACCGTGCCCGGAGCCATCCCAACCACCCGGAGCAAGGGGAGGTGCAATGGATCTCCCCTGGATGTTCCTGGCTCGGTGCCCTCGGTGCCGGGGCTGCGGCTCTCCCAAGTCAGCGCAGCATGACACGAAATCCTTCAGTCTTGCCAAGTGCCTTTTTTACGAATTATTATTCTTTTTTGGCTCCCGTGCGTGCAGCCCATGGGGCGGCACCGGCAGAGGGACCCTCCGGAGCAGGAGGGACCCGTCCCGGAGCACAGCCCACGGGCACACGGCAGAGGCGGGGCTTCAGCAGAGATCTAATTAGCAGTTCGAATTAGCCCCGATTTCCTTGTCACCTGCAGGTGTCCGCTCCTGCTCGGGCTGCATTGCAGAGCTAAAGCATCAATGGGGCCGTACGGGCGGGGGATCCCTGCCGGTGACAGCAGCCCGGGCTGGCCTCACCCTCCGTTCCAGGGACAGGGACAGCGACAGGGACACGGGCGGGCGCGGGGCGGCAGCGAGCGACCGCAGCGCTGATTGAACTCCTCCCGAACCCCTCTGGCTGGCAGGGAACTTCTCCGAGGGGAATCGGGAGTCATGGTAGAGTAGAAAAATGAGGGCACGGGGCAGAGGGGCAATAAGGCGTAAAATCACAGCTGGGCAAAAGAAGGAGACAAAGCGCTTGCAAGCTGTGGGCTCTGCTCTGCTTTCCCTTCCCTGAGTGAGCCTGGGAAGTGATGCTCCCAGCCCATCCCTCCTGGCACAGCTCGTCCCACACAAGAACCAAAGTGATGTCTTTGCCTTGTTGGGAAGCTGGGACAGGAAGGATGGTGTTTGGGATGCCCTGTGGACAAGGCAGAGTGGGAGGGAGCAAAGGCGAGCTTGAAGCACAGGAGCCCATGGCTGTTCTGGTGAAGAGGGAGTTACAGACACGTCTGTGCCCCCTTGGAGAGCTGGGGGGGCTCTGGCAGCAGCACTGGGAGCCTGCTGGCAAAAGTCTTCCTCCCCCATGGCGCTCTCTGGAGAGACTTGTGCTTCCCATGATTGCTTGGACAAATTCTTGTGCGCGAGCCAGCAGCTCTCCTCTTGTCTCTTGTAATTACTGTCCCAGCGTTCTCCTTGAGAGACACCATCTGCTACTCCTCCATCACCAGTCATCTCCCCATCTCCGGGCGCAGCCCTTTCCCCGGAGAGCTCGGCTGATCGTGCTGATGGTGCAGCTCCCGGGGTCCCGCGCTGCTCGTTAAGCTCAATCACATCAAAGCCAGCTGCTCCAGCACCTGATGCCCCGGCCACGGGCCCTGCTGACCCCTGCCTCCCACAGGACGCGCTGGCCAAGGAACGAACAGCCAGGCTGGGCTGCTATGGGCAGTGGGAGCTGTGACCCCCCCCAAGCCCCTGTCCCCTCTCTCCATGCCTTGCACAGCTGCTGGGGCAGCCTCAGGAGCCCATGGAAGTCAGGCGGAGGGTGGGATGTTCCCGGCGGCTGGGCGAGAACGGGCAGCCTGTGCTGGACACACGGGGACCAGCCCAGTGCAGGGCGGCTGGGGTGACACTGAGGTGACACTGAGGTGACACTGGGCGTGTTCGGGGCTGTAACAGCTGAAACAGGCACTTTCTGGGTCAGAAACAAAATGCATTTCAGAGAGCTCTGGGGCTCCCAGGAGCAGCAGGGCCGCGCTGCGAGGCGAGGCAGCGGCGTGGGGGAAGCGACAGCGCTCGGCTGCACCGTGTGCCCGGTGCTATCACTCTCCTGCTTTTAATCAACAGCAAATGAGTCTCTGGGGGCCTATTCTCTCACGGCAGCACACCAGAAACTTTCATTGAAGTCAATAGAAGTTACTCACACCCTTAGGCACCAGTCCGTGGTCCTGGGAAGTTGCTAGGGAGCTGTGATTTATGCCGCGTGTCGCAGGCTCGACCACAGCCAGCGCCTGCCTCTTGGTATAATTCACAACTAAATGTACATTTATATAAAAAATACAGTAAAACCATCACATTTTATTAGGGGAGGGCGCACGATAAATTTTTACGTCGAAGCTTCCAGCAGCCGGAGATGAAAAGCGTCTTCAGGAAAATCACTGCCATGGAGACAGGTTTGCATCCCGCTGTATCAGGCGGCTCGTTTGTATTTTTAAGGCATCTCATTAGAGCATTAAATGATCTGTAAAAGGTAAAACAGCATTTTTCTCAGTGGCTCTGGTGATGGCCAGGCTTCGAGCCCCCACGAAGCAGGGGGTAGTGGACACGTGGCCCATTGAGCTCACTGAGGCTCGCTGTGCCCCCAGCCCCACCCCCAGCCTGTCCCCAGAGCCCGGCGAGAGCACTCATTTATTCATGCTGGCAGACGTCCTCCTAAAAGCCCCAATAAAACTGACTTTCTCTCTGTTAACCGAAATTATTGTCTACAAAAATAAGCGTGCACCTCCTCCAGCCTGTACCCAAAGGTGGAGCTGTGCGTTCGCATCCCCGCGCCCCGGATGAGCCGGGGGCCGGCTCCTCCAGCCAGCTCGCCCCTGGCTTTGCACTGGCACGGAAGAGTTGCCTGTGCTGGCTCCCTGCGGGCAGCGTCGAGCCCTCGGGGCTGGGAAATCCTGCTGCTGGCTGCATCTCCTGCGCTCCCCCATCCCTGCTGGCCCCGCTCCCCTCGCTGCCAGCCCGGAGCTGGCGCGGGCTCCCTCCGGGGCAGCGTCTGCTCGTCCATCTGCGGGGCTCCGAGCCGCCCTTCCGCTCCAGCTCCTGCTCTCCGCTCCCAAATCCCTCACCACGGCGCTGTGAGGCGATGCAATGCTGCAAACGAGTGATTTTTAGAGACGACCAAGCACCCACGATCAGAAATTCTTACATTGTTCCAAGGCCAGAAATAAAAGCGGCACCTGAAGTTGTTGAAGCGTTGCAGCGCAGCAGCTCGGGTTTCAAACTGCTGCAGAGCTGGCGAGGAGGGCTCCAGCTTTTACAAGCATGAGGGAAGAAATAAAATGGTCGGGACAGCAAGAAACGAGTGATTTTGCAGACATTTGTCCCTTCCCTTGGCAGCGTTTCAAGGACATCTGGCACCACCTGGATGGGAGCGGCTCAGCGAGCGCAGCCGCTCTGGGGAGTGGGGGAACTGGGGGGCCTTCTGTAGGAAGATGGGGCTGTGTCTGCAGCAGGGATCAGCCTTGGGGCAAGGAAACCCTTTGCAATGAGCCCCAAAACCCCACGTGCATCCCAGTCCAGGGCTGCTGCACTCCCGGCAGCCTGGGACCGCTGGCAGGAGCCAGCAGGGCTGGGTCAGGAGAGGGGCAGGGAGGGACTGGCCTGCAGTGCTCAGTGAGGGCTCGGTCACCCCCCAGCCCCCAGCAGCGTGAGGGAAATTCTCTGGGAGCTTCTAATTCCTTCTTTCCTGAGAAGACTGGGTTTCACCAGGGTGTACCCAATGGGAGCCTCCCGAATCCAGCCAAGGCTGGATGTAAAATAAATGCTTTGTTTCACACACATTACCTTTTTTAAAAAATGAGTAATTCACAAAAAATTATCCCTGCTCCTGCACAAGGACTTGAAGAATTTCTGAAGTGCTCAATATTTTTTAAGAAGTGTCTCCAACCTTTATTTTTTTTGTGAAGAAAAGCTTGGCAGGGGAGCAGCTTACCTGCTCATAAATTACCAGCAAATTAAAGGGGTTGTAGAGTATTTTTTGTCTTTTTTTCTTTTTTTTTTCTTTTTTTTTTTTTTTGTTCTTTTTTTCCCCCTTTTTTTTTATTTCACTACATTGAAATGCTTTTAAAATATTTGGGGGTGGTAGTGCTGCAGTGGTGCTCCACAAAGGGAAATTTGGGCCAAGCAGCACCTGGCTGTGCCCAACTGGGCTCCATCACTTGGGTCCCTGCTTTTCCAACAGGGAAAGGAGCAGTGCTGCTGCTGAAGAGCTGAGTGAGGAAGCCCAGGAGCTTGTACAAGGGCAGGATCACTGGTTATGTGGCCTGGATCCTATATTTTTCCACTGGCTTTTGCTCCCAGGCTCCATGGCTCTTGGCCAGGCCCAGAGCAGCCTTTGCCCTCCGAAGCGTGGTTGGTGCTGCCTGTTGCAAACACCATTAACCAGAATTTTAGCCTCTCATTAAAAAGGAGGAGGAGGCTGGGAAAGGGAACCTCAATTAAGCGAGGTGAAAGTTAAAACATCAAGAAAGGCTTTTAATTGAAGCGCAGCCCTGCAGGGAAATGCAAAGTCGCTTGTTTGGCAGCCTTACAGATGGCAGGAATGTCACACTTTGGAGAAAGGAGAGGGAAAACAGGAGCTGGGGCGGTCAGGATCTTTGAAGAAGTAGGATGTATACAGAGGGATGAGAGGGAAGGCAGAAGCGCTGCTGCCCGTGGCTGCTGGCAGCCTGACTCCCAGGACCGGCCCCGTCCCTGGCACCTCCATCCCTGGGAGCTCCATCCCTGGGGTACGGCAGCATTCCTCGGAGCCCCCCACCCCAGCTAGCACCCAGGGAAGCCCCAGGTACCCCTCTGAGTGTGAGCAGCTCCCCAGGCTATGGCAAGGTTTCCCCTGTAACTCAAAATTTTAGGGAAAAATGCAGTTTCCTGTTAATCACATCCCATGTGGCAGCCCCAGCCAGTTTGTTGTGCCTGCCTGGATGCTGCCTTGGCAGCAGGGACCCGAGGGAGCAGGACCCTGCAGCTCTTCTCTTCCCTATTTTCATTTGACTTTCTTAACTTCTTTCCTCTCCCTTTCCCCAATTCTAACTGCATTTTGTTGTTGCCCTGTCCTGTCCTTGGGGGCTGTCCTGGGTAAGGTGACACATCCAGCAGTGGTGTTTGGCACAGAAATATCTTCCCTGTCTCTAGTTTATGAGTAGGAACAATCAAAGGAGGATTTGAGTGCCCCCTCCACATCCTTAGAGAAACCACCCCAAAAGCTCCTTCCCTTTGCAAACAGGGTAGAAATAACTGCACTGGATTTTGGTGAGCTCAGAGTTTTGCTCGCAAGGTTTCACCTCAGACCATTCCTGGTGGGCTCTCAGCTTTCACTCCCTGACATCCCGGATCCCTGATTGCTGCTCCCAGGAGATGTCACCCTCTGCAGGAGGAGAGCCCCTCAAGGAGTGTGAGGGATGGCTCAACCCCAGCTTAATCAGTCTCGAGAACATAAATACTCCCAGAGGGAAGAGTTATGGCTGTGAAGGTCCTGCAGCTCCGGAGCTTCCCTGAGGTTTTATCTCAGCTCTGAATTAGTGGGAAGCATCAGCTGCCACTCCAGTGAGAAAGATGCTTCTCTGAAGGGCACCTCATGACAGGGAGGTGGAAACCTTGAAGCTGCTGGGATGGAGGGGGATGTTCCCTTCAGCTGTGCCAATTCCCAGGGCTGAGTTTTCAATCACATCCTGGAGAACTGGTCTGCAGGCAGGAGTGTAAGAAAGCCAGGATGTTACACCAATCTGAGAACCACGAGACCAGAGGAGAATTGGGAAGAATAACACTGAAATCACAGAAATCTCAGGGCAGACTGGGAGCCAATCCAGTGCCACATTTGTGGCAAGTCAAATTTTTAAGATATCTTTTCCCCTAAAAGTCTTTGCTAGGTTTCATGCTCATCGAATCAAGGGAGGAAACTCCAAATCCAACCAGAATTAACTAGTCTGGCCCAGATCTCCAGCTCTGGCTGGCACGCACAGTGAGATGCTGAGGAACAGCCTCCTCCTCCCTTTGGGGAGTTAGCTGCAACAATTATTCAGTGAGTAGATTGAAACAAGGAATAAACTCGAGAAACTTCAGCACTTGTTGGCTGGCTGATCACAGGGAAAATGAAGAGAAAGAACTCAGTGCCTGAGTTATTTGCGATGAGTTAATTACGCTGGAAAAGGATGATGGAAGACAGAACAGCAGTCAAAATTCTCTGCCTTTTCCCACCTACACAGTTTTCTCAGATCCACTCAAAATTAATGTGGAGTTCAATATCAGACCCTCTCAAGTGCTGGGTGTGTCTCAGACTGAGCATTTTTTGATTTACTACTCTGTCCAGTAGTACTGTGCTTTGGGTTTTTAGATGTCTCCAAGATGTAAATCAGGGGGAAGTGAAAGGCTCTGATAATCCAATCCCTGCTTCTGCAGGGGAGGTGGCAGCCCTCCCTGGATGACCCTGAACGCTTCAAGATAGGACAGAGCCTTCACCTTGTTAGACCAGCCTAGAAATCATGTGGTCATAGAAAACCAGACAGCAAATTGCAAAGATGGTGGGTGGGAAGGATGAGGCACAAAGGCCATGAGCTGAGAGCTCCTGGGGACGTTGGGGGCCAGGAGATGTGAGGCCAAGAGAAGCATCTTGCACCAGGGCTGAGGCTGGTCACCCTCCCACAGCCCTGGGCAGGTTCGTCCATGCTCAGCCCCTTGGGACTGGCACTGGGGGAAGGCTCTTCCCAGGTACCTGCAGGATTTACACAGCTCTAATTTTCCACCCCACTAAAAATTGCAGATTTCCCAGGAAAGCTGCTTTCCCATGAGACTTCTCACGGAATCCTGCACATCCCAGGGGGCTGCAGAGCACCCAGCAAGCTCTGGGGTGTGTAGGCTAAGCTAAATCCAGAAGCACAAGGGGTATTCCCCATGGGAAGTGCATTACCTGCTCCTGTGCACACAGCAGCTACAGTCGGAGCAGCGATGAAAACCCTGCTGGGATCAGCAAGCCTTTAATTAATGTCAATTTTGCAGAAAATAGTGGATGTCCAAAATGACCCTGTGATGAATTGAGGAGTGCTCTCGCACTCTGTTTTCTTTAATCACATGCATCGGGATTTATGGAGACATCCAGGCTGTTTTCTGAGCTTTAGGAGGCTCATTTTATAACAAATCCATGGATTTTTATGCATTTGGTAATGGATTTCTGATGGAATTTTCAAACTGGAGAGAAGCCACTAGCGGGGACTCTTCAGGGCATCTCTCTTGGCACCTAGAGAAGGAAAAAAATGGGGAGGGAAAAACTTAATGAAAATATATATTTGTATAAACAATCAATGAAGATCGTGTTTGTGTGTTGAACAACCACCTTGAAATTGGTCTGTCTCAAAGGACTGAGCAATTGCAGACTACCTTAGCATGAATGATTTATGACATTCATGAACTTGGCAACTACCTCAGTTTTCCTAAACCTGGCAGCAAACACCACCTGCATATTAAGTGAAGATTTATGATTTATAAAACTCACCTCATTATGCAGAGGAACATGAATTGTCTTATGTGTGCAGTCTATAACTCCTGGGACAGATGAAAAGGCAGCTATGACACACAATTTATGTGTTCTTGCTGCTGAGGTGGTGAGGGAAAAGCAGGGAGAATAACTCGGGCTTTGAGCTGGCTGCCTTCAAAGCTGTCCACGTCCCTCTCCCTCCCCCCAGGATGATGCTGTGGCTAAAATTGCCTGTTCTCTTGGAGGAATAAAAAAACCCAACCTTGCAAAGATTAATGGCGGAGGTCATCTGAATCAATATTCCAAACGATGCCCTCCCTCCAAAAAACACCAGGACTGGAAGCACCTGAGGGGCCCCCGTGGAAATCACACACGTGGTGCTGAGCTCACCACTCGTATTTTTCCCCACCTTGTCCTCTCCTGATCCTTCTCACCCAAGGACACAGGTTCCTGGCTTCGTGGAGTGGAGAATTTCGGTCTGGAAGATGCCAGACTGTGGCTCAGGTTAGGGATGGAGCTCATGGCCCCCAGTAAGGAGCAAAGCATCCACGTGGGCCCTGGGTACAGCTGGATCCCCTCGCTGCAGGTCAGGAGAGCATTTGAAAGGCTGCAGAACACACAGGGCTGATGGACTGAAAAATGAGTGACATGATCCAAGGAGAAAACACCCCGGGGCAGAATTCACCCCAATCTACTGTGTGAGTTTGAGTGAAGCATGGTTTGCATGTCCTTGTTTCCTCATTTGTTCTAACAAGGCACCCAGACAGCAGATGCTGGTGTAATGTGATGGGCAGTGCTGTGAGGGGCTCTCAGGGGGCCATGGAGCCCTCTGGACAGTGCTGAGAGCAGGAAAATCCCAGCCCAGGGCCTCCCCTGCATGCCCAGGGCACCAGAGGACACGGACACCTCCTCTTTGGCCAGCTTGAGTGGGGCTCCCACAGGCTGGACAGGGGTGTCTGTGCTGTTGCCAGGCTTGTGGAGGGGCTGGGTCCCCACAGAGACATCACTGCCTGGGGCCAAGGTGGCCTCACCAGCCTCAGGCTGCTCCTGGACCTGGCTGGGTGTCACAGGCAGGCCAACGGGGGCAGCAGGGCCATCAGGCTGGCACACAGCAGGGCCATCAGGCTGGCACACAGTGGGTCTGTGACCCTGCCAGGCAGCTCCTTCCCCACAGCCTCACCAGAGCCAGCTCCTGCTGAGGGAAGGGAGAGATGTGGGAGCAGCAGCTCAGACACAGCCCCTGAGCTGTCCCTCAGCCCTGCAGCCGCTTGGGGCTGCAGCCCAGGGGCTTTGGCTTCTCCTGCAGGAGAAAAACGTGTGAAGCCTTGGGGCCTGTAATTGGCTGCAGCGCTATTTAAATCAATTAAAAGCTGCCTCCATGCTTGGTCTGGCTGCTTGTGCCCACCCTGGGCTGCCTCTGGCAGTGCAAGGAACTGGCTTGGGGAAGGGAGATTCCAGCAAACCCCAGAGCCCACCAGCCAAGCACCCTCTGCCCCCCAGCTCAGCAGGGACTTCAGGAGCTCCTCGAATTCAAGATGCAGAGGTCTTGGATGCATTTTCCTTCAGCAGTGAAGGGGTTGGCTTGTGCCAAATGTGTCTGTGCTGTAGCTTGGTCAAGCCAGAAAGCTCAGCAGGAGGTGAGCAGCTGAGGCTGGAGGCAGTCAGGATGTTTCTCCTGCTGCTCTTTGGGGGGGACACAATTCACTGTTTATTTGCTGCAGTAAAAACCTGCACTGAGGCTCTTCAAAATATATGTTGGTGCTACTGGAGAGGAGGGAGTTGGGAACATGAATGATTTTGTTTTCCTCCCTCATTGTGTTACTGCCAAGGTAGCAGAGAAGGAGAATTTCTTCTGTCTGAGCACAAATCAGGAATTCTTCTCCTCCAAATGTTACCCTTTTGTTCATACTTGTCTCATGAGGCTGATTCCAAAGTGAAATTATTGTAACTGTACATATTAAATAAATCACAGGCTCTACCTGGGCCACGTGCGTTGGCAACAGCTGATCCAACAGGAGCTCCCTGGCCTCTCTCTCCTGGCTCTGTGTTCAGACAGCCAGCACAAAGCAAAGTGTGTTTGCAGAGGAGCTGATGAGGCTTCCAAAGGGAAGGACAGGTACTGAGGAATCACAAAGGGAAGAGCAGATATGGATCAGTGGAGTGGTTCCCATTGTTTCCAGAACAAAAAGCTGTGTTCTTCCTCAAAAGACAAAGATGCTGGCTGCGGAGTTCTGCATCCTCAGAGCTGTGCTGGGAAGGGGAAGTGCTGGTTCTTGCTGGTGGCCGAAACTCAGAGAGCAGCTGAAACCAGCACAGGTGAGCAGACAGCGGGAATGGGCACCGTGAGGAACCGGCTCAGAGGGGAGGGTGTGGGGACACAGTGACACACCCTAGTGATGGCCTGGAGGAGGGAGCACAGAGCACTCAGAGTTCCCACAGCTGTGAATTTGGTAATTCTGCAAATACCAGAATGGGCAGGACAGGAGGGCCAGCAGGGAGGGAGAGATTTGTGCAGCAGAGGTACATGATCCTTCCAAAGCCACTTGATAAGGGAAAAGTTTGGGAAGCAGGAACAGGGACATGTTTGGGTCTCGTGCTGGGGTGCTGCAGGGTGTGTGGGAAAGTGGATGAGCCTATTCTGAGACTCCAGGCCAGAGCAGAGGGCCGGGTTGTGCTGGAAAACCCCTCCATGGGCCAGGGAAAGTGGATCCAGCCCAGGCCAGCAAGGAGCAGAAGGAGACTTGTGCCAATGCATAACCCCTTGACAGAGGGCGCCGAGGGCCTTCCCCTGCCTGCGAGGCTGAGCCCTGCCAGCCTTCCCACCGTGGCACAGCTTGGTGACCTTCAAGCCAGCCTGTCCCCTCAGCAGGGCTGGGACCAGCCTTCAGAGCCTTCCCGAAACCACTGTCTTTGTACCTCAGCTGCTTCAGATCAGGGTAAAAAAATCTGCAGAGTGCAGCATTCGGAAATTTTCGTTTGTACTGCACTAATTGCCCTCATTATTATGGTCCCTGGAGGCACCTCGGGTCCTTACTAAGGCAGCTGCAGTTGTGGCAGGGTGAGATGTGGTTTGTGCTCCCTCTGGTCTCCTACATCCTCGCTGAGTGACAGGGCTCTGCCACTTGCCCTGTAGGAAGGTGTGGTGAGCTGCTGGCAGACACGGGTGGCCTTCCAGCTGCCTTCTTGCTGCCTTGCTGTTTTGGGGTTGCTTTCTGATCTACATCGTGATGCTCTCCAGGCTGATGCTTGTTGCCAGCCCCACTGGAATCATGGGGGTGAAACCAGGGAAGCCTGGAACGATGCTGGGGGGTAGCCAGCTCTGTGCTGAATGCCCACCCCAAGCCCTCGTGTTCCTGCTGTGGTTCCCCTGGGATGATTACTTAGCCAAGCGTCTGGCTGGTGCTTCATTGCACCACTGGAGCAATTAAATACCTGAGCCAAACACCTACATCCCTCCCATCCCTGCAATGGGTTTATTTCTGCCCTGCTGCCCCTTCCCCCTGCTCCTGTCCTTTACAGCCCCCATCTCCCCCAGCCAGCCCTCACTAAGCCTTGAGGGTAACTCTGGAATCCAAGCCCACTCTCCCCTCCCGCGCATGGAGCGCACGGGCGGTGTGATTCAGCGTGACTCAGGGTGCAGCCTGATGTCGTGCTGTGTTTGATCCATCACTGCTTTTCCCATTACCTTCCACCCCAGCGAGCAGGAAAGCAGCTGAAGTGCGGCTGTTTTGGCAGCTGCCTCGACGAGCCTTTTCACACCCGGTCACCTGAAGTCAGGCCGGCATCACTCAGAGTAACTTCAGTGCATCTGGGGCCAGAGAGCGGGAGCTGCCCTCAAATCCCTGCCTGTGAAGAGCAAGGAAGGTGGAGGAGTTAATGTGCAGCTCCCCGCAGGCCTTGAAGCACTGCTGGCAGCCCTGGCCTGCCCTGGCACTGCCAGATACCACTGATGTGCTGCTTCCATGGAAAACTGGGGGTAACTCCTTGCATTTTTGTCATTTCCAGCGACACCCTTTTGAGACAGATGCCCACAGAGCTGACAAATGCAGCCAAGTGGTTGGAGGCCTTGTAGGGACAGAGTTATGGCCCCGCTCTGCTCCCTACAAATGCTCCACTGCTGGTCCCTGTGGGAGCAGGGATGGGACATCCACGTGGAGCTCTGCTTTTGCGTCTGCCCCAGGGCTGCCCCGCTGTAAGACCAACCTCTGCAGAGCTTCAAAGCAGCCTCATGTCTGGCAACAGGTAATGGGGAGGAAATTACTTGGGTTCCCACAGGGCTGTGCCTGTGCCACCGTGCCTGTGCCACCGTGCCTGTGCCATGCTGCAGGCAGGTGCTGCCTGGGCCTCGCTGTGGATTGTCCAAGAGGAATGACTTGCCTGGCCCTGCAGTCCCCTCCCTGCCAGCTTTTCCCCTTTTCCCAGGAAGGCCCAAGGGCAGGGAGGTGCAGGCTCAGGAGCTGATCCTGCCCACTGCAGAGCATCCTCTGGGTCACCTGAAGGCAGCGAGCAGCAGCTCAGGGGCTCTTGCAGGGGTGCTGGGGGTGTCACCCTGCCACCAAAGGGTATGGCTTGGGTGAGTGCTTTGCCAGCACTGTGGGCTGTGTAGCACATTCAGGGAGCAGGGGGGAACACAAGGCAGGCCCCTCCTGAGGGATATCTGTATGTGGGAAGAGGGGCAGAGTGGAGAGCACAGGACACTGCAACTGGGGCAGTTGAGAGCAGCACCTGAGGGCAGCCTGAAGCCCAAAGTGAGCAGAAGGTGAACTTGTTGCACTTGAGGAGTGGAGGCTGAAGGTGTGTGCTGGCCTTTTGCTGGGGGCTCAGAGGGACCTGGAACATGGACACGTTTTGGGCACTGACACCCAAAGTCAGCCAGACCCCAAGGTGCTGTGCCCAGGGCCACTGCAGGTCACATCTCACTTAGAAGCAGCCCACAGGGGGATTCTGTGACCTTCAGAGCAGAATTTCCTTCTACTCCCCTCTTTACCCCCTCTCCAGACTGCTGAAACCTTTGCCTGTTGCTCTGTGGGCAGCTGTGTGAGCTGCTCCCATCCCAGCCTGGGGCTCTGAGGGGACACCGGCCCTGCTCCCCTGGGAGGGGAAGGACAGCAGAGCTTCCGGAGCCGCTTCCCAGGGTGTCCGCCAGGAGTTGGGAGTTGTCAGTGCCGGGAATGGAGCTGTCACTCTGCCTGCGAGTGACTCAGAGCAGGCTGGAAGTAGCGCTAGCACGGCCGGCTGCTGCCCCTGCCTGGCGACGGGAGAGGCTGGCACGGGCACCCTCTTGCCAGGCTGGAGGTAGCCCTTGCACGACTCGGACTGACATCAGCAGAGATGCCCGAGGGATGAGGTCAGGCTGCTGTGAGCCATGGGGAACATTCCGGTGATCCTGGGTGAGCGCTAATCCTGCCCAGTTACAGCAGCTGGGACTGACCGGCTGGACACGGACCCTGACCCTGAGGAATGATCCTGCTCAGGCAGGGCCAGACCTGGGGCAGGGATTACAGCTCTGGTGTCCCCAGCGTAAGGACATGGAACTACTGGGGCAAGCCCAGAGGAGGCCACTGAGTTGCTAAGGGGAGCGCCTTATGCCTATGGAGACAGGCTGAGAGAGTTGGGTCTGCTCAGCCTGGAGAAGAGGAGGTTGTGTGGAGACCTCCCAGCCCCTGCCAGTGTCTGAAAGGACCTACAGGAAGCTAAAGAGGGATTCTGCATCAGGAATTATAGTGATAGGATAAGGAGTTATGGGTACAAAGAGGGGAGACTTAGGTTATGTATTAGGAAGAAGTCTTTTATTCTTCTCTTCATTAAAAGAAGTCTTTTAATGTGAGGGTGATGAGACTCCGGAGCAAGGTGCGCAGGGAGGTTGTGGCTGCCCCACTCATGGAAGTGTTCAAAGCCAGGCTGGAGAAGGCCTTGAGCAACCTGGTCTGGTGGGATGAGATGATCTTTATGGCCCCAGGAGTCTCTGACAAACCCAAAGGCCACTTATGAGAGGTAGGGAGCACTTTGGAGCCTGTGCCTGTGGAACATCAGTGCTGGGCTCCATGTTCTTTGTGTCCAGGCGTGGGGCTGAATGTGCCCTTGGGAAAAGGACATTTAAAAGGTCCAACGGGGAAAGCTACGAGGACGCACTCAGCCAGAGGGGCCTGTTGTGTGCCAAAGTGGCACAGCCCTGTTCCTGGTGAGCCTTTGGCTCTGCTGGGGGCTTTGTGTGGGCAGGAGATCTGCACTGGCCAGCTCAAACCCTGATGCAGAAAAAGGCCACACTGAGGGCCCTGACGCACATTCCTGGGGCTTCTACAGTCAAAGCAAAGAAACATCAAGGTTGGAAGAAATAATAAAGATTATCCTGCCAAACCATCCACGCAGAAGTACCTCTGTAACTCCTAAAGCACTGAACCACCAACCAGTGCCAAATCCAGACACCTCTTGGACATCTCCAGGGAAGGGGACTCCAATCACCCCGGCCGTGCCCAGCCAGCCATGGCTCAGGCTGGGGAGAACAGCTCCCCGTGTGCCCCTGCCATGCCCCGGGGCTGGGGCTTCTCCTGCTGCTGGAGGTGCTCGGAGCCGGCAGCCAGGGCAGGGAGCTCCCTGGACGTGGGGGAACTGCAGCTCCCTCGGCGTCCGCAGCATCTTCTCAGGCCCAGAGCAGAGGCTGTTCCCAGCTGGCGCTGCCACAGCGTCCTGGGAGCCCTGGGCTGGACACTGGTGGCACCAGGCCTGTTCCTGGCGTGCCCCTTGCTCCTGGCACTGCTTCACTGCCGGGGGCTGGGCTCCCATTTTCACTTCCAGGCTTTTCCTGGCCATGAGCACCCTCACGGCTGAGCCGGTATGTCGCTGTTGGGGTTGTCACGACGTAAACGGACAGTGCGTAGGACAAAGGGCAAAAAGCCCTTTATTGAACAAAGCAGCCTCTTTTATACACCTTTTGTATGTTATCATTCTTGTTACAGATTCATTGGCTGCTAAACTACTGCAATAGACTCATTGGCTTTTATTAACTTCAATATGCCGCCATTGGCTACCTATAGCATCAGCATGCAAGCATTCCAAAAAATAACAGGTGTGGATATGTTGCTCTTTTTCTCCTTCTAGTCTTTACTTTCGTGCTTCTGTTGATACTACATTCTCATGGGTAAAAACTAATCTTTTTTCGTCTCCCAGACTTTTCTCACAGTCCTTCTCTAGCCGCAGTAACAGGCCTGAGCCATAATTTTACAAAGGCAACAAGGCCTTCATTTTACAAGGTTTTACTTAAATGCCCCACGGGTCCTGCTGCCCCCGAGGCGGGCGGGGCGGTGACGGCACAAAGGAGCTGAGCGCTGGCCTGAGGCCGGGCTCTGATGTCCCAGGGTGTCCTGGCCCCGGCACTGTGACATCACCGTGCCATCCCTATAGGAGCCGGGCCAGCGCCACCGCTGCCAGTGCAGCCGCGATGGGAAGCGCCGCAGCCATGAGCGACGGTGGCCTCCTGCTCGCTGCACTTGCCCTGCTGCTGCTGGCCACCGTGGCTGTCTGGTGGGCCACTGGCCCCCGGGCACCGCGGGGGCGGCAGCCAGGGACTCGCAAGCTGCGACAGCGCCCCGGGGCCCGGGCCAGGGGCCCACGGAGGAGCCGAGCAGCCCCTGTGGCTCCCAGGGGCCCACGGAGGAGCCGAGCAGCCCCTGTGGCTCCCAGGGGCCCACGGAGGAGCCGAGCTGCCCCTGTGGCTCCCAGGGGCCCACGGAGGAGCCGAGCTGCCCCTGTGGCTCCCAGGGGCCCACGGAGGAGCCGAGCTGCCCCTGTGGCTCCCAGGGCCTCCGGGCCTCGGGCGAGCCCTCGCAAGCGTCCCCACGGTCCCGGGAGCCCCCCGAGCGTCCCCTGCAGCTGCGGCCCCTGCGTGAGCGTGGCCAAGGAACTGCAGGCGCTGCTGCTGCTGCTCTGGGCTCCGGGGGCGACACCGGCACCGCTCTACGCCGGGATGTGGCGGGCGCTGTGGGCACGGCTGGAGCAGCTGGGCAAGCGAGGCCACCTGCCCTGCTGTGCCTCGTCCCGCTGCTCCGGGCGCGCCCGGCCCTGCGAGAGGCTGCTCCCGCCAAAAATGGCCATCCCTGGGAGAGCCTCCAGCCTGTCAAGGACATTTCTTCGGAGGCCGACCATCCCTCCAAGGAGCTCGGGCCGTCAGAGATCCGCCATCATTCCAGGAGCCTCGACTGCCTCTGACGGCCTCCAGCCCTGCCCGACCCTTCCTGCATCCGACCGCCGCCCTCCCTCTGAGAAGCTCCCTGCCTCTGAGAAGCTCCCTGCCTCTGAGAAGCTCCCTCCTCCTGAGAAGCTCCCCGTCGCTGAGACCCCGCATCCCTCTGAGACCCTCCCGACAGCCTGCATTCCCTCCGAGATCCGCCAGCCCTCGAAGATCCTCCCGCTTCGCAGACCCTTCGCTCTCCGCCAGTTCCTGCCTCCCTCCCAGAGCATCGCTCCTGGAAGCCTCCATCCCGCCCAGACTCTCAGGAAGCCCTGCCGGCCTGCGCACGCTGAGGAACCCCTGGACAGCTCTCCCTGCTCCCTTGGGGATCAGCAGCATCCCACGGAGATCGACACCACCGGCGCATCCCAGAGCCTCGACGCGGCCTGGGAAAGCCGGGGAGCAGAAATGGGAGCCCAGCTGGAGCCAGAGAAGCGTTCCCAGGAGCAGGTGGCAGAGCCACAAGCGTCCTGCAGCCAGCGGTGCCCACCCCAGGGCTCCCAGGACGCCGCAGCTGAGCCAGCTGGGAACAGCCCGGGCTTGGAGGCAGAGACGGCCCCCAGGAGACCCTGGAGGTTCACCGGTCTCCAGGAGGCTGCCCCAAGACGGCCACCGCGCCCCAGCCGGGCGTTTGTGGTGTATGGAGAGCCCTTCTGGGTCTAGTGCTAAATATATTAGGATTCCCCCAAAGAGCTGTCTGAGTGTTCTTGCTGCTCTGCATCTGACTGCGAGAGGGCCCCTGTCTTCCCAGGAACTGCCTCAGTGCTGGCTTTGGATTCAGGCTGGGAATGCTGTGGAATGCTGAACTACCCGATTGGATTTAAAGTCCTATTTCTCCTCTGGGGCTGAGCAGCTTTCAGTTGCACCCCTCACAGGTATTTTTTCCAAGTTCACCTGGTGCCACAGCCCTTTCTCATCCTGCTGGGAGCAGTAGCACAGTGGATAACACGGGGTTTAGGAGCGGACTCCTGCCATGGAGGTGCCCGATGTGTCAGGACACTGTGAGCTCCAAGTCCCTGCTGTGCTGACGATCCAGAGCTGGACACAGCACTCCAGAGGTGCCCCCGGGGCTGGGCAGAGGGGCAGGATCCCTCCCTGACCTGCTGGGAATGCACTTCCCTATGCCCCCAGGATCCCATTGGCCTCCTTGGCCCCGGGACACGCGGCTGGCAAGGGCAGCTCGTTGTCCTCCCGGACCCGTCGGTGGGTCTCTGCAGAGCTGGTACAGTCCCTTTCCTTTAGTCCCCACAGTGTCTCTGGCAGGTCGCTCCCGGCACGCCGCGCCCTTCCGCACCCCGCTGCAAGGCGCATGCGCGGGAGCGGCCGGCCGCGGTGCCGTGGCGCATGCGGCTCCCCCCGCCGGGGCTGCGCATGCGCATCACCCGGCCTGACGCAAGGCCGCTGCAATCGCCCTGCGCTTTATCCTGTCCGACCTTGAGTGCGCGCCCGCTGCAGGACCCGGGCTGCCCTCACTCCGCCGTTTTCCGCCGTCCTGCTTCGGCACCGGTGTCCCGGCCCGGCGCGCGCCTTCTGCCGCCGACAGCTGCGTATCGGTGTCGGGAAGCCATCGCGCAGCATCGCTGTCGGCGCCGGTGTTCGAGCGGCGCGCCGAAAGCGTGCGGGGCGATCAGGCGCTGCGTGGGTCAGCCCCCGTCGGGGGTCCTGCGGCGCGCCTCGCCCCCCCCCGCGGCCCACGTGGGTGGAGGTTTCCAGAAGAGCCGCGCGCCCCGTCCGCCGCCGCCGCCGCCGCCATGCTGAGCGCGAGCCGCGCCGCCGCGCGCCTGCCCCTGCTGCTGCCGCGCGCCGCCCCCGCGCCGCCCGCGCGCCCCGCACAGGTCAGCGCCGTGAGGGGACCGGGGGGCGCGGCGGGGCCGGCGGGCAGCAGCGCGGCGGGGGGGGCCGGGGCAAGCGCGCGGCGGGGCCGGGGCAGCGCGGCGGCGGGGCCGGGGCAGCGCGGCGGCGGGGGCCGGGGCAGCGCGGCGGCGGGGCCGGCCAGCGCGGCGGCGGGGCCGGCGCCGGGGGCAGCGCGGCGGCGGGGCCGGGCAGCGCGGCGGCGGCGGGCCGGGGCAGCGCGGCGGCGGGGCCGGGGCAGCGCGGCGGCGGGGCCGGGGCAGCGCTGCGGCGGGGCCGGGGCAGCGCGGCGGCGGGGCCGGGGCAGCGCGGCGGGGCCGAGAGGACTGGCGGGCCCCGGGGCAGAGAGACGGGAGAGCGCGTTGCGGGGCTGTGGGAGCGGCGGAAGGCGCTGCCCGCGGGCGAGTGCGGACCTACGCTGGACCTTGCCCGGCCCGGCCGCGGCCCCTCAATTCTCAGATTTTGTTAAGAGAAGGTTGATGTGGGTGCGGGGCGAAGCGGTCCTGGGGGGTGTTAGGAGCCTGTTTGATGTGTTTGGGTCTGTTTTCTATTAAGGAGATTTGTGGTAAGGTTGCTCGGTTCCTCACCGTCCGTGTGACGGTGATAGGGGGGATCGGGCTGGGGAGGGCACGTGGAGGCGATATAGGGACAGGCAGGGACCTCAAATCCCCCTGCACTCTGCTGGCTCTGCTCGGACCGGCCTCTCGCATCCTGAGCCACCCATGCACTGTGCCTGGGCCTTACGTCTTTAAATATCAGCAAAATAGCTTGTTTCCCTCCTGTTCGTATTAAGGTATCTTGTTAGAAGCTCGTTCTTAATCAGCAAGAGGGATAACGCTTCCGGAGCTCTCCAGGATGCTGCTTTGCACGTAGCTGGAGCTGTGCAGCAAAATCTCAGCTGCAGGTTCCTCAGGGGATGCAATAGGGCATTTGTTGCTGACCAGGCACAAACCTCTGAGAAGTGGGGTTAATGTTTATCTGCTGTTGCTCGTGGAACGCTGAAGGTTCAGTGTTGACTTACTGAAATCTCTTTTGCCTGGTAACATGCTCGTAGATTATCCTGTGTGAGGGAAATACCTTGGTTCTGGTCATAGAAATCGGGGTTATGGCAGATTAATTAGTGCAATAATTGGGGGAGGGGGGTTCTGTCAGTCTGAATTTTTCTGAAATTCTTCATTAGTTTGCAGTTTAATGTTAAGTTTTTAAAGAGGAGATGGCTGTAGTAGGACAGTGTGACTTCACACATTGTCTGCCTCTGAAAGTCTTGGTTTGAAGACCTCTCAATGTTTTAAATTAAATTATCGTTAGAATGTTTGTGTTTTGCAGACATTTTGGAATGGCCTCAGCCAAAATGTTCTCAGAGCAGCATCCAGCAGGAGATATGCGTAAGTGTTCCTTGGGGTGGTCACGTTTGGCTGTTTGGTGTTTGCATTTACTCTTCTCCTGATACCACAGCTGATTATTGGAGCCAGGGATTGAGCAACAGAGCCAAACCAGTGGAATAAAGCTGAGTAAAACTCCGCATGTAACTTTTCTAAGGCTGTTTCTTTATCTTTTGTTTCTCTTCAGGGGAGCTCTGAGAATTGCTCTTCCCTGCTGCTCCCACCACCAGCAGTGCCCACAAAATGTGGATTGTTGAGATTTGTTTGATAAAAAGTCAACCAAACAAAATGTAATCCCAACATTGATGGAACAAACTTTTACACTGACATGAAATGAGTGATGCCTGGATCCATTCCCACTGCAGATAAACATGCATTTGAATCACTAATTTTCCTTGTTCCAGGATAAAGGGAGAAGGGAGCAGTTGGTTGTGTGACTTACGCAGATGTTTGTGGCTGGTGCTGGTTCAGGCCATGGACTGTGACATCTGTTTGTGTTAGGAAAGCTGGGTCTGTCTGGCACAGAGAACCTGTCTGGTTCCAAGATCGCTGCTTTGTTATTGCAGCTGGAGTTAGAGCCCTGGGCACAGAGAAGGTGACATTCCTGGTGATAAACACAGTCCTGCTCTGCCTGCAGAGTGCCTTCTCCATCCCAGAATGTGGCTTTGTTTCTAAGCAAAGCTGTGGTTCAGGGATTCTCTGAGCCTCAGAAGGGGTAATACACTCTTCCTAGAGAGGAGGTTCAGATTTGTCTTGTGTGAGAACCACTCCCATTTTTCAGGATTAAATTCACTTGTTGCTCCTGAGGATCAGAAAGGTGGTTTGCTTTGGCCCTGGCCCAGAGCACCCTTACAGGCCAAGTGATTTATCATTGTGGAGTCTTCTCCCTACACTAAGCAGTAATAAATAAACAATTACAATTTATTAGTGTTTTAACTCCAGGTGAATGTTTTCAAACAAGTTTGAACACCAAGGTTATGCACAGAAGCTGTGGCTGCTCCATCCCTGGAAGTGTTCAAGGCTGGGTTAGATGGAGGTTGGAGCAACCTGGGATAGTGGAAGGTGTCCTCCCCATGGCAGGGGGTAGGACTGGATGGGCTTTAAGGTCCCTTCCCACCCAAACCATTTGGGGATTCTGTGATCAAAAGTAACCCAAAATAAATCCTGTCTGTAGGGACAGAATTAGTTATGACTTTATTTTATATCAAAATCGTAAGGGTTGTTGAGAAAACATAAATTACGTAGCGAAGATATCCTGGGGAAGAATAAAATTTTATATGTTTATTTTAACAAGCAAGGATTTACCTATAAGTAATCTGGTTCAGAACAGAGGCACAAGCTTAAATTGTAGGGTAAGAATCAGAGAACACGTTAGGTCAGGATACAGCATGGATTTACTTCAACATTGAGTGAAAAATTACTTTGTCCTGTCTTCAGGACTGAACATTTTTTTGCTCTGTAAATATTTTCCTTCGATGGTGATTCTGTCTTTCCCTGATGTGCTCTCCAGCTCAGAAGCAATTAAAGGTGCCGTTATTGGGATTGACCTGGGTACAACCAACTCCTGCGTGGCCGTTATGGAAGGGAAGCAAGCAAAAGTGAGTAAAAGAGGAGCGTTCCAAGTGGAGTGTCCCCAGTGGTGTCCCCAAGGCCAAGTGTGTTGATGTCACACTTGTGTTTGTGCCCCAGGTGCTGGAGAACTCGGAGGGTGCCCGGACCACGCCGTCGGTGGTGGCGTTCACGGCCGAGGGCGAGCGCCTGGTGGGGATGCCGGCCAAGCGCCAGGCGGTCACCAACCCCCACAACACCTTCTACGCCACCAAGCGCCTCATCGGGCGCCGCTTCGATGACTCGGAAGTGAAGAAAGACATGTGAGTGAGGGGCACTGCCACTGCCAGCACCAGGGCAGCAAACACCATGGGGGTAGCACAACCTGGTCTGTTTAAAACACCACCCTGGTCTGGGGGAGCTTTTTCTGCCCTCAGCTCTCGAGGTTGTGCTTCTGTCTGAGGGCCAGGCTGTGTTCAGCTGCATTCATTGCTGATCACATTAAGGCTTTCAGAGAAAAAGGCTTGCTGGTGCTTGCAGTGCAGACTTCTCTCATTCTTAAAGGTGTTTGCAAACAAAGCTGTGTGATCGTACCTCAGGCTCGTGATTAAATGATGTGTCTGATTAAAGCAGCAGTGAGCAGTGCAGTGTGTAAGCTCTGCAGGGCTGGTGCATAGGCATGAGTCCTGTCTGTGCAAGTGCATTTGATGACTTATTTCTCCTTTTTTGAGACCTTAAATAGGGTGTAATACATATTTTTCTGACTTGTGCCAAACACAGAGTTGGTGTATGTACATTACTTGTATTGTGTAAGTGTTGGCAACAGCAGGTTCTGTAATTGGTACTTCTGGGACTCTGGATCTGGAGCTGCTGCTGGCAAGTTCAGTGTTCTTTGTTTAGAACTTACATATGTTCATCTGTTCATATTGATGATTGTAAGGGGTTTGTGCTGCTGCAGAAACTGAGTGGAATTCTTGTGGTTTTCAGTAAGAACGTCCCGTTTAAGATTGTCCGTGCCTCCAACGGGGACGCCTGGGTGGAGGCTCATGGGAAGCTCTATTCTCCCAGCCAGATCGGTGCCTTTGTCCTCATGAAGATGAAGGAAACAGCAGGTTGGTACAGCTGCTCTTTGCTGTCTCTGTGCTTTGTACATGGAAGTGCTGCAGCCATAAAGGTGCTTTCTTGGTACCAAACCCTTGTGTGGAGCAGGGCTGTGGATGGAGGAAGGGAACAGGGCGGGCTCCTAGGAAGCCTCAAGGAAAATCAGTCCCTGCCTCAATCTTGGATCTTAAGCAAAATGTCAAGGCTTTACTTTAAAGGTACTCGTACCATAATTGGTTGCTGATTGAGTTGATTGTGATTTTAACTGAATTCGCACTCACTCAGAAGGGGGAGCTCTGTTTCCTAGGAAGCTGCAGTCCTTTAGCCTCCCTGGCTGCAGCTGAGCACAGGCTGGGGCAGCCAGGCTTGGAGTGGCTTTGTTCCTACTCAGCTGCTGGATATGTGGCACGTAGGGAGAGAGAGAGTGCTCAAGGGCCCATTGTTGGGCTCTAATAGCTAGTTAGCCAGTGGTGACTTTAAATCTTCACTGAGGGAAAATACCCATTGGCCTAGAGAAATGTTCTTCTCTTTCTCAATTCCTAAAGAGGTTTCTGGGGAAACGGAGTGTAGTACAGAGAGGGAACAGTCAGTAGTGCCTTCTGCAGCCTCATGTGTTGAACACTGTGTGTCCAGTGAGTGTGAGGAGGGTGGGACTGAAGCTTCATCCCAAGGTTATTGTATTTTCTGTATTAGGTCCTGGGTGCTTGCTAAAGCTCCACCCAGTAGTAAAATACGAGTATGTGGTGTGTGAGCATCTAGATGTGGTAGGTCTGACTTACTTTGAGGGTGATGTTCCTGTGCCTTAAGCAGGGATCTGCTTCCTGCAGGTGTGTTGGCTTTTGGCCTGGGTGCTGCATGACTTCAGCTGTGGTTGTGCAAGCAGCAGAGAGCAGTGCAGTGTGTAAGCTGTGTGCTGGTGCATAGGCATGAGTCCTGTCTGTGCATCCTCACTGCATCGTGCATGTTTGTATTTTTTAGCAGGTCTCAGTGTGCATTTGATGACTTCTTTTTTTTGAGACCTTAAAATAGGGTGTAATACATCTTTTTCTGACTTGCTGTCTCAAACACTTACAAAGTTGGTATATGTACATTATTTGTACCGTGCAAGTGTTAGCAACAGCAGGTTCTATAAATGGGATGAAAAGGAGTAACTTCTAAGTGCATCACATGCAAAAAAGTGGAGGACAGCTTCAGTCTCACTCTAAAAAGACAAGTTCTCAGATAAATTCACACAAGTGGTATCCAGTCACTGATGGAATTGCAGAGGTGCATTGCAGTGCTGTCAGAAGTCTACAGACTATTCCATGTTTTGTGGAAGGACTGGAATTCTGCACCACTTCCTCTGCATCCTCCCCGGCAACAGCAACGCCTGACTTCTGTTAGTTCAGAAAAATAATTTCAAACTAGGTACTAATGGGGAGGGACTATTTACAAAAGTATATAGTGGCAGGACAGCAGGGAATAGATTCATACTAAAAGAGCAGGTTTAGATTAGACAGGAGGAGGAAGTTCTTCCTGTGAGGGCAGGAAGGCCCTGGCACAGGGTGCCCAGAGAAGCTGCGGCTGCCCCTGGATCCCTGGAAATGTCCAAGACCAGGCTGGATGTGCCTTGGAGCCACCTGGGACAGTGGAATGTGTCCCTGCCCATGGCAGGGAGTGGAATGGGATGAGCTTTAGGGTCCCTTCCCACCATTCTGTCATTCTGTGAATGATAACTTGGTGTTTTTACAAGGATAACTTTCTGTTTTGTCTCCTTTTTCTTCCAGAAAATTACCTGGGGCATGCAGCAAAGAATGCTGTGATCACAGTCCCTGCTTACTTCAACGATTCTCAGAGACAGGTACTCATCCAGCTGGGAGATTTTGGGGCTTACAAATTGCATTCAGTTTCTCTCAGCAGTCAGCATTCTCCTCTTTCCTCCTCAGGCTACCAAAGACGCTGGGCAGATCGCTGGCTTGAATGTCCTGAGGGTGATTAATGAACCAACAGCAGCTGCACTTGCCTATGGGCTGGACAAGTCTGAAGACAAAGTGTAAGTGCCTGTGCATAACACCAACCCTCTGAGATAAACCTGCTGGGATTTGCCTCTTCTGCTTACTGGGCTTTAGAGCACTGTTTGGAGTTCTGCCAAGGTGGACTCAGAGCTGTGAGTGAGAGCTCTGTAATGTCACCTCTGTTCTGTGCCAACCAACCTTGTTAGAGACAGAGTCCATGACTTGCACCTACAACTTAATTATCAAACCTGAGTGTCAATTTAATTACGTTTTGAACTGGTGGCAGTGGTGGGTGTGGCTAAGGACAGCTGGGTGACAGGCTGTCCCCCGAGGTGCTGAGGTGTGCCAGCTGACCATGGCTTGCAGCTTCCCTGCCTGCATTCAGCCTTTTGTCACTGTCAGAAGTGGTTACAGAAGTGCAGGCTTTTTCTTAGACATTCTGTATGTCTGAGGTAGATGATAATGCTGGGAAAGCCTCACATTTTGACAAAAACCCATAATAGTTTTGGTGTCCCTGCTGTTGTCATTGGATGTGAGAGTGGTTTTGAGGAGGTGGGAACTGCCCTCTCTGAAATAATGGGCAGGGGTAGGCTTTGTGCAGCACTTCTTCCAGGGACTCCCACATGGGCTCTGGGTGCTCAGGGGGTATGGACACTTCGAGATTGCTCACTGCTGTCCTTACAGAGGCTTTTAACATTTGTGGGCAGCAGTGTGAGTTCTGCACATCATCTCTTGAGGAGAGGGAGTTCTGAGCCACTCAGCTTTGCCTAAAAAGTAACGTTGTCCTGCCTCTCTCCCTGCAGCATCGCAGTCTACGACCTGGGTGGTGGCACCTTTGATATCTCTGTGTTAGAAATCCAGAAGGGAGTCTTTGAGGTGAAGTCCACCAATGGTGACACTTTCTTGGGTGGAGAAGATTTTGACCAGGCTTTGCTACAGTATATTGTGAAAGAGTTCAAGAGAGAGGTAAGGTGTCTTTGAGAACACAGTCCTGTGCTACACTGCTTTTCAACCTCACTTCTGTAGGAGAATGGGAATTCTCTTAAATTATTAGAATTTGATCTGTCACCTCTGGCACAGTTGGAATTTAACAGGATTAGACACTCTTTAGCCTGGCTTTTACTTCTCACACTTGTTTTCTTGAAGTGAAATATCCCTCTCCTGGAAGACATTAGAATAGCAGAACTTGTGTGTTTTTTCTCTCTCATGTAGCAGGACTGTCCTATACACAGTCTGCTTACTTCTAAAAGTAAACACCTGTGGTCCAATTGAATGTGACAGGACAGATGCAAACTAGGGTTGTCACGAGGAAACTGCAATGTAATTCCAACTCCTTTGCTAATTCAGTCCTGTCTTTTCATTCTATGGTGCAGCAGCCTTTCCAAGCTCTACTCTCTAACTCACTGGATGATCACTTGCAGAGCAGAGAAGACTGGCAGATTGGAAATGCTCCCTACCTCTGCCAGCAGGGAGAGAGCAGCACAGTGCACGTAGCAGTCTGCTCTAGAAATAGCTTTACAGTCAAGAGCTCTGAGAAGGTGAACTGCAGTGAAGTGACTCCTGAGCAGGTGCTGAGAGTCTGTTAACCCTGTTTTTGTCTTTCAGACGGGTGTTGACCTGACTAAAGACAACATGGCCCTTCAGCGGGTGAGAGAGGCATCAGAGAAAGCCAAGTGTGAGCTGTCATCATCTGTGCAGGTACGTGCCTGGATCCAAAGCATCCAGTACAACCCTGGGAGACACTGAGTTCTGCACTGCGTTTGTTTACAAAGCTCTTGACATCGTTTTTTCTTCTGTGTGACCCAATGGCATCAGTGGCACACAAATCACTCAGCAGGGTGGGCTTTCACAGCACAGGGAGATGGTGGAAGCTGAGTTGTTGGGTGCTGGGTTTTGCCCTTTCTGGTACCACATCTTCTGATCTTGCAGAGAATGACCTTGTTCCCAATCTGTTCTGTACTTCAGAAGTGTGGTGGGCATCCAGGAATTCAGCTGCAGCCAGTGCTGCTGGGTTACTGGAACCACTTACAGCTCTGTGCAAGCAGTTCCAAAACCTTGGTGCTACTCATTCCACTGAAACAGCTAATTTGTGTAGTAATTCCTATAAAGAATCTTGACTTACTTGCCTATAGATGAGTTGTCTGGACGATGGGCAACAGACACCCTCCTTCCTTTTTTCCATCAGTTTTGTATATTAATGCAGTCAAGCGTGTCTTTTATTCATTACTGAATAAGGAGCTGGAGAAGCAGCAAGTTGGGAGTGTAATAGTCCTGGCTAACTGAAATTAAGGTCAATTATATAGTAATTGAAATGGGGACTCTGCCAAGTTCTAGGTTCTGAATAAGCGTCATTAATTTTATCTGATGGTGGTCTTTCTGCTGGCCAGTGGGGAGCTCCGAGCAAGGAGTTGAGGGCAGTCACAATGGCTGCATAGTTCTGCCAGAGACATAGCAAGCTCTGTTTTATGAGCTCAAGAGCTGGCAAATGCAGTTTGTTCATACCAGGAAAGATTGAATTCCTTAACTCTTTAGAAGTAAAGGGAATACAACTTGCTTTTGGCCCCATTTTTGCCTAATACTTTTGACCATGTGTGTATAAAGTGAGTGCACACCTCTAGTCAGCAGCATGGGTTTAATTCGTGTGTAAACTTAATCTCTAGATCTTAAAGCACTCATGTTTTAATGGCTTTGGATTGTAGTGTCTTTTGCTGTCAGAATGATTCAGCACTCGAATCAGATTATTTCAGTTATAAGATCTGCTTTAAAATTCCAGCATGTGACAAACAGCCATAAGAAGTGGGGATTATGGTCCCTTGCTCCAGTTAACTTTGTGTTAAATGGCAGCAGACTGGCTGTTGACCGTGACCTGCTGGCATTTAGAAAACAGCCATTAGTTATTTCCTTCAAGGAGTTTACCTGGTGTGGAGTGTCAGTTGGCAGAATCTTTGAAACTCTGAGGATGGGCTTTCTTCTGGGTTGTGCTGAGGGAAGAGGATTGTCACTTCCAGTGTTTCTGCTCTTACCTCCTGGCTATGACAAATTGTTTTTCTCAACAATGAAAGACCTTGAAGTAACAAAGTATTAAAATTTGGGTTTAACAGTTGTAACTATGAGGTGTGGAACAAAATAATTGTCTTTCTGAAATGTCAAACATGAAAGTGTGACTGCTGCCACTTAATCTGGGCTGGAGGGTGAACAGCCATGCAGATGCTTCAGTACAGGCCAAGCAGAGCCTGTAAGTTGATGTAAAGCCCATTCCTCGTTTTCACTGTGAGCCTCTTTCTGTGCCACAGACTGACATCAACCTGCCCTACCTGACCATGGACGCCTCCGGACCAAAGCACTTGAACATGAAGCTGAGTCGGGCGCAGTTTGAGGGCATCGTGGCTGACCTGATCAAAAGGACAGTGGCCCCCTGCCAGAAAGCCATGCAGGATGCTGAAGTCAGCAAGAGTGACATTGGGGAAGTCATCCTCGTTGGTGGCATGACCAGAATGCCAAAGGTATGAGCTCAGTGCCTGTTCTGGGCAGGGCTGGCACAGCTGCCCTGTGCTTGCTGTCTCGGGGATCAGAACAGGAGAGCTGGGAGTGCTCAGAGCAGACTCAGTGCTGAGGATCCCATGGGAGCACTGCCCAGGGCCTCTTGTTCCATTTTCTTAGCTCAGCTGGGAGCTGGGGGCTGGAGCTGAGTTGCACTTTATGGATTCAAGTGGGAGATGCTGGGGGGTGAAAGTCCAGTTGCAGCCTGGCATTCTGGTGTGTGCTGGACACAAGTAGCATTGTTGAGAACTACAGGACATTTCCTCTTGTTGTGGACTTAGTGTGTGGTAAAAGTACATTTCAATGACAGCCATTTCTCAGTGGTCTGCGCCTTCTGAGGGATTTCCTGCACTTAGAGCTGTGAAGAACCTGCACGAGCAGAAGCACTCTGATACCTGCTGGTTGTGTGTATTCAGAGGTGTTCTGTATTCAGAGTTGGAGGCTGCTGTTGGCCGGCCTGTTTACCTGGCTCTTCCAGACACTCGTTATCTAAAGCCTGGCCCTTACATTCTGTGAAGATAAGCAGCAGCAGGTAGCTTTAAAAGCTGCTGTGCTGACATGCGCAGTCTTGCCAATAAGATACTGTCTGCAGGTGATTTACTGCTCCTGTTCCAGCATGCCTGCTGCTGCTCCCCCCCATCCCAGAGCTGAGCATGGATGTACACTGCTCTCTCCAAGGGTACAGCCTGTCCTTTCCTGCAGAGAGCACCAAAATCTCACTCCAGAGGGATCAGTCAGGTCTGGACTATGTGTTGCTTTGGGATTTGCAGGTCCTCTCTATGACAGGAGGTGCATACATGGTCCTGCTTGGGGTTGATTTGGGGTTTGGTGGGAGGGTTTTTCCTCCCTGTATCAATGAGCCTGGTGGCTGGAGGTGATACTGGTGTAAACAGAAGGTCACCCAGGCAGGGGAGCCAGAGCAGCAAGATAAACAGAAGCTCCTGCTCTGGCCAAAGCTCAAGTGGAATAGCTCTGCTATACATTCCTGAAGTCCTTGTTCCAGCTGGATAAGGGAAAAATTGTGTGATTACTTCTGTATAAGGTGGTGACAAACACAAAGCCTTTTACTGAAACATTATGTATCCTTTAGGGGTGGAAGACACGACTTCAATATTGATTTTTGTTTTTCTTTCTTCCCCTCATAACCCCCAGCATGTGTGGCTCTGAGCTGGCAGAATGCTTTCCTGAGTGCCTGTAGTTACAGCTCTGCCTCTGAAATTAGTGCCAGTGTGTTGGACACAGTCCTTGGGTACCTCTCCTATGGCCAGCACTGCAGGAGATGGCCTGTGGGTGGTTACAAGTATTGTTTTGTACTGTAAAATACACCTCCAGAGGGAAAGACTTGAGTTTAATTACATGTTCACACATAGAGTCCTCTTCTGTAGTGAGCACCCTGGGCAGGTGTCTCCTGGCTGTGGTGCACAGTTGGGTGTTCGCTTCCAGCAATTTTCCAGGCACATCCCACTCACCTGTGCTGGGGTGCCCAACACCTGTGCTCAGAGAGGAGCACCAGCCCACAGCCTTCCCTTGTAGGGCAGAGGAGGGCCGTTGCGAGCTGTGCTCTGGGGCAGACCCTCGGTGCATTACTGTCTGGGTGCTTCAGCAGGAAATCTGTGGGGATCATGAGCACAGTCCTTGGGAATGGGCTGAGCAGTGCAGAGCTGTCAGCAGAGCTCAAGTGCTGACACAGCACATCTGCTCTGCTGGAACGGCGCACAAAATAAAGAGTTGGAAAATACTGTTCTTCATACAATTCCCTTTTTTTTTCCCTTTACTGCACACAAACACCATGAGCTGTGCTGCTGGATTTTTTACCTTGCCTGTGCTCTGCCTCTGCATCTGCACTGTCCTTGGCAGCTGTGTCCTGCTCTGTGTTGGCTTGCATGGCTCAGGGAGCAGTGCTTGATTCCTAGATAAGCCTGGAACGATCCCCTCTGAATGTGGTTGGGCTGTGTGGAGGCACTGGTGGAGGCTGCCTTGCAGCTGGCGGACAGAGCCTCTGCAGAAGGGGCTGTCTGGGCTGGAGCAAGGGCATTCAGTGCTGTGCAGGAGGATGGGCACTGAGGGAGAGGCACAGACCTGAGGCTCAGGGTTTCCTTCATGCCACAGGCTTCCATGGCAGCAGCAGCAGCATAAGGACACAGAGCGGAGCCGAGGCTGCTCTGGCCATGGTGGTTCCCCCATGGATGAACTGTGCTTGTGTCTCCATTCAGGTGCAGCAAACTGTGCAGGAATTGTTTGGCCGTGCTCCCAGCAAAGCAGTCAACCCTGACGAGGCTGTAGCTATTGGAGCAGCTATCCAGGGCGGGGTGTTGGCTGGTGATGTGACAGATGTGCTACTGCTGGATGTGACTCCCCTCTCCCTGGGCATCGAGACCCTGGGAGGTGTCTTCACAAAGCTCATCAACAGGAATACCACCATCCCCACCAAGAAGAGCCAGGTAAGAGCTGACTCTGGATGGGTGGGACTTTGCTGGTGCTCTCAGGCAGCTCAGGAAAAGCCTCTCAAAGCATCCCAAGTAGATGGCAAGAGAAGCAGTGGAGAAATCAGGCTCAGTGTCAGCCACTGAGTATCTCTGATTATCGGTGTGCCCAAGAGGGGAGGGCAGTTGAGTTAATGGGTGCCAAGATACCCCAGGATGTTCATGGCCTGGTCAGGGTTGTTGCAGTGTGTGTGCCATGATGTCAACTGTCAACACATCATTCTGAAGAAGAATTGTGTGGAGACTTTCCGGGTTCTGAGCACCACGCCCACGGGAGAGCGCCTTGCTTGGCTGTGTGCTTCGGAAGGGGTTATCTTTTCTCTGCATTGTAATGTCCTGGTAACTTGGGTGTGATCCTTTCCTTCCCTTGGCCTTGTCTGGGCCTGCTGCTGCACGCTCTCTCTGATAACACCTGAGCTGCCTGGGGCGTGGGCTGGAGCCTGCTGCTTCAGGGGGAGATGTTCTCGGGGTGTGTGGCTACCCTGGAACCTGCTGCTGCAATGGATGGGCAGTTTTTGTGTCCCCAGGTGCCTACAGGACAAGATAACGGTGAGCTTGGCTCTTGCTAGCCTTGATGCCTTGGAGTTTTGTCAGAGGAACAAGAGAACAACAAGCATTTCATGATTTTCCCTTCTAAGTTGTTTCCTTTTATTCCTTGTTCAGTCACCTTGTGACTGCAGATGTTTGTGTGTTCCAATCTGCTGTATAGTAACTTCCTGTTCTTTTCCATAGGTGTTTTCTACAGCTGCTGATGGGCAAACACAAGTGGAGATCAAAGTGTGCCAGGGAGAGAGAGAAATGGCCAGTGACAACAAACTGCTTGGCCAGTTCACGTTGGTGCGTTGCCTTCTCTGTTCATGACCTTAGACTTGACCTTCTTGGAGACATTCAGAGCCCTCTCCATTTCAGCTGCCCCCTGAAGGCAGTGTTGAGGCAGAGTCACCTTACAGAAGACATTTGACCCCGTTTTTAGCACAGAAGCAGCCTCCAGAGGCACAGCCTGGCCCTGGGGCAGCCTTTCTGTGGCAGGGGACCAGCTGGCATTGAAGATGGAGCTCAGAGTTTCTGAGCAGTCTCCTGTGGCACTGGGGCTGCTGCAGCTTCAGGGCCTGGTCACCAAGAAGGGCTCTCAGGGTATAAAAAAGCCTGTGCAGTACCAGTACCAGCAGGTAACCTGAATACTGGGCTTTCCTCTGGTGTAGCAAAGATGGGACCTGGAGCAGGCTCTAGGATACCTGCAGACCCCAGGGGATCCCGAAGCCTAGTGACCCCTGGGAGTGGAGCCAGTGTGGGACAAGGTACCCCAGGGTGTTTGTGGCCTGATTGGGATTGCAGGGTGTGTGCCATGATGTTAAACTGTCAGCACATCATTCCGAAGAATTGTGTGGAGGCTTTGTGAACTGAGCATTAAGCCCTGCTCCCTGGGGAACAGATGTGCTCCAGGATTGCTGGGAGCAAGGGGGGGCTGCCCAACCAGCTCCCTGAGCAGAATGGGTTTGGTCAGTGCTGGCAAAGATTGGCACTGTTAAACTGTTCAAGTTTGCCTGAACTTCCTAGGAAGAGGCCTGCAGAAAGGAAGGGCTTTGCCTTTCTTTTGTACTTTTGGAGGAAGCTGTGCTGCTTCTCTCTCACTGTCTTAAAATGGTTCCTCAGAGGTGGCCAGTGAAGTCCGTGTCCAGAACTGAGGAACTAGAGCATCCTGCCACAGCTATGGAAGAGGGGCTTGTGTAGCAATAAAACAGAACCTGTTACCACCTTGGAACCAAACCTGAGGGTTCTCTCTTGTGGTTTCTGTGCACTTGTCCGGGGCAGAAACCTGTATCACATTAAATCTGTCACACATGGTGCCAACAGGTACTTGGAGGACTCAGCTCCGAGGGTTGGTTAGTGGTGCATTCAGTATCACATCCCCAGGGTGATGTGCCCAGCCCTCGTCCCCTGAGCTCTGTCCCTGTGGGAGCTGATGGCCACCCCCTGTCATTCCTTAGGTCGGGATCCCTCCAGCGCCGAGGGGGGTGCCCCAGATCGAGGTCACCTTCGACATCGACGCCAACGGCATCGTGCACGTGTCAGCCAAGGACAAGGGCACGGGACGGGAGCAGCAGAGTGAGTGCTCTGGGCCTGCTGGGACAGGGAGGGGAGCAGGGAGCACTGCGGGTCACTGAGTGACTGGGGGAATGGGGTGCTGCCTGGATGGCATCCCGCAGTCCGGGGTGGGGATGGAGCCTGCGGCTCGATGCTTGGGTCACCCTTACTCTTCAGTCTGTTGCCAGCACAGCATAGATGCAGCTGAAATCCTCTGAGCCTAAGTGTCTGCCCTGGAAAGGAGGGCAAAATGAGGTGGGCAAAGGGAGAAGTGAGAGCTGAGCTGTGGGTTTGTCCTAAGGCAGTAAAGCTTCTGTAAGCTCACAGCCTCTGCCCTCTCCATTAACCTCTTGACAGAGGCTGCTGCCAGTGGATGCTCTCCTTGCATGTTAGGCAGAGATGAACACCTGCCTCTGCCAAGTCAAGGCAGCCCTCAGTGGCACAGTTTCATCACATTCCAAGTAGTTTTGCTCTGTGTGACAGTCCTGTCTTAGTCTTGCCATCTGGAATAATTGCAGCAATATTTGAGTAGAGTGCAGCTGTTTTTTGGGTTTCCTGCATGGATCAGCTGTGTCCCAGTGCCCAGGTGTTGGGCACACAGGTTGGCTCACTGAGGGTCACTGGTGTTGGTGGGCTGTGCTCCTGCTGCTTTACAGGGGTGTTGTGTCACTGAGGTGTTTGGGGTAGTCACGTGTGCCCTGTGTTACCCTGAAGGGACAGAAAGGGAGGTTTGGGAATGCAGCACCTTGTATGAGTTGTCCTTGAGCTGTGCTGCTGGGAGAGCTGTTCTTTGGGAACACACAGGGATTGCTGTCTGTGAGCCTGGCTGCATGAAGGTGCCAGCTTTTAAGGGAGAAGTCAAATCAGGACGATCTCTGACTCCAGGGTGTGCCGTGTACAGCTGAGCAGACCAGCCCTGTGCCAGGACCCTGTTTGTTTGTAATTACTCCATTATAAAGGTCTGGAGATTGGGATATTTTGAAGCAGCAGGTTTTCCCTGTAACCACCTTGCTCATTTCCATCCACTTAGGCTGGAAGTGTCTCCAGCTGGCAGGAGGCTCAGGGACTTCAAGCTGTCAGTGTGTTCTGCTCTGTGGTGCAGTGAAATGTTGGGCCCTGTGTGCTGGGGTAATTAATGACACAGTCGATGGTTTCTAAAGCTCTGTGGTGGGTTCAGGAGATTAATTTGAAGCATTTACAGATTCCCCTGATAGAAAATAGATCTCTCTCCTCCCTTTTAACTGGCAGCCTCTATACTGCCCGTCAGCTGTTTCTTGGAGAGAACCATTGAGCAGTGAAATGCTCCAGTTAGCAGAAGTATTTACTATGCACAACTGGAGGGTGTGTGCTGCTTTTCATCATCCCACTGCTTGGCTTTTTGGCAGCAGTCTGTTACCAAACCCACCCTGCTTGTTACTTTGATTTCCTTGGAGATCTTGGATGTGTGGTAGCCTTCTGCTGCTGAGTAAAAGGCTCCTGGTAACAGGCAACCAGAATTACTTTTAGCTGCCTACCTGTATGTAAATGTGGTCCTAATTACAGAGCTGAATTGCTCATCCCACATCTGTATCCAGAGGACACCTCTCCATGTTTCTTTGTTCAGGGTTTTGTACCATTGACAGATAATTACACAGGAAACTTCCTTTAAATGGTGATTGTAGCATGCACTTTTATGGGCATTTTGATGTCCTGCATGTTGCTCCTATTGCAGTGAAATTACACTAATTCCTGCAGTAAAGCCCAAGTCTAGACTACGCTTTTTGACACAAATAGAGGGGAAAAAGACCAAGAAGGGGACGTGTAAAAGCCTGCCCGTAGAATCGTGCTCCATTTCCTTTTTAAGGGCAATGTGAAGAGCTGGGTGGGGAACGTTGCTGGACCCTGCCACCAGCTTGGGCTGCTTTCCAACAGGGAAAGGAATCTTTGGTGAAACCATTCCTTCTCTTTGGATTTTTTTGTTGGTTGGGATTTTGCTGGAGGGTTTGTTTGTTTGAGGGATTTTAGTTCTGATTTTTTTTTTTTTTAGTTCTGTGGTTTTAATCTGGGATGCTCCTTTGGTTTGAAGACTTTGGTGCACCCTCCCTTTCCAGGAGGATTAACTGAAGACTGACCAAAGTGACTTGCAGACCAGCAGGCAGGAAGTGTCTGGCAGAGCTGGGGAGTTACAGATGCAAGAGATGAGGCTTTTACCTTGCCAGCAGCATCAGTGGCTCTTTGAAGAGTGGCTGTCTTTGTCCTGCCCATGGGGCCTCCCCAGGCGCAGAGTCTCTGAGCGAGGCTGCTCCTGTTAGGTTGGGGAACAATCCTCCTCTCAAAGGTGAGAGCAGATCCTTTATTCATGTTCTTCTCTGCTTCAGTTGTCATCCAGTCCTCTGGCGGCCTCAGCAAAGATGAAATTGAGAACATGGTGAAGAATGCAGAGAAATATGCAGAGGAGGACAGGCGGAGAAAGGTAATGGGAGATTACGGGGTCTTCCAGGGAGCAGAGGCCCTTCTGCTGTCACTGTTCTGTGCTTGTAGCTGTGCCCACCCCTGGGAGAGCTCTGGGCTCTGCTCTGTGAGCTCTTACCCCAGTATCTGCTCCTTTCCTTACGTTCAGTTGACGCTCCAGGGTTGCAGGAAGGTGCTTGCAGAGGCATTTGGGTCTTAGGGTTGGGTTGGGTGCCTTGCCTTGTGTGACTGCACTTTACTGCTCCCTGAGGAATTCTTGGGACGTGGAGGCAGCAGGGAGCAAACCCACCTGCCTGCTGCTCATGGCAAACAGCTTTGCAGCTCTGCTGAGGGTTTTTGTCATCACTGCTCTCCGCTGTCCCCCTTGGCTGTGCATTTGCAGCCAGCCTGGGTGCTCACAGCAGTGCTCTGGTTAAATGGAGCAGTGTTTTAATTAAGCTACTCTTTCTGAGCTTATTCTAAAGCTTAATTTATAGAGCCTGCCATACAAAGCAGCACCTCAGCCTTTTCCTTCATAAGTGGGAAGTTGCTTCCCACAGTGGGCCAGGTCTCAGCGTGGCACCTGGAATGCTGTGTCCGTGTGGGCAGTGCTGGCCCTTGGTGCAGGTGAGGCCAGGAGGAGGTGATGGAAATCCTCACTGGCCTTGTCAGGGAAAGACTGGCACCTGCCGTGGGGGAGTGACTGAACCTGTGATACAGGATTAATGGTTGGAACTAATTGGTTTAATGAGGGTAGTACTAATGAATTATGCAACTAAATATAGAGCATTGATTTTTAAGCAGACACAGCATAGGCTGACTCTGGGATGTGGCAGCAGCCTATGTTTAGTGATTGCTGAAACTGGCACATGGAATTGATCCACTTTGTGTCCTTCAGTCTGTAGGAGCCTATCTCAGGTATCCAGGCAGTGCTGTACATCTTGCCCCCAGTAGGGAAGGGATCAGAAGAGGACTGAAGGGGGAGAAGGCATGGAATAAATTCCCAGGAAGCAGCACTGCCTTGCCTCAGAACCTCTAAAGCCCCAAAGCAGTGGCTGATGGGCATTTGTAGGTTATCTGGAGAACCTTCAAAGACCCTGCTCTGAAATTCCCACTGTTTCAAAAACGTCATTTGTTGCCATGGAGCATAGGGGGAGGTCTGGCATTTAAAGTGGCTGCACTGAAAACTGGCCTGCTGCCTTACTTTGTATCTTAAATTGCTGGGTAAGTTCCTCTGTGTTGCAGTCATGAAGTGGGACTCACCCCTGTCCAGTGAACTCTCAGAGGAAGGTGATGATGTTATTTTAACTAACACTTCTCTTGACTTGACTTGTCGAACTGTAATTTTCAAAATTGGCTCATTAGACGTTTCTGATCCTGGTTTTACTGCCATGAAAGTATCAGGAATGCATAAATGGGCATTTTTGTAATAAGGGAACACAAGTTCCACCCAGCATTTGAGTTGTCTCTAGTGCCCCTGGTGCTGAAGAAGCTTAAGGATATTCTCCAAAAGCTCTGGTGCTTTCCCAGGGAGCTGAGTCTGCTGTGCTGTCCCCAAGGTCTCTGTCCTTGCCTGTGTGCCAGCAGTGGTGCTGCATTGGTCACTTGCAGTTCAGGGGAGTGCATGAGTGTGACCACTCACGAGGGCTGGCTGGCACTGACTCCTCTCAGGGCCCTGTGGGGCCACAGTGCACCTAGAAACTTGCTTGCATTTCTTCTTGCCCTGCTGCCATGGAGAAGGACCCTGGGTGGGAGCTTAGCAGTTTGGGGCATGAAATGTCACCACTTGTGTCACCAGTGGCAGCAGCCTTCACGAGCTGTCTTCCCCAGGAACGTGTGGAGGCTGTGAACATGGCCGAGGGCATCATCCACGACACGGAATCCAAGATGGAAGAGTTCAAGGATCAGCTGCCAGCTGATGAGGTAGGTGGTTCCTGATCCTGGAGTGCTAAAGCTAAATCCTTTACGAAATCATTGCTCATGTCCCACTTAACTCCTGGCTGGCTCTGGCCACTCTGGCCGTGTTTCCATGCTGGGTGAAGGTGGCACAGCCCTGCACCTCTGGGTGTGGCCCTCGGTGAGAGGGATGAGTGTGGCAGAGGGGAGGATGGACAGACATCCTTAGAGGAACAGGGTTTGGATGATGGCACATAACCCGTTTCAAAGTGCAGGGTCGGTGTCACTGAGGATCTCAGCGCCTGGGAAGCTGCTGATGAGAGGTTTCTGCAAGAGCTGTGTCCTTGGCGTGGCCTTGCAGTGCTGTGATAAGGGCTCTGCTGTGGCTGCCTCCTCAGAGCAGGGTTTGCTCAAGGCTGGAGATGGTGGACAGTGCCTGCCTGTGTTAGCACAGGGACAGGGCAGAGCTGCTGTGCTCTCCTGGCAGTGCATGCACAGCACCCAAGAACTTGGGGGCAATACAAGTCAGTGTCCACTTAACTCCAGTTTTTCTCTCTTTGAAATGAAATGAATATTTAATATCCAGGAGTGCTTTTCACATCACTCTGAGGCAGTGCATTGGGAATTTCAAAAGCCAAGTTTAGAAGAGTGTGCCCAGTTACCAATTTAGCAACTTTGGGAAGCAGAGTAAGAGGGTCCTGGGGGCTCTGAGGTGTCTGAGGGAACACGATTATGGTTTGTTGGTAGCAGCCTCTGGTCAGTTAAAGGCTGTTTGCCTGCCAGCAGATGGGGACAGGACAAGGGGTCGTGGTTTTAAACTGACAGGGGGCGGGATTAGGTGGGATACTGGGAAGAAATTCTTCCCTGCGAGGGTCCAGAGAAGCTGTGGCTGCCCCGTCCCTGGAAGTGTCCATGGCCAGGATGGATGGGGCTTGGAACAACTTGATTGAGTGGCCATGGCAGGGGGTGGAATGAGATGATCTTTAAGGTCCCTTCCCACCCAAACCATTCTGTGATTCCTTGATATTGGCTGGCTCTTTGTTTGCAGTTATGATCACTGGAGTTTTGTCTCACAGGAGCATGGAGCCAAAATCCCTGTTCCCTGCAGGGACTGTTCACTATGGCTTCCCTGGGGAGGTGGGGCCCTGCTGCCTCTCCAGCAGCCTGCCAGGGGAGGAGGCAGTGCCAGCCTGTGTGAGGGACTGACAGATGGCTCTGGGCTGGGATGAGCCCGCTCTGTGGGTCTGCTCCGAGCTCCTGCTCCCACAGGCAGTACAGGGATTAACCAGGGCAGGAGCAGCCCTGCTCGCTGGCTTCCTGACAGGCCTTAAATATCCATGAAAACCAGCTTGCTGTTCCCTTCCCTGCCCCTGGCATGGCTGTGCCAGGTGAGCTGTGCCAGGCGCAGAGCACAGCCTTGACCAGCTGTCAGGCCCTGCAGGGCTCTGTCCTTGGCACCTCTGCCCAGACAGCACATAGGGCCCTGTTAATGCCAACTGGGACACTGTTAGTGAAATGGACAGGTGCCCACTGCGAACTGGGCACAGTCCTAGGCCCTGCAGGCTCACTTTGAGGCTTAACTTCATGGCTTCTGGCACGAAAAGGTGGTTTTGCTGTGGCCAGTAGGTGATGAAATGACAGGATGGAGATTCTCAGTGAACCAAGTGCAGCATTTCACCTTGGAGTTTTGTGTCTTTTTCTTTTGCAGTGCAACAAATTGAAAGAAGAAATCGCTAAAATGAGAGAACTTCTAGCTCGTAAAGATAGTGAAACAGGAGAGAACATCAGGCAGGCAGCAACCAGCCTGCAGCAGGCTTCCCTGAAACTCTTTGAAATGGCATACAAGAAGGTAGGTCCATGGCCAGTGCACTTCCAGAGCCCTCAGACGGGGAGGGGGGAGTCAGGACACCAAACCTGGGTAAGAGCTGGGCTGGGAGGTGGTGCTGAGCCTCTGTGCAGCTGCCTCTGAGGGACAGTGGCTGAAGGGGCAGCTGTGGAAGGTCAGGGAGAGGTGGAGGCCTGAAATCCTGGCTATGCCTCCAGGCTGGGTGTTCTGTTGGTGTACAGCATTCCATGGAAAAGGGGAAGCTCCTCATGAGCATCCAGAAGAGCACAGAGAGGGCTTTCCCCTCAGTGCATGGAGTGCCTGAAGAAGTAAAGTAACTCTTGAACTTACTTAAGAGTGATTGTAAAACGTGACTCCTGTTCAGTCTGCCTAAAGCCACGGTAGAAGACCATTGGGACTTGGCTCTCCACCTCCTTCCAGTGCAAGGCCCTCCCAGGCACTGGAACCTGGCCAGGGTGTGTTTACCTGTGCAGGGAGGTCTCCCAGGATGGCAGTGGCACCCTGCCCAGGTGCCCTTGCTGGTGCTGAGCTGTCATTCCTGGGGAAAGCTGCTGTCCTGATGTCAAACAAACCTTGGGTGCTGCAGTGTAAGCCTGTGGCATCCCCTGGGAAAGGGAATAATGGGAAGATTGTTCCTCCCTCTCAGAGCTCAGGCAGAGACGAAGATTTCCCTTCCCCAGTGGACATTGCTCATTGCACTGAAGGAGGGTTCTGCAGGCTGGAGCTGACTCAAGCAGCCAGCCAGGGAAAAATGTCCAGGAGAAGCAGTTTGTTGTTGCCACAAGTAATAAACCCATTTGTTCACAGATGGCCTCGGAGCGAGAGGGTTCTGGAAGTCCAGGAGATCAGAAGGAAGAGAAGCAATAAGGAGTCTCTGTCTTGCCTTGACTGGAGAATGATGAAGAGGTTGATTTTCTTGATGCTTGGGAGAGAAGGGACCTTCCTGAGCAGCAAGGGGCAGAATTCAGACTTACTGTGTTTTTGCAGTATTCTATATATAAAATTCTTTAATGTATAAACTTAGTGATGTGTCTGCTAGATAAATTGTCACTTGATGAAAGTTAATTCGTGCCAGACAAAGTTACGAGTTTGGCCCTGGTGTGTTCCCTTGAGCACCTGGGGACTAGCTGATCATTTAATACTCGACACAATGGTGTAGTAAATCTGAGATCCAAGCTTGGAAACCATGTCACTAAATTGGAGAGTGGAGATGGAAGCTGTGCTGGAAGGGGGAGGACAGTAAGGCCTGCATGGCCCCTCCTGGTGGGTCTGAGTACATGGGAGCAGGTGGAGGCCTGTGAGCAGCTGGGGCAAGGCTGGTGATGTTGCTAGAGACCATTTAGCCCTGAGCTAGGCTGGTACCCTTTTTCCGAAGGAAAGGGGCTACGGCAGACTCAGCTGTAACATTATTTCTTACAAAAGAGGCAGTGTGGAAGTTCAGTACTTTGCTTGTCTGAGCCTTCTGCTCCATCCTGTGTCTGTTCTCTGCTTATGGTAAAACAATTTCCTTGATAATAAAACTGTTACTGGATCTATTCTGGATTTTTTTTAAATAAAAGCAGAAAAGTGTCCAACATGGAGTTCCTGGTATCCTGGCCTTTGCTGGAGAACACGAGCACTTCACTGCCTGTGAGAGCTGCAGAGGAAACAGGCAGCTGTAGCTTTCTGAAACTTGTGCTTCATTCACAGGCACAGAGGTTGAGGTTGGGCTCTGCTGAGAGTGTCACTGCTGCTCTCATGAGGTGCCTCAAGTCCTGTGACTGCAGTAGCAGTGGGACTGTACCCTCTGGCACTTTGTGCTTGGGCTCAGCCTTACAAAGCAGGCTGTGGGCTTGAGCAGTACTTGCCCACTGTGGCTCCCAGCAGCCCAGCCTTCCAGCGAGGTGCATGAATGTAGCTGTGTCTCCTTTTTCCCCATCTCTTACTCTGTGTCTCATCAACTGGAAGGAAAACTGGGTTTGCAGCTGCTTTGTCCTGCCAGCTCAAGTATTTAGGAGGGAAGAAAGGATGGTTTTTGTTTCGGCACTCAAGACAGTTTCCTGATAAGAGAAGCTGTTGGGGAAAGCTACAAGTGCTCATTCTGTGAGCTCTGTTAAGCTGCAGACTGGAAGGAACCAAGATTTAAGACCTTGAGAGTAGTGAGAAGCTACCTGAAGGGAGAGGGAGCTGGAAACCTGGCCTGGTGAGGAGGGGGCCTGGTAAAGCCACTGGGGGAGCTTTGCTTTCAGCAGGGGAGGTGCTGGGGCCTTGGGCTCCTGTGGCTGGTTCCAGGCTGGATGGGGACACCGTGCTGCCTGTGGGACTGGCACCTGGCTGAGTGTGTGAGCACAGGTGTCCCATGGGTGTCCAAGTGGCACAGAGTGACAGGGGGTGAGCCCCAGCCCTGCTAAGTGGCAGAGCTGTTTGTCACAGGCAGGTAGTGGCAGGCTGAGGTGTCCCTGGACCATGTGGCCGGGTGCTTCCCTGGAAGTTGTGAGGAACATTGGGCTAGGGACGTGTGTGTCCATGGCACCTGCTGCTTCCAGGAGCTGTCTGTGCCATCCAGCTGGGTATGGTGTAGGTGTGCAGCCTCTGTGCTTTGCTCTGGGCCTGGGACTGCCAATGGCAGCAGTAGTGGCTGTGCATCTTCTGAGAACGATCTTTACAAAGCTCAATTGCAGGTGCCTTCTGTCCTGAATTCCCTTCTGCTGCTGCTCCTGCCAAAGCCCTCCCCTGGATAAAAGTACAGAAAGAGAGAAGAAATTCACTGGCAGAGCGAGTTGGGTATTTCAGGTGCTGGAGGGAAATGTCCTTAAGTTAAACTGTTTATGAGCCATCCTCTGTGGCACTGTTCCTGCAGCAGGGCCAGCCCAGGCCAGGGGGGTGCTCCCACACCATTTCCTCTCTGCTGGGCTCGTGGAGCCTCCAGGGTCCCAAATCCCTGATCAGGCTTGGCCTTTACTTCTTCAATGAATTATTGTCCCTGTCACAGTTTAAATACATTTTTCATAGATGTTCTTTATTTATTAATGTGCTGTTCTTAGCTCCTCCTTTATAAGCTGAATTATTGAGCTGGGGAAGGAACAGTGAAATCAGGTGATGCGTGGCATGCTGAGAACGGTTTCTTGCTGTGAAAACCCGCCAGGAAGGCAGAAGTGGGAGGAGTGACTCCTGTCCTGAGGCAGTGGCTGCTGCCCTCCCACCGCTGGGAAGGCACTGCCAGCACTGGGGAAAGGCTGTTTGGGGTCCATTTTCCATGGAGGACAATAACTTAGGAAGGCTGTAGCTCCAGCAGTGCTACAGCTCTGGAATAAATTACTGGTCTGTGTCTGGCAGTAATTAAGAACAGTTTTGCAGTACTGTGGGAAAAGGCACTGAGTGATGTCTGTGCCGTGTTCTTGCCTGGATCCCTCGGTGTCCCCTGTGCTGGCAGCGGCTCAGGGCCGGGCACAGCCTGGGCTCTGTTAGCTGGAAACGGGTCAGTGCTACGAACGGGGCTGGGCAGATCGCAGCTCACAGCTGCTGCCTGACTGATGCGAGGGGAGGCTGAGTGAGCCAGGCACAGGAATCTCCCCGAGCCTGCAGCGGCTCCCTTCCCTTTCCCGCGAGCTCAGCTCGGCCCAGCCGCCGATGCGCGGTGGGACCGGGAGCTGCTGTGCTGCCTGTGCCACCAGGGGCTCGGATGCCTCGGGAAGCGCTTCCAGCGCCGCACAGCAGCACAGGGAGATGGAGTCTTTCCCAAGAATGGCTGCCCCGTGCTGTGGGACGGCTCCTTTCCCAAACTCCGCTCCGAAGAGACACGAGGAGAACGTTCTCAGTTCAGCTGCTGTGCTCCCTCCTGCTCCCGCAGCGCAGAACCGCTCCCGTGTCAGCCAGCCGGGAATGTGTGGGAAAACCGGCAGCAGCGGCGGGAGCAGGACCTGTCACAGCAGCGTGGGAGCTGCGGGGGGAGGCAGAACATCAGCAGGGCCCCTCGGAACAGAGCCCCAGGATGGGACCGGGACAGCGGCACTGCCAGGGAGGCGCGGGGTGCGTTGTTCCCCGGGCCCTGTGCGCGCACTGCCCCGACACATCGGGCACAGATACCTCCATGGCAGCAGCCTCCGCTCCTAAACCCCGTGTTATCCACTGTCCTACTGCTCCCAGCAGGATGAGAAAGGGCTGTGGCACCAGGTGCACTTGGAAAAAATACCTGTGAGGGGTGCAACTGAAAGCTGCTCAGCCCCAGAGGAGAAATAGGACTTTAAATCCAATCGGGTAGTTCAGCATTCCACAGCATTCCCAGCCTGAATCCAAAGCCAGCACTGAGGCAGTTCCTGGGAAGACAGGGGCCCTCTCGCAGTCAAATGCAGAGCAGCAAGAACACTCAGACAGCTCTTTGGGGGAATCCTAATATATTTAGCACTAGACCCAGAAGGGCTCTCCATACACCACAAACGCCCGGCTGGGGCGCGGTGGCCGTCTTGGGGCAGCCTCCTGGAGACCGGTGAACCTCCAGGGTCTCCTGGGGGCCGTCTCTGCCTCCAAGCCCGGGCTGTTCCCAGCTGGCTCAGCTGCGGCGTCCTGGGAGCCCTGGGGTGGACACCGCTGGCTGCAGGACGCTTGTGGCTCTGCCACCTGCTCCTGGGAACGCTTCTCTGGCTCCAGCTGGGCTCCCATTTCTGCTCCCCGGCTTTCCCAGGCCGCGTCGAGGCTCTGGGATGCGCCGGTGGTGTCGATCTCCGTGGGATGCTGCTGATCCCCAAGGGAGCAGGGAGAGCTGTCCAGGGGTTCCTCAGCGTGCGCAGGCCGGCAGGGCTTCCTGAGAGTCTGGGCGGGATGGAGGCTTCCAGGAGCGATGCTCTGGGAGGGAGGCAGGAACTGGCGGAGAGCGAAGGGTCTGCGAAGCGGGAGGATCTTCGAGGGCTGGCGGATCTCGGAGGGAATGCAGGCTGTCGGGAGGGTCTCAGAGGGATGCGGGGTCTCAGCGACGGGGAGCTTCTCAGGAGGAGGGAGCTTCTCAGAGGCAGGGAGCTTCTCAGAGGCAGGGAGCTTCTCAGAGGGAGGGCGGCGGTCGGATGCAGGAAGGGTCGGGCAGGGCTGGAGGCCGTCAGAGGCAGTCGAGGCTCCTGGAATGATGGCGGATCTCTGACGGCCCGAGCTCCTTGGAGGGATGGTCGGCCTCCGAAGAAATGTCCTTGACAGGCTGGAGGCTCTCCCAGGGATGGCCATTTTTGGCGGGAGCAGCCTCTCGCAGGGCCGGGCGCGCCCGGAGCAGCGGGACGAGGCACAGCAGGGCAGGTGGCCTCGCTTGCCCAGCTGCTCCAGCCGTGCCCACAGCGCCCGCCACATCCCGGCGTAGAGCGGTGCCGGTGTCGCCCCCGGAGCCCAGAGCAGCAGCATCAGCTCCTGCAGCTCCTTGGCCACGCTCACGCAGGGGCCGCAGCTGCAGGGGACGCTCGGGGGGCTCCCGGGACCGTGGGGACGCTTGCGAGGGCTCGCCCGAGGCCCGGAGGCCCTGGGAGCCACAGGGGCCGCTCGGCTCCTCCGTGGGCCCCTGGGAGCCACAGGGGCCGCTCGGCTCCTCCGTGGGCCCCTGGGAGCCACAGGGGCAGCTCGGCTCCTCCGTGGGCCCCTGGGAGCCACAGGGGCAGCTCGGCTCCTCCGTGGGCCCCTGGGAGCCACAGGGGCAGCTCGGCTCCTCCGTGGGCCCCTGGGAGCCACAGGGGCTGCTCGGCTCCTCCGTGGGCCCCTGGCCCGGGCCCCGGGGCGCTGTCGCAGCTTGCGAGTCCCTGGCTGCCGCCCCCGCGGTGCCCGGGGGCCAGTGGCCCACCAGACAGCCACGGTGGCCAGCAGCAGCAGGGCAAGTGCAGCGAGCAGGAGGCCACCGTCGCTCATGGCTGCGGCGCTTCCCATCGCGGCTGCACTGGCAGCGGTGGCGCTGGCCCGGCTCCTATAGGGATGGCACGGTGATGTCACAGTGCCGGGGCCAGGACACCCTGGGACATCAGAGCCCGGCCTCAGGCCAGCGCTCAGCTCCTTTGTGCCGTCACCGCCCCGCCCGCCTCGGGGGCAGCAGGACCCGTGGGGCATTTAAGTAAAACCTTGTAAAATGAAGGCCTTGTTGCCTTTGTAAAATTATGGCTCAGGCCTGTTACTGCGGCTAGAGAAGGACTGTGAGAAAAGTCTGGGAGACGAAAAAAGATTAGTTTTTACCCATGAGAATGTAGTATCAACAGAAGCATGAAAGTAAAGACTAGAAGGAGAAAAAGAGCAACATATCCACACCTGTTATTTTTTGGAATGCTTGCATGCTGATGCTATAGGTAGCCAATGGCGGCATATTGAAGTTAATAAAAGCCAATGAGTCTATTGCAGTAGTTTAGCAGCCAATGAATCTGTAACAAGAATGATAACATACAAAAGGTGTATAAAAGAGGCTGCTTTGTTCAATAAAGGGCTTTTTGCCCTTTGTCCTACGCACTGTCCGTTTACGTCGTGACAACCCCAACAGCGACATACCGGCTCAGCCGTGAGGGTGCTCATGGCCAGGAAAAGCCTGGAAGTGAAAATGGGAGCCCAGCCCCCGGCAGTGAAGCAGTGCCAGGAGCAAGGGGCACGCCAGGAACAGGCCTGGTGCCACCAGTGTCCAGCCCAGGGCTCCCAGGACGCTGTGGCAGCGCCAGCTGGGAACAGCCTCTGCTCTGGGCCTGAGAAGATGCTGCGGACGCCGAGGGAGCTGCAGTTCCCCCACGTCCAGGGAGCTCCCTGCCCTGGCTGCCGGCTCCGAGCACCTCCAGCAGCAGGAGAAGCCCCAGCCCCGGGGCATGGCAGGGGCACACGGGGAGCTGTTCTCCCCAGCCTGAGCCACGGCTGGCTGGGCACGGCCGGGGTAGCCCCCTGCCCGTCTGGGGCCCAGAGAGGGCTCAGGAGGGTGCCCTGGCCGTGCCACGGGACTGGGCGGTCATTGTCTATCTGTGGGGCACCAGCCTCCTCCCCGGGCTCTCTGGGCACTGCTGCCAGCTCTCCTGAGCCTCTGGGCAGCCTGGCTGCCCTTGCCTGGACATTCCCCATTCCAATGGTGCCTCCGAGGCAGCACTGGCCCAGATTACTGTGGACACCACGGGTGGCTCCTGCCCTGAGACAGCGGGAAGGTGACACTTGCAGGGAAAGGAGAAATGGGAGATAAACCCGTGGCTCAAACAAACCATTCCGTGTCCCCCCAGTTCCTTTTCCTGTGCCTCCTGCTCCTCTTGGCCTCCTCCAAATGTTGATGTTCACAGGCTGCAAGGGACCGGCCTTTCTAGAATGTGGGCAGAGGGCTTGGCCTGGGGCAGAGGCAGCCACAGGGACGGGGCACAGCAGGGACAGGGCACAGCAGGGATGGGGCACAGCAGAGGGAGGCAACCCCCGGTGTGTGAGGGAGCAGCTGCAGCCCCCCCAGAGCAGCAACATCAGGCACTGCTGGGGCGGGTGCAGGGGAGCCAGAGCAGGGACGTGGTCCTCGCTGTAGCCAGGTGAGCTGGCAGGGGCTGGGGAAGCAGCCACAGGGGTGGTGTCAGGTGTGGAACAGGCGGGGACAGAGGTGGCCCAGATCGTGCTCAGGAACAGTCAGCGTGGGTTCACTGAAGGCAAGTGGTGTCTGAGGCACGCGCTGGCCTTGCACAAAGGAACAGCCCCCCGGAGGGATGAGGGGACAGCACTGGACGTTGTCTCTCCTGACTGCAGCTTCGACACTTGCTCTGATGGAATCCTCGTGGGCAGAGCCGGGCAGTGTGGGCTGGCTGAGGGGACAGTGGCATGGGCTGGGCACTGGCTGAGGGGCACAGGCCAGAGGCCTCTCCCGAGCGGTGTCCCCCAAGGGTCAGCACCGGCTGTTGGATAATTTGTCCATCCGTGACCTGGATGGAGGGGTCAATGTGAGCTCTCTGGTGACACAAAGCCCCCAGGAGTGGCCGATTCCCCCGAGGGCTGTGTGGCCCTTCAGAGGGACCTTGACAGATCAAAGAGATGGGCAGAGAGGAACATTCTGAAACTCAACAAATGCAAAGGTAGATCCTGCAGCTGGGGAGGAACAACCCAGGGGAGCAGCACAGGCTGCTGGGGAGCTGCTGGAGCATCTCTGTGGGTAAGGAGCTGGAGGCCCTGGGGGACAACGAGCTGCCCTTGCCAGCCGCGTGTCCTGGGGCCAAGGAGGCCAATGGGACCTGGGGGCATCCGGCAGAGCATTCCCAGCAGGGCAGGGAGGGATCCTGCCCCTCTGCCCAGCAGGTGCCCGGGGGCACCTCTGGAGTGCTGTGTCCAGCTCTGGATCCTCAGCACAGCAGGGCCAGGGAGCTCCTGGAGCGGGGCTGGCAGGGGCTGCACAGCTGAGGAAGGGCCTGGAGCATCTCCGTGCCCAGGAAAGGCTGAGGGAGCTGGGACTCCTCAGCCTCAGAGGAGCCCCAGCTGAGAGGGGCCCTCAGCCCTGGCTGTCCCTGGCTGCAGGGAGGGCTCAGGGCAGGGCCCAGGCTCTGCTCCGGGGCCCAGCAGTGGCACAGAGGAACGGGCAGGGCCTGAGCCCAGCAATTCCCTGCACAGGAGGCACAACTCCTGCCCTGGGCAGTGCCCAGCCCTGAACAGAGCCCAGAGAGGCTGTGCAGGGACCCTCCCTGGGGCTGTTGCAGAGCTGTGTGGGCACACTGCTGTGCTCTGGGAGGGGGCAGTGACCGGTGCCGCAGTCCCGCCGGGGCCGCTCCTGCCCTGCCCTCCCCTCACTCCGGGGTCGGTACCGGCCTCGCCCCGGCCCCGCCGCCCCTCACGGGCCCTTTAAGCGCGCGCGGGCCGTTCCTCGCAGCTCTCGCGAGACCCGCGCGCGCGCTCCCGCCCTTCCCCGCCCGGCCGTCTCCGGACTACGCGCCCCAGAACGCTTCGCGCGCGCGCGCGGGGAGAGGCGGCGGCCAATGGCGCGGCGCCCCGCTGCCGGCTCCCCCCGGAAGTGACGTCAGGGCCCCATGTGAGGCGATTGCAACACATGGTGCGCGGCGCGGGGGAGCGCGAGCACCGCGTGCGACGTCAGCGCCGCGCGCCGGGGGGAGCGGGCACGGAGCGGCGGGGCCCGAGCGGCACCGGCACCGCCCGGGACACACCCGGCCCCAGCGCCCCGCACCGCGCCGCCCGCCCGCCCCGCGCCGCCGCGCCCGCCGCCGCGGCAGGAGCAGGAGGAGGAGGAGGAGGAGGAGGAGGAGGGAGAAGATGGCGGACGATCCCAGCGCTGCCGACCGCAACGTGGAGATCTGGAAGATCAAGAAGCTCATCAAGAGCCTGGAGGCGGCCCGCGGGTGAGCGCCGGGCTCGCGGGGTCGCCGCCCCGGAGCGCCGGGTGTCCCGGCTGGAGCGGGGCCGCGGCCGGGGCGCTGCCCGGGCCCGCCCGGCGCGGGGAGACGGGAGGCGCAGCCCCGGCCCGGCCCCGGGCCCCTTTGTGCGGCCGCGCGGGGCTCGGCGGCTGCTCGGCCCCGGGGGCCGGCGGGGAGGGCGGGCCGGGCCGTGCGGGGCGCGGAGGGAGAGGAAGCGTGAGCGCGCTTCCCGCACGGTAAAAGGGAAAAGGGCCGTGGTTGCCCCGGGCTCCGCCGGCGCGGCCCCGCAGCTGCTGCCGGCCCCGGGCCGGGCGGTTCCCCCTGGCCCCCGCGGGGCTGGCACAGGTGCGTGTCCCCGGCCCCGCTCCCGGTCCGTCCGGCCGCTCCGTGCCAGCTGGCACCGGAGAAGGGTGGATTCCAGCCGGAGGAGACGCTCCTCTGTCCCCCGTGCAGCCTTTGGCTTCTCCCGAGGGACCGGCTGGGCTGGGGAATGCAGCGGGGCAAGGGCAGGGAGGCAGGGGCTGAGACAGCACTTATTCAGTGCTTTTCTTACTGGCAGTTACTTGAACTTTCTCACCCCTTCCCCTCCCAGCGAGAGTGCTCAGCTCCGTTTCCCTGAAAGCAAGCTCTTCCAAAGTTTGGACAGTGGAAAGTTTAAAGTCTCTAATCCCGCTTTAATCCTTGCACTTTAATTTTTTTTCCCCCACCAGATTGTCTGTTCCTGCAGCCTGCCCCATGCCAGAGGTGCTTGTTTAAGAGGGCAGCTTGGCAGTGGCTGGTTCCATCGGTTGGGAACCCTCTTGGGCCTGAAGAATTGTGAGACCTCAAGGTTCTGGGGCTGTAAAATAGCAAAGAAAGTCTGTCTCGGTAGACAACCTGATAAAATAAAAATGAAGGGTCACTCCTTAGACACCCTTGTGGCTCCAGTTTCCACAGGCTCACCTGAACAGGTGTTCTGTAGCTGGGGCACCACTGGCACCGTTCTGTGGCCCCCTAAATCCTGGGGCCAGCTGGCAGAGGCCAAGCTGCTGTCTTGCCATGTCCTTAGTGCTGCTGCTTGTTCTGTGTGTAGAGTCAGCCTGTGGAGTTGTTTAGCTGGAAACTAACCCAGGCAGGAGGTGAACCTGAGCCTTAGGTCTCCCTGAATATATTTTACTCTGATTTGTGGTGCAGCTGTGTGGGGATAGTGGGTGGGAGAAGGGAGTGGGGAGCCTGGGCTGCCCTTCCCTGCAGCACAGTGGACTTTGGCTGCCCCAGCTGATCACTGGGCTGTGCCTGTGTGTGGTGTGGGCAGCACAGCATCCCAGGAAGTTGAAAGGGCTTGGGAAGCTCCAGGCATCCATTGGAGCTTGTGACATAGCTTTGTGCAAGAGCACTGAGGGAGCAGAGCCCCTGTGGGCTTTGGAAATGTTGAGTTGGAGTTTTGTCTCTCCCTGATGCGAAACGTGCCCAGTTCAGTGTCAGCTCTCGTGTTGTTTGGGATAGGTGAGTGTTGCAGAGAAGGTTCCAGCAGGTATTGGAGAGGGGAGGCTGAAGGGCAGGTGTCTCTTGTGGTATCGGCTTCCTGGGGCCATAGCCCAGGTGTCCTCCCTGTCACCCCCCTCAGGGATCCCTGGAACAGCTCTGCTGTGCAGCAGAGATGCCACAGGCACAGTAAGGTCCCTGTAGGGGGTTTTGCTGTGCCCCCTGGACCCAGCACATCTCCTGGATGTGGTGATACTGCTGTCCCTTAATTTAATCTGTGCCAGCTGCTAAACCAGCACCCGAGAAAGGTGATGCTGGTGCCAGCAAGTCTTCTCTGAGCAAGATGATGCTGGTTCAGTGTCTTCCAGTGAGTCCTAGCCAAAATCATCCTGGTTTGGGACCAGTAAGGAGCAGAGGTGCTGCAGCTTCAGCCCCCAGAAGCCTCGGGCTCCCCAGCACAGGAGGCGTGAGGCAGTGGAACAGGCTTTTCCGGCCTTTGGGAGAGTCGCTTCCTCTTCCTGTGGAGTAGGAAGACCTGTTCTGGGGTGGGTTAGGGGGCAAAGCCTTCAAACAGGGTGATGTGGAGGGCCGGGGCCTTGCTGGCGTCGCCACATTCCCTTACTCATGTGCTCCATTAGTGACCCAGCAGCAGTGTCCCAGTTTCATGTGCCGGCTGTTCCTGCAGGGGATCAAAGGGACGGGAAATGGAGGAAGCTGGAGTCAGACATTCCCTTGGCATGTGGTGGTTGGGGCACCTCTGCTCTTATCCAGCTCTTCTGGTAAAATCTCCGTGGAGTCTGCAGGCTGTTAACAAAAGTCAAGTGGGCAGGAGAGCAAGGAAGTGCTTTTATGAGATTGATGAGGAAAGGGGCAGTGCTTGGTCAGAGTACGCAGGGGAAAGATGAAAACTTCAGCTTTCCCAGAAGCTGATCAGCTGCAGGCCAGCAGGGATAAGTCTGCCTCTCAAACTTGGAGGTAACATCCTGGCAGGAGTGCCCTGTGTTATTTTCACAGCCCTGCTAAGGAAAGCTGGCTTTCTCACTGATCTCTGTAGAAAGAGTCTGTCAATTCAAAATAATGAAAAATAATTTTTAACTCCCCAGCCCCACCTCAAAACCCTGTCTCTGCTGACAGGGACTAGAAGGAGCTGTTATCTGTGTCTTGCTTCCTAAACCAGAAGTTATCTCCTCTCAGCTCTTTCAAAGTTGAGTTGCAAACTGTGTGATCCCATGCAGAGTGGCTGAGTTGGTGTTGCTGATTTGGTGAGGTGAAGGGCGGTAGCTGGGCTCTGCACAGGGTGTGAGGAGGAGCAGAGGGGCTGAGTTCAGCACTGCAGGCAATTAACCTTTGTGGCCAGAAGAAGATGGGAGTAAAAGGCTGCTGATGAGCCAGTTGTGGCCTTGTCAGAAGTTTAACCTTGTCATTCATCTCTGAGAGCTTGGAGTGCTGCCTTTCATCAGACATCTCTGCTTCTCTCCTACTGAGGGATTCATCCTGCTTTCAGTCCACAGTTCAGTTTTGTAGGGCAGATTTGGGAAAACACTGGGCCCCCAGAAGCTGCAGCTGTGTCTTTCTCCATGGAAGCTGCAGAAGCCTATGTAGAAGCAGCATTAGCAACTCTGTTTTTCCTTTCTCCTCTCTCTTGGGGCTTTTCTGCAGTTGCTTCATGCAGTTTTCCAGTGTCAGTGCTAAACTGACAATCCCTCTTTGTTCCTTTGGTCTCTGCAGTTCTGAATAGTTAGCTGGGCTATGGGCAGGGTTTTCTGCTACTCTAAGCTGTAAATGCTTGGCAAAATCAAGTATCAGCAATAACAAGCAGTCTCTTTGCTGGGAGAGGACCTGAGATGTCACATCTGAATCATGTTTGGAAACTTCTCCAGATCTTAGAAACACGTTCTTCTGCAAACACTTCTGCTTGGAAATGGCACTGACACCTCCGTGGCCACGTGGGCTTCCAGACCCCGGGTGAGAGTGCAGCTGGTGCAGGGTGTGGAGCTCCCTTACAATGGGAAAACCTTCAGGAACCTGCTCTCTTGAGACATCTCCCCTGCCCTGAGCTGGCTCTGTTGGGAGCAGTAGCCCTTGTTGGTTATTTTACTGGAACAGGAATAGGGGAGGTGAAGTTGGAGGTGTCTCTGAAGGCACTGCCTGCAAACACAGCTGAGGCTGGTGTGTAGAAGAACATTTTTCCAAATTATGTGCTCTGGAAGGTGGGTCAAACAGGGCCAATGCAGAAACAAAGTCTGAACAAGTAACTTGCTCTAGTTGTAACTGGAAGAAATATTTCAAAGTTGGAGGAGGGAGAAATGGCAAGAGAAGGGAAGTCTTGGTGTCTCCAGAGCTTTGGGAAAGCAAAGTGATGCAGCTCCTGCCTGGGTTTGGATTCTGCCATGTTACGACTTCCATCTGCTATATGGGTGAAACAAAAAGTGAGAGAAGTAAAGTCACCAGGAAGGATGGAGGCCTAAAAATATGTGGGAATTCCTGCAAAGAGAGACACAGTTCTGCTTGAGTTCCTGGAAAATGAAACATAGTTCTGCTTGAGGGTGGACAAGCTCACCTGTTGCTTAGACAGAAAAGATTTGCCCAGCTTGTATTGCAGAAAGCATCATTTGCAGATGGGTTCTCTTGCAGTCTGTCTGGAGTCTTGCTGGTCCTGATGGAAAAGCCCAGCCTTGGAATTAGCCACAAGCTGCTGCTGTTTCCCAGCCTCGTGGGACAGGAACAGGAGGCTACACTTCTCCCTCCCTTGTTCTGGGATGTGCGGGGATGGTGCTGCTCTGGGACCAGGCAGCTGGCAGGGCTGAGATGTGTTTGGACAACCTGGTGGTGCTGGGGAATAAGGTAGTCTTGGCCTGTTCCACTGTGAGGGTGGTGGGCCTGAGAGCCCACCTTGCTGTGAATTGACACCACGTGGGGAGAGCTGTGGCAGCACCACTGTTGGGGGCAGTCGGGGATGACTGGGGTCAGTGCCAGGTGTGTCCTGCACAACTTTGCCTTCTTCCCAATTTCTTGTGAACAAAGTCCTGGAAACTGGTGCTGGGGTTCTCTGGTGCTGCCTCAGTGAGCTGTATTTCCCTCCTGAATTAGACAGAGCTCCTGCAGCACTCTCCTGTGAATGGATTGTTCTGCTGGTGGTGCTGAAGGTGGAATTGTGCTGGGATGACTGTGGGACAGTAGCATAGCTGAGTTAACTCCAGTGGGGATTCTCCTGCTCTATACAAGGCACAGCACAGCAGATTCAGGGTGTGCTTTTGCTTCAGTGAGTGTGACACCACTGCCATGCCCAGGCAGGTACCAGAGCAGCTCTCTTGGCTTAAGGGGTGTCATGCACCAGGAGGAGCATTCTGTGAGGTCTGTCAGCACTGTGACTGATGTCTGGCTGCACTGCCAGAGATGTGTCGGTCCAGAGGCTCCCTCCCCTGCTCCCAGCCTGGCAGCAGATGTCTTTCCCTACCTTCTTTATCAGGATCTGTTTGTCATTGTGGCTGTGTCTCGGATCTGAGCTGTGGGTCAGTTTAACTGTTGATACAGGAGCTGTTTCTGCAGCTTCCACCTTAGGATGGGGGTGGGATGGAGGCCTTGCCCCAGGCCAGGGTGAGCTGGTCCATCTGGGAAGGGCAGAGCCATGCCAAGGTGGTCCTTGGCTTTCCAACTCGTGCTGTGGTGTTTAGGTTGCAGGGCTGATGTGTTGTGCTAGTGCCTATCATGGGATAGCCTTGAGGATCTCTCCTGCAAGCTCTGGGTGCAGTGGACCTCTCTTGTAGAAAAGACCTGCTCCAGCTGGAATTGGGCTGGACTGTCTGTCGCACTGTGGGAAATGTGAGACATGGGTGGGACAAGCGCTGGAGGAGGAGGGTCTGCAGAAATTGAGCTTTACTGACAGTGAGTTTTCTTCTTTGACTTGGGGATCTGCCACTCCTGTGGAGTGTTCAGGGAAGAGGTTGTGGTTTAAGTTCTTACCCAAGGCAGATTGCTTCCTCTGAGTTGTGCTTTCTCATGCTGCCTGTGGCAGGGGGAGTTCCTAAAGGAGGTCATGTTTCTGTGAGAGGAAGAGGCTATAATGTTAATGCTGCCTTTTGCTTCTGGTGGTGTGAGGAGAAGGAGGAGGTGTTTGCAGAGAGGCTGGAATAGAAATAGTCCAGGGCAAAAGGGAGAGCTGAGGGCACCATGGCAGGAAATCACGTGGGATGTACAGCAGCTGCTTCCACACCATTTCCCTGCTCTGACTGTTGGATCTCTTCAGGCTGCCAGTGTCCTCAGTGCTGGGGTAGAAGCCAAATGTGGATTTCATGTCAGCAGGGGCTGATCAGACCTCTCAGGACGAAGGCAGTGTCTCTTGTGTTTCAGTGGTGCTGAGAGTGGGTGGTCTGAGAAAGCTGTGCCAGGTGGGAGGACAGCTGGAGCCAGGGAGACTGTCCAAAGGGTTGTTGACATCCTGCTGGTTGCCTCAGTCTAATTGTTGTAAAACATTTCCTGTGCTCTCACCTGCCTGCTGTACCTGTTCCTTTTGAATTACAGCAACAATTAGGAAATGCTGTTTGGAGAACGCTCATGAGCAAGTGGCTGAGGAGGACCTGAGCTGGAAAAGTGGCTCCAGATCAGAACTGCAGCGAGTGTCTGACAGCCCATGGCTGTTCAGCAGCCTGGTACCTCTTTTACAACTGTGTGAATCATTAGTGAGCAGTGTGATTCATGCACAGATCATCATTCACATCGAGCTAATGAATGAGCCCCTGAGGAATGACGTGGTAGGAGATGGGAATGAGCACCTCAAAAGAGGACAGATTTTTTGGCTTTGTGGCAACTGGATTTCTTTCCCCCCCTGTTAGCCACCTATTCCCATGTAGCTCTGGGGCATTAGCATCTTAATAAGCAAATCTGGATTTGTTTCAGTCCCTCAGTGTACATCTTGTACCCAAATGGCCCATTAGCATAATGCAACAAGTCTTTTAAACTTGGAGCATTAATAATTGGAGAAGGAGGAGGGAGAGCAGGGGAGCTGTGGCAAAACTGAGCCTCCCAGTGAGTCACAAATGTCTGAAGTGCAGAAATGTCTGTTCCACTTCCCAGTAATTGGGCATCCGGGCTTTCTGCATGAGGTCCAATGCAGCCAATAAGGCCTATTCAAAACATGCCTATACAATTATGTTTCGTGGTGCGTTGCCTTTGAGCCAAGGATTTTGGAGAGGCATTGATTCACCTTCTCCGTGGGGTGTGCAGGATCCTCTTGTGCTGATTCAGTGCTTGGGATGAAGTTGGGATCTGCTCCTGGAGCTGCACGTCTGATTCGGGATGTGGGTGCTGGGGGTGGCCTGAGCAGCAGTATCAGCCAGCCCCAGTTTGGGGATGGAGCCGGCCCCAGTTTGGGGATGGAGCCGGCCCCAGTTTGGGGATGGAGCTGCTGACGAGTCCCTCTGGGCAGGTGGTGCATGGTGGCCCAGGGGCCAGGGGCTTGCTGTCCCCTTCTACCTCTGCAGCCCTCAGACACATGAGAGCTGCCAAACTGTGCTGTGTGGAGGAGTAGAAGTCCGTGACCTGATTCTTGTCTCATCTCCTTTGTGTCCTGGGAGTGAGGGAAGCTGAGCTCAGGAGGCAGCTCCTGGCAGGCGGCCGGCGGCTGCTCAGGGGGAAGCACTGCCTTGCCTGACCCTGCTGAGGCTCCAGCCAGGCTTGCCTCTGCTCCTTTGCTGAAGCAGCCATTTGCTGCCTCCCTGTGGGAAGCTCTCCCTGGCTACTGGAGCCAGGGGTGCACTGAGGAAATGAGGCTCACTTGTGTTCTCCAGGGCGGCTTCTGGCTGAGTGCTTCTTTCCCTGGCTGTCACTCAGAGCTTGGTTGGCATCTGGAGGCCTTTCCTCTCTGAGAAGGTCAGTGGGTGAGGGTACGAGGGCAGGATACCTTTCCAGGACCGTCTGAGTGTCTGCCTTCAAGCTGGTTCTGGTTACACGAAGTGCTTTTTCTATCTGCTCTGCCAGCTATTTAGAGGAAAATGATGGACAAGATTCCTGTCTTGGGCTTTGGAGCAGGACTACAGCGGGAGAGCCTGGCATTGTGTGAGCCATGGTGGAATAGCTGCACGGTCTCACACTGTGCAGTTAAGTGATTTTCCTTTGTCCAGAGGAGAGGTGGCATTCAGAGACTGCTGGAGGAATTTGGTGTCTGGGGTGTTACTTCAATTCAGGGGAGAGGGGACCTTGATTTCTCCAATTAATGCCTATGCTGAAAAGGAGTCCTAAAGAATAAATTACTTGGTCTCCTAAATCTGCAAATCCTCTCCTCATACCTACCCTGCCCCCATCTTGTCCTTTTTCTCTGCTTCTGAGGTGTCAGTGGATCCAGAGAGGTGATCTCTGCCTTACTTTTGCTTGGGAACTGGTCCCTTCCATATTTCATACCCTTCTTTGGATGATGTGGAAGCCTTTGAGGAATGGGGTGTGTTAATGTCGCCTTTTAGGAGCTGATCCAGAGTTCTGCTGCGTGCTGGGGTGAAATGCAGGATGCCTCTGGGGGATTGTCAGGTTCCTGCTGAAATAATGCTGTACAAAGCTTTGCCTGGCTTTTGGCTCAGCTCCACATGAAACCTCAGAGGAGCCGTGGTGGGTCCCACTCAGCTCCCCAGTGCTGCATGCTCTGTCAGGGGTCTGTGCAGTGCTGCTCGTGTCCTGCTCGAGCTGTGCTCAGAGCCCATGAGCTGAGCAGGAGGGGGAGTTCATCTGTTTCTGGTGGAGAGACATCACAAAGCACTGTTGCTTCCCAGCAGCAGTTAGGTTGAGGTGTGTTGGCTGGGTTTATTGCAGAGCATTCAACTGATACTCTCACAGGCAATGCAGTCTTTGGCTTCCAGGTGATGTGGCCTCTGAAGCACTGAGGGATCCTGGACTCTTGAGATTCCCTGCTCTTTCCTAGCAGGTTTTCCAGGAAAAGTTGTGTAGCTCTTGCATCTGCTGTTGCCTCTTTAGATTTGGCATCTCAAGTGGACTCGAGCCACTTTCTGTTTGATGAAGGCTTTCTTATTAAAAGACATTAAGTCTTTAAAGGGCACAGGTGTGACCTGTTTGTTTCACAGCCGTAATTCCTAAGTTGCAGGAGCATGTGTAGAAGTTCCCTGTGGCAAGGTCAGTGCTCTTGCAGGCAGGGCAGGGATGAGTGGGGAGTGTCTGATGGCCTGGCTGTTGTGAGGGAACCCAAACCAGCAATTTTGTACTTGCCTGTACCAAAGGACACTCCTGTTTTATAGCATTCCATTCAACATCTCTGCTCAGATGCAGCATCAAAACTCCTCAGATAGTCTCTACTCACATCATTGATTCTGTGGACTGTGCCCTGAACTTAGTCCTTCACTGAAGTGCCATGTGCCTGCAGTGCTGTGGATGTTGGTTCAGAAGGAGCTCTTTGGGACCTCTGGGATGTGCCTGTTGGAGTTCTGCCTTGGGTTACACAGATATTGCTGGTATCTGTCCTGCAGCTGGCTGTGCAGGGAACTCCTTTAGCCATCATATAACTTGGGTAGCCTTGGCTGTCCAGGCATCTTGGGCTCCTTGGAATATGTTGTGCCTGCCCAGTAATCCAGAGTCCTGGATTGAGACCAGCAGAGGTTACCTTGGGAAGGTAACATGGCTCGGAGCAGTGTGTGGCAACAGTTGTTTCATAGAAAGCTTCCCAGCTGTGGAATGTGGCTGGGATCAGATTGTCTGGGAGCTGTTTGCTCTGTGCTCCTGCCAGTCTCTGGCAGTCGCACACAGGCCTTGTGCTGCCCTTGGTTCCTGGGGAGAGCAGGATGCTCATGAAGCTGTGCCCTGTGAAAATAAGCCCATTTTGAGTCCTAGGGAATGACTGCCCTCCCTTGCCTCTGTATCCCACATTCCACGGTGTGCTGTTAGTGTGAAATATTTCACTGTGGAACAGCTATGGCTCAGCTGCTGTTTGTCAGGTCTCCTCTGATACCACAAGGCAGGCCAGTCACTGCTATTTATATAGCAGTCTGTGAAATTAGTGCTCTCCCATGCCAGCTCATAGCCCAAATTGCAGGAGACAGGTTGACTGACTGCTCCTGCTCACGGAGCTGGTGGCTATGTGCCAGGTGGAGGGGAGCTGTGCTGCTGGCTTGGTGTGCGGAGTGGGGCAGTGCAGGACCCATTTCAGTGGCACAACGCTGTGTAAGGTAGTAGGAGCCTTTTGGAAAACCCCTACATCACTCTCTAGTACCAGCTGAAAGCTGAAGGTCTGAGGATCTGCTCAGCTGTTCCTTCTGATGGCAGGAGAGTAAAAACGTGGTGACAAAGCCCTGCAGGTGGAGATGGTCACCCGGAGCAGGAGGCTCCTCTGGCATCTGTCGTGGAAAGCAGCGAGGGGCTGCACGTAGCAGCCATCCTGGATGGGTGCAGTGCCTGCTTTGTGCACTCAGCTCCTGCTCTGGTGCCTCCCTCGTGCTGGAGCACAGAGTACATCCACAGAGGGCCCCACTCCTGGTACCGAGCATGGCATGGGCAGGGAACAGGGATCCAGCTGGTGCCAGCGTCCTCTGGGCCATCCCTGCTCCTGGAAGGGACCCAGCGGTTCTCCTGGTCTGCACACACAGCCCGGGGAGGGGCTCTTGGGTGATCCCTCCTTTCCTTGCAGGGACAGGAGCTGCTCGGGTGCCACAGCAGCTGCTTGCAGGAAGAGTGGCACCGCTGTCCCCTCCAGCGTTTTGGGACTGGGTTAGTGGTGATTCAGTGCTGCCCACTCACTGTGATCACTTGTCAGCAGTTGCTCTGAGGTCTCTCTGTGTCTGGGAAAGCTGTTTCGTGGCACAGTTGTCTGAAATTCTAACTGTAGTAACATTGGAGTTTTAATAATAGAAAGGCTGTCCTATCCACAAACCTTGATTTTCTGAAGAACTTGCTGTCTCCAGAGAGTGAAATGTGCTTATTTTTGCTTCCCCTCTTCCCTCAAACAGCTGTCTGGCAGGCTGTAGGAGAAAGCTAGAGCCTTGATCCTCACCTTCTCTCCTAGAGAGACCTAATGCTGCTCATGTCAGGTGGTGATAAATCTGAGCTAATTGTCCATTCCTGGCAGGGCTGGCAGTAGCCACAGTGCAGGCAGGGCAGGCCTTCTGCCTTTCCAAGCTGGCCCTGAACTGCCCCCTTGGTTCTTCGTGGTATGTGGGCTGGTGCCTCTCATGCTCCTGGTTGTTTCCTCTGCCCCTGTCCCTGAGCAGTGGCACTTGCTGTGCTGGCCCATGGGCCAGGATGCTGCTCCCTTCCTGAGCAAACACCTTGGAGCATCCCACCCTCGGATGGCGCTGGCAGCTCTTGGGCCAGAACAGGGACAACAGCTGGCTGGAGCTGCTGCAAGCCCCTGGCTCAGCTCAGTCTGAAAGCATCAGCTCCCAGCTGCTCTGGTGGAACTTGGGTGTGCTGAACCGGGGGAAACCTTAGCAGTGCTGTGAATTCGGGGTGTAGTCTGGATCCTTCTGGAGTGCTGTGGGTGATTCAGGGAAGAATGAGCTCCTGGTGTGTTTGACCCCGAGCTGCCAGTGTGAGCAGTGCCCCTGGTCTCGGTAGAGCACTTGGTTGTGCCCTCTTTTGGGAGGCCTTAAGATGGTTATGGGGAAACTCCTTACCTCATTCCCAGGTACGTGTACTCTGGAACCCTCAGCTCCGGAGGGGACAAGGTGGGATTTGCAGAAATACCTTTTATCTCGTTGAGGCTGCAGAGACCCAGAGGAGACCTGGAAATAGTCTTACTCTGCAGAATAACCTATTTTTTCTGAGTGTTTTTGAACAGCAGCTTTCTTAGAAACTCTTTGCTGCATTTTGTCTCCTTGGGGTGAATTTAGCAGATGCACCACAGGGTTTTTTAGACCCTGCCATGCTGCATTAGGGTCACATACAGATACAAGCTTGCTTTGAGAGAGGAAAGCTGCTCTTCCCTGGTCAGATAACAAGGTGTTGGCAGTGTGTGAGGGAGTTCTGCAGCCACCCTGAGTGCTGGTGCCCATCTACTTCAGTGGGTGTCTTGCTGGTCTCAGTCTTTGGTTGTTTGGTGGTTTAGTGACCCCTTGGGGTGCTGAGTGCATGGGGACATGGTGACAAGCTGGCTTGCTCCTTGTGCTCGAGGCTTCCAGCAGCCTGGATGCCATGAGGTGCTCCCGTGGCAGGCTGCATGCCAGCTATTTTGCTGGATTCTGCAGGAATTGCTTAGAGCCTGAAATAGCTTTGGCTGTGTCAGTAGTGGTGCAGCATGCAAAACCCAGGAAGTGCACTTGATGTTGGTAGGGCAAGGTGCTTTTGGATACAAATCCAGACTGGAATTCACTGAAGAATTGGCCTAGGCACGGTGGTGTGCTGTGTTGAACTAGTAGGAGATTGAAGTGAGGGGGAGTGCATCCTCTGAGAGACCCTTTTCATTTGTTTGCAGTGATAAATCACCAGGGCTTGTGAAGGCCAACTGTGTTCCCTTGGGTGCGGTGTTCCTAAGGAGCAGTGATGTGACCCTGCCTGATGAATAAGGTGCTGTGTGTAGGATAAATAACCTCCAGTTCCAGTGGCCCCAGTAGGATCCAGTGGGTGTTCAGGGCTGGCACCAGTGTTTGTGGGGCAGTGGAACACAGCACAAGGCCAGGGCTGGCATCTCAGGTGACTTGCATTTGAAAACTGAAGGGAGCTTTACTTTGTACTGAAGAATTGCTCTTGGGAGTGCATGCCCAGCCTTGCTCCTTGCTGTGCACAAAGCTGGGGAGGTGTCTGGAGCTGTGAGGAGCAGCTGGGGGGGCTCAGCTTGGAGAAAAGGAGGCTTGGATCTTCTTGCTCTCCGTAAATTCCTGTAGGTGGGGGGATCAGCCTCTTCTTGCAGGCAGCTTGTGACAGGACTCGCTCCCTGCTCTTTGCCCTCTGTCCTCAATTCAGGAAAAATTGCATGAAATCTCCTGGCAGGAGAGCCATGGAGTGCCCAAGGGACATAACAGTCCCCCTCCCACCTGCCACACTGGGATGCCCTTAGGTGATGCAGGAAGTTAGGTGTGATGGGCAGAGCTTTCTAATCTCCGGGAAGTCTTAAGACTTTCTTCTTTCAGAGGAGGAGATAACTCAGGAGTGCTGCTTTCAGAAAAGTGGGGAAGAGTTGCTTTTGTTCTGATCGGCCTCTTCCTCAAAGGAGCCTGCTGGGAGTGATAGCCATTATCTCTCCTCTAAGGCTGGTGCCATTCACTGGGGTAGCTAACTGCTTTAATTGAGTGGGATATGGAGTATTCTTGGCTGGGGTGACCTGGAAGCCTGAGAGCTGTCAGCGTGGCTCAGAGCTCCTCCTGGGAGTAACGCGGGCGAGAGTCACTTTGTGACTTTCTCGACTGGTGTGTGTGGGGAGCTCGGATATTAAAACCAATTAGTTGTCTTTAAGGTCAGGGACTTATTTGACCTACCAGCCTCTGTCTCAACTTGGCCTGGATTGAGGGTCTTTGGGAGAGGGCTGCACAACTTGTGTAAAGAGGCTAATGAAGTGATGCTTTTTAAAGCACTTCCCTGCTGCCTCTGCAGCCCAAACACTTGAGCAGGACACTGGTGCGTGACAGCAGTGGCTGGGTTAGGCTCCTCCTCCCATAAGAAATATAAGAGAGCAAAACCCTGGGGTTTGCTGTCTGAAAAGCACTTTGTTGGCTCTCTGACTCAGAATCCTGAGAAGAGGCTTTTTCACAGAGCTTAGCTGGTTTGCCCTTGAGAGGGCTGGAGGATACGATGAGGGATTTGATTTTTATGCCGTTACTCTAAAAGGAAACATGAGGTCTGGGTTGAATCTGAGACAATGCAGAGGCAGCACTTCAGACATCTGGGATGCTTTAATGGCAAATGGGAGGTACCTGCTGGAAGGCAGATGGGAACTTCCCCAATTTTCCTTTTGGCTTTGGATGGATTTGAACCACGAGGCAGCTTTGGGGATAAAGATTTCTGCAGGACCCACCCCAAAGCCCTAGGAAAAACGAGTATCAAACTTATTTTCCTTTAAGCCTGTTCTGTGATTTGTGGGGTCTTATCTCCTGCCTCTGTGCCTGGGGTTGGTGCTGGTGAAGCAGCAGCATGCGCTTAGCACAGTTTAGTTAAAGCAGCTGCCAGAGCTGATGAGCTGCTCTGGGGAGAAAAGTGATAGTGGGAAAGCAGAAAAGACTCACCGTGACAAAGGGATCCTTCCAGTTCAGTTTTCTGTATTAATCTGAGGAAAACAACATGTTAAAGCAGCACTTGGGGTGCTCAGTGCTCCAGCTGTCTGAGAACAAATGGAGTGGGCTTTAAGATGTCCTTAAAGTATGTGGCTGCATTGTTTTAAATAATCTCTTCTGGGAGCTGCTTCCATTCCTTCCGCTAGCAGTCCTTGGTCTGTACATTGGTCTGTGCAGCCCTTGGTCTGTACACGTGTTCTTTCTTCCCAGAGCAGTATCCCAGAGTAGACTAGCAGCTTCTGGAGGACTTGCTTGGCAGAGGCTGAGCACTGAAGAAGAGCCTGTTTTGTTTTCTTGTCTTTTCTTTCCCATAATTGTCCAGCAGAAGGGGAATTACATCAGTAACGGTGAAGAAGCATCTCTGGGGGAGGGAGGAGAGAACTGTGTACATGGAATATGGTGTGAGGGTGCTTGTTGCTCTGCTGCCTGCTCACATCCCTTTTTTCCCTCCCCAGCAATGGTACCAGCATGATCTCGTTGATCATTCCTCCCAAAGACCAGATCTCGCGAGTGGCAAAAATGTTAGCGGACGAGTTTGGCACTGCCTCCAACATAAAGTCAAGAGTGAATCGCCTTTCAGTACTGGGAGCCATTACATCTGTACAGCAAAGACTGAAACTCTATAACAAAGGTAACTTCTAGCTTGTGTGGATGCTGGCACACTTCCCTTTCTTGGAAGCAGCCTTAAGTTCCTGCACTATGCAGTTTTCTGCTAATCAAATCTGTTGGCCTGTGCTGCTGTTTTGCACTGATATTCCAGGTATGTTGCCCTTGGATAGCTACTTCAGGGGTGGACTTCGGGACTAGAATAGTAAGGTGGTCCTTGTCTTTAATGAATGGGCTCATGATTCTGTTCTTAGTGCTGACTCTGCTAAATGTGGCCAGATTTAAGAGCTGTATGTTCTGCAGTAGTTAATTTGCATTAAAGCGGTGATTTTCTATCAAGCAGAAACTTCTGTGTGCCTTATGCATGGCATGAGCAGCTGCCATCATTTTGGGGGGGAGCAGACCCAGGCCATGTCAGATGAGCCTGGAAGAGTTCATTGTTACTGCCTTTGCACTGGCCCCTGGCCCTTGCTGGGATGGTCACTCTGTGAATCCTGTGTGGGACCAGCAAAGCCGCAGGGGCTGCTCAGCCTTTCTCTGGGTGCTGTGAGCTTGCAAGCTCATGGGTTTAACAGGCAGGTGCATGTCTGCTGGAGGTGCACTAAATGACTTTGTTTTCTACTGTAGAGGGAATGAGGTGGGGAAAAGGGAAAATGAAAAGTTTGGGAACTTGAATTTCAACTCTGAGTCTCAAGGGCTGGCAGTCAGTTTTTGATGGGTACAGCTTGCTATGTTCCTTAGTGATCTAAACCTGCATTGTGTCATTTGTAGTACCTCCAAATGGTCTGGTTGTTTACTGTGGAACAATTGTGACAGAAGAAGGAAAAGAGAAGAAAGTCAACATTGACTTTGAACCTTTCAAACCAATCAATACGTCGTTGTATTTGTGTGACAACAAATTCCACACGGAGGTAAGGGCTCTCCTATTGCAGGAGCCAAGGTCTGGGCACAACTTTGGTGTGCTTGAGCCTGGAGAGCAGCAGGAGCATTCCCTGGGGAGGCCACTGGATGGCTTGGGACTAGCCAGAGATGGGGGATGCCTGCTGGAAGGAGCTGAGGGACTGCCGGCTCCTCCCACAGCTGAGCTTGTGTGACCCACAGACAGGAGCTCCTCTCTGTAACTGGAGGAAGGGTGTTTTTTCTTAACCACAGAGGCCCATAGATCTTATTCCAATCCAGGCTTTAAAATATTGCCAAGATACTATCAGTGTTGCCAGTCTTGCTATCAGCTGTGTTAACTGAGAGCCTTGGTGGAGAACTGGCATGTGCCTAATCTGTCTGGGGGAAGTGGGATTATTTTTGTCCAACATCTAATTAAGTTAAATGAATAGTTTGAGGTATATCTAAAGAAATGTGGATTATAGCAGTCAGTGTGTTGCCCCTGAGTCTGCTTTGGCTCTGGCAGGTGCAGAGGTCTCAATGTTTGCAGCGCCCCTCACGTCCTTGATGTTCCCCACGATAAATGTGTGGCCTGAGACTTAATTGCCTGTTGTCAACCTGTGTGACATGGGCTTGACAGGCCCTCCAGTGATGTAGCTCTGCTTGTCTGCTGGGGTCAGGGGAGATGTGATCCATCAGTGGCTTCCAGAGGGCAGGAGTGCAGCAAGGAAAGGTGTGCTTGTTGCACAGGTGAGGTCCATCCCTACTACTCTGTCTCCCCACAAAGGATGAAATCCCAGCATGTCTTTGACCTCTCAGGAATAGACACCTGTGCACAGGCACGGGTCTGGAGTTCTGCTGGGTCCATGTGTCCATAGATGAGACGTAGATGAAAGCAAGAGGCAAATAAGAGAATTCAGTAGAGAGCCAGGATGTCAAGCCCAGGAGGTGTTTGTCCCTGCTGCTGTGGGCAGTGGGAGGGTGCTGGGTTTCCTCCTGCCCTGCCAAGAGATGGATGCGTTTGCTCCTCAGCAGCTGCTGCCTCAGGGCACTGCTTCAATGCAGAAGTAGCCAGCAGGCTGTTCCAGGAGCAGCTGCACATCCCCTGGTGCTGCTGTGTGGCACTGCTCAGCGAGTGGCAGTGACCTGAGTGGAATTTGTGGGAATTGCTGCTCCTGCTGATGGGATCACTGCCAGCACCTCCCTCCACGGGCTCTGTGCTCTCCCCTGTCTGTGGAGTGTGGGGTTATTTCACTTCGGATTGCCTGCAGTGTGGGGTCAGCTGGAGCTGTAGCAGCCTGCTGGGGGCTGTGAGCACTGGGGTCTGGCTTTGTCCCTCTCTCTGGCTGTAGAGCCTTGAACCCCGTGGTTCCCTGAGCTGACAGCCAGGGCAGCTGCTTGGGGCACCCCCAGGTTTCCTGGGAAAGTGAGGGGGTGGGAAGGAGCAGGAGAAGGGCTAAACCTTTGGGCTAAAGCTGCAGAGAGGAAGCTCAGTCCAGGCTGAAGGAACAGTAGTCCTTTCTTGGTGCTGGACAGGTCACACAGTGCAAGTGCTGACAGAGCTGATCGGGGGACTGAGAGAATCACTGGTCATTGGAACTGTATTAAAATAAGAGGGAATCAGGAGCACCAGAGCTGTAGTCATCTGCTGCCTGGCAAGAGCATGTGATAAGATTTCCTGTAGATATTTTATGGCCTGTGTGAAACTGAAGTAACTCCCCCAGGGGGCTGTGAGCCCTGATGTGTGTCTGAGGGTAGGATTTACAATGACTTATTTTGATACCTTGGCTGGAGCATTCATTCCAGTCACACGTTTAGCTTGGCTCTGTCCCAGTTAAATAGATTGTAGTGTAATATGCCACTTCCTCCTCTCATTCATCCCACTGCTGAGTAATTAATACTGAATATTTATTTTGGCCAGGAGATTCCGTTAAACTTTAGCCTCTGTTTCTTCTAAGCTTGAGAGCTGCAGCCTGGGTTGTGTGGATTTTGGAAGAGGATGACTGATGGGTTTTATCCTTTCAGTTCAGCCCAGTAATCAGGCTGACAGCCCTGCAGGCAGCTCAAGGTTCCGTGCAGTACCCCAGCACCATCACTTTCAGTGTTAAACTGGTGACTTCAAGCAATCTGAAGTTTTGACAAGTTCCCCATCCTACTGATGTGGTTTTGCCAGCCAGAAAGGATTCTGGCTATTGCTTTTTTGGGCATGTGTAAGTGAGCAGGAGTGCGTGTGTGTGTGCTGGATGTCTCTGCCCACTCAGACAGCCCTTGAGGAAACAGCAGCTGAGAGATTGCCTCAAGGAAGGAGTGCAGAGTTTGGGTGCGTGTGGACGCCCCAGGGCTGGGCAGGAGCTTGGGCAAAATCGACTCAAAAGCCTTGATACTGCTCAGTGCTTTGGTTGGTCAGCTTAAATGACCATATGGGAAATACTCAGCTGCTTCCTTTAAAGGGAGGAAAGTTGAAAGATAACTTCATTTTGCAGCAAATGTTCTGGCTGTCTTCTCCACAGCCAGTTATGCACAGGACAACTATTAATGCTGCTACTTGTGCTCTGTAAGGCTGAATTTGCCACAGCCACTGTAGATTTATTTCATCATTCTGCCTTTGGGACTTGAACTCAGCAGGTGCAGCAGACCAGTGGTTGTGGTAGGGAGGCTGTGTCAGTGCTTTGGAGTACAAAACTGAACTGACAGTGAACTGAGCAAGTTCTGCTTTCCTGGCTGGAATGCCAGAATTGTCCTCCAGCTGTGCCAGCCAGAGTGGTGAGGCCGCCTCTGAGAGATGGGATCCATTTCACTTCACACTCTCCAGAGCCCTTCTCTAGGGTTTTGCTGTCACACCTGCCCATGACCTCAGATGGGGAACTGGCAAAGCTGAGAAATTGTGATCAGAATTAAACTTGAGTTTCCTTTGTGCTCTTGACAGTGTTGTGTGGGATGGGATTATGTATGGAAGGAGTTGTTCCCTGTGAGGGTGGGGAGGCCCTGGCACAGGGTGCCCAGAGAAGCTGTGGCTGCCCCTGGATCCCTGGCAGTGTCCAAGGCCAGGTTGGATGGGGCTTGGAACAGCCTGGGATAGTGGAAGGTGTCCCTGCCCATGGCCAGGGAGTGGAATGGGATGAGCTTTTAGGGTCCCTTCCCACCCAAACAATTCAGGGATTCTGTAGTGATCTGGAGTAGTTACAACTCCTGAGTGTGCTGCTTTTCCTCTAGTTCATTTATAAAAAAATAGCCATGACCAGCTGTGAGCTGAGACTGATGGAGCTGTGCTGTCTCTGGTGCCCTGTGTGAGCCAGGCCCCCCTGACAGGCTCACTCTCTGTTCCAGGCCCTCACAGCGCTGCTCTCCGATGACAGCAAGTTTGGCTTTATTGTAATAGATGGAAGTGGGGCACTCTTCGGAACTCTCCAAGGAAACACACGAGAAGTGCTGCACAAATTCACTGTGGATCTTCCAAAGAAGCATGGTAACACACTAGTCTGCCTCTGCTGAGTGCAGCAGCCTGTCCTGGGGTGGGATGTGAGGGTGGAAGTGGGGAACTTGGCCTGTGGGGGTTTAGCTCTGCTCAAGTCTGTGCTCCCTTGGAATCTGACAGCAAAGCCTCCAGTCTGAGCTTTCTGTCAGAACTAATGAATCACAGTAATATGCAGTTGATCTTAGAAGTGGCACTTTTTATTTCTTGCTGCATTTGACCCTTTACTTGGTTTTGGGACAGTTCTAACTAAATATTAGTAGCACAAGTTGTAATCCCACTCGATGGACTCATTAAGGTTTGATGTGCTGGTGTTCTGTGCACACCACAGTGAGGAGGAGCAAGCTGCTCTCTGCAGGAAGCACAGGGCCTAGTGGAGCACGGAAAATTCACGTTCCACTCTGTGGTGCTGTGTTGTAGCCAGCCACTGATGAGTTCAGCAAATAGTCTGCTGGTTGCTCCTGGCCTACTGTCCTTTGTAGAGTGGGATGGAACAAAATGAAATAAAAACACTGCCCCCAGTGAGGTTGTGCAGCAGAGACTGCTGGGCTGCGCTGCATCAGCAGTGTTTGAGGCAGGGTACAAAGAGATGGCTTCTAATGAACGGACAGGAGAGAGAATGTGCTCAGATGTTCAATTTCTGCAGAGTTGTGAGTCTTTATAGCAAGAAAAGAAACATTTTCCTCTGTGGAGAAAATCTCCTGGTGAGAATGAACTCTCTTGATTCCCTGAGTATTCCATGAGAGCCCCTGCCTGGGCTCGTGGCAAATGTAATCCAGGAGGCTGCAGCTGCCCTTGGCTTTGGTTATTTTGGGCCAGCTGTGCCCTAGGGATGCTGCTGGGATGCAGTGGGTTCCCCATGGCTGCCCCATCCTCCCCGCAGGCAGAGGAGGTCAGTCTGCCCTGCGCTTCGCCCGCCTGCGCATGGAGAAGCGGCACAACTACGTGCGGAAGGTGGCCGAGACAGCAGTGCAGCTCTTCATCTCCGGGGACAAGGTCAACGTGGCTGGGCTCGTCCTGGCTGGATCAGCTGACTTCAAAACTGAATTAAGCCAATCTGACATGTTTGATCAGGTGAGTGGCCTTTCTGGAGCAAACCCAAGTGTTTAGGTGTCAGTGGTGACGTGGTGATTGTAGCTGGAGCTCTGATACGAGATGCTCCTCGAGAGGACTGTGACCCTGGTGTCCCAAGAGATTGGATCAAAACTAAAAATGTGATGTATCTGAAGAGGTCTCCCTTTCCTAATACCTCCTGCAAGGAGCTGAGAACTCCTTTTCTTAGAACAGGGCTAATAAGATATCTGTCCTCCCTGGTTTGGAGCTGGTGTTCCCATTCTTTGTGTTCCCAAATCTAAAGCAGAAGCTTCATTGGAATTAAACTCCAGTAGAGCTACTCTGTGTCCCTGTTGCCTGAAGATTGTGGTTCAATACTGTGCATTCAGAGGTCCCTCTGCCTCAGGTGAAGTGCAGTAATGACTGCAGTGACCCCATGGCAGGGTGGGGAGTCTGACAGCCCTGCTCTGGAGTGGATTTATGTTTTGGTGTCTCTTCCTTCTCTTGTTCAGCGGTTGCAATCCAAAGTGCTCAAACTAGTTGACATTTCATATGGAGGAGAAAATGGCTTCAACCAAGCAATTGAGTTGTCAACTGAGGTCCTCTCCAATGTGAAATTCATCCAAGAGAAAAAACTAATAGGTACGTGATGCCCTGCAGCCTCCTCCTGAGCCAGGTGTGTGGCACTGAGTGTGCTGGTCTTGCTCTTGCCCCCCTGGCAGAGCCCTGGTGCTGCCCCAGCCCTGCCATCCTGGCTGAGAGTGTGACTTGCAGTGGTTCTTTTTGTCACCTGGACACCTCAAGTGCTGGTATGGGGGGGGTTTTGGTTGGTTTCTTTTTCCCCACAAGACTTCTTGGACCTTCTCTGTCCCTCCATCAGAGATCACCTTAACTCCAGGCCTTCTGGTGGCTGCTGCTTCTCCCCGTTTCTTGCGTTCAGTTGAAGCTTGTTTAATGTGTGTGTGCTGTGCTGAGTGCTCATGGCAGGCTCTCTGTGCCCTGCAGGACGATACTTCGATGAGATCAGCCAGGACACAGGGAAGTACTGCTTTGGTGTGGAAGATACACTAAAAGCTTTGGAAATGGGAGCAGTAGAGATCCTGATAGTCTATGAAAACCTGGATATCATGAGATACGTCCTGCACTGCCAAGGCACGGAGGGTACGTGGTGTTCTGGGACACGGAAGGGTCTCAGGGTTGAACACCCGAGGTGCCTCACTGGGATGGGTTTGCTGGAGGAGCTCCCTGAGGATGTCTGATCACAGGGGTGTTGTGCAGGCAGGTCCTGACCTGCAGCTTCCCAGCCCCTGTGGGGAAAAAGCGGGAACGAGCAGGGTTCCAGTGCGCAGAGGGAACTGCAGTGCCAGGGGGCACTTGGGCACAGGGCCAGCCTGGAACCTGCTTCAGCTGTGTGAGTGTGGTACCAGAGGGGGCACCGAGGTGACCGTGTGGCCACAGACACAAATCCTCTGCCTACAGACAGCCTCTGTGCCTGCAGCTGGAGCTGTCCCTCTCGGTGGTGGCTCTGCACTGCTCTCCGCTGCTGTGCCCTGTTGGGTTGCTCACAGAGCTCCAGAGAGGAGGGCAGGCAGTGGCAGTGCCCAGACCCTCTGCTGCTGGCTGTGCTCAGTCTCCTGCTGTCTTTAAACTGCATCTTGTAGCCTTATCCAAACTAATACTTTTATTTTTTCTCCCTTCTCAGAGGAGAAGATCCTGTATTTGACACCAGAGCAAGAGAAGGATAAATCCCACTTCACAGATAAGGAGGTATTTCAGCTTAGGGGCTTCTGGCTTTGTTCTCAGTGTGTTGGTGCAGAGCTCTGGACACCTGGGCTTAGTTTGTCCCATGCACCTGAGCACAGGGACCTTCTGGTCCTCAGTGACACCTCAGGGCAGTAGCCTGTGGCTCTTCCTGTGTGACCCCTGGACTCTACACCTGCTTTTCTCCAGTCTTCCCTGCTGCCAATCCCAACGTTGTGTAAATAGGCAGTGTGGGGTCTTTGGCCACCACCAAACCATCACCTACAGGGGTTTGGTAGCCACCATGCAGGCCAAGGCCCCAAACCATTGCTCCCTGATTTGGTCGTGCAGAACCACTGCAAGGTCAGAAATGGTGACATGGATCAGGTGGCAAGGGAATGTTTGCTTTGGGATGTATTTGTCATGCTTCCACCAGGAATGTTCCTGTGGAGCGCGAGGGCTGTTGTCCCTGCTGGGGCTGACAAAGCCATGGAGCCAGCTTTGGGAGGATTTTCTCAGTACTGAACACACAGTGACTGTAACAGGTTTTATTATTTATTTCTCCCTTCCAATGTCTCCACAGACTGGGCAGGAACACGAACTCATAGAAAGTATGCCCCTCCTGGAGTGGTTTGCAAACAACTACAAGAAATTTGGAGCAACATTGGAAATTGTTACAGACAAATCACAAGAAGGATCCCAATTTGTGAAAGGATTTGGAGGAATTGGAGGTAAACTGCAAGAGGAAAATGTGTTTGTCTTTTTTAGTGGTTGGTTTGATAATCTGGTGCCAACACAAGTGGGATTAATCTTATTCCAGTTAGTCGTGAAACCAGTTCAAGGAGCAGTTGTCTTCACCAGGGTGTATTCATTCCCTGTCCAGCAGGATGATGGCCCATGTTGGGCCCTGTCACTTTCCAGCTGCGTTCCTCAATCCCTGTGTCCTCTGGAGTGCTCAGGGATGGGCTGTTGCCCTGTCCAGCTGCTGGAGCTCAGGAGGGCCCCGAGCTGCCTGGCTCTGTGCACAGTGGTTTGGTGGCATCCCCTGCTCTGCCCTGTCAGAGTTGGGGCTCTGACAACCCCCGGCCCTGTTCCTGCAGCACTTGGAGCTGTTGCTCATCTCTCAGAGCTTCCCTGTACTTTGCTCCCTGATCTTCTGCTTCTTTCCAAAGAAAAGCGTTTTTAGTCCAGCTGCAGGAGCAGTGAGGCCTCTGAAAGGCAGTCCTGCTCTGGAGCTCACTGACATCAGCCACGCCTGGCAGGTGGCTCCTGTGCCAGTCTGACAAATCCTGGGCAGGTAGAACCAAACCTGCAGTGCTCTGTCCTGCCTGGGCAGGGATTCCAGGACAGAGCTGTGCCCCTGGCTGTGCTCAGCTTGGATGGGCGTGAAGCAGGGGTGAGTGCACTGTATGGAGGAATTTCTAGGACCCAGAGAACACCAGTTGGGAAGAAACAAGCTTGGATTGTTTGGCTCCATAAGGACCAATAGATTTCTAAGTTTTCAAGGTTTATAATTCCAGGAGTCTCTCATTTCCTGCCAGATCCAGCCCCCTTGCATGGTGGGATCCTCTTTGCTCCTATGCTCTGTAGGCTTGAAAGAAAATATCCTTGAAAATCTCCTTCACCTCAGTAAATGATTCCAGGGATAGAGGATTTCCAGAACCCCGGGTTGGTGCTTGGGATGGGAAGAGGAAAACAGCCACTAAATCCTGCTTTTACTCCATTGTAAAAGTAACTGCAGTGCCAGCTGCCCCCTGGGTTTAACTGCCGGGCCTTGGTCTGAGCAGTGACACTGGGACCAGTGACCTGCCACTGGTGTTTTTTGGAGATGCAGCCCTAGAACAGGCTCAGCTTTTCCAGGAGGAAGCTGGCCTGGCTGGGCAGGTGGGTATTGCTGCCTTTGGGCAATAATTCCCGTGGCATTTCTCACTTGAGCTCCTGCCAGGCCTCAGCATGGGGCACTGCGGGGAAGCTCTGGACGTGCAGGGCTGGGGAGGCTGCTCAGAGCCTGTGGGGATGCTGGGGAGGCTAAAGGCTGTTTCTTTGGCAGGTATCTTGCGGTACCGAGTGGACTTCCAGGGCATGGAATACCAAGGAGGAGACGATGAATTTTTTGACCTTGATGACTACTAGGTAGTCGAGCTGGGTCCGGCAACACGTGCCTCGCCCCTCCAGCATCCAACCCAAGGAGCAAACTCATGGTGGAAAACACAACAGATCCCTGCCTTAGAATTGGAACATTTCCAGAACTTGATCCACGAGCATTCGGATTTAAGAAAGCAAAACCCTACACTTTGATTTGTCATAGTGTCAGTACAGCAGCAAACTACTCAGTTCCTATATGCCACTTTGGACTAATTTAAAAAGAATCCCAGTTTTTACTTTTACTCAATGGTGAAATTGGTTGCTCTTGTATTTTATGGAAATGATTTTTTTAACCTTCATGATACATTAACTGCTGTAAACCTCTTCCTTCCAAAATTAATAGAAGTAAGATCCTACTGGTTTGTCTCTTTATACTTTGATTGGAGAAATCAATTGCTGCATTTGGCAGCGCCGTGACCCATTTACATGGCATTCTCAGCTTAGCCTGCAGAAGAAATGGAATGAGGTTGGAGCCATAATTCTCCTCAAAAGCTTGAGGAGGCACTGACCTGAGTGGTGGTTCATTACATGTGGCTTGCAAATTCTGATGGTTTGGGGAGGCTCACCAGCCAAACGTGCTTTAATCTATTTGCGGAAACACTGCTCTTAAAAACTAGGAAATGCACTTCATGGATTGCAATGAAAATGCTGCTGGAGTCTTGGGCTTAATTTGGATTTGAGCAGTGCAGCCTTCAGGAATTTATTTTTTTTTCAGTCTTGACAAAAATAAACATGAGATTTCAGTGAAGTAAGGTACACTTGGCTTTTTGTTCCTCAGTAAGTTTTTCTTTTTGCTTTAGGACTGCGTAAGGTTTCCTTGATTATGTGAATTTGAGCCCATAGGTCTTTAATGGAAGTGGGTGTTTGACAGGAATACCGAGTCAGTGGAGTGAAGGCTGAATTAGTGCTGGGAGTACAGAATATTTGATTCTGATCCATGGAGCGCTGGCACAGCCCCTGGGAACGCCCAGCTCCCAGCACTGAGTAGTGTCTGTCCTGTGGGGATGTGCCCTTCCAGGGGTAAAGGATCACCTCGGGGTGATTCCAGACTGCCGAGGCTTTGTGTCCTGCCTGTTCCATCCATAGATCCAGGGAGCTCATCCTTGGGGTGTGTCCAGCCTGCTGGTGACACTCTGGGGGTCAGGGGGCCGTGCAGGCCAGGGGGGCAGTGGCACTAGGCCACGTCCTGCCCTAAGGGGAGCAGTGGCACAGCTCCGGTCCTGCTCAGGTCCTGCTCCCTCCCTGGGGGCTCTCCCAGCGTCGCTCCCGGTGCTTCCCTCAGGAGCAGCTCCTGTTCCAGCTGCAAACCTTTGCCTCTTGTCCTGGTTCACTTGAACGGAGGGAGCTTCTCTTCAAATTTCTGCCACGCTGTTCTCTGAGGTCCAAAATTCCTGTCCTTGTGAGCAATACCATTTGTCCCCCTGGTCCCTAACCTGGCCGGCGGCTTTGCTGCCGTCCTCACATCCAAGCTGGAATCTCTCCCGGGATGTGGGGCTGGGTCTGCTCAGGGCTGAGCACAGCCCTGCCCCTCACAGCAGTATGTTCTGGATTTTGCCATTGTAAATGGGTCTAATGTGACATGACAAGACCACAAAAATTGGATGTAAATTTACATTTTTGAATATACTGCTTGTTGTTTCACATGATACATTAGGGTATGCAGCTCCTTTTTGTAGTTTTTATTTTTACTATTTAAGTTTGGAAATGATGCCAAATTTTTGTATTTCTTTAATCAATGTGTTCTCTTCAGTGATATATATTGCATTATATATTGATGTGTATATCAATATATACTGATATGTATTACACTTACACATGCAAACACACTCAATGGGGGTGGGAGATCCCAGCCTTTGCATACTATATAGCCTCTGCAGAGAGATCCCAAGCAGTGATATCTTGGTGTTGTGATGTACAGAAATGGAGAAGAGTATTAAACCATATTTAAGAATATAGTACAGACTCCTGCTTTGTTTTCTTTAGTTCAGGAAACTCCAGCTTTTTGCTCTCAGCTCGGTGCCAGCTTAAGGGCTGGAGGCTGGAGGCAGCTCTTTCACAGGTCGGTTTGTGTTTCTGGATGTGTTTCCCCCTGTCCTGGCCCTGCTGAGGCCCCACCTCAAATCCTGTGTCCAGTTCTGGCTGCTCACTGCAACAAGGACACCGAGGGGCTGGAGCATGTCCAGGGCAGGGAACGGAGCTGGGAAGGGGCTGGAGCCCCAGGAGCAGCTGAGGGAGCTGGGAAGGGGCTGGAGAATTCCTGAGGGAGCTGAGAAAGGGGCTCAGCCTGGAGAAAAGGAGGCTCAGGGGGACCTTGTGGCTCTGCACAAGTCCCTGACAGGAGGGGGCAGCCGGGGGGGGTCGGGCTCTGCTCCCAGGGAACAGGGACAGGAGGAGAGGGAACGGCCTCAGCCTGGGCCAGGGGAGGGGCAGGTTGGACATCAGCAGGAATTTCTCCATGGAAAGGGTGCTCAGGCCTTGGCAGGGGCTGCCCAGGGAGGTTTGGAGCCCCCATCCCTGGAGGTGTCCAAGGAAGGGCTGGAGGTGGCACTCAGTGCTCTGGGCTGGGGACAAGGTGGGGATTGGGCACAGCTCGGACTCGATGGGCTGGGAGGGCTTTTCCAACCTCAATGATTCCATGAGTCCATGATTCTGTGTTTCTCAGCACACTCTTACTGACTTCAGAAGGAGAGGGAAATCCAAGAATCAGAGTCCAACGGCAGCTGTGCTGTGAGTGTTAGCTGAGGCAGAGCAAGGACAGCCTGCAGCAGCAGCACCCTGCCCTCAATAGCCCAGTCCCAGAACCTCTGGGTGTTTTTTCAAGAAGGCTTTTCTACTCTGCCTTTTGGGGTGAGGCCACATGGACAGAAGTGTCCTGGCTCTGTGGGCCTGCCCTGATCTCTCTGTCTTCTCCTGCGGCCAACCCCTGGCTGTCCAGAGAGCATCTGCCTCCTCCCCCAGCTGGGCAGGCAATTTGTGAGAGACATATTTAATAGCAGGACTTTTAAAGGATGTTTTAAATCCTCTCAGCGGGTGTTGCTTGGCTGAGATTCTCTGGCTGAGGCTGAGCCTCCACCTTCCATGGGAACAGCAGGATTTGGGCGTGAGGCTCTTGGCCTGTTGCTGTCACACTTGGGCTTGCACAGAGTTATTCCTAGGAGCTGAGGCTTCCAAGTTTGTGCTCTCTGCCTCACACAGTCTCTGATCTGCAGCTATGGCAGGCGGGAGAGCCTGGCTCATTCTCCGTTCTCTGAATTCCCAAGTTTTGGAGATGGGACTTTTCTGCTGGAGCAGACACAAAAGCAATGCACTAATCTCACGCTGTCTGTGACCCAGGTACAGAAAAGTGATACTGTTCAGCTCATGGTGTAAGTAAAGGCATTAAGTTGAGCTCAGCACTAAATGAAAAATATAAAAATAATTCCTTCAGCTGGTGCAGTCAGGGGGGAAGCTGCTGCCCCTGCAGTCTCCCCAGCTGGTGCAGCCAGGCACGTGGATGAGTATTGTTCAATAAAACCCCAAATATTTCTTACTTGACCCTTTGCTGGCAGCACAAAGGCTGGTTTCTGCTTTCCAGCTGTGCATTCCAGGGGAAGCAGGAGCAGCGAGGCCTGGCTGCTGTGGAGGGATGCCCAGAGCTCTCCTCCACTGTCAGACGCTCCATGCCAGCCGTGCTTGGAAGCTGCTCTTTCCTCATAGATCCTGGCTGGTTCCTGGCTCTTAACCCTTCACGTTTCAGTGGGAACACAGCTCGTCTGGCTGGCCGCGTGTGCTGGGTCCCCTCAGTGCCCGCTCTGCTCCGGAGCCTGCGGAGCTGCTGGCACCTGAACTCTCCCAGCAGCTCCTCACCCATGGAAGGATGAGGCCCCTGGAGAGAGATGTGGTGAACTTTTCTTCCTTTCAGCTGCCAGGATCAGGTCACTGGGTCCCTTTCACCCCTCAGAAAGCAGCTCTGCCACAGCCTGGCTTTTGTTCCAGGTGCACTTGGGTTGCTCTGTATCCAAAAGTGCCTTTTTTCACACCGAATATTGCAGAGTATCAGGTGGGCTGTCCCTGCCCTGTGAAGGTGAGCATCACCAAGCAAGGCTCCCATCCAGGAGCCTCGACTGCCTCCAGCACACGGGATTGCTGCTAGAGTTGGGAAGGGAGGTTCAGTGGGGCCACGTTTGGGCACTTCCAGCCTGTTTGGGGTTGGAAGCCGGACAGGATGGGTGGCTTCGCACCCACCATGGGCTGAGAAGTAACTTATTTCCCCAGAAGGGATCCATTCTTGATTATCTGGAATTGAGAGAAAAAAGAAAGTGTCACTTCCAGGATGTCCCATGGAGCTTCTTCTGTTCATGTTGGAGAGGCTTAGAGGGCCCATCCCTGTGTGTGCCTGAGCTTGGATGCGGGGCTGGAGGCTCCTTGTCATGGATCATCAGCTCCTGCTGGCCTGAAGGCTTTCTTTTCCTTGTGCCAGAGGCTTCAGCTCTTCTGAATGCTCCAGCTGTGAGTGCCTCACCCCCTGGGGAATATTTGAAATTCGAGGTGTCTGTGTGGTGAGGCCACCCCGCTCCCCCTGCGTTCCCTGCTTGGTTTCCAGTTGGCACCGCGTGCTCAGATATTCTGATAATGCTCTTCTGAAACGCTCCTTTTTGTCTGGCTGTAATTAAAGCCAGGATTTGCCCTTTATGAGTGGTTATTTTGGGAGCTGGAGCTCGGCCTGCGCTGCTGTCGCTCGTGGGCTGCAGATGCCATTGTCCCGGGCAGCTGGGCCCGGCCACGGTGCTGGGGCAGCTCTGGAATCTCACTCCGCTATTTTTAGTCGGTGGTGAAAAATTGCACTTCCAACACTTCTGAATGGCTGTCAGTGCTTACATAAATCAAAGGGCAGGTCCTGGCTGCTGCTGAGGAGCGGGATGAGGAGGTGACCTGGAGCTGCTGCAGGCCTGAGCTGGGAATGGGTGAGGTGGGAAGGGGTTGTGAGGGGCCACACATTGCTGCCCTGCCACAGCCACCTGTCTGTCCCCTCTGTGCAGGTGTCCCACGGTCACTGCTGTGGTGGGGTGGCCCTGGGCTCCTTGCTCATCTCACTGTGCCCCTTTTGGGGTCAGTTCTTCCCCCCTCCCGCTGTGTCCCCAGGCGTCCCCGCTGGCTCTGCCGTAGCTGCAGCCCCGGGGCTGTGCCCTGTGTGCAGCTCTGCTCTCCCCAGAGCTACCGCAGGGCCCAGGGTGGGTGTGGCAGCTCCTGGGCAGCCGGGACGGGAAGCAGGAGCTGCTCAAGGACACTCTGTAAGTCCAGGTGAGTGAATGTCCCATGTGTGGGACTCTCCCCTTCCACCCCAGCCACCTCCAGAGCTGTGAGACAAAAGCAGTTGCTAACTCAGTTTCTCCTTTTCAGTGCCAGGGCAGGAGTTTCCTGAGGAGCTGCTTCACCTGTTTGGCCACCAGGTTTCCACAGTGGCACAAACCCCTCCTTCCTGCTAAGGGACCCTCACAGCTGAGATTCCCTGCCTGGCTGTTCCCTGCTGTGTGCCTGGAGAGGCCCAGGTGGCTGCTTTGCTTCCCTCTGCTCCGACTCCAGGACTCACTTGGGATGGGGAGCCTTCAGATCAGGCTCCCAGGATCTCCAGTCACACCTGAGCTGCTCTGCTCCACAGCCTGTGAGGTAAGAGGGGCAGTGGCTCCTGGAAGGACCCTGGTGACCCTGGGCTTGTCTGGGCTGTGCAGCTGCCAGGGAAGCTCGGCTGGCTCCAGGACAGCCTGGTATGGGAGGATGTTTGGAGAAAGGGGGCTGGGGATGGTGTCTGTGCCCTGGGACACCGTGGTCACCTGTCCCCATTCCCAAACCTGGCAGGCACAGACCGAGGGCATGTCCTGGCTGTGAGGGTGGTTCCATCACATTCACATGGGCACTGACCTCTCCTCTGGGACTGGCTGCCCCTTTCTGGGACTTCTCTGGGTTTGGGGGCAGAGGGGCTGCTCTGATCACCCTTGTGTGGGGCCCTGTGCTGTGCTGGGAAGGAGCTGGGCCCCCCGAGCACCAGGGCAGGCTGGCCCTGTGCCCAGGCTGCAGGCAGGAGCTTTACCCGGCCTCACAACCCCCTCTGCCCTTCTCCAGGAGCTGCTTTTAGCCCAGGGTGCTGTAACCCAGTAGAAAGGCTCCTGAGGCTCCCATGTGGCTGCCCACGCTGCTCCTGGAAACCCCCAGGAATGCTCAGGTGTGGACAGCCACGCTGAACCACTCACCAGTTCAACCCACCAAAGGCTGTTTATCCTTTGGATCTGGTAAAGGAACTGTCCTTGCCAGGTGTGTACCCTCATGGCCAGGCTCTCACACGAGCACTTCCCCCCACGTGCAGCCACGTAAAAGCTCCATCACATCTCCTGTCCACCTCTGCTTCTCCAGGCTGCACAAACCTGGACATGAATCCTTTCCAAAGTCCAGGCAGCTGCAGTGTGTGCTAAAAAATAACCTGGCAGTAAACTCCAATGAAGACCAACCAGAGGGCTGGGAGTTTTCCTTTCAGTGCCAACCCGATGGGATGTTTAATGCCTTCTCTGCCCTCAATGTCCATGTTTGAGAATTGCTTTTGTTAATTCTTATAACGGGAGAGCTGAGCTGCTCCACATTCCTGCCCAGGTGCTGGGCTGGGTGGAAGTGCTGAAGGGCAAAGCAAGTCTGTCCATGGCTTTATTGTCACCTCCCAATCAATTACTGGCTCCAGGAGGTTGTGTTACCCTTGGCAGGCCACCAGCTGCCCCAATGTCACCTCTCCAGGCTGGGGTGCCAGCCCTGCCCTGTGCCACACGCGGGAGCTCCAATGCTGCTCTCCCAGCCAACGCTGCCCTGGGGGAATCTGCCTCCGGCCACTCTGACAACCCTTCTGTCTCATCCCTGGGTCTGTAAATGGAATTAAATGCTGAGGGCTGAGCTCTGCAGTGTATTCACCAAATAACGCAGTTCCCAGGGCTGTCTGAAGGCATCTGAAATTTGGGAAATGGATCCCCACTGAGCTGCCAGAGGATTTGAGCAGCTGACTCCCACCGGCCCCACAGCAAATCCCAGATTGTGTCATTTTGTCACTGTCTGTCTCTTTTGTTTCCATTTTTTTACCTGCCTGCAGCCCCGCTGGATCAGCAGTGGGACCGGGGCTGTGGGTTTGGGGCAGCCTGTCTGGGAGGCACCTGTGGCCAGTCACTCTTATCCTCACCCTGTGGGTGTTCAACACTCAAGGGCAGCCCTGGAATGAGGGACAAGCTGCTGGGGTGATTTCCATGGGCTATCCAAGGCCTAGAGAAATTGCAGGAAATGGACACAGGCGTAGAAATAGCTCAGTTCATCATCCAGAAAAGATGTAGTGAGACAAATCAAGTGGTGCCACCCCTAAGATCTTGCCCCAGGTGGGCTCTGGTGGTGCCAGGGCATGCGAGACACAGACAGAGCTGCCTGTGTGGGAATGGAGGTGGGGAGGGTCAGGGAGCAAATACTTCCCTGGGGCAAGGAATGGACAGAAAACATGGATTGAACTGATGGCTGAGTTCCAGTGGAGTCAGCCTGGGGGGCATGGGGTGGGTTGGGGCTGCATCCTGGAGCATCCCCAGCTCACTGGAGTGGCCCTGGCCAGGCAGACACAGGGACAGAGAGCCCACGGGGACACAGAGCCCATGACTCACAGCTTCCAGGGCAGTGCCAGTCTTGAGACCCACACCACAGGTTTTCCAGGGTTTTTCTAAGCACTTTTGCTTAGAATGGATGACTTTTGCTTTGATACAGGAAGGCTGAGGTGACCCTCAAGGAATTCTTGCCATGTTGCACAACACGGAGATTTCTCCAGGTCGGCGGCGCCGGGAGTTTCCCTTCCACTTGCCCCTCACGCTCGCAGGCGAACTGGCAGAGCACGTTCTCTGGGGCTGGAACTGCCCCGCCGCCCTGCTGCGCCTCCAGCTGAGTGAGGGCCTCATCAGCGCTAATTAGCAGCTGTGTCCCTGCTGTGCAGATGCGTGTCACAGATCTGTTACACACCCGGGGAGGAGTCACTGGCACAGCCTTGTCCGAGCAGGGCACACACCCAGAGACTGCTCCTCAAATTCCTGCAGCCAGGTAGGCATGGAATGTTGAATCATGGAATCACTTAGGAAGGAAAAGACCTCCAAGATCGAGTCCAAGCTGTGCCCGATGCCCACCTTGTCCCCAGCCCAGAGCACTCAGCGCCACCTCCAGCCCTTCCCTGGACACCTCCAGGGATGGGGACTCCAAACCTCCCTGGGCAGCCCCTGCCAAGGCCTAAGCACCCTTTCCATGGGGAAATTCCTGCTGATGTCCACCCTGAGCCTCCCCTGGCCCAGCCTGAGGCCGTTCCCTCTCCTCCTGTCCCTGTTCCCTGGGAGCAGAGCCCGACCCCCCCCGGCTGCCCCCTCCTGTCAGGGACTTGTGCAGAGCCACAGGGTCCCCCCTGAGCCTCCTTTTCTCCAGGCTGTGCCCCTTTCCCAGCTCCCTCAGCTGCTCCTCCTAGGACTGACTCTTTCCCAGTGAGTTTCTATCTAAGAATAAATTTATCAAAACCTGTTTTTTCATCTTATTATGCCTTGGACACGTTGCTCAGTCCTCATGAGGTCTTAAGTTGTGAGATGCTCAGAAACAATTTTAATTTACAGGTACAGGGATTGATATCCTCTCTCTTGCTTTCCTTGGTGTTCTACACTAAAGCCAAAACATTTTATGTTTTTATAATGCTTTCCTTAATTAATTTCTATGTTCTTCTCTTTCTCTCCCATAGGAATTGCTTTTACCATACCATTAAGAGCAGATTGCAGGAACTCCATTTCCATCTGATGTCTCCTGCCAGAGTGAGACCCATCTTGATGTGCAACCTCCATTGGTGTGGTACAGGAACCCTTGGCACTGCCAGGATGACAACACAGATTTACTCTTTGTACAAATTAAAGGGAGAATTTCCCCCCCTTTTTACTCTTTTTCATTTTCTCCTCATTTCCTCTGCCCTGGGAATCCTTCCCATAGTCAGAATGCCAGGCTGTGCTTTGGAAAGCACCAGGAGCATTGTGCTGTCAGCAAATCCCTGCCCTGGGTATATTTAGACTGAGACATGCTGATTTTTTGCTTTGGTGTCCCAAACAAATATCTGCTGCCTTGGTTGATGTCAGGGCCAACATCTGATCCCAGGGACAGCAGAAGAGAGCTGGATTTTGTCCCACCTTTCTCAGTGCCACCTTTGCGTGGGGTGTTACATACTGGGTGTAATTCCACCTGCGAGTCCTTCGTTATGGGTTGTGATGGGAAGGTGGGAGGAATCCAGCTCAGCTGCCAGCTGGGGGCCCAGGTTTGACAGGAGAAGGATGGATTTTCCATGGCAGTGGAGTGTATCAGGGTGAGGGGCAGCGTGGGCACAGCCCACACTGATAGGGGCACCCCTGTACGAGTTTGGGCTTTGTGGCCCCACTTGGAGGGACTTTGGGGAAGTGGCATCTTTGGTGCTGGCTTTGTCCCCACAAATGGAAATGGGGCAGCTTTTGGGGCACATCAAATTGTCACCCCCAGGCTGTGAGCAGCAGCAGGTGTTTGATGGGGAGGGAGACTTGCAGCTCTTGTTTTGCCTTTTAAATGCTACAAAAAGGGTTTAGACCTCGTGACCAGTATTGTTCCAAGCAATTTTGAATGGATGAAGGACATTTCTGCTGACACAAACGTCCTGTGGGGCAGATGAGCTGTCAATAAGAAAGGACTTTGCATCATTTCCATTTGTTCATCCTCCATCTCTTCGCCACTTGGCAGAGATTTGAACAGGTAACAGAAAAAGATGCTTAGCAGGAAGCTGCAGGTCCATTTTCATGGCAAGCCCAGTGCTGTGCTGTCACACCACGCTGCTGCTTAGGGCAGTTTTGCTTCCAATTTCCAGTGCCTACGGCTGCATTTGGTCCCTGCTGCGTGGTCAGCGGGCAGCCTGAGTGTCCTTGGTGTCCCGAGGAGCTGAGCTCAGTGTCACCTGCTCTGGGTGCTCCGTGTCTCCCTGTGGCAGTGGCACAGGAGGATGGGGCCACACCAGAGTTTGCCAGCAGGATCCAGACCCTAAAGCTGCTCTTTGCCAAGGGCTGAGGTCAGCTACGTGGAAATGCCACCACCTGAGCCAGGGGTTTCCATGTCTCCTTGCAAACACAGCACACCTCCTTTACAGGCTTTTGTGTTCTGCCCTTTCTGTCTTCATCTAACCTGGACAGGAAGTTTTCACTGGCAAGGACCATCAGTTACTCTCTAGATGTAGTGTCTGCTGTCAGGGAAATTTCGGTAAATAATCCCATTTTATCCATGGATGGGTGGATTTCCATCTCATCTGGGCAGCTGGAGGAGCAGAGCCAGCAGAAACAGGCACAGGCTTCAAAGCACAGATGGGTCAGCCTGGCCCAGCAGTGCTAGCAAGGCCAGGCCTAAGGCACAGGTTAGATTTTTTAAAATAAAACTGTTTATTAAATAAAGAGTACAACACACAGAGCCATCTCGTGAGTCTGCGTATCATGGAATCCCAGACTGGTTCGGGCTGGAAGGAACCTTAAAATCCACCCCATGCCACTGTGCCATGGCAGGGACACCTCCCACTGTCCCAGGCTGCTCCAAGCCCCAGTGTCCAGCCTGGCCTTGGACACTGCCAGGGATCCAGGGGCAGCCACAGCTGCTCTGGGCACCCTGTGCCAGGTCACGGAGGGGAGTCTCAAAGGCGCTTTCCAGGTTTTCGATCTCCCAGCGTCCAGCAGCAATCCCCACAGGGTTCTGCCCCGCTCGGCAGCCCCTGAAGCAGGACACGAGGCCCGGGGGCTCCGAACGCCGCCGCCGCCGCCCCGGCCCCGAGCGGGGCCCTCAGGCGCTCCCCCCCCCGCCGCTCCCGGCAGCCCCCGCGCGCCGCTCGTGCCCAATGGCCAGCGCGAGGCTCCCCGGGGGCGGGGCCGGGCGCTCCGGGGCCCCGCCCTTTCCGCGCGCGCCGTGACGTCGCGGCGGGCGCAGCGCGCGTGCGTTTGCGCGTGCGCGCGGCGGGGGCGGGCGGGCCGCGGCGGGGCCTGGCGGGCGCGGGGGCGGCGGCGGCGGGGCCGGGCCGGGCCGGGCCGGGCGGGCGGAGCGCAGCGGCCGCCGCGATGGAGCCCGACTCGGTCATCGAGGACAAGACCATCGAGCTCATGGTGAGTCACCCCCGGCCCGCGCGCACCCTCCCGCCCCCTCCTGCCCCCCCCGGTTCAGGCCCCGCCGGCGCGCCGGGCTCGCGGGGTCCGGCGCCGCCGCTGCGGGGGCTGTGGCGAGCCCGCGCCCCGCCCCGGGCCGGCCGCGCTGCCCCCGCCGTGCGATCCGCCCGCTCCCGCATCCACCGCGGCCCGCCCGGGGCGCCACGAGCGCCTTCGTTTCATTGAAAATAAATAAATAACAACAACTAGCCCCCTGCGGGAGGCAGGGCCGGGCCGGCGGCGCGGCCGCGCTGCACGAACCGAAAGCGAAATGCCGCGGGCGGGGGGGCTCCGGCTGCAGCCCCGGCCCGGCCGGACCCTCCCGCGCCCCCGGGGCGAGTTAAACCCCACCCGCGGGGCTCAGGGCTCCGGGCCGGGGCTGCACCGGGGCTGCAGCTCCGGTCCAGCACACACGGAATTACCTAACGAGACCTAATTGGTGTATTGGCTATACCCCTAATTAACGCTTACGCCGCTAAATTTGCGTTAGTGGAGAGGCAGCCAGATGGGAGCAGTAGAAAGAGGCTTTTTTTTTTTTTTTTTTTGATATAAGCAAATTAGATCTTTATAGGCAAATATCAGAGGCCCCTCGTTTTACTGCCTTTAGGCATGAATAAAATTAAGTTAGGAGCTGAGAGAGAATAGTAATCGGTAAATATCTTCTAATTTACTTGTTATAAGCATATTTGATCTTTCTCCTAAGTGTAATTTGCTCTCACATACAAAATTTCATGCAGTTCTCCAGAACTGAGGGGCAAAATGCAAATAATTTCCTTTTAAGGCACTCTGAAGGTGAGCTGGGTTCAGTGGAGACATTAAATGGGTTTTTTAGCCAGTGGAATTGTTGCTAAACTACCTGATCTTGAAAATACGAACTTTCTTTAAATGTGCCATCTGGTCTAAAAAAGCACAAATAAAATGAAAAAGGGGAAACCTACAAAGACTTTGTTTAGCTTTCTTTATTTTTACGGATCACTGAGAGCAGGGCCTTAGAAGCCGTCCATAAGGAGCCTCCTCCCCTCGTGCTGTGATCTCGCACTTCCCCTGGGGGATACCAGAGCCATCAGTGCCCTGCAGCAGGGAGGGGAAGGCTGGGGCAGCTCGATGGGGATCCGGCTCGGGGACCAGCCTCCCACAGAGATGCCTCCTAAATTCCTGAGGTGGAAAGTGTGCTCTGGTGGCATTTTTCCTCCGTGGAACGGAGTCACCAACACTCAGCTTTTGGTTCTGTGAGGTGCTCAGATAGTGTTTGGGGCCGGAAGGTTTGGCTCCCTCAACTTTCCTTTTTGTGTTTTTGCACTCCTATTTTAGTCTCTCCTCTTTTGGGGCCAGGTTGTATCAGGAGGATGCAAGTGGGACCTTTGCTGGTGGTTGTTGTCCCTCCACTTGCAGCTGGAGCTGGGAAATGTGCTAATCCATGCAAATGTCAGTGGGGTTAGTAGGAGTTTTAGTATGTAGTAGGAGCTTTAAGAAAGGAATTTTTTTCTCTTTTATACAAGAAATGGATAAATATAAAAATTTAACAAGATGAGCAATTAATTCTGTAGTTTCCAACAGAAAATGGTACTCTGTAAAATGTAGTTAGTAGTTGAATTTAATGTTAACCTTAGTAGAGGCTTGCACAGGATCACTTGTGTTTGATTGGAAATGTTTCCCTAAAATCACTGAAAGTCATTCCTAAATGAAGACGTGGAGGTTTTGCCTTCTGGTGTGGTGCAGAATGTGAGCTTCTCCTGGAGATTTGTTTGAATCCACAGGGTAGGAGCCGTTTGGGCCGAGTTCCCTGTCCGGGATTTCCATGTCATCTGGAAACGTGGGAGTCAGTGCTTGTGGGAAACATCCCAAACCCAGGGATCATCCCTGCCTGGCAGACTTAGGGGGATGCTGCTCTTTGTGTTCCAGATTCCTAAAAGCAGGTGTTTTATGCCTCTCCTTGCTAAGAGAGATGGGGTTTGGTGCACTTTTGCTCAATCACTTCCCTCCAGTGCCAGGGATGAATCTGTAGTAAATACAGGAGCAAATGTGTGATGTGAAAGCTCTGAGGAGGAAACACCGTAATTCTGAGGGGTGATAAACAAGAGATAATGTGTCAACATGTTAATTGCACACAAGTTTCAGAACATGCTGTTCTAGCCCTCAGCTGTGCCTTCCCTGGATAGATCATTTGCATTTATTTAAAGGAAAATCAGTCATGGAAATAATACTGTTCTATTTTTAAGGCTGAAATCTAAGAGAAATATTTTAAGGTTTCAGAATGACAACTTTGATTTGCTGTGTGAAGTTTTAGCGAGTGTTCCCGAGTCGCTGTGTCTCTCAGGACAGCTGAAGGCTTCCCGTGCTGTCTGCTGGTTCTGTGGATCCTGTCGTTAGTCATTCCCAGGGAGATAAGCAGTGCATTGAGTGATGATGCCATTCTGCGGCTCCCATGTGCAGGTGGTGCCCACCTGTACAGCTGAGATACCCTGTGCCTGCAGAGGGGTGCCCCAGGGGTCACCCTCAGGTTAACTGGGACTGACTGGGATGCCCAGGCTGAGGCTCACAGTGTCTGGTGGGGTTGGGGCTGGTTCACTCGTGGGCTCAGGGAAATGCTGGGTGTGAGCAGGCGAGTGAGGAGTGAGGAGGTAATCCAGAACAGATGGAGGGCCAGCCAGAGTCATTGGAAGGGCTCTTTCTGCCCCTGGTTTTGGTTTTCTCAGTGCAATTAGATAACTGTGACCTTTTTGCTCTTTTAAAGAACCAACAGCAATGCTTTGTGAAATAAGTTTTGTTACCTACAGATCCAAGTTGTGTATAAAATCTGTGTTCAGTTGCATCAACCCTGCGATTTGCATTTCCCTTCAATACTGCTAAAAGCCTTGTGTTCTTCGTTTTCCCAGGAAGCTTTCCTGAACCGTAATGTAGTGTTACCAGCAACTTTCAGAGTAGGGGGGATTAGCTGCTTAGTCTGTACTGAGGTGGTTGTAACAGAATACATCAGTGTGGCAAATAGTTTGGGGGTCGTTTTATACATTTATGGGGTGAATTGTGTGCAGCATAAGATGTGGATGGCGTAACAAAATAAATCTGCTGCTCCCAGGCTCCTGTACCCACCAGACACCTGTGGGAGGTGGCTCCTGAGCAGGAATCCGGCTGTGTGTAAATTCTCACTCTCACTGAGCTTATGACCCTCATGTTTCACTGTGGCCTTGCTGCCCAAGCTGCTCTCCAAACACAGGTCGCTCTCCTGGCAGTTTAAATTCAGCATTACACTGCTCTGTGGTAGGAGCATGAAAGGATTCAGGAAAGGCCATGCCTAGGAATAAAATGGGCAAGCACTTGTTCACACTGTTATCGTTTGTATCTTGAAGTCATGTGTATGGAAATAATCTTCCTAACTCACTGCCTTCAGTGTCTAGAATGCCTCTCTCTGGCTCTTATAAAAGTGTCCAGTGTTTAAGTACCTCAGTAAATAATAAATGAAGAACTATAATTGAGTATCTTGCCAAAAATCTTTCTGTTTCTCCTGGCAGGACTTTGATGGGAGGTGGAGGTGTTCAATTCAGAGGTACCAGTGTGAGAAGGAAGTGTTTGGCACAGGCCTGCCTGAGCAGCAGCAGCTCCCGCCGTAAATCCCTTTAGGGGTACCTGAAGTTCCTTGGGTTACTGCAACTGGAGATGGTTGTGCCCCCAAACTATTTAAAGCTTAAAGTGCAAAATAAATCCCAGTGTTCTGTTCGAAAGCTAAAATACAGCTGCTGTATATATATCTCAGCAGGGCTATAGTGCTCTGGCATTTTTCTTCCCTGTCTCAGTCATTGCAAGCCAAGCAGTCAGTTGGATTTGTAGGATTTTTTTCCCACATATTCTTAGAGGAATCCTTCAAAAAGTTGAGTTTTGGAGCGACAGATACAGGCAATGATCATCTTTGCAGCTGAAACAAAGGAGGTATTGTTCTAGCTGAAATGTGACTGGTTCTTAATTGAAGCCTGGGAGTAGATGGAGTGTTAGTAAGGCATTTGTAAACCTGTGTGTAACCTAGATGAGCTTTCTTCAGCAGGATAATGATCTGTTTACTTTGCAGGTATCTTTTTTTTAATCTTCAGTAGCTAAATGAGCAGAGTTGAGAGCTGCATGTTGGACAGTAAAGCATGCAGGGTTTCGTACATGGGGAAGAAGGCAGTGGCTGGAGCAGACAGCTGAAGAGGTGGTGGTTGGATGGATGTGAGGAAGGCACAGCCTTGGGGTGAGCCTTGGGGCGGGGGATATGAGGTCTGTGCTGCTGCCAGGCTCTCAGAGTGACAGTCCCGTTTCAGAGAGTGCCTCGCAGAGGCAGGATGCAAATTTGAAGAGAAAAGATTGCTGTGACTTTGGCAGCGGTGCAGAAAATGGGAAGGAAGAGCTTAAGAACGTGAATTAGAGCAAGGCAACTGCACTCAGAACCAGAGGGGTGGTGAAATGAGGAAAGTGGACAAAGGAGTGTGGAAAGCTTTGTCTTTTGGGAAGGCTTAGATGATACAATGGCCTGATTGGGGAAATGAGATGGCAGGGGGAAGGAGGCTATAAAGATGCAGAAGTGTATAAAGGAAAGATATCTGAGGTTTGTGATGGTGGTGGCAGCTGCCATCAGTTTATTCAGGTGACGGAAAGCTGCAGATGTGCCACTTCTGGGGGAAATTCTGAAACGAAATTGCTTTTGATTCTTAATAAAAGGAAGTTACCAATTCTTGGGGAGACTAAGCCCTGGTGTTTCACCAGAGACTCTTTAAATCTCATTCGAGACTCAGAGACTTCTTACCTCACAGTGCAGCTACATTTTCTAACATGACTAAATTCTCCAACCTCTGCCCAGTGCTGAGCTGGTGAGGTGCAGCAGAGGAAGTTCCCTGCAGCCTGGAACACGTGCAGGGCTCCTCTCTGTGAGCGTGGCCAGGCAGCCTTCAGCTCCACGGGCTGCCCCAGAGCTCTGCCTTGGGGCCGGGAGCTCCTGGAGTAAATCCCTGCCCAGGTGTCCGTGTGGAATGAGATCCCATCTCTGCAGGCAGCTCGTGTGGGTGCAGCTGCCCTCTCTGAAGTGCTCTGGGGTTGCTGCTTTAAAAGCCCGTCTGCCTTTGCTGTGTGTCAGACGGTGCGGGCTGTGTCCCTCAGGATACAGAGCTTTGAGCACTGCTAAAGATTTGGGTCACTGATGAGTGTTGTGAGCAGCATCACAGCAAAACAACCTGCCTTGTTACAAGCTGTATCCTCAGAGAGACTTGGGAATGTTCTTTGAAGGATGGATGTACCATTTCATTTCATGTTTTCTAAAACACCTCTGTTGCTTGTTAAATCAACTTGCTGTGTGTCTCTGGGTGTGCTGGGTTTATTGCCACGCAGTTTAGAGGTCACTGGTGCTTTGGCATTTCCAGTTGCCTGTCCCTGGGCAGCTCGGAGTGCTTGTGCAGCAGCGTGCTCAGGGAGATTGCTGATGGCTTTCAAATGAAATGGATGTTGCAGCAAATGTGCAAATGCAAGAGGAATGATGTGTGGGAGAGAACAAGAGACCGTGCTTATGAGAGGGCTGCTCCGTGACAAGGATTTTTTTTTTGTTGCAAGGCAGAAAATGAATTGAGGGGAAATGAGAGTATTGACTGAGTTGTTTAAATTAATGCTGATGGGTAACAATCCTTTCCTTCCAGCTTTTTTCTTGGGCGACGTCTTCTTTATATGAATGCCACTGTTTACGTTGTTACATAATCTGATTTCATGGTTTGATTTTTATGGCATCATTATTCACAGAAAATCCACTTTTTCTGGAAAATCCCTTCCTTCCACAGTTTATTGATGTATTTATGAGCTCAGTGGTGTGACATCTGACAGCCTGCTCTGTTTTCCTGTACCACTTGCACACATTTCCCAACATGAGTAATGCATGACCGAGAGCAGATAATGCAAAAATAACGCAATGCCATTGGTGTTTTAACAACAAAAAGCACTGGCTCTTTCTGAAAACTTAATTTGCTTCTCATGCAGGCTAAATTAACAACGGGAACGTTTGAAGGCATGTTGTTTCTTTGGTGCTTTGTTAATCCACATCCCCTCAGGACTTGCATCCTTGTACTTCCACCTCAGGAAATTAACAGTTTTGTTTGGGATCAAAGAGTAGTTCAGCTTCCTGGGCCCGTTTGTAGGATGAATACAGATGGAAATTTGTCAGATGTAGGTAGGGACCTACTTGCTAGAAATAGGGAGTGATGTGCTTTCTGTGTAAAATGGCAAAAAAAGCTTTTTGGGTCAACTTTAAGCTGTGGCAACACTACAGAATTTTGGTTTACTCACTGACTTAGAGAAGAGGAGAATCACTGTGTGTATATACATATATGTATGTATATATGTATTCAGTATTGCAAGTTTGTTCTGTACAAGACTGTACAAGAGTTTTATTCTGTTGAGGAATTCCTGAATGTGGAGTTTTGGTACAGAAGTTGTGACAGTGTGCACTGTTTGCCTTTTTGAGAGGTGTGAAGTTGTATTTCAGCGTGGTTTGCACAATGGGGCTGTTTTCAAGTCTTCCAACCTTTGCAGTGAAGCCAGTTTTTGGTTTTCAGACAAAAATGCCTCAAGCTCTTTGAAAATGTATGCTCAGAATTTGCAAAACTTAGTAAGTTCCAGCTAGGACTTGATAGAGAATCCTGTAGGCAGTTCTCTTAGGGCAGGGGAGGACTAGCCAGGAAAACTTGTTATTCAGGCTGTCTCCAGCACACCAGTCCCTCTGGAGACAAAAATCAGACCTGTGCTGTTACACTTGCAAATAACGTTAAGGTTTGGCTTCATGGAGAAGTGCCTCTCCTTCCAGCACCCTGCTGGCTCTGCAGTGACTTAGCAAATCGGTACATTTATATAATTTGATAGCTGGCTTCTTGCTGAGCTATATTGTACTCTGAAAATTCTGAGTCATATGCCTTGACATCTTAGCGCTTTCCTTGGCAGCCTTAAAAATCATGCATTGGACATGGTACTGGGCCTACAGCGCTGCTTTGTCCTTGAAACGCTGCCCTAGAATTGACCGGCTTTGCCAGTGGCTGAAAAGCAGGAAATCGCCCCACCACCAAGATGCTGCTTTCTTTGGGGAGCTGTGGGCAGTGAGAGACAGTCCTGTCCTCATGGAGACGGTTTCTTGGCAGAGCTGGGGACAGTGGCAGTTTCTCCACCCTTCTGTGAGTTGCTGGAGCTTGAGACTTGGGGCACGGCAGTGGAGGCTGAGGTTCAGCTCTCTGGAGTGGCTGGAGAGCAGAGGAGAGAGAGGGTGAGAGGTGGTGGTGGTGTGTTCGTCTGGGAATGTTGCAGCATTTTGCTCTCACTGCTGGCAGGGGAAGCTCTGTAGGCCATGGCCCAAACTTTTTGAAGATCTTGGTGGAAGTTGGATGGTTTGGTCTCTGTAGGCTGAGCTTTCTGTTGGAGGTGTAGTGTGAGTTTTCTACAGACCCCATCTTCTCTGAGGTGTCACTGTTCCAGCTGCTTTAAATTAGTCACACTCTCATTGTGCTGCTGACAGGACTGGCTGGAGGCCTTTTATCTCCCTGCTTAGCAAGTGGTGACTGTTTCTTGTCTCAGGAGTAGTGTACAGTGTCTTACTCTCTTCTGATTCTAGATTGTTTTCCAGAGACACAGCAGTACTGAAAATGTACTGAATTCCATGCTGTTGTTCAGATCAGGAGTGTCTTGACGACTCCGTTTTTGTGCTGCAGACATGTAAGGCAAATGAGGTCATTTTGAGCCTGGAAACAGGGAAATATTGCAATAAAATGCTTTAGAGGATGTTTATGGCAGACTAGGAGAAATGCATTGAGTTTCGTTGTGCAGACCTGTGTTCCTAGAGCAGGCCTGCAAGGTGTGAGCTGGTGGTTGAAGCTTTAGGACTTGCTTTGTTACTTGCTTTGCAGCTTCTTCTCATCTTTCTTAATCTTGGCAAGGTGAGCTGTGCCCCAAAACACTTGTTTGGGTGACCCAGGGTAGGGGAAGGAGCAATTTCTTATCTGTAAATGCGTTTCTCTGTCTTAGATCCACCAATCCGACGGCCCCACTAACGTAGTTGGTCCTGGGCTGGGCAGGTGCCTGGGCTGCCTTGTCTCTAACAGCATTAGCAGTAATTGGGATTTCGTTCAAGAAAGAAGTAGATACACCAAGCTGAAGATGATTGGCTGCTCTCTTTTAACAGACAAGTCTGAGAAGGAAAACCCATTCGAATCCCCTTTCATTCTGGATTGGTGGATCTGAAGCGCAGAAACAAAGTTTCAGGTAAGAAGTCACCCTGTACTATATCTTGCTGCTTCTGCTTAGATGAGTTTGTCCGCACATTCAGTCTCTTGCTTTAACTGCTTTGTGTCCCCCAAGTGTGAGGGCACAGGGAATCAGCTGCTGAGCTTACAGTCAGACAGGGCGTGGCCAGGAAATACAGGAGCCGTACAGGAGGGAATTGCCAGTCTGCTGTGAAACGCAGGCCTGGGAACACGAGGGGAACTTCTGTGTGTGCAGAGACAGGCACAGAGCCATTGGCTGCCACATCCTGCTTGTGGAAGGGGAGAGCAGCCTTGCCAGTGACTGCCTTGGGCTCCCTGTGGAGTTCAGGGAGGTCACAGCCCTGAGTTCTGTCCCTGTCCTCTGATGGGTCCATCAGAACTGGAGAGAACTTCTCTGGCTGCTCCTAGGACAAATTCCTGTAGCTTTTCCTGCTGAAATGCCATTTGAAAGTCTGTTGTGGGCTGCACTTTGAGTCAGCGTCTCAAACCCTTCCTGAGATGTCAGTGTGAAGGTCTGGCCCCAGCTGTTTTGGGACAGGTGTAGGGCAGGGCTGGCAGGAGGAGCCTCACAGGGATAGTGGGTTTATTTCAGAGTAGGGGAGAGTGGTTGTACTTGGAGTCACATTCATCTGAGGTTTGGGAAGCCTGCAAAAGGCTACAACAGGTTATCTTGGAGATGTGTTTGGAAGGTGTGTGTGTGCCTCAGGAAGGCAAGCTGGGTCCCTGGCTGGCAGGAAAATAAAGTTATGTAAGTTTAGTATCATGTCTGGTGTGAATGGGAGAGCTGCACTTCCCAGTGCCCAGCTTCACTGTGAGTTGGTGCTTTGATGGAGTTGGCAATGTATTTCTAAAGTCACTGTGAAACAATGTACCTGGATTCCTTTGGACAGTAACAGCAGTAATGCTAAACCTTTGTGTGTTCTCCTTTGTAGGCAGTTACAGCAGTGAATGGTGAGGCCTCAGTATTCAACCTCCTGTAGCAGAAACTCCTGTAGGTGCTGTTGATCTCATGCATTATTTTAGTTTTGCGTTTGTTTTGCTGGTGTGGTATTTTGTGCCGAAGTTATATTTGAATTTAATTGATAAGTAATTTATAATTAATTTCTTGTGCAAAGGGTGCTGTTGTTTCCTGGTTTGATTTTTTGAGTAGTTGAATTTTGTTTGGTTAGGGTGGAGAAATCTGTTTTAGTGTAACTCCTTAAAATAAACCAGAAGGAGAATCTAAGGGAAGTACTTATTCACCTTAGACTGGCACATTTCTTACATTCTCATCTAGTATCAAATTGAATTTGTTCCACATACCCATCAGACTCACTTTGGAGTTAAAGCTGTAAAATAACATCTTTCTGTGGAATATTTGCTGTTCAGGGTGTGCCTTTTTCTAAAACGAGAGAACAGGGAGGCAGAAGTGAATTTGGCATCTTTAGTGATGAAAACTGAAAAGAGGAAGTAATTTAAAATACACTGAGCAGGAAAAAAAAAAGGGGAAGCATAGATGAGTGCCCCTGCTGATCAAGATCCTCAATGTTATTTAATATTGCTTAACTTTTGGAAACATGCGCCAGCCCTACGAAGGCAGCAGTAGAGCTGAGCAGGATGGAGGCTTTGCTCTTGCCCGTGTTTTGAATGTTACATTTCAGAAAGTACAATGCGAAGCAGCTCTCGGAGCTGTGGCAATGTTCCTCTGCAGCCTCACGTGTGCAGCCCCTGCCTGGGAATCCAGGGTTTCTTCCTGGCAGTCCAGACTCCACAGGCATTGGAACTTGTCGAGTGCTTGTACCCTGCCTTGGCCATCGTAGGATTTATTGTTAGCTGTGTTAGGCCTCACCCTTAAAAACTTAATACAGAAGAGTCTGAGACAGCTTTTAACACGTTAGACAAGTTTCAGCCACATTTTTCTACATGTTTGACTCCCTGCAAGTTTCTCCTGTGTGATTGGCAGTGCTGGGTCTGTGTTCCCCAGTCAGGATGTGCCCTGAGCTGCTGGCTGGAGATGTCTGTAAGCCCCTGTCCTGCTGCAGGACAGCAGAAGGAAAGTGTTTGCTTTAGAAATGGCCCTTTCAATGTAACACAGGGGATGTTAGTGCAGAAAGGTGTATCACACTTAACTGTGGGAGTTGGGGTGAATGTACACGAAGGAAGCAAGGGCTAATCTAAATGCCTTGTGTTTTGGAAAATTTAGATTATTTCAGTTGATGTTCAGAGTGGCTTATGCAAACATCTGAGGATTTTCTTCCCAGTCCTTTGAATCGTCTTGAAAACGAGGTGCTGCATCTCATGAGCCTTATCCTGATGAATAAATTATAATGGAGTAAGATGGTTATTCTATTCAAAGAAATCATTTAATCTTCTCTCCACTGAACCCATATTCCTTTTGTAGCATTGTGCGTAGCAAACACACGCTTTGATCTTCAGGAGCAGAGTGGGACAGCGTTACCATCAGCCTCCTGTGAATTCAGTGTCCTATCTAGAGCATCGCTGTGGTAATGAGGAGAATTTCTCTGATCAATTCTTTTCCCTTGTCTTGCTTTACATTTCCCGATTCCTCACTTAGTGTTTTTCCCCAAATGCAAGAACTTACGTGCAGGCCTTGAATGGCTGTTGGAAGGTTGTTCCATTGAGCAGTTTTTATTGTGAATGGCAATCATTTGGCTAAATTGATTTTCCTAATGGCGCTGTGACTCAGCTATTGGTTACCTATTTTTTTAGAATGATCTGATGGCAATAAAAGAATAATCAAAATTTTTTCACAAGTTAAAATGAGTTTGCCACTCTGTGGATATTTATTTTTGAGAAATTCAGTTTTGCATTTGTAGTTCATGGAAGGACAGAAATAAATGCAAGAGTAAATTACATCTAAAACAACTTTGTTGACCTAGGAGTATAGTTCTGCTAAAACTGAAGCAGATTGCTGGAATGCACAAGTAAAACTCCGTGGAGTGTGGAAATCTGTTGTATGGATGGTATTCCAACAGCCTTCCAAGTCACCCAGGCCCAGTGAGGTTGCATTTGGCCATGGAAAAAGCAGTGATGTGGTGGCACCGATTCCAGCAGGCTTGTGTGGAGCCTGTGAGCACAGGGCACCTGGCAGGGCACAGCCTGGCTGTGGAATGGCAGTAGGAGGAGTCTGGAGTTGGTCAGACAGTTGTGTCTGTGCCTCCTGAGCTGTGCAGTGTTGTACCAAAGGTGCAGGGGCTGTCCCCTGCCAGCCGGGCTGTCCCCGGGGAACTCGTGTCACTGCTCCCTGCATGTCCCACGGAGTGTTCACACACAGACCCTTGGATGCTCTGCTTTCCCACCCATGCACACACTTGGGGCACTCATTCCCAGCCCGGGGATCCACCCCTGCTCTGCTTGGCACTGTTTGAGTGAAGCCCTTATGGGAAAAGCACCAGGTAAGGTCTGGAGGAAATCCCAGCCTGCAAACTGGGAGGGAGTTTGAGTTGGCTGCTGTTCCTGCTGAGTGTAAAATAATACTGAAGGCCTTGAAACAGTGTTACTGCTCATATTCTTTATGTCTTATTGTGGTTAATGCTGATTTTTGGGGAGATCTGAGCTTGACATTGAGTTGGAGGTGGGAGCATAAGGCTTTCCCAGACTGTCAGACTGTCCTCGAATCCAAGTTGGCTTTTCAGAGCACCCCTTAGGCTGCATTAAACTGAGACCCCAGCCGTGGAGAGGGGTTTAAGTAGCACCACTTACCCATAAAATTATCAATATTAAGTGTTGATGGAAATAAAAAAATACCAGTTATGTTGGTCCAGGCCTAAATCAAAGTAAACTAACCAAGAAATCGCCAATGTTGAGTAGCATATGAGCTTATTAAAGCTAAAAGCCTGAAAAAATTCACAGTGAAGGTTGAAGTTATTTGGTTGTACCTTTTTTGCCAGTTTAAATATCTGTTTATAGCCCCATGGACATCCAGAGCACAAACTAACCTTACGGAGGAGCTTCCAGCTTTGCTGTCACAAGAAAGCTGGAAAAAACATTTAGGATTTATAAACTTGAATGACTTTTTAGATTTTAATGTTCAATTTGGTTTTGTAATAAACTGCATAAGAAAAAACTTGTTGCAGGAGGAGTGAATTAATATAATTAGCCATGCTTCTTGGAAAAAATGGAGTAAATCAGCTCTTTTATTTGTTTTACTCTATTTTCCTTTGAAATTGTAAAGTGCCTCTCCTTGCCAATCTTTTTTGGACTCTGTCTAGAAACTGATTTTCAAAAACAAGGATATTTTTGCCTTACGACAGGAATTTCCCAAGCTGTAAACACACCAATAAATTTGGATTCCTTAAGTTATCTTGTATAAATAAAATGAAAGCAGTGAAAAATTCCGAGGTCATAATTTTAATATTTTATAAAACTTGAAGCATAAATCTGGGTTACGTAAATGCTGTCATTCTTGATTATGACACTGCAATATTGCCATGCCTGGCTTGCAGAGGTGTTCTAATTCCATCAGGAATACAGGCTATAGGCATTTCTTGAGGAGTTTAATGGGCTTTAGAGGATAAATGGGTGATGGTTTTTTTAAGGGATACAAAAGTGTGAGGATTTCTGTGTGACAGTATCGGATACGTTGAGAGAAACCATTTCTGGGCATTTTACACTGCTTTAACCAGATTGAGCTGTAATCTGGGAGAAGTCCAGAGTGAAGGAAAACTTTGGATGGTTCAGGGCCTGAGAGAGTGTTTTCAACACCTCCATCCTAAAAGTTCCCACCTACAAAGTTGGTTTATTGGATTCACGCTGCTGTGTGCTTTGCTATTAGTATAAGAAGTCCTTAACATCTGAGCCTTAAAGACATTGAAGCATCTTCTCTTTTTACTGAGGATTTACAGGTTTCACTGGGAATGCAGCATTTTGAATAGGCTGCTTAAATTTGAGATTTAAGATTGGAACCTAAAGCTTGAGATGTAATTCCTGGGGTAGACCACCAAAGCAGTTCTTTGTGTATGGAATTAACATCAATCATCTAATAATAAAATTAGAGTACGAATCTTTCCAAGCACAAAGCATTGAAGAGATCAGAGTAAGGGTTTCTGTGTCTGTTCCCTCCTTGCCCTGGAGCTCAGAGCCCCTCTCAGCTCTGCAAACAGGGCCTCCAGGTGATCCACAGCCCTCAGAATGTGAGGCAGTTAAAGCTTTGCATTGCTAATTACCTTATCCCTTAAAATCTGAGTTTCAGTTGGCCTTCCCTTAACCTGTGCAGTTCTGTTCTCTGTGTTCTCATTTAATTCTGTGCCTGTTGGCCACTGGCATTTTCCCCTTCCTAGACCTTATTAAATAGGGCTGCATCTCCCTGGGCTGCTGGCGAAAGCAGGGCCAGTGCAAAGGGAAGGCCTGAGCTGAGGCTCCTGCTATGCAAAGTGGAGTCTTTGGAAACCTGTTAAGCTTTTATTCATGACAGGGTCAAGCAATAACATGTCAGGGAAGCACACAAATATTTGCACGTTCCTGTTTCGGTGTGAAGTGGGACACAATATTGAATTTGTAGCATTGTGCAATATCAGTGCTGCAGCTGAGCGTCCAGGGAGTTTTATAAACCCTTTCATGCAGGGTTTTGTAATACTGTGAAAAGGTTTTTGTGTGGCTTAACCTTGGTGTGGAAATGGCCTCAGTGTCTAATGCATTTTGAATTAAATTTTAAAAAATGTTCTCAAGTTACCCATTTTTCCCTTAAGTGCTTAAAATTCAGTTTATTTAGCTAGGGTAGTTCCTAAACCCCCACACATAATAACCTCTAAACCAGTGATTTTTAGCTTATAATTTGTGGACACCTACAGGTGGAGATTCATTATAAACATTGTACTCAGCTTTGTACACCTGATCTGAACATCTCAGGAGAGGAGTTTGCTGTGGTTTTTATTAATGACTTTTATTAAGTCATGTGAGCAAAGTGACTTTTTTTTACCAGGCCTGAATATTTAAAAATGTGTTTGAGCTTTATTCAACACCTGCAGCAATGCCCTGAATTTTGATGGTTCAGTGTTGCAGAACCCCCATGCAGATATTGTCCTAAATAGGAATAAAGAATGAAACAGATGGGAAAAGATGTTTCTTGAATTATACACTCTTGTTTTGAAAAACAGACGTATAAAAAGTGTGTATGTTCAATCAGTGGGTTTTAACAGTACATCCCATCTTTTTTGAAAATATGAAAACCTCTTTCTTTTGGTGTCTTGTTGAAGTTAAGGTAGTTCCCCTGTTGTCACTGGTTGACTTGTCTTAGAAGAGTCTTGGGAACTAAATTTCAAATGTTAGTGTGAGGACACGTCAAAGTAAATTACTGCAAACTAATTACAGATATACTGGATTAATTACTTTATAGCTAAATCCCATTTCGCTAAACTTGAAATAAACTTTTAAAAACTTTTAGTAGTTGAAAACTCTGTTTTTATTTTGCTATTAAAGAAAGAACAATACAATAAAACATAAATATGACTATTTTTACCCCTGTCTGTATGATATATGCTCCCACTCTTCCCATGCCAAGTGCGTAGCACAGGACATCCCTGTGAAATCAGCACCTTCCTGCTGGATAAGAGAGGGAATTTCAATGTGTTTTGATGCTGCTAGGGGCATTCTTGTGCTGGTTTTCCTTGAATTTCTCTCCTTAGCATGGAGATGAAAAGATGAGTCTTTCTTTTGTTTTATTCATAAGATATGAAACCAAAAAAGGAGTTTTTAACCCCTTCGGGTGCTCTGGGCTCTCTCCCCCTCCTCAATCCTGGCACAAACTGCTTTCTGTGTGGCTTCACCTCCGGTTATTCCACTTTCAGCTTTGACCTGTGTGGGGCTTTTCTTTTGAAGTTTTGGTGTTTGTTGTAACTGAATTGGAAGCCTGTATGGAAAATAGTGAAAGCTCAGTCTGTGCCAAATATTGGAGCTGGGTTTGTGCACTGCTTTGTGCTGAGGAATTGAATCCTTTTCCCTAACCTTATCTGTTGTATGTACTACTCTGTCCTTAAAAGGAGCTGGGAAATAGTATTGGGGAGCTACAAAAGTTTTGGAGAGTCTGTCTGCATCAAATTCCTTCAGCTTCAAAAAAGAAACAAAAGGGATCTCGAGACTTTTCCTAACTTCTCGTGTCAGCAATGGGGAATTTGGTAGTTACCTTGGGTGGCAGGATGAATAACAAATGTATCCAGGGGATAATTTGGCTTTAGGATATCTTCAACTACAATTCCAACATTTCCCCCCACTTTATTAGGATACCTTGACTAAGCAGAACTTGGTCAGGCAATCTGAACTTACCTGTGGTTCCTCTCTAAAACATGCTCCCGTTGTCAGGTTGTGTGTCTCAGTGCAGCCTGGGACCTCACCTTAACGCCGGCTTTGCTGTCGGAATAAAGAACCACGATCTGTTTGAGAAAGCTGAGACAGTGGGGGAGTACCGAACCTTAATTCCCAAAGCTCCTCCAGGTGGATCCTGAAGCCTTGCCACCCCAATGGCGCCTCCTGGCCTCCTGTGCGGGGCTCAGCTGGGCAGGGATTTTGGCTAGGCCTGTTTGCTGGCTGAGGCCTCTGCCCCAGAACCTCTGCTGGGGGCAGCAGTGTGTGGGTGAACTAAAACTCTCCTGCTACTGGGAGTAAGTTAAAATGTTCAGCTGGGCACTAGAGAGCCATGAGGTTACAGATGGGGAAAAGGAGCTCAGGCCAGAGGGGTGGCTTGTCCTTGTTTGCTGCACAGGATCTTCAGTGGTTATTTTACCCTTGGCCGCTAACGTGTGATGAATGTAGAAATAACATAGATAAGTACCCACGTTAACATACTAATGAGTTGCCTGCCTTGAGTGATTTGTTGTGGCATCTAACTGCTTCTTCTCTTCCTTCCTTTTTGTCACCCTGCAGTGTTCTGTGCCAAGGTCTTTGTGGCTAGGCTGCTCCAACCTGGTAGAGAGCATGTGCGCACTGAGATGCCTGCAGAGCATGCCCAGTGTCAGATGTCTCCAGGTGCCTTTCTTCTTTCTTGTTGTAAATGTTATGCTGTTGAACTTGTGTTAAACTCTCAGGACTCTGTTTAATCAAATTGTTAAGTCTGCTAAATGTTTTTTGTGCATCCTTTTCTGAAATCTTCTACTTAACTGCATTGTAGGAGTGACTCTTTAAGGGCTTTCTGTGCAGTAGGGCTGGGGGGTGAGCTGTTGTGTTTTATTGCCTGTTTACTGAAGTTGTGATATCAGTAGCATAGTTCTGCATGTTGCCTGCTACGTTTTGCTTTCTCGTTTAACTTTAAAAATAACATAATGAGCTTTGCCATTTCTCTTAAATTTGCAATGAACTGACCAGCCTGTGATATCTGTGATATTTGATAATTTAGAAAGGATAAGGTTTTTATTTGCTCCTGAGTGTGGTCGTGGGTGTAGCCTTACCGTAGTCTTTGCACGTGTTTGAATGCAGAATAGTGAGTATGGAGTCCTGGGGTCTTTGGGTTGCCCTGTTAACTCAGTTTTTTAACTGTTAAGAAGGGAAGAACAAGGGATGGGGGGAGGGGAGGGAGGTTGCTCTGCATAGAAAACCACTAAATCCTAAGTTCTCTGTTGTTTTTCTTCTAGTAAGCTGTTGGAGCTGAGCCTGCATAATTTGTAGATGGGGAATTGCTGCTTCACTGGTTTGGGAGGGATTGAAAATGATAAAAAGGGAGCTTTTGGGACCAGTTAACAATTTTGAACTCCCAGGGTGTTTACCTTGGAGAGAAAATGCTGGACATGTGTAGTTACTGTGTGGCACTTCCTGAAATGTTTCTGAATGTAACATTTTTTAGCAGAACGCAAGGATTATTTAACATTAGTTTCTTTTGTAACATAAGAGCATTATTCAGTGGTTCAGTCTTTCATGTGTATAAAATGAGTACTTAAAAGAAATTGCTTTTTTGTGAATGAAAATGAACAATTGAGTTTTGTGTGTCACTCCATTTGAGGTCAGCCACTGGACATCATCCATGTCTTACCTTAGAAAGTGACCAGTTATTGCAAAACATCTCCTCTCACCTGTGAAGTGTGGCCACTGGAAATCCAGCAAATCTGAATTTCAGAACCAGATATTCCTTCAAAATTTCTGTTAAAATACAAATCTATTTTTCCATTTGAATATTTCCAGCTTTGAAATACTGTTCAAAGAAAGGACAAAACTCATGTCCAAGACAAACTCATAGATGGATAATTCAGTTTTGTAGAAATGAACAGTCTGATGGCCAAATAATGCTTATAGAACATGCCTACAGTCACGTCAGGGCGGAGTCCCAGAGGTTTGGTGTCTGTCTCGGGAATATTTGCAAGCTGCTTCTAATGTGACATCTCCTTGCTCCCTTTCCTGATCCTCAGCATTGACCCTTTCACTGGGAAAAAACCCTTTATTTTAGTGGGAGTTCTGAATTTCTTTTTTCCCAGGATCTGTTCTGTCAATGGCCAAAGAGCATCTCAGAAGATGTTAGTGAGTGGTCGTGGCTGGTTTTAAGGTGGCTGGTGATGTTGGGAGTGTGGGAGGAAGGGCCAGGGTGGTTTCTAGGCTGCTTCCCCAGCCCTGCTGAGGGTGAGCAGTGGCTGTGGGACAGCTGCTCCTGGGGCTGTTCTCTGCAGAGCCAGGGCTGCCATCCTGCACTTGCTGCTTCATTTTGTGACCTTCTCTCTACCTGACTTGGGAAGTTATGATTTCAGCCTCGCTGTGTTTATCACCTTGAGAACTATTGCAAGCCAGGAGCAGTTGTGCTGTCACTGATGTATTTTGTGTGGTTGGGATGGATCTTGGTTTCCTGGAGCACAGCCTTGGGCAGGCCTGGCTGCTGGACCCCCCCAGTGGATTCCAAAAAGCCGCCTCAGGCCAGGGAGCTCCTTAGCAGGTTTGGGCCCTGCAGGGCAAACTCCTGGTTTGGGAATTGCCCAGACTCCTTAGTGTTGGATCTGAGAACTTGGACTATCCCTGGTTTCTTACAAATCAACTCCACTAGGTGCATAAACTGTGAATTGAACAGGGGAGAGCTCAGCCCAGGCTGGGATTTAGTTAATTGGTGCAGAGTATGTTGTATTACAGACTTCTGTTGGTAATGCTGATGACAGGATAAGGTACAAACCAGTTTGTTCATCAATGTGCTGCTTTATAGATGCCATTTTGGGGAGCCTGTTGTCACACAGATATGGTGTCATATAGTTTAAACGCAGGGCTAAGGCAGCTCTCATGTAAGAATGTGACACTTGGAAAAGTTTCTCAGACCTGTCTTGTTTTCAGGAATTGTTACAGCTCTGTCAGCTGTCATGAGAGCCCCACTGAAGTACCAGTTAATTTCTGTAAGGCTTCTCTGTTCCGTGTGCCAGTGGGAATTTCACAATCCCAGAACATCTGTAGCCCTGTAATAGTAGCACTTAGGTTAACAAATTATGAAGTACATCCCTGCAAGGGCAAGCACAGTGTTCAGGCAGGTGGAGTTGCTTTGAGGCTGTGGGAGCTCGGGGTGTGGAAGGAAACAATGCTCAGTGTCCAGCCTATTGCACTTCAGGAGTGACTGAGGGGGATTTCACTAGGCCTTGGCTCCCTGGTGGTGTTGGGCTTGTGCTTTGCTGCTGGTGCACCCTCCTGATGGATTGTCCAGGGAACAAGAGGGAAGAATGTCCTGAGCAGGAGAGACCTGGGACACCTGTGCTCCAGGGGACAGCACTCTTAGGGACAGGGTGGAGTTGTTGGGGTGTTTGCAGGGCCAGTGGTTGGATTTTGATTGTCCTTGTGGGTCCCTTCCAGCTCAGGACATTCTACAGTTCTATGAAATATTGTGCCAAAATAAAAGCTTTTTCTTTTTATTAAGGTTTGATTGTTTTTGTAGAGCTGCAACCAGAAGAGTCTTTGAGACTTTCGGAAGTGTCTGTGAAGGATTATTTTTTAAAAAAAAACCGTTCTCCTTTTGGATGTGTGACTCAGTGATGCCTGAAGAGGAACTTGGAAGCAAAAGTGGCACCAGCTGCTTTCCCCATTTATTATTTTTGGCACCATGACTTGCCCTTCATTGTTTCCTGAGCTCAAAGCCCACATAGAAATCAGGTGGGGCAGACACCAGGAGCTCTTGGTTCTGTAGCACACATTCAGTTAGGGTGAAATGATTTAAAGGAAGTGCAGGAAGGGAAATTCAGAAGCTCTTGGGTGATTCACAGAAGTTACCTGGGAGTTGTATCTGTTGAGTGTGGTGTGTGGAGAGTGAACAGGCCAGAGAGAGGGAAGAGCAGTCTTCAGTCTGGAGCCTTGGACAATCTCTTCAGGAAGCTCTTGCTCAGCCCTGGGGCTTTTTCAAACCTTTAGGCTTCAGCAGTCACCTGCCATCCACCTAAAGGAAGAGAGGAGGGATTAGGTTTGCTCTGCCTTTCTGTGATGTTGTTAACAATCATCAAACCTAAGAAGGCTGTTTAAAATGAAGCTGTAGCATTTCAGCAAATCCCCTCTGCCCATGGATGGGGAGGTGTTCCCGTTCTCAGTCTGGGTGTGTATTCTGTGCTTTTCCTCATGCATTACAATACCTTCATAGTGCCTGCACTTTACTGGAGAAGTATTTGCTTTCTGCGTTCTGTGAGTTGTTGGTGAATGCAGAAGAGAGACAGGTAATTTATTAAAAAATATTTATTCCTGTTTGTGGTACTTGAGGTTTGCTCTCATCTACTCTGTCTTTTGGTTTAATTGATATTGTTAGGAAATAAAGTCCCTGACACTTAACACTTGTTTCTGTTGCATGGAGAAGCACGTATAATAATAAGCAGTTAATAATACTTGAAACTGCTACCAGGCCTTAGTTTTAACTGCTTAATTATCTTTAATGTTGTTTTTGTACATGAACGCACTGGTATCCAATAGCTCCTGTTTTCACTTGCTTTGATACGGATTTCTCTGCAAGATTAAAACCAAAACTCTTGTTTAGGTCTTTAGAAAACTGGTTCTGTTACCAGTTGCATGATGCAACCCTGTGGATACAGCACCTTCCATGGCCTCATCCTTGGAGCACTGCAGGGTTTTGAGTGTGTTCTGTGGGACTGATTTGGGAAGTGGCTCCAGCAGGGCTGCCAGGCAGAGACACGTCCAGGGTTCTGGGCTCTGTGAGTAAACATCTCCAGTGTGGAGTGAACACTGCTCATTAAGCAGCAGAAGATAAGAGCCCAGGCATCACTTTGAATTATTGCATAATGGAGGAGGTGATGAAATAAGTCTTGGGAAATGAATTATTAGAGAGATGTAATGAAATTACCCAGTAACCAAATCCTGCCCCACCAAGTTTCTTCCCTGTCTTCAGTTACACTTTTCTTTCACTTCTTTTTTAAAAGAATCATTTTCTCTCTCTTGTAAAACTCTGCTTAGGCTTCCTCATGCTTATTTACACCCTCCCAAGGTCTTTGGGGTTGTTAGAAAAGATTCTTTCCTTTACCTTTCCATCTATTCTTAAAGTTTTCAGCTTAATTGCGTATAGTGCCCTGCTCCTCTTTCCCTTTGTGTTTGACATGGTGTGTGTGGCCTGGAAGCTTTAACAGTGTTCATTGACTGTAGGAACAAGAAATGTCTCACTTCCCGAGTTGCCAGTGGGAGATGTCAGCTTGTTCCTCCACAGGCCAGATCTTAAGACTCATGCAGTGGCTTTTTCAAACTTGAGTCTCCCCTGACTCCTCCCAGCCCGTTCTCCCAGTACTCCAGAGGGTTGGGATAGCACCCTTAGCTTTACCTGTCCTTTATCCTTGGCTTCTGCCCAGCAGGATGTCAGGCTACATAGGTGCTCCTGGAGCTGCATTTTCCTTTTCATGGAGTCTCCATCCCTAGAGGTGGCACTCAGTGCTCTGGGCTGGTGACAAGGTGGGCATTGGGCACAGGCTGGACTCGATGGTCTGGGAAGTCTTTTCCAGTCTTACTCTTACAGACCCTGTGATTCTCACAGCACATGTCCTGGAGGTGGACAAGCAGTAGGAATGTGACATTGACTTGGTTCTTGCTGCTGTCATTCCTTCCTAGGGATTGACAGGAGTGTTTCAATTGATAAGTGGAAGCTGTCTTCACAAAAATGGGGCTCCTAAAACCTGTTTCAGTTGGCCACTTTGTAATTTATTACTGTTCTGGAGAACCTATTTGCCAGTGGCAGGTGGAGTTCTGGAGCATCAGGGTGTAGATGTTTATTCCTTACTCCAGCACTCCCTGCAAAGGCAGTTACTAGCAGAGAGGAATCTCAGTGCTATCACAGCTGAGCTGGGGCACGAGGAATCCCTGAAGGGTTTGGGTTGGAAGGACCTTAAAGCCTATCTTGTTCCACACCTCCCGCCATGGGCAGGGACACTTTCCACCATCCCAGGCTCCAAGCCCTGTCCAGCCTGGCCTGGAACACTTCCAGGGGTCCAGGGACAGCTGCAGCGTCTCTGGGCAGCCTGTGCCAGGGTCTCCCCACCCTCAGAGGGAAGAATTTCTTCCGTGTATCTAACATAAATTTCCCTTCTTTCATTTTAAACACAGAAGTTTCCAGAAGGAAGTTTATCTTTCTGTTTATTGATGTTACAATTTAGCATTAACTTGCTTAAGCTTCCGTTTGTTTTTCTTTACTAATTTTGAGCTTCTGTTGATGTTTCTATTCTGATACCAGAAGGAAGCACAATAACAGAAAGTGTAGTTGGAAAAACTTGTAGTCGAAAGCTGAGAACTGAACGTGAAAAGTTCTTCATCCTCTTTTCCCAGTACAAATTCAGGCACAGACATGATGCGTTTTTCTTAAAATGACAGCGAGTGCTGGAGATGGGCTCTGCTCAAACCTTCTCCTTCAGAGCATGAAATCACAAATGGGAAATGATGAGTGGCCTGTCACTCTGGAGCCTGCATCCCTTTGGAAATGTTATTCTCTGCAGCTGTTAAAATGAGTTGTCATAACCAGACAACTGCCTTGCTGCTTCTGTTAGGTCTGAAGTCATTTACAAATACCTCTTTGACATGTTTTCTGGTATTTTGCCTCAAAACAGTGAAACTGGTACCATTTCTTTTTGGAAACAGTCCAACAGATCCATTAAAAAGAAATATGTATTTGATGCCTTTTCTTTAAAGGAACAGGATGTTCTCTCCAATATCTGAAATACTCGTGCTTGTCCCTGCGCTTAAACAGACTTTTCAGAGACAGAGCTTTCAAACCGAGGCCAGCAGTGTAGAAGCAATTAAAGCTACCCGTGGTGGGTCTGGGGGCAGTGTGGGCAGGGGAATGGCCTGGATTCCCCAGCCCCTAAATCCAAGGTAAAAATGGCCAGTTTTCCTTCTGATAATCAGCAGCAGTGCGTTCCAGTGTTGTTCCTTCTGGCTGGAGTCTCCTCTCAGTGAAAAGTAATACCAGTTTGGGGTTTGTTTTCAGCAGTTCCTTGTAATAACTTTATTTTTTTAGTTCTCAGTGTGGGTGTTACAGCTTTTGAGGCCTGATCGACAGCTCAGTTTGGTGGTAGTTGCACAGACTGCTGCTATTTTGCAAAGGGTAACATTGCATTTTATTCCCCGTGGTGCTCCAGTGCTTGGCCGTCCTGTTCATCCCCACCATATCCCAGGCTATTTCCTTTGGAGTGCCCAAACTGGGATGAGCACTCTGGATGCAGTCTGGGAGTCCCTTACAGTCACAGGAGCTTCTTGTGGTGCTTCCTGATGGTGTGGCCAGCCATGGCTTGGTGCTGGATTGACTCCAGGAGGATGGGGAAATGTGAAATGCAGCGATTGCTTTTGCCAAGCATGATCTATTATCTGAAGAGAAGGGTTCTGATAAGCACTTCTCTGTTGTCCTTTGTGTATCTGAGTGCTTCTGGCTTTATGACTTTATTAACTGAGCCTGTTCATTCTTAGGGGCAAGAAGAAACTTTCTCTGTATTGGGTCAGTTCCTAGTGTTTGTTTGGAAGTGGAAGTGAGTGGTTACTGGAGTAAATCCCAGAACCAGAGCTCTGCTCTTTGCTTTCCTCAGCTGAGGAGCAGAAATGTGTCCATGATGTGTAAGAACCAGCAAATGGAGTAAATATCTGTGAGTTTTCGTTCCTGATTTGCCTGGGACATGATGTGCCTCCGTCACTTGTAGCTGGCTGTGGCTCCTGCTGAGGATTCCAGCTGTATTCCCTGTGGTCAGCAAAAGGGGGGAGCAGCCTGTGAAACCATGTGGCAGGCTGGGGTCACCTGTGGTGGCCTCCCCTGGCTGGCACCATTTGGGCACTGCCAACCACTGACCTTTCTGCTTGTGGGGAAGGGATTTGGCTGCTACAAACAGCTTGATACACATGAGTGCTTTTTTTGGACTTTGTTGTTTTCAGTGGTTTTTGGAGAGCACTGAAGGTCATACACTATCATCCTCAGGGTGCCAAGTGTGCTTGAACAGAAGAGTGACCCTTTTCAGGAGTCGGGTCCTCTTGGTGGGCAGTTCACTCATCTTAGTCTTCTCTTCAGAAGTGGCCAGTATTCAGAAGTTAGTAATTGACTTAATCACTGATCTTTATTAGTGAGATGAGGAGGAAATGGTGATATGAGTTCCTCTTGGATATATCACTAAGCTGCTGCTGCAGGAAGGACTTGAGAACACAGAAAAAGTCATGGGAGCTTAGAAATCCAGTCCTTATTCCTTTGCGTGTCTTGCTGGGCTGCCTTTTGCTAGTGTTTCTCGCCTGTTCCATGCAGAGATCCCAATCTGTGCTCTCCACACTGGGAAGGATATGTCCCTGTGGAGGCAGGTTCTCCATGGTGAATTCATGGATCACCACAAGGTACTGCACCTTGCCTCAGCAAATGCAGTGCCCGTTGCTCAGAGCTGCAACAGTGAGTGTAATGTCAGACATAAACCGTGTCCCTCAGAAAGCCTAACACAGTCCCACTAAGCCTGAGAGATTTCACAAGTGGTGGGCAGGAGCTGTTATTCCTGATGGCTCTTCTGAAGCATCTGCGGAAGGGATGGTGTTAGCCTCAGCCTCGTTGCTTTCTCAGCCTCCTTTGGAAGAGAGGATTTTTTCTCTGTCTGATCCTGTTACGGTGGAAAGAAATGTGTTAGGAAACGTGCCTTGCTCCCTGCCTGCCTTCTGGCAGTGCCGTGCTCATGCTGGCAGGGATGGAGGAGGGAAATTGGCTGAGGAGAGGAGGAGCTGCACGGCAGTCTGTTCTGGGTGTATGTGACACAGTTCTCTTCCTTGCAGGTGTTGTCTCTTTCCCACAGAGCAATTTTCTAGGAAACAGGAATCTATAATCCAATATTTCCCACCAAGGTTGAAACTACATTTGTGCGGTGTCTTTGCACTGCAGACTCCTCATCAGACCCCCCTAGCAGGAGGCTGGGTCCCTTCCCCGGGGGAATTCAGCTGCTGTTTGGTACCAGTGTTGATGGTTTTGCTGATTCTGATGGTGCCACTGTGAGTCACCATCTAAAGGACACTTATCCTTTCCATGTGACAGACTCCTGGGTGCTTAGCAGGCTGCTCATTCCCAGCTTTCCCTGAGCCTCCGTGATTTGCATCTGATGAGTTGTTTTGTAGGCCTTCAAGAGTCTTCACAGAGGTGGTTGGTTTCTTGTGATCCTTTGAAATGGTGCGAGAATCCAAAGACATCAAGGGAGGCACCAGATTCAAGGGTAGTACAGCTGGCTACAGCCACAGCAGGGAATTGAGCAAATTGTACCAGTCCCCATCTGGCAGGGCTGGAGGAAGTGGCACAGCAGAGAAAGAAGGAACTATAAACTGAGCTTTTTACTCCTCTGTGTAATATTTCTGTGGCAAAATAGTCCCGTTTGCAAAGCCTCCCTGCGGGAAGGCTTTGCTTTCTCTCCGGGACTGTCCCCGTGTTCAGAAGTGAGGGCCAGCAGCTTTCCTTCCTCAGTGCCGTCCTGCCCAGGCCTGAGGGAGGGGATGCTGCTGGCACTGCCACGGGCACAGCGCTGGGGCTCGGGTGCACCAGGGGTTGGTGTCAGCTGGCCCTGGCTTTGGTTTGCCAGAGCCACAGCTCTGACACCTTTCTCTCACACAAGAAGCTGTGTTGTGACATCAGGCACTGATGTGGTATGGATGGAAAATAATCTTCCAAACGCAGGAACCTGAGATGTGGGGCAACTGTTCCTGCTGTTCTCAAACCCTGTTCTGTAGAGTCTTACAGTGAGGTGCTTTTTGTATTCATCAACTGGATCTTGAAGTTGTGGAGAGAGAAGTGGTGCCGACCTTCCAGGTCAGGAACATTTACTATCCATTATATAAATCATGTGAAATCTAAATTATGCAATTGCACATGCCTTTGAATAGCCAGATAAAATCAGCACCGGAGTGCAGAGTGTCTGCCTAACCCCAGGCAAGGCTGGGTGGATATTTAAAAAAATGATTTGAGTATTTTTTACATCTTGTGTTACTGAAGGCTTTTTCCTTTAGCTGCAGTCAGGCTGCAGCCTTCATGGAGATAAGGTTTTCTCCAGGTTCTGAGTTGCTTGGATATCAGCAGTTCCAAACGCACACTGATCTTGTGCATAAACAAAAGCTTGTGTTTCAGACAATTAGTGAGTGATTAGAATTTCCTCAGCAGTTGTGAAGATTGATACACTTTCATGAGCTGCCAAGTCTGGAGTACACTGCTGTACATGTCTGGAGGAAACAACTGAACTTAGAACAGGACAGGATTCTTCCTTGGGGTAGCTTACTAGTTCTAGGCTTCAGTTTTACTGAATTTTCATTGCAGTGGCTACTTTTTCTGTATTTCTCTTGCATGCAAATACCTTCTACTTTGAAAAAGATCGATAATTGAGGGTTACTGCAAGTTTAGTGTTTCATACTGTTCAGTGGCTTTGAGTAACCTTTGTGTAGCTTTTACTGTAAAAGTTTGTGTAGAAGCCTGTTCAAAACCTGCTTAAAGTTTTGCTTATCCTTGGGGAAGAAGAGCAAAACCCAAAGCAAAATAAATTCTTGAACAGTCCTGGTGCCAGGGCAAAGCAAGAAGGGATGTAAAAGAAAGTACTGGATGTTTAATTGAAGTTAATTCTTCATCTTTTGGTTCTCCAGTCCATGTGCCTTAGTATTTAATGGCAATAAATTTGTGGCTGTGGGCTTGTAGTTGTTCGGAGCTGCTTATTTTTAAATTATTCTTCATTTATCTGTGCTGTGTGCTGTTTGTTGTTCAGCCACTTCCTCAGGCTGCAAGTTCGTGCCTGCTGCTTCTCTTCCTTCTGTTCCATGTTGTTTTCCTTGAGGGTTAGAGGGCTGCAGGGCTTTTCATGGAATGGTTTGGGTGGAAAGGGACCTTAGAGCTCATCCTGGTCCATCCTCTGCCATGGGCAGGAGCACCTTCCACTATCCCAGGCTGCTCCAAGCCCCGTTCAGCCTGGCCTTGGACACCGCCAGGGACTTTCTAGACCTCAGGGAAAGACAGAAGTACTGAGCAGTAGTGGGTATGAGAGAAAAAAAAATCAATCAGGCTTTGAAAAAATGGCTTTAAGGATCGGGATCTTTCCCTGGCTGCAGTGTCTGAGGTCCTTGAGTGTCCCCTCCCTCCCACAGCTCTTCAAACCCCTTGTGCTGAGGGTTGTGCTTTGGGCTGGCACTTTGAGGTAACTCCCTTTGGTTTGATATGGAAACAGCAGGAGAGATCTGAACCTAAATTCCCTCTGGGAAACGAGGAACAACCTTTGAAGTATTTTAACTTTGCATCAGGCAGCCAAGTTGCAAATGTGTAGTTAATCTTAACAGAGGCTAATTTATTTTTGATTAATTTGAACTGGTCTAATTACTAGCTTAGCCTGAAATTTCCTTCCCAGGTGTTACTTATTCTACCTTTAATCCGGAATACTGTTAACACTTATTAATTGTGTGGGGCAGAGTGGTGCCTTCTGCCTTGTTTACCCGTGAATGTGGTGCAGAAAAAAATGTCCAACTTTTGCAGCTTTTGGAATTAGATTTTGCCTTGCCCTGGAGTGGGGGTGTCCACACAGCACCTGGGGTTTTGGCAAGGATGCTCCATGGGAGCTGCAGGGCTGTAGGAGGTGATGGGGCACGTTCTGGGCTGTGAAACAGCAGTGCTGATGGAGCAGTTGGGTGTTGCAGGGATGCATCAGCTTGCTCTGGAGTGTCTTGGCTGCTCCTGGAGCCCTGGAATTCAGCTGCTGTTCTGTGCTCAGCCCTCGGTCAGATGTGCTAATTTGAGCAGTCAGCACTGAAATGCAACTTCAAATAGTTTGTTTTCCTTTTACAAGTCCTATAAATGATGAGATGAGTGGATGTGAAGAGGTCTCTTTGCATCTGCTCTAAAAGGAAGAAAAGCAATGATAATCTTGAGCCAGTATTTTTCCCTTCAAGTTTTCTGTTTTGGATGCTTTTTCAATACAGGAAATAAAAGCTAAAGGGGCTCTTTACTAAGCATTGAGAGCATTTCTAAGGTAGTAAATACTGCTTAATGTTTTAATTTTAACAAAAAAATCCCCAAAATCTTGACATACCTAATCTCCTAACTGCCTAACCAAATCCGGTTATTTAGACTAGCTTCTGATACAGTTGTAGGTGCAGATGTTCTGAACAAGTAACATGGTGTAGTCCAAGCTTTAAAAACTTAAGCTGTGCTTTTCCTTCAGAACTTTCAGTGAGTTCACTGTGTAATATAGTTTGAAGTTTCCCATGAGTCTTAGAAGTACAGAGGAAAAACTGTTCTACTTTGGGATGGATTAAGATTAAAAGTGCAGATTCCACGTAAATAAATTCATGTGGAAAACAGATGAACTGTTAGTGCAAAACTACTACTAATGATTGTAGCTGAGAACTTGGGGTAACTTCTCTTAATTTAAAAAAATGAATTGAAAAAGCAAACCAGTACCTTGCTCCTAATATCTGTACCTTCCTACAGCCAGTCTGTCAGGACCATGTTTCTGGTATAAACATTTTGCTGTTAAAAAATGTTATTCACAGGCAGAAAGGTTTTCTCTTTTGAGGTATTTGGCCTCTGGAGCAGTGAAAGGTAATGAGAAATGTTTTAAGCAAGTGACTGCAACTGTTAGCAGTGGTATAATTGATAAGCTTGAGGACTGCTTTGATACACAGTTTGAGTATTGAGGTTTTGCTGCTCTGGCAGGAGTGTGGATTGGGATTCCTGCACACGTCAGTGTCTGCCAAGGAAGGCTGAGTGACTGGACAGTGAAAGGCATGAACCTGAAAAACAAGCACCACTTGTAGGCCGAAGGTGGAATTAAAGCTCCTCTTGGGCTGGGCAGGGGCTGCAGAGTGCAGGGATGGGAAAAGGAAGCCAGTTTTCATCTGAGTGAGCCTCAAGTGAGGCTTTGCAGGTAGCCTTGCAGGGAGTCACCCCAAGACACTCCTCTTACTGCTGGCTGCTCTTGCACAAGCTGGGAGAGTATTACAATTACTATTATTAATATTTTATTGATTGAAAATTTCCCCCTGGGGAAATTCTCAAACTCAGCACTGGGTACCTTAACATAGCCCCCAGCGCTGGCCTGGCTGAGGTGCCAAGTGCTTTTGCCATTTCTCCTGATCCTGCATCCGTGGTGCTCTCTGTTTGAGGGGCAGGTGGGCAGAGAGTGATTTCTGTGTATTTGGGCTCTGGGTTTCCATCCAGCACAAGTGTTTGCACCATGTGCAAGTTTTGCAAGCCTTGCTTTGGTGCTGGAGTGGTGCAGGGATGAGTCATCAAATTGCTACAATTACACAATTCCCTGTTCATTGTCCTTGTAAATACTAGGTGTTTTTATAGGATGGATACAGGCAGGTTTGGGTTACTGACTCTTTACTCCAGACACTCAGAGCATTAAATGAGAGTTTAGGGTGTCTTTGGAACAGTTATGCAAGGAAGGTGCTGTTAGATGTGATCCTGCAGTACCTGTTGAGGGAAGGCTGCCCTTCAGAACTAACCAGTTACTGCATATTTAAAACCCAACAAAACCAAACAAACCCCTACTGGATGTCTCCTGGGATTGCAGTAATTACGTTGTTTTTCTGGTGACATCAGCTTGCTGCATGGAAATAGAGGCATGCTGGAAAATAGCTCTGAACTTGGACAGAAGTGGAATTGTTTTGTTTCTTATGACAACCTAAATTGAACTAACAGTCAGTCTGTGAATATTTTTGATGTGAATCTTTCTGAGAACGTATAATATATTATATGTATAATATATTATACGCAGGAGTTCCAAAAGCCACAGAGTGATTTTGCTGTTATGGTTTTCCATCAGCTGTAGTCCTTCACAGGCTGGGGTAAGGATTAAAGTCCTGCCCTGCCAGGCAGGCTCAGGCTGCAGTTTGAGCACATATATATAGATGTACAGGAGATCAACAGTTAATTTGTAATGTGTTTAAGGTGAGGACTGATACTCTGGAAACAAAGTTAAAATAGTGGTACTAATTGCCAGTCATCAAAGCATTGGCGATTAAGCAGAATGACCTGGTTACTAACTGCTTGTAGTCTTTGGAACCTGCAAAAATAACTGTTCTGGAACATTTAGATGAGGAGTGGCTGGAGATTTTCCTTCTCTTAACAGAGGCAAGAGCAAGCAGTTTTAGTTTTGGGGAATTTATTGCTCTGGCCGAAACCTCCTGCAAAACAAACCCTTGAGAGGTGTCAAACTGGGTATGGAAGAGCATTAGGTATCTTTTAAAATAAACTTCCCATCTGTAACTTGTGGTCAAACTTTGGAGTTTGTTTGTAGCAGCTTGAAACACAAACTGGGGCACTGTGGTGCTGAATTCAGCATGTCTTCTTCTAAACTTTCTGGTGGTTAGTCAGAGGCCAAATAAAAATTGATGCCCTATTTGCAGTATGAGGGGTTTTTTTCTAGTTTTGCCTTCAGCTGTTAGCTCTTGGTAGACTCTTTAAGTATTTTAAGTATATTTTTGTTTGAACTTCCAGCAATAGCTGCACTAAAATAAAACCTGACAACTGAGAGAGCAGCAAGCTAGGTAAGAATTGAAGCATGTTCAGCTTAATTCGTGCAGATCCCCAATGCTTACATAAATAGTTTAGTTTAAGCTGAAACAAGCAGTTACTAATACAGACATCAAATATAGACATGGCCATGGTCAGCGGAGTGAACTTTTATGTTTGGTGGACAACCAGCTGTCCCCTGGAGGCCAAGGAGGCCAATGGGATCCTGGGGGCATCCGGCAGAGCATTCCCAGCAGGTCAGGGAGGGATCCTGCCCCTCTGCCCAGCCCCGGGGGCACCTCTGGAGTGCTGTGTCCAGCTCTGGATCCTCAGCACAGCAGGGCCAGGGAGCTCCTGGAGCGGGGCTGGCAGGGGCTGCACAGCTGAGGAAGGGCCTGGAGCATCTCCATGCCCAGGAAAGGCTGAGGGAGCTGGGGCTGCTCAGCCTCAGAGGAGCCCCAGCTGAGAGGGGCCCTCAGCCCTGGCTGGCTCTGGCTGCAGGGAGGGCTCAGGGCAGGGCCCAGGCTCTGCTCCGGGGCCCAGCAGTGGCACAGAGGAACGGGCAGGGCCTGAGCCCAGCAATTCCCTGCACAGGAGGCACAACTCCTGCCCTGGGCAGTGCCCAGCCCTGAACAGAGCCCAGAGAGGCTGTGCAGGGTCCCTCCCTGGGGCTGTTGCAGAGCTGTGTGGGCACACTGCTGTGCCCTGTGCTCTGGGATGGCCCTGCTGGGGCACGCAGGTGGCACCAGGGGAGTGAGCCCCTGTGGGCCCTTCAGCCTGACCCAGCCTGGGGTTCTGGAAGTCATCCTGGGATTCATACAGAATCTCAGATTGAGAGGGATCCATAAAGATCGTCCAGTCCAGCTTCTTGCTCCTCACAGGACTGCTGAAAACTAAATAAGCTTGATGAACCTCAGTGTTGCTTTTCCAAGTGCTTTGTCGTGGCTGTGGACAGTGGATTAAGTTTATCTAATATCAGCTATTTTCAGAAACTCTTTATGTGGAAAATCATGTGACTGTAGGGTCTATTTTCTGCTTTTCTGAAGGAAATTAGTATTTATTTTTGTGTAAAGCTATGATGGGGTTATCTCACTATATTAAAAATACAAAATTAGTGGGAAAATATTGCAAGGAACCATTTTCTGTTGGCAATGGAGCGAGGTTAAGCCTGTAGGTGAAAGTCTGTTGGTGCTGGTTCTGCCTCATCTGTGAACCCAACATCTTTATTGACCAGATTTGATTTACTGTCCATACCTTTTGATGCTTTCATGTGAGCTTTGATGCCATGGTTCCATCCACAGGCCATGGCTGTGTTTCCAAAGAAACATTTTGTGGTGATGAATTTGCAGTGGGTGGAACAAGCACCCTCTGTAAGTGACTGCCTGTTCCTGACCTGGTGTTTCGAAGCACTGCAGGATTTTTGCATTTCTTCACAGACAGATCTTGAGGAGGATGAGAAGGAAGGGATTTGGTCCTTGCTGTGAGGGGGGGTTGATTCCCATTTTGTGCGGTCTAGGTTAGGGGTTCTCCAAATTAATTTCATATTTGTGCTACAGGATATTTTTACTAAGAGTCTCTCCATAGTTAAAAGAGGAAAATCTCCTCTTATCCCTGATCAAGTATCGAGATGTTGTTAATAAACGTTGTTTAACAGGTTCCTGGGTTAGCAAATGCTGCCCATTTCTCCCCAAGGAGAGGTTCACATTCATTCGGAAATGCTTTGAAGCATTTGGCAGTTTCTTTGGCTCTATTAAAAGCAGGAAGCCGTGAGGGGCACGTGCTCATCACTTTTAGCTGGTGCAGATGGCTGCCCAGCTTCCTCCCTTTCTGCTGGCTCCAGCTGTCCCGGAGGATGGTGGATTCCTCACTTTCCCTGGGAAATGTGTGCTGGGACCTCCAGCAGTCCCTGTGTGGCAGAGCTGGGTTCAGGAGGGGACTGAAGCCTCCAGCTCCATGTACTCAACCTACAGAGTTTGACTCCAAGGTATCCGAGTATGTACTACATTTTTTGTATTGGTCCTTCAGCTTCTTCAAAGTCAGGTGTGGTTTGTTAAAGGACATCAATCAGAGCCTGTTTAGCTGAATTGTTTTAATTGGTTTTGCTTCTTTTGTAATTTTAGCTGAAATTTCCTGGTGTTTTTTTCCAGAGTGGGAATCTTTTTAAAAGTTAGGCTGTTGAAGACTTAGCTTGGTCTTTAACTGAGATGGGAATTACTGGTGTAGTCTCAAGGGTAGTGGGAAACAGAAGTTCTTGTTTCTTATCCCTTTCCCTTTCATTAAAGCCCAAATATATGACTCTCTTCTTTTTTTCAAGGTAACACAGCTGTTGTCTTGTTTTGTCCAAACATCCTCTGTATCCTGTGAATCCCTTCTTTGTCAGGGAAAACTTTATCATCAAAGAAACTTGGCAGTGCTGTCTGCCTTGCTCAGTGCTGCTCCTGAAACTCATGTGTCCTGCCCCAGTTCCCAGGATTTCCTGCTATCACTTCCATAATTGCTGCCCCAATACTGGAGCTCCAAGTGGGTTAAGAACAAAGCTGCACCGGGCTGTTCCCCTGCCCAGGCAATTAAGTGACTCAAGGCACTCCCAGCTCCTGGAGCCGGGTGCAAACCGAGGCTAAGGGCAGCCTGCTGGAAATCTGGAGCAGCCTGTCCAGGTTTGGTGGATTTCTGCTGGAAAAGGTGCAGCTTTTCCTGCACCTGCTGCCGGAGGGGAGCCTTGCAGTGCCAGTCACCTGCAGGAAAACACGGGGTGCTTTTGCACCTCACTGCCTCACATCCATGGAACTGCTGTGCTTGAGACATCAGTTGCTACCAAGGATCTTAACTGAAACGGTGATTTATGGAGTTTTATAATACCTACAATTTCTGTGCCTTTGGGGATCATTCATAGCTGGTTCTATTTCAGAAGCTTCTCATAATCTCCAAAGGGAATTAGCTTGATGTAATTAGGCTTATCAGAACTTTTCTCTGCAAGTAACTTGTGAACCTGTTTTTGCCATGGTTATCTGCACCCCATAGAAATCCCAGAAACTTGAGGTATTGTGAAGCAGAAAGACTAAAGAAAGCCTAAAGTTTCTGCAGGACTAAGCAAGGAATGTGGGTTGCAAATCTCGAGGAAATGAGCTTTTAAACTTGCCCAGCTTGTGAAGCAATGTGTAAATTTTACTGCCATTTCTGGTTACAGTCAGTGGAAATAGAGACTGGGGCTTTGCTCAGGGTAGCTCGATTCAGTCGGGTTTTAACAACTGTAAGGCAGCAGCTAGACATCCCAGCTTGGACCCATTGTTATCTCTTGGCTGTCGCTGCTGTTCCCAGTTGGGATGCAGAGCACTTACTCCAGGCTGACTAATTAAGGAATGACAGCTGGTTGGAAATAATCATTCTACTTTTGCAAGAGCTGTGAGCAACTTCACAAGAATCTCTGGAAAAAATGAACATATAAACAAGATGAATTGACAATATTTAGAAGCTCTGCTTCCACTGTGAGAAGCTGCAAGGCTCTCGTGGGGGTCGAAATCCCACTTGGGGAATGTCTGCAAGGGCAGCTTGGCCTTGCTGGGATCACTGGGATGAGATGCCACTGCTTCCATCAGCCCTTGGAGCTGTTCAGCAGCAGAGCTGCAGGGAATTGGGGTGAATTCCGTGGTGATGCCACTTCAAAGCCACTTGGGAAACCAGCTTTATGTGGAGGTGGATGGGGTGAACAAGAGGTGCTGGCTGAGGGAAGAGTTGAACTTGGAGATGCCGATCTGTGTTCTTGCACAAGTGCTGGAGCCCAGGAGCCAGGACTGGTGACACCAGCTGTTAGGAATTTTGAAGTCTTTCTTCTGCCAAGTGCTGGGAATGGACAGGACAGATCAGAGCTGTCTGATTGCTTCTTCCAGACAGCAGGGAGGATCCACCCATCATCTCTTGATCTCCAATTAGTAGGATTGGAGTCTGAATTGGGATGTGTGTGATGGGGGGGAATAACCCCAAACTGAAGTGTTTCAGAAGAGAAGCAGAGCAAGTTTATTAGAAAGAGAAGATGTAATAGCAAAACCAAAACGTATTTGGGAGCAGAAAGGGAAAGTATGAAGAATTTTAAAGGATCTAAAATACAGTAAGAAAGTGTGGAATGAGTCAGGATGGGAAAAGAGAGAACACAAGAAGCTGTAGAAGTAGATACCATTAAATTAAAGTAGCTGCCAACTTCCTGGTGAAATATCTGAGAACAGTGTTCATTTGCAGGCTGAAAATCAAGCTGTGTTACCTGCCCCCATAGTCATGGTTCATATGGTGGCAGGACATGGGAGCATCTCTGGGCAGCAGTGCTGCCTGTGCCAGGGCATCCATTTGTGGAAATAAGACGTTGTTTTAGCCAAGACTGTGCTCTGAAGGAAGAGGGAGAAGCGGAGACAGGCAGGGAAAATGCAGGAGTGCTTCTTCTCCTTCGGATCAGTGGATGTGGGGGTGAATGGTGCTGCACCCCGTTGGCAGCTGGTCACTGCTGGAGTTCCCCTGGGCTCAGCAGTGGGGCTGGTCCTATTTGGTGTCTCTATTGGTGACCTGGATGAGGGGATGGAGGGCACCCTCAGTAAATGCACAGACTACAACCACTCTGTGCCACGCTGCTGCTGTGCTGTAGTTCTGTTGTATGTTCCCAGGATGACATCATGTTTAGGAGGCAGTTCTTAGTCTCCATCCCTGGGAAAGCTGGCAAAGATTTCTGAGATATTTTCTGATGAATTGAGAAATGCAATGGCAGAATCTCACCATGCCCTGCTGAAGGAAAGTTTGGGGGAATACATGGATAAAATACGGGGTTTCTGCTGAATTTGCTGACCCAAGCCACCTGTGTTAGATATTCTCAGTGTTCCTTGCTCATAGCTCCCAGGATCCATGGGTTTATTTAGCCTTCAGCTGCCAAAGGAGAGGAGATGTTCCTTACTCATTTAAGGACACACTAATTGGAGGCACCCTTAACAATATATAATCACTCTAATGAGTATTTTTACATATTCATCTAGAAATAAAATAAATCAAAGAAAGTGCATAGTTCCCTGGTGGCATGTTTGCTTTCCAGAATGGTGTAGCTGATGTGGGCTGGCTGGGTCCCAGTCAGTGAGGGGCTACTGTGTGTTCCCTGCTGGGGGAGAGCACCCCTTGCACTGGTTTCCACCCCAGTGAGAGGGGCTGGTTGGGAGCAGGGTGTGGTTATGGATAACTCCAGAGACCGTGACTTCAAAAACCACAGAAGGTGTGGTTGTCAGATGTATGTCCAGAAACACTAAAATCCATGTTTTTGTGGAGTCACCCCAAACATCTCCTGCCTTTATCCCTTTCTGGATTCCCCTCCAGCCACCTCCTGGGCTTGTACATGTCATTGTCACGTGTGTCATAACCAGGTAGTTGAGTCTTTCCATCACCTGTGGCCAGAGTTTTGTTCTGCCACCCAAAGTCCCTGTGCCATATGTTTTTCCACACCTTCAGGGAGGGCTCAGGGTAAGCCTGAGCCAAGGCAGTTGGGCGGGGCAGGAAGGGTTGCTATAGATGGGATGCTGTTCATTTTCCAAGTTTTCTGGGTTTGTGCAGCATGTCCTATGGAAAAAGAGGAGGAGATGAATACTTTTGAGATGGAATTGTGTTTTGAATGGGGGTGGATGTAGTTTCTAAGGAGTTATCCATTATCCAAGATGGCAGGAGTAAGGGAATTGTGTGACTTTACTCTATTGTGCATTTTACTTGAGCCCCTTGTTCCTGTTTCTGCTGAGACAGAAGGGAAGAAGTCTGAAATAAATACACAGTGTTTGAGGACACTCAGTTTGTCCTGCTAACCCTCTGCCGGTCTCCTGGGCACAGGGATGGGGAGGGCAGGGCTGGGGGGAGCAGGAACTGCCTGGGAGTGAGGGACTTGGGAGCAGAGAGGAAGAGATGGTGGGTGTGCCATGGACAGCAGCAGGGAGCAGCTCATCAGCAGCAGGGGCAGAAAGGAGGGGAAGGTGTGGGGAGACAGAGGTGATCTCAGAGAAGCATTAGCGGCTGAAGGTGTATAGAAATTCTTCAATCTTTTGTTGGTGAAGGAAAGGGAGGGAAGCAGTGGTGAGGAGCAGTTCTGATGTGGGGAGAGCACTGCAATAAAGGCAGGGGTGACTGCCAAGGGTTGTAGACAGCCTGGGCAGCGAATTGCAGAGATGTTCTGCAGAGAATGATCCCTGTTCCCAGAGCTGGGGAAAAAGCATATTCTGTTGTATGTAAGTAGTGTATAGTGATTTTTTTTTTTTTTTTTTTGCCTAGCTGTATGCAATTTAACTTTGGCAGAAAGTGCTGGTTGAATACATTGACAGGTTTAATTGCTTTGGCTTGAGTAGGATGAAAGTGAATTTATTTCCCAGTGAGAAAAGCGTTGAAAGGCTGCATGAAAACCTGTCAAAGGAAATTGAAGCGGGGTTGGGGAGTTATCTTTACAGTAAATGGAATTGATAAACATGTCAGTTAAAAAGGAAATTTATTTATAATACTCAGGTTTTGTGGCCAGAAGTCTTTGAGAATTCCGTTCACTGGGAAAATGAATTTTATCCGTTCAATTGATTTGCTTTTTTGTAATGCTTGTAGAGCAAGAAATTGTCACAGAGTAAAAAGCTGAAGTAATGTTTGTTCTTTTTTTTCCAGAACACGTCAGTAATGGAGGATCAGAATGAAGATGAGTCTCCAAAGAAAAATACGCTGTGGCAGGTAGGACTAACATGGATGTAGAAGGAGAAGTGCCAGGATTTTGTGTGTTCCTGCTTTTGAGAAATGTCCAAATCTTGGGTCTGCATAGTCATCCTTGGATGTCATTGGCTGTATCCTCCTAAAATTAGCTCAGCCTTCGAGTGAAGGATGACACCAGTGGATAATCCTTGAGAAATTACCAGTTCTGCTCAGATTTTGTAGTTTGTGCTGACCTTGGAAGGACAATGCTGCATCAAAGGATCCTTGGGAATACAGTTCGTTTGTATTTCTGAGCATGTGTTGTTTAAGAAGAGAAGTTCAGCATGGCAAGGACTCACAACCCATTTGCTTTGAAGAAATTTGGGAATATCTCAGAGCTGCCGATGGCTCCCCAGCAGCCCCTTGGCCTCCTGAGGGGCTCAGAGGAGCTGGCATCACTCTGAGGCTGTGCTCACTAATTAGCAGTAACTCCTGCCGAGGTGTTCGTGGGGCATCCTGATGTGGAGCTGAATCTCCCAGGATTTTAATGAGGTGTTTGGGGATGTCCCAAACATTGACAGGAGCTGTTCCGCAAAAACAGACCAAGCCCTTGATTCTCAGCTTTCATTTACAGACAACCAGTGCAACACTGACATAAGAGTCTCGAATTCTTACATTAATTAGCGTATTTATATCCAATTTTATCTCTTAACTGCCAGAACCTGAGCAAAACATTTGTGGAGACAAACTGCAGTGTGCCCAGAAACCACTGCTTTGAGCTGGGAAAGGTAGTTCTAAAAACAGTTAAGTTCCTTGCAGTTTAAATGGTAAAAGGTGTAAGGGAAGAATTCAGACTTGGGAAGTCTGAATCTGTGAGGGAAGACTTGCAGAGTAAGAAGTAATTTAGGAGTAAAGTCTATGAAAGACTTGGAAAAGTCTTTGAAATTTATCTGATGTAGCTCATATCTTGAAGAATGTGTTTTAAAATTCAGCTTTGATTATTTCTTTGCATCTTCTTACATGTTCTTCCTTGAGAGAGTTTTTATTAAGCTGTTCCTAGAGTTAATATATAATTACCAGTATTTAAATATATACTAACATATCAATAATGTTCCTTTTCCAACCCCAGATAAGTAATGGAACTTCATCTGTGATTGTCTCAAGAAAAAGACCATCGGAAGGAAACTACGAAAAGGAAAAAGACTTGTGTATAAAATATTTTGACCAGTGGTCTGAATCAGATCAAGTGGAATTTGTGGAACACCTCATTTCCCGAATGTGTCACTATCAGCATGGACATATTAACTCTTACCTGAAGCCCATGTTACAGCGGGACTTCATCACTGCGCTGCCAGGTAAACGAAAGGCATGGAGCAAGGGTTTTCTCTGGGCTCTGGAGTGTGCAGGCTCTTGGAAACATCCTCCAGATTTTCATTGTCCCTTATAGATACAGAGCTGCTTCCTGGTGCAGAGAAGGGCAGCAGGGTGGCTGAATCCCTTCTGTGATTAATTGAATTGGCCACTGGATGCCAGTGTTGTTCCACGTTAAAGTAGTTGGACTGGTGTATCCCAAAGAATTGCTGTTGGAATTGGAACTGAGTTGTCACTGAAGTCATGTATCTGCAAGCTTTGGTCTTAACTCCTTTTTCATACAAACCCCATAGGTACAGAAGATACTGCCAGAGGTATTTTAGTTTAGGAAATCTTACATTTTAATGTTGTTCCTAGTTTCTGCTTAGGTGAGCGCATCTAGTTTGGCTACTCCTGTTGCTGACCTAAGAGCAAAAACCCTTGGGGATTTTTGTGTTGTCCAGCCCTGATTCCTCCTTTCATTTACTCACAACTTCTTCTGACACCCAGAAGTGTCAGCCTGTGTTGATATGTTCGGATATGAAATCTGTTTTTACACTTGCTCTATGCATTTTTTCACAAAAATAAGTGGTTATATAGAATTTCTAGGTTGTAATCTGCTGCTAAGTTGTGTTTATTTTTCCATTAATTTTTGGAAGAAATTGTATCTCTGGATTTTTGCTGCTGGAAACAGTGATTCATTGGATTCTTAGAAAGGGAAATGTGTGGGCATTGTTTTCAGAGTGGGAAATAAGTCTGGGATAAGGGGTCAGTGTGTTCTGTGTGCCACTGGCAGCACAGGGGCACAGCTTCACCCTGCAGTGTGTGAGCAGCCTGGTGTGTTGTCCCAGGAATGCCAGGACAACGCTGAGCACTGAGGGTGGAAAAGGCGGCAACGCAAATCCTAAAAGGAGTTGGAAACTGATAGTTTTTTGTGCACAGGGAATATTGAAGTAAAGTATCTGTAAAGGTTGGTGGTACTGATGCTCTTGTAGCCTTGGTGTGTTTGGGTGGGGGCCTTCCTGGTGTGTGGGACAGGATCTGCTTCCATGTCAGGGGGTCCTGGTCTCTGGTGCTGCAGTTCCACAAAACCTGGAACAAAACCTGGAGAATTCAACTCTTGGTGGTGCTGGGGAGGATTTTGGCTCCTCTTTCATGCATGGTTGAAAAGAACTAAGTCCATGGAGGGGAGTGAAGAACACAGAGCAGGGCACAGGAAGTGATAGGGAGTTTGTATGGGCTCTGTTTTCTTATAAAAGAAGCTTATAAAATGTGCAAGAGGGCTCTGAAAGGGAGGAGTGTCCTTTCCCCCACATCTCTGGTTCACAGGAGTCACTTTAGAGAACACTGAGCTTGTCTGACCACACAGGAAAACGTGCTCCTCATTTCCTGGGCAGAGCTGTCTCCTGCAGGGACTGTGGCTGTTCCTTCCAGCTTGATCTCAAAATACTGAATGCTGATTTCTCTGGGGAGTACCTGGGATTTACTAAAAATAAAGTCATGGTGATCACAGAGTCATTAGGGTTGGAAAAGCCCTCCCAGCCCATGGAGTCCAAGCTGTGCCTGATCCCCACCTTGTCCCCAGCCCAGAGCTCTGAGTGCCACCTCCAGCCCTTCCTTGGGCACCTCCAGGGATGGGGGCTCCAAACCTCCCTGGGCAGCCCCTGCCAAGGCCTGAGCACCCTTTCCATGGGGAAATTCCTGCTGATGTCCACCCTGAGCCTCCCCTGGCCCAGCCTGAGGCTGTTCCCTCTCCTCCTGTCCCTGTTCCCTGGGAGCAGAGCCTGACCCCCCCCACAAGGTCCCCCCTGAGCCTCCTTTTCTCCAGGCTGAGCCCCTTTCCCAGCTCCCTCAGCTGCTTCTCCGAGGACTGACTCTCCAGACCCTTCATGTGCAAGTCTGATCTTCAAGTATAGTTTTATTTTGTTTGCTTTTGTACCTCAGGGCTGATAGAGAGTTACACAGATCTTTCATGTTATGTATTTCTGCCTAAGAAAATTTTGGGAGCTTTATAAGATGTCAGTCATTTACACCACATTTGTATATATTGAAATACATCTTTACAACTTCTGGTGCTTTTTTCCAATGTAAATGCTGGGAATTGTTCCCATATTCAGCCTTCCTTGGAGGTGCTGTGGCGTGTGAAGGACATCTGTCTAAATTTATCCAGGAACTTAATCTGAGCTGATTGAAATCAATCCCGTGTTGGGCTGCAATCACACTAAAGGATAACAGTGGAGTACCACTCTCAGGCACATGGAGGGATTTTTGGCGTCATCCTTTGCAGGGCCAGGAGTTGGAATGATCCTGGTGGGCCCCTTCCAACTCAGGATATTCCATGATGCCTTTTTAAAAGATGGCTTCGCTTGTCTTAAAGAAGTCAAAATCTTTTGTTTTAAACAGAAGTAGTTTTTGCTCACTGCTGTCCTGACCAATTTTGCACCTGTGAGAATGTAGGAAAAATGGAAGAAGAGTTGGTGGACTCTGACTTCCCTTGTTTTCAGTGACAGAGTGGTAGCTGTGGTGTATTTCCTGATCTAAGTGACTGTTTTGTATCTAATAGTGATCACATTTAGAGAGCTGACATCTCACATTTGGGTTTCATTTTCATTCAAAGTGATATTTATACACAGACCTTTGAAATCCCTGTGAATTTTAATTGTTTGAATTTTTTACTGAAATTCAACCAAACCTTCAGCTGGTCCCTCTAATCAACAACATCTCTTTTTCACCATTTTCTCTAAAACTGCAAAGAGAGGCAAAAAAAAAAGGGTGTCATGTTTTTCTTTGAAAAGTTTACCAATAGATGTCAAATTTACTTCAGAAAATGAATAGATTTTAGTACGTATTTCAGGAACTTTCTAAAACAAATCACTGTCTTTTAATGTAAAATGGGGATATGCAACTATTTCAGGCCTTAATGTGTCTTAACTTAGTCCTGCATGTTGTCTGACATAAATCAAGTGGGCCTGTCCTTTTATTTGTGCTTTGGACCTGTTCCTGCTATGTTAATTAGGGTAAATATTTCACTTGACATCTCTTTTGAATGTAGCAATTTAAATCCGTGCACTTCTGCTAGCAGTAGAACTCTGAAGAATAGATTTGATGGCAGAGCAAAACATTTGTGTGTTCTCAGTGTGGGACTTTGGAGGCTCTGTGTGTTCAGAGAAGACGAGATTGGCAGATTGTAACATCAGAAAACAGTTTGTGACTCATTAAAAATCTGCTTTTACCTGTGGTCAGTCTTATACAGCATTGTGACAGTTGGGCATCTTGATAAAGAAAGGGCTTTTGCCTGATAATTCCCAGGTGATGTTTAAAGCTCAGTGAGATCCTGGATCGCAGTGGGCAGTCTGTGTGTGCCAGGAGGGCACGGAGGGCACAGCCCCACAGTGACGGCACACGAGTGGGAGCTGCTCTGGGGGGTGGGAGCTGAGTGCAGTGAAATGAATAAGACTTACATGTATTGCTTTCTGCTGCTGTTCAGTTTTATGAAGGCCATGTGAAATTCAGTGTGCAGTGGAGGACTGTATGAATGCAGTTTCTTACTGCTTTAAAAAAATAACAGTAGTTCCTTTGATTTGTCAGGACTATTTGAAGCCTAAAGTGGGCTGTCATGAGATAAAGTGGAAAATTTAAAAGGTCGTCATCTCCTGGTTTGAAAGATTTTTTTCATGCTTGGCCAAGGGGTGTGTGTTACTCATGAAAATGAAGCTATTCAGCATCTCAGATTCAGGGGAGTTTTGTGGAAAGCAAAATTGCAGGTCCTTTGAAATCAGGAGCAGACTTAGCAGTGACTTTTCATGGTAGCGATGATGCTGTGGTTGGAATGTGAACAAGAAAAGTTTGGTTGCTATTTTAAATTCAGTGCAAGTTCATTATCTAAGTGGTTCCTGTGTATGGACCTTTACTCAACAGCAATCCCATTTTTAAGTCAGGCCCCCTGAGCGGGAGACAGGGTCTGGGCAAAGGGCAAACCTTGTGCAGTGTCCCACCTGCTTTGTGTCCTGAGAGGTCTGTGCTGGCAGCTCAGCAGGTTTGTTGTGGTGCTTATTCATCCTCCGAGCTCCTGCCTGAGTACCCAGTGCTTTGGAGAAGTATTGATTGAGTTAGGAAATCAGGTACTGCAGCACAGAGTCCTGGATCAGTGGGCCAGACCCCAAACCTCACATGTTTCAGGGGTAGTGAGTGCATTTCAGACATAAATCTAACCTTACTGTGATCTAAAAGGATCACAGGGGCTGTCAAGCTGCTTCTGGGGTCTTCATAGGGGATGTCTGTGTCCCCATTCCCCTGATAATGGGCTCTGAGCACCTGGTCTGGAGGTGCAGATTATGGAAAGGATTAAATAGGAGAGATGTCCTTGCAGGAAAGTGTCTGCAGAATCTGTGCTCTGTCTGTACTTCCCATGGAGTCCTGTCTGTGCTGAGTTGAATTCTCTATTGTTACAGGTGAAGGAAGAGTCAAAGAATCAGTATTTTAACCTTTTATTGCTGCTGCTTAGTAAAGCAGTGCTTGAAGACAGCCATCTTTTGCGATTGTGTGCTCAGGAAGAAAAGGATTCTGTGTCCAGAAGTAGCAAAATATTTTCTCCTGCTTGTACATTCTGCTGAATTCTGGTTTTGTAGAACCACATAGAATGGTTTGGGCTGGAAGGGACCTTAAAGCCCATCTTGTTTCACCCCTCTGCCATGGGCAGGGACACCTTCCACCATCCCGGGGTGCTCCAAGCCCCATCCAGCCTGGCCTTGGACACTGCCAGGGATCCAGGGGCAGCCAGGGCCTCCCCACCCTCACAGGGAAGAATTTCTCTCCAATATCCCATCTAACCCTGCCCTCTGGCAGTGAAGCCATTCCCCCTTGTCCTGGCACTCGAAGTTCCTGATGCAGAGGAACTTTATTGTAGCCCCTTCAGACCCTGGCAGGGGCTCTGAGGTCTCCACACAACCTTCCCTTCTCCAGGCTGAACATTCCCAGCTCTCCCAGCCTGGCTCCATAGGGAATCTGCTTCAGTCCCTGTAGCAACTCCATGGCCTCCTCTGGGCTTGCTCCAACAGTTCCTTGTCCTTATGTTGGAGGCACCAGAGCTGTGAGCCCTGCTCCAGGTGGGATCTCAGGAGAGCAGAGTGCAGGGGACAATCCTCTCCCTGGGCCTGCCCACACTGCTTTTGCTGCTCTGTTGTGCTGATTCTCCCTCCGAGGCAGAAGGAAGGTCCAACAGCCAGAGCAGAGCAGGAAAGGCCCAAAACCTTGGAGATATTTTGATGTATCTGTGTGCACTCACCTGTAAGTGCTGCTTCTAGGAGTGACAATATTCTCATGTTCCTGCAGTGCCTCAAAGCTCTGGGTTGTCAGTGTCTTGCAGGGCTGGTTTGGTTGTTCTCTGTGCCCTGACTGACTGGTTGCCTTCATTTCTTTGTAGAGCAAGGCTTAGATCACATAGCAGAAAACATCCTTTCGTATCTCGATGCCAGATCCCTGTGTGCAGCAGAGCTGGTGTGCAAGGAATGGCAGAGAGTCATCTCGGAGGGAATGCTGTGGAAAAAGCTCATTGAGAGAATGGTACGCACAGACCCGCTCTGGAAGGGGCTCTCAGAGAGGAGGGGTTGGTAAGTACCTGAACTCACCTTGTGCAGTGTTCCCCTTCGCAAATTCCCTCAGAGTGAGCTCTGCCCAAAAGCAGGTTTATAGTGGCTGGGTATTGCTGAGCTCCTGATCTGTGCTGGGACTGGAGGCCAAAGCTGTCAGCTCCCCTTTCTGCTCTGGCTTTGTCCCTGTCCTTTTGTTGCTCCCATGTCTGTCACCATTTTTTCTTGGCTTGAGTGTGTGCAAATTTGGAATTTCTGTTCTGCAGGGAGAACTAACAATTCCATCAAGTCTCAAAAAACATCTGCAGGGTTTTTCTCAAGTGAAGTATTTCCAGTTCAACTTTTTTTTTTTTTTTTTTTCTTAAAATGTAAAGTAGCAGCTTGGGCTGCAGAAGCCTCTCAAAGAAAAGCCCTTGCTGTTTGTGGCAATGGAGTTTTCCTGTCCTTCCCGAGATTCTGGAGAGCTGTTCTGCTTCAGAAACCTGTTTCCCTGTGCTCTCTAGTGGTGTGCCTGAGCAAAGGCATGTACAGAGCAAGGGGATGGCACCCAGCTGCCTGGGGACCTTCTGGAGCAGGGAATCAGAACTGGAAAACACTGCTATCTTTTTAACCTTGGACAGTTTAAATGTTTGTCAAATTGCAAAGTCACAAGGGTTGTAATAGTGATACTAAAAATTCTTCCAAGTGTTTTTGAGAATATGTGCTCAGGGTTTGTTCTGGGCAGGCTTTGCATTCCTGTGAAGTTTGGATTCTTTGTGGTACACTGAAAACTGTGTTTTTCCTTCTTTCTAGGGATCAGTACCTGTTTAAAAACAGACCAACAGATGGGCCCCCCAATTCGTTTTACAGGTCCTTATACCCAAAGATAATCCAGGATATAGAGGTAGGTGTTCTGATCTGTCCTATCTGCAGGACAGATAATGGTGCTGATTTTGGGGTTCCACAGGTGGTGAATGTTGGAGCAGTGAATCTGTGTCACAATTGCTCTTGGGATGATGTAAAAAACACCCTCAGCAACTCCCTGCCACAGCAGGTGCAGTGGTTTAGGTGTTAACACCATCATTTTTGCATTTGAAGAGTTTTGGAGCTCTTCTGGGACTCTGGATTTTAATAAAATCGCAGGTTTAGGACCCAGTACTCCAAGATAACTCCATGTATTGCTGAATGTTCAATGTATTGGCCACACTCTCTTGGAAGGTGATCTGAGGTTGATCCCTTAAACACCAGTTATTTAAAATGTAACTTACTACTTCTAAAGCAGTGACTGACTGTTGCAAATACAGCTTTGGTCCCCATATGGGGTTTTTCCTCTCTCCAGTGGTTTGATGGGAACAATAATCAGTCCTATGATGATGAACCCACAGGGGCATCAGTGGTAAAGAAGCTTCAGATAAAAAAATTTTGCTTATCTTGTTTTGAGGTTTACAGAGCTGAGCTTGCTTGGTGGTTTTGAAATATTTCTGATAAATGAGGATCATCCCAGTGTTCTGCCAGCAGGAGAAAATGTGTCTTGCTCTGTTTGCTGTACCCACCACAAAGCTCTGAAGTTACACCACAGACTGTCATGGATTTATTTCAGGATGGGAAGTTATTGGTCTGAAATTCATTAGTAGGGAAATGTGTTTTGATGTTGAAGACAGATGTGAACTAAAGGAATCCCTGCATAATGGCAAATGGCAATTTGTGTTGCTTGGCACTCAGGAAACAAAATTATCCCGAACTCTGAACCCAGCTGTAAAATGGTTCTGCTGGCAGCCATAATGTACTTCCCAAATACCTTTTAATAAAGCTTGCTACATAATTTATAGACATTTAAAGATAAAGAACTGAGCACGAAATGCACCCTAGGCAAAATATGACCAAACTTGATATTCACCTGTGAGCTGAATGATCCACTTTATTATTTGAGAGGAGATGTATTTTCCCTGTGGGGAATGAGAGTGATACTGCAGTGATAAGAAGTGTGTAGGATTAAGAGCTTTTAGGGTGATATTTTCTTGCTTTCTGCACAATTCTGGCCTAGTTCTGTAAAGAAAATGGGCAAAAAGCAGCATGAGAACCTTTGCATAGAACACTAAAACAGTTTGGCATTACTGTAACTCACGCTTTCAGTGGTATTCTTCTGAATCTCATTTGTGTAAGTGGAGCATTTATGTAGGCATTGTTGTTATTAGAGATGGAAGGGCTCCTTGAAGGTGTTCTGAGGGCTTTCCAAGGCCTTTTGAATTATTCCAATCTGCTCTTTAATGCTTTGATTCTTCACTTGCTGTAGATTTGCTTTCCAGTGCACAGAAACAAAGCTTCTGAATTTAATACTTCTTGCTAGGATGAAACAAGTAGGAGAAACCCAAACGCCTCGTGCTTCTCTCATCCCCAATATCAATAATAAATATAAAAAAATTGTCAGTCTTTGAATAGCTGAGAGTGGGAAAAAAGTAGGTCATTAAAAATGTAGTAATGAGCATGTTTCTTAAAAAAAATCCTAAATTTGATTACATTAACAATAAATTTATTAAACCTCAAATTAGGAGAAAAATTTGCTCTGCACAGCCTGATAACAAGAGCTCATCCATTCAAAATGGATACAAAACATGTTGGTGCTTGCAAGTCAAGAGGCCCAGACTTCCAAGCCTCCTTTGAACCTTAAGTTTCTCTGTGTTTTAGCTCATGTCTGTTTATTTTCCATTCAGTGAGGCTCAGGTGGCTGCTGTGGGGCTGTAGGATGTGCAGTCAGGGCTGGCTGTGAGGTGGAGCTGGAGCCCAACCTCGGGCATTAAAAACCACCCCAAGGAAAGAGCCTGGGAATGAGCACATGGTAAACTGGGAGCTGTTGCTGTGCTTTCTGCCCAATCCAGGCTGCCTGGCAATCCAGCTGCTGCCTGTGCTTCCTGTGCTTTCTGTCTCATGTTTGTGTCCTTAAGGGTGTTAAATATTCCTGGCCGTGCCAGGGGCTCTGGGGTGTCTCAGGCAGACCGGGGAAGCAGAATCAGGGCTGTGAGGGAAAATCCCCTGTAGTTCTCTACCTTCCCTTCTGTGCTTGGCTACAAACCCACAAACAGCTTAAGTCCTCAGTGGCTGGCAGTCACTTGGGGTAGAATTGAAGGTGTTGGCAATGACCTTCCCACCACCCACGGCCCCTGGGCACTTGGGAAGTGCAGTAAACTTGGAATCAGCCAGCACCTGTTGGCTCTGGGCTCCTGCCTCTGCATTTCCCTGGAGCAGGAGGAAGGGGAGCCTCTCTTTGCCCAAATCCAGGAAAGAAATCCATCCTTGTCCAGCCTTCCAGAGTAGAGAAGTGTGTGTTGGAAAAGCAGGGGTTAATTCCAGAGTCACCGGTGCTCCGTTGGCACGGGCAGCACGTTTCCTGCTCCTGGTTCCTCGGCACTGCTGGGCTGTAGGGAAGGCAGGAGATCAGGACAGGGGGATTGTGCCACAGCAGGTTTTTCCCTGCTTACATATTCCCTCCAAGCCCTCTGAAATATTGCTGTTTGCCAGGCCTCTGACCTGGAGAGGGGTTGGTGTTTGTGCTAATAGTCAAGGGCCCAATAATTCTTCCACTTCCAAAAGTCTTATTAGAATTTTTCAAATAAATCACCCTTTAAAGTACTTTTCACAAATTGCTTCCCTAAAGGGCTGTCAAAAGAAGCTTTTAACACTGTTTAAAATGTAGAGAGTGAGTACCAATAACAACCAAACTTAGCTTTAAGATTAACTTTTTCCTCCTCTTCCTGTTTTGAAGCCTGAAGTTGCTCTTCCACAGTTTTGTACTTTCCCCATTCTCCCATGTTTCACAGCAATGTGCAGAAGCTCTTAAATAAGACTTTCATCTTAGCTGTGATGAAGAATTTTTTGACTCTGAATACCAAAATGTTTTTTCTTCAAATATTTGCCTGGATCTTTAATAGATCTTCCTGTTTCTGTCAGAGGGTCAGAGTTCAGGGAGCCATATTAGCATTTATAGAATTATATACCTGTTGTTAAAAACAACTCCAAAGGATTTGGTTTTTTAATACAGTAAAATATATTTGATGTAGCACAAAAATCTTGTCATTTGGTATTGTACCACAAAGATTAACCAAATTCTGCTAGATTGTTTCCAGGGGTGAGAGTTAGGAATTTACTGCAGAATGTGCTCTCTGACTGTCAGAATTTGAAAAATAATCCCAAACCTGAATTAACAATTGGAAGGAAAAAGTGAGGAATGATAAACAGCAAATTTTAATTCTTTCCCTTGGGCTCTACTTGTGGGTCAAAAGTTCACGCAACCACAAAGTGGTGGTAGCTGAAGGTAACACAGGCAGGGATTTGGCAGAGGGAGCTTCCCTTGCCTCTCCAGAAATGTAGTGGTGCCAGTGTGTGTTAATTTAATGCCAAACACATTTTAGGAACATAATGTCACTTCTGAAGTCATTGGATTTGAAAATAAGAGGACATTTAGAGATCTGAAACCAAATTCTTGGAAAGAGATGGTTACTCCCCACCTCCATTGTGAAGCCAAATATTTAATTAGGTTTAGTTTCACAAGAGGTGGTCCAGTTCCTCCAAACATCTCCAAGTCACATGTTGAACTGCCAGGGTTCTTTAGGAGCTTTTTTAAAGGGAAAATCTTTTTGGATTTGGATTTCGGGGGGGTTATCCTAGAAAACTGGACTTGGTTTGAGAGCTTGTTTGTGGAGAGCCCCCGGCTGGAGTGGGGTGTCCTGTGTGGGGTCGGCTGTTCCACAGGCACAGTGCCAGGATGGGAAGTTTAATCCTGCTGATTCCAGAACCCCGAGTCCCTGGAATTTTTCCGTATTATTTGTGAGGCTCGGCCAACTATTGTGTTGTCCCCTCAGGATTAGCACAGGTATCTGTTTCTGGTGATGGGTTGGGAAGACTTTATTTCATAAATGTTCCCCTTACCTTGAGGGCACATAGTGAGTGCCCTCTGCTCATTTCCATGGAGACTTGGGTCCACCTAATCAAGATGAGAATTAAAATCTGGTTTTTCTGAAGACTTTAGGAAAATGTGATGCAGGCCATCAGATAAACACTTTGTGTTCTTCTGATTTCTGAAAAAGTTCAGATTTTAGGATTAGAACTGAAATTTTTAAGCCATGGGGCACTTTGAAAGGGGGAAAAAGTCAGTTCATGCCCTAAGTCCCTGCCTGTACTGAGAGATGGTTGTTTATGAAAGTTGCAGGGTATAATTTCTGAGGGAAATGGATTTGTTTAGCACTGCTCTAATTATGATGCTGGAGAAATTTTATGTGCATGTGTGGGGAGAATCTGGTCAGCATTATATGCCTAGAAATTTTTTCAGTCAGCCTTTTGAAATCTCTATTCCACAGGCACTTTCCAAAAAGCATTTCTTAAAAATGAAGCTGTCCAAGGAAAGGGGAGACTTTGGAGCAAGAGGGACCAAGTTCTTGTGGTGCATGGCACAGATTTCAGCTCTCTCCTCTGAGCAGGGCAGAACTCCCCTTTCAGCTGCCCCAGCCATGGGGTGGGGCACTGGCTTGGCTCCTTTGGTTCCCTTTGCCAACGTCACTCCTGCTTTTTAACACAAATGGGCTGGAGAGCAGCTCCTGGAAAGGGACCTGGGAGTCCTGGTTCATGGCCAGGTGAACATGAGTCAGCAGTGCCTGGAGCCAGGAGGGGCATCCCTGTCCTGGGGACACCGGGGGCAAGGGAGGGATTGTCCCGCTCTGCTCTGGGCTGGGGCAGCCTCACCTCCAGCGCTGGGGCAGTTTGGGTGCCACAACATCAGAGAGATCCAAAGCTGTTGCAGAGTGTCCAAAGGAGGGAGCCGGGAATGGGGAAGGGTCTGGAGGGGCCACCCGAGGAGCGGCTGAGGGCACTGGGCTGCTCCAGCTGCAGCAGAGGAGCTGAGGGCAGAGCTCCCCGGGGCTGCAGCTCCTGCCCAGGGCAGCGCAGGGACAGCTCCGAGCTCTGCTCCTGGGACAGGGACAGCACCCAGGGAGCGGCTGGAGCTGGGCCAGGGCAGGCTCAGGCTGGAGAGCAGGGAAAGGCTCTTCCCCAGAGGGTGCTGGGCACTGCCCAGGCTCCCCAGGGAACAGGCACGGCCCAGAGGCTGCCAGAGCTCCCAGGGGTGCCCAGGGTGGGGTTCTTGGGGTGTCTGTGCAGGGCCAGGAGCTGGATCAATAATCCCTGTGGGTCCCTTCTAACTGAGGATACTCAGTGACTGTGTGAACTTTGTACTTTCCATAGTGTTGTGCATAAACTGAGGTATTGTCTCCAATGAAACTGAAAAGGTACAATAATTTTGTTTTTCAGCAGCATTATTGTGGTCAGGTGAGGTATACAGTCAGATGCATGTGTCACTAAAGTGCCTCAGAGGACCCCCAGCTCTTTTCATTGTTACTGGCTTGTATTTTTAAGATTCCCTCTCCAGGTCCGGCAGTTACAGCAGTTACTTCTCCATTGCTTTGATGTAAGCAGGAATCTATTTAAGGTCTGTATTGATGTTGTACCCATAACTTAAAAGCTTGAAAGTTTAGTCTTAAGTGTATAAACTGATGGAAATCAGTGGAAATGAAGATCTTCTGAGAGAAAACCAAGGCAGAGCCATCGGGGTATATTACTGTGATCATGGCAGCTGCAGGGATGGAAAAGATGCTGCCCTGGAATCCCTTTGGGCTCCTGTGCTTTGAGCCTGTGTTTGCAGAGGGGCTTGGTGCACAGGACAGACCTTTCAGGGAAGAGCAGCTTTGTCCATCTGCATCCTTCTCTTGCAGGACTCCTCAGTGGGAGTTGAGTGGATTCTTGACTCGTTACCTGGGGAAGCAGAACAACTCATGTCAGCTCAGGCTGGCCAGCACAGCCTCCAGAGACAAAAGCACAGGGACGAGGTGCAGCTGCACTTGGGGTCATCGCTGTCTCTCGTGCCCTTCCTCAGTGGTGTGTTGTGCCTCCCTCAGCACATTGGGCATTCCCAGCACCCTGGGCAGTTAGACAGTCCCAATGCTGTTGACAGTCCCTGAGTGACTGTTTGGGTCTGAGAGTGCAGTTCATGTTGCCTTTTTTGTCTGGTTCGCCTAAGGTGTCTAAGAGCATTTTGACACTTGGAGAACACACTGCCTTTTCCTCAGGCTTGGTTCCGTGGTCAGTATTACACTGTCAGCTTTCTCCCAGAGTCACTCCTATATCCTTGCTTGTCAGTGGGCTTTGATGCAGTTTCTCCAAGCCTGCTCTTCCTCTGTAAGGCATCAGCATATTCCACTGCCCAGACTGATCTCACTCAGCATTGCAAGGTCGATCTGTGCTTTTATAGTGGGGCTTTGGAAGGGGATCAGCAAAGCTGCAGCGAGGGACAGAGCACAGGGATGGTCATACCTGGTGGCCTTTGGGCAGCTCCATGCTTAGAGCATCAGTCCCATGCAGAGAGGGGTCACATGCCTCAGTTTGTATTGTCACAGCTGGATCTTACCTAAGCAGCTGCAAGCATCAAGAACTTTTGGTCTTGAATTCTGCTGAGAAACTTGCTAGGAAAAGCTTCCGTTTCCTTTTGGTCTAGAGTTGTTTGGATTTCTGGACTTTGCTGTTTATGCTTTGCTGAGTCCAGCCAGAAAGCCACTTCTCTGCAGAGTCCTGGGTAGCAGCCCGAGCCCTTGAGGAAATTAACATCTCGTAGCCTCTCTTCTTCGGGCTGATGCAGAGACTAAAAAAGCTCTTTGCCCCTCACTGTCAATCAGCAGTTTGGAGCCCCAGCAGGGAATTCCAGAGTCAAGCCAGGATCTGGGGAATCCTTCTTCAGGAGCTTGATGCTGGTTTTTCCTCCTAATAGACTTCAGAGAGTACAAGAGAGGAAAGATCTCGAGGGTGCAGAAAACCTCATGCCATGGCCAATCTGTCATTTTGTCTTTGCTTATCAAACCCTCTCAACTTCATCATGAATGAATTATTAAGCCCTCTCTATCCTGGTGGCAGAAGTTCATTTACTTGTGCCTTCCCTCTGCCACGGTCAGGAGGGATTTTCCTTTTTCCCTTTGAAGAAAACATGAGAAGACCAAAGGGTTGGATTTCCATGGCCTAATGCGTCAGGAGAAATCCCTACATACGTAACAAATGTGGATGTTCCTTTTGCTTTTTCCTGTCCCCCCTTGTCCAGCAGGAGAATTGTGTATGCAGAGGGAACAGAAACTCCTTGGTTTATGGGATTAAGATAAACCCACTTACTCTGCAATAACATTCGCAAGGATAAAAATGCAATTGTTAGCCAAGGAGCTGAACACAGCGTACATTATCCAGTGGGAAAAAATCCCCTGTTCCTCGTAGATTATCCTTAACACTTCCAATGTATAGTTAGTGTTCCAGCTGTTAATCCAGATGAATTGCATTTTTCACTGTGCATCTTTGTACCAGTGAATGTATTCTGGCGTGGTCAAGGCTTGGCTATACCTCTACATCTTGGACTATTTTCTATTTGTACTTTTCTCACTAAATGCTTTTTTTTCTTTCAATCCATTTGTGCACCACTTCAGCTGCCAAATGGCTCTCCTGCTGTGGCAAATGCTTTGGCAAATGCCCGGTCTTTATCCCTTGTATGTCCAGATTTTGTTGGTTGTGCTGTATTTATGAGCTCCTTGTTGCTGTTGCTCTGGTGAGCTTTTAGGAGAGTGTGAGAAACTACTGTGGGTGTGAACTCAGGAGTCTGTTCTGCTTTTAACTGGAAAACCTGAGCTCAGAGGCAGAGGAGACTTCTGAGATGATCTGTAGAAAATACAGTAGTTGGTGTTGGTTTGGGACCACAAATATGCAAATAAACTGTGGGATCCTTCAGCCCTGACTCCCTGGTGCTTGTAAGAGTCCATAAGCACAGTGGTCTCCTCACCCCTCATACCTGCTGTCCTCCCTGCTTGGTGTATCCAGTTAGGATATGTCCTGGCAGGAGGATGCAGATGAAGACTTTCAGTCCCTGCACCATGGAGCAACAACCAGAAATTCCCTACAGCAGAAGCTTTCGTGTGGTTGCCAGTTCTGCATTTAACCATGTTCTTCTCGGAGGGTCCTCCAGTTGCCCACCCACTCAGTCTGTTCAGTCATCCCAAATGTTATTTCTCTGGGTGTGCACATCTGGTTTCACTCTGCTGCCCAGGGAAGTGCTGCTGTACATTCTGTGTGTCATGGCTGCTTTCCCAGCATCCCAGGAATTAAGGCAGCGTGAGGGGATTTTACAAGTTCTCCAAAAACAGGCGCTGTTTTCTCACAGTAGCCACAGCACATAATGGCTACATGGAATGACATCTACTCCCAGAAGTGAAGTGTGCACTTGTATGTGACTTACTGCCCTCACAGAGACACACACGAGACTTTAGTTGCCTTTATCTGAAGCCAGCATTTTCTTATGGGGAGCAGCTGAAATAGCTTCCTATAGTGAACCTGTGAGCATTGAGCCAGTTCGTGTCCCGAGTGCCTGGTGAGCACACTTGCACTGCGTGCTGCTCTGTGTGGGGAGCTGTGTCCAGCAACGTTTGTCATTTGTGGGGTTCCCAAGGTGTTTTGGAGCTGTAGGGAGTGGCTGTCACAGGAAGCTGAAGTGTGGAAGTGCTCCTGGGGAGTTTGAGCATTCACAGCTCCTCTGTGTTTGGTGTAACTACTTAGTGCAGAGCTGTCCAAGAACAGGGCTTTGGGGAAGCTTTCCCTTAAGACTATTCAGAACTGAATATCTGAACATAAATAGTTTCTAAAACTATTGAAATTGGCCGACTGGGATCTCCGATGCTTTATCTCCTGTGTCTCCAGTGTTCCTATTGCACATTTAAATCTGCTGCATTCACATCTGTAATTATATTGGTTCCTGCTGTTAATGCCTGCAGTCCTCTCCTGTTTCCGAGGGTCAGAGCAGTTGATGAGCTGCAGTCCTGCCCTCCTAGCCCAGATGAGATGAGGCTTGGGAACTGCCTGTCCTTCCCCCTCCAAGCCTGCATTCCATGCTAAGCAAGGAGGGTGATGAGCTGGGCTGTTCCCTCCAAGAGCTGACCCAAACCTGGTCTGAGCCCAGGTCCCAGTGTGACAATCAGCAGGGCACTGGCCAGGACAGCTGATCCCAAACTGACACCCTCACTGTCCTGATTTCATTGGCTTTCCCACCAGATTGGAAGGGAATGAGAGGGGATGAGTGACCTGTCAGCTGCTCCTCTAGAAGGATCTCTTAGCATTTATGATTTAGACAAATTCCTCAGGCACATCAGGTTTGTATTAAGACTGGGTATAATCCTCTCCAAATTTCATAATGAGAGATAACTGAAGAAGCAAACACATGGAAAACAAAGTGGAAAGTCAGTTTTCCCTTGAAGCAGACATGTTTTCCTAGAATTGGGATGTCACAGTGACACTCCACTTCTGTCTTTTCTGAGGGTTCAGTCAATTTTAGTCTTGGAGGAGCTGCAGAGGTGCCTGCTACTGCTTTGGAAGTTAGGATTATATAATACATCTGCTCTTCCAAACAAACTGACAGTCTGTCAGCTTCTCCCTAGGTTTCCGTGCAGTATTTGGGGAGAATCTCAGGGAAACAGCTGAACAGCTGGCCTGTTCTGGTGCCTGTACTGGAAGGTGAAAGCATCCCAGCCTGCCCAGGTGCTGCAGGTGTTGGCCCGGGGTTCTGGGCACAGATTCTCTTATGGTTGAGTTAGGATCTTCCTGTCCAAAATCCTGTATTTCTTTGAATCCAGCATTGGTTTTCCAACAAGGAATAAAGCTGATTAAGACCTGAAAATCATGCTGGTTCTGCTGTGAAATAGTTTGCAGCTTTTTAAGGCATGTCAGGTCTCTTTCCTTAAAAATACCTCTCAGAATCAAAATGTTGAGAATTACCCTTCCACAGATTTTAACTGGGGGGAGGAAAGCAGGTTTGGGTTATTTGAAACCTTATAGTTCCTGTTGAGCTTTATTTTTATCAGGGTTTTAGGTATTTTCAGGAGGGTTTCATATCTCAAACCCCTTTCCAAGGTGTGTTACAACAGTTAATGGGTGATATGGCTGGGTAGGGGAAGGGAAAGCCCAGCAAATCCCTTCACCCGCATATTGGACTCAGCAGTTTTGTAATGTTGGTCACTCAGGTGAGGCTGGACGTGGGAGCTCCTGGTTTCATCTTTGCTGCTTTTGTTGGTTGGTCACATAAATATGGGGGGAACCAAAGGGTTCTGGAATACATCTCTGTAATGGGTCCTTGGGAAATTCTCATTAAGGTTCGTTGACCATGATTTCCTCCATAAACACAGCCTTTGTAATGACAAATTACACAAGTGCTAATTCTAATTCATTGTGGTTTGTGTGTATTTATTGGGAGCAGGAGAAGATACTTGTTTTGTATCCTTCAGATTCAAGGGTGGTGTGTGAAAAAGTGGGAAGCTGGGGAGGTGTGGGACAGTCCTGCTCCAGCCTCAGGCACAACTCCTGTTTTTGCCCTCAGACTATAGAATCCAACTGGAGGTGTGGGAGGCACAACTTGCAAAGGATCCAGTGCCGCTCTGAGAACAGCAAAGGGGTCTACTGTTTACAGTATGATGATGAGAAGATCATCAGTGGTCTACGAGATAACTCCATTAAGGTGAGCGCTTCTCTCTGTCCTTTCCCTGCAGGTGAGTGGGGCTCTGCCCTGGGGAGCTGCCTGTGCTTCCTTGGTGTCTCTCGGTGGGACAGTGTGTGTGGGGGGGGTTGGTGAGGGTGGGATGTCTGAGCCTGGCAAAGTCTCACCTGCACTCTGCTCTGGAAGCTTGGGGCACTGCCAGGGTTCCCTTCCACTGACTGCAAAGATGTGCCTGGAAATCAGTGTTCCCACAGGTGGGGGGAGGTCTCTGTGTGCTGCTGGCCTTGGCTGTGGCTGTTTCCTTGCCCAGAGTTTGCTGCCATGCTCATCCTCCCTGGCCAGACAGGATTTGGTCTCCTCATGAGAGCTGGTTATTTTACTGTTCTCTCAAAAACTTACATCAAAACTTCCTTAAGCTAAAGGGAAGGACAAGGCCCACTGATGGGACAGACTCACCCCTCACGGAGTCTCTGGTTTTCCTCCCTTCTTCGCAGCTGTGACAATGTTCAAGTCTTGGATCCATGTTCTTGATGGATCCATGTTCTAAACCATTTATCCTTCTTGTTTCTAACAGATTTGGGACAAAACAAGCTTGGAATGTTTGAAAGTATTAACGGGACATACTGGCTCAGTTCTTTGTCTGCAATATGATGAAAGAGTTATTGTAACTGGATCTTCAGATTCTACAGTGAGGTGAGTGTTAAGTTCTTGCACAGAAATAATTTGAGTGTCAGGGCTGGGAATATTTTCAATAATCTCTAAATATCAGAAAACAACTTTAAGATGAACGTGATATTTGTATTCCAGAAGCAAGATATTCATACTTGGCAAAGCATCATATTAAATAATATTTTTTTTCCAAACCTATTTTGTTCTTTTAGCATTAGGAATTTTGAAGGAATATCACCTAAGGGATTCAAGGCATATCCTGAAGTTTTGGAGTGGCTGATGGCCAACTATACAATAATTCCTTCAGTTAGGGTTTCCCTCTGACATCTTGTAGTCGTGATGGTTACTGAGAGGGTGTTCAGTACGCAGGAGCACTGCCTGACTGCAGTTCTGCTGGCACTGAGGACACTTCCAGCACCATCTTCCTGCCTTCCCCAAGCCTTGCCAGGGCTTAGCCAGCCAGAGCTCTCCCTTGGAGACCAGAGCAGGCTTGTGCATGTCCATACCCTGCAGAGCCATCAGCTTCCCTTGGGTAGCTGATAACCCTGTTCTCTCCCGCAGAGTCTGGGATGTAAATACAGGTGAAGTTCTGAACACGCTGATCCACCACAACGAGGCCGTGCTCCATTTGAGGTTCAGCAATGGGCTGATGGTGACGTGCTCCAAGGACAGGTCCATCGCCGTGTGGGACATGGCCTCCCCCACAGACATCACCCTGCGCCGCGTCCTGGTGGGACACCGGGCTGCGGTCAACGTGGTGGACTTCGATGACAAGTACATCGTGTCAGCCTCAGGGGACAGGACCATCAAGGCAAGTGGCAGAGCTCTGCTCCAGGGCTGTGTGGCTCCCAAGGAAAGCCTTGGAGCAGCTGAGAGGTTCAGGAGCAGTTCTGGCCTGTGCCTTTCTGGTGTCTCTCAGTGAGCAGCGTCCTCTCGCTGGCTCCTGGTGACTTTGGGCACACAGCTGCACTGCAGTGTTTTCGTGGCTTCTGTTGTACAGATGCAGAAAAGCAAAGCCCACTTGCTGTTTGAACTCTTAGTCTCGAGATCAGTTTCTCTGTTAAATGTGGCACATCCTGTGCTTTTTTGCAGTGGTATTTTTAATTTCACTTGGCAGTTCTGTCCAGACATGAAATTCCTCAGCAGTGCCTTTCCTCACCATGCCTTCCCAGCAGCTCAGCCAGGCTGTGCCATGTCTGAAGGATTCAGAGGCTGGATTTGAAGGCTGTTACATACCAGAAGATTTGAGTTACCCAGAGTGCACTAATATAACAAAGGCATTTCCACCCTGCCCTCTCTGAACCAGAGCTGCCTTAGCCTGGGCCAAGAAGTTTTTGGCAGTTCCATGTCCAAATCTCTGCCAGAGATCCTGCTGCACTCTGTGTTGGAAAACGAGCCACTTGATACTCTGCATTACGACTTCAATTACAGTTCATTAAAAATGGGCAAAGTTGATTGAAACCTTTAATGTTAAGACCAAGCTTAAAGGCCATGTTTGGACCTTCTCTTACTAAAAGCTTCCTAGTAATTTCTTTGGTAAAAAATGTGAGGGTTTTGCGTTTGATAACTCAGTTTTAAAAAATGATTCTTAACTTACCAAGTGTAATCAAGTTTTTGAAATTGTTTGGAGCAGTCTCTGCCACCTGAAAATATTTTATATACAATCCCCAGCTCTTCTCAGTGCCACAGCAGTGCCTGTGGCTCTGTCACTGCTGGGTCCTCACTGGTGCCCGGGCCCTGCCCTTTGCTTCTAAAGGTGCTCTGTGGGTTTTCACTGCTCTATCCAGCAGAGCTCAGGCCCTCTGTCTGTGCATTTATAGTGGCTTCTCCTGCAGTGCAGAAGCCTTGTTTGGTGCAGCTCTCAGGGTTGTGTCCCGTGTCCCCAGGTGTGGAGCACCAGCACGTGCGAGTTTGTGCGGACCCTGAACGGGCACAAGCGCGGCATCGCCTGCCTGCAGTACCGGGACCGGCTCGTGGTCAGTGGCTCCTCGGACAACACTATCAGGTGGGTGCCACGAGCTGCTGGCCACGTGGAACAGGGGCCTTCTGAGCTGAAAGCAGGATTTCCCTGCAGTTGGGTGCTGCGAAACTTCCTTGGCGTGGCTTGCCGTTGGAGCAGGTGGTTTATGAATGGGGCTCACCTCAGTGTGGGAGTAAACATTTCACAGCCCCATGAAAGAGTGGGACACTGAGGTTTCAAAGGGAACAAAACATCTTACCTGCTGCTATATCACCTTGTCTTCTGCTGGGAGAGATGGGGAAGACATTGATCTCTGGTTTTCTTATTTTCTGAACTTCTAATCAAGGGTTTACAGAGAATAGAAAAAACTTGTTAGAATTTCCCAGAATAACACATATCTGAGCTTTACTTGCATGTGCTTTTGAATGTTTACATTAATTCTGGTATATGTACTGCAGCTGCTCTGAATGACACACCTTTTTAAGCAAATTACATACCTCCCACAGCAAACCAGGCAGGAGATGCTTAACCCTGGGTGTGGGATTCAGCCTTTCTCCTGTGTTCTCCCCAGGCTCTGGGACATTGAATGTGGTGCCTGTTTAAGAGTATTAGAAGGCCACGAAGAGCTGGTTCGGTGCATCAGGTTCGACAACAAGAGGATTGTTAGTGGAGCCTATGATGGGTACGTTTGAAAGCAGTTCCAAAAGATTTTGCCTTTCTCTTGCGGAACTCTCAGGAGTCTCCAGACCATTTCTGTGGGGCTGAGGGCAGGACCCCCCTCCACGAGCACCTCTGGCTTGCTCAGTGTCTGCAGTGCATTGTGGATTCATGGCACATCCAAATTCTCCATTTCTTCCTCTGCCTGGAGAGCTAGTGAATACAATTCTGGAACTGGGTTTGTGTGTAGCCTTTCATTTGGGGTCAGTGTCTGCCTGGGGTTGGTGGGCCCAGCTTCATTCCTACATTCCAGAGGGGTTTGTGTGTGCATTGTCAGCTTGTCTGTCACAGCCATCACAGAGCCATCACTGGAGTGGCTGCTGCAAGGAAACACAGAACTACCTGGCTTTTACAAGCTTGAGCATTAGTATTTCTCACAATGTGCTTGATCCTGGGGAACTAGCTATAGGGAAAACCTGGCAAGATTCCCAGGGCTTTGGATGTTATTTTCTATGTTTTCACAATGATTTTCTTCTCTTACTTTCAGCAAAATTAAAGTTTGGGACTTGCAAGCTGCTCTTGACCCTCGTGCCCCAGCAAGTACATTATGCTTGCGTACGTTAGTGGTAAGTAAAAATTAATTAATTTGGGGTTGTCTGGGGTGTTTTAGTGCATCCTGCATGTCAGGATGGTTTATGAAGTCTAGAGTGCTTAAGAATGAAGAAAAAATGTATTGTCACATCCTGAATGATTTGCCTCTGAGCTTAAATGAAAGGTCAAGTTTTTCTGGTTTGAGATTCTCAGATACTCTTAAAAGAAAAAGGAATCATCATGATACTGTATCAAATCACTCTGGGTATTGGTGTGTTTCCCTAATATCTCTGCAGGGCTGGTTTTAAATTTCCTCTTATTAAAAAGGGGGCAAGAATCTTGTAAGCCTTTCCCAAACTTTTCTGGTAACCCTTCACTTTGGAAGGAAGAGCTGGGAAGGGGGAAGAGAGGCTGAGTCCAGCAGATTGCCACAGGAGCTCTCAGCCCTTCAGAGGACTGTCACATTTAAGGCTTAAGTTGCTTAAGTTATATTTTTCTTTGTAATGAGGGGTTTGGCTTGTGACAGCAGACTTAATTAAAAATAGATGGGGGAATGAATTCCTTGTTATTTTCACCCAGATGTGTGTGGAATTTCACTTTGGGAGTCAGTTTGACAAGCCTGTAGCAACTCAGAGTCCTTGACTGTAGGTGATGAACATGCTTGGTCTTTCCAACACCTGCAGAAGTGCTTATGTGGCTGGAAATGCTTCTCCTTTTTCTTTCTCTTCACTAGTCTTGGTATAGAGATAAGATTTAACTATTCTTTTATTTAGTTTCAGTGAAAAAGGTGTTTCTGTATTCTGTGGGTATCCTGTAGCTCAGGTTGGAGTTTGGGATCACTCTGACAGCTTGGGTCAGTTTTCCAATACAGGCAGAGTCCTCACTTTAATGAGAATGGCTAAGCAGGACTAAGGGGAGAGCCTTTTCTGGGCTCCTTGGCCACTTTGAGGTCTGTTGGAAGAGCTGCTGGAGCATGTACTCCCCTTCTTATGGCAGCGTTGGAATTCCTGGCTGGTGTGTGAGCCCTGAGGGTCCTCTCAGCAGGGTGGAGCTGTGATGTGCTCTTTTGGGGCTGCATAAAAACAGAATCAGCAGAGAATTCTGCAGGAGAAGAAGCCCTGGCAGAGCATCAGTGCCAGCCACGGGCAAAAATTGCTGCTCCTTGATGGACAGGCAGCTTCTGTCTGGAATAATCTCAGCCTGTGGCTGGGCTGGCCCCACCGAGAGAGGCTCAGGGTACAGCACTGGATTTGGGACCCGTGTGATTTCTGTAAAGAATACACATACAAAAGCAGCTTTCCTTAAATGTGTGTAATTATGAAGGTTTTTTAGTCAGCACAGCAGAGTTTGAACACACTTTGTGTGTCCAGATACCTGTGTGATACCAGTGCTCTGCAGTGTTTCCCTCTTGCCTTGCTGACTGCTTGCCTCTTGCCCACAGGAACATTCAGGACGTGTCTTTAGGCTCCAGTTTGATGAATTTCAGATCATTAGTAGTTCCCATGACGATACAATTCTGATTTGGGATTTCTTAAATGTGCCACCGAGTGCCCAGAATGAGACCCGCTCTCCATCTAGAACATACACCTACATCTCCAGATAACAGTCTGCACTTTACTGCCCTCAGAAGGTAAGGCTCCCTCGTTTGTTGGATCTGGGAAATGTCTGAAATGTTCCCTCTGCCTGCAGCTTGGCTTAGTCAAACAAGCTGAGGTTTTCCTTTAGTAAAATAAAACCTTCTTATGCCACTCCTTTCCCTATCTAGTCTTCGTGTGATCATGCTGCAGCATGTCCTGTTGGCTTCCCCCTTCTGTAATCCCTCCTGGTTGGAACTGGGTGTTCAGGCATGTTAGAGAGCTGTCATGTATTCACAGCATTCCTGGGAATCGAGGAGACTTGGTGGATGGCACAGGCATTCCAGCTGTCCCACGAAATTGGAGCTGTTCAGAGCTCTCTGTGTAGCTGCTGGCTGTGGGGAGCTGTGGAAGGAGCAGTGCAGGGCCTCTGCAGGGGTCTGAGCCTTGGGCAGGAGCAGCAGCTCTGAGAGAAGCGCACGTGGCAGGGGGAGCTCTTGGAGCTCACCAGCACAGCTCAGAGCTGAATGAAACAGAGCCCAGGAACTCACTGTAGTGTGGTTCCCTGTCCCAGTCACTTCAGTCACTGCTCAAAGCCCTTCGTTGGGAGCGTGGATTCTTTTCCTCTCTATTGCTGCCAACAATTGCACTTCAAAATACACCTGTGAGTGCTGGGACTTGGAAACACAGGCACTGCCCTTCCAAAGCACAGCAGGCTGTGCCAGTGCTTCCAAGGAACTGGAGACACCACAACAAGAGGAGCTGGGCATGACATCTCCCCAACAGGAAGGATTTATTTTATTTAAAGTAGATAATGAATACTTTGCTTAAACATGGTGTGAAAAGCCTTCCTGTGAGAAGGGATTTTCATTATCTCTGGATACATTTTTCCCTGCTGTGGCAATGTGCTCCTCAGGTTTTTGCACTCCTGCAGGATCTCTGCATCTGGCTAGGAAATCCCTTCCCCTGTGCAGACACACTTTGAGATGCTCTTGCTTAAAGAAGAGTTTTCTTTCACCTCAGGAAGTGTTGGCTGCTTTCCCTGCTACTGAACTCCTTTGAAAAATGCCAGGGCAATGCCCTCTCTGGATCTGACACTTGGATCTGTTGGCACACAGCTTTGCAGGGAGGCTCTGAGCCAGCAGTTGGCCATTGCCAGGCTGAGCTGCCTCTCAGCATTCCTGTAACCAGGCCCTGGAATAAGGAAGAACTCTGATGCTGTGAACATGAGCCATGTGCAGAATCCCACTTAAACCTTCCCCTCACAGCAGGTTTCAAGAGCACTGCTGCAGGGGTGGCTTAGTGAAACTCAGGGACTGGCTTGTCCTGCCTCGGGCATGACAGGTACAGCTGGAAAGGCTGAACTGCTGAGGGTGTTGGTACAGGGTGGGAGTGGCTAAAAACAACTCCATGGGACATAATTCCTAAACTCCCCAAGGAGCCAGGACCTCCAGCACTGCCTACCTTGTGTGTTTGATCCCAGAGGACATAACTGCATCCATGTGGAAAGCTGGATGCTGTCACGGATCCATCCCCAGGGACCGTGTCCTGCTCCTGCCATTGGCTTTGTGCCACTGGATCCAGACCTAAGTGAGCTGCTGCTGTGGGGCCTCCAAGGCTTGTTGAACCTGAATGGTTTTCCCTCTTAATGGAAAACTTATTTTCCTCCTTTCTGAGTAATTCTGTTTTTTATTTTTCTTGCCTTTTCAGGCAGGTAGAACAGGCTGCATTTTGTCAACAGTCTCCATCTACCTTCCAGTCCTGCATCAGTGCTTGGTTCTGTTAACTAAAATGATAATTTGAGATGGACAAATTCTGTTTTTAAATTACAGATGGAGCAGGCTTCTTTTATTAGTTTTGATTCATGTAAAAGCCACACATAGTGTGTTTTAAGGACAACAGAAACACAGAATCATAGACTGTCCTGAGCTGGAAGGGACCCACCAGGATCACTGATCCAGCTCCTGGCCCTGCACAGACACCCCAAGAACCCCACCCTGGGCACCCCTGGGAGCTCTGGCAGCCTCTGGGCCGTGCCCGTTCCCTGGGGAGCCTGGGCAGTGCCCAGCACCCTCTGGGGAAGAGCCTTTCCCTGCTCTCCAGCCTGAGCCTGCCCTGGCCCAGCTCCAGCGACTCTCCCAGGTCAAGAACTCAGGAGTTGTATAAAATTCCTGTCAGTTCCTTGCCCAGCACCATGCTGGAGTCTCACTTGGCCACGTGGCACTCACGGCTCCGTGTCTTTGGGATTTGCCAGGGCAGTGTGAGATGCCTTTGGCAGGGGGTTCTGCTGCTCACATCCTGCACACTTGGCACTTCTGCACAGCTCAGTCTGCCTGGCCCGCGAGGCACAGCTGGGACCACGCAGCCCCTCATCCTGGGAGCTGTTGGTGTTGGTAATGACAGTCCCTGAACAGCTATTTCCTCTACTGCAGAGATGCTGTGATGTCACTTTTTGACATGTTTGTCTGACTTCAGAATCCAAAACCCCTAAATCTATATGAAATTTTGGTCAAACAGCTAATATTTCATCATGACATTTAATGAAACAGTTTTATAAGCTTTCAAACATCACAGTCTTGCAAATTTTGAAGCAGCCCTGCACACGTTTTTACAGGCTTTGCAATGTGAGGCTCTTCAAAGTGGATCATTTTTGACAGTCCTGGCAGTTGGCTGTGAGAGTTTTATTGCTTTCTGTTGAATTCCTGTTGTTTATTGTAACATGATAAAAATTGTTCCCATATGATAGTCTAATATTCTGGTATTAAGCATTAGGCTTTGGGCTGAGGGAAGGGAAGTCAAGGGGAAGTGCCTAAGGATGTTTTAACCTTTCATGGGAATTTCATGTCAGAAGAGGGAAGCTCTCCCTAGTCCATAAAGATGGTCTTGGGAAGTGGCAGGTAAAATCAAAGCTCAGATTTAATTACACTCAGACCTTACACTGCCTTCAAGCTGATAATGGAGTCATTGGGCTGGAAAAGGTCATGGGAGTATCAAAGTATTTGAGGTTTTTGTGTGTTTTCCTAAAAGCTGCTCATGTATTAAAGCAGCTGAAGTTGCCTCCTGTGCAGAACTCTTGCTGTGCAGTGTGAGGAGTAAAGGACAATCCCCTAGGTCACTGCTCCAGTGAGCAACACTGGGGTTCGGGGGGCTGAGCTGGAGGGTCCCTGGCTGTGCCCACCAGGGCTGTGACTGTGCCTCTGTGGAAGGGAGCTGCCTGTGGGTCACTGCCAAGGCCCAGGGCCATGGAGAGCCTGGCTCTTGCTGCTGTGGAGCTCAGAGCACACCCCAGAGCCCCTGGGGGCAGCTCCACTGCCAGCAGCCCTCACTGTGCTGCACGAGTGTCACCTCCTGCACGTGCTCTGCCCTTCCCTCTCAGCCTGGATGCAAAGGCTGCTGTGGGCCTGAGCACCTCTGGGTGCTGTTTGCTCTGTGCCTCCTCTCAGTTCACTTGTCCTTTGTCTTTTTCAGGGTTCCACAGTCTTGAACTACTGGATTTTTGGCTACTACATGCCTGAAGATGATTGACAGCTAAAGTCAGAATCGGTTCTAGATGCTGTGTAGATGCAAAGCAGCACAATTCTATATCTAAATTTCTTAATCTTTCCTGCTCTCAGTGGTCGTCTTTGAATTTGCTACAAATTCACTGACTTGGAGTAGATGAATTTCAGAAGCCTATCCTTCCCTGCTGTGAGAAATCCAAAGCTTCACATGTAAATTGTCCGTAGAAACTGAACTCTGATGGCTTGTTTTTCAGATATAAATCAGAAGTCAAGAAAGGACTTGACCTAATTTATATTGCTTTGCACTTTTGTCTGACTTTAAAGAAAAAAAAACATTCTCCAATGAAATTTGGGTGCCAAACACATACCCAGAATGTACAGAGCTTTGCTTTCCAGTCACCACTGTCCTTTAGGCGTTCCCCATGGCAGGTTCAGAGCCCGTTCTGTTCCATAAGTGTACGTTGGACTCTTAGAAATATTTCTGAATTGCTCAGTAATATTTTTGGATTACAGTTTACTTGTTTCTGCACCAATAATTTCTTTTAAATTAAAGATTCCCTGTAATTCAGGCTAGGTTATCTGAGCTAGTTGTATAGCACTGTCTTTTCCTTTGCCCTGTGCTCTGTACTCGCCGTCCTGCGCTTCCTGATGTTTGCTGTAGTCCCCTCTCCTTCCCTGTGTGCTTCCCTCATCTCGGATACCGTGTAAGCATGTAGATACCTTGTACATACAGCAGAGCCTCTGGTGCCAGGCTCGGGATGTCCTGACACTACACACTAACACTCAGCGTGGTGGCACTTGGCAGCAGGACGTCCTGACCCCAGGCACTGGTGGTGACATGATTATCTAGACATTGTCTCTGCAAAAGGAGGTTTTCAGTATTCATTAGTTGGGTTTGGTTTTGTTTTTTTTTTTGTTTTGTTTTGTTTCTGGTTTCGTTTTTTTTTAATGGGAACTACATATTTTAAAATGTAATTTCTAAACTTTTTAAAAATTAAAAGCTGTTTAATTTATGTTCTGTATCTTATATTTTTGTGCCGCGGGATTTGCAGCTGTGTGTCTCTAACACCAGTGGGGCCTCGCAGCCCCCGCTGATGTCCTTGGTAGCATTAGTGTGGCTGCTCAGTGGAGAAGAACCATGGGCCAAAGTTCTATTTATTTATGTTTGGTTTGTGACACTTCCTGATGGTGGAGAGGAGTCCCTTCCAGTCACCGCTCTGCTTCCCATCCCGTGCTGGTTTCCCAGGAGGATCGGTTGCCATGTCCTGGCTCCTCCAGGCTTTCGTTAGGGAGCCTCCATAGCTGCTGCTTCAGTTCTCTCAGTGTCCCCTTCCATTTGTGTGGCCACACAACCCCCCTGCGCTTGTCCCTAGGTCAGGAGGAGATGTGGAGCGATGCAAAGTGAATTTTCCATCGGCACCAGCCCCGTGGCTTTTGTGTCCCTGCGTGCGCGGAGCTCGGCGCGGCCCCGCCTGTCCTGGGAGGGCGCGGCTGGCACGGGCGGTGCCGGCCTTCTGCCTCTGTGTCCGTCCTGTGCTGTTCTGTGCTGGCAGCGGTGTTGGCTCTGTTGGGTTGTTGCCTTTCCCTGTGCGGTGCCAGGGGACACGGGGGGAGCTCCAGGAGTCACCAGCCCAGCCCCTCCCGGGGGGCACGGCAGGGGCTCCCCTCCCGCCCTTCCCGGGGAGCCCAGCTCCCATCCCCGTGTTACTCCAGCTATTTATTCATCGAGATGAGCGAATGTGGTGAAGTCCAGAAGAATAAACTCGCTCCTGAGCGTCCATGAGGTCACTTTTTGGTAAGCTTGACAGTAGTTCGTGCAAGTGTCTTACTTTACCCTTCTCATCTAATAGCTTTAATATTAAACTGTTTAAAAAAGAGACATCTGTTGCAGCCCTGAAGAAAAAGGTTCTTTGTTTCTGAAGAGTGGAGTCCTTTTTTTAAAAATGCATGTGTAAGATTTAAATTCCTGTTTTTCCTTGGGAGATAATGGTATTTGAACATGCAGTCTAAACTTCTTTGTGCTTTGTGTAACATACCAGTGGACTTTTGTGATTGGCACCCAAGGAACTCGACTCCTGGGATTCATGGTAGTGATCCTGGCTGCACTCTGGACTTTGTTTTGCTAACCATAATTGAGCAACTGTACATTACTGCGATATTAATGTTTCAAAGCACTGGGATAGTCTAATTCTAACTTGTAATTATGTTTGCCAATTATCTGTTTGGAAAGTTGGTGTATGAACAGCTTCTTGAAACTGTTAAATTGTACAGATATCGTTCATGATCTAAAGCTTTGTACTGTGGAATGTGCTTAATAAAAAAAAGTTTGAACTTAATTTGTCACATGAACGGATGAGTGACATGACCTCAGCAGAGCTTGGTGCCGGGGTGAGTTAAGGATGGGCTGGAGCAGCCTGGGCTGATGGGAGGGATCCTTGCCCAATAAATGCCCTTCCAGCCCAGCCCCAGTGAAGGCACAGGGGCCACGGCCCAGCTCCTGCTCTGACACGGGTGGTGGCAGCTGCTGTTCCACCCTTCCCTTCCTTGGGGGCAGACTGGGAGGAACAGTGAGAACTGGAGCTGAGCTCACTCCACCAGCACAGAGGTCTGAACCCCACTGCCTCTGCAGGAACATCACAAAGATTTCTTATTTTACCAGGAGTGCAGATAGAATTTTTAAAATACTACCCATCTCCTGGCCTGTTGAAGCAACCTCCATGCCTTGAGCCATGCAGAGTCTTCCAGAGCTTGCTCTGACTCAGGAAAAGCTTTGCCTTGGGCTTTCTTCAGCTGCTGTGCAGTGACTTGTTCAGCGTTTGGGTTTGGTGGGTGTCTGGGAGGCACTGACCTGAGATGGTTTTGGAGGTGCCATAAACTCTGTGCTAAGAAAATGAACAGTTCTGGCTCAGCACTGGCAAAGCCAGGCCTCAGAATGTCTCCAGTGCAGATGATCTCTTGCTCTCCTTGCCCCACTCCTGATCCTGGGTAGGAGTGTTGGGAGCAGCGTTGCTGCTGCTCGGGCTGAGGCTGCCCTCGGGGCAGAGTGAGTCCAGTCCCCTGTGGTGCCAGCAGTGCTCTGTGGAAGTGCAGCCTGGCTGAGCTCCTCGCAGGGTTCCGACGGCCTTGCTGGGTATCATTATCCAAATAAGCCACAAAAGCTCTGGGATGGATCTGCAGGGTAAACCTTGAGGTCAGGCTTTAACATTCCACCTCACCTGGGTGGCCTCTGGGTTTGGCTGTTCTGTGGGTTTCCCCTTGCAGTTGCAGCCTTTAGCAGTTGGCTGCTACCTCCCACCAGAGAACTTCCCTGGGAAGTCATGGAGCTCCCCTGGGTGCTCCCGCCCATCCTGGAGTGATTTGGGGCCCCTTTGGACTCTCCCCTCCCACCAGAGGATGCGAGCTGCATGCTGTCCTGAGCATGGAGTGCCCGTGGTGCTGGGCAGTGCCCTGGGAGGGTGGGCAAGGAGGGCAGGGCTGGGCTCCAGGGGCCCCCACAGGCAGCGGGAGCTCATTCAGGCCAAGCATCTCCTGCCAAGCCCTTCCCGAACTCCCGGGGCTGCCTGTGGATGGGGTTAGAGCAGCACAGTTCCAGAGGGAAAACTCCATCCAACCTGGCCTTGGACACTGCCAGGGATCCAGGGGCAGCCACAGCTGCTCTGGGCACCCTGTGCCAGGGCCTCCCCACCCTCACAAGGAACAATTCTTTCCCAATGTCCCATCCATCCCTGCCCTCTGGCAGTGGGAAGCCATTCCCTGTGTCCTGTCCCTCCATCCCTTGTCCCAAGTCCCTCTCCATGTTTCTGGTAGCTCCTTCAGGCCCTGCAAGGCCCCAGTGAGGTCACCCCAGAGCTTCTCCTCTCCAGGCTGGACAATCCCAGCTCTCCCAGCCTTTCCTCCCAGCAGAGCTGCTCCATCCCTCTGCTCATCCTGGAGCCTCCTCTGGCCTGGCTCCAGCAGCTCCAGGTCCTTCCTGTGCTGGGCCCAGGGCTGGGGCAGCTCTGCAGGTGGGGTCTCAGCTGAGGGGGCACAGGGGCAGAATCCCCCCTGCCCTGCTGCCCACACTGGGGGGATGAAGGGGAAAAAAGAACTGGAATAATACAAAAAATTAGTTTGGAAAAGACCCTTTTCTGCTCCCCATCCCAGCAGAGCTTTTGCTAAAAATCCCAGGCCAGGCCCAGTCTCCAGGAACGCAGCCTCTTGCTGGGATGTGCTGCCAGACACAGCTGCCATCCCTGCAGTGGGAAACACTCCCGTAGGATGCTGCTCTGGCACCCAGGCTCTCCGTGGTGTCTGGATGGGCTGTCCCTGTGCCACGGTGCCAAGCACAGCCCGTGCTCTGTGACACTGATGGGATTTGGGGCTGCCCTGCCCCACAGCCCCCAGCTTCTGCTGCTCGGCAGGGAGGGGGATGGAGCCAGCCTTGGCTTCTCCAAGCTCCAGCTTCTCCCTGGATACTTTAAAAACATCTGTGCAGTGCTCTGTGGTGCTGAAACAGGACTCGAGTCAGTTGTTGATCATCCAAACACCAGGACAAAACCTCGCTCTGGGCAGCGGGGGCTCCACGGCAGAGCTCTGTGCCCTCTGCAGAAAGGCTTTTTGTTCTGTAGTAGAACTGAATTCAGGGCAGGAGATGACAAAAATCAGCGGTGATTACCCAAGCCTGTAGGTAATATCCTCTTGGAACATCTCCGGGCACTGCAGCAGGATGAGGGACAGAAGGGAGCCGAGGCCTCTCTGGTCTCAGTTGTCTGAGCTCGCTCGGTTTCCCCGGGTGTTTCCATCATTGCTAAACACGTGGCACATGCCCACTGAAATCTGGGAGCACTGACTGAAATGGTTCATTTTACCCTTAGAAGAGTTTTTTGTTTTAGCACTGAGATTATTTTTTTTAATATTGTAAATAGTAATTTGACAAATCAAAATCACAACTGAACCAAAGAGAGATCCCGCAGAATTTTCCTTGTGCTTTGTACATCTCCACACAGGAGCTAGGCGTATCCAGCCGGGCACTAGAGATGGGCCCCTTTTGTCTTCCCCTTGGGAACGGCCCCGCTGCCTTCCCTGAGCACCACCGGCGCTGTAGGAGCGGTGATTGGGAACCGTAATTGGTTACGGCTGCCTCTGGAAGGGTTTGCAGGGACCACCCTCTTTCCCGTCTCCTCTTTCCCACCGTCTGCTCGCGGCTGAGCCCCTGGCCGAATAATCCCCCGTGGCAGAGGAATTCAGGGATGATCTGTGGGATTTCTGGATCAGCACAGGGAAGCTCCGCGGGTGACCCCGATGCTCTCGCAGGTCTCGCTCGCCCTTGATGAGCTCTGCAGGTCGTGCGCTCCCCACCCTGCAGCTCCTCGGGGTGGATTGAGTGGGAAAAGGCGCTGGGAGTACTCTGCAGACAGCTCGGTGGTGCCGGGGCTGGTTTGGCAGCGGGCAGGGACATCCTGCAGGGACATCCCGCTGGCTCCTTCCCCGCGCCCGGGAGCGCCCCTGGACCCCGGGACGCGCTCCCGGCTGAGCGCAGCCCTGTCGCACGCCCCAGCAGCTGGCACGGGACTCGAGGTGCGCAACAAACCTTTCCCTCTAGAGCGGGGTTGCTCGGAGTGAGGATGAGAAGAGAGGCGCAGGGACGCGGCCAGGAGATGTTGCCCCAAACCTTTCCTTTCCCTCGCGGGGGGAGAGAAAATGGCTCCGGGTTCCGCACGTGGAGCCTCGGTTCAGAGAGAGGGAGGCACAGATGGGCAGGTGCCTGCTCTGTGTGACCCCTTCGTACTCCCCAGCCCTCATCCCCTGCTCCTTGGCAGGGCACCCCACCCCTCTCTGCCCTCTCTCCCTGCGATCCTGGCTGCAGAGCACAGGGAGGGGCAGGGGATGGGATGCAAAGGGGATGCAAGGATGGGAGGAGAAGGGTGAGGCTGACGCAGGTGCTGGTGGCAGGGAAGGTCCTCTCTGTCCTTCAGCGAGGGGCCTCCCCTGTCCTGATCGCACCCATTTCTTGGAGAGGTCAACGTGGCTCTTGCTCAGCACCTCCCGGATGACGAAGGCAGGGGACAGTGACGGGGACAGCCCGGGCAGGTCCCGCCCTCCCCGAGAGAGCCAGTCCGGGATGCTGAGCCATCCCCACAGCCGGCTTGGACGAGGGGAAGCTGCTGAGCACAAACCCCCCCGGGGCCGGCTGCTCCCCGAGGCTCCGCAGCCCCTCAGGAGCTCTTTGCTGCCGGGACCCAGCGGGATGGAGCCCCGGAGCGAGGGGACTCCCTTCCCTCGGGGGTGGCTGTGCCTCGGGAGGGAGCTCGGCCCCGCAGCCCGGGCACGGGCGATGCTCTCCGCCTGTCCTCTCACACCTCGGGACACATAATCCTGACTTCACACTTTTTCCCAGACAATATCTTTCCATATAATCTTAATGATTCCTGCTGCAATAACAAACAGGCAGCCCTGAGAATAACTTCACACTTAATTGCTCGTGCCAAGAATCTCACCACTTGGCCCTTCTCTGGGTGTTTTCCCTCCAATCCATCTGCACAAACAGAAGTGGGCCAGTTCTGTGCCTCAGGAATGAGGAGATAAAAAGGCAATAATTTATTTTTCCACCAAAGCTAGAAGTATTTTATAGAATTTGCTAAAGTTTTTGTTTCAGGAAATTTCATCATGTCTCCAGGAAAAAAAAAAAAAGCGCCTAATTGGCCTCAGATTTTTTAGCTCCCTTTTCATTTTTCGTAATATGAGGAGGTCTAGGTCATCTCAAGGTCACTGCAGTTATTGTTGCTTTAGTGCACCTCTGTGGATACCTCGTTTCTGCAGCAGTTTTTCCTTGAAAAACAGCCCCAGCCTGCTGCTGTAACAGCCACTTTCCTTGGCAACTGGTTGCATTCCTTTAGCATATGGAAATATTTTTTAAAACACATAACATATAGGGTTGCTTGTAGGTGAAATTCTCCAACAGAAATGGACCAAATGCTTCTAAGACCTTTGAAGGGTGGTGTGAAAAAAAAAGCTTTTAACAGAAAGCTGCCATTTCCCATTATCTGCGCCGGGATCTTGATGTCAAAATAAAATGCTGGTGGTTATCAAATTAATAAAAATGTTTTGCTTGGGAAAAATTTAATTTTACCACCCTCCCAAGGCTCCCTGTTGTGTTGCCATGTTGGTTTACATGGCTTCAGGTGGTGAGGTCATTCCAGCCTGGGCTTAGCTTGATTTCTTTGGTCTATCTCAGTAAAGCTGTGGATTCCAATTCTTTTGTTTTAGAAAAACTTGATATGTGGAATCCTGAAAATGTAACAAATGCTGAGTCTGCATCTGCTGGAGAAACAGAGTTTAAAGGAAAGAAGTGTTTGTACCTGAATGACCACGTTTTTGTGAACAGGTGAAGCCAAAACAGAGAGGAGGCACCACCCCAGAATCCCAGAATGGTTTGGGTTGGAAGGGACACTAAAGCTCATCCAGCTGAGCTGGATCCATGCCCTGAGTTACTGCTCAAGGGTTTCCTTCAGAGGGCCCAGCCCAGGCTGGAATTATTGGGGGTTTCAGCTGCAGATTTAAAGCAAAGCTGATGCTTTCCAAGAGGACCCCCACACTGCCTCCATCTGGGTTTGTCCCTTTGTGCTGCTCCTGTCAAAACCTGGCAAAATTTTGCAAATTCACCAAGGAAAAGCCCAAATGTAAATGAAAACCGGAGGCAAAGCCTGGGCGAGTGTGGGATGGGAAAAGCTCCTGGTCCCTGATCCTTTACAAACAGAGTATTTTCAATTTGCTGAGGAAGGGCAAACTGCCTGGATCTGGGGGGGAGAAAAATGGAGTGAGATCCTCAGGGATCTGCCACAGGCTCAGCCCTGGTGCATCTTCCCGAGCATTGGGAAGGCTCAGGGAAACAGGGACCAGCTCCAGAGCCGGGCAGAGCTCACAGAGCTCACACAGCTGGGTCAGCTCAGCATCTGCCAAGTTCCTGGTGGCAGCTCCTGCCTGCGAGGCTGGGAAAGGACCCCAGAACTCGGTGATGTCATGTCCGGGAAATTAATGACAAGTGGGACTTGGAAAGAGTTGTTGAGGAAGTGGTTGTGTTCCCATAGGAGGATTTTTTTTTTCAGGCCAGCATGTGGTGAATCAGAGTGCCAGGCTGGGCCCTGGGGCTGAGGGATCTCTGTGTTTATCTGTTAAAAGAAAAGGGAGAGGCTGCACTGCAGCTGGAGGCTCTTGCTGGGGGTGCCTGGCCTTGGCTTCCCTTCTCTGACCTTGCAGTCCCTCTGGCACAGAGTGAGGTGTGCCTGAGTGTGCTTGTTCATCCTGAAAAAAATACTGTCTTTTCACTAGCAGCACCCTTATTGCTGTCGGAGCGCATGCCCAGTACCAGGGGTGCGCAAGAGAAACCTGTGCTGCTCCAAAGGCAGGGGAGGCCAAACTTTGCTTTGTACAGATCCCATTTCAGCAAATGGAGAGGCCAGAAATGCCTGCACCAGTTGCCTTGACAAGGGCTGGAAAGAAAATTGGAACGGAAGGAGAAAAATCACATATTCAGGGCAAGGGCAGCAGTGAAAGCAAGACCAAGATCAGCTCTGTGTGACCAGCAGAGAGAGGCTGGAGAATAAATTAGCTTTCCCTTCAAAGCCAGGCTGGCAGGGCCTGGGTCAGCAGTAGGAGGGGGTTACAGGGGCCTGAGCTCGTTCTGACACCGTGAGCAGCACAGTGATGCTGCCCACGCAAGTGTGTGCCCACCTTCGTGCCCCCTCACAGCCCCTGGTGCTTTGGAATCATTTTGGGGAGCCTTAGTGAGCAGCTCGTGGGCCTTCCAGGAGAGAGGGAGCAGGGGAAACATACATCTGCTTCATTTCTGTAGGAGAAACATTCCTGGTCCTGTTCCTGGGCAAGAAAATGAACAAGGTGTCCCCTGAGAGCTCCCCTGAGGTTGCTGGGGTGCACAGCCCCTGACCCTGTGTGTTTGCAGTTTCCAGCCTGCACATCCCAACTGGCTCCTTTGGCAGGGACCTCAAAGCCCAACCAGTGCCACCCCTGCCATGGCAGGGACACCTTCCACTGTCCCAGGCTGCTCCAAGCCCCGTCCAGCCTGGCCTTGGACACTTCCAGGGATCCAGGGGCAGCCACAGCTTCTCTGGGCACCCTGCGCCAGGGCCTGCCCACCCTCACGGGCGAATTTCTTCCTCAATAATCTCAACCCACTCTCTGTCAGTTTGAACCCATTTCCCCTTGTCCTGGCACTCCAGTTCCTGATGCGGAGTCCCTCTCCAGGTTCCCTGCAGCCCCTTCAGACCCTGGCAGGGGCTGTGAGGTCTCCACACAACCTCCCCTTCTCCAATCCTCACACCCAGCTGGTTTTTTGGTGAGCACAGCCTGGTTTGTTTGCACCTCCTGCTTCATCCTGAACACATTTTGCCATATTAGGCAAATAACAGAACCGGAAAATATGCCAGCGATAAACACCGAGTTTTTCTGTGGATGATTTCCTGCAAACACTCATTTCTAGGAGTCTGCTGGTTAGAACTGGCTGAACACCCCAGCCCAGTGAGCTTCCCTCTCAGAGTGCTGGTGAATTATTTGCCGTGACTTGCCCTTGGCTATTTTCTGAGGGTGATTAATGATGTACCTTGGGTGCTCTTCTCTTGTTTTGCTTTTTCTCTCCATGACCGGAGAGCTGAAACAAGAGCAGTGAAATGAGGAAATTCAAGTTGCCACTTGGACTTCCAGCAGGAATTCCTGAGCCAGCACACATTCATGTGAGAGCTGCTGAGACTCTCACTTCTTCCAGTGCCTCTGTGACATCCTGGCAGTTCCCCAGCCCATTGCTGAGTGTTTAACTTGTCCCATGTGACAAAATCCAAACAGGGCCATGCTCCTGCCCAGCTCCTGCAGCCACAACAGGCATCTAGATGATCTTCCTTTTTAAGGAAAATCAACATTTTCAGGAACCCCACGGACCAGACATGTGTCCTTTTCCTCAGCCAGAGCTGTGGTATGGTGTGAGGAGAGCACAGAATTCCTGGGAGCCAGAGGCCACCAGAGGCCGAGGGCAATGGCAACACAAACGTAAGGCAAGCTTTAATTCAGCTTATTCGGAGACAATTCAACAAGGTCACCTGTGCCACAGCAGAGGCTTTATTTCTCCATCCCTGGGAGGAGTTCAGCACAAATCCAGCCCAGTTCCCAATAACCCAGTCCTCAGTGGGAGCAGGGTTGGCTGGGAAGCATCTGGGCTGGCACTGGGAATTGTGCTCAGCTGAACCCCTCGGGCACATGGGGCTGGTGTTGCTCTGCTCTGGCCCAGCCATGTCCCAGGGAGGGCTGGGGACAGGTTTGAACTGAATGTCAGGTGTGGGATGTGAAACTGCAATTCTGAGCTGTGCTGCAGTGAGCTGAGCCCAGAGCTGGGTGCAGCAGCACACGCAGGCAGCTGTGGCTGCTCTCTCTGCATTCACAGTCCCACTGTACTCAGGTTTTACCACCATGAGTAGCCCTGCCCTTTACCCAACTCCTCTCAGCAACATCCACCACCTATGGCTTGTAAAGGTTTGTGAGCACCTTCCAAAGCAGCCTCCTCCAAACGTGCCTGGGGATAAACATTCCCTGTCTCCTGGAATAGATGGGGCTTTTTGTCCTCAATTTAAATTCGTGGGCAAAGGTTTTGGAAAATGTCACATGATTTTGGAAATCACAGTGGTCAAAGACTCATTTAAAAGCATTGTTGAACTACTTTGCAACCCAGATACTGAATTTCAAGCAGCTCAAGCCAGAATAAAAATGTTAAAAATGATTAGTTGGTTTTGAAATTTTTGCTTATGCCATTTTTTATTACCTTCTTGGGTTTGAAATTCTGACTTATGCCATCTTTTATTACCCTCCCACACTTTCCTTCACACAATAATGTGATAAAACCACATTCAGCTGCAGCTGTGATCCTGGGCAGCAGGCACAGAGCAGGGGGCAGGAGGGGTGACAGAGGGGGCGGAGGGGGCTGTGTGTGCCCTGCAGGGAATGGGCAGTGTTGGGCAGGGCAGGCACATCCACATTCCCCTCTCCCAGAGAAGCCACTGTCCCCTGTGAGGGACACGTTGGTGTCACCCCAGTGCCCTGCCCTGCCACCAACCTCCTTCCCGGGCAGGCAACGCTGCTCCCAACCTTCCACAGGGAAAGGCAAAGCTCTGTAACACTCCAAAGGAAGAAAAAAGTATTGGATTGTTCTTCAGAATGCAATAAAACCTCACAGCACACTGCTATCATTCGAGCTGGTGCTTTATCTCCTCGGGTGGAGCACACCCCGTGCTGCTGGATGTCAACCTGAGAGGATCATGGATAAAAGCCTCCCTTGTGGGAAATGGGATTTCGTTGTTAACTTGTCATTTCCCTTTTGGTCTGGCAGTGAAATCACATAATCAAAGCACGCACACAAGAATAAAATTTCAATTGTTGCCCCAAATACAGATTTCAGTGGGGTTGCTGGTGAAGCGGAAGGGGCAGAGAGATGTAAAACCACCCTGTGATGATTTCAAGCAGCTGGTGGAACATGAACGTTTTCCAGCATGGGCCATTCGGTAGTGCTTTAACTTCTACACTTTGGGCCCAAAGACAAGCAGAAATAGAGCAAAATATGAACTAATAAATGCATCCTTTAGGTAAGCATAAAGAATAAAACTGGCAGGGTGAAACCTCCAAGGAGAATCTCCTCTCTCTTGTCTAATTCCAGTGATTTATGTGAAGCAAAGTTCCTCACCTTGGGGACTGCACAACTCTGGAACATGCAGCGTCACATGCAACTGCCTTTCCCTGCCCAGATAAACCACCAGGGCATTAACCTGAGCTTTTCCATGGAGAGCTCCAGAGGCATATTCCCCTTGGAAAGGCCCAGAATGCAGCTTATTTCCAGCTGAATGGAAGACAATGCCTCCAAAGAGAAGTCAGAGTGCAGAGGCATGGCCAGTGCAGCAGTTCAGAGCCCAGCTCTCAGCAGGTCACAGGGCTGCAGAAAGGCCATGGCGGGATATGGAAATGCTTTCCTTTTGCAGACCTGGCTGTGAATTCCGTGACGTCCCGTTGTGATTTTAGGGCTGGTGGAGATGTGGAGCTGCTTTAGCTCCTGTCCCAGCTCCAGGCAGGGAGGAGCTGAGCTGTTGTCTGCTGCTCACAGCAGAAGAGCAGGTGGGCTCTGGACTCATCCACCCATGAAAATGGCATTTTGGTGCCACAAAGGGCTGTCACAGCTCCTTGAAAAGCCTGGGCTGAGTCTAGAATGCCAGTGCTGGGTTACACGTGGAAATGGGGTGTGGAAGCCAGACCCAAAGGAATGGATGTGGGGGATTTGCTCTCCAGGCTGCATCCTGGTCCCACGTGGACACTTGGATCTGCAAACAGAGTCCCTGCAAGCTCTCACCTGTGTGAGCTGATTCTGCACCTGTTTGGTCAAAAAACATCAGCAAAGCACCCCCTGAGCCCCCTCTGTGCTGCTCCCCTTCCTGCAAAGCAAACAGGAACTGGGCTGGGGAGTGTTCTCGTGGCAGTCCTACACAGAACAGAAATGCACATACGACCTGGCATCTGCTTCTTTTCCCCAATAAACTGCAAAATCAACACACACAAATATGTTTATGTGAACAGGCCAGAAAAACAGCTGGTTCAGTGGGCTCCCATGTATTTATAAAGTGAGAAAGTAGAGCGTGTTTGAACATGCAGGTGGATAAATATTCCTGCCAGACCTGCTGGAGTATTTGAAGTCTCCCTGAAGCCGCTGCTCTGACTCCCCCCTTCCCAGGGAATGCTGCCTTGTGGGGAGCAGGGAATGCTGCCCTGGGGGAAGCTACTCTCCCATCCTGGAGCTGGCACCTCCTGCAGCCCTGGATAGCCCTGTGCAGAGGGATTGTGCCCAGGACACCCCCAGCTCTGCCCTCCTCCAGGCCCTGGGGCCAAGCAGGGCTGGGTGAAGCTGCCTTGGGGTGCAAATGTTGGGGTGACCCACGGAGGTGCTGCAGGCAGATGTGGAGCTGAGCATTTGTTTCCTTGGCCTGGCATCTGTGGAAGGAGGCTGCAGCTTCCCTGCCGACGTGGAAAATCCAGCTCAGTCCTGAAGCCTGGACTTCAAAGCTGCTCGTTCCATGTGATGTTAGAAGCCCCGGTAACAGCGGGCAGGGAGGGCAGAGCAGCAGCGCCGGCACTGGGACACAAAGCGCAGATGCAGCACAAAGGTTCTGTCAGCCACTTCCCAGCCCTGCCTCCCTCTGGGTGCTGTCACTGCTGCACATGGAAGAGTAAATCCCTTCATGATCAAACACACCCACACCCCCGACCCCAGCACACACCTGCACGGCCAGAACCCAGCACAGCCGTTCCACAAAGCTCCTGGAAGGTTTCTGTCCACCATGGAGCAATTGGAGGGTTTATCTGAGCTGCAGCCAGCCAGCACAGGCTGATGTGCTTCTACAAAATGAGTTTCCCCATATTTCACCTCCCTTTCTGTGTAGCTGGAGTGTCTAAAGCTAAATAAATCCATGGTTTGGGTTGGAAGGGACTTTAAAGCTGATCCAGTGTCACCCCTGCCATGGGCAGGGACACCTTTCACCGTCCCAGGCTGCTCCAAGGCCCCTCCAACCTGGCCTTGGACACTGCCAGGGATCCAGGGGCAGCCACAGCTTCTCTCAGCACCCTGTGCCAGGGCCCCCTCACCCTCACAGGGAACAATTCCTTCCCAATATCCCATCTATCCCTGCCCTCTGGCAGTGGGGGTCCAGTTCCTGATGCAGAGTCCCTCTCCAGGTTCCCTGCAGCCCCTTCAGACCCTGGCAGGGGCTCTGAGGTCTCCACACAACCTTCCCTTCTCCAGGCTGAACATTCCCAGCCTGGCTCCATAATTTGACCAAGCAATGAAGAACTTCTTGAGCTAAAGGGGCAGAATGAGGTGTAAGTCTGTGGCAGAGTTTGGAATCCCAGGAAGGTTTATGAGCCTTCCAAGGCCTTGCCAGACAAGCAGAATCAGCTCTGTCTTCAAACAACTGGCAAAAGGTGGCAACTTCTGTGCCCAGCTGAATTGTGCAGGCAGGCTCGGAGAGGAAGCCAGGGAGCACAGACATTGTAACATCAGTGCACAAATAACAAAAAGCTGGTATTTTCAGCTACAACCTGACAATAACCTGGCTCCAGCATCAGGAGTGTTGCCTTTACCAAACCCTGGCATCAGCTTTCCCTCAGGAGCCCCGTGAGCAGCCCCTGCCTCTGCCAGTGACTGCACTGGCCCAGTCCTGTCACCAGCCCTGGACTCCCTGGCTGGAAAATGAAGCCTGTGTGGAAAAGTGTCCAGGTGGAAGACCTGAGAAGGGGCCTCAGCTCTGGAAAAAACAACACTGAAGACATGATCTTGCTTTATGCAAAACTGGGTGACAAGTCCTGCTTTCTCCAAAGGAAGAAGTGCCCATGGCATTTGGGTGATGTGGGTTACACATGGCCTCAGACCGAATTTTCATGCAGAAAGTTGAGAATAACTGTGACTAACAACTCCTAATAACTCCTGCTGAAGGAGCTCCCTGGTGTGAACAATATTCTCACCAGGATAAAGAAAGTCAGGAATTTCACCTTATGATGTGAGCTGAAGAAATCACCCCTGGGTGTTGCCTGATTAGATTTCCCAATCTTAGAGTGTATTTTCATTATATTATCAGAATTTTCTGATTCTGGTAAACTCTACAGAATAACTTGTCCAGCTTCCACTGACTGTCAACAATGGAATAGCAACCCCGGACCTGGATCCATTCCCACATCCTGCCAGTCCCACCTTCCCCTCGCTCATTATGACACTGATGGAAGCCACTAGATGTCACTGCTATATTGCACTAATAAAGTTAAAATAATATTTTTCTGGCAATAAATGTCCTGACTCATAAGGAAGTTGGTTTATAAAAGCTGTGGATAGTTTGGATTCCTTCCAGTTAAAAAAAACAACAAAACATCTTTTTCTTTTCTATTTCACTAAAAATATTGGATCCAAGTTCAAAACACTCATTTAACAAATAACATTGATTTGTATTTTAAAAGTCGAAATACTTTGAAGTTAATACCAAGTAAAGAAACGTGGTCTGTGGCTCTGTGAACTGAGAGGATGGGAAAAAATTGTATCTGAAGGTCTGCAGTGCTAAAGACGAGGCTTGACTGAAGGCAGGGCTGGAGATGGTCAGGAATACTCCTGTTCCTGTACTCCACCGGAGAGGGAGGCAAAAGGCCAGAGAAATAATAGTAACAGCAGCAATAATATTGTATTAATGTGCTTTTCATGTCCCAGGCTTCCCTGCTGCAGGGCAGGACAATAATCTCTGCACTCAGCAGCAGCAGGAGCCACCCTTGGCAGCTGTTGGGAACTGGGAATGGCTGCTCCAATCCCAAACCCCACCAGGGCTTTGGGAAGCAGGTGAAGTGGATTTCAATGGGCCAGCTCTGGGTTTGCCCACAGTGCTGGGGCTCGCTCAAATTCCTTCATCTGCTTCTCTCTTCTGCAAGGGGAGGGTGCCTTGGGTTTGGGTTTTGTGTTTTAAGGCTTTAGTGACCGAAAAACTGGCAGGTGAGCTCAAATTTTGAACCATTTCTGGGAAGAAATTTGATGTATCTCAAGTGGCCACCTGACGATTCCTTCCCTAAATGAATCCTTGGGTTTTATTCCTGATGTCACCTAGGCAAGAGCTGGCTGCTGCAGGTAAGGAACTCCTGATAGTGGAAGATGCAGAGAATGTCCTAAATTCTAATCAGAAAATGCTCAGAGGAGGTAAAGCCTCCCTCATCTGTCATGTGAAGCTCTTTTTGAAGATGAGGAATGCGAAGCTCAGATGGGATGGGTATTTTCACCCCATGGGATTTCTTCACCTTCTCTCTCCCAGTAAGTGACCTGGACACATTCATGCCGTTTGGGAACCAGCATTTTGGTGGGTGTGAGAACACAAATTAGGAGGGCAGCCATTTTTGGGCCTGTCCCCACCTCTGCTCTATTTTTTTATCACAGTAGAAGGAGCTGAAGTTATTGGCAATTTACTGAGAACTGTTTCCCACTGTGAGGAGGAGCCTGAGCGCAGCTGCAGCTGAGCAGAGCCCCATCCCCGTGTCTGGGAGCAGGAAACGTGGCTGCTTTGGGAGTCTCTGCCCACAAGGATGGAGAAGAACCATTCTGTGGGTACCTGTGGTCACTGAGAGAAAACAACTGAGGTCTGTGGCAGGGGTAGATTTAATCTGCACCCTCTGCGGAGTGTGGGTGTAAAATGAGTGTAACCCGTGCTCTGGGCTTTTTCCACACAGGAGCAGATTTTTGGCTGTCCTGCACCAGCACCAGTGGTGGGTGAGATGCATTCTGATGTGGCTGGAGCTGGGCTGGACTCAGTGCCTGAGACAAGGGCCACTGTGCAGGGGAAGTGCCTCCTGTGTGCCTGCTCTTCCCCAGTGATGCCTCTGTTCCAGTGTCAGTGAGGACAACTGGAGTGCAGGAATTTCAGTTTTGGGAAGCACTTGGGGTCTAATGGTGCAGTATCACTGCAGGCTCTGAGTGCTATCCAGCAAAAACCTCATCCAGAGCCATGCACAGACACCCAGGGTAACTGGAACTGGAGGGAAATCCAACCAGCCTCTCTCCTGATGGGCAGTGCTATAGAGTTTGTGTGTTCCACGTCCAGGTAAACTCCCAGCCAGAGCAGGACTGAGACAGAGAAACACAGAAAGGCAAGAATAACTCACTTCCTTGGCTCAAGTTACTGACAAAGGCATGAAAGCCTCAGCCTGGAGGATAAATTATGAGCTATCAACCCAACCAGAGCCATAATAAGAAGGGAGGAATCAGATGAGTAAGGCAAAAGCAAACACTGTGAGTAATGGCAACACGAGGTTGGTTCCCTAGAAGTTGTCTGACCACATTAGATAGCCCAGCTCAATGACTGGGGCTGGGCCCAGTGTCTAGAGAATAAATCAAACAGGTTTTTTGTTGTTGATAAAACATTCTCTCCACAGCAGATGGATTTAATATTTCCTGGATCCATGCTGTTCAAGCCCATGAGTGGGGATGCTTTTCCAGGTCTGCACTATTGATGGCCTCATTTCCAAGGGGCGCAGACTCCGAGAGTTCTCCCAGGACTTGTTGCTATTAACTGTGAAGGGAGGATTTTTGTCTTTCTCTCCTTTGTTTCCTTCCTCACTTTGTTGATTTTGTTTGCTCCTGATCCACTTTACTTCCCTGGGCCCAGTTAATTCCTCCCACCCTTCCTCCCACTTCCTTCTCTCCTCTGCTTCTTCTTCACTGGCACTTCCATGCTCTCCCTGCTCAGGCTGTGGGACCATGGATTGGGAAGAAATCCTTTACTGTGGGGGTGGTGAGGCACTGGCACAGGGTGCCCAAAGAAGCTGAGGATGGCCACTTGGCTCTCTGTGTGAGCACATCCAGCTACCACGAGCTGCTGTAAATCCATAGGAACTGAGAGGTGCCAACACCACCAGCTTCCTCGGTGGAGCTGTGACCTGACCCAGGAACAAGGGGGGTGTAATGGATCTGGGAATTTGCATGCTGCCTTCTCTCCCCTTTTAACTCTGCCAGAGGGGCTGACTTGCAATGAGCTCGGGCCACCCAGCCTTCCGTTCTCTGGGTAAGCTGCTCTGCCAGGCTGCCAGTGAGGTCTGAGGGGACCACATTGGTTGATTTGGTCTGGGATTGTCTTCAGATAGAGAATTTTAATTCCAGAGAAGTGTGGGACATGGGACAGCCCACGAGTGTGAGAGCTGCCCCTGCCCCAGCCAAGGGCAGCATTCCCACCACAACAAGCTCTAATTAGACAAGCAGCTAATTGAAATGGCAGGAGGACTGAGTGCCTGGGAGGGAAGGCCAGCTTTGGATGTGGAGGAGATGCAAAATGTTCCATAACTGGCTGTAAATCCTTCAAAGCCCACCTTTACACACCAAATACATTGACCACAAATTAGTCAAGGGAAGAGCAACCTCTTTATAGGGCAAGTGCCCCATCAGGTCTGCAGGACCAGTACTGCCCCTGTCCTGAGCCAAAGGCTGGATTATAATTTTCAGCAAAAATTTATATATACAATTAAAAATCAAGTTTATGCTCCCATGCTTTTTACTGTCCTTCAACTGTAGGAAAGGGAATCACTGCAAAATGTTTTGAGTAGCAGAAAAAAATTTAGCTGTTAGTGATTAGTGGTTTATTTCTTTTCTCAACTAATTCATTAAGAGAAGCTGAATTTAATGTCTTACTCAGCCTGTAAAGCCTTCCTCCTTGTCTCCTCCAGCCCACTTCCTCTGAGTTCAGCACTTCCTGCAGGTAGATGGGGTGTTCACTGTTATTCCACAATGACTATGTTCTCCTGAATTGTGTTATGGTTTAATAACAACAGGAATTAGGTTTGCTGCTACCAAGACCATTTTATTATGACACATCCAAAGACATGAAACCCTCTTGTGCAATAATAAGGGGGAAAAAGAAATCTTTCCATCCACTTGTACAAAAGAAGCCTCAAGAGATCAGTGCTATAATAAGAAGAAAACAAACATGATTCAGTTTAGAAAAATGCAGCTAATATGTCTAAAGGAAACTGCAAGTGCTTAATCAATCAGAGGGATTTGGGAAGCAGTGTTGTTGGACATGACCTGGGAGTTACAGGAAGAGAGCAAATGAAATATTAAACAGATAATTAAGCTTTTTGCTGAAATGGCACTGTCAGCATGCGATTTGGGATATTGTGTCCAGTCGTGTGAATCCCAAAGAGATGGGAGTTACAAAGGAGCTGTGGGGATTGAGTAGCTTTGATATAAGCAGGTGAGGGAGACAAAAGAATTGGAAAAGAATTGGGACATGACACACACAAGTCTCTCTTGGTGGCTCCTGGACCTGACAGCAGAGCAGGGCGAAGGGAGAGCTCCCTGAGAATCAACACCTCCCCACACATCCCTGGGAACGCAGAGCTCGCTGAGAATCAACACCTCCCTGCCAGGTCAGGGTGCCAGCCTGAATTCCTGACATAGCAGCCTTTGAGCCACAGGCAGCTGCCAGTGAAGCTCTGGCCCAGCCAGGCCAAACAAAAACTTCCTCTTGAATATTAAAATTAGAAATCAGATCTTGCTCAGTTGGACATCACAATGAGAGCAGTGGCTCACACTTGTGTGGGATGGTTCTGACAGGTTTAGGGCTCTCTCCCCTCCTTCCCAGGGCTGCAGGAGCCCAGCCCTGTTCTGACCTGTCACAGCTCTGCTGATTCAGGACTGCCCAGCACAGGGTCTGTCACTGGGGAAAAAGCAATGCTGGCTCTGCTTGGGCTTGAAAGAAGCAAGAGGGACTTTCACCTTTACTTAAAATCTTTTATAACAGTACTTTGACGAGCCTCTAATGTAAATGTTACTTATATCTCTTCGGGGACAGGGATGTAAAGAAAGGGGACAAGGAGCTTGGGGAAGCCAAGCAGCAGAGCCTGGTGCCCTGTGGAGTTGTCCAGCACAACAAACAAATAAATGACTTAGAGGAGAGTAAGTCCTGAAGTTTAAATACTGTTTGTAGCACAAAAAGGGTCTTTGCTCCATAACTCCCATCAGCAAAATGAAAAAGTTCTCTGCCTGGATGGAAATCCCCCGTGTCCTCACTCTTTGGGAAGAGGCAGAGGGTGGCAGGCACACCCTGGCAGAGGCCCTTGGTCTGTGCTTTACCCCAGCTTGGTTCCAGAGTTCTCTGCAGCATTGGTCACCACCTACCTAAAACAACAGGGCTTGGGTGTAGACAATGGGAGTCTGCAGCTGGAAATGAAAAGCCAGCCCTGAAGCTGAGCCTTTAATGACTTTGGCTGTTAATGGACTTGTCCCCAGGGCAGAGGAACTGTGACATGCACCAAAAGCAAAATTTCTCCTTTTACAGTTCAAGTATTTTAGCTTCGATTAATAAAAATGCAGCAGATTTTTTGCATCCCAGCAGAGCCTGATTTCTCTGTCACTGTGGAACAGTGAGCAGTTAAAGCTCCATCATCATCTGAGCCTGACTTGGCTGGGGAGCTCTGCAGCTGCAGCTCCGAGAGCAGCGTCAGGCCTGGCTCTCAGATACGACTGCAGTGGGACTTGGTGGGGTGGGGAGGGGTGATTTTTAACTTGAATTGCAGACTCCTGAGCTATTTTCTCTTTGATTCTTGGTAATGAAATGTTCTTTCCTCACTAAACCTTAGGACTGCTCCAGCCCAGCCACACGGGTGTGCAGGGGGACTGTGCCGCCCTGGCCAGTGTGGTGACAGCTCTCTCCTGCCACGGCTGGGATGCTCCGGAGCATGCAGAACAGCAGGGTCGTGCCATTGGGTGAGACTTCTACATCAAAGAGGTTCATAAGCAGAGCCTCCAATGTGTTTGAGGTTTGCCCATCACTGCAGGATACTTCCCAAGAGCATATTTGCTCATTAAAAAGCAGCCAGACTTGTTCCTGACTGCGTTATGGTTTGTTTGGATCCGAGGCTGCCTCCAGGATCAATGGGAGTGTGCTCTTGGAAAGGGCTGCACAGAGATGGGGAAACCTCAATCATTTTGGAGGTTCAGTTTGGAAACCTCTCTGGTTTGGAAGTCCACCAAAAGCATGTCATGAGATGGTTGGAAGACTGGGTGGGGTTTACATCTGAGGATAGAGTGCAAAAGTGAGAATTGTTTAGCTTGGAAGAAAAAAGGGTTGGAGGGTATGTGAGTGAGGTGTTTAAGAAAGGTGCTGTGAAAACTAATCCACTCCTCAAGTTAACTTTCCTCCCTTATATGAGAGCAAGGGGTCAGTTAGCAAAAAATGAAACAGAAATTATTTTATCACGGATCATTTAACTGGGCTGCTTAGAAGTCCTGATTCCCAAAGGCAGAGACAAGAACTGGTACAAACAGCTTGATTTGACAGAAATGCCACTGAGTTTGAGACTCTGCTGTGTGCCCCTAAGCAGTTTTCCCTCTTTGTGGCTTGCCTGAGAAGGTTATAAATGAATTGGCCTCCTCAGCACAGCAGGGCCAGGGAGCTCCTGGAGCGGGGCTGGCAGGGGCTGCACAGCTGAGGAAGGGCCTGGAGCATCTCCGTGCCCAGGAAAGGCTGAGGGAGCTGGGGCTGCTCAGCCTCAGAGGAGCCCCAGCTGAGAGGGGCCCTCAGCCCTGGCTGGCTCTGGCTGCAGGGAGGGCTCAGGGCAGGGCCCAGGCTCTGCTCCGGGGCCCAGCAGTGGCACAGAGGAACGGGCAGGGCCTGAGCCCAGCAATTCCCTGCACAGGAGGCACAACTCCTGCCCTGGGCAGTGCCCAGCCCTGAACAGAGCCCAGAGAGGCTGTGCAGGGTCCCTCCCTGGGGCTGTTGCAGAGCTGTGTGGGCACACTGCTGTGCCCTGTGCTCTGGGATGGCCCTGCTGGGGCACGCAGGTGGCACCAGGGGAGTGAGCCCCTGTGGGCCCTTCAGCCTGACCCAGCCTGGGGTTCTGGGAAATACAGAGGAGAACCAGCCCGATTTGTGGGCTTTTACAGCAGTTCACTCAACAGGCTTCAATCCAAACATCAGGCTTCTCCTCAGGACCTGACCTAGCACAGATTTTTGTGTGGCTGTGACAGAAACAGCTGGGGCAGTCTTAGGACTGTTCAGACATTTATCAATGATTTTGTGTATCTGATGAGATTTTTGAAAGTACCTACATGACAAATCCAGTCAGGAATCCATCACCCAGCTTTCTTTGAAAAGTCCGCCAGGTATTTCTATCCCAAGAGCTTATACACCAAAAATCCCCATTGTCTTCTAACGACCCTCCTGATAATCCAACAGGTAACCAGCACCCCCTCCTCTAAAGGGCACCTTGTGGTAGCAGATAGGTTCATTTTTAAGATCATCAGCCAGCAAGGACAATTTTGAAGTCTGCCAGAGCTGGAATAGCACGCGGGTAGCGGATACAGCAATGGAGCCCCTCCCTGGGACAGGGAGGAGCTGGGATTTCTCGAGCTCGGGCTCATGTAAATCCCTGTGATGAATGAATTTACCACTGGATGTCATTGTTTCTCTATAGGAAAGCGTCAGGGACGCTTTTATTTGGCAGTAAAATTGTTTTTATTGTCTGGGTTTTTTTTTTTTCTCCCCCAAATAACAAGCTCCACACATGGGATTTTCAGGTGTTTGGCACCTCTTCCCCTCGGCTGCAGCAAGCCCGGGAACCAGATTACGCCTCTTGTTTTGCTAGGGCGGGGCAGCTTTGCAGCCTTGTGACGGATGCGGTCTCTCCTCAGCCCCGCAGCCCTCGGCCAGCTCGTCAGGTGGTGCCGATTGTGCTGCTCGGAGGAGGCGAGCGGCAGTGCCAAGGCAAACAGCCCGGGCATCCAGCTCGTCCTGCCCGGCCAATCCTTCCTGCTTCCTCCAGCACCTCCCTCATGCCCGGGCTTCCACCTTTCCCTCAATGTTCTTTACAACACACCTCATCCTTTTTTTCTCCTTTCTGTCTCAGTTCACTGTTTGAAAATTTCACCCAGATTATGACGTCAGGCAATTTCCCGTGTTCTTTCTGCTCCTGTTTGTGTTATCTTCAAGATGCCCCTTCCAGGTGCAGATCAGCCTTAGGGAGAAGTGGTCAGCTGGAAAGGGAAACAAGTCATATAAACATGGCCCAGAAACGTGTCCAATTTAACATCTACCTTGGCTTTTTGGTTGTTCTGGATTTGCCTCTGATCCCGTCTCACTGTCAGTTTTTCACAACTCCTTCATTTTTTAAAAAATCTCTCAAAATAAATCATAGAATCATGGAATACCCTTAGTTGGAAGGCACCCACAAGGATTATCCCCCCAGCTCCTGGCCCTGCACAGACACCCCAACAACCCCACCCTGGGCACCCCTGGGAGCTCTGGCAGCCTCTGGGCCGTGCCCGTTCCCTGGGGAGCCTGGGCAGTGCCCAGCACCCTCTGGGGAAGAGCCTTTCCCTGCTCTCCAGCCTGAGCCTGCCCTGGCCCAGCTCCAGCCGCTCCCTGGGTGCTGGCCCTGTCCCAGGAGCAGAGCTCGGAGCTGTCCCTGCGCTGCCCTGGGCAGGAGCTGCAGCCCCGGGGAGCTCTGCCCTCAGCTCCTCTGCTGCAGCTGGAGCAGCCCAGTGCCCTCAGCCGCTCCTCGGGTGGCCCCTCCAGACCCTTCCCCATTCCCGGCTCCCTCCTTTGGACGCTCTCCAACACCTTTGGATCTCTCTGATGTTGTGGCACCCAAACTGCCCCAGCGCTGGAGGTGAGGCTGCCCCAGCCCAGAGCAGAGCGGGACAATCCCTCCCTTGCCCCCGGTGTCCCCAGGACAGGGATGCCCCTCCTGGCTCCAGGGCACACCATGGCTCATATATTTGGGCAGGTATAACACAGAGCATTAAAACTGTTCAGTATATATATTTCATATATATATATTTATAATATAAATTATATATTTGTAATATGTTTATATTCAGTATTTAAGGGACATGGGATTTTACCTTGTTAGTTCCTGACCTGGGCACAGAGAAGAGCTGGGAGAGGTTAATTTTTATGCAGTGACAGCCACTGAGGTGATAAGGTTGCTGTGCTTCCTGTGATGCTGCTGTCCCCATGCCCTGTGCCATCCTCCAGGACAGAGGGGACGTTTGGGACATCCACTTCCTTCAGGGTGAGGAACGGAACAGCACCACAGGCAGAGCAGGATCAGCTTCCTTCCCATGTGCCATTCCCTGATTCCTCTGTCAAGGTTCAGTGCCAGCCTTACAGAGCTCTCGTCTCAACTTACTTACCCAGAATGAAAAGTGAATTAAGCCTCTTAATTACTCATGGAGCGACAGACAAGGAAAACACCTTTGAGCATCACTCTGCTAAACCAGCCCAGCTTTTTGCACTTCCTTTGTATCTCATGTGTCCAGCAGCTCAGGTAGAACAGTGAGGGATTTTAAAGACTGCTTTTCTGATCTCAGGTGTGGTGGCCTGCAAGAGAGTGAGACCCTGCTTGGTCAGATGAGCTGTCCATTGTTTTTTCATAAATCAGGTTTTTAATAAATCCTGTCACTTCACACTGTGCATTGTCTTCCTCAGAAAGGTGTATCCCAGGCCCAGGGCTGCCTGCACTGGAGTCAGTGATGGACTCTTCTTTCTACATCCAATCAGCAAAGGTGTGGAAGAGAAGAGTTTGAACATCTTGTTTGACTCGGGGCTCTGGAAGAGATGGAGAGCCTCGAAAAGAGGGCACAGAAAATAACCAAACAGTTCTGCCAGACAGTCTGCATCCAATTCATGAGAGATTTTTGGTGTAAGTGAAGGTAATTTGTAATTAAACAGAGGGGTGATGGAGCTGTTTGTGGGTTACAGGAATTTTGGAGATCTGTGAGGTAATGAAATCATGCAGCTTCAGAGTGTAAGGACAGATGAACTATAATTAAATTCTTAATTTCCCTGCAAAGATAAACAGAAGAAAAAGACTTGACATCTCCCACAGAGTCTTTTTGGATTGGATAGACTGGAATTTTACGGAGTTTTAAGGTCAAAGTGTGTTATAATCCCAAATGAGGCTGCAATGACACCACCTTTTTACCAATTCAGCTGGTGATCTGTGTGGGTTTGGGATCTTTGGGTTAAAACCAAATGAAGAAATATTGATAACTTGTGCTCCTGTTACCTTTGTCATGATGGCTGCAGCCGAGAGGGGTGTACTCTCCTGAGCCTTCACCCTTTTCATTATTTCTATCTTTTATATGGACAAACGGTGTCTCTGGCAATGGGATGAAAAATGAACAAGGGTCTGCTTGGGGTGTCTGTCTGGTGCATCAGTAAGTCCTGAATCCTTGGTGGGTAAGTCTGTACCTCAGAGAGACTCTCAGAGGTCACCTTGTGTAACAGAGGGGCACCATGAGCAGGTAATGCTCTTGTCAAAGCCATCTGTGTCAGGCATCTGAAAAACTTCATGGTCAGAAGCTCAGGATGTCTGACTTTGGGTTGTTTTGGGTCTGTTCTTCTCCTCCACAGTGCCAGGGAGGAGTTCGCTACTAAATACTTTGGTTTTTCCATAGGAGTGTGACATCCAGCTCCGTTTGGGTGCCTTGGAAAATGCCCCTTCATGTCCTGCTGGGGTGTAATTAAAAGCAATTTGTTAATTAAAAGCAATTTGTCTCATTCCACATCCTGAATTCTCAAGCAGCAGAGCTCCCCTTGCCCCCAGAGCCAGCTCCAGGAGCCACAGTCCCTGCTTGATGCTCTGAGGGAATGTCTGATGCAGGAATACGCTGACAAAGGGAACAACAGCTCAGTCTCAGCTTGTTTGGTGACAAATTAAACTCCTGCCTGTTACCCCAAGCTGCAGCTGTGACCTGGACATTTTGCAGCTGCCTGCACCATTAACTACAAGTTCATGGTATTGCCAATGAAAGATAAGAAAGAAATAATTTTCAAGTGGTAGATTTGACTTATCTTCTTGTTCTAGGGGCTCTAAAGTGGATTTCAGCCCTGTTCACTCACAGCCATGTCAGACTCAATTACCCAAATTAAGCCTGTTCCCAACTGCTGAAAACTGTTTCAGTGTCAGGAGGTCTCTGTAACACTTCTCAGAGCTCTGACCTAGCAAATGTGTCCTCTGGAGCTGCTCTTTTGATTTTTTCCCAACACCTAAAATCCAATTGCTCAAAGCAAGTGCTTGGTAAAAGACTCAGTGACCAGCACAGGGTGGGGGGAGGGGCCAGAACAGAGCAACCACTGCAAGGTATCGACTTAGGCAAAGCTGAGAGTAGCCCCAGATATGCTAAACAGTAAAAATGACTGTGCCACTCTTGAGGCTTAAATCCAGATTTTGATAGTGACTGTAAAGGGCAGTGATAAATTTCTTTTAGATGTAAAAGGACCAGACACACAATGTTCTCTCTGGCTTCTTTGAAGAGCATTTAGGAGCTCTCACGTTATGTGGAGGAGCAGGAGGAGCAATTAGTGGTGCAGCCAAGCTGCACCTCTCCGGATGAGTGGTCCCTGACCAGCACAGACCCCTGAGCCCATGGGTTTCATTCAAATCACAAAGTGTTGTTCAGAGCAATTCAGAATTGCCAGTGCTGGACCTGAGAGCACAATAAAAGCCTTCATCAAGAAGGCTCTGACAGCACGATGCAGGCTCCCAGTCAGGCTCCCTGCCTTTCCTTTCCCAAAGGAATCAGACACATTTTCTGCTCTTTGAGGCCCAGTCTCCCATTTAGAAAATGTTCTTTTTCATTTAGAAAATGTGCTTTTCCACTGAGCCAAGGAGTGACTGCCTTGCTGGCAGCAGTTGATATCAGAGCACCAGGAGGGCACTTAGCCAGTGAGCATCATCCTCTGAGCCTCCTCACAGCTTCAGTGCAGGGTGTCAGGGAGCTCCTCTGACAGCCTGGAACCTGAAGCACTGAAATGCTTTTTCATGGATGGGGTCTGGTTTCCTTTCTAATGTGACTCCATGCTTGACATTCCCCTAATTTGTCAAGTTGGACCTCCCAGGTTATCTCTGTGACAAATAACCTGCAGGTGCTTTGAAGGGCCACCTGCTGTGTCATGCGGGGTTGATGGAAATGTCTGAAGCACTTGCAGTTGTATCCTTTTGTTAAATCTGCTGCTCCTTCCGTGGCTGGATGTGCTGCTGTGTGTGCTGAGAAGCAGCAGACCTGGATAGCACGTATAAGAAATGATGCACAAAGCCTGTGAGTTTATAAACTCCTTTTTGGGCCAGACTTCTCTGAGGGGGATTACTGTGAGTTTTAACTTCTGCAGCTGTTTCTCTGTGTTCATAAAAATTCAAAGCTCCGTCTCACGTTACACCAGGGTGATCCAGCTGCGTTCATGTCTCAGGTACTGCCCACTGCAAATTGCTCCTGGTTCACAGCAGCAAAAGCATTGCACAACTGGGATGAATTTGTCTTTTAGTGAAGCTCCTTGTCCTTATCTCTCTGAGTAACCAGTCCAAAACTCCTCCGACTATCGGCTCTCCTGTGATATTCATTCCTCCCGCTATTGCCAGTTCTCACAGTTTCATCATGAGTCTCTTGGAGCTGGATTTGCATTCTGATGAAACACATCAGTCATCACACCCTGCTCTTGCCTGGGGGAAAACCCTGCCTGGGTTGGATCGCTTTCCTGCCTCCTTCTCCCAGGTGGGTGCTGGGGAGAGCAGGGAGTGCTCTGACCTTCCCCTGGGGAACTAAAAGGAGAGGGGGCAGGAGGAAAAGAACCGGGTCTTGTGTCTGATAAAATACCTTTGCCTCTCTATGGACATCAGGCCATTCTGCTGTGTGCTTTGAAGGAAAACCATCGGTCTCTTAGAGGGACGGTGGCTTCAGGAAAACAGAAGCTCAAAGACAAAATATTGGCAAATGATAGAAGATAATTAAGCAACTGTGATTTTTGGGGACAGTAGCAGTCTTATCTCATCAGACAGCACCTCATGCCAAACCACAATCCTTCCTCTGTTCAGTGGGGCTTTCTGTGAGTCCGGGAGAGCTGCCTCAAACTGGAGAGGAAACAAAGAGAAGAGTCTGAATGTCGAGGTGTAGGGCACCAGCTATTTTGAAAATGCCTGGTTTTTTTCCAAGCAGAGCAGTGCCAGGGGGGAGCAGCCCGGGGACATCCCCAGGAGGTGTGTGGGGACCTGCTCCAGCCCTGCCCCAGCCCCAGCCTGTCCTGTGAGAGGAGCAGGTGCAGCCCAGGTCTTCCACTGTCACCTCACGCTGCCAGGGCAGCCCCCAGGACAGTGCCAGCACCTTCAGGCCCTGGTGCTTTGTGTGCAGGGGCATTGCAGAATTTTTGTTATTTCCAGTCCAGTGCAGAGCCTGATGGTGGGCAGCCCCTGCCCCCTCTGTCCTGAGGGACCCTTCCCTTCACTCGGTGCCTGCAGGGGACAGGAGGCTGCACGGGGCTGGTGCAGCCAGGATTCTGAGTGCATCTCTTGGAGTCACGTAACCCCAGAGCTTCCAGTTCTCTGTGTGCAGTGGGGCCTGTAAGGCTGTTATCTTGCACTTAGTGATAGCAAATTAGTATTTTATGCAGATTTAACATCATTACCCAATTTGTGTGTAAGAGCATCTGCCTGGGTAGACCCCACACAGATTCTGTTTTACAGAAACGCACACACCTTCCTTTTGTCCTCCATTCCCCTCTCAGACAGTGCTTCCCTGTCTTGGTTTTTTTAATTTCCTTGTCCTGGTGCTGGGGTGGCATCACAGCCATTCCCTGTGCTTAACCCTGCTGGATGTTCACCAAAGTCTTCATTGCTGTGTTTGGGTTGTCTTCAAGAAGGAAGCCCAGAACACTCTCTGGGCTTCTACTCATGGAATGAGCAGATCCAAGGCCTGCCTCAGTTTTCTCTTTGCTGTCATGTTTTACAATGCAGTGTTCTGTCTGCACTGCAGGTGTTTCAGCCACTCTCAGCTTCCACCTCAAAACCTGCTGTTTTTAAAAATCTCTCCTACCCGCTCTTTTAAAAAATATTTTCTTATGTAATGTTTCTTTTCTCCATCTTGGCAACAGTTTCTGCCTTGTTGCCTTCATCCCTTCCACGAATTTGACACCTTTGTAATTTAATCTCGCAGTCAATGTCTTGCTTTGCTCGCGTCTGGAACATGCCAATGACGTTACACTGCTCCCTCAGCACATGTGCTTCTAATTCCCTGTATTGTCACACGCCAGATCCAGGATCACGTTTGGGGTTCAGTCCTGCCTTGTCTGCTGCAAGGAGGGGAGAGCAGTGAGCTGTAGTCCCTTCACTCTCCTTCTGGTACCAGTGCAGGCCGATTCCCGTGGGACTGAGGGGGCTCTGTGATAAAGAATCCTTTGATAATGAGCTTCTGTGGGGAAACCAGTCTTCCAGCCAGGAGTGTGTAATAATCATGGACTCACAGAGTCATAGGAGCATAGAATGATAGAATGGTCAGGGTTGGAAGGGACCTTAAAGACCATCTCATCTTGTTCCCTGCCATGGGCAGGGACGCCTTCCACTGTCCCAGGCTGCTCCAAGCCCTGTTCAGCCTGGCCTTGGACACTTCTAGGGATCCAGGGACAGCCACAGCTGCTCTGGGCACCCTGTGCCAGGGCCTGCCCACCCTCACAGGGAACAATTCCTTCCCAATATCCCATCCAGCCCTGCCCTCTGGCTGTGGGAAGCCATTCCCTATGTCCTGTCCCTCCATCCTCTGTAAACTGTCTCTCCATGTTTCCTGTGGCTCCTTCAGGCCCTGCAAGGCCCCAGTGAGGTCACCCCAAAGCTTCTCCTCTCCAGGCTGAACAATCCCAGCTCTCCCAGCCTTTCCTCCCAGCAGAGCTGCTCCATCCCTCTGCTCATCCTGGAGCCTCCTCTGGCCTGGCTCCAGCAGCTCCAGGTCCTTCCTGTGCTGGGCCCCAGGGCTGGGGCAGCTCTGCAGGTGGGGTCTCAGCTGAGGGGGCACAGGGGCAGAATCCCCCCTCCCCTGCTGCCCACGCTGGGGCTAAGCCCAGGGCAGGGGGGCTCTGGGCTGGGGCAGGTCCAGCTCTCACCCCCAGCACCCCCAGCTCCTTCTCCCAGGGCTGCTCCAGCTGCTCATCCCCAGCCTGGACTGACCCCGGGGGTTGTCCTGGCCCAGGGGCAGCACCAGCACTTGGCCTTGTTAAACCTCATTAGATTCCCATGGCCACTCCTGGAGCTTGTCCAGCTCCCTCTGGGTGTCACTCCATCCTTCAAGGGTGTATGAACGGGGCCATAGGTGCTTGTCTGGGTGCAGAAATGCATCTCTCAGTTGCAGGCTGTATTCTTTAAACACAGACTCTGGCCAGTGTTTAGGGGTTCTGTTCTGCTGCTTGCACCTTTCGGCTGCCAGAACTCCTCTGGCTGTGCTGGGAGCTGCTTTCCCAAAACGGGGAGGAAAGGGCAAACAGTGAGTCTGCCTCTCCTCCCTTGTCCTTAATGCACCACATGTAGCAGAGCTCTCCAATCCAGGCCCTTATGGATTTGTTTCCAAGAGCTGGAATCTCTGCTTTGTCAGAATGAACTGTGAGTGGGATGTAATAAAGGCTGCATTGTGGGTTCATCCCTCTGTCACAAAAATAATCTCTCCTTTCTATCTGGCCTTGTGCTTTCCTGACGTTTGCAAGACAACCAGTTTGAAATGCATGTGAGAGAGATGTAGCAATGAATGACACAGGTTGTTGGGTGGAGCAAGCAGACTTTGTGGTTGCTGAAACCTTGTTTCCCCAAGAAAACAAACCAAAAATCAAATGCCTCCCAGTATGGGAGGACATATGAAAAATATTTGCATAAGGAATATACAGTTCCCTAATTGTGGCATTTTCCATGTCTCTCAAAACCATTTAAAAGCTCCTTCCTAACCACCAGCTCTGTGGCTGTGGCACACTGGCGGGGATTTTTGGCCAGCACTGCTGCTCTGCCTGATGAGGAGGTCAAGTTTCATTCCCACAGCAGAATTACCCATCCTGAGAGCCTCCAGAATGATCCTGACTCTGGAAGCCTCTCTTAGCGTCTGAGCTTTACAGAATCCCAGAATCACAGAATGGGTCAGGTTGGGTCATCAGGTGCCACCTGCGTGCCCCAGCAGGGCCATCCCAGAGCACAGGGCACAGCAGTGTGCCCACACAGCTCTGCAACAGCCCCAGGGAGGGTCCCTGCACAGCCTCTCTGGGCTCTGTTCAGGGCTGGGCACTGCCCAGGGCAGGAGTTGTGCCTCCTGTGCAGGGAATTGCTGGGCTCAGGCCCTGCCCGTTCCTCTGTGCCACTGCTGGGCCCCGGAGCAGAGCCTGGGCCCTGCCCTGAGCCCTCCCTGCAGCCAGGGACAGCCAGGGCTGAGGGCCCCTCTCAGCTGGGGCTCCTCTGAGGCTGAGCAGCCCCAGCTCCCTCAGCCTTTCCTGGGCACGGAGATGCTCCAGGCCCTTCCTCAGCTGTGCAGCCCCTGCCAGCCCCGCTCCAGGAGCTCCCTGGCCCTGCTGTGCTGAGGATCCAGAGCTGGACACAGCACTCCAGAGGTGCCCCCGGGGCTGGGCAGAGGGGCAGGATCCCTCCCTGACCTGCTGGGAATGCTCTGCCAGATGCCCCCAGGGGCACTGGGGGTGGGTGCACCCCACCTTTAGGCAAAATCTGCAGAGAGCAGAGCCCAAACATGAATTACAGTTCAGCCAGTGTCACCTGCAATGTCTTCAACACCAGTCTCCATGAACTAAAATCTGATAGGGATAATTCAGGAAGCACAGGGCCTGCCCACAAAGGCCACAAAACATCCTGGGAAAGCACTGGAGCACTGGTCAGTGTGTCCTTTGTGAGCAATAGCACATTAATAATACATATTGCACATTAATAGTACACATTTCTGTAGCTTACAATATACATGGATGTGGCAGCCGCCTCAGATTTCCTCAGTGTTACAAGATGGTCAGAGTCTTCCGTGAAATGCTGTCCAATTAAAGCTGATGGCAGAGTTAGATGTATTTATTTTCCTACATAATGAGCTCTCTCTTTCTTTGTCCTTCACCGGTTGATTGCTTTCAACCTGAGAACTCTGCCTGTTAAGCTTGGGAGAATTCTCAGGTGTCAGGAGTGTAAGATTGTGGTTATTAGAAGGAACATGAGGTTCTAGAGTGGATCTTTTAATTGCAGCAACAAATCTTAAGAGATAGCAAACAATGCTCATTCAGATTAAAGTTTGAAAATAGGAATATTGTCATGCTTGTCTTTTTTGCTCATGTGCAGTGTTCAGCTCAGGCAGTAACAGGCTTGTCTCTGGACTGGAAAGCCAATGCCATGTTGCATTTACAGCTTAAGACAAATAAGCAGAATTCTTTTGTGCTTCAGTGATCAAATGTAATTACTGGCAGATGTGAGTTTCAGGTTAGCACTCCCAAATTGCTCCACGTTTACAGAGTTCCCCACAAACCAGGCTGCAGCTCCAGACTCTGGTTCAGCGATGGGAGAGTGAGGGCTGCACCACTGCAATGCGAACGGGCAGGAGAGGCAAAACTGCTGAGAATCACGGAATACCCTGAGCTGGAAGGGACCCACAGGATCACTGATCCAGCTCCTGGCCCTGCACAGACACCCCAACAACCCCACCCTGGGCACCCCTGGGAGCTCTGGCAGCCTCTGGGCCGTGCCCGTTCCCTGGGGAGCCTGGGCAGTGCCCAGCACCCTCTGGGGAAGAGCCTTTCCCTGCTCTCCAGCCTGAGCCTGCCCTGGCCCAGCTCCAGCCGCTCCCTGGGTGCTGTCCCTGTCCCAGGAGCAGAGCTCGGAGCTGTCCCTGCGCTGCCCTGGGCAGGAGCTGCAGCCCCGGGGAGCTCTGCCCTCAGCTCCTCTGCTGCAGCTGGAGCAGCCCAGTGCCCTCAGCCGCTCCTCGGGTGGCCCCTCCAGACCCTTCCCCATTCCCGGCTCCCTCCTTTGGACACTCTGCAACAGCTTTGGATCTCTCTGATGTTGTGGCACCCAAACTGCCCCAGCGCTGGAGGTGAGGCTGCCCCAGCCCAGAGCAGAGCGGGACAATCCCTCCCTTGCCCCCGGTGTCCCCAGGACAGGGATGTCCCTCCTGGCTCCAGGCACTGCTGACTCGTGTTCACCTGGCCATGAACCAGGACTCCCAGATCCCTCCCTGTTCATTACATTATCACTGTTCTGTTGCAGCCCACGCTGCAATATCCCTGATGTCTCCCGATGCTGACAGGCAGCTTTGGTGTTCCTTAGGGAAAAACGCAGCTTTGACACTTTCTTCTATGACTTGATCATCCAGATATTTCTCTGGCTTACTCTCAATGCCATGCTGGTGTATTTTTGGTAGTCCAGGATCTCAGTATAAGTTTTCAGCCTGCCATTCTGTTCTGCAAAGCCTTTCCTGTTCTGAGATGTTGAATCTTATTTTGAACTGTGACTGTAAGAAAATCCTGTTGTTTTCACTGAACCACTACACAGGAGGTCTGATTTAGGACATTGTTACCCCACCATGTACAAGAAAATTCTGAAGAAATCTGTGTGTATTTATACACCAGGTATCAAGGATAATTCTGTAAAAATGCTTCATTTCAGTTGAATATTGTAAGATTCCTCTGCACATTTTGATAAAATTGGGTACTACAGCTCTTGCTTGTCTAAAACTGTTCAAACATCTTTTCCTCATCCTTCATTCCTTCTGAGCCTTCCAGCTGTTGATGTGAGAAGGACAGGGGGTTCCAGAGTTCTGACACTGAAAGAAGGACTCTGTCTGCAGGAGTAAGGCAGCTTAACCATCCTCTGAACTGTCCACAGTGCTGCAGAGTATCCCTGGAGAAAAACATCTCAAATTCTTTAATACTCATGCCCCCAGATTGCACCCGAGCTTGCAGGGAGCACAGGTAACAGAGAGGCAGAACTGCAGCACAAGTCTGGGTGTGAAGGTGAAGGCATTTTCACCCGGCTGGGTTCGTGGGAACTCGATGTTTAACTACTGCTACTTCATTTGTGAGCCAGTGGTGAAAGTGCTCTGAAACAGGAGGATTTCACAAGTGAAATGGTGTCTGTGCCCAGGCTGAGGAAGATCTCTGCCTCCCTTAGATGTAGTCATGTCAAAGCTGGGTCGAGTCTCATTCCTGTAGAAACCTTCCCAGGAATACAAGTAGGGAGAAATGACCAGTATTTGAATTTGCAGAGCAATGCTTTGAGCAAAAAAATGTGCTGGGGTTCTGCAGTAAAAATAGGATTATCACAGATTTTTAGGAGGGAGGATAATGGATATATCCATCAACCAAGGAAAGATCCATATGTGTCTATCTTATATACAAAAACACAAGCTGGAAGAGTTGTAAGAGTGTGCCTAATATCTTGGTGTTAGACATGAACTGAACTGAAATGAAATTAAATACTCTGAGTTAGAGTATTTACTACCTTGGCTGCAGCTCTTGCCAGGGTATCAGAGTGGCTCTGCCAGCCCAGCTTTCCTGGGAGGAATTACATTTCTGTAATATCAGCCCATAGTGGTGCAAATACCTCAAAGAAATGAGCATGTTTTCTGTAATTTTTCATACAACTGGAGGATTTTCTCTCCTCTGAAGCACAGCGCACCTTCCTTCACCTGCTGAAGTTGAGCCCCCCACTGCCAACCACAACTCTGGAGCAATTTTTATGTCTGCAGTGAACTGCAGGAGATGTTTCTGATCACAGTGGCTCGCTCTGGCTTGGGCAGACATCAGGTGGAATTTGCTGCTACAAATAAAGCTCTTCCACATGGATGAAAACAAGGAAAATACTGCAATGCACAAAGCTCAACCTCAGTCTCAGTTTTGAAGAAAACCCCCGAGGTGTTTCTCTGCTGAGGGCACCCCCAGCAGTCCCACAATCAGTGGTTGTTAGCAGCTTTATGACAGCCTCTGCAGCGGTGCTGCAAGATGGATGCAGGAAATTCTGTGCAAATATCACGAAGACGTTGTGTCACGGTGGGTTCCTCACTGCAACTCAGCCTCGTTGGCAAGGCCCGTGTGGAACAAACCTCCCTGGGCTATAAGTCACAAATATGAAGTCTTTAGGAAAGTTGGAGAAATGCTTTACAAGAACCTCTATTTTTCCTACCGCGGATGCCTTTCCTCACACGATTCCTTTATGTCACTGTGCTCTGCTGAGGGGAATAAAGAACTCACTGTGCCTTCAGCTGGGTAGGACATTTCATAGAAATTTGGGGGGGTTGCTTCAAAAGAGGCAAGCTGAAGAAGCACCAAATAAAGTATAAAAGCTTAATTAAAATGAATGGGGTTTAAATTTTGCTGAAAATAAAGCATTTAATCAACCGAGAGCACGGAGAGCTGGATATACTTCTGCAGCAGAACTGCCTTGAAATCCCCCTGGGATTCACTGCCATTGTACAGGTGGCAGAAGATAATGTCCAGAATGGGACAGTGCCTGCCTGGAAGAGCCTCCTGGGCAGGAGAACAGGGTGATGGTATTTACACCTGAAACATGGGGAGCACAGGCCCAGAGGAGGTAAATGAATAAGCCAAAGTTTGTAATCAGTGAAGAACTGGAAGCAGAGCTCCTGCATCTCAGGATGCTTCAATGAGCTTTGGCCAAAAGCTCATTCTGCCACTTGGTAAAGGCATTTTGATCACTGGGAGAACAAAACATTACTTGGAATCATTTATATATTTTCATGCTTTTTAGGAAGTTAATAAACCAGACTTCTTCCCTGTTCAACCCTTGGACACTTCCAGGGATCCAGGGGCAGCCACAGCGTCTCTGGGCACCCTGAGCCAGGGCCTCACCCCCTCACAGGGAACATTTCTTTCCCAGTATCCCATTTACCCCACTCTCTCTTGGTCTGAATCCATTCCCCCTTGTCCTGTCACTCCAGGCTGTAAGGTTCTGGTGTGTAGGATTTCGGATGGTCGGGACAAATGGAGACAGGAGATCTCTGGTGCTGGTCTTAGAGCATGAGATTTATTGATGAAGGCGTGGGTGTAAGGGACCTGCTGGGAGCTGCCAGACGCAGCTTGAAGCAGGTCAGAGAAGCAGTGAAGAGATGCATGGGTGCAGAAGTGGTGTAGAAAGAAAAGGGGCAAGGGCAAAAGCAAGAGTGTAAGACAGCAAGAGAGAGGGGCAAGAAGGCAGGGCAAGAGAGCAAGAGAGCGAGTTCCTGTTTGCAGCACAATAAATCATCTTTTGTGCTGAATATTCTAATTTCCATTAACCAATCTAGAACAAGCTACAAATCTTATAACATTTACATACAGCGTATAAGAATCATTGCATTACCATATGGGGTTACATTTTAAACTCTAAAAACTATGTTTTGGACCCTCTGCTAAGAGGGGAGGGTCTGCTCTGACCCTTGGACCTGTCTGCAAACAGACAGTATTGTTTAATCAAAGGGGGATTGTCTTCAGCCGGCCACACCATTGTTTTCCAGTTGTTCAGTAACTGGGGTTGGGTAATTCAAAGTTTGTCTTCATTTCAATCTCACTTATAGTTTTCATATTCTCAGCATCTTTAGCCAGGCAGTCATATCTATGAGCCTGTTCTCCCACACCAGGCCCTTGTAAAAAGTCTCTTTCCATGTGATGCCAAATCCTTAGACATCAGGATGTCCATCTGTCTGTTTTGAAATTAGCTCCTTTCCTTTTGAAATTCTGAGTATTAATTATTGAGCAGATCAGCGGAGAATTTTTTATTAATAATTTGCTTTCATCTGGAAACCAACTCCTCAAAAAAAAGCATCACCTTTGGATCAGCTCTAGAGCTGATTGAAATATGCAAACTAAAAAATGCCCACAGCAATTTAAACCTTGTGCGGGTACTGGGATCCTTTGAAAACCTGTGGCTTCTCCTACTTCACATCAGACAAGTGAGAGCTCTTTTTCTGAGCAATGACTCCTATTTTTGAGGGCTGATGCAAAGAACTGCTTTGGAGTTTTGGCCAAGTTTGTCGCAGACCCCAGCCTTACAAACAGTCTGAAATTTAAAGGTATATAAGAAGGTTCAAATACTTATGCACAGTATTCCTAGAAAAACAGACCTAGCAAAGCCAGTATGAAATTTTAGTCTTAAATACTTTATAAATGTTGCTGGTAGCTGCCTGTAATTAGGCTTGCCTCACATTTCCCATTATAAGCCCCAGTTTTCAGTGGCATAAATCTGTGCCAGATTTTAACTGTTTGGGCTGAAACTTTCCATGCTGAATGTCTGCCTCAGATGAATTGTTTGGAAAGCTTCAACAAAAAATGGTTTCACCATTTCTGGGAATGAAATTAAGAGAAAAATATTTTCTTTTGCCCATGCAAACTTAATTCTGGCATTTCCTAAGCTTTGAGTGCTGGGGCTGTAACCTTGATGTTTTTGTATATGTATGTTTATGTTTCCTTCAGAAAGGGGAAGTTTATAAAATAATGCCTACCTGAGTATATTTGGGTAGCCAGGCAACTTTGAACTCGATGTGAAAACTGTAAATAATTTAATTAGCTTGGAAACAATCTAATTACATTGATTTATTGTTTATCCTTGCGCAAATTGCTTGAGGCCTGACTTCAACAGGCCCATCTTTCCTTAGGGACGGGACTATGGATCAATTTTAGATTGGTCTCCTAATTTAACTTTTACTTCAGTTCTTAGATACAAAGTGTGGTGAATACTCTCTTCCTCCATGGCTGTCGGGCTGATTTAAAGTTTACAGGATGTTTTCGATTTGATTTTTTGGGATGCATCCTCCTGTCACCCAATTCTAGTTCAGCAGCAGGCTCAGTCTTTGGCTGTTTGAAGGGACATTGTCTCCTGCATTGCCCTGAGTGTCTGCAGATACAGAAACCAACCAGAAGCCTGATTTTAGCTGGATCTCTGATGATTTCTACCAACCAAAATTTGCCTTGCTATTCCCTAAGAGGAAGAAGACCACCCCCAGTATCCTGGACTATGAAAGAGGAGTTTGCAGTTTAGGGAAGGACCAAAGGGTGAGGAGGGTGAGCCTTAGAAGGGCAAAGCCCGGCTCAGTGCTGGGTTAGCAGCATCCCAGGGACGGGGCCCTCCCAGTGCCCTGCCTGTGCTTGGGCTGAGGAGACCCAGAGGTCCCACAGGGGTGGAGGAAGGGCTTGTGCAGGTGTGTGTGGGTGCATCCTGCTGAGCAGAGACGTTCTGGGCTCCTCGTGGTGTTGGCAAAGTGCTCAGAAGCTCTCAGAGTGACCTGCACCTCTGGGCCACTGACAGCCAGGTGATTTAGCTGAGGACATTTATTTTAGTGCTGCCCTCAAGGTCACCTTTATTTTTCTTGCATCTTTGACTTCATTTACTGGATAGAATTTTTTTATGGAAAAAAGGAACTTTCATGTTGAAGTGTTCAAGAAGTAATTAAGATGGATGGTGTTTTTTGAAGAGGAATCAGACAGGTGTGGAAATTATATCACTTGTTATGTTAACATTGTTATTGCCAGGGATTTTCAGTCGAACTGCCCAGGAAATTCTTCTGAAAAAAAAATTGTGCCAGTTTGATCCATTTTTCTGTACTATTGGCAAGAGCTGTGACAACGATGAAATAATTTTCTGTCTCTGTGCTGCAGGCCCAAGGCAAGACTTTCTTCCTTTCATGGCTTCTTGTGTAATTGCGTTTAAGTAAAATTAACTGTAAATCGCTGTGGTTTGAGCAAAAGAACATTCCTCTCCATAAACAACCTTATCTTCCCCCTGAGGCTGATAGTGATTGCCCTCAGCCACAGCTGGTGCAGTCCTCCCTCTGCTAATGGGGGCCACTGTGCATTAAAAAAAAGAGGAAAAACCACTTTGCTGCAGCCTATCGAGGCAGGAACGACCAGGACAATAAACGGCATTCCCAGTTCAAAGGCTTTGGAGCTGACTGGGATTGGAGTCCCGTCCTGGCTGCTCTCCTGGGGAAGGGCTCTATCCAGCAAGCCTGGCCCTGATGTCTCTGAACTCGGAGCTGGGAGTGGTGGGATATTCCCAGGGGAAGTTGTTCACACGGAATTTCTCTGGGAATGTCTCCGTCTCGCCCTGCTCCTAAACCACGCTGCATTCCTTCTCCTCGAGGTCGGTGGATGTGGTATTTCCCTGAGCTCCCTGTGCTCCTGGGCTTTGTTCTGCTCCAGAGCTGCGGGTCCCTTCCTCCTAAGCCGCCGTGGAGCTCTGGGATTGTCTGGGGCCAGGAAAGGTTCTTTGGCGGGTCCCTTTTGAGTCCTCGTTGGGTACCGTGTCCAGCCCGTGTTTGTCACAGCTGAGGGGTCCCTCCTGCAGCTCTTGTTCTCTATTCAGCAAAATATTGAACCAATTCTATGCCTTTACTTACTGAACCCCAAACACTGAGCTGAAAGCCTGTTGTTCCGAGTAAGAGCCTCAAGAACTGAGGTTTTCTTCAATAATGTCTCTGTAATGACAGCAAGGTCAGGTCCCTGTGAGTGCTGTGTGCCAGGGCTCTGGGGACTCTGTATTTTACACTCTCCCAGCTCTCAGAGGGCTTTTCCTCTCTACTTTATCAGTTCAGCGCAGTAATTATCCTTCACTGTAATTCCTACATCCTTCTATGTCTGGAATAATGTCACAATGAAAATGGGATCTATAATCTTGGTGAGCTTCCAGTTCCTCCTGCTCCTTCCTAGGAGTATCCCTGGATCACACAATGTCCTTCTTGGAAATTGCTAAGAGTTTATTAATAGAGGACTTCACAATATCCTGTTAAGGCAATGATTTAACACTAAAGAAAAACGAAACTAAAATTTAAAGTAGTGTTACATTTTGAGTTTTATACTGTGCTCAAGTGCTGCTGGGATCTCTTTTATAAACACCACACAAAAAATAACACAAGAAGGGCAGATCAGCCTTTGCATGTACATCAAGATGAAGAAATACTCTGAAAGGCAGCATCAAAACATTATTGTAGGAGGATAAAGCTCCAAGGCTGCCAGAGTTCAAGGGTACTTTGGACAATGCTCTCGGGGATGCACAGGGTAGGATTGCTGGGGTGGTTGTGCAGGGCCAGGAGTTGGGCTCGATAATCCTTGTGGGTCCTTTCCAGTTCAGGATATTCCATGATTCTCTAATCAGTGAGTACCTCCCACACCTGCCCATGTGGTGTGTCCACTGCCTGGCATAGTTTAGGGCATGGACTCCATGTGCTGCTCTTCCCCTGTGTCGCTGCCCTGCCTGTCCGCTGCTGAGGGAACTGCACTCCTTGACATGATTTGCTCTTGAGAAACGCCTGTTGGCCATCAGTCACCTCTGCTCTGCCTTCAAATGTTTGTGTAATGATTTGTTCCAGCATTTTTCCAAGAACTGAAGCAAAGTGAAAAGGCAATTGCAACAGTCTCTGGAATTTTCAGATGCCAAGTGCCCTGTGACAGACACGATGCATCTGGGGCGGGTCAGCTTCAACAGTGGATCCATTTATGTACCCTCAGCTCTTCTCTCCAGTGCTAAACTGGACCTCTTGGTCTCCCTCCTTTCTCAATCTTGTCACTTGAGTGTGTGGTAAGATATTTAATTAACTGAAATGTGTTCCAGGCAACAAAACGCTGGGACTGATAGGAGTAACTCAGTGTTTAACACGAAGTGTACAAACCTTACTGTAATTTCAGCTGGTGCAGCTTTTGGCCTCTTGTCACTGCTTATTATTGTTGGTTTGTGTTTAAAAACAAAAGTACAAATTGCAAACAGAATGGGCTTGTTAATTAAGGATTGTTTTGTGGAATTAAACATCAAATAGCCTCTCTCTCCAGGCTGTAGCCGTTCCTGAAACCTGTCTGTGTCATATTTCTCTGCAGAGGTTGAAATATGTCAGGCAGGTGTTTTAAAAGTCCTTCTGCTGCAGGGAAATACACTCTGATGTAATCTGCCTAATTTGACTCTTTGAGTTACTTTCAAGCACACTTGCTGTTTGTAATGGAAATAGCTCCCCAACCACTTCAGAGAGCACTTTGTAATGTGAGCTGGTAAAACTCTGCAGGTGTAGTGGGTTTTTTATTTTATTTAACATCTTAGGTTTGTTTACTTTAATGTGTTACTGAAAAAGTGACATAAAAGTGGTTTAACAAGTCATTTTTCATTTGAAAAATGTTTTCTTATTAACAAAGTTAACATCCAGTATTCTGCAATAGAACTACTGACTCCAGGAAATCACATTTTGCCCAAGAGAGTTTGTTTCCTGAGGCTGAAATTTCCCCAAGGCTTTTGTTTGGGGTTGTACATACCTGAGGCCTTTTGGCACAAGCATCAATTAAAAAATGGGAAATGGTGTTTTCCTTGCTAATTCTTGGCTACTGAATGGAGGCTACTGAAAGCCCTGGACTTAATTTAATTTATTTTTTGCTTTGGTTTACTCCTCTCCCAACACCCACCCTCCACCCACTCATCTGAGTTTATGAATTAACTGGGTTGTCTCAGGGAAAAGATCCTGAGATGTCAGAGTTCATCATCTGAACTATGGAGTTCACAGAATCCCAAAATCGCTGAGGCTGGAAAAGCCCTCCCAGCCCATCGAGTCCGAGCTGTGCCCGATGCCCACCTTGTCCCCAGCCCAGAGCACCGAGTGCCACCTCCAGCCCTTCCTTGGACACCTCCAGGGATGGGGGCTCCAAACCTCCCTGGGCAGCCCCTGCCAAGGCCTGAGCACCCTTTCCATGGAGAAATTCCTGCTGATGTCCACCCTGAGCCTCCCCTGGCCCAGCCTGAGGCTGTTCCCTCTCCTCCTGTCCCTGTTCCCTGGGAGCAGAGCCCGACTCCCCCCGGCTGCCCCCTCCTGTCAGGGACTTGTGCAGAGCCACAAGGTCCCCCCTGAGCCTCCTTTTCTCCAGGCTGAGCCCCTTTCCCAGCTCCCTCAGCCTCTCCTGGGGCTCCAGCCCCTTCCCAACTCCGTTCCCTGCCCTGGGCACGCTCCAGCACCTCCAGGGCTCTCTGGCCATGAGGGCCCAGAACTGGACACAACCCCCGAGGTGAGGCATCTGGTGCCGAGTACAGAGGGACAATTGTTAACAGCTGAGGACAACTTAATACATTTTGAGCAAATTGTAATTTAGAGAAGTAGAAACCCTCCTGTGATGTTAACCTGATGTTCAACGCACAATTTTATATATGTATAGTATCAACACACAAACCCATTTAAGATGGAAAAAAATCAAATGAAAACTGATAATGAGCAGCCAGTGCAGCCACTGGTGTCAAGGAGTTGCTCCATCCTGCCACTGGAAATGTATTCCCAGCGTGGTCAGTTTACTAACTTTGTTTTCATTCACACCTAAGGCTGTTTTTCAGTGGAGGTAAAAAGTTGAACAAAACAAAGTGTGGTATTTTGAGGAGATGCTGCTTTCCCTGATATTTTGTTGTGGGCCTTACCATGGCACCAATTTCAGTACATTATTTTTTAAATGGTCCCTTGCTGTATTTCATAACTTGGTGTGCTTCGAACACTCCAAGTTCACACATCCAAATTCTAATACAGCCCTTCCAATGCTGCCTTTGCACCTGCCCAGGTTCAGAGCATTCTCCTTGGTGTGCTGTCAGGCTCAGGAGTTAGCTCTAAACACCCATAAGTTGGTTATTTCAGAACTACAAGCACCGCTCTTGTTTTTCAGTTAAGGCTACCATTTGCCCTTGCCAAGTCTGGAGTTTTAAATCAAAGCCATTTTTGAATTATCCAAGCACCAAAAAAGAAAAAAAAAGATCTGAAAAATAAAGTTGACAGCTGTGAGGGTTTTTTTCCACATTCATCTACCTCAAACAGCTGAATGGATTTTATAAGACTTTCCAAAAATATCCCCCTTTGCACTAAGGGCAGAGTTAGTTAAACAGCAGAAAAACTTAGTAAATCTACTACAACTCACTCTCTGTTTTGACAACTCTTGTCTCTTCCTCATTTGCCCACTGAAATAATTTACGCCGGCATGTTTGGTTAGTGCTTGTGTTTCAGGGGTGGCTGCTCTCCCTCTGAGGATCTGTATTTAGAAAAAGGTTCCCTGCAATTCATTATTTTCCAGAGCAAGGAGCAGGGTGTTAGTCAGAGGTCAAAGCAGTGACTGGAGCAGTCACGACTTGTGAACATTTTCTAGCTGAGGTTAAGCCTCACTGAGGAGTGAGCCACAGACTGAAAAAAATACTCATCAAAATAGAAATTGCACCATGGCAGCTGGAGAAAAGCATTTGTAAAAAGGGTTCCCTTCATTTTGTGAACAATAAGTACAATAATTTTCAAACATGATGCATAGGGAATGAAGAATAGCTCCTATTTCCCCAAGAATGGATTTGCCAGCTCTGAGTGTGCCCAAAGGAAGGACAATTCTGTCCCATCAATTAATTTAATAGAGAATTTACACATGGGTCCCAATGAAAGCTCACACTTTCTTTGTATTCAGTGACACTGTGGGGTGTGTGGGAACTCTTCATCCCTGGCAGCTGAGTGTGCAGAGCCCGGGACTGCCTTGGGAAGTGGAATGAGGAGCTCACAGCAGGTAGTGCCCCCATCAACCTTGGGATGAGCCACGCTGTGCCCCACAGTGTGAACACAGTGCTCCAAGGACTCAGCTGCTGCTTGTTCCTGCAAGGGTGCATTTCATTACACCAGGCACATCTGGGGAGCACCCCGTGCTCTGCAGCATCCACGGAGGAGGAGGATCTGCATTCCAAGTCGGGGCTTATTTTGACTTGTAAATCTGTTTTTATGAGGTGTATGTGTGTGCCTGCCCCGGGAGAGGGAATGCTGTTTCCAAATGGGCATTTGGATACCACATGCTTGGAAAACACTGGCCATGGCTCAGTAAAAGTGAAGTTCTTCCTCTGTGGACCTTCCTAGTGACAAGTTTATCTCTAGAACACACTTTTGAGGCATGATGAGCAGTAGATTAAAAACTTGAGTTGCTATCTGTGAGCTGCTCTGAAATTAGGCTGTTCAATAGGTCCGGAAACTGAGGTTCATGGCTGAGGTATTGTTTTCCCATGTGTTCCATCAAACCCACCCTCAAGTCAGCAAAAATACTCCTGCGTGGTCAGGTGATGTGGATTTGGGCTCATATGGGCTTGGTGACTGCACAGCAGCCTTAGTGTGTCCTTTATTAACTGAATGGAAGAGTTTAATTTGTAGAACAGAGCTCCAGCAGGTTTTCAGTTCAGATTCAGCTTTGTTAGGGACTGTGGGATCTCAAAAGAAAGTCGAAGTATAGCTGCTGGGTCTGTTGGGCAGCGGGAACTTCCAGACAATAATCTTTGCAAAGTCTATAATAGATTATTTCATAGCTCCTGACAGCCCCCTCAAGAAATATCCAACAGCTTTAAAAGGCATAAAAATAATATAACAAAAATTATGGCATGAAAGAACCAGACTGTGGATGTAAAATTGGCATCCTTAGGACTGCAGAGTAAGATTTGGGTGGGTTTTTTTCTCCATGGCTGAGTAAAGGTGTACAACTGAGCAGGAGGAGGTGTGGGGTGGAACAGGGGGACACCTGCCCTAAAGCTCAGAGAAGGAAGTGTTTCCGTGAGAGTTAATGCTGGTGGGCTGCGTTTGGGGGTGGAAAGATCTGCACAACTCTCCAGCCTAACTCCTCCCTCCTTCCTCTGTGTCCACATCCCACCCCTTGAACACTTTTGTGCAGGTGGCTCCAAACCAGGCTTTTGAGAGGTGGTGGCCCAGCACCTTTTGTCACCTTTTGTGACAGGTCCCCACCCCTGCTCGAGGCTCCTGGCTCAGCCAAGTCCCTCGGGCTGGGGAGGAGAAGGCAGCAGGGTGGGAGCTCAGCAGGATGAGCCTCAGGTTCAGGAGGGATGAATTCCTGAGGTACTCCCAGTCCATGCCTGCAGTGGAGTGCAGAGTGCTGGGGAATCTTCTGGGTGTTGCCATGTGCACTGAGAATTCCCTTAGAGGCAAGGAGGGAAAATAGAGTTTATCCTTAAAAAAAAAAAAAAATCAGAATTTTGAACATTATTAATTCTTTTTCTGGGTGATGATCAAAAGCCTAATGGGTTTGTGTCTTCCAGGCATTTCTGGGCTTTTCAGAGCAACTTGGACTCAAAACCATTCCTACCAAATTACTCTATGAATTTGGTTTTATTTTTATTGACTTCTCACTGGTTTGTGCCTTGACAGCACGTTTGCCATGTTGAATAATTCCTCATTCTGATTATGAAAATACTGTTTTCTGAGCAGGGAGGTGATTTCTGGTGACCCTCGGGGATCTGTTGCTGTTGGTATGAGGCTGAAGGTTTGTTTGTTCAAGTATTTCAGACAATTTTGCAAGATTCCATCAGAGGCATCTTTCTGCTCCAAGAGCAAACCTTCCTGGGCATCTCTGGCCGCCTGGGTTTCTGCAGCTGCAGCTGCTCAGGTTGGGATCCCACACACACATTCCGTGTCCGGACTGTCTGCCCAGTTCAGGCTTTTCCACGTGTCTCTCCGGCAGCAAACAGCTCCACACTGCAGGACTTCATGGGCACTGCCCAGCTCTGGGTGTGTGGCTCTCGATGCCCTGAGAGCAGCCGGGGCTCGGTCGTGCCCATTCCCAGCTGCTGGCTCCTGCCCACAGCCCAGCTGCTGGCACTGCAGCTGCATCCAGAATCCTGTTTTTCAAGCGTTTTTCCTCCTCCCGGCCTGTTTGCTCTGGAAGGGACACTGTGGGGCAGGGGTTTGTGTAGCTGTTTTATGAAATTGAAAAAAATGTAATGATTGAGCAGCTTCTCCCACTGGGATGGGTTGCCTGAGGCTCGGCTGTGGATGCAATGGAGTTTTTCTGTCCCGGGAATGAGGGGCTGGGATAAACCCTGGTGTTTTACTGGGATTTTCACTGCAGAATGGGAATCCCTGCAGAATGGGAAGAGTCAGGCATTCTGTGCCACCACTCAGCATTGCCAGGGGTGAGGTCTGATCTCACTGTTCTCCAAGTGGGAGCTGTTGCTAAGCCCAAAGCAACTCCACTTTTACTCCTGGGCAGGAATCAGCCTGGTTTTCCAAGGTCTGGTGTGAAGAAGATAGGTCCAGGGCAAGGCAGAGCACATGGTGTTGGCTTTCATGAATTTCCCAATTTTCTCCCACTCTTTGAAGGCCCTGCATGGAGAAATCACATCTCTGTGTGCCCCTGTTGTGCTTAAAATAAATTGTTCTCCCTCCAAAATATTTGAGAAGAAAAGCCGAGAAGCATCTTCGGGTTCAGCAAACAAAGGACAAGTACAGAAAGTACAGTTATTGTTTTTCTGAAACTCATGACTAAAAAGGCAGGGTTTTGCTCTTTTGAAACCTGATGTTAATTAAATACTTCTGGTTGCCATTGCTGGTGAGTTGCTCTTTCTTTTAGCTCCCCATTTGCAAAAAGGGGATAAATATTTTCCTACCACATAGAAAAATCAGGTTAAAAATGTACAAAGTCCAGAGACCGAGGTAGTGGTGACCATATAAATATCTTGGGTTAACCCAGCTTACACCAGGATTTGAAATTGCATTTTATTTCCAGCAATACCTTTTCTGTCTCTTTTAACAGACCTGGTAACTCGCAAGGTTTCAGCATTGAGAAAGTCATCAGAGCAGATTAATAACACTGTAGATGTTTTATTTTTATATGTGGGCAAGATAATATCATTAATATCTGTCTGCCTTTGGCTGGCTCAGTGTGGGTTTTTGCACAGAGGACTACATTAAAAAGAGATTACCCTGCTATGACCCACAGAGTTTCCCTTTCCACCCAAAAAAACATGGGAGAGAGCCAGTGTGCTTCAGTTCAGATAGAAGGGGATGTGCTTCACCAGTGCCCTGGAATGCTTTGTAGTTCTCAAAATAAAATCAGAATTCAATGCAAAATGTCAGCTTTGCTGCAACCTCGGGGCTGTGACTGCCCTGCTGGAGGGGAGTGCTGGGCTCATCTCCCTCTGCTGTGCCAAGGTTCTTCCCCGTGGCCTCCCAGCCCTGTCTGAGCCAGCTTTAGCTCCTGCACCGTTCTTAGAAAGGAACAGTCTGCTCCAAAGCCGGGTAGAGACGGCAGCATTCCCGGGGATTTCCAGGGGCTTTGGATCCAGTTCTTTGTGAGAATGCTCAGGGTGGCACTTGTGAAGGTTTCTATGCCAAGCTGAAAACCACAGCCACACCAAGTTTGCTGTATTTTCCCCGAAGCCCAGGGAGGGATTCAGCCCTGGCAGGTGAGCAGCTGAATTCCAGGCCATGGGACACAGGGATTTGCTTTGGGCTGAGCTTCACTCCTAAATATTCCCGTGCAGAGGTCTCCCCTTTGTCCTCTGCACTGTGGAAGGCTTTGGGGAAATCCACGTTTCCCCAGCTGAGGAGGCTGGGGAAGGCCTCCCCCTTTCCCTGTGGGCAGAACCAGTTTGCTCTGGCACTTTGAGCTGTGTCAAGAGGTGTGGGATGGCTGGTGGGGACCAGGGCATCTCCTGCTGCTGGGGCCACCAAAGCTCATCCACAGGAGTCAGGAAGGTGCTTCCTGGAGTTTTCCTGGCCATGGTAGCTCCTGGTGTTATGTGCTGGCTGCTTATTTCCTTTTCTCTTTGTAAAACTGCTCCCCAAAGGGGCTGGATCAGGGTTTCAGCTTCTGGCCTGTGCCAGTTTTCATTATATATCTTTTTAGATATCTTATTGTTCAAGCTGAAAACTTCTCAGAAAATATTTTGTGTTTAATTAAAAAATATTAAAATATCCAGGCTACGAAATAGAAATTTTTGACACTCAGTGAGCGGCTCCAGCAGGTTTTTCCTGCAGGAAACCCAGGGACTGCAGTGGGGTCCTGGTGAATCACAGAATTTTAGATGGCCTCAGTGGGAAAGGACCTTAAAGCTCCTCTAGTCCAATCCCTTGCCATGGGCAGGGAAACCTTCCACTGTCCCAGGCTGCTCCAAGCCCCAGTGTCCAGCCTGGCCTTGGGCACTGCCAGGGATCCAGGGGCAGCCACAGCTGCTCTGGGCACCCTGTGCCAGGGCCTGCCCACCCTCCCAGGGAACAATTCCTTCCCAATATCCCATCCAGCCCTGCCCTCTGGCAGTTTGAAAAACTGGGGGTGAAGTTTTGCAGGCAGGAGACTTGTGGTCCCCTGTATTACTCTGAATATCCAAATGACTTTTTATGGTGATTATGGATATTTCACCCGCTGGGGGAAGTACTGAAGGACTCCTCCAAATGTGTTGGCATTCACCTTTTTATTTAGGTTTTCTGGAATAATTTGAGGGCATTGTGGAAAATTATCAAAGTGGAGAATTGTGATGTAAGGCTGGGGCTGAAGATGACAGAGCAAGTGATGCAAGTCAGAACAATATCCCATGTTCCAATAGCCTGGACAGAAATGGCAGAAGGCTGAGGGTCTGCTCTGAAGTGTTTGAGAGCCATAATAAATCAGGGAGGATGAGAATTTAAAACACCAAAACCCAGCAGCAAAGGGTGGATTAAAATCTGCTTTGAAAATCACTACCCAAAACTTGTGTTTTGTGTCTGATGAAGCTTTTTTTACACGACATTGTGCTGCATTTCTGCCTTGACTTCATAGAGAACAATCACTCCCCTGCAGCTCTCTGGGAAGCTGGATTAGACTTCAGAAAGGCAGCATGAATTCCAGTTTGGAGAGAATCCACTCCATAGTTTTCAAGAGCCAGTATACAGAAATCCCCCAGAGATTCAGTGAATTTCCCATCTAGGAAGAACACCCCAGATCTCTGCTGCACGGCTCAGGTCCTGGGGATGTTCACTGATTTTTCTTGGCAAGGGAGTGGGGGGAATTTGAGAAGGTAGCAAATTGCAAGACTGTGTGAAAAGCCTATGATTTCAGTGCACCAGAGAGCTTCTCCTCGTTTCCTTTTCTGCTCTCCTCCAATGCCTGGTCCCTGGTCTGAGTGCTGTGTTCGGGGATTAGTGTCACACACAATCCATCATAAACCCAACATGTGTTCATGGGATGTACCACATTTCCTTGCTTATAATCACACTTTCATTGTGCTCCCAAGGCAGAGGAAAAGCTCTTCCTCATCGATATTTGGTTGAACAGACTTGTACCAGATGTAGATTAGTGTGGGCTTTTTTCCATCTGGGATCAATCAATAAGATACCAGTTTAGTTTTAAAGACAATGGGCAGATTGTGTGAGGGCATTTTGTACCTGTGGAAGTTGTGAATACCTCTGGTGCTGTTAATTCATCTCATCTCACTGGTTTTCTCCATGCAAACTGCTTTTCTGTCAGTTTGAATATTTTTTAGTGGATGTGGACAATCTATCATTTAACACTTAGCAAGGGAAAGGCACAAACCCTAAAACTGTGCATGGAAATCACAGTTCTGATCTGAAAGTACAGCCCTAGAGATCTGCAAAAAGCAAGCTGAAAGCCTTTGCTCTGTATTCAGCAGTTCTTGGAGCCTACCAGTCTTACTCCAGGTATTTTGCCAGTGTATTCTGAAAAGGCTTCAGTATCCAGAGCCCTGAAATTATTTCCTTACCTGTCTCCTACCTCTGAGCCCACGATCCTCAATTTGGGCTCTTAATTCTTCACAATACCCCACAGCCTGATGCTGAGCTCTGTTCTGGGATTTTTTAATTTCAAGGTAGTTTGTGTGGGCATTATTTCCACACTTCTGGTGTAGCTGCTTGTCATGGTTTAGGAATGGTCCCCCCCAGTTTGGACTTCCCACTGAAAGTGCAAACCACAGTGCCAGGATGGAGAGGAGAATGGAAGCACAAAGGGCAATGATTAGGGGTTGAGATAAAAACAATTTACTGGAGATAGCAACGAGATAAGAAAATGAAAAGTCACAGCAGCAATGCTAATGACAGAGGGTATAAGGAGAAGAAATGTTATTACCCACCACAGAGCCCTCTGACAACAGACACTGCCCACAGCAGCCACGTCACCTCAGCTGCTCCCTCCAGCTCAGGACTGGCGTTACCACCTCCCTGGGCAGCCCCTGCCAAGGCCTGAGCACCCTTTCCATGGGGAAATTCCTGCTGATGTCCACCCTGAGCCTCCCCTGGCCCAGCCTGAGGCCGTTCCCTCTCCTCCTGTCCCTGTTCCCTGGGAGCAGAGCCTGACTCCCCCCGGCTGCCCCCTCCTGTCAGGGACTTGTGCAGAGCCACAAGGTCCCCCCTGAGCCTCCTTTTCTCCAGGCTGAGCCCCTTTCCCAGCTCCCTCAGCTGCTCCTGGTGCACAAATGACCCCAGTGCCCTTGGCAGAGCCACCCCTGTGCTGGGAGCAGGAGGTACCGGGAAGAATCCTGCAAGGTGGGGCTGGAGAGGAGTCAAATCCCGCAAAAGAACCCAACCAAAAAAGGATGTTTTTTCCCTGTTTTTATAGCATTTGGAACCGTGCTTTCGCTACTCAAAGTAGCAGAGGGCTTGTCCCAGGGCAGGGGAAGCTGTTTCCTCCCTAGGCAGGGGCTGTGTGTGTTTTCAGCCTGAAGATTTGGGAATTGGTGATTCCTGCCTTCCTCTGTTGGGAGCAGTGGCTCTGTTCATGGCAGGAACCCTCTCACTGATATTTCCACCCAGTGGGCTGGGAAAGGGATCCCTGGAGTGTGGCTCAGCGTGGCTGGACAGGCAGGACCGGCAGTTCTGCTGGGGCTGCTGCCTGATGTGCTCCAAGACATACCCAGACATCCAAATTGCCTCTTCCTGACGAGGCCAAGTGCTCTTCTAGTTGCTGTTCTGGGAAGCTATGCCCTGGGTGTGTAATTCAGTTTGGAATTTCAGGATCAGACATAATGCCGTTATCCACTTCAGAGGAAAAGCCTTAGAAAAAGGAGGGAGGAAGCCAAGTTGATATTTGGAAAAATTAAAAATGGTTAAAATACTTTTTTGGGGGGAAAAAAAACCAAACCCAAACCCTCAGTGAATTCCACTGGGCTTCTGGCCAGTCTTGGAGGCTTCTCCTCCAGAATGTCTGAGTATGAATGAATCCCCACATGATCCTGGGAACTCTGCAGCCACGCTTGGGGTTCTGTGCATGGCACCACCTGCAGATGGAACGACTGGAAAACTTTGCAGCTCCTAAAGCTCACCTCGTTACAGCACAGAGCACATTTAGAGCTGGACAGACAGTTCGTGGTTCCCAGGAGAGGGAGTGAACCAGCAGTGAATTCACACATGGCATCACTGGAGCTGTCCTGGAAAATTGATGTATGGACTGGGTTTTGGAAGAGGTCATGGCCAGAAATAAGGGCTTGTAAGAGACAGGGGAGACAAAAAGCTAAGATGAACAGTAGTGAGGTGGGTTTGTTTGTTTGTTTTTTAAATAATCAGAACACAATTGGAGTCAATTTTGCCATTTCCAGTATCTCATTATCTCCCTGTGGACAAACATCTGAATCTGCCTGAGGATCTCCTTTTTTAACATTGAATATCAATTTCTTTGGGTAAAACTGCCTAAATACAACCAAAAACTTTTTAGAGGTTGAGTTCTTTTTCAAGGAAAGCTTGAGCAAATCCCTTTGATAAAGGGAATTTGGCCAGGAGCAAGGAGGAAATGTGCTTTTCAGGTGACAGCATGAGGAGAAGGGTTAGGATTCCAGCCCTCTGCTCTTCTAAGTCATAGGGTTTTCTCTGAAAAAAAAAAGGAATTTCATGTGTCTGTCATACCAGTCCCTTTGCTCTGAATTTGGGTGGATGGAAATGAATTCAGGAGTAGTCTTATTTATCATCTGTTTAAGCAGATTTGAGATGTTTGGCTATTGGATAATCCAATATATGGCATTTTTGCAGATTATGGGAGCAAGACTCAGAGATTTTTGTCTTACTGGTCTCACAGGCCTGGCAGCTGGCTGGTGGGCATTGTTAATAAATGAACACTGAGGAGGAGGTGAAAGCCTCAAGAAAAACACCACCCTCTTCTTCCCCAGCCTAACTAAAAATTCTAACCAAAGCCTTTGAATCCAGGTGGTAAAAGGTCCTTGTGCTTTAATGGATAACCAGAAACATTGCCAAAGCTCATAGAACTCCAGCCCCCTTTCAGAATCCAGCCACGGGATGTCTGCTGGATGCAATTCTGGTGATTAATTGTAAGTTATCTGGGGTATAATGGGTCCTAATTTTAAAGGCTCATTAGCTGTGGAGCTCACTGAGGTGTTTTAATACATTCAGCACAATGAGCTCGGGAGTTTTGAAGTAAATGTTGCCTAGGGCAGAATATTTAAGTAAAACCTCATAATCATTGTGGAATTTGAGCTATGAGCTCTGTCACCTTGTCTGTGCCTGTTCCAGGTGAGTCTTTCCTCATCCTCACCCTCCTGCCTGGCATCCCCACCAGGTGAAGGCCTCACTGTAAAATTTCTCCTACAAACAGCATTTCCAGCCTGAGCAGAGCTTTTGTTCCCTCCTGGTTTCTCTGTGGTGCCTCCCAGCTGTGATGGGATGAGAGGAAACACCCGCGGGCTGTGCCTTCCTCTGGGTTTGCTGGATTGGATCCTGCGCATGTAAAGGTGTGTTCAGGCTGGAAATGTCTCCCTCAAAGCACAGCAGAGGCCAGAGCCAGTGCTGGACCCCCGGGGTCAGTCCAGGCTGGGGATGAGCAGCTGGAGCAGCCCTGGGAGAAGGAGCTGGGGGTGCTGGGGGTGAGAGCTGGACCTGCCCCAGCCCAGAGCCCCCCTGCCCTGGGCTGAGCCCCCCGTGGGCAGCAGGGGAGGGGGGATTCTGCCCCTGTGCCCCCTCAGCTGAGACCCCACCTGCAGAGCTGCCCCAGCCCTGGGGCCCAGCACAGGAAGGACCTGGAGCTGCTGGAGCCAGGCCAGAGGAGGCTCCAGGATGAGCAGAGGGGTGGAGCAGCTCTGCTGGGAGGAAAGGCTGGGAGAGCTGGGATTGTCCAGCCTGGAGAGGAGAAGCTCTGGGGTGACCTCACTGGGGCCTTGCAGGGCCTGAAGGAGCCACAGGAAACATGGAGAGAGACTGTGGACAAGGGATGGAGAGACAGGACCCAGGGAATGGCTTCCCACTGCCAGAGGGCAGGGATGGATGGGATATTGGGAAGGAATTGTTCCCTGTGAGGGTGGGCAGGCCCTGGCACAGGGTGCCCAGAGAAGCTGTGGCTGTTCCTGGATCCCTGGCAGTGCCCAAGGCCAGGCTGGACACTGGGGCTTGGAGCAGCCTGGGACAGTGGGAGGTGTCCCTGCCATGGCAGGGAACAAGATGAGCTTAAAGGTCCCTTCCATCCAAGCCAAACCATCCTATGATTCTGTGATTCAGATGAAGGGTGATGATAAATTTTAATCACACTGTGGAGCTTAAATCTGCCAAAGCATTTCTGGTAAGCAAATGCCTCAGGCGGATGTTTTAAGCCATTTCCAGTGGAACCAAACATGTGTTTGTTGTTTTGTGGAATAGTGTCCCAAGAACCTGGGTTTTGCCTGGAGAAAAGGGTGTGTTTGCACACCTTGTGTGCTCTTCAGCAAGGAATTGTTCAAAGTTGCTCCTGGATGCTCAGGGAGGGAGCAGCCAGTGAGAGGCAAGCCCAGCCCGTGGTGGGTCCAGAGCCAGCAGGTTCCTATAGCTCTGTCTAGACCAAAGAGGTTTGGAAATTTTCAGATTAGCTTTGGATAAGCCTCTGAACTTCTGGATGCTTCTCCCAGCCAGATCAGACCTCTAAAGAGCTTGAGGCTTGTCCATTGCTAATTTTCATGTGCATTACATTAGAAACTCTGAAGTGGAAATATTTCTTGTTTTAAAAATAGAAAAATAAAATAATAAATCAGAAGGAAAAGCGTGCTGAAAAAAAATGTAGAAAACAGATGAAAAGCAAAAGGGGAAAGAGACCTTTGTAAAAATACCATAAATTCCAGGCCCTTCAAATATGATTTCCTGCATATTCCATTTTAAAAATCACGATATTGCAGCATGCTCTCACATGCAGGGCCAAAAATATGAAAGAATAAAGCCTTGTTTGATCTCAAGAGTTGAATGGATGTCATTTGACCCATCCCCAATCTGCTCCTAGAGCTGGGCCATGTCAGCTGATTTTCCACTCCTGGTGTTTGCACCACTCCCTGCTCCTCCCCACCCTGTTTTTGGGCAGATAGTGCTGACACGCTTCCTGCTCTGGGCTGCTCGCAGCATCCTGGCACTCGAGTGCCTGTGGCTTGGGCACAGCACTTCAAAAGCAGCTTCTGGCACAGCAAGGAAATATTTTGAAGTGAGTTTGGAGGCCTCCCAAAGCGACCTGCTCCAAGCAGGCCGAAAGCTTACATTTTCTCCTGTAAAGGACTCAGCTCCTTGCAGGAGCCTGCCAGGGCTTTATGGAATTACGTGTGGCTACTGAGAAACCCTGACAAATGCAGAGGCTGCTGACGAAAACACAAAGCATAAACATGATGCAGAGGTAACAGCTCGGTGCTGTCTGTCTGCTCCCAGTTGCTCAGGATCTGGAATATACTTGCTGTGTGTTTTGCAAATGGCAAAATGAACCTGTCTGGTGATCAGTCAAAGCCAGCTGAGTCTGTGGTGGGAGCTGCAGAAGACAAAAGGGAGGGAAACTTTAAAAACAACATCTGCTTAATGGGAAGAAGTTGCAGCCACTACTAATACATCTTCTGGAATTAATGTGTCATCCAATTTCTCTCTGCTCAGTGAAAGTTTGTCTAATTAGAAAGACATTGGGAGCTTGAAAAAAAGACAGAGGGTAAAAAGCAGAAACACATTGTGTTTCAGTGCAGAAGCAGCACTTGCCAGAGTCCTTGAACACATAATCATGAAATGGAGTAGTAACTACTTAATTTTCCTCCCAGTGACTCTCCAGATGCCTAATTTGCAGTTAGAAGCTGATTGGTTTTCTGCTCAGTGGCTCTTTTCCCACAGTAAATCAACTGAGAGGTGGCTGCTCATGACTCTGCAGTTCAGCGGAGTCAGAAAATACCCTGCACTGGAAACCATTGGTGCAAGAGCTCAGAAACAAACTGAGCTGCTTTCCTCCTCACGTGCCTGTTTGGCTAAAATGCATCCCTGGGGCTGTGTTCCAGGGCTCACCATCATTCCTGCTTGTGGGAATTGTGAGATGGGGACAAGGCACCCTCCAGTCGCCTCAACTTGTGAGCAGCAGCAGGAGAACTTGACCCTGCAGGGCTGCTGCCTCAAGAGGTTAGGTTGGTTTCTTTTAAAATCCCTAAATACAATTGTTAGCTTGGCTGCTGTGAATTATTCTGGATAACTCATTTGGGAAAAGTTGCCAATTAAGTAAAATTGTATAAAAAGCAAAGTACTTTCCTCAGTCTTCCTATTTTCACTCTGTGAGTGGGAGAGCAGGTGGGAGAATGGGGCAGGGGAGAGCCAAAGTAACCGGTTAATGAGGTTCTCTAATGAAGTGCAGTGAGCAGCAGGTCAGCAGCAGCTCCAGCCCTTCAGAGCAACAAAGAGCTTGGTGGGGTGAGGGACCACATGCCACCAGGTGCACCCATGACTTTGTCTGGTTCTGACCCTGTGCTATTTGTAAAGAGGGAGCAGCCAAGGGGAAAACAGCTCATGGGTCTTCATATGCCAAGGAAAAGCACAAAAGGAGAAAACTCAGCAGCCAGGTGTGAGTCCATGTTCAAACAGGAGAGGTGAGATGTGCTTTATCCCTTGGTGTGCAGGTCTTGGCTGGTTTTGTTGCCAGTGTGGGGCTGAATGGATGGAACGGGGTTACCCTGCAATCTCTCCACTTCAGCATCTCCCCCAGCCCACCCTGCAATCTCTCCACTTCAGCATCTCCCCCAGCCCACCCTGCAATCTCTCCACTTCAGCATTTCCCCCAGCCCACCCTGCATGATCTCTGTGTATCTGTAAGACAAACTCAGAAGACATGAATATATGGTGAGGTCTCAGCTTGGGATATTCAGCTTCACCACGGTTTAAATAATAACTGCTTGATCACATTGCTGGTCAAGTGATCATTTGGCAAAAAAATAGTGTTTGTGCGAAAACTCACACTTTGTAACCAATATCACCAAAATGATCTAAAAACTGCCTCTGCCTACAGAGCCTGTACTGATTCTGTTTTTGCCAGGGAACTTCAGAATGGGAATGACTCCAAGTGTGTGTGCACAGTGGTATCTGCTGGTTGTTCCTGGGCTGAGTGACAGCTCCAGTGAACACTGCTGTGTTTCCTTAACAGAGAACCAAACCCTCCCAGAGCACAGAGTCACCAAAATAACCTTGACTATGCTTCACACTCTCAGGGCTTATTTGTGAACTTGCTTTCTCAATATTCATGAAAAATTGTCATTGTCCCAGCACTAATAGGAGCAAACCACAGTGGGGAGTTTGTTTTTGAGCCTCGGGCAGTTTCCTGCACAGCATTTACCCCTTGCTGACCTTCTTGTCAGCACTCATAATTTGTGTCTCTGCCAGGAATCCTCTCCCAATCTCTGCTGCACTAAATGCACCTTCCCAGCCTTGTGGCACTTCTAAATAGCCCAGATTTGGCTTCCCTCCTTTAAATGGCATTTTCCCTTTGTTACTTATGCAAATCTGTCATATCCTGCTGCTCTATTCATTGACTGAAGTGCCTTGAATATACCCCAGACCCTCTGACACTGTTTTTCTTTCTATCTTTCTGTTTTGACATGGGGTGACCAAAACTGGCAGAAACAGGCAGAAATCTGAGCAGAGATGTGACCAGAGGAGATCTGTAATTTTTATTCTTTATATATAGACAAACACCCCGAAATCTCTCCTCTTTTTTGAGGATAAGTGAGAAGAGAATTTTTTGCCCTATTTCATTGTTCCATGAAAACCATGGGCAATCACTTATCTGGGATCTTGGACTAGGAATGAAATAGGTGTTGAGCAGTGGCAGGTTATCCCATTCCAGCTGGGATATCCAGCCCCAGCTGGATTCTGTCCTGCTGTAACCCAGGAAGGAGCAGCGCAGGCTGTGGCTGAGACCTGCAGGGCTGCTCACGTCAAGGGGAGACACAAATGAGCCCAGGTTGTGTTGCTTTGCCTTTAGCCACCAGTTTTGTACAGGGAAAAACATTTGATACAGTTTAGTTGGTGTTTTCTTCTGACTTTTCAAAGAGGCTTTATGGCAGATTAAATAATAACTTTGAAATTACTTAAGAATCAAAGTCTTATTTTCAGTTGACAGAGATGAGGGAAGTATAATTTTACTTGAAAAATCAGTTTTGATTCTAAGGTCACAAGGGCACTTCAGAAAATTTTGCTGTTATTCTTTTCAGTGCAGTATTTGTTCGTGCAGTGAAAACCACATTTTATTCTCTGCTGTATACATTAGAATTAAATTAGAAAAGTATAATCGCTTCAGGCAAGTACAAATTTAAATACTCTCACTGATTTGTATAATATTATTTCGTCTATCAGTTCTTTAGAGTGCTTTCTTTGGATTATTCAAAATGCATAACTGACTGAACATGCTTTAGTTTACTAATAAGAACATAATTCTCAATCAAATTTGTGACACAAACACTGCTGGAAACGTAAAATCCCCTTTCTATGGACACACAGCAGTGTCCTTGTTTTTAATTCCCTTAAGTATTTCTGCCAATAGAATACTGTGAAGAAACTGGAGGCAGATTTATTAATTGGTGTTTGATAAAGTCAGATGAGGCTTTGTGGAAATGTTTTCTTCTAAACTTGTCCCTCACTTCAGGAAAGACCTTGAGGGGCTGGGGCGTGTCCAGGGCAGGGAGCGGAGGTGGGGAAGGGGCTGGTCTGTTTGCTTCATGCAGCAGGGAGGGAACTGGGCCAGGAAATTCCCTGAACTTTTCCTCCGAGGAGAGCTGGCTGTCCTGAGTGTGGCACCAGGAGGCGACGGAGTTGTGGAGTTCTGCCCTCTGCACCCAGCTTTGGTTACAGGTCATCTTTTACTCCCTGAGTGCCTGAGAAGAACAGGTCTGCTCCTGCATCTTTGGTGTTATCCTGCATTGCTTCCTAGTGAAAAAAACCCACAAACAACCCCAAACCAACAAGCCGTATCCCTCTGCCATGGCATGCCCAGTGTTCTCGCAGAAGTTCAGCCTGACTTTTAAAGTGCCTTGTTAAATTTTTTCCCCCAAGTCTCAGAGGTCTAAAATGAATGTTCAAAGGACACAGCAATGGCTGGGAAAAGTGAGCTTATTTAGATAGTGGGAATGTCTTTCCTGTGCTAACAGCAGTGAAAAGCCACAGATAAGGCTGAAAGCCTTAATGTTAATTAGACAGGAATTTCCTTATTTGTCAGTCTGTTTTAAACGTTGTAAACCCAAGAAGCAACAGATGGCTGGGGAAAAATGAGAACAGATTAAGACCTACATCCTCTCTGTAATGCCAGGTATTATGGAAAATATTTCTGAACACAGAACTTAAGCACTTTGATTGTTTGAGCTATCGGGCTCTTTATCTGCTGTCTGTGCTGGAAGGCACTGGAGCACACACATCAGCTCTAAATGGATGTGTAATCCCATAACTATTCCCTGCTCTGCAAAGCTCTTAAGCGTGTCCTTCAGTCCCGCGGAGACCAGGGGCTTTGAACACATGTTCAAAGTTAAAGCACATGTTGAAGTGCTTGTTAAATTGCTGTGCATCCCTAAGAGTGTGCGTTTATTCCTGCTTAACCTCTGAGCTTTGTGCTCTAAGCCAGCCAGAAAGAAAAATAAAATGTTTGTAGATGTGATGTCAGCTATTCCGTCTCTACTCTGAGATAAACAGGACCATCCCCCCAAAATCAGCTCTGCTCATTTGCTTATGCTGCTTTAGTGATTCCTCAATTTATATCATTTTTCTTATCACTCCATGAATTATGCCTTTGCAGAAACTTAAAGGCCAATTCAGAAAGATAAAAAACAACTGTTGGGGTCAGTGAGGAAATCTGTGAAGTTTTGAGAACAGTTTCTGGGGCTTGCCAAATTTCCCACATTTGAAAAATATGGAGAAGGGATTTGAAGAACTTCTTATCACTTCTGCAATCAGAGTCCCTAATGCTGGCAGGTTTTTTTTTAACAAGTTCTCATACGCTACTGAGAGAGGGAAACACATGGTGTTTTTTTCAGTTGGTGGGAAGAATGCCTTTTCTGGCACTCAAAAATAAATGTGAATATGATGAGAACGTATTACAGATTGCCAGCATCAGTGACGAGCTGATAAAGATCTCCACTGCCTGAAATAATAAAAATAAAACACATAAAAAGGGGACAAACTCTGTACTTTATTGTATGAATGGAAGTCCTCTGACATATTTGTGTGCCATGGTAAGAAGCTTTTGAATCAAAATTTTGAGAAAGCAAAAAAACTGCTATGGGGAACACAGGCAGATTTGAGTGGAGAAATATCTGAGGAATTTTTGTACACCCTCCTTGCAGTGAAGTGCTTCACCCAGCGAGTGGCTCCAGCAGGTCTCACCTGAGTGGGGTAGAGGGGCAGAATCCTCCCCCTCTCCATGCCCTGGGAATGTAGAAGTGCTGCCATGGATCTCCTTGGTGCTCTGGTCCCATGGACCATGAGAGGCCCTTGGACTCTGTTAGTATCAGTGATTATTGAAATAGCTGAGCTTTAGACTGTAGCCTGTAGAGAAGCCCTTGAGGAGGGTGTGCACTGCAATAACTGACACTGTAATTATTGTGACATAAATAAAATTATGGAAAAGTATGAAATGGACCTTCTCCAGGTAAATGTGACACATCTGGTAGCTGCAGAGGGATTATTGCCATTCATCCAGTGATTGCAGCACTCAGGACCTTACTGAGGCTGTGGCCCCTGACACCATCCAGCCCCGGCAGGGCCATTCTCACAGCACCAACAGAAGCTCAGCTGCACTTCTCAGCTCTTCCTGCTGGTCCTGGGCAGAGCAGAGGGGCTGGAGGTGCCTGTACAGGACAGGGTTTTTAATGACTGAGGGAAATTCTGCAGGTTCTATCCACAGGTGTAACGCACCCCTGTAAACACCACTGCAGGAGGTATCCTTAGGTTGTCGTGGGACTTCCACTGAAGGGAGGAGAGAGGGAAAATCAGAACCTTTAAGTCTAAAACCCCCAATCAAATAGGAGGGTCTTTTTAAGACAACCCAGTTTGGCTGTAATGATCTCAGACACCTTAATGATGGAAATATTATAAATGTATGGCTGTGTGTTAACGCTTGAATGGATGGTTCCAGCAAGGGTTGTTGTGAGAGGCTGCTCTCTGTAGGGACCGAGCCTCCAGCCAGGGACAGCAGGGACAACATCCAGACTCCTGTGGGATCAAGCAGTGCCTCGAATATTTTGTCTTTTCTGCCTGCTCCGCCACACCCCAGCCTGAGGTGGGACTGGAAGCGAAACTTCTGGAATGCATGAGGAAGACCATTCTTGTGGGATTGCCATCCCAGACAAAACCGGGAAGCTTTGGAAAACTTGCCAAGGAGGGAAAAAATAATCAGACTGCTTGGGAGAGTTTGCCAGCCTGGTTTCCAAGCCAAGGGAATTTGGAGCAGCATCTGAATGTTTCGGAGGTTATCCAAACCAGGCCAGGACACTCTCACTCCTGCTCACGTAGGAGTTCAGCCCTCTGAGCTGGGCTGTCAGTGAGGATGTTCCTGGGTTTGGATGCTCATCAGCAGCTCCAGCCTCCAAGAGCACTGGCTTATTTCCTGTGACCAGAGGAGCTGCTGTCCTGCTGTCCTGCTGTCCAGCTGACCACAAACTTCAAGTTAAAAAGGCTTCTCCCCAAAAATAGAGGAAAACAACCAAAAAGCCATTCTTAGCATTTTTCTAGAAATGTTTCTATCTCTCATCCTTTCCAAAGGCCATTTAAAGGCAAGCAGGAGAGTGGTCAGGGCAGCTGATCTTGGTGGGCTCCCAGGAGAGTTCAGACTTCTGCACTGAAGAGGTGACACTCTTAGAACCTAAGACAAGGCCAATACTTCAGGCTCCTAAGGATGTACTTGGTTTCCTCTTTATTAATAGAAGGTGTATTTTGAAAGCCACTGGGGTATTCTCGTTGGTTTTTAGGAACTGGCTTTGGAGTTCCAAGAAGCTCTGTAGAGGTTTGGTTGATTTCAGCATGAGAAATGGAGCAGCCCGCAGACTTGACCTGGAAGTTTTCTCTGTGTTTGTGACTCAGAGATGGAAAGAAAGTGTTTATGGTTTAATTTCCATTTAATATTCTGCTGTGGTCTGTGCACGCTCCATGGGCCTTGGGTTTGGAGTGGAGCACCTATGGGTTCTTCAGAAGACTCCAGATAAAAATGTGCATTGCGGGAGCAAAGCCCATCTGTGCTGCAGCACGGTGAGTTCAAAGCCAGGGGAGGAGTTTATGGGGAGCAGCTGCAGGTTGTCTCTGGTAACTGGGAGCAGAACGGACTCCAGCACTTGACACAACAGGTTCACACAGAGTGATTGGGTAAAGAAACTTAATGTCTGCTTTTAATAACAAGAGCAAGTAGCAGAGGTGGCAAAGTATTTCTGGTGACATCATTTGCCCAGCTGTTTTACACATCTGTAATGTGCAACGTCGCTCCCATTCTGTAACACTTCATCCTTGCTCTTCCACACCTTTGGGATGAGGGATAGGGTTACCTGTCTGCAAGGGAGCAGCCTGGGAAACATTTGTGTTTGTGGGGAGTTATCAGCGCTGCTCGTGTAACAGCCTTGGCTGCAGAGCACTGCATTAGATGTTTTTTTTTTTAACATGCTAATTACTTCACTGTGAATTTGGCGCTGAGACACAGGGCCCCGTGCTCTGGGCCAAGCTTACAGCTAGGAATGAAATGTCTGCAGCAGCTGCAAAAATGTTTTTACTTATTTAGAGCATGATAATGTTTTATAGCCATGAATAATGACAAGCCAATAAATCATTCATTAATTTGTAATGCTGGAGCTTCCCCTTGCGATGTCTGAGCCACGATGGCACAGGGAGGATGAGTTTGGTGGCGGCTCTGTATTTGTAGGGAGGGACAAGAACTGACTGCAGATAGAGAATCTGTTTCAACTCTGGTTAAATCCAATGGGATTCCCTTTTGAGCTCCTTTCTCTCCTTTGTGAGGATGGAGAGACTATTTACAAGAGCTTGCAGTGACAGGGTAAGGGGAATGGCTTCAGACTGAAAGAGAGTGGGTTTAGATCACAGATTGGAAAAAAAAATTCTCCCCCGTGGGGTGGGCAGGCCCTGGCACAGGGTGCCCAGAGAAGCTGTGGCTGCCCCTGGATCCCTGGCAGTGCCCAAGGCCAGGCTGGACATTGGGGCTTGGAGCAGCCTGGGACAGTGGAAGGTGTCCCTGCCATGGCAGGGGCGGAACTAGAGGATCTTTGAGGTCCCTTCCGACCCAAGCCACCCTCTGATTAATTCTATGATTTGATGAATAGATAGGTTTCTAATTGAGTATTTCTCTTTTATAAACCTGAGCTGTTTACCTGCTCAATGGAAAACTCTGGGAAATTTTCTTTCAAAATAATTTTGGGAACTGTCATCTCTGGGGATCAATGTCTCTTGTGCTCCTCAGCCCAGGAAGGGTTTCAGAAAGGCTCTGTCATTTGGGTCCACTCACAAATAGCTATGAAGGGTTTGAAAACGTTGGTGTTCTTCTCTAGTGATCCTTACAACAAACAGAACTTCTTGGAGTGTCAGTGTTGGATGGAATGTGGATGTCTGGGCAGAGAAGGATCTGGAGCTCCTGGAGCGGGGCTGGCAGGGGCTGCGCAGCTGAGGAAGGGCCTGGAGCATCTCTGTGCCCAGGAAAGGTTGAGGGAGCTGGGGCTGCTCAGCCTTGAGAGGAGCCCCAGCTGAGAGGGGCCCAAAAAACAAAGCAAGCAGTGACCATTTGTGTCAGTGGGGAGCTGCCCCAGGATGGAGAATGCAGGAGATTGCAGGAGATTGAAGGAGATTGCACATGCTGTACATATGATCACTGAGAATCAAGGTTGCACAGTTTGATTCCCAAGGTAAAATCTATCCTCTGCTCTTGGAAGAGACAAAGATTCCCCATTTAATTTATCTGTGTTTAATTAGAGATACTGATACCTTGATGAAAAATTGCCAAGCCACTTCTTCATAACTTGGGTAATTATAATGAAGACTTAACTTTTATCTGAAAACACATCTTATCTTAACCAAGAAGATTCGGCCTGAAATGTGAATCATGCATGAAATCCTGAAGGCTATGCTGTGCAGACTGTTAGATCATAGCATCACAGGATGGTCTGAGTTGGAAGTGACCTTAATGATCACTTAATTCCAACTCCAAGCCATGGATGATCATGAGTTTTCCTTTTTGGCTTTAAAATCTATTAATGCTTCCTATAGCTTGGAAATATTGCAACTCCTAATGAATCTGAGTCAGAAAAAGCAGGTGAAAAATGCAGTGCTGTGAAGCTCAGGGGTGTTTGTGTTGGTGCAGCCCAGCAGAGGAGAGGTTAATGCCCTGGAGCGTTCCTGCATCGGCATCTGGATGCATCCCGGGATGCAGAGGGCTCAGGGATCCATCCCGGGGTGCAGAGGGCTCAGGGATCCATCCTGGGGTGCAGGGAGGTCAGGAATTCTCCTGTCTGGAATGCAGCGTGCTGCAGTTTGCAGAGCAGGGCTGGCTGCCAGGCCATTTAGCAGGCGGCTGTTTTTGTTGAAAAGGCAGCTTGAAAAGTTAAAACCTTCTGATTTTTGAAAATCAGCTGGAGAACATTACAGTCACGCAGAACTGAAGGCAGACAACTCGTTAAAATTAGCATTGGCTGTAATTAAAAACATGCTGGGGGAAAAAGGCTCTGAGAAGAACCAGACTCTTGGAAAGCTCCTGACATCGCTAGATGTTGAAATGGAAACGAAGCTTGCTAATTGATTTCAATAAGTGCCGGGTAACTACGCCCTGCAGGAGGTACCAGAGCCCGTGGTCAAGTCCCACAGCCTGGGAACTAAGGGAGGACCTGGCCAGGGGGAGCAGGGACACAACTGGGGCCAGAGCTGCTCCTCCTTCCCAAAATCTCACTGGGCTTTTGCTTTTCTGTGTGACAGCTTTGCTCCTTGTGCCAGGCAGTGCGTGCCACGGCACAGGGATTTGCTTGGCTGTTGGCATTCCCTCTCCAGAGGTCCTGTGCCACCTTGGAGTGCAGGCTTGGCCCGTGCCATGTGCAGGGTTCCACCTGGGCCACATTTAAACTCTGGGTTACACCCAGGGAAGGGATGTTCAGGGGGAGGAATCCCAGACCTCAGTTCAGTCCTGCTGTGGGTTCATGTGCTCACCACGGGTGATGCCAACTGGCTTGAGGGGAAAAAAGCAGGGGAAAACTGGGCATTCTGGGCCCGTGCCTGCTGATACTGTGATGGGATAGGTCTGGGATGACCCACCCAGCCTGTATTCCATCACTGAATTGCTGTCTGCAACACTGGAATTATGATTTTTCAACAAAATGTCATAAATTCCCTCTCAGCCTGCTGCTCTCTCCCCGTTCCTGACGGTCAGTACGAGGTGTGAGGTGAGGAGTAGCCCCCGAGTCTTCAGCAATGCCAGGGCTGGCAGGGGCTGTGGGATCTGCAGGCAGGGAAGTTGGGAATGCTGCTCGTGGCTGGTGCAGGTGGCAATGCAGATGCAGGATGGAGAGCCAAGGAACTCACCCAGGAGCATATCTCTGCTCCCTCTGCAGCCTCCTGAGGCTGAAGGACCTTCAGGTACAGGGAGCACAAATTAGCTCTGTCAGCAGGTGCATTTGGAGTGTCACTGCTGAAATAATTCAGCATTTGTACCTGCAGGAGGAGTTTCTCTGCTGGGTAGTGTAGCGTTGTTCCATTTGTTCTGGAAAATACACTTCACTTTTACAAAAAATGCCCCCAGAAGCGGCAGCAGTAACCTTTCCTCAAAATAAACACCATTATGGCTTGAACAGTCCCTCAGACCCTCCTGCATTCTGGCTTCAGGTGAACAAACAACCCAAGTGAATCCCGCTCCTGGTTGCACTATTGGGCCTGATTTTGGGTTGGACAGCTTGGACTCGATGCTCCTAGAGGTCTTTTCCAGCCTCAGTGACTCTGGGATTCTCTGGCTTCTCCGCACAGCACAAGAGGGAGCAAAGGGCATCCCGGGGGTCCTGTGGTCCAGGGCAGGACTGATGCTCAGCAAACTTTGCCCAGACCTTGTAGAAAATAGAGTGATGGAAATGAAAAATAAGAATGAACTGTTGGGTAGTGCCTTCCTGTCTGGGTAATTCATTCTTTAATCGGAGATTTCTGGGGCAATGATGTTTTTTTATGGAAAATTACTTTCCTTGAGCTGGTAGATTGCAGGAATCCAGAACAGTGACTCGATGAGGTTGCTACCTTTTCATGGTTTGCACTGCATTTACACAAAACTTCTTAGTATGTTAAAAATATAAATTCCCTTTATTTAGTGCATCAGGACTGTGATACTGCAAGCAATGGGTAAAGATATTGAAGAGAATGTTCAGATTTTCTATGTTGGAAAGACATTGTGTGACCCAGTCAAGGTAGGGAGGGGCTGCTGTTTCACGTTTCAGCCGTGGTAGGAGGTTTGATGTAAAAACAGGTGAATTAAGCTTCAAAAGCCTCCAATCAGATAAACTGCAGAACAGATTAAGTGCAGCAGACTGGCACTGTTTATTAGAAAATGGCCTATGAAGGAAAATTGGCTAAACTTTAAAGAGGTGCTGGAGTTGGCTCGGGGGGGAGTGAATATAACTTTACATAAAACTAAACATAAAATTTAAGCCCAATGTGGATGAGTGATAAGTTGTTAAAGTTAATTGTGAGTGAAAATAGAGCTCCAAAGCGTGCAGGGAGCAGGGGAGTCTGGGGCTGGGGGGGCTTTGTAGGGACAAAGCTGCTACACAAATGGAGGATCTGAGGGGCTAAGTGGAGAGGGAGCAGTTCAGGCCATTAAACTCAAGAATATTCTGGTGAATAAAGATGTGGAGTGAGGCAGGGGGGTTGCTCTGGGGACACTTTGTGTTCTAGGGAGAGAGCCCCAACAGCTCCCTAGGGATCCAGTTCCATTTAGTGCTGTGCCACCTCAGGGTGCAACTCTTCCAAGGAATTGGAAAGGGAATAAATTCAGTTATTCAGCGTTTATACAAATTGCTAGTAATTAATAGTAATTACTGCATCATAAAATTCTATAGCTGTTCCAAGGGTCGCTGTATGGTTATACACTGTGTGCTGTAAGTGCATGGAGAGGTATGTTGAGATATGGGGCCATACCCCGTGTGTGTGATTCTGTGTCTGTAGGGTGTGGATAGGAGGTATGAAAAGGCCTCTGTATAAAATATGTCCTGTAGGAGATGGTCACAGATGTGGTTGGTACGTCCCATCATGCACTGTTAGGGTGGAGCACCTACAGAGAATGCACAGATAGAGCACCTACGGAATGCACACGTACGGAATATCTATAGAATGCACACAGATGGAGCACCCAGAGGGAGCTGGACAAGCTCCAGGAGTGGCCATGGGAATCTAATGAGGTTTAACAAGGCCAAGTGCTGGTGCTGCCCCTGGGCCAGGACAACCCCCGGGGTCAGTCCAGGCTGGGGATGAGCAGCTGGAGCAGCCCTGGGAGAAGGAGCTGGGGGTGCTGGGGGTGAGAGCTGGACCTGCCCCAGCCCAGAGCCCCCCTGCCCTGGGCTGAGCCCCCCGTGGGCAGCAGGGCAGGGGGGATTCTGCCCCTGTGCCCCCTCAGCTGAGACCCCACCTGCAGAGCTGCCCCAGCCCTGGGCCCAGCACAGGAAGGACCTGGAGCTGCTGGAGCCAGGCCAGAGGAGGCTCCAGGATGAGCAGAGGGATGGAGCAGCTCTGCTGGGAGGAAAGGCTGGGAGAGCTGGGATTGTTCAGCCTGGAGAGGAGAAGCTCTGGGGTGACCTCACTGGGGCCTTGCAGGGCCTGAAGGAGCCACAGGAAACATGGAGAGACAGTTTACAGAGGATGGAGGGACAGGACATAGGGAATGGCTTCCCACAGCCAGAGGGCAGGGCTGGATGGGATATTGGGAAGGAATTGTTCCCTGTGAGGGTGGGCAGGCCCTGGCACAGGGTGCCCAGAGAAGCTGTGGCTGTCCCTGGATCCCTAGAAGTGTCCAAGGCCAGGCTGAACAGGGCTTGGAGCAGCCTGGGATAGTGGAAGGTTTCCCATGGCAGGGAGTAGAACAAGATGAGCTTTAAGGTCCCTTCCGAGCCAAACCATTCAGTGGTTATACAGTTTTATCATTTATTTTACAACGATTTTTTTCTTTTCTCAGTCCTTTCCCATCCTTTGCAGAAATATATAAATTATAAAAGGATCCCAGATCACTAACCAATAGTTGTTTTTCCTTGAATTTAAGACTCAATTTGCTGGACTCCTGTGTTATACTTAGAAAAATAGGGGTTTTGATGTTAGGAGAGGGTACAGTCAGTGTCCAGAGCTCACAGTGAGCCACAGAGCTCTTCCCCATACCAACATTGCATTGGAATATCCATGGACATTGATTCCTTTGTTCTCATTTCTTTGATAAGCCTTTGCTGTTATCACCTCCTGGAGGAATCTATTCCTTGGAGGGTTGCCCCGACTCAGGTGCAGCACCTTGCACTTGTCCTTGTTTATCCTCATGAAATTCCCATTCTGGGCTTCCCAAGGTTCCTCTGGATGGCCCCATCATTCAGGTGTGGCAACCTCACCACCCAGCTTTGTAATTCCAGAGAGGATCACTGTCTGCTTTCACCTTGACAATCATTTGCTCTGATTTTCTTCATAAAATTCAGAAAATGGTTGTTGTTTTCTGAGCTCAGAGCTTTGGGCAGTGTGAGTGGGTTTGGACTGGCTGGGTGGGAGGTGCCGGAGCAGAGCCTCTGTCGAGAGCAGTGCTGGGATCAGGTGAAACTGGAGGCACATCCAAGCAAAGTCAGTTTATAACCTCCAGAAGTGGCAGGATAATTTTATGGAACACTTGAAGGACAGAGGTCATAAAATGAACCATCTTCACCTCCCAACTCACAGCTTCTTTCTTCTTAATTAGACTCGGAATCAGCAACTTTGCAGAGCAGTTAATAACTCTGAGCAGTTGCCATGGGATACCAGACATCCTCTAAATGCTGCAGCTTCACAGAGCTGCCAAACACAGACCTGGCTGACATTAAAAGGTGCTTTGGCCAAGTTTCTGCAGCATTACCAAAGTGAGGAAAATCAAACAGACATCTTGAGTGAGGTTCCAGAAGGAGGAAGATGCTAAAACAACTGAAAGAAAATATGTCTTTAATAGAAGCTTTTTAAAGAAATGTAGATAGAAAATAGCTAGAATATCATCATATTCATTCATTGCATTTTGCCTACCACTACATGATCATTTGTCAGCCTTTGCTACTTCTGCTATTTCATAATTATTCCAGAATCAGGAATCCTTTTATGTGACTCAGTTACAGTAAATACTGTACAAATAAACAGTGGAGATGCTCCCAAATAAACACAATAAACAAATAAACAGTGGAGATGCTCAGCAGTGCAGAGTTTCAGGGACAGAATTTTTGTACTCTGAAAACAGAGGAGTTCTTTTAAAATCCCTTCATTTGTGAGACAGAAAGGTTAAAACAGAGGTGCCAGTATTTATTCAGCTTCATCCACAAACTTCCTCCTTTAGCTGGAGCTCTTGCTCTGCACAGTAACTGCTCAGAGAAGTGCCTGGTTGGTATCCTGAGATGGAAAAAAGAGATGCTGAAAAATGACTGAGAAAATACCCTTTAAAATCAGGTTTAAAGCAGGGAGCTGTGGCCATCAGCTGCCTGCTCAGAGGCTGAAGGCTGCAGGGGGTTAAGGTGCTTTTGGCACTCGGTCCTGTTCCTTGCAGTTAGACAGTAGTGAGATCTGACAACCTTCATTTCACTCAGAATCATGTTCTTGGGCTTGCAGGCCTCTAAAAGCACCATTAAATACTGTCACGATGGCTTCTGGTCTAGAAGGGAGCAGGAGAATGGTTCTGATAGCTCAAACCTGCTTTAAATCACAGCAGCAGCAATGCCCAGGCACATCTCATCACAGCCAGCTCAGTGATGATGAAAACAGATCCTGGCTGCTTTAGCACCTCTTGGAACATGGTGACAAATCTGGAATAAATTCCCCATCGGTGGCTCCGACTTACACCAGTTCAAAAGAGCAGAACCTGACGTGTTCCGTGGACCCCTGGGTGTAAAGGGCAGGAGCGTTCCCACAGGCTAATCCCAGTTTCTGTAGGAATGAAGGCACAGCCTGTTGATGTCACTGCTCCAGTCCCAGGGAGATGCAGTGGAACCCTTTGCATTTTCCTGTGCAGTGACTGCACCACTGTGGGTTCTGGTAATCCGTGCAAGGAGCTCCGGGGCAGGTGGAGTTTGCAAGCAGAGCCTGGTGCTGCCCTCTGTGCCTCTTCTCTTGGGGGAGCCAGTGCCAGGCCATGCATGTTCACTGGGCAGCCTGGTGGGCACAGGGCTGCTGGGCACAGGGCTGCTGGGCAGGGAGCTGCTGGGCACAGGGCTGCTGGGCACAGGGCTGCTGGGCAGGGAGCTGCTGGGCACAGGGCTGCTGGGCACAGGGCTGCTGGGCAGGGAGCTGCTGGGCACAGGGCTGCTGGGCAGGGAGCTGCTGGGCAGGGAGCTGGCTCAGGACAGCAGTGAGGGGAGGGATTACCCAGCTGTGTGTGAACCCTCAGTAAAGTTCAGCTTTTAAACCGTGGGTTTGGCCAGGTCTCACTCCATGTGTCAGTGTCCCGGTTTGGACAAATTTGGAGGAAAATACCCTCTGATAGAAAGCAGGTTACAACCATCCCTCCCCCCACCAGGTTCGGGAAAAAAACCCTTTTTCCTCGAAGGAAAGTGAAAGAGATAAAACCTATTTATTAACAAACACACAGGAAAAGGATAATAATGCTAAGTAGTAAAACCCCTCGCTATGGAGAGAAAACCTGGGAAGATTTTAGAGTCCTTCTGTAGGTGTAATCTCTCTCTCCTCCTCCTCAGAGCTGGGTCGGGGTGGCCCCCCACCTCCAAGGCCTCGGTGGAAAATTCTCCTGATGTGTTCTGATGTTGAAACCGTCCAAAAGAGAAGAAGGGAAAAACCGAAGTCCCAAGAAAACAAAGTTCAGCTTTCTCTCTTTCTCTCTCTGGAGAAAAAAAGGAGCCGAAAACTGGCTGAGAAGCACCAAGGGTGTTTCCTTCCCACCTTGCTGCTGCAGCCGGACCAGAGAAGTGTATCTGTGTCCTTGAACAAATTGCTTTGAAAAGTTTGCTGGGTTTTTTTTTCCTCTCTTCCCTCTCAGGCTCAGTTTAAAGGCACAGAAAAGGCACAAAATTAATTTCTGGGCAATAGAGCAGTGATAGGAGATACACATCATAAAGTCACCCCAAGACAGTCAGTCAGTTCCTTTGTTTGGTCCTGGGTTGATTTAAATTTTATTTTTGTGCGTGGATCCATTGACTTTTTTTTTTTTTTCTTTTCCCCTAATCCTTTGGTTAGAAATAATTTGGAGGGAGATGATTTAAGTAAGGCCTGATGTGTCCTGGCTGGGCTTGCTGTGGCTGAGGAACACGTTATTGGGCACGGAGCTGCGTCTGCTCGTGGCTGGCCGGGACATCCAACAGCTTGGAACACACAAAGCCTTCCCTGCTCTCCCTAGGGACACCTAGCAGGTTTTATGGCAAAGCCTTATCCCAGCTTTTAGTTCTCAGTCCCTGTTTCTTCAAAGTATTCCAGGAATTTGAGTGGGATAAGAAAGAGAACTCCAGTGTCTCCTGAAGAGTCAGGAAATGAATGAATTTAATATTGAGAATACAGAGGCTTGTTCATTTTCAGTCCTGTGCAATTTGTTGGTGCAGATTTTCCAGTCTTTTTATGAAAGGTGGAGAAGCTCTGTGCATTGGGGTGGAGAGAAGGAACCTTGGAAAAATGCTGTACTTTATAAGAAAACAACACATTAAGATAAGCAAAGGCCTCCAGTATGGAGACTGGCTGGAGAGCGAGGACCCCGGGTTTGCATTGTTCTTTCCACCTCTGTTTGCACGTGTTGCTCTGGAGAGCTGAACCTCTGTGACAGGGTTAGCTGTGCTTTCCTATAGACTGCTTTACTGCACAAACAACTCCCACTGTAATTTATCCTTTGAGGATACTATATATACATACATATATAACGTTTTATTAAAAATCAAATGAATTGACATAATAAGTGTATTTATGACGTATTTCCTCCTACTTTTCTCCTCCATGGCATTTTCTGAGGCACCTGCACAGAGCACTGGTGATGCTCTAACGAGGCAAAGTGCAGGGGCCTGGTTTGAGGATTACAGAAGGAAATATTTTTGGACTCCCCCTATTTAACACTTGCTATTTTCTCAGCTCTAAATGCTCTCCAATTTCTGCATGTAATGTAATGTAATTCCCTTTCCAAGTAAATTTTTTTCCTGTTTTTCTTTTTTCTTTTTACTTCAAACAAGTGCAGCAAGTGATTTTTTTTTCCCCTAATGCCAGGCATCCTGATTAACATTCAACATTAACACATTAAACATAGATTTGGTTGTATTCTGGTGGCTGATGAGACTTTGACTGGCAAAGGCTTTCCAGTTTCCTGATGTTCTTAATCCATCATTATTTTCCTTCCAGGTCTTTGAGTCAACCCTGCTGTTCATCCATTCTGGTTTCTGGAGGTGAGGGGGCTACACCGGACCCTGATTTGGGAGATCAGGCCCAGAGATTTTCAGTAACTCAGGTTCTTTCTGCTTTTAAGCCAAATAAGAAGGGATAACCCATTATTCTGTGTTGTCTTCCTCCTCCTCTGTGCAAAGCCAAGGGATGAGGAGTGAGGTGCCTGCAGGTCGGGGTGGCACCCCAGAGCTTCCCACACAGCTCCCGTTCCTTGGTATGTAACAGGAAATTCTGAAACATGGTAAAAAGCCACTTTCTGGCATTCTGGCACATAAACGAATTCCCTGTGCTTCCGATCCAGGCAGTATGGTCTCACATATGTTTTTTGTCTCATATTGAAAGGATTTGTGCTAATTTGGCTCCATACCCCCACCCATAGTTTTGCACATTGTCTTCATCTTTATGGTGGGGTTTGCCTGTGAAGGGGAAAGACAAAATAAATTTGGGTTGCAGGAGCAAAGACACCTTAGAGGCTCTGTACAGGGCAGGTGTGCTGCGGTTTGTGTTGGGATGTGATTGTATTTGGGACTCTTTCAGACCCAGACATGGGTGGGGATGTTACAGACCAGGCTTTTTCCCAGGATTGTTGTTTACCTGCTGCCAGACAAGTCCCCTTTTCTCTGCTCTCCTTTTGCTATTTACACAAATCAGTAGCACAGAATTCCTGCTGATTTATTTATTTATTGTACAGCTTGAACAGAGGGGCCTGTCTGTGGTCTGAGCACAGATGTGACAGGGAAGGGGTGGCTCTGAGGGCATGGGATAAGGTTTGGGTTTTTGGGGGTTGTTTTTCTTTTGTTTAGGTGTGGGGTTTTTTTGAGGAGAGTGGGGTGCTGTGGTATTTTTTCCAACTAGAGAACCTTCTCTCTTTGTGCAGTTTCCTCTGCTGTTTCCACTAATGTGTAAGATGAGATTAAATGACTTCCCAAATTCCTTATGTCCAGTCCTTTGCTGTTGAAGTGAGCACACAACAGCATTCTCTACTTGAAATCATCAGACTCTGCCTTAAAATAAATTATTTTGGTTTCTTGTATATCTCTTATTCTATTAAAGCCCTGTTAGCACAACAGCTTTGTAAAACCAGGGCAATATGTAACAATTAATCTTGATTTTACCTTGTATTTGTTTCAGCCATTACCTGTCCCTCAAGGGTCTCTGCCACACCTGCTGGGACAGTGGGACACTGGGACAGTGGGATAGTGGGATAGTGGGATAGTGGGGATATGGGGACAGTGGGGACAGTGGGGACAGTTTTCACGCTGGCTGGTGCAGGAGCTTTCACATCCACCACGTGTCTGCTGTGGATGGTCAGCTTCAGTTGGCTTTCATCACAAAATGAGGAAACACCTCCACGGGTTTCCCTACATCTTATTGACCTCTCAGTGCCCCTGTTCAAGCTCTTGTCTGTAGTCACAGGAAGGTTGGATTTGTTGCTACCCCACAAAATGGGGATATCCCCAGGACATTCCCAAAGGATGACACTGCCTGTTGGAGGGAGCAGTGCTTCGGCCCTGCCCTGCCCTGCACCTCCCTCCCGCAGCAGGAGGATGCTGCTCAGGCTCAGGATCTGCACTGTGGGAGCCAGGGCTGTGCTGAGGGGAAGCTCTGCTCTTTTCCCCTCCACCTTCATCCCTGCTCCTTTCCTTTGGCCTCCTCCTTCCCGGCTTTGCCACCCCAGTTGCCTCCCTGGCCAGGAGGTGCCCTGGGTGCTTTTCCCTGCCCGGCTGCTCTCGGGTTGCCCCCTAAGCTCACCCTCTGCCATGTGCCTCTGCTGACACCTTTATGCTTTGTCCCAAGCTGTGCCATTCCCTTTTCTCCTCAGCTGGCTTGTTCCAGCCTTTTCCCCCCAGATGATAGATGGAGGAGCAGCAATGAGAGCATCTGGCGGGGCCAGCGCGTGCCCCGCACCCTGCCAGGATTTGTGATGTGTTGGGGGGTCCAGCTGCAGGCCTGAGCTCACGCCTGGCCCACGGCCAGGGCACAGCCCCGAGCAATCCAAGCAGGTGTTGGGGACAGGTTTGGAGTGCCAGGGGCCCAGGGTGTGTTTGGTTTCTGCACCAGGGCTGTGAGTGGATGAGGCACCGTGGTCTGTGTGGGGGCTCAGAGCCATGCGAGGCTTTGGCCCCTGGCACAGAGCAGCCCACGCTGCTTGGAGAGGAAAGAGCTCTGGCCAGCAAACCACATAGTGCCTCTGCTCTTCCACTGGGGAAGAGGGGCTTAACTCAGCCTTGCTTGGTGAAAAAGTCCTCAACTGATAATGGTTGTTAATTTTACTGTACAGTTTGCCTAAATTAACATCATCTCACCAAAAGAAACCAGAGCAATCATTTCAAGAATGCCCACAGAAAACACTGGCATTCACTCATGGAAACCTCCTCTCATCCCGCTGGATGTGGAGGTGATGTGATGATGATGTGATGTGATGTGATGTGATTTAGATCCCCCAGGTCCTTTCCTGCAGAGCTGCTCCAGCAGGTCCCCCCCCAGCCTGTGCTCCCTGTCTGCAGTGAGATGCACCTGCCTGATCCCAGCCTGTATCCTGCTGGAGGGCAGCACTCCCTGGGAGGTTTGGGTCTCAGCTCTCTTTTGATGAAGGTGTTTATTCCATAAAAAACCCTATTTTCCCTATTTGAGAAGTTACAAAGCCATTCACTCTAAGCTCAGCACTGTGTAAGCCTTGTCAGTGGCTGAAGCTTGTTCTAGCAGGATTACAGAAATAATTGAGGCTCCTTCATCCCTGGCACAAATCCTTGCCTTGGCTTTTCTTGTCTTTTCTATGCAGGAAGAATCCGTTCTGTTGGCCCAGACTGAGGGTCCCAGAGTGCACAAAGGACTCCGACCTCGTGGCATGATATCCCATGAGATCACCTTTCCTCTCTTCTGTCTCCTGAAATGGTTGGAGCTTTTACCCTTCTGGGTGATTTTGCCCATTTCCTCAGACACTGTGGCTTGAAGTGGTGGGGGGCAAATTAAACAGGAACTGAGAGCTGGGATGAAATTCAGCAACTAACTTCTTAGTCCACAGAGATGAACATGGTCCCAAAGGAGTCATTTCCGTATGAGAACTGGGAGGGATTTTGCCACTCCAATGCTTTGCTAAAAGAACTGTTTTTAAAAAACTCCAAATAACTATTTTTGCACTTTTCTTTATGCAGTTGTATTTACCTGTTGCTCAGCATGTGTAAATGTTCAGTTACTCAGCTGAGAAGCTGATTTTTCATGGAAAAACTCTCTTCAGTCTCAGCTCTTAGAAGCAGTGAAGTCAGGGGCCATACTGGGGCAGCCCCTTGCCACTGATATTTTCTGCCCCTGCTGGGGTCAGATTTTCGCTCTGTGCTGGCCGTGGGGCAGCTCTGGGCTGTGTTTGGTGCCAGTGTTTGCAGGGCTCTCCCAGCTCACTCCAGGAAGGTTTTGCTGCAGACACAGCTCAGGGACCCAGGGCCCTGAGCTCGTTTCATCCCAGCTCAGGTGCCCTGGAGCTGCCCCCTCCTCCCGAGGCTGCTGGGCTCTGGGAGCTGCGGAAGAGCCCAGCAGAAATGAATCCATCTCTGACAGAGCTGGATCCAGCCCAGGCCCAGTTGGCTGCATGGTTTTCTGGCAGAGATTCCTTTCCCATCCGTATCCATTCTTACACTGTGAGCTTTCCCCATTCAAATGTTTTGATCTCACTGAAATGTTTCAGTTCAATATTTCTTTTGCAATGCCATTTTCTGAAAATCAGTATGCTTCCCTGGAAGTATTGGATCATGCCTAAAATACATTCTCAGCTGGGAAATACAGGCAGAGAAATGTCAACCAGCTTCTCTTCAGAGAGGTCCCATTCAGTGTCCAGGATCTGCAAAGCCTCCTTCATTCTCAGAGAAACCTGCTTTGGAAATTGGAGACTCCATCTCCATTGTCACCTGAGCATCCCCAAAGCTTCCTCTGTCCCTCTGACTGTGCTCAAATAAAAGATAAGCAATTTGTTATAATGCATAAAGGCCTTAAAAATACATCCACAGATTATCCATGAGGTATTTGCCATCTGAAAGCTCAGTCTCTACGCAATCAGTAGGTTGCCACACAAACTGGGAGCTCTGGGATGCTGCTGGAAGTCTTTTCATGTGGAGAAGTCACAATCCCTTCTTGAAGAGATGCATGTCAGGATGGAGAAAAGAAAGGACAAGGGTATAGAAAAGGTATCAGGCTGAGAAAAGAAGAATGAAATGGGTCCAGGACAGAAAGCTGGGGAGGAGAGAGGGAGGAGGAAGCTCATTGAAGGTTTGTTGCACTTTGCATTAGGAACTGCTACAGAGCACGCAGGTTGTAGTGATTTTCTAATACTGAGTAATATGTCAGAAGGGCTATTCTGGATTTAGACCAATATATACAGTTTCTTGTCTAAGCAGAACCATATGCTCAAATGAGAGATCATTTTATTTTACTAGGATGGACAGTAAGTAGAAACACATTCCAGATTTCAGGAGGTTTCTTCCCCCCGTGGCAGCCACGGTGCTGCTTGTGCTTAGTCTATGGTTTTTCAACTGTTTGATAAGTGCCTGTTGCTTTACAGGATCCAAATCCCCCTCTATCCTGGTGTCTGCTGAGCTGTGACTAATGACTGTGTCAGACAGCTCGTTCAGCAGGTCACCCTGCCTGGAGCTGGTAATTGTTGGTAATAAAACAGCTCAAACTGATATGCACAATATGCAACGCTGTAGCGATGGAGCTTTTGTGTCCTTCCTTCAGTTGAGACTTAATGTTCTGTGTTCAGAGACTGACCTCATCCAAATCCTTTCTGACAGCCCAGAAAACAGGAAAAAACCCCAAACCTCTTTGTGGAATGTGCAAGCTGGTGTTTAATGCACGAGCCCCTGCACAGCAGGTTGGGCACTCCAAGGCCCACAGGGATTTATCTAATGTGACACCAGTACACAGAGCCTCCCCTCAGAGCCACCAATTCTTCTGAGGGCAGCTCTGTGTCTCTGTGGCCCAGGGTCCCCCACGGCTCCTGCCTTGGTGCTGAACCATCCCTGGGTGTAATGAGGTGTTTTTGGCCCGATCCAGGCTTGGGATGGACACTCTGGCTGCTACTCTGGGATCTCCCCATGGAAAACAAGGACTTGGTGCTTGTGGAGCTCGCTCAGCTTCCCGGGGCAGGAGATCCTGTGCCCAGGGCTGTTCCTGCCTTCCTGCACCTCCTGTGGATCCTCCAGCAGGAACTGCTGGCCATGGAGTGCTCACACCCAGGGACTCAGCCAATGTGGGGCATCTACCGACACTCTGCATGGAGGGATGGTGTCCTAGGGTGGAGCAACAACAAACAGATGGTTTAGCTGAAAAAAACTGATTGTTCTCAGAGGGTCTTGAAAACAAAGGCCTCATCTACCACGTGTGTTGTAAAGTGAATTCCCCCCACACACTTGCTGGTCTCTCACAAGCAAGGATGCTGGTATAAAAATGGCTTTTAAAGGGATTTTGGAATTCAAAAAGGAAACCAAGATAAATCATGGCTGAGTAAAGCCCAATGTCACATTAAAGCTCTTTTATAACCTATTGACTGCTGGGTAGCAATTGCTTTAGCTGTCCCCAGCATCTCTGAAGTTATTTGGGTGATACTCTGTGGAGATGTCTGTTTTCCACTGACCTGCTCTGAGGATGATCCCCTCCCATCTGCGGGAGATGCAGAAGCCTGGTACTTGCTGATGTCTCTGCACACAAGCAGGCAATGTCTGTATCTTTTTCTCTTAAGGACATTTGGCTACTGGTCTCTGACAGCAGAAATACTCCAGAGGTTACTGCAGTCAATTTTTTGCTCTCCCATCCTTCAACAGCCTTTCCTATCTTAACCTTAAATGTGGGGGGAAGAGAAGGGTGCTGTGGAGGCAAATACGTGTTTTAATGTTACACCCACCTTGCTTTGGAGACAGCAACAGGTTAGTTTAGAAATGCTTCAAACTCATTTCAGCTTTTGATTTGAGTTGCCAGGTTACCCCTGCCAGGTTCCCAGTGCGTTGATGTTCCCAGCATTTGTGCATGCACATCTAGCTATGCATTAGTGTTTGTACACAATGAAATAGAACAGTCAGCACAGCAAAATCCCTCTGACGATGTGGGGACTCCTCAGTGACAAATGTTACTGAAAGTTTTTGAGACTGAAGGGTTAACACACGGAGCTGTCAGTGCCAAGGAGTGTTCCTGGGAGCTTCCTTACAAGTACCTAACACCCACTTGAGAAGTTAAGTGGTTTTGGAAAATGTGATGTGTACTGTGGTGTGGATGAGTAGTGGTGGTGAGCGGCCGTGGGACCTACTCAGGGCTTTGCTGCTTTCACCTGTGAAGTTCACCCTCACTCTGTAGCAGTCTGGGATGCTGTAACTGAGTCTGTGATGTTCAGCTCTGTTCACGCTGTGACCCCACGCATGAGAGCAATTTCCAGTCCTGATCCGCAACACAGCCCGCTCCAGGAGGATCGGAGTCTGTGGGAAAACCCATCCAAATGGCGCACGTTCTGTGGGGCAGAGAATTCCGTGTATTCCAACGCAGTGCTCTGCCTTCTGTTGTGGAGAGGTCCTGCCTCTCACTGTGCTATTGAAACATCATCAAAACCCGGCAATCCGAGGGACATTCCAGCGGGAACCTTTGGAAGCTGCAGCGAGGGACTGAAATTCCGAGCCGGTCTGTGGATTGGCACCCCTGGTAATAACAACTCGAGGAGTGCTGAAAGCCCTTGTGGAGACAGACGGGGCTGCGGGAGGGGCCGGGGGCAGCTCCCGGCTTCATCCAGCCGCAGAGGCACACTGTCCCGGGAGTTGTAGGATACTTCAGGAAGTGACTGTTAAATATTTCGGCAGCACTCCAGTCGGTAGGAATACTCTGTTTAAAATGGTTTCAGGGAAGATAAGTATTTGTGTGTGCTATCTTGAAGTATGGAGATAAACACAGTGGTTTTACACAAATATTGGTTTGACCTCAGATTGTTTCATTAGCAGCAGCATGTGGGGCCCCTTCCATGTCCCTGGAAGCAGCTGCCACCTGCTGTGAGCATCCCAAGTTTGATGTGTGGCTGCTGTCGAGTGTCTGTCCTGCCTTTGGTTTGGGAGGAGGGAAATCAAACCTCGCTGTCGCTTTCCCCCGGCAGGGAATAAAACCTTCCATCTGCTTGAGAGAAAATCTCGCTGCGAGTCAGGATAGCCAGGGAGATCAACAGCACCCTGGAATGTAAATGGTGCCAGTTTAGGTGCCTGGTCCTGCAGCCCACAGCAAATCTTGTGCTCCTGCTTAGACAAGGTGATGAGGGATGTACCTGCTGTGTCAGCCCAGGCAAGGCAGGGAACATGGGGCTTAACCCATGGGGTCACAGCTAATCTCAGAAGGACCTTAAAAATCATCTCATTCCACTCCCTGCATGGGCAGGGACACCTTCCACTGTCCCAGGCTGCTCCAAGCCCCAATGTCCAACCTGGCCTTGGACACTGCCAGGGATCCAGGGGCAGCCACAGCTGCTCTAGGCACCCTGTGCCAGGGCCTCACCATCCCTTCTAACCCTGCCCTCTGGTAGTTTGAAGCCATTCCTCCTCGTCCTGTCCCTCCATCCCTTGTAAATTGTCTCTCTCCATGTTTCTTGTTGGCCCCTTCAGGTCCTGGAAAGACCAAAGTTCATAGATTTGCACTACCCTGAAGGTGCCAGGGCATTAAACAGAACCTGGTGGAATATCCTGGTGGAGCTCCACTCTGTGTGGGGCTTTGGAGCATGTGAAAGAAACAGGGATTGGGGTGGATTCAGTTGTGCTGAACAGTGGGAGCCCCTTGAGCCAGTGCTGGGAACCGCAGAGACTGAGCCCAGGTCCTGGGCAGGGAACAGGCACTGACCAAGCTGAACTCTTGGTCTGTAAACTCTGTCCTGGGCTTCTCCTTTGCTGCCAGCTGATCCCTGGCTGGGTGTGGGAGCAAGTCAGGGGCACAGAGGGTCAGAACTGACACCAAAGGTTTTTTGGCAGTGATTGTGCAGGAGCAGGAGCAGGCCGAAACAATATTGTCTATCCAGCTCTGGGAATGTCTAGAAGTAGCCATGTCTTATTCTGTGCAATTTCTGGCCTGTTCTAGCTTGCTTTCCTTCAGAAAATCTGCTGGGATGGGATGTGCTGACTTGGTCAGGGTCCACGGGATTTTATTCGGGATTTTATTCGGGTTTTTAGGGCAAAGGGATATGCCACATGCAGCGCGTGAGGGCTGCACAAGGCACTCTGCAGAAACAAAAGGAAATGCTCTGTTGTGGGTTGGATTATCAGGTTGATGGTCTCGGAGATATGCAAGTGGCTGTGATAAGAGAATGAGTGGAGGGGATGCTGCCAGAGCCTACAGCACCTGGGGAGGGATCCCAGCTCCCTCCTGGCAGCCCCCAGCCCCAGACTGCAGTTTTAGTTAATTCCCAGCCAGGTTCAGTGTCTAGGCTGGCTTGCCAAGGGAGGGAGGACGTGGCATTAGAGCCTGTGGATATGAAATCCTGTGGGTTTCACCAAAATTCCCATTTCCAGCCAGCACTAGTCACTGTGGGGTCCTAGTTAACTGTGGGCAGCAGGGGGGGTTCGAGTGGAGCCTGTCCCAAGCACACTGGACCCTCCCAGTGTTTAAAAAGCAGAGCGAGATGCGCTGCCCCTGTTTTATCCCTCCTCATAAATTACCCTAAAAATCATCCCCAGTACCTGCCAGTGGGGCTGTAACCCAGAGTCTGCAGGCAGAAGGGGCCAAACTTGATTGAGTCAGCATTCACAACCGAGTTCACCCATGGAGAGTCACAATCTGCATGGAATTAATTCAGCTTAAGCTTTTTCCCTGTTTTTTTTTTTTTTTTTTTTTAATAGTAATACCAGCAGAACGTTGCAGCATTTGGACAGCCATAAAACAGAAATGCTACAGCTTGAAAAATACTTCAGGCTGCTCCTGAGATGAAAGCAAGCCCTGGATAGCTGGGGAAGTGTCAGGCAAATCCCAGCGTGGCACGGGCTGCTGTGAGTACAGAGGGCTGGGGCTGTCCCACACCCCAAGTGCTGCCCCACAGATTCCAGGGGGCTGCTCAGGACCCTTGGGAGGGAGGATGGATCAGGAGCAGCTGTCCCACTGATGCCATGATGATTTTTTGCCTTTTATTTTATACCCCTGTTATACCTTTTCACAACTTCTGCATTCTTAGTGCTTTTTGCCTACATTCTTGGACTTGTTAAGCTAGGAGACAAAACATTTTAGAAGCTTTGTAGTTAGGGATCAGAATGCCCCAGGCCCCAAAGTCCTCTCCAGAACACATTTTGTAAACGAAGATAGAACCATCCAGGGGAAGGTTCCTTGGGGAGGGGGTCTCACTCAAGCCTCTCATTGGGGAATTTATAATAGATATGCTAATTAGTAAAACCTATAATGTTATACCAGATCTTCTGGGGGTGTGCATCGAGGTGCATTCAACCGGGATGTGTACCTAAGGATCCTTAAAATAAATACCAAGGTAAAATCCCTTTTTCCCTTCTAACCGTGTTTGCCTCTTGATTTTAAGACCAGGAAAAGGCATCACCAGGGCAATGGAGGTGGGGAAGAACTGTCCAGTGAGCTCCTCACCACACGGATCAGGGCTCCTTGCAGGGACCCACAGCCTTGGTTGTCGCTTTGTGATCAGGGCAGGAAAAGCAGCGAGGTGCAAATGAGAAATATAAGCTGAGAGCATTATTGATAGGGCAGCTGCAGTCCCCTCGCTGCATGAGTCATGTAATCCACAGGCTTTTCAGCTCCATTGCACAGAGCCGAGGTGGATGGAGGATGGTTTCAATTTCCAAGCAGGGCTTTCTGACCACTCATGCTTTGAAAAGTGAAGCTAATACCTTGGCTCAGGGATGACTGCAAAGCAGAGGTATTCTGCTCTTGGCCCGGTGCCTGCTCGCCCTCTCGGAGTGGAGCTTGTGCATTGTGATGGAAACATAACAGCTCCTACTGCCAGGGAACAGGTCACTCCTGCTGCTGCCTGGGAACCAGGGATACTGCTGTGAGCACAGAACCTGAACCAAACGGAATCAAAGAGCATGAATTCGGGATAAATTTGCAATTTGGAGTCACACCTGAATTCCTTTTAACAGGAAAAATCTTTTGACTCAATTTGGGTTCCTGCCCTGGTGAAAACATCCCAAAAGCACTCATTAAAAAGGGGATTAAATTCGATTTTGAGGCCAAATGCACTTCTTAAGAGATGCTTTGCTGGTGTTTTAACCATAAACATTTACACTGTGAGCATGTTCTCCCACAACACTGGATGCTTGGTGTTCCCTAGTACCAGGATGTGAGGAATACTGGACATGAGGCCTACAGGCTTCCCTGCTGGGACACTGCCTAAACAGCAAAGCTCTGGTGCATGTCATAGAAAATATAATGACTCACTTGATACCGGATAAGTTGTGAGTTTTATAAACCACTAGGTTTTTATCAGAGTTATAAGTTTGATGTGTTCATATGTTAGTGAGGACAAGAGGCTGCCCCTGGATCCCTGGAAGTGCCCAAGGCCAGGCTGGATGGGGCTTGGAGCAGCCTGGGACAGGGAAAGGTGTCCCTGCCTTGGCAGGGGGTGGGACTGGGTGAGCTTTAAGGTCCTTCCAGCCCAAACCAGTCTGGGATTCTGGGATGATTCTTTAACTCTGGAGTTGACCACCTTTTTGGAAAGGCACAGCCCTGGATGATGATTTGCTGAATGTGGCAAAGCTGGACAATGCCTGAGTTCCTCAGCTGCAACCCAAGGAGTTGTTCTGTAGCTGAGGGTGAGATTCCAGCCCAGCAGAGCCAGTTGTTGTTCCGTTGTGATTGGGGGATATTTTGTGAGAACCACAGAAGTTTGGATTCTTTGCAGAAGCACTTTGAAGCATTAAGGGGAGGGGAGGTACTGGAAAATGTGGGCCTGGGGAATACACACAGGGCAAGTTCAAATGAGAAACCAGGAAAATGTATCTTTGAGTGGGGTCTGGAGATTTCAGTCCTGTCTAGGTATAAAACGGCCTAAGCAATGCCATGGACTTCACAGAAGGGCAATGATTTGGGGAATCTACTTTAAAAAAAAAGTATAAAGTGCTATAAAATATGCCTTGTTTCAAGAGAGAGCTATGGAAATAGAACAAGATTCACAAGTAATTCATCTCAGGCTGTGGACTGGTGTGTATGACTCCGCAGCAAGAACATTAATATCTGTTAAATTCTCCAAATTAGCTTAAACATTCCAGAGAAAGGATGTAATTCTCAGTTGTATAGGGAAGGAATTCACCCTTCCCCCAGTCTTTCTGCTTCCCAGGGACCCGAGAGAGATGCTAATATCAAGTCAACCTATTTTTGTTCTCCCCTTTAGTAATGGGGTCCAGATTGGTGGTGACTGAAACCCGGTCCTGTCAGAGGAGTTCTGTGTGATGGATCAGGAAGGGCTGATCCCATGGGGGTGGCGGTGCTGAGTGTCCAGCCCAGGCTGGCAGCTCACTCCGAGACTGCACAGTGCTCTGAATCTCGGTGCTCAGGAGGTTTTGTGGGGCACTGTTCACCTCTCACTGAGGCACAGCTTGTGAGCTGTTTGTACTGCAGAGTGAGAGAGAGGCAGACTACGCTGAGCGAGTTTTTGCTCTATCACGACTCCTTTTCTCCACATTTATTAATCAGGGTATTGCCAGCCGTAATTAAGGAATTATAAATTCTTGGGGAAGATTTTAGCTTGTTTTGACCAAGGGGCTGTTGGAAGATGAAGCAAGAGGACAGATTTGTGTCTGTGACAAAGCACAGCGAGGAGTGGAGAGGAGAAGCACCGGGAGAGGCTTTTCAGGAGCCATGAAATGAGTTGAATAAACAGATCTGAACCTGTCCCGGGTACCTGGGCTCACGTTCAGCCCTGCGGTGGTCAGCGGTGCCATCTTGTGTTAAGTGGGTGGTATTTTTGGGAAAAGATGGAGAAGGATTCTTAAAAGCCCTTGGGAAAGGGGTTTGGAAGAGCCTTTAAAACCGCTGGTGGGAAGTGAGAAGAGCAATGAAGCCCAAAGGTCTCAGAGGCAGAAAGGCAGAGGATGACCCCTTGTCACACACAGAACTGATTTGCAGCTGAGACACTCCTGTTCAAGGGATTTTACCAGGAGATTTTTCATTTAAATTGTGATTTTTTTCATCCTTCTCCCATAGCAGCAGTGCATGTGATGGATGCCTCTGGGTTTCCCTGAACATGGTCATTGATGTCAAGCACTGGAAGGGGCTGCCCGGGGAGGTGTTGGGGTCCCCATGCCTGGAGGTGTCCCAGGAAGGGCTGGAGGTGGCACTCAGTGCTCTGGGCTGGGGACAGGGTGGGCACTGGGGACAGCTTGGCCCCAATGATCCTGGAGGGCTTTTTCAGCCTCAGTGATCCTGGGATTCTCTGATTCCATATAGTGATGATTTTTCTGATGCTTCTGCTTCCAGTGCTTGACAGAAAAGCAGGAAAACACCAAGGAAAGTGGATGCAAGCCCTGACCTTCCCAGCAGCTCGTGCTCAGGAGCTGACTGGGTGGCTGTGGCTGCCCCAAAGCAGGAGGACTCTCATGGTTCCCAGTCTGTTTTCAGCCATCCCCATGCTGGAGCCTTGCTAGGGCAGCCTGGGCAGTGGAGAGGATCGTAGTCCTTCTATTTTCTTTTCTTTTCACCTTCCTGAGGACTTTCTTTCGAGGTGCTGCTATAACTGGAACTCCCAGATTTCATTGTTGATGAATTTGCATGTCCTCAGCAATGGGAATTTGAGTACCTGGTCCTTCTAAAAGTCAGGTTGTCAGTTTGCACATGTGAAAAGAAAATTGCTTTTTCTACTGTGGGAAAATCTTCAGTGGAAGTCATCTGAGCATCAAAGGTTGTTTTGAGGCATTTTGGGGGTTTAATAACCAAGATAATTTTCAGCAGAACCAAAGTGGGGTTTTTTTGTTGTAGCTGTTGACCAAATTAGAAATCCATCTCCAGACTGACCTGGCATTAGTGTTAGGAGTCTTTTGACCTCGGAAGGAGATTTCAGAGCTGATGTCCAGTCCCTGCAGTAACTTTCAGCCTGGCAGCTTCCCTGAAGCAAAGCAAGTCAGCTTCAGCGCCAGAGGTTTCTGCACTTAGATCAATCCAGGCACAAATATCTGTGCAGTGAAGCCTGACTGCAGCACGTGAAGAAATCCATGGAATAAAACCTTGGGGACCACGTTTGACCTTCACATAACCAAGCGGGTCCCTGGGAAATCTGGAAAACACAGGGCTCTGCAGATGACTTGGGGTTTTTGGTTAAGTGGTGTTCTGGCAATGAAAGTTTATTACTGTTCAGGGAAGGCAGCTTAGGCCATGGAAGAAGTGAGAAAATCACTAAAAGATGCTGGAGGATCTCTGGGATTAACATTGCTCAGTGGGGAGGGTTTTCCTGGATGCACAAGTTTCTCTAGATACAAATACTGAGGCAGAAAACAAATCTATTGGTGGGAGCTGCCTCTCTGGGAGCCCAGCAGGACAGGATGCAGGCAGGGAGTAAAAGGAAGTAAAGAAGTTAACGAATTAAACCAAATAACGTTGTAATAAGGAATGATGGGCTTCTGGGAGTGACTGGGCTTGGAAAATAAGAGGGGTTTGCTTCTAGCCAAGCAACTGTGACCACTTGTTCTCTCTAAATCACCAACATGAAAGGTTTTATTTCCTGTGGCACATTTAATACAATTCAAGGACAAATTTTAATTTTGGAGTGCATGGAAGTAAATATTTACAGTGTAAGGGATCCACACAGACCTTTTCTTTGCATGAAACCACAGAGCATCCTTCTCCAGCCTCCCTGGGGGACGTGCTGGAGGCCCAGCCTTGGCAGGGGAGCTGCAGGTCCCTCCTGCTCATGAACCTGAAGGGACTCAGCAGAAGTGGGGTAGCACTAAAACACGAGGCTTCCCATCCGTGCACAGCTCAGTTTGTACTTCACAGCCCTGGTGAGCCCTTCGGGAGTGATTCCAGCTCAGGGCTGTTCCTCCCTCCCCTCCGGAGCAGTGGCAGAGCTCCAGCTCTGATCCCACGGGGATCTGCTCTCCTGGGCCAGGTGCCAGCCCTGGCTGGGGCCCAGCTGTGATCGGGGTATCGAGGAGCAGCGTCTCTTCCCAAACACAAACACCCTCCGGGGAATGCCCAGCTCAGCTGCACTGGAGATGGGATTCCATAACGTCACTCTGGCTGCCGGCCATCCCTGCAGATGATTTATTATTTTCTGTAGGAATCTGCTTTTAAGCTTCTCCTGTAGCACTAGGGATGATATCGCTGACAGGACTCGTCCCAAGCTCTGACTGCAGGCAGAGGTACAGTCCTGGCAAAAATGCTCAGGTCCCCTCTGTTCATTGGTGAGGTTTTGGAGCTTGTACCTCTCCCTGCTGGGTTGCAAAAGTAGAATTTAGAGTAATTACTGCATATTCTCCTTTCCTTTTCCTGAGTGTATCTGGCAGGGGGGACCTAGCTATTTTATGTTTATTATAAGCTGTCGGTGATTGCAAGAACTGTGGAGGGATAAAAGATGAGTATTAGAGACCCGAGGGGTATCCAGGGATGTCACCCTTCCCTCAGGAGGGTGTAGGGCAAAAGGGACTGGCTCTGCCCCTGGGGGTTACTGCTCTGTCCCAAAGCTGGCCGTGCCTCAGTGCAGGTGCTCCTGTGTCTGAAAACAAAGGTGCTCTCTGACCCTTGGGGTGATGAACCTTTTTTTGGGTCCTACGCTCAATGTGCATTGACCTCAGTGCGCAGCTTTGGACTCAGCTGCTTTAAGGACATTATTTGAATTTGGAAGCAGCATTATATTTGATATAAAATAAAGAAACTCACTTTATTTAGTGTTTAGCAGCCTCTCAACCTTTCCCAGCGATGAGAATATTATGATTACAACAGCATGAGATGCACAATGCAGACTTTAAATCAGCGTAAAGGTGCTGTGGACTAATCTGTTGATTTCCATATGGGAACAAAACTGTATCACCAGAGAGCATCTTCCTACTGGTGTAATTCCAGCCACAGTGCTGCTTTCAATAACGTAATGATGATAATTGATGGTTTAAAATTGACAAGGTAAATTTATTTGGCAGCCATGCATTTGGCAGCCAGCTTGACAGTATGAAGCATTGACACAAAATAGGGCAGAGAGATCCTGTCCTGCTCCCAGGTCTGACAACAGCCCAGGGTCTCACTGCTGTTCAGTCAACTCCTTGGCACAACATCTCCTGATTCTGTTCTCCAGCCAGGTGTGCCACGTGACAAACTGAGTTGCATCCCCAGATTGTAAAACCCTCCAACAAAAGCTTTTGCTGTGGCCAGTGAAGCAGGCAGTGTGCTGCTGTTGTCATTCCAGCCAGTTATACTGGGGTGTCTGCAGGTTCAGCATGAGCGCAAGATGCTCATCCAGTGGATGTTAATGTCTGGAAGAAATACAGGTCCCAGTCCAGCAGTTATTCTGCTGGTGTTGGATGCTGAGCCCCGGACAGGAATGTTCTGGGAGCTTTCTCTCAGCTCAGAGCAGAGGGAAGAGAATCTGCCTTTTTCCATTTCAGCAGTTCCCACCCTCTGCAAACCCAAACCACTGGCTCTGCACTGTTAACAGGGAGATAAGGAGGTAACAACGTTTGTATCCCAATCCACTATAAACTAGGAGCAGGTCTTGCCATCATAGGGTGGCCCTGAGGCAGGAGCATCTGTACAGCTCAAACCCCACAATCAGCAGTGATTAACAACAGTAAATCCTGCAAACCATACAAGGACAGCAATGAGCATGGCCCTAAGTAGAGCACTGCTCATTTGATTTACAAAGTTTCTAATTCATCTCTGAAATGAAATTATTTTCTGTTCTCTGCCCAAGAAATCAGCACACATTTATACACTTTTTGCACTTCTGTGCTCAGGAGGGGAAGTGAGTTCCCCATTCTTGTAAAAAGAGATTATTTCATCCACTGATTTTGGCCAGTAAAAAGATATTCATTCTATTTCTGCGTGTTACTTTGATTCAGTGCAGAAATCAGTGAAGCATATGCAACAGCCCCAGTTGCATTCAGTTTAGGAGCATATTCTGAACAATGATGAAAGAGAAAAAATGTGTTACACTGCACTGACTAAAAGGAGAGGTGGTGGAAGGGTCCTGAACGCCAAGTTTGCTGGTTTCATTTGTAGGCATATGAAACAACCTGCCAGTTTCTTCAACCAAGTACACAAAGTGCTTAAATCTTGGTTGCTGTGTTTCTGTTATCACTGGAAGCAGTTTTATCAGACTTCAGTCCCCAGGGTACTTCAGAGAGCTGGAGGAATGCTGAGCTCTCTGAAGGTCATTTGCAATCTCAGCTGCAGCACTCGAGCTGCTGTCAGCTCTTATCAGAGTGCTGATGTGCATCACTATGGTTGTACAGGGAGATGAGAGAGGTGTTGGAGGTGCTCTGGAGCAGGAGCAGGAAGTGTAGCTTTCATGAGAAGGCAGAAGGACATTGCCCTGTCAGCCCAGACACCATTGCCCCACTGCAATGAGATGCAATGACTTTGTGGTGATGGGGGCTCCTGGCACTGGGGCAGGAACTTGGAATTCTGTCTGCACCACTGGCAGAGGTCCAGAGGTGCTCTGGGAGGGCCAGGGAGCAGCACATGGAGATAGCCCAGGGCTTGTGCCAAATTCTCTCTGTGGAACAAGACTCAGCAGAGAGGCTCTCGAACCTCCACTCTGGGGAGACCTCTCAAGACCAGTCTGGTTAAAGCCCTGAGCAGCCTGGCCTGCTCTCACAGCTGGCTGGCTTAGAGCAGCAGGTGGAAAAGAGGAGGTCCCTTCCCACCTGGATTATCCTGTGAGTAGCTCCTGAGCAGGCTCTGCTTGAAAATGGAGGCCTTGGGTGGAGAGTTTTGAGAAGAGGAGGTGGTCAGAGGCCCCCTGACCTCTGAGTCAGCACAGTCCCTTGTGCTGATGCCAAAGAAGTTCGTGCAGCTGCATGTCCACATGGTGGGGATTTTACAGTTATGCCACAGTAAATCCTTACCTGTTTTCCATGGAAACTGCTGAAGTCCCATTTGGGGACTGTAGGGACTGTGTGGCACCACTCCACTGGACTGGTGCTGTCCCAGCAGCCCAGGGGATTGTTAGGTCTGCTGAACTCCAGCCCCTCTGCTTTGGAACTTGCACTCAGCAACTCCACCTGCAGCTCACAAGGGTCAGTTTTTGTCTCTTATTTTCTCCAGTGAGAGACAGAAATGTTCAGTTGATGCTGTTCTCTATCACAAACCCTTTGTACAGGGTAGATATTGACAGCAAACTACTGGAGAGCTGGGAGCAGGCACCAATAAATGCATCTCTGTGGGCACTTCCAAGAAATCTGTAATGGCTGTGATGATTTTAGTCACTGAATTGCATTTTATTACTCGGGTATGGGCAGTGTGTTACAGATGCACTCGGGGCATGAATGAATGCATCCAGCTCACTCCAAACTTGGTCTTTTTCAGGAGCTTATCAGGAAATGCTTCTTGCTTCCAGTTGTATCCTGGATAGTAACTAGATGATTTCAGATCTGTTCCTAATTGCTCAAGGACTAATTAATTTCCTGAATATAATAATTAAAAGCATAGTCTTGCACTGCTTTTTTGGTGGTGTTAAGAATGAGGTGTAGTGGCCAGGGATTCTCCTTGAGAAATTCTGATTTAATTTCTGGTGAGTCAGGCTGTAGCCAAACTGGTGCCACTCCCTTGGATCCAAAGTCTGGATTGCTTTGATGGGAAGTTTTGGTAGGCTTTGAATCAGTTTTGTATTGGTTTTTCTGCCAGACTTTAAACAACGTCTTAGCAAGGCCTGGGTGAAGGAACCCCGAAGGAAGATTGATGCTTGGCTGGTTAAGGATGTGTTCTGAGGCCCTGAGTTACACACAGCACTGCCCACGAGTGCCCCACCTTATCTGCAGGTGCTGCTGAAAGGGGGGATCAAAGCCACCATGAGTTCTGGGGGAACAGCTGGACCTCGTAAGAGCTACAAAAGAAGATTCCTCTGAACTGCACTGTGCCCTTGGAGAGCCAAATGTGCACAGCTGTGAGGGTCTGTGCAGTCACGTGAGCAGTGACAGCGAGATGACTGCTAAATATTAATTGGGAGAGTGGCTCTTGCCAAGAAATTCCTCGTGCTCATGTTACCTTCTCTTCATGCAAAATATTTACTGAGTTAGAGCAGGGTAGCAGAATTTAATTTACTGTATTTATGTGGTTGTTGTGCAATGGCTTCAAGAGGAAACAGAGCTTCCTGGAGCCTTGGACACAAGGTTGTGCTGCTCAGAGAGGGTCCCCACATCACCTCCAGCTGAGGAACTGCTCTAACTCAGACCTCTACCTTTTGCTCCCCCTTTTACTCAAAACCCTTCCCAATAAAACCTCCCTATTTTTAATTTTTACCTGTCAAAAGTGTGAATACAGTTGAAAATACCATTATTTGAAAATTTGCTAAGCACATTTTACTGAAACACCTTTGCCATCATCTGTGGTCCATTAGACTCTGGCATTGATCAGTACCAGCATTTTTAACGATTGTTCTGAATTTGTAGGATTATTTAAATTTTAAAATTTAAAATATGAGCCTCATATTAATAGAAATAGGTGCACATCATGGTCATTACAAGTTTTAAATGTAAGATTTTTCATGCACCCAGGAAAATATTTGATATTTTACCTTCAGGTAAACCCAGAAGATTCCTCCATAAACACAAAAGCCTCAGCTATGTAGTCCATAAAGGCCAGGTCTTTTCCGAGATCAGCCAGCACGTGTTTGAAGCCCAAAAATACAGGAATCTGAGGTGGGTGCATGGAGCATGGTGGGCACCCATGGGGCCTGGGGGTGAGATCCAGCTGAGAGGAAGGAGACCCACATGAGGTGGTCTAGAGATGTTCAAATTCCCCTTGGATGGCAACTGGATCCCTGGATCATGGTTTATCTGTCAGTCCTCGACACTGTAATAACTCTCCTGCTTAAAGTTAATCAGAACAAATTGTTCTCAAGTTGAAGATGAAATTTAGGATGAGAAGAAATACAAGAAAAAGGAAAACTCTGGAAAAATACCTCTCACCTCCTCTTTTGCTAGTGCTTCATGTCCAGAGATTTGTGGGGAATTCTGCAGCAGGGGCAGTGCTCATTCTGAGCATCTCAAACCCACCCACCAGCACTGCGGCACCCCCAGGCAGTGGGGGCTCTACTTTCATTTTCCCTCTTAAAATTGTTTCCACTGAAAGCCCTGGAGCAGCTCTGGGAATTCCAGTGCAATAGAAAATGACTCCCAAGCTGCCCTCTGGTCATTCCCTCGGCCTGGCACTGCTCTTGCTGGGGCTGCCCCTGTACCCTGCACACGCCTGAGCCCGGCTCCTGGCAGGGAGTGCTCTGATCCACAGCCTGTGCCAGCTCCCAGATCCAAACGTTTTCATGAGGGGAACTCCTTTGTGTTACTCATCTGGTTGTCAAACAGGACCTGGCTGCGGGCCTGGGCCTGGCACCAGATGAAAAATGTGCGCTTTAAACATTTCATACTGACACTGATGGGAATGGGCAATTCCTCAGCACATTTTCTCAACATTTTAAAACAATAAATGTCAACCTAAGGGCAAAGCGAGGCAGATTTCAGATTAAAGGGACGGGGTTTGCTTAATGTTTATAAATCCCTTGGTCCCAACCTCCTCCATGCTCCTCAGCACGAGAACACGGAAAGGCTGCGTTTAACGCAATGGGCACTGCTGTCAACACAACTTTTTCCTTTAATGCTGTGATAGAAAGATTTCCAAAATAGGTTTTTATGAAGGATTCTGGACTTGGCATGCCAGGGAGAATCTAGTATTCTCCCCAGCAAAGCTAAAGGTTTGCGCGAGAAGACAATGATGCCTGGCAAAAGAACCTTTCATTCCCAAGAGAGCTAAAATATTCCTTGGTTTGTTTTTCACCCTTTATTACTTTTCCTGTCTTGGTTTAATCTGTAGTGTTGAAGCTTTTCGGCACCTATAGGCTTTCCTTCAGGATTGATGTCTTGGGAGCAGGAATAAAAGCAATTTCCATGTGGTGTCTCCCTGTCATGGCTGCTCCCTGGAGCCCATTGACTTTTCTTTCAAAAGGCCCAATTCTCTGCCCATATCAATGGAACAAAACTTAATTGGAGTCAGGAGCTTTGTGTTCCTTAACACCAAGGCTGAGGCTTCCATCACTGAGCCTGATCTTCTGTCACTTGCAATAAAATCTTCCAGTTTCTGTTGGGTCTCTCATTTTCCAAAGAAGAAATGTCTCAGAAAGAATGATTGCCTTGGAACACTTGCCTTGATTTTGACTCAGTAGAATCTTAAGGCTACTTCAGATGTAAATTGTCAAGTTTACAGCTGAAGGAAGAAATTGTTCTGAGGAAGAAAATGAACCTTCTATTTGGAAAATTAGTTCTCAGAAAAAAGCATTGCTCATAGTTTTTTTCCAAGGGAAGTGATTTCTTGAAACATCCCCTGTGTGCTTTCCATTGTGTCAGCTGGCACTGCCACACACCAGAGAAGTTTCTCAGGAGGCTTCCAAGAACCTTTGCTGCCCCATCTCTTGGACAGGGCTGTAGAGCCAGGTTTGCTCAGCCAAAGTGGGACTTTTAGGCTTTCATTTTTGCAGGGTTTGGTTCCCTCTCTTGTCCTCAGCAGAAGTTTCGTGGTAATTGCAGTGCAGGGGATTTTTGGCCTTGTGCCACATGCAGTTTCTAAAATGAAAAGCTGTGAGCTTCAGTTCTGGGGACCTCAGCTCAGCATCACCACCAGTGCTCAGGTCAGTCACCACTTTCTTCAGGACTGATGTCCATGGCTTTCTCTTGCATTTTTTTGTCATTTCACTGAGAAGGAACCACTCCAGTTTATTGATGCAGATCATAACTACAAGAAGATTTTTTTTTCTTATTGGAGAGAGAGAGAACATAACCCCTGGAAAGCCTGTGAGATGCTGGTGCCAGACAGTGCATTCTCGTAATGCTCATGTAATGTATAACCAGACCTCTGAGTATTTGTTAAAGACCATTTGTGAATAGTGAGGTGAGGACATTTTGCATTTGGGCAGTCAGAAGCTTTAGAAAGGTGCTGCAAGGGAAGATGTCAACAAAAGCTGCTGCAAAGCGTGCTTTCACTTCACAGGGCTTTGAGGAGATGCATTCTTGGGTCTGGTTCATGTGGGCTCATTTCTCTGACTCAAATTCACTTTGAATTTGGGCATCAAAGGGATTTTCAAATTCTAGGTCAAACTCATTAAAAACTCCAAATCTCACCTGGTTTCAGCTCTGTAAATCACAAGAAAGAGTAAATCTGCTGCTCTGCTTTGGATACCAACCCATAAATCACAGGGTGAGGGTATTTGAATCTTGGCCCAGAACCTCTCTGTACAAGAGTCAGTTGTTGCTCCAAAAGTTCATGACTTTGTTCTAAGCAAGCTCACGGATGTGGGGAGGTTCAGTGGCACATGGAACACGTCAGATTTTTGGGAGATTGCAAACACAGCACCCAGCTCCTGGATTTGGTATTTTGCTAGCAGAAAGCTGCATCTCAGAGACTGAGCCCAGCTGCCTGATCAAAGACTTTTCCAGAGGAAAAAAACCCAAACATCCCTTCCCTGTCTCTCTGGGGAACCAGGGCAGCACAGGGACTCGTCTCCCGGTTCCCCACTGGCTCCTCCCAGAGGAATGGGGGCTTTCCCGGAATTCCTGCCTGCCTGTGGCTCCTTAGCCAGTCCTGCAAAAATGTATTTTTTATTGAATGTTATTCTAACCATAAAACTTTTAAGCTGTCCAAATACTTTCCTTTGTACCGTAGACATCTGAGACTACAAGACATTAACAAGTAAATGTACTTTTTTCGACTGCTTCAATCTATTGAGGAGTTTTCTTTGGACTGATCTGCCCTTGCCTTGTAGCAGAGGAAACAAGACTGAGGTCTGATATCGGATCTCCTCGGTAGCTGCCTCCCCAGACTGGAGATGTAGGTGTGTTTTACTTTGAATTTAAAAGGGGACTTTATTCCTTGGCAACTCATTTGCTCACTCAAGATCCAGAGATGTTTAAAGCCAAGAGATACCATTCTGATTCTCTTTGAATCCTCTATTAAGCCTTGCAGGAGCAGTGCACATATTTTAGTAAGGCTCAGCTGAAAGATTTCAGAAGATGGAATTCAGCCTTTTCCATAGTTATTGCATAATTAATATAATGAGCTCTTTGACTCCTGCCACCTCATGTCCGCACTTAAGCCACTAGAGCTGACTTTGTATTCACTATATTTTTATTATTTTTATAACGGCCTCATCTGTAACTGGGCCAGGAGTGAACCATTGTGAACCCCTCTCCATCATGTACGGAACAAGGTAAGGAGACAAGGGATGACCCCAGAGGGCACCTACATTTTAAACTGCAGCAGGGTAGTTGAAGTAGTTGTCTTCTATTCTGCTGGTCAGAGTGGCTGGAGATGAGGCTTTGGGCCTGTGTTCATTATTTATCCAGTTTCTGTGTCTCTAGATGTGCTCCAGTGATGCCTTCCCATCAAAGGCAGGGCATGGAATGGGCATTCTTTGGGCATGAGCTGCTTTCTTTAGACTTTAAGGTAAAAGGGTTCGCCACTGTATATAGACAACAAAATCTTTAGTTCTTACCCCAGTAAAAATCGAATATGTGTGCATTTAATGCCCAAGCAATTAAATCATGTTACAAAAATGAAATACGGGAATAGATCAAATCAAATTATGTTTTTATGTTATGCTGACTGCACTGAACTTCAGAGCCTGCTCTTGAAAAAACATAATAAGTTGCTGACACCTATCATAGAATCCCAGAACAGTTTGGGTTGGATGGGACCAGGTAAGAGAACTTCAGCAGGTGCTGCACACAGTGGTCAGTGGTGGCCACTGCTCTTTTCTCAAAAATAGGACAGGTTTAACCATGAAGGCCAATTTTTCCTCCAAGAGAACTGCAAGTAGAGCTCTAAAGTTACACCTCAGAGACCTTTGCAGTGTTTCATTGCTTTTTATTCAACAGAGGTTTTTTATATGTTTTGTAGGAAGTTCAGTGTGTTTAACACCTGATTCACTACTGTGTGTGACACCTGATAATTAGCATTTGACTTTTTTGCCACCTCTCCAATGGGAAGTGCTGAATTTTTAATTTTTTTACCAGCCATTTGCTTACTCAAGTGTTACCATAACAGATAGAAACTATTGCTTCTCTTTGATCCAGGGTGGTGTTTTGTGAAGTCTGTTTACAGTAAGGTCTTTAATTTCAAGCCCTACAGTCGATAGTCTGTTACCACATAACCCTGACACAGATCTTGACACGTAACCCTCTAATTATTTTTATGCCACAGATGTTAATATTTACCATGTAGAGTCAACCTCCAACCACAGAGGGCGGTTTGCATTGTTAGTGGTATGAATTATACATCAGCTAAATAAAAATGTTAACTTTCCACTAATGTAATTAGATAAACAGATCTCACTGCTGAGCACGGCTCAAACGTTCTGTAAATGCAGAAATGTTTCTGAATTCGCTCACACGAGGCAGAGCTCCCGGGACCTCGCAGCCCACATCACACACGACAAGGTCTCCACGAGCTGTGATTGTGGGAAGTCTCTGGGGCTGGAGTCACCAGGACTAATCCTCTGTGCACAGGCTCCCCCTGTTGGAAATAAAAAATATTAAACAATGCTTTTTCCCCTCCCCACTCGGACAGGACTCAGAGCTGGTTTGTCTGAAGCCACTCCTCGTGTTTTGACACTGAGGGTTTGAAATGCAGATGATTTAAGGAACTGGCTGCTGCTCCTCGTGACACACAGGAATGATTGATGGCTTGTGTGTGTTCATGCTCAACATGATTTGAGCTGCTTTCACATTGGGAATTTCTTGTGGCACCTGTCAGTGAGGAAGGGAAGAGAAGCTCTCTGTGTAGAGAGAGGGCCTAAGGTGTCACAGTGGGAGTTGTGGCCCTGCACAGACACCCCAAGAACCCCACCCTGGGCACCCCTGGGAGCTCTGGCAGCCTCTGGGCCGTGCCCGTTCCCTGGGGAGCCTGGGCAGTGCCCAGCACCCTCTGGGGAAGAGCCTTTCCCTGCTCTCCAGCCTGAGCCTGCCCTGGCCCAGCTCCAGCCGCTCCCTGGATCATGTTGCTGGTCACGAGAGTAAAGAGGTCAGAGCTGCCCCTCAGGAGGATGTTGATGACCACAATGAGGTGGTCTCCCCTCAGTCTCCTCTTCTCCAGCTGAACAAACCAAGTCCCCTCAGCAGTTCCTCTCCAGACCCTTCCCCATCCTCATGTGCATCCTTTAATGTTTTTTTATATTGTGGCACCCAAACTGCCCCAGCGCTGGAGGTGAGGCTGCCCCAGCCCAGAGCAGAGCGGGACAATCCCTCCCTGGCTGATGCTGGGCCTGATGCCCCCAGGACAGGGATGTCCCTCCTGGCTCCAGGGCACTGCTGACTCGTGTTCACCTGGCCATGGGCCAGCACCCCCAGGTCCCTTCCTGCAGCAGAGGGGAAAAAAGTGTAATTAATACCAGGGCCAAAATATGGCCAATATACACCTTGTTTCAGTGCAAGTTTTGGTGGATAATTACTCTTCCCTAATTTTGTTGAAGTTAAAATGACTTCAGCGTTACAGAAGGAGAGAGGCTCCTGCATCAGAGGAATTGTTCCCTTCTCCAGGCAGAGTCTGAAAAGCCCCTTGGTGCCATAAATATGGCCAGGGATGGTTACTGGGGTAGGCAGGGAGGTTGCAGGTCTGGGGATCCCTGCTCCAGGAGAGGTTTAGGGCAGGACAGGGCGCGGAGGTGCCCAGCCGTGCCTGGTGCCCAGCCCCAGCAGCAGCCAAGGCAGGCTCATTACGCCTGACATTCTTCCCTCAGCACTAATAATTTTTCCATTTCAACAACAGCTGTTTACAGCAGCTGCTGCCTTATGTTTGGTTTGATCCCGGTCCAGATTTTACAAGTGATTAAAATGCTGCTAATAAAGATATTTTAACTAGGATTTGCATGTTGACTTGCCTTTTCCAGCTACAAAGATCTCACCAGTGCTGCTCTTCGTGGCTGCCTGGCCACTCCAGGGGTCACCTGGTGGCCTCCACCCCAGCAGTGCGGCCCCAGCCAGGCTGTGCTCCCCTCTCCGGGAGCAGCAGGGAGGTGTGGGGAACGGCTGGATTCTGGAAGGAATCCCGGTGCCTTGTACGTGCATGATAGGGAGATTATCTTACACTCATTCCCTTGTGTGTTCTCTTGGTTTACCACATACTCGGCTGATTCCTGTTGGAATATTCTAATTGCATTCATATGCTCTAATAGCAAGGGCAGTTACAAACATTTCCAGGTAAAAGCCGTGCCAGTGCCAAGGGCTCTGGTGCAGCCTTGTATCCCCAGTTACACCAGACACCGGCGTTAAGGAACAAGGAGACTTTCCTGCCTTTTTTTAATAACCCCGTGGCGCAGTAACCAGCAGGTTTGCAGAGTCACTGGTGGAGGCTGAGAGGCTCTCACCCCACAGTCCATCGCCACCCAAAATCTGGGATCGTGCGGTCGCAGAGCCCGGGGGGCAGGCTGGGAGAGAGCCTGGGTGTCGGGAGTATCCCAGCACGTGTTCGGGAAGGTTTGACAGTGCCGGGGGCTGTCCGGCAGGAGGGACAGAGCAGCAGAGGGTGCTCTGGCTGCACCAGCGCGCTGCAGCCCGGGCACAGGGTGTGGAGCCCAGCGAGGAGCAGCGGCGGCTCCGCATCCCAGCGAGCATCCCCTGCTCCGCCCGTCTCCTCAACCCCCCTCCGCCCACGGAAACTCTCCCTTCTGGACTGGGGAAAAAAAGAAAAAAAAAAAAAAAAGAGGAAAAGAAAGAGCTTTTGGGAGAGTGCCAGCGATCAGCGAGGGGCTCGTGGGCCGGCATCTGGACGTGACACTCGAGCAAACCAGCTCCCCTGGAGGAGTGCGGGGAGCGCTGCGTGTGACTCAGGCATTTTTAATTACCGATACAGAAGAAAGCAAAACTCGTGGTGGGTTTTGTTCAGCCCTTCATTCATGCCTGCAACTCCAGGGTCACGCTATTGGCTTGGCTTGAATGACCCCCAGCACACAGTCCCTGCCAGAGAAATAAACTGCGTGCTCATGCCAGCCCAAGGCAGGGGAAATTAATAAAAATGTAAGGAGAGAGAAAATTCATGACAAATAAAGGTTCAAAATACTGTTTAATGAACACACTGCTGGTGTAACTGTTATTGGAAATTCCCGCTGAAGGCTGCATGGTTTGCCAGGCAAAGCCCAGGATTAAGATTGGGTTTCTGTGGCAGATTATCTGCTCTTTTTATATCACCTCACATCTCCTTCCTCTCTTTCTTTTTGACTGTCACACTCAGTTAGCTTGGAAACCCTTTAATTCTGCTCTGCACATATCCACAGCCTGCCTGGATGGAGACCTGACTTGAATTATGCCTTGAACTGCTTATACAGTACTAATTACATTAATAATAATTGACTTGACTGGGCTTTGGACCAACCTCTGAAGGAATACATTTGCATCTCATTACTTACCCTGGTGGAGTTCTGCATGTGTTTGCAGAGGCTGGAGGGCCTGGAAGGGGCCCATGCAGACACCAGGAGGACCCCCAGGCAGTGGTGAGGGACCCAGGTCCAGCCTGTGGGAGAGCTGGAGCACCAGGACCCGTTTTCAGCGGGTTTGTGCCAGGATGCTTTGGATGTCACTCCCTGGAAGGTGCAGGTCCAGCTGGAGGGAAACATGTGAGGCACCTGCCCCTGAAGGGACCCAGGCAGGTTAAACAGGTTGTTTTCCCCTTTCTCACAGCATTCAGGGGGCTTCATCTCCTGAATTCTTGGAGTTACAGCTACAAGTGCTCCAACAGATGTTTTAGGTTTGCTCCATCAGGACTGGGCTGGCTGTGGGCAGCCTGTGTTGTTCTGGATGTCAGTTAATCCAAAGGACAATGACTCCATCAATCCAGCTGAGGGATTTGTTGATTCAGTGAGTGTTTTGTTGACATGGAATTGTTGGGTCAGATACTCACACCTGAATTTCTTGTCTCCCTGAAATACCTCAGTCTCTGAGCTGCCTTGTGGGATTGTGTGACCCCCTGAGTAACCAGTGGAGAAGAAAATACATCTCAAGAGACACTTTTAGTCCTGGTGGACACAGACTGTGGGAATCAGGGTGCTGCAGTGCATCCACAGCAGACAGTCTTACAGCAGTAATGTCAACTCTGAGTGTCCGGAGAGACTGGAGGTCTTTGGGGTTTGGTTTGCAGCATGCATACAAACACTGCCCTTTGATATCCACATTGGTCTGGGGGGAAAACTGCTGGGAAAGAACCTTTGATTTCAGCATTCTGAAGGAAAATATGCATGTCTCAGTTCCCAGGACAGAGCGAAAGCTGGGAAGCCGAGGCCTTTTAGGAAAAAGACATAAGAAGAAATAAGAGAAGTAAGGAAAAAATGTGAAGATAGAAATAGGTAGCAATTTTTCTTTCCTTCAGTTATACCTGGGAACTACCTCAAAGCCGAAGGGAAGGCCTGAGAGATGGCACAGGAGATGTTTAAGCCACAGCAGAAGGAAATAATGAGTGTCAGTATTTGTGGGGAACCCTGGGTAACACTGAGCTCCTCAGGCAGGAGTGTGGAGAACAAACACACAGGAGTGGAGGTAACAGCAGTGGCAAACAGCTATTGACAGGACAGGAAGTAAACAAGAACCTAAATGCAACAAATGAGACTTATTTTTCTCTAACGAGTCATGACTAAGAGCGTTATTTCCTTTTAGCATTAGAGATCTGGATTTCTACAAAGTTCCTTTTCTCATTCAAATGAGGACACATCAGTTAGGGTCTCTTCTGGAAACATTGATCAAAACCTTTACTGAAGGCCTTCTCCTGGCTTTCCTGGGTGCTTCCTGAAGGAATAGTCTACTCAGTGCCTTAGGGACCCAGGAGACTGGAAAATGGGTGCAATGTGATGCCTGTTACATACTTTATAAAATGAGATACTTCGCTGTTTTAAACCTTGGAGTGTTTGTGGCTGTTACTCACTAAAGGAAGGGTGGCAAAGCCTATGAAGGTGTCCCAGCACTGGTTATGTTAGTGTCTGGAGCCGAGAAGTTAAATTAACAGATTATCCCTCTTGGGTTAATTAAAAAGCATTTGTTTGTCTGGCCACCTTCTCTCATATCTTGATTTTCAAATTCTCATTAATCTAATAAAATAGGCTGACATCCTGCCTGCTCCACAGCCAACAGGAGATTCATGAAGTCTGTATTTCATTAGCTAACAATACATTGACCTTATCATATGACAGCTTCTGGATATTAACATTTAGCCCCTCTTATCTCTGGTACATTCTCCTAAGGATCTTGATGTACTTTCAAATAGAGTCAGTTTAATCCCACTGTCCTTTTGTGTGCTAAAATTGTATTAACATCCTTGTCACACACATCAAAGAATTGTACATTGGGGAGCGTTCTGTAACCCTCAACATTTGTTGCAAAGCATTTTGCAAAATGCAGATTTCAATATCACTGTGGCATTCACTGAAATTGAAATCTACTGATAGATCTAAAAGTTGTTCATTAAGCAAACACTATTCGGATGAGTTAAACTACTTCACTGGCAATTATAAACTTGTGCAGCATTTTTACTGATTATCTTAAGTAAAAACATTATGTTAATGGATTTTTATGCTTGAAATGGTTGAAAGAGAACAAAGTGATTTAACCATATTTCAAAGATAAAAGATTTTGTCCTGGTCAGTTTTAGTTTCAGCGTTCCAAGGTTTCCTGGTTCAAAAAGAGAAATCCCAGTCATCTGTAACTGCTGTTCCCTTGGACGACTCAGGGGTTGGATTGCTGCTTCTTCATGGAGGAGTCCAGATTGTCGGGATGGCACCATTATGAACCCTGTGTCCAGCAGACTGCTCCAGGGAGAGACAGGGACACACTGTTTGGGACTAAATAATATCTTTTCCACACTAATGGAATTTCAGCTTCCAGATGGTAATCCCGGTGCTGAGTGTGACAAGCTGTGGAAGGCACTGACTCTGTGGTGCTATGCTGCCTGCTGAGGGTGCCCCAACACAGGCTGGCTTGCTGGGCTTGAATGTCCCAGAATCAACTGGGATGGAAAAGACCTTTGGGATCATTGAGTCCAACCCATGACCTGACACCACCCCATCGCCCAGACCATGGCACTGAGTGCCACATCCAGGCTTCCATTAAATACCTCCAGGGATGGGGATTCCACCACCTCCCTGGGCAGCCCCTGCCAATGCCCAATCACTCTTCCTGTGAATAAATTCTTCCTGGTGTCCAGCCTGACCCTTCCCTGGCACAGCTTAAGGCTGTGTCCCCTTGTCCTGTCCCTGTTCCCTGGGAGCAGAGCCCAACCCCACCTGGCTGCCCCCTCCTGTCAGGGAGTTGTAGAGAGTGACAGGGAGGTCTCCCCTGAGCCTCCTTTTCTCCAGGATAAACAACCCCAGCTCCCTCAGCTGCTCCTCACAGCACTTGTGTTCCAGACCCTTCGCCAGCCTTGTCGCCTTTCTCTGGACAGGCTCCAGCTCCTCAATGTCCTTCCTAAAGTGGAGGCCCAGAACTGGACACAGCACTCGAGGTGTGCCTCAGTGGTGCCCAGCACAGGGGATGGGCACTGCCCTGGTCCTGCTGGCAGGAATATTCCTGATCCAGGAATAGATGTATTTGCAGTTTGCGCCTTATCCTTGACTGCCTGTGGGCCAGGGAGATGATGATTGTACTCTGGCTCCTACTCTGGCAAGGCTGTAGTTCGTGACCTCTTGTTTTCAAATTTCACAAAGTGCAGCTGAGTGACAGCAAAACACAGACATGGATGCTGCAGGCCAAGCTCCTTGCCCTGCAGGGCTGCCAGTGCAGTGGCTGCAATCTGTGGTGTTTTTCTGGGGTCTAATGAGAAAATGAAACCCTATAGCCTCTGTGTGCTGATAGGAATTCTCCTGCCTGTGTGGTATGAGGGGAGAGCACAGCCCGTATTTCATGTGCTCCTCCAGCAGTGAGTGAGTCATTTCCTACCGTCCCTGGGAATTACCCTCTGTGCATTCTGGGCATCTCCTTGGTCGCTCAGAGGTAAGGACAGGCTGCAGGGTAAGTGCAGAAAGGCTTCAGTCCCATCTCCGGCTCGAATGGGATTATTTTGACAGTATATTTTATCTCCCCTTCATGAACCAGGCTTTATGGCTGCACTCACCTCATCCTTGGGAATGCCTCTGAGGCTGAATTTGTCAATTGCTTGCTGCAGGAGAGCCCTAGAGAGCATCTCCATAGCACTCCATCTGCTCCATCCTCAGGGAGAACATGAGAGCATCCTGCCCTTGAAGTGGCCTCCGGCCACCTCAGTGTGTGATGTGCCAGGCCCCTCCTGGGGGCACTCCAGGCCAAGGGATTGGTACCGGCAGCACCTGAGCAGGGGGTGCCCCTGGAGCAGCACCTCTCATGCAGGGATGGCTTTATAAAGTGTTCCCAACATTTAATGGCTGCTGCAATCTCTCTCTTGTGCTTTTGAGAGCTGCCACAAGAGCCCTGAGGAAATTATGTCTTTGCCTGGAGGGGGTATGGTCAGTCATGGTGTGATCCTTACCACCCAATCTCAGAATGGTTTGGGTTGAAGTCCCACCTTGCACTATCCCAGGCTGCTCCAAGCCCCATCCAGCCTGGCCTTGGGCACTGCCAGGGATCCAGGGGCAGCCACAGCTGCTCTGGGCACCCTGTGCCAGGGCCTCCCCACCCTCAAGGGAACAATTTATTCCTAGAAAGAAGGAATGGGAAGACAGCTGCAGGGAAGAGTGACCAGGGGCAGGTATGGGAATGGAAACAAAGGTGACAAGGAAGGAGGTTAAGCATGACCATGTCTTGTTTTAGGATAGAAACACTTCTATCCAGCATCCACCAGCTCCAGGCAGCCTGTTGTGATGCAGGCAGGGGTACTTTTTGATAAGAGAGCAGTAGGTAGAGCAGCAGGTTGCCTAGCTGGGACCACTGCCTTTAGAGGGCCTAATACCAAGCTCTTCTTGGCCCTAGAGCAGCAGCTGTCTCTAGCCAGCTGTGGAGCTTCCTCCAGCAAAGATGAAATGTGGACATTTCCCTGCCATGCAAATACCTTCCACCTGGCAGCCACTAAGTGCCTACCTGTGTCTGCTGCTTGTCCTGACACAGGACCACAAGCTGTAAATGATCCTCAATTCCCCTGAGGGAGTGTCCTACTCTCACTCACAGAGTTGAGAGAGAGCACCAATGAATCCATTTTGGGGTTGGAGGGTGTAGGGGACAGGCCTTGTGTGCCAGGGAGTGGCACAGCTGTGTGGGGTTGGAGCACCCACAAATCATCCTGGATCCTGGAGAGCTGGGGCTGTTGTGTTCTCTGCTGCCGCTGCTGGGTTGTGATGCAGGAGCAGACGGGGCTGTGGTGCCACAGCTGCAGATCACTCCAGCAGACACCCAGGCAGAACACACCTGATTATTCAGCTATTTCCCGTCACAGCAATCTGTGCAAGAGTTTGTGGGGCAGCATGGAGACGTGTGACTTGCAGGTACAGAACAATGCAAAATTTGTTCCTACAGTGTAAGTCAATTTCCATGTACAAACCCTCCTCTCCTTGTGCCACACTATATCAGCCTGGAGCTGGTGGAAATCACGTGCTGTTAGGAGCCTGTGAGAGATTTATGCCATGGGAACAATGGAAGCCTGTTGTTCTGATGAGATGATATACGCTGAATGTTTTCAGGCTATATATTTAACTAGAAAAAGTTTCAAAGCTCTGATATATGCAATAGAAGACTCATTATGCTGTACAGATTTGTACTCTCCCTAGTCTGATCTGATTGTGCCTCTACATCATCTCCTGCCGTCTGTCAGTGCCTACTGGAGTGCTCGGAGCTTGGGACTAATCCAGAAGGGAGGGAGAACATCCAGGAGGGAGTGTGGGATTTTCTGCTGATTGACTGGAATGCAGTGTGAGGCTGCATGTGCTGCACTGAGGGGACAGCTTTGGTGAGGGCTTTAGCTCAGCCTGGGAGCTGGGACAGGTTTGGAAACAGCTTTAGCTCAGCCTGGGAGCTGTAAGTTGGATAAATGGGAGAAGAAAACCGCATCACTCACTGTATTTGTTTAAAATATAAACGTACATAAAGGCAGTTGCCTAGGTTGGTAAGAGTTTCAAGTGTCGCACTTCAGCCGTTCTGGGCCTCAGTCTGCCCACCTGAAGAAGTTTAGCAGCTCTTAACTACCTCAGGAGCTGCTCCTGACACAGCAAACCCATGGGCATGAAGTATTCTAGTATCCTTGGAAAGAAGACTCTCATTAGTTTTTCCTTTTAGAAAAGCTCCGGAGAGGCTTGGCACTGTCCTGGGACAAGAAGAAATTCTTGGCAGATGCCTCCCCAGGGCAGCTGAGTGCAGACCTTGTTCCCTTTTGCTGCTGCGTGTAAAGGAGAGGCTGGACCGGGACTGCAGGGTTCCTGCGTTGATCAATGGCCATGATATCATCCCCAGCTGGGACATATTTTACAGAGGATTGCACTTGTCCCTTCCCTCACGCTCCCAGGGTTCCTGTAATTATGGCCCAGGCCAGTAATGAGCACGTTTGAGCAGCAGAGAGCCAAGCCTGGCCCAGTGGGGCGGCCACTCTCCCAAATCCAATAGCACATGGAGCTCATCCCAATGGGGCAGCTCCATCTGAATCCTGGTCTTGGCAGGCACTGGGACCTGGAGAGCTGCTCTGCTGTGACTGAGGCAGGGGCATGAACGATTTTCTTGTTCACAAGCAGCTACACAGGGTCTGCCACCAGAGCTACACATCTGGGGAGCTGTAAGAAGTCCTGGGAATATGTGGCTGAGGCACCACTGAGCATTACTCAGGCACTCTAAAAAGGAGTGTTGTTAATAGGTTTCGTCAGAAAATGCTTTAAATTTTAGATATCATTTTTCAAAAGGGAATTTTCCAGATTTGATGGAATTTTGCCCTTCAGATCATCCGTTTTGTCAAAATCCACCTGTGCTCCCTTCTTAAATTTAGTTTAGGTCCATCACTCATGGCAAGATCCAAAAATAAGGGCCATAAATTTTTTTCAGAACCAAGAATGTAACTCTTGGTTAATAACTATCTTCAGTACTTAATTTTTATTCCTCAAAAGCCTGCTGGAAACTAACAGCATTAGGATCACGCAGAGAAATTTTAGGCTAGAAAATTTCAGTCTGTGTACATTTAACTGTCATTGTCCACACTGTTTGAAATGAGGAGTAGATCTGAGGACTTTTAGATCCCAGTATTTTCACTATAATCAGAAATAGTTTACTGTAAAGTTGTTAAGTGTGACCTCCCAGGTTGTTCCCAGGCTGTCACTTGAAGGGCTGCAGCAGCTTTTCTCTCTCAGTAGTTTTAAATATTTTGAATTAAAGTGCCTCGTCTTAGAAGCCAGCATGTGAAGATGGGAGAAGAGACTGTGGCCTAGTGAAATGAGGAATATTGATGATGATATGGAATGGGAAGTGCAGGGAAATGGGCTGACCTCGTTTGCTTCTCTCAAGGGCCATTTGAAGGCCTGGGCTCTGGACAGTTCTTGCTTTCCCAAGCCTGCGTGATCAGCAGTGTGTTGGGAGCCTTATTTTACAGAAAAGGAAAGCTGGACTTTTCAAGCAGCTCATCTTTCACCCAGGAACACGAGAAAGGGGCGAGATTCCCAAAAATGCTGGGCAGCCTTTGGAGAGCTGAGCCAGCGAGCCCTGGGCCCGATGCTCTGACTTCATGTGGATCCTGCTGAAGAGGGGAAATTTGAGCTGAGCTGTGTTGAAAATCTGTCCAACCCAAGCATTTTAAAGATATTTAGGCCTTGTTCCACTCCCTGTTGCAAGACTTAAGTGAGACAGGTTATAGGTTTCAATTCCCTTGAAACTGGTGGCAGGGAAACATCGAGGCCTATTCTAAAGTATCCCTGCTCTGCATCTTCATCAAGGATCTTTAAAACCATGCTGGAGAGTATTTGCCTAAAATAATGCAGATTCAGGGTTGTATTCTTAATTGCAAGACTATTCCATTTCCCTGTAGATAGCCTCAGCATAAAATAATGAGATGAAAATAATTAGATGATTCTTTTAGAAATTCCTTAAAATATGGGAATATGGCAAAGGCTGGGGTGTGGCCTGTTCTGCTGTGCTTCTGAGAGATAACCAAGTCTAACAACTTGTCTTGGCTCTTGGTTTCTCCCTGAAAGCCTGGACTTTTGGGTTGGAAAAGATAATATCCTAACCATATGTCTAATGATTGATTTCTCTGGATGTATGTTCAGCATGTGAAATGCTCTCTTAAGGGAACAAATACGGATGTGGTTGAGTCAGCAGCATGGGAACGCTCATTTAATCAGTGTTTTTTAGTCAATATTTACTAATAAGACAAAACAACGTTTTGCTCTGTGGGGAATATAACACTATTTCCTAATATAATAGCTTATGGATAAAATCCTTAGTTAACCCCTTAGAGGTTCTTCTCATGCATCACTAATACAAACAAAAATCAGTTTCTTTAAAATGTCACTTGAATGTGATCCGTTAATAATATTTCTCTAGAATTTTTCCAGTGAATAATTTTTGACTTTCCAGTGAAAAGTCATCAATGATCTTCAACTTAATGATCTGGCCTCATCATTAATGTATGGTAGAGTATCATTTATGAGGCCAGACAAATTTTAGTTATAGTTGGACTCCTGGGAGAGCTGGAGTGTGGGGTTTTCAGGATAATCTTGCAGAGGTCATGTGAACTCCCATCCTCTGTTCCTGGTCGGGAGCAGCAGCCTCCAGTGCCTTTTAGACTTGGTTCTTAATATGCTCTGCTGTTGTTGCGAAAAAAAGCAATGGCAGGAGAATATTAAAAGTGCAGGAGAGTCCTGCTGGTGGCTGATGGATCCACACTGCCCACCCTGAGAATATTCCAGACATTGGTGACCCACTGCTCCCTTTAGGTGTTTTGTTTGCAAAGTTTAAGGATCTTGGTATGTGCCAGACTGCACCAATGTCCAGCTTAGTGTGAGAGCTGGGGGAAGATGCGTTTTACCCAGAAATACAGTTTTGTGTTTGACTCCACCATGGCTCTCCTTCAGCTCTCATACATGAGCCCCGTGCATGCTGCATCAGGGTGAGAAGGATCTCTCCCCTTCCCTTGCCCTCCTTCCCCTGTCAAAGCCATCCTGGTGCAGCCCTCAAACTCTCTGTAGGAAAGTGGAGCAGCTTATCCCTTGTGTAGGAAAATATAAAACTGGAAATCAAGGTTGTGCCTGGGAAATAACATTAAATGTGAAAACATGCTGGGGTAGCCAACTCGGTTTTGAATCCCTCAGTCTAATCTTGGAATTTTTACAGCCAGTTGCATTCAGCAAAGCATCCCTGGGATGTGCTGAGTGCAACTAGAGTGCTGGAAAATAGATATTTGCAGACTGAAATGAGGGCTACTGGAATGAATCTCCATGTGAAACAGGAGTCCCTGTGAGTGCTGGGTTTGGGTGGTGCCATCCAGGTTTGCTGTTGTCTCCTGAATCTGGAGACACCTCCCAGAGTGCTGCAGAAGAATGGGAGATTGGGCAAAACAATGGCAAGGCCACAGCAACAAGCAACACGTGCTCTTGGGGAGCACAAGTCAAGTCATTCTTGTCATCAGACATCCCAGTCACCTGCCAGGATACCTGGGGGAGAAATTAGGGCAGCCAAACACATATTGTTTCTTTTGTTGGAAGTGCCAAGCTCGGTGGAGATGAATTGGCCATCTGTTCCCTCCCAGCCACGCTCTGGCAAGCCGTAAAGCTCCTTTTTATACCTTGCCACTTTCCATCAGTGCTAACAAAAGTCAGGGGGAATTGTTTGGTTTTTCCTCGGAACATTCTCCCCTTTGGCAGTGTGCAACCTAGAGCCTTTTTCCACAACGTGTTGTTCTCCCTGTGGCCCCGCTGTGTTTGCACAAGACATTCAGGTACCTTATCTCTGAGTGGGAGAGTAACCAGACACCTCTTCAGGCCTGAAACTGAAGCCCTCAATGGACTGCCCAACAAAGAGCTCTTGTCCAAGCAAACACTGTTCATCCTGGTGTCAGTCCTCGGCTGCCACAGTCCCCATGCTTAACCCTGCAGGACAGGCCACAGCTCTCCATTAGGGCTGGCATCACGGCCTCCTCCCCAAATGAATCATTAGTTACATCCTAATTGATGCTGAGGGCTGCAGGGGCATCCTCTGACAGGCTTTGGGAGTCCCCTAGTGCCTGGATACTCGAGCTCTTCTTGTATCTGACAAAGTGTGTGTGATTCCCTGTGCCAGTCTTTGTCATCCCATTGTCGTGGGATGGTTTGATCCATGTGGGAATGTGGAATTCAGCCTGTGTGCAGTGCATCTTACAGAGCACTGCATGTTAGACAGGACACATAAATCACATGTACATTAACTGGTGCCTTGCTCTGCTGAGCTTTTGTCCAGGAGAACACTGTGCTCTGTCTCCCTGAGACCCCACTGTCCCTGTGGCCACTCAGGGCTAGGGAAGGGCCTCTTGGGGAGGCAGAGGGGACAGAAGTGACTCTGCCTTCTGAGAAGATGAAGCTTCTGTCTGGAGAAACAGGTTTGTATATATTCAGATTTTCCAAACTCCTGTAAATACTTTTACTAATAATTCTTTACAGTGTTTTTCCCTTCCTGAATGGCTGTGCCTGAGTGCAGGCTAGCCAGCTGAATTCTCCTGTGTTAGCTTGGTGTAGGTACGGATTTCAAAACTCCATTTTGCTAAACAAAATTACCTCTTAAAAGACATTTCTGAGCTTTGTAAACTTGTCAGTGAAGCCTCGCTGTGTTCAGTTTGATGTTTTTTTGGTATTGCTGGCAGAGAATCAAATCAGACACTACTTTCGTTCCAATGTGGTTTCTTGCTGTAGAAATACAGAAAAAACTACATTTGAATTTTCCCTCCAGACACTTTTATTAGAGAGATACGAGGGAGGGCCCCAGGTTTGTGTTTCTCTTTCAGAAATTTTTATTCCAGTTTCCTTTCCTTGGCATAGACATCCCATGTCCTGGCTGCATGGATGGTGAGCACTGGGAGCAGTCTGGGATTTTGGAACCCCAGCCTCTGCCCAGGGGGTGTTTTTGGAGGCTAAAGCCCTGCGAATTCCCCCTGACAGCAGCAGAGAAGTTTGCTGTCAAAAGTCCATAAATTGAAGTAAGGAGCATCAAACAAATGTCCTGTGAGAACTGTCAGGCCATGACATTATGGAATAAATAATCCCAGCCTATTGAGATACCCAATTAACTTCCGTATGATTACTAGAGTACGATTTAATGTTTGGCTGCTGGAACGGAGCCAGGGAATATTTACTTCCCATCTCGGCACTGCAGATTGCTGCTGGCAGGTAACTAAATCCAATAATTAGCAGAGCAGGGGAAGGCAGGCCTGCTGATCTCTCTCCAAACGGGTGATAATTGATCAGATGAAGGGAGGTGTAAGAAAGACTCAGAACTGGAGGAATTTGAAACTCTCAGGCGCGGGCACGGTCCCTCCCTCCCGCAGCAGGAGAGCCCCTGCTCCCTGCAGCCCAGGTGCAGCACTGAGGCAGGGGAGATGTGCACACAGCAGGGGAATTTGATCCAAAGGCAGCCTCTTTATTCCAGAAGGATTTGCAAACCTCTGTGGCTCAGCCTTCCCCTCCCACCCCCTGGGACTCCCTGGCTGTGTTGCAATTTGCATTTGATATCAGTGAAGCAACTCTGCTGGGTTTTGTGATCTGGGTTTTGTGTGTGTTACAGAAAGGAGACAAATTGTGATTCTTGCTTTGCATCGACCCGTTAGACAAAATAAATAGCTCTGAGGCACTTGAAACTTGCCTGGCATTAATGAACACCAAGGAGTTGTGCCAGAGCATCACTGATAATGCACCGAAATGCCCCAGTTTTGTATTTCACCCTGAAAGGTCCTAGAGCTGATCACACAGAGCTGAACCCAGCCAGCAGCTGCAGCACAAACCTCCGAGCTGAAATCCAACACTGACAGTGAAGTCCAGCCCGATGGGTGGCAGGGAAAATCACTGCGGAGGAGAAGGGCTCCTCCAAAAAGCATGCTGGGCTCTAATAGCAACCTGTCTGCTTGGATTATCTGCACCAGGGGCTTTGGCTGCGACTCCTGGTGAAGGCAGGGCCAGGCAGAGCTGCTGGTGCTGTGCTCACTCCCATCCTTGGAGCAGCATGTGGGAGGGAATTTTCTTTTCTTGAGTTGTTCCAGGCTCCTGCAGCCAGGAGAGAAGTTACACTTACCCTGCCCTGAACCACGATGGGCTGGTGGGCAGTGGGACATGGCACGTATCCCGTCCCTGTATCCCATCCCTGTATCCTGTCCCTGTATCCTGTCCCTGTATCCTGTCCCTGCATCCCAGCTCTGCATCCCATCCCTGTATCCCAGTCCTGTATGCAATCCCTGCATCCCATCCCTGTATCCTGTCCCTGCATCCTATCCCTGCATCCCATCCTTGTATCCCATCCCTGCATCCCAGCCCTGTATGCAATCCCTGCACCCCAGCTCTGTATCCTGTCCCTGCACCCCAGCTCTGTATCCTGTCCCTGCATCCCATCCCTGCATCCCTCCCCTGTATCCCTCGTGTGGCATCACCCTTAGTCCCAGCATTCCTGGGTGTATTTTCAGAGCCTGGCTTTGTGACAATGATTTGTGTGGCAGCACCTCAGGAGGCTGGGAAGGGCTCAGGGAGGGAATGTCGGGCTCTGGCCTGGCACTGCTGTGAGCTGGCAGCTGAGGGCAGGAATTCAGGAGCTCAGTGGCTCCCAGGGAGGGCACATCCTTCCAGGGGCTTCCTGGCCTCCCTGCCCCTCCCTGCCCTGAGCAAGCACCTGCTTTCCAAGGCTTCACCCTGGTTCTCCTTTCACTGCCTCCTGATAAGCAAATGCAATGCTTGGAGTGACAGGGTGGAGACAACTCTTAACCAGGAGCCGAGGGATTGGGGAGTGCGAAAAATTTCCTGTCCTGTTCCTCACTCCTCAGCGTGGCTCCAGACATACACATGTGTCCATACAGTGCAGGGAAACAAGTCCCACACGTTCATTCTCCCCCTCAGTGCTTCGAAGGCAGACTCCAACTGGGGCAGTAAATTATCTGCAGACACATGACACAGACGGACCGTCAGGCTCGGATTTTTCCACTCTGTGCATTTAATTTGACTCAACAGTGTCGCCCCAGTTTCTGCAGATTACTGAGTCCATGCTCTCAATCATTTCTATTGCTCCCATAAGGAGGGAATTTGGCTTTATTTCTTTCTCGTGTGCTTGCACCTGCTGTGTTTTATTGTCCTCTTTAACCCTTTCTCTGCACGGGTGAGTTCTCCCAGGCTCTGCTGTGCTGCAGGAGCTCAGGGCTGTTGCATGGCTTGCCTGGGAAGGCAGGCTCGGGAGGAAGAGGAGGGGAGGCAGAGAAATCCAAAATTGTGCACCCTGATGCCCTCCTGGTAATCCACCCCTGGGTCTAGAAAAGTGGATTCGATTTTTCCTTTGTAAGGAGCAGTTCTGCCAATACTGTACTGCTCCTTTGTTCCCCTGTAGGCCAACAGCTGTAGGAATGATGGCTTTTGACAATGGCATCTGACACTTCGTTTGTAAATCCATTTGTATTTCAAAACAAGAAGGAAGTAGGTTGGGGGTTGGTCACCATCCCAGCTGTTTCATATTCTTTTACTTGTATCCTATGCTTTGCCATCCAGTTGGAAAATCATTTCAATGGTCCAAGTTTGACATTGTCTTTTCTAAAGAACCTATGGGGTTGTGCAAACAACTTTCCAAGACTTCGAGTTTTACCTGATGGCTGCAGAAAGAAGTGACTGATGGAATGTGTCTTGACTTCTCTCGAAAAGGGGTTTTGAGATGTGTGATCTTGGCTGGGTTCAGAGCTTTTGGAGCTGTCACTGACCCTGTTCCTGCTCCTCTGCTGGAGGCATCCACACAGCACTGCCCCTGCAGATCAGTGACTCCAGAGGGCCTGGTTTGAAATTTATGTATTTTTCATCTCATGTGTATTTCCTCAAAAGACTTCAACGCATTCTGCAAATTCAATTAATGCTCGTCTATCTCAATGTGCAACAAACTGAGGCATAGAAATTCAGCTTTTGTTCAGGATGAGAGCAGCTGTAACCCACAGCAGATCTCAGCACTTGATAGGTTCATCTTGTATTTCTCCATAGATAAAATTTCTTACCACCTCTTATCAACATCTTCCCTCCTTTTGTATTTCTTTTTTTCAGTAAAACCAAAGCTGTGCCAAAGGTAAAATTAATTCTTAAGATTTCAGCTCCTCTCCCATGTTCTCATCCCTCTCTTCCATGCACCCAATTACATCTGTGCCATAACTTTTCCCTTCTTAAACACGTTATTCCCAAGGTGTTCCCATCATTCCTGACTGACCCAGCCTTGACCACCAGCAGGTCCACCCTGCAGCCAGCTGGGATTGGCTCTGCTGGACACAGGGGAAGCTTCCAGCAGCTTTTCACAGAAACCACCCCTGTAGCCCTCCCCACTACCAAAACCTGGCCCCACAAACCCAATTAACAAATCAGTTAATGCATCCTACACACAGTGGGTTAGGGTTTGATATCTGTGGGATGTGGGTGCCACCCTGGCACCGATCCCTGGCACTGAGAACCCTGAGGGACCTCGACAACCTGCCCTGGGCAAACAGAGCCTTGCAGGCTGAACCTCTAAGGTGCTGTGAGGCGAGGTCCATGTTCTGGAGTAGGATTAAAGGCAAAGGATGGGGATGCCCATTTCTCATCACCTGGAGGGGAAGGGAATTAGTGATGAACAGAGGAATTGTGTAATGAGGTAGGCTGGGAAGAAGGGAAGCTCACAGTCCAGAATAAAGACAGAACCCTCATGAGGTGCAGCTGTGGTGGCATGGAAATTTCAAAAAATGACTGTATGTGCTCTCGTGCTTCTGGAGCTTCCCTCAGATCCTCCTGGGATCCAGAATGGAACAGTCAGAGAGTTTCCTCAGGCTCAGCTTCCTGTATCTATGCCCCACTAGGATTCACAACTTGCTTCTCTTCTTGCCAGCGTTTTCTGGTGGTGATTGGTTTAATTAACACTGTGAATGTCCATCCTGTTCTCTGGAGTTGCCCATGCCATTGTTGTGACTGCTGCAGTCGCACACCAGAGCTCTGTGTTCCAGGCTGTAAATGATCACAGTATCACTTAAACCACGATGTGATTTTCTTGGCTCTAGCTCAGCTACTGTCATGGCTGGAAACAGATTAGATGGGAAGGCAGCAGGAAAGCAGGAGCTGAGCCCTGCGTTGGAAAGATGTGAGTGACAGTGGCTGCAGAGGTGGAAAACTGTCTCCTCTTTGTAGGTACAGCTTCCCCCAGGTGGTTGCAGGGATGTAAGCAGGAGGAAACGCAGGTTTGCTTGGATGCATTTGTAATCCCTCGCTACATTCCCCTCTTAGCCCCGCAGCATCTCAGCTCCAGCTTCTCCCAGGTATATGCTGTGAGGAAAATCCCTCCATTCCAGACTCATGCAACCTTTACTGCTGCTGCTGACTTCACAGTTGTTCCTGTAGGACATCCCAAACCTAGTCAAATATTTCCAGAGAAGGAATTAATTATAGAGCATTCTTCCCATGTTTTATGGCACTAGCTGGAGTTCCCATCCAAGAACTGAAGAGCCCACATTTGTTTGATTATCCACTGCAATGTTTGTTTTTCTTCCCATCAGACAGAAATGGGCTTGTCAGAGCTGCTGTCACTGCAGGGGCAGGGAGATGTGGCTGAGGGAGAGGATGTGTGAGCATAGCCCTCCGTGGATGAGTCGAAGCAGTGTTCATCCCATCCACCATCCTGCCCACCTTCCTGGAACTTCCCTCCAAGGCCCAGTTTCCTTCTGGGTATCCAATATTCCATCAGTGGGGAAGGAAAATGATGTCTGCAAAGGTGCTAATTGCTCATGTTTATCAAAAGCCCGAGAGCCTGCTGAAAGGTGGGGAAGCATTTCCAGCTTGGAAAGTTCTCCCTGCCCAGCTGCTTCGGAGAGCTCGGCCAGGGTGATTTACAGCCCCATTCACCAGCGAATGCTTCACTCAGGGCTGGGCTTTTCTTTCCAAGCTGAGTGTTTAGAACAGGGATGATTAGAAGTGACTGGCCTGGTACATGAGTCGGGCTCTAATAATGAACAAAACATGCAAATAGTCGTTTACAAATAACAAGAGCTGCAGCAAATTAATGCTCCACAGCATGGCTCTAGAAGAGTGAGACCACTCAGGTTAGGGAGGTTAGTGGGCAAAACTAATCCAGCTCAAGGCTGTGTCTCAGTCCTTTAGCACTACAGGGTGTGGGAGAAGGATCATCCACAGCCAGGCTTTATCCAGAGAGGTCAGTGGCAGGAGGCTGATGATTGTGACACTTCATCATCCACCTCTGCATAACCCAAATCCTCTTCTGGCCACACCAGTGTTCGACCAATTCCACTTAAAGGTGACAACAACTTTGAATTTAGTAACAAAAGGATAAGCAATACAAAAAAGGGGCAAAATTCATAAAATTGGAATCTCCAGGTTCTAAGGCACTTGGCCGAAGGAACTCCTGTAGGACTCACCTCTAGTTGAGGATATAGTCCTGGACACAACTACTGAAGTCTCCTTTGACTGCTGCTGGCTTAAGAGCACTCCCTATGCAAATACACAGCAGAGGAAGTCGGTGACTTTTTGCTGCAGGAAAGGTCAGGAAAACTTTCAATTTTCTGAAAACCTTGGCCATTGAATGCTGCTGCCAAAGGCACAAAGCAGGAATACATTTGCAAGTCTGTCAGACAAGAAAAGTATTAATAGGTTTTTTAATACACGGAAGTGTTTTCAAGTCATCTTATTATCATAAAAATAAGATTTCAGCAGCTTATAATGCAGGAGGACTGCTGAAGGGCTTTAGTTGGTGAGTTTATCATTTCTCCAAGAGGCTGTGAAGGATGTTTGGCTAAAAGGAAGATGTTCTCACTCAGTATTGCTGAGGAAGCTGATTGACTGTGAGTGGGTGTCAGGTTTGGGTACAGTTCAGCCTCGAGAGGAGCCCCAGCTGAGAGGGGCCCTCAGCCCTGGCTGTCCCTGGCTGCAGGGAGGGCTCAGGGCAGGGCCCAGGCTCTGCTCTTTAGAGGCCCCTCTCAGCTGGGGCTCCTCTGAGGCTGAGCAGCCCCAGCTCCCTCAGCCTTTCCTGGGCACGGAGATGCTCCAGGCCCTTCCTCAGCTGTGCAGCCCCTGCCAGCCCCGCTCCAGGAGCTCCCTGGCCCTGCTGTGCTGAGGATCCAGAGCTGGACACAGCACTCCAGAGATGTGTTTCTTAACCTGGCCTTCCTAAGAATATTAATGAGTCTGGTTTTAAACCCTTTGCAGGAGTAGGACTGTGCTGCTCTCCTGGGGGAGGCTGTTCCCAAGTGTAATTAGAGTTTCCCTCTTAGGTAACTTTCCTTGTCTTGGAGCTTTTACTGTCACTTTTATTAATGATTTTTTGCTTTAGTGCTATGATACCTTTCTGATTTTCACTGATTCACACATCTGAGGACCACTAGGGACCACCGGCCTTGCAGCCTGGCTCCTTCCTGACGCTGTTGTATTAATTTCTGCATTTTTCTTACATTTTGTGTGAGAAAAACCTCCTGTGTTTGCAGCTAAGGCAAAACATCTTTTAAATTCCTGGAATAACAACTGGAAGAAGACTTTTGTGCCTGACCTCAGAGCAGCTCAGGCTTCTTTTGGTGCCCAGCCTGCAGCCCTTGTGGGGACCAGCAGGACGTTGCTGCTCAGGTGGGCAGGGAGCATCAAGCTGCCTGGAAATCCCTCCTGGAGCCAGGCTTTCCTTTTCCTCTGGCATCCAAGCAGAGGGATTCTGTGGGGACCTGATCCCCCGCAAATGGTCAATGCCCTTGTGCTCTGCCTGGTGCTGAGGGTTGTAGTGCTTGAGGAGCAGGACTTTTGGGGCTCCCCCCATTCCCACTGGGCTGTGGCAAGTAGGATCCGTGTCAGGGCAGGTCCAGCCCAGTGTGCTCCAACATTCCCAGCCAGCCATGCACTGGGAATGCTGATCATTGATGATGTGGGGGAAGGAGCAGAGCCAAAGTGCTCAAGTGGAGAGAGGTCCAGCCACAAAGTCCACTCTGCTGTGCCGATGGACTGCAGAGCTCCGGCCCTCAGTGCTCATTGCTGGCAGGACAACAGCAGGGAGAAAAACAATCCCCGAGCAGTAAATATGGGCAAAGCTTTCCATACAATGGAAAAATACAGATGCATCTGCCTTAGAGTGTCAGAGCTCTCCACAAGAGCTGTTCCCACCCCCCCATTTCCTGCTAGCGTGGCTTTCCTAGAAATGAATGCCGTGTCCTCAGCCCAGGACTCGGCTGGGGCCTCTGGCTGTACTGCTGCTCCCTTACCTGCTTGGATGCCCCTTTCTTCCTGGAACTGCAGCATCCAGAGAAGAGCACTTCACAGAGCTCTTACAGAACTCTGGGGCTGAAAAGACATGCAAATCGAGCTGTAGAGTGAGTGTGTGGAGGCACTCACTGCTCTCAGTGTGCATTTAATAAACAGGGTCACTTGGGCTCAGCTCTGCAGACTGGGCTTCTCCAGGTTATTTGTCTGTATCTGGCTTTTTATGTAACATGAATTCTTAGTGTAGAGCAGAGCTGGTGGATGTTTCTAACATAATTCTTCCAAAAATTACTGGTCTTTTAATATATATAAAATCTCCATTTGGCAAGTTTTCCTATTCTAAAAAAAACCTCAGATTAAAAAAAAAAAGTTAATATCATTAAATTACTTCAAATCTTACAAGATTTTTTTTAAACTTCTTTGGTTTCTTTCAACTGAAATTTTTGATAAATGAAAACTGCAGATTTGCAAGAGCCCTCTCTTCTTGAAAATTATCAACTATTTTAAGTATCTTCAGTCCTTCTACACTTCTTCTATTGGCCTTTGGACCCTTTAGCTGATTCCAGTCAGGAGGAATAGAAGTCGTGGAGAAAACTCCCAGGTTCACCCAGGAGGGCCCAGCTGGAGCCCAGAGCTGGAAGGAGCAGAGGGAGCAGGAGCGCAAGCGCCGGGGTGGCCCTGACACTGAAGTGTCTGAACTTGAGCTGCATCCCTTTGCCACTGCCTTTCCCTGCTCAGATTCCCGCTGGGTGTACCTTGGAATAACAGGCAGGATTTTCTGGACAAAGACACCTTTTCCAGTGCTTTGCAGCACCCCAAACGCTTCCAATTTCAGACAACTGCTACAACAAATAACAGAACACTCACCTGATCTGTTCTTCTGGGGCAGGGATTTTCTTGCCTTGTTTTCTGCTTTTCTTTTTACTGCTGGTGATTCACGAAGATGCTTCCCCACAACTGCTGTAACCACTGAAAATGATGGATCTGTCCTTTTCACTATTCCTTTCCCTGCTCCTTTCCGAACCCTCTTCTCTGCTGGTAACACTCATCTGTATTGCAACTTTCCTTACATTTTGGCAGACCTTGGGAATTTTGGCAGCAATAAATTTAAATGGATAGAATTAAGAAAAAAGACAGCTTTTTGGAACAGAGAGCAAGGCTTTTTTTGGTAGTTTTTTCCTTTTTGTTTCTTTTTCTAGATAGATCATCTATGAACACTCACCTGGGACTGCTTTTATATAGAAAAAGACATCATGTGCTTAAATTTGTATAGATTGAACCTGAAACTGAAAATAGATTTCTGCTCTGACCATATTTCTGTCCCATATTTCAGGGACACACCAGTTGTGTGTCCCTGAAAGGAGCACACAAGATCATAATTTGACATGTCATATATTTATTTCCCTGGGATTTTGTTTGCAATTAACACAATATTTAGCATTTTGTTTACAGTAAACTCTTGGAATAGGCACGAAATGACCATTTCTGGCTTTTGCCTTATGATCAGAAAGGCCCCATTTTTGGGCACTTCTGGCACAGATCTGCTTTCTTGGGGTTACACTGCTTTGTGCCAGCTGAAGGTGTGCCCTGAGACATTCCTCCTGTGCCCCAGGCTGGGACTTTTGCTGCCTTTTGCCTCCCAGTCTTCCTTCAGAAGATCCTTAGCAGGGAAACTGTGCCTGTCCCTGTGCATCAGGCAAGGAGAAATGCTCTGGGCAGCTCTGCGATCCCCGAGCAAAGCTGGAGACAGCACCTACTCTATCAAACACCTCCCAGTCCTGCCATGGCTCCCTCGGGGCTCTGGCCTCATCCACTTTACAGCACTGCCAATGTCAGGTCCCCCCTGGCTCCCTGGGGAGCCCCTTCCCTGCTCCAGCAGGTCTCACCAGCTGGAATATTTTCCAGATGTGCAGCCTGAGCTCTGCTCCTCGCTGTGCCCAGTGGCTCTGAGTGTGCTTTTTACATAAGATGTGTTCAAGCAGAAGTGCTGCAGCCTGATAGGACCAAAGGAAATATTTTCACTGGTTCTGAAAAGAATTCATGGCTGAAGAAAGTAAAAATACAAAACAACCCTTGGGAGGGATTGCTGTCCATGAAGACTTGGAAGCATTTGGAGACCAGCTCTTCTTCCCATGCAGAAACTCCACGCTCCTGGCCCCTAAAGCTGATGAGAAAGCAGAACCCCCCTGTGTGCACTGCAGGGGCTCAGGGCATCTCCCAGGGGCTGTCCTTGCTTTTCATTCTGACACATCAAGACCCTCATCATAAGAACAGTTCAATGCACTGCTGTCACCTGAGCTGGGCTCATTTACATGGGGTCCTCTCATCTTCATCCAAGGCTGTTACTGGTCCTCACCTGCCTAAGGGACGGCCCAGGTGGTGCCTCAAGAGCACCAGACCAGCTACCCTTGTGGATGTGCTGGACTGTCCTGGTTCCCTGCCCTGGCAACACTCAGGGTGCTCCAGGGTGGTTGTTGTTATCTATGGGTGATGCTTTCACATTGCCTTGTTTTTCCTGGGCTGCAGCTCACTGTGTGATGTCCCTGGGCTGGGGTGTTGTGGGGATTAGAGATGGACTGGGATGACCAGGACTAGGACATGGAGATGTAGGTTCCTGTCCCAGAGTTTCTCTCTTTGGCTACTGGCTCCCTTTCTGGTTCCCTTAAAAAGCAAAACCTCACCCACCCCGTTACCAGGTGCATTGCAATCCTAAACCTGTTAGGGCTGGGTGTACCTATTCCTTTGTATTTTGGGGTCAAATGGAAAATGTGATGATGTTCTGATTCTGACTGGGAAATCTCCTGACCAGTTTCACCCTTCCAGAGGACTGTGCCAGTGGGGACACTGGACGTTCATGGGCAAAAGAGCTACGAGGATGAAGATGCTGAGGCTGTGTTGAACATGGGATAGCAAAGAGAGGAGCAGCTGTACAAGGCTGTTGTTGGCACCAGGAGTGCAAAAAGGGTGGGATGAGGAGTGTGGGGCTTCCTGCCTCTCAAGGAAGTGTTGCTTTGTTTGATCTTGTTTTCATCTCAAGCGATCTTTAATCCCATCAGCACGTTAAATTAAGGATTACCCTAAAAAGTTGTATTTATCTATTTCTTCATCTGAGGACACTGAATTTGTACTTTACAGGATTGTTTGTTTTTTTGGTATTGATCCACCTAAGTTACCCTCAGAAGAAGAGCAAAATGTGTGCTGGAACGGGAGGAAGGACGGAGTGAGTTGTGATGCAATACCCAGAGCTCTGCAGGCTGTATCTGCAAACAGCAGCAGCAAAAACAACAGCCCAGCTCTTTTTGTGATATGTGAAGTGCAATTATGAGGTGAAATATGAAGCTGGTATCTTAATATCTTAACGATACTGAATTTATTTTCAAAGCTAAGCTGTGCAGAATGAATCATTTATCAGTGGGCCATATGGAAAGGCACTTATCTAAACCCCCTTCTTAGTCCCAGGTGTGCTTCTCTGGCAAGAGCAAATCACACACAGCACTTGGAAGAGAACTTAAATTCCAGATGCGCAATTTTAAAAGATGCATTTGCAAAAATAAGGCCAAATTCTGCAATACGTTACTTTTCTGCAGCTTCAGGGAAGTTATGGAAGACTTACCCCCTTTTCCATAGGGATAACAGCCCCAAAATGCAGATCAAGGGATGCCCTTTTCTCCTGTGTCACACCAGTTTGATGCCAGCGCTGATTTCCGAGGAGCAAGGCTGTCAGGGGGAAGTGAACTCAACCCAAAGTGTTTAATGCCTGAGTGCTTTCCTCATGTCCTGTCCATACATACAGAGAGACGGCAAAGGAAAGGTTTGTATTGATGTTGCTGCTGATGGATCCAAGGGGGAGAGCAGCAGTTTGCCTTTCAGTGCTCCAGAGGTGCAGCTTCTGCAGCTCCCTGGCATGAGGAAGGTGGAGCTCCTTCCAAGGGGCTGTGAGAGCCAGGGCCTGCAGCAAAGCAGGGCAGAGTGGGGTACAATAGTTCCTGCTCAGTGCTTGTGGCAGTGCTCAGGAGTGGTACTGGAGGAGGACATTTTAGAGAGGTTCTGACTCTCTGGTCCTTACTGGCCTCTGTTTGCTGGTGGTGATGTTGTGGAGCGGCACAAAGCAGAGGGGACACCAGGGGATGAGGACAGCTCACCTCTGCCAGAGCTGCTGCCAGCTGGTGCCTGCAGCTGTGAAAGGGCTGCAGCCTTTGCATCCTGCCCTCAGACAAAGCTGCCTGCTCACCTCAGAAACCACACCCAGCCAGGCTCCGCTTCCCTTGCCGCTTGATTGCCTCCATCCCTGTGTCAGCTCAATCAGTAGGTGGCTGCAGTTCCAAAGGCATGAGCAAATTCCTGCAAAAAGCCTGAGGACTAGCCTGTATCTTGAGATGCTCTGGAATATCTCCAGTTGGTTCAGAGGATGGGATGGCCTCCAGCAGCCAAATACTAAGCTAAGTGATTCACAGGAGCCCGACGAGCTCCATATCCTAATAACACCAAAATATCATGGAAATTGAATGTCTGACTGCTTTTAAGTAATTTGAAGATCCCAGACCAGTTGTATTTATGAGGCCATGCTTAGGGAGGCACCAAGCAGGCTCTCCACGAGTCCCCTCCCATCCAGAGTAGCAATATTCACACAGAACTGTGTGCAAAGGATCAAGCTTCACTGTTGGCAGAGCCTGGGAGTTCTGGCATGATGCAAAAGTAAATTTGGTTTAAAGTCCAGCTGGTTTACCTGAGTGAAGATGCACTGAGTGAAAGGACGAAGGTTCAGAGGGCTCTGCCCACGCTGGAGGAGGGGCCATGACCAATATGCAGTAGAGGTGATGATGCCAGCAGTGATGATGCTCTCCTTCACAGCAATGAGATGATCCCAGAATGGTCTAAGGAGCAGAGGTAACTGAGTTGTGGTTAGATAATCTCTCCCAAAGGAGTGCAAGTGCAATGAAGATCCTGTGTCCCCCACACACCAAGGGCTGCTTGTTTCCATCACTGTCTCAGTGCCCAGATGGGCCTGATTGCTGTTGGTCTTTCACTGGCATTTTAAATTTTCTTTCCCCAACTTTGAAAAAAATGCCTTTCCTGAGCCAGCCTAAAAATCCTTCACTTTTTCTCTTTGTTTGGTTTTTTTGTTTCTTACACATCGTGTAGCCTGGAGACTGTGAGGGACTGATTCCCAAAGAAAAATATCTCTGTTGCCCAGGCTCATAATTTATAGAATGGCTCTTCTGACCAGTTGTGTTTTCCATTTAATATATTTTCTGTTTTTCAAATCTGCCCCTTCCAAGCGGAAATGCAATGCTCCTCAGAGCTGTGATGGGGGAACGCTGCTGAGAGCTCAATTTAGAGGTCAGGGGCCTGGGGGCCGGGGCGTTGCTTTTCCTTCTGCTCTGAAAGAGGCTGAAGACAAAGGTGAGGAAAGGAGGGGGAGGTAAATGCCATAAGATCATAAACAGCCCCGCGTGTGCAGTCCCAGGGCTGCACCTCACACTGTCCATCACCACAGTGGGCTCATTACCGCTCCCTCCAAGCCTCTCGAACTCCCATTTCCCCAAACTCCTCTTCTCCCAGGTACAAAACCAAATGAAGTCAGCCTTGCCCTTTCCCTGCAGTGCTTTTTTCAGGAGGGAGGCAGGTGTGGGGCAGGTGGCCATAGCAGGGGCTCCCCGGGCACATGGGGATGTGTATGATGGGCTCACACACCTGGGTCCTGCAGTGTCACACACTCGGGTCCTGCAGTGTCACACACCAGAGGCTTGGTGTGTCACACACCTGAGTCCTGCAGTGTCACACACCAGAGTCCTGCAGTGTCACACACCCAAGGCCTGGTGTGTCACACACCTGGGTCCTGCAGTGTCACACACCCAAGGCCTGGTGTGTCACACACCTTGGTCCTACGGTGTCACACACCCGAAGCTTGGTGTGTCACACACTCGGGTCCTGCAGTGTCACACACCAGAGGCTTGGTGTGTCACACACCTGAGTCCTGCAGTGTCACACACCCAAGGCCTGGTGTGTCACACACCTGAGTCCTGCAGTGTCACACACCCAAGGCCTGGTGTGTCACACACCTGGGTCCTGCAGTGTCACACACCAGAGGCTTGGTGTGTCACACACCTGGGTCCTGCAGTGTCACACACTCGGGTCCTGCGGTGTCACACACCTGGGTCCTGCAGTGTCACACACCAGAGTCCTGCAGTGTCACACACCCAAGGCCTGGTGTGTAACACACCTGGGTCCTGCAGTGTCACACACCCAAGGCCTGGTGTGTCACACACCTGGGTCCTGCAGTGTCACACACCTGGGTCCTGCAGTGTCACACAGTCGAGTCCTGCGGTGTCACACACCTGGGTCCTGCAGTGTCATACACCAGAGTCCTGCAGTGTCACACACCAGAGTCCTGCAGTGTCACACACCCAAGGCCTGGTGTGTCACACATCTGCACCCTGGTGTGGAAGGGACAGAGGGGAGGAGGGTTGTGGAGCCAGGTGTGAGACTGCAGCTGCTGCTCCTGTTCATAGCCACAGCTCTCCTCCTCTCCCTGCCTGAGGCACCACAGGTACAGCTAAGCATGAGACAAAAGTGCTGCTGCTCTGAAATTGGCCATCTTGGACATCATCCGTGCCCAGGTCAAGTTACTGGAACTTCGGGTTCCTAATAAATGCATGTGTACCTGACAAAGGCTGTAAACCGGGGAATCCTCTTTGTTTACACTGGCACCTCTTTTACTTGCATTAACAAGGCATTGCCTGACTTTGCTAATTAGGCCAAGGCCATGTGGCCCTGTTACGATGCCCATGCAGGCTTGAGGCCATGGTGCAGGAGAGGGCACTTTCCACCAGACTTGACTGTGCATTGTCCCTTGGAAGGCTCAGTGTGTGCAGAACCCAAAGCCACCTGAAGGACACAAGCAGTGACGTGACTGCAGGCCAGGCCTCTTGCTGCTCACCCTGCTCCTGCTCCCCGATCTGGTGGTGGTGGAACAGCCAAGCCAGCCTTTCTTTAGGAGCTATAGCTGTGGCTCCATTTGAGCATTTCCCAAAAACCTAAGCAAGGCTCAGGTCTAAGAATGAGACTTGAGGGCTGGTTGGGCTATGGGGAGTGGGGCTGGGAAAGCATCTTCTCTGTAAAGGCAGAAGGTTTCCTGGAGCAGCCCCAGCTCTGCAGAGCTCCCCATTAGTACAGGGGCTGTTAATCCAGTTCTGCACTGAATGCTTGCAACTAATAAACTTCTTATGTGGCTGGTAAATAAAACTGGTAAGGAAAACAATTTTTTTTCCTGGATGAAAAAAGTAGAAAAAGGGGTTTTTTTCCCAGTCCTTAAGGTAATGTTTTTTTATAATGGAAAATGTTTCATTGTGATTAAATTAGCATTTTCAGATATAAAAAAAAATTACAGTTGAATATTTAAGATACAGTTGTACCTGCCACCTGAGAGGCATTGTGTAATATGACGCTGTTTTTCTGTTAAGAGCAACTGCTAAATCCTTAACCATGGGATCTGGTTTGGAATGGAAGGGACATTAAAGCTCATGTCTTTTCAATCCCCCTTCCATGGGTGGGGACACCTTCCATAGATCAGGCTGGTCCAAGCACCATCCAACCTTGCCTTGGATACTGCCAGGGATCCAGGAGCAGCTATAGCTTCTCTGGGCACCCTGTGCCAGGACCTGCCCATCCTTATAATTAAGAATTTCTTCTTAATATCTAAATTTAACCTACTGTCTGTCCGTTTGAATCCCCCTTCCCTGCTGCCCATGCTGGGGCTCAGCCCAGGGCAGGGGGGTTCTGGGCTGGGGCAGCTCCAGCTCTCACCCCCAGCAACCCCAGGTCCTTCTCCCAGGGCTGCTCCAGTAGCTCATCCCCAGCCTGGATTTGTGCTTGGGATTGCCTGACACACTCCTCCAGCCCAGCATGGCTTCATGGCAGAACTTGTTAAAGATTTTCTGTGCCAGGGCTCCATAAGTGACATTCAGAGCTGACTGTGTAGGAACACAACAAACAGAAAGGGCAGCAGGTCTTTCCTGGATGAAAGTGCCTGGGGTGGGAGTTTCACACTCTTCCAAGGCCCTGCATGGAGATGAAGATGAATTTCTGACCAGAGACAAGTACATGTGCTTCATTCCCCTCCATGTTCATCAGTAACTTGCTCCTTATTAATTTTTTGGGACGAGCTGCAGCACCACAGCCCCATCATGGCTAAACCAGTGAGTGCTGCCAGCCTCAAGAGCCCAGGCTGCAGAGAGCTTTCGACAGATGAAATATAGAAGAAGGAAAAGAGCAAAACCCAACATTTTTATTATTATTATTTCTAATGGTCTCTGAGCTTTCAAGACCTAATTTTTTTTCTTCTCTTAAAAACTTTCCTTTACAGCAATGAGGAATGGGAATACGTATGTTAGGAAAAAAAGAAAAAGAGAGATTTGTTGATAAACACATGAATCCAGGAAATGGGGATTTAAGCCGTAATTTTGATGAAGTGGTGCTTACTGTACTTTGTGAAAATACTCCCTTTATAAATTGATATTAAACAAACAGCAGAAAACACTCATTTTTAAGCACCCTTTACATAATCAGTCAACTATTAAAAAGGGCGTAGGGCAAATGCAGACCAGTCCCATTGCCTAATTTTTTGACTGATCATTCCTGACAGCTGTGTGGGAATCTCTGGGCCTAAGGGGCAGGTTCACAAGAAAAGATCAAACACTGAAAGAACGGGGCCAGAACAGTGACTAAAGCTCAGTTTAGCAGGTTTGAGGGATTCCACTGGCAAAGCCACCCAAGAGAGAGGTGGAACTGTTTCAGAGGGCTCAAGGAATCACTTACTGGGCCCAACTGTGTCTGAGTTTCCTACCCAGGAGGTCTCTTAGACACTGAAATGGTTTTTCCAAGTAAAAGGTAGCTGGAGCACCAGGGCTTGAGTTGTTCAAAACCAGACAGGATCAGGCTCCTGGGAGAGCATGGCACCAGGAATAATTCTGTCAAGAGCCAACAAAATGAATGATCTAACAGGGCCCTTTTCCACTTCTGATTTTCAGCACACGAAACTTCGTGGCTTCTGCTGCTCCCACACCGTGACCAGGTGCTCCAGGGCTGAAAGAAGACCCTGTTAAGCCTGGCTTACAGTCAGGGCTTATCCCTGCAGCAATACTGGAACCAAACTGCAGGATGGTGGGTTGTTATGATTTCTTTGTCTGGATTGTTTAACTGAGATCAAAGCCTCACTGCAGTGAGCACCATGCCCCTGCACACTGAGGGACTGCCAGCCCCAGGCACCCAGGAGAGAAAGGAAAGAATAAAATTACTTCACTTGCAATGTATTCCTTGGAAGCCCTGAGAGAGAACCAAAGCCTTGGGAGACCCTGTCTGCCTCCTCCACCACCACCTCCCCCTGCACCACCATTCCACCAGAAGAGCTCCCTGGCTACGCTTTGCAGGCCTTGGCCCTGAGTTCTAATGCCACAAGCTCTGAGCAGTCACATCTCCACAGAGCTGTCTATACTGGCTCTTTTTAGGAACAATCTCTTTTCAGAAGTGTTATTTTTCTCTGAACAAGGACTTCAGGACATTTCCTGGTGGCTTTCAAGTGGCTTTCTCTACCACACACATGGATGTAAGTCCTGACAGCTCAATGCACCACATGTGTGATGTGTTCCCACAGGGAATCTGCCTCCATAGGATCTGCATCCCGGCAGGGCAGGTTTCATTCCAGCACAGCTGCCACCATGTGCTCCGGCAACCTCAGCTTCCTTTTCCCAGTGCCATGGCAGGACCCACAGCCCTCATGGAGCTTTGCTGGACACCCCAAGAGCACCCAGCACCCAAGTGCCATGGAGAGCTGGGCTGCTGGGACAGGCAAGCCCAGCTGAACATGTGCACCCAAACAACACACAAAAGAACAGCAGCTGCCTCCCAGCTGGAAAAGAGAGCTGAGAGTAGTTCAAATGAGCTTGCAATAAGTCTCTGAAGAGCTCAGTGCTTTCCAAGTGCTTCATGGACATCACCCTTGGCACTGTCTCACTGATCACAGTTGTGCAGACACACAGACAAAAAATTTTCTTAAAGGCTTTTCAATATTGAAGCCAAGCTTTTGGCTGCTTTTTAACAGGGCAGACAAAGTTGTTAGATATTTCAAGCAGAACACAGGTAACTGTTGGGCACAAAATGATAGGCAAATTTTTACACTTAAAAGAAAGCTGAAAACAAGATTAAACTTATACAATATACATACAGTGTTTTCCCGCCCACTCTTGGATGAAAGCTTAGAGCTTTTCTAAAGCTCCTTACCACACGGGTACTCCATATATCAACAAATAGGTTTGCAGACATCAAAGAGCTGCAAGGATTTGAAACATCTCAGAACCCGTGGGCAATAATTACATCCCGAAAGCATTCACCCACATTTACAGATAAGGAAATGAAGATAGAGAGGGCCATACACTTCCTCATTTACTCTGTCAAATGGAATTACAAGAGCAATGAATCTGGCTCAGAGAAGTTCAAATGATTTGTTTAAGGTCGCAGCAGAAAATCAAGGACTGAGCCAGAGCAGGAACTCAGGAGTTTCCAGTCCTATTTGTAATCCACTTGATCACCTTGACTTCGCAATTTGTCAGTGGGATGAATGCTCAGTGCTCCTGTCAGTGCTCACAAACCCCTTCTGACATGGATTTCTTTCCTTTGGAAGAGCTGGTGCTGGCACAGAGCAGAGAGCAGGCCCAGCAGTCCCCCAACCCCTGGCACAGCCGGCTCCATCCCATGCCTGTGTGTGAGTAAATCTCCTGTCCCCTTCACAGCTGGCACAGCTCCTGTCACCAGGGCCTGGCACTGCCTCATGCAGAAATGCATCTCCTCCAAAGATCACCTCCAAGGCAAGGCTGAGGTTCATCGTTAACTGTCCAGGCAAGTGACACTAACGATCCTACCCAATCAGCCGATGCCTAGAAAATGAGGGTACCAGTTTGACAGCTGTATTCCATGTCTGGTGATGCCCTCATTACAAATGCTGACTATTCAACCACTTTTTCCTGGCAATAAAACCTTGACACAAGCTTAGGAAATCTACTGTACTTGTGAGAAAAGTGAGGTAAGAATATGTTTCCATTTACTCTCTGAAAGAAAACAAAAACAAATGACCTGCTACTGAATGTTCTTTTTATTCAGAAAAATAAATCAGTGGCAGTGGCTCTAATTTATGTTTCGCTAACTTTTCCTTGAGATTATTTAAAAGAAAAAAATGGCTGTTTCTATGGTTAACTGGGAGAACATGAACGACTTTTTGGTCCTGTTTATTCTTGTTAGGGGCTATAAAATTCTGCTCCTTGCTGTGTTCCAGTCACTGTGAGCTCTTTCAAATTTCAGTGATATTCCATAAATTAAATTTTAAAGAATACAGCAAATTATTAGTGACAACTTCATGTTAGAAAAGAAGGGGCAGGGAGTTAAATTCATCTGGGCTTTTGACTCCTATTAAATCAATAGGCTTCCATTTCCCTTTTCAATTAAGGCAATGCCAGAATTATCTTTTTCTCTCTTTAAGAAAAAAATTAAAATCAGACATAAAAAATTGAAACAGGGGAGAGAAAGAGAAATAAAAGTCCATCCCATCCCGTTTCTGATGCAGTATGAGGAACAAATGGATACTGAGAGAGCAGCTGCAGGGTGTAAGTGCCTTTCCAGAGGAAACTTTGGGGAGGAAAAGGCAGAGGATTGGGGTGCTCCTGCAGGACAGGGGGAATGGAACTGCAGCTTAAGTCAGACCAAGAAAAGCAAAAGAGGGAAAAATTATATCCCAAACAAATAAAAGTTACACAGAAAATTAAGTAGGTTCTTCACTACTATAGATAGTGATAGGATAGAGAGGAATTGGCTTCAGACTAAAAGAGGAAAGATTTAGTTTAGATATAACGAAGAAATTCTTGGCTGTGAGGGTGAGGAGGCCCTGGCACAGGGTGCCCAGAGCAGCTGTGGCTACCCCTGGATCCCTGGCAGTGTCCAAGGCCAGGCTGGACATTGGGGCTTGGAGCAGCCTGGGACAGTGGGAGGTTGCATGGCAGGGGGGATGGTTTTAAGGTCCCTTCCAATCCAAACTATTCCATGATTCTCTAATTATGGAGCAAATGCCTCCCAGCTGAGGTTTGATGTGAGCCCCTGGCTCCCAGAGATCCCTCCTGCCATGTACAACCCCATGTGCTGGGACACAAGTAGCAAATATCCAACAAATATCTCAGAGTGGCAGTGGGAATCTGCCTTTCTTTGAATTTACTATAAATGTGTAACTGTTCCACCTTTGATGGAACTGGATGCCCCATTCCTTAGAGACTTTGCTCAAGCCTCCAGTTTATATTCTGTGCAAAAGCCTTTTTTCAGCCCTTTTTCATCTTTCTCTTTGTCCCTTCTCTATGGATAAGATCTAAAAATTTCTGAAGTTAGGAAAGACCTTTTGTGACTAACTATAGCCACTTCTTTTTAACATTTTTCTATTGATAAAAGATAAAATATTATGAATAAAATCTTTCAGTCTGAGAGCACTCTGGTAATAATAATTTAAGCAGCAGAATGAGTTCATTTTCAATAATATGCATATTTGTCTATTAGCCTTTTTTAGTTTTTTTTTTCACCTTCTGGCTTGGGTTTGGGTTTCTTTTTCAAGAACATAAATTAATATGCATGCAGCTATAGGAAAATAAATTCTGTGTTACGCAGCCTGCACATTTTGGATATTTAAAAGTGAGCAGTGTGAGCACAGCTCTCATCTCCAAAGCTCTGGCAGAGGCTGCTGTCCCATGCTTCCCTGCATTGCTGTGGGACTGAACAGTTCTACCTCTTGGTGTCACAAACGTGAGCAGCTCATCTGCACTTGCAGCTGAATATGGTGGGACTGAATTAGGCTGCAGAGATTCAGCAGGGCAAAGCATCTCTTTGCACAAACCTTTCATAAAGAAACTAGAAAATGGTTCTACTGCCTCAGGGGGCTCCAGGAGAGCTGGAGGGAGACTTTGGACAAAGGACACAGGGAATGGCTTCCCACTGCCAGAGGGCAGGGATAGATGGGATATCGGGAAGGAATTGTTCCCTGGGAGGGTGGGCAGGCCCTGGCACAGGGTGCCCAGAGCAGCTGTGGCTGCCCCTGGATCCCTGGCAGTGCCCAAGGCCAGGCTGGAGCAACCTGGGCTAGTGGAAGTTTTCCCATGGCAGGGGATGGGTTGAAATGAGCTTTAATGTCCCTTCCAACCCAAACCAGTCTGAGATTCCAAGATCTCAGCACAGTGCATGTGGTTTTCCCTCCCCAGCAGAGCCGGGTTGGCATCGAGGGGGACACAGAGCAGAACTGCAGCACAACCTCCCCAGCTGCTCACTCAGGGCACGGACTAAGGGGCACCTCCCATTGGAGAGAGAGTGAAACGTTCCTGATAACTTCATAAGTAATGTGAGTTTCCTAATCAGAGCAGCCTTGATAATGCTTGTACAAGAAGCTTTGTGATTTTAGGTCTAATACAGGGAGGTGTAGCCAGGCAGAAAGCAGGGCATGGCTTTGAAATGCTGCACTGGACCTGAGGGTGCAGAGGTTCAGTCCTTTGCCTTTTCAAAGGCTGTCTGGGAACTCTGGAAAATTATTTCATTTCCCAGGTATTCATTTTCCTTCTCAGCCTGGATTTATCGTGGACCTTTCGGCTGAGGTTGCTGTGTAGTGACACTCTCACCGAGCCTTGCCCTGTGCTGTGCTCAGGGCTCGGGCACCCCTGAGGCACAGGGTGTGATCCCAGCCCCTCAGGCCACAAGCAAGAAGCCGGCTTTTAGGATGTTTCCTTACAGCTAAATTGTGTGAGAGTCTCCACCAGAGCCCAAAGCAAGGCAGCAAGGCCTGTGTAGACAACCAAATCCACCAGGGTTGTGTTATATTTCTCTCATGAATATTTTGAATCGCTTTCTCATGTCTGTAGTGAGCCTGAAAATTATTCAGTGAAGTGTTTCTGCTATCAAGTGATTTTTAAAAAGTAGCCTAATTGTAAATTGCCCAGTAGAATCTGAAGGAAGCACCTCTGTGCACGAGGGCTTTGCAAAGACCTTTGCAGCAATTTATCCCCAATCCAAGTCTGTAGAGCCAAGCCCGGATTCCCACCAGGGGAAGCAAAGCTGCAGCTGCGACTGCAGCAGGATGTGGGCGTTGCCTTGCGCCAGGCCTCAAGTTAGCGCTTTGCCTTCTGACCCTAAAGTCAGTCACCTGCTGGCCTGCAGGAGTTGAAACGGAGTGATCTGAGCGCTGCGAACGCGAGAAAACCTCGGAGCAGGAGGTGGCTGATGGAGCAGAGGGGGCACCAGGAGCAGCCCAGGCTGGGATGAGCAGGGAGGGCTGAGCCTGTGCCCCAATGTCCACAGGAGCATGTGGGGAATGACGACTCGGTGATTTTACCTCAAAACTATGTGGACTTGGAAGCAATGTCATTTTCTTTCATGCATCTTTTATCTGAGAGCTGGCACGTTGTGTTGTGCATAGAAATTAAGAAGATGACTTGGGGCTCTCTTCTGTCGTCACTTACATGGTGTGTAACTCAATATTTTGTTTATTTATGGGAAAATTCTTTTCTGCAGCTCCACAAAGATTGTGTGAGAGTGAAGGAGGCACGAGGAAGGAGAGGGCTGGCCCTCTCCACCCCAGAGTGAGAGCACTGAAAAAATAAAACCTGGCACCCAGGCTGCAGCTGACTGAAAGCATCTTTCAGTTGTGCATTAAAGCCAACGAATCCCTGGCCTCATCTCCCCCAGCCTGCCCTCGGCATGAGCCAGCTTGCCAAAGAGTGGGGCCATAGGAAAATAAACTTTGTGTGTGAATAACTCTGATCTATCAGCTCAGAAGCCAATCGCCAGTAAATTGTCTCGTATCTGATGATTGCAACACATCTCTCCTGTCCCCTCTTGGCTTTAAGTGGTCCCTTGTAAAAACTAGAGAAGATGTCCAAGTGTCTGGCTGGGTACAAAAGGTTAAAACCCATCATTTTCGCCCTCCACTTGTACATCCAAGTGCAGCTGAGAGCAGCCCAGAGCTCCATGACTGCAGCATTTTCGTGGTGTTTGGATTATCTTGCTCTAACGTGTCCTTTCTCCTCTGCAGCTGAGAGCGTCCTGTCTCTCTCTGGGTAAATTCCTGTCATGAGGACGAGCTCTACACTCAACATTTCAGGGAAGAAAAGTGTAGTTAAGGATGCCAAGTTATTCCAGGTGGTTAGATTGTATTTCTAGGCACAAGGCTGGGCTGGCTGATGGTCCTTGACTGTCACAGCCAGGCTAGTAGTGACAGAGGCACTCTGCAATTCCTGCCTCATTTCTGTCACTGCTTGGAATGTTGGAGGGTTCCCACATAACCTGGGGGGGATGAAATGCTTTGGTTTGGTGAAAGGGCTGATACAGGAAAGTCACAAAATCTTGAGCTGAGAAAGGAATATTGACTCTACAAAGAAAGAAAAATATTTATTTAAGAAAACCACTGCCTAGAATTCCCTTGTCTGAGAGAAGCTTAGGGAATTTGGCCTGAGGGGGTCAAAACCATCAAGAAAAGCAGGACATGGACAGAACAAGGACAAAGAAGTCCCTTCCTAAGTCAGTCTTGGTCAACCTGCCCATGCTGCCTTTACTCATAGGGGACTATCACAAGCCATCAGCCACCAGAAATACACTGTCAAACCCACAGCAAGGTTTTATGAGAAACAAGTTTTCATTTCTACCCAGCCCAAGCCTACAAACCCTGAGGAGAGGAGTTATTTTTAAAGTTAAATGCCTAAACTAACCAGGTGTTTCAAGGAAGCCAGGGTAGCTTGAGGTATGGGAAAATGCAAAGGTGCAGGTGACTTGCTGAAGGTGCTGGAAAGAGTAGAGGTGACTTTCCACAAATTCTGTTGGGGATTTTAGTCTCTGCAATGATTTGGAGTTGGTTATTTTTCCTGCAGATCCCCAATAAATATCTGAGTTTTCCAACACCAAGTCAGCTCCTGTGCTTGCAAAGGGCACAGGTCTGCTGATGTCAGTCTTTTAATTCAAAGAGAGTCTTGAGTTTAGCAAAGTATCCTTCAGTGGTGTTAATTATTTATGTATTTGAAACTTACCTTTACACCAAGGAAAGGTTTGTGAAGTAGATTGGATTCATACGTCAGCTTTCCAGAAACAAATGGGCATGGCCAACCTCCCTTTTTTTGGGGTGACTAGTTGGGTGATCTTCCACAAATGTTTATGTTCTTCCGCTTTCATTTTTGTAACAAAGAATTTGTCTCCCCCTTGAGCTCTCCCAATACTCTTCCCCTCCCCCTGTATTTATCACATGTGCAGGGCGTGTGTAGTAAGTTTTCAGGAGTCAACAGCCTTCTACAGTTTTCCTTGTTCATACACGAACCCATGGAATACTGAACTCCTTTTTTCATCTCCAAAACAGTACCTAGCAGTGCTAACCCCAATGCACTGGTCTGGAAGTGCTGCTAACACATCCCGTGGGAGCTCTGGACGAGTCCCTTGCGCTGTCTTTTCCAGTGGGATCTGTGCAGGCACGTCCCTTGTCCCACAAAGGCCCCATATCCAAGGCAGGGCCGTGGAGTGCACTGCAGGGGATGGAGCTGTCAGACCCCAAAAGGATGCAGATGCTCAAGGCTTGGAGGCACAGGGTTGGCACACCTCCAGGTGCCCAGGTTCTCTCTCCTGGCAGCCCTGGGGATAAAGAAGATCAGCTGAGATCCCTCCCTGAGTCTGCATTCCTTGCCTTATCCCCAGTCCTGGCTTGCTCCTGCTATGGAGCCTGCACGGGGCAAGACTGCACAGGTTCAACATCCTGATCAGAGTGAGAGAAAGTTCTTCACATGAGTGAGAGTGCTGAGATCATTCCCCTTCTGGAAAAGCTCCTTCCCAGAGATCCAAGTGAGGCAGGGCTCTGGAGGGAGAGCCACGGAGCTGCGGGTCCCAGCCCTGAGAGGTCCTGCTGGCTTTCCCCCCAAGGGAAGCTCCCCCAGCTCCCCCAGTGCCAAGGCACATCTTTGAACAAGCTGATGGTTGTGTTTCTCCCCTTCTCCCCCACTCCACAATTTTCAGAGCAGAAAAAAATTCCCTATTCTTATTTATTTTTGTGGGGGAGCAGCTGGGACTGTATTGGGAGTAGTTGCAAAAAATCCTCTGGGGGGTCTGGGTACAGCATTTGGGGGCCTGACAGGCACGGACACACCTGTGGGACTGTCTCAGATCAGCCACAGCACTCACCAAAACTCATGTGATAAAGAGCAGCGCTTGGGTTTCCCAACTAATTTGTCTGCTGTTGGCTGTTTACTCAGGAATCCGCTCTCAAACCCTATGCGGTAGCACATAATTGACTGAAGAACCAGAATGTAACCAGAAGATGAATCAGGAGGAATTATTTTCCAAACCCACCACTTAACTGCAAGGCAGTGGCAATCCACAGTGGCCCTTTTCATCTGCTTATCTTCATTAAGGCATTAAAGATCGTCTGCTCTGCCAGGCTCCTCCCAACCCACATTCAAAAACAGCCTCACTCTTTCCCGCCTTTTTTCTTCAAAGAAATATAGTTTTCTACTCCTATGTTAATCTCTCAATAGAGAAAGTAAATAATTAATTAATGCCAGTGAATACAGGGCCCAATGTGTTGAAGGTGAGGAAAGGGCCAGACAGGAGTGGGTTGCAATTTTAGTTGATCCTAAGCTTATCTTAGCACAGTGTCACTTCTTTAAATGAAGTTACTCTGTTCTCTTCTACCTAAAACCCCTTCTCTTGGCTGTGCTGTCCCAAGGCATGGAGCACCTTCACTGCAGAGACAGTTGCTGGGAGCTGCCTGTGCCTGCCAGTGTGGGAATTCCCAAGTGCTGGGGCATCCCTGGTTTGGGAGAAAGGACAAAATATTCATGCTCCGGAAAAAATTCTTACAGCTCTTGGCATTTTTGGTAGCCAGAAGAATATGAAAATAATGATCTTTAGCATAGGCAAAGGTAATCAATGTGGATGCTATTTTTTTTCTCTTAGATGGGAAATATGTGCAAAATTTATGTCTTAAATCACGAATTATTGTGAAAATGAGTGTGTTGACTTAGTTGTATTTAAAGTGGGTTGGTTCAGATTAACTCTATCTAAGGTGAGACTTTTAAATTATCTTCATGTGCTTCCTGTCACTCTTGTTTTCCTGGGTAAATAATTATGGGTGACTCATCAACACCACAAGCATTGTCAAAGACAAATATAATTTCTTTTTAAATCATGAATCCATTTTCTTTACCTTGAATTGCTTTAATATTTTCTCACTAGTTCTTCTGGCCTAGTCTCCAAGTGTCCCATGGGCCAGCTCCATGTGTGTGCTGTCTGCCAGAGACACCTCTCTTATCAGAGTCGAGAAACCACATTTGAATTTACTCCCTGTTCACACCATCACTTGAATTCTGCCGTGAATCCATTCCAAACAGTCATAGGTAAATCTGTGCAAAATTGTGGGGAAAAAAATCAGATGTTTTGAATCCAGAATTAAAGTTAATATTCAATCGTACTGTTATGATAAATACATCCTCAAACTCCAAATAGTTTATGGAGGCTCAATTGCTATGATTCATCCACTTCTAGGAGCTGTATTTCTATTCAGTTTCTGTAAGTCTGTCTCAGATTTTGTACCAAAATTCAGCCAGCATTTCACTGTGAATGTATCCCCTCTCCTGACAATATGATATTTTTGTCAGCAAAGGGAATGGGAGTAGAAAACTCTGTGGAACTGAAAGACTCTTGGGTTTTCCTGAGCTGCTCAGAGAAGAATTTACCATTTGCCAAGTAGTAAACCCCGTTTGCTGCTCTGCTGCCATCTGCCTTCATTACTCCAGCCCTTCAATGAGACTTACACTGTGACACTGTGGCAGCCACTTTATTGGTGCCTTCAAATCATGCTTCATTTAGTCCTAGTTTTTAACAGAGACCGACAACTTTCAGCTTTGCTGTACTGGAGTACTTCTGGATGCCGGAGATTTAGCATTTTTCTGCAGATCTTGCTTCATTTTCCCATCTTTAAACTTTGTTTTAAGCTGCGTAGCACCTCTGGTTCCTTAATGTAAATCCCCCCGCTGCTGACTTCCCGAGTCTGGACAGCAAGTGAAAAACAGCCCCCAGAGGTGTGAATTGCCCCTTATTTTCACAGACTGTCACATTCAGGGTCTACGTGTGAGCCCTTGAAGGCTCAGCACCAGCCGCTGCTGCCACAGGATGTCTGGCAAATGCACACCTTGTCCAGCCTCAGGTGGGCATTCCCTACGTCCCTTCCACAGGAATGGGCATTCCAGAGGCAGCTGTGGCTGCTGCCGTGGGCCAGCAGCAGGACGGGCAGGAGGAGCAGTGGGCCATGGTCCATAGCAGCCAGGAGGGTATTCTCTCTGAACTGCACATGATGTCTTTGCAAGCTCTCTCCAGCAATTCCTCTTGGAAAATATCCCTTCAAACCATTTTCCTGGATTCCTTAGGGATGTTGCTAAAATTGTTGAGAAATTTTCACTCGGCTGCATCCAATATTAAGAACCTTAACAAACTGTGGAATAATTTTCCCTCCCAGGTAGAGAGTGCAGAGGACTCTCAGGCATATTTTCATCTCCTTTTCTGTAGGAATACAGACACTGATCCACGTTTGTGCAGAGCCATCTATTTAAAACAGGCCCAAAGGACTTTGGGACATGTAGGAAAGAATAAACTCTTCTGAATAATGCCAGAAGGACAAATCACAGGCTCCTCTTTCTCTTATGCTCCATTTGGTCCTGTCTTGCTGTATACCCACACTCATTTTGCTTTCTTGCCAGCTGCCAAATGAGAGCAAGTTATTTTACCAACTGTAAATACCCTAAAACTAATTTTTATTTATCAAGAAAAATCCCAATTATCACACTGAAAATCCCAGTAGATTTTGAGGTCTTTCCACTGCTTCCATTTTCATCATCCCAGACACCTCTCAGGAATTTCTGACTTGCTGCTTTTGCCCTCCTCTTATCAGAGTGACCGAATCAGCCCAGAGCAGCTGTCCCCACAGCTTGGGGCAGGGGATTCCACATGGCACCATGGGTTCTGTGCTGTTCCCTCACACACGTGTACTTGGTGCTCCCCCTGCCTCCTCATGCGTGGAGAGAAAGGAGGGACCTGCAGGAGAGGGATGAGCTGCCAGGGCTTCCCCTCCCAGCAGGTCCACTGTTGGGGAGCAGAGCCCACCAGCATCAGGAGTGCACAGTTTTAGCCTTTATAATTTTGCAGGAATTCTCTGGAGTCCTGACCTCAAGTACCATTCCTTGGGAATCATCAGGCTCTTGCAGATGCTTGGGTAGCCAAAAGTTTCTGGTCCCTTGTGTGGATGGGTCCCACAGAAGCACTATCTCATTTTCATTCTCAGAACATGTGTTGTTATTATTTGTAGTAGTTAAAGGGCAGAAAGATCATGGCCTGGTTCCTGTAAACCTGGCTGGACCTGCCAGTCTGGCAGTGAAGAAATTGTCTCTTGATGTGGAGTCTTTTTCAGACAATACAGGAACAATCAGGTCCTTTTCACAGCTTCTCTGGCTTCACACGGAGCATCAAAGCTCAGGGAGAGGTGGCAGAATGTGTCAGGTGTGGGATGCCACAGTGACATTTCCAGCTGGAACTGCCGTGTGTTCCTGAAATTGGTTTCTTAGGAGTTGGTGGGTTGTGTAATTCATTCCTTCTTTTTCCTTGATGGTTATTATGGTCTCTGTTCTGTGTTTATAATGACGTGTGTTTACTAATAGTGTGGTGGCATCCACTGCCAAGCTGCTTCTGCTAACAATAAAACAAGGGAAAAGTGATATTTATGAAGGCTCAGGGGCTGGCTGGGATGCAGAGCTTGATTTTTATTGTAGCTGACTGCAAACTTCTCAGACACGAGAATCTGTCTCTCATTGTGGAGAGCTGGTTTTCATTTCAATCTGGGTCCCATTATTGGGGTTTGGTTTGCATTCTGTAAAGTTGGCCATGTGCGGATTCACACAAACAAATATGGAATTTATGTCTGTAGCTTTCACTTGTGGGATTTAAACCTCCACCTATTTGAAATGTCTCTGGAAGGGGATAAGAGGAACTGCAATGTTCCTCTTTCTAATGGAAGGATGTGTTGTGTAGCAACAAGCAGGCCAATAAAAATAGTTTGAATTAATTTCCACCCTCTCCTGAGCCACCAGGGCACGAGAGAGCTGTGTTGGGAAAGGGAACCACAGCAGATGTCATTTGCCACTTGCTGCCTGTCTCCTGTGGCTGTGCACAGGGACCCGTGTCCAAGATTCCTCAGCCCAACACATTTCTCCAGCACCAGCTACTACTTGGAGACACCTTCGTGTCATCTGCTGAGGTTTTCAGGCTCAAGGTGTTTCATGTTTGGAGAGCCTTTGCAGTGGTTCCCTGTCAATGTAAGAGAAAAGACAAATTCCCAGAAAAGCTCTTGGTTTCTGGGAGCAAACCAATTCCACTTAAACAAAGATTTTTGCCCTGGAGGACAGAGATGGGATATTGGAATCCAAGCTGTGCATGAGAATGTTGGGGTAGGGGCTTCTTTTCAGGAAGTGTTTCCAAGAATAGCTATGTGTCTGTGGGCAGTTGCCTTCCCTTGAAGGAATCTGTTATGCCAAGGAGGTGACTTGGCAGAGCCAGAGCATTTCTAGGCAGGGTGCCCAAGGGGAGGCAGTTGGCACTGTCTGCCTCCGAGCCAGGGCTCTTCCTGACGTGGCAGCAGGGACAAGTGGAGCTCTGCTGCACCCAAAGGGTCTCATTCTGTCCTTCCTGCCCATGAGTGGGGCTCGCTTGTCCTCGGAGACTTCCAGCCTGTTTCCTCAGTGCTGATGCAGAGCTTGGTTCATTGCCAGACTCAATCCTACAGCTCTCATTCACCTCTCAGCTATCACTAATAATGTCTCCTTCTATTTTTTTTTTTCAAATTACACACAGACAGGAGTTGTGTAACTCCTGTCTTCAGCTTTTTCGTTCCCCCTGTGACTGTAATCCAAAATACTCACAGAACAAATGGCAACTTGACCTTTTTGCTGACCAAACAGGGGTGTGAAGGGGGCAGCCTAGAAAAGTACCTTTTTCTCTGAAGGAAAAAGTATTTTCATTAAACTTTGTGGTAATAGGGTTTCAGGTGTAAAGTCTCCTGCTTCAATATCTACTGTCCCATGTCAGACATGAGCTATATCTATATCTTGTCCTACCAGTTAATCCACATATTCAAGTGATGGAAACCAATTTCTTCATGCTGAAAGTTATGCCAATTATATATGATTCAGTTATGAGTTTATTACCCAGAGTCTCATCTCTGGGGGGAAGGGGAGATGGTATTTTAGGAGTTGGTTGCCCTGCAATGCAAGAGTGCTACCAGTGCACCTCATGCCCAGGAAAGTTTTAATAGCTTGATGAGTTTAAGCTGACTCCTGAGAACGTGACTGTGCAACTCTACAGCCTGTAGCCCAAGTTATTACAGGAACATGTGAAAATCATCCATCTGATTTGTCCTTTTCCAGCTCTACATTTTCTCAATTACATGGATGCAGAATATGTGCTCTACTTTCAGTTCCCAGACATCGAACCCCACTTCATAACCACATGGAATAAGTGAAATATGAAGTACGTCTGTGTTTTAAAAGTTTCCTGGTTTTCTTACCTGGATCCACAGTTTATATACACATAGGATTATTAAAAGCCTTATTAAAATAATAAAAAATTAACAGGAAAACCTTTCTATTTAGGGAAGAAAATCGTGACTCAGCCCCAGAACAGATCAAACTTATGGTTTATGAAAGGCAGAAAAATGAGTGTCAAAATTGGTTCAGAGGTGGCAGCAGCCCTGAATTTTGAATGTTCACTGTGGTGAATCGTTCTTCCCATGGTTACACTGAACCAAACAATCACAGCTTTGGTTGTCATTTGTGCTCAGACTTCGAGGAGAACTCTGCTGGAGAAGGATGGATGTTTTTGCAGTGTTAAAGGCAGTTCTGCTTATGGCCCTGAACTTTGTTTTGCTTCTCAAACGAGCTTTATGTTTTTACTGAATGCAGAATATTTTTAATATTAGCATAAGAGTTAAAATGCTATGCAAGTTCTAGGTCCTTTGGTGACAGTGGAGGGAGGCATTGCCACACCTGGAGCCTGACACTTTGCTTGTTCCTGTTGTATAAACTGATCAAAGTATGAGCTGCTTCCAACAAATGCAGCTTCTTCAGCAGCAGCACCCACCACACCCACCAAAACTGTCCCTTAGATGTGTTCATTACCTCTGGCTTTGCCTGTATGTTGGATTCAGAGATAAGAGAACGGGAAATGGCCCTAAGATGAAGCAGGGTAGATTTAGATTGGATATATGGAATAAATCCTTCCCCGTCAGGCTGGGCAGGTCCTGGCAGAGGGTGCCCAGAGAAGCTGTGGCTCCCCCTGGATCCTTGGCAGTGCCCAAGGCCAGGCTGAACAGGGCTTGGAGCAGCCTGGGATACTGATGCCATGATCTTTAATGTCCCTTCCAGCCCCACCCCTCTGGGGTTCTGTGGTTCTGTGTTCTGAGCCATCAGGTGAGAGGTTTTCTCTGAGTAGGGGTCACACCTGCCCTCCTTCCCCTGCCTGTCCCCTTGCTGCTTCATGACCCCCTTGCTGTGAAGCCTTTCCTGTCATATTCCACAAGAGCTCCTCCCCAGGGCTGTGGCTCAGCCCCTCAGGGCTGTTGGCATCTCCTGCTGGCAGCCAGAGGAGGCTGAAGGAGGGGAAGGATCCTGCAGACTCCTCTGCAACAAAGCCACAGAGGAGAGAGTTCACAGGAGGGGCTGCATTCTGTGTTTGGAAAAAAAAAAATTAAACCTTAGCTTGCTGCTGGTAATTTATCACACCCAGACCATGCTCTTACTGCAGGACTTCATAAATAATATTTCATTTAAGGTTTCCATGGATTGAGTAAGGAATTTTAAGGACCAGACTGAAGGAAGCATATTCTTATCATCACTGTCTTTGATTTAGTGCTCTTTGTAAACCAGTAGGAGGTGGTGGGTTCAGGAGGTGGTGGATTAATAAATACAGCACATTGAACTGGGCTGTGTTTAAACCCCAGATTTTTTAGTGTTTTAGCTCCAACACCTTGGGACGCTCTGAGGGCTCAGTTTTCAGGAACACAGGCAACGCTTCTGCATGAGAATGTAACTTAAAGTCAGATCTCTACTGATAGAAATTCTTGTGGTGGAAGAGAGATTTACCTCAGGGGATAGTCTGGGTTTTGGGAAGTAAATGGCAGCACCTACAACTCCTAAGCTTTCCTAAAGTGATGGGGGAGAGCTTCAGCTGGGAGAGGGGAGACAATTCAGGTGGAGTCAGGAGGGCCACGGGCACTCACAAAAGCTGAGGATTTGTGTCAAACTCCTCTTCCAAGTTTTCCATTGTGCAGCATTTTTTGCTCCAGGAACTATCAGGGTAACTCCAGCTCCAGCTGCTGAGGAACTTCATGCAAGATACTCAGTAAAACTCTTCAGGTCGTGTTGTCACAAGAGTTTTTCACTCCCACAGCTGATCGGGTGATGAGCTTTTTTCCCTGGGCATCCTCAGGAGCATGGGCTACCCTGGCCAGCCTGGGAACAAGGACTTGGCCCATGTTCAGGTGGAGAGGGTCACCTACAGAATCCACAGCAGTGCTGATGGCCTTGTCTGCATTCTCTGCTGCAGTGGCTGCTCCAGTACTGGGGGGGTCAGATCCCTCTGACAGCCTCATGGACCTTTTCTGCCAATGCTGTGTGAGCACATGGTGAATAAAAGCACATTCCTATGTCTCACTGGGAATTATTTTTCTGAGAGGATTTATACCACGTTTGGAATTCTGCATATGTTGGTTACTTGTGATTAATGCAAATGAGGGCTCGTTGCTCCCAGGCTGGATAAAGCATAATTGTTATAACCAAGAGAATTGGGAGAAGGCACTGGGAAAAAAGTAGGCTGTCTTTCCTAGAGGGATCCAGGAAAATTAGACTAATAACAGAAGGTGTGTTGGCTGGAGAAAAGCTTTAAATAAAATTTGTGGGTTTTGCTTTCACGCAATGTAACTGCATGTACATACATGGCTGTGTTGGGAAAGCTCTGGATAAATTCTGTCTGCAGTGGTTTTCTCTGTGTCAGAGTCTGGCAGCAGGTTTGGTGCAACCTGGTGTTGCATCTCATGTTGCATTTTTCCTGTGAACATTCATGCATTAAACTCAAATATGCTTTTAATGAGTATTTGAGTGAATATAAAATAAAACCCAAGAGTAGCATAAGCACAATCAAAATGAATTTGTAAATTGGGAAGAGGAGGGGGAAGGGGAGAAACCAATGTTTGCAGTTCTTGCCATGGCTGTCAGATGTTCATTTTGGTGACATATGTGAAATGTAGTGGCAACCTGCATCTAAATGCATCCAAATCAGCAGGGCAGCCCTGGCTGAGTGCCACGCACTGCTGGGCTGCAGAGGCCCGGCTGCACATCTGTGTCACAGCCCTGGGGACAGCAGGACGAGCTGCCAGCTCTGCACATGGGCACTGGCGTCCCTCTCCCAGCCTGGGGGGTACCTGGGACACTGCAACACTACAGGTTTTTCCTAATAATCTACTGCCTGCATGGAGCTCTGGCATGAGGCAGCATGGGATGGTTCGTGTGACCCTGAGCAAGCTGGCATTTTTAAGAGCATCATCAATTCTCAGCAGCATTTTTAAAAATATCCTTTTACTCTGTTATATGCCATTTGTTAATGGTACACCTTCCAAGGGACTGACAGGAAACCCTGGATAGAGCATCCCTGCAATTGCTGGGATTTGGTGCTGCTCAGCAGCGCAGTCTTGGTGCAGTTCCACGCAGAGTTTGTTCTAAGAACCATTTGGCAGCGCCGGCTGTGACTTTCAGGAAGCAGGTCCCACTGGCTCTGCAGACAGTTGCCAGTCCAGAGAGTTACAGCCTTGGGGCTCTTCTGCCAAGCTGCTGAATCTCTCTTGTGCTCTTCCTCTTCCTCATTGTAGTTCTGAAAACAAAAATTATTAGGATTTGCATTTATAGCAGAGCCTCCCGCCCAAACCAAAGCGAGGATTCCCTTCTTGCTGGTCACTGGAAATGCCTGGTGCTCAGCCCAGGGAGACTCCTCAGAGGGGCTGTGTGGAGGGGCAGCATTCCCACATCCACCACTGACCCTTCCAGGGGTTACAGGTGGAAAGAGTCACCATGTCACCTCCAAAACACTTCAGAACTTACGGAGTTCTGCCCTGGACAAGGTCATTCTTGCCTATGGATTTCTCTCAGATTAAATTTCCTCCGCTGTTTTCACAGCTAAATGTTAACACAATAGGCACAAACATGGGAAAAGATGTTATTCTCTTGTCTTGAAAAATTCTGACTTGTGTGTTCATGGGGACAAGGCAAGTCAGACTAGAAGTGTGCTTCCTCTCTGCCTTGCCAAAAATATTCCTGAAGGAGGGACAGTCACAGCTGCTTCCCAGAGACCTGTGTCTGAAGAGCTGGCATTCCCTTGGCAGGGAAATGGCATTTCAGGAGGTGGATGGCTTCCACAGAAACCCAGGAATCAAATCGGGGTTGCTTCAAATGCAGTATAAAATAAATTAACTCTGAGGGTGAATAAGCTGAGATGATGGATGGTTGAGCTGGATTTATGGTTGTGGTGAAAATTTGTTTTCATGCAGGGGGTGCCTGTTGAAGAACTTGCTGTAATTACAAGGGGGAGTAATCAGCAGGGAGGAAGAGATTTGGTCAGTGCAGAAGAACCTACCAAGAGTGGGCAAAGGACTTCTGGGATAATGGAAATATTTCCTTCCCTTTGTAGCCTTCCCAGAACTGAAACCACTCCTTGGGTAGTGCCTCTTTTAGTGTGGTGAGAGTCTTCCTTTCCACCCAGAAACTGGGCTGGAGGTGTGTGTTTCCGTGATGTTGTAGGAATGGTAAGTCGGGAGTTTCTGTTTGGTTTATATTCATGGAGAGTGGGGGAGGAGCTGGCAGGAGCAAGGATGGAGAAGGTGGGAAGCCATTTTGCCTTTCTCATAGCATTGCTAGGAACAGGAAATGTGCCCAGGACCTGGAGATGTAAATGGTCAGGACTTCCTTGGAAGTTCCTGACGTCCTGTATCTTGGTAGGTAAAGCCCAGCAGCACAAGATGTAGAAGCACTGAACTATAGAATTGTTGAGGTTGAAGTAGAGCTCCAAGGCCATCGAGTCCAAGCTGTGCCCAATGCCCACCTTGTCCCCAGCCCAGAGCACTGAGTGCCACCTCCAGCCCTTCCTTGGACACCTCCAGGGATGGGGGCTCCAAACCTCCCTGGGCAGCCCCTGCCAAGGCCTGAGCACCCTTTCCATGCAGAAAGGGTAAAAGCACCATGTAGAAATTCTCTTCTCAAGATGTTCCACGTCCTGTGGCACGGGAGACCTCAGAGCTTTCACCAGGCATTTCTGTTTGGTATTTTCTGTCTCCCTCAAAAGCAGCCTTTAAAAGCAAACTGGACCCTTTGGTAATTTAAACGAGACCTGGTCCACACTTTGTGTTCCTGTGACAGGAGCGCTGTTACCATTCCCAATGCTCTGCTATTGAATTCACAGGAAATTTGGAGCCTGTTGCTTTGTGCCCACCCCTCATCTGTCTTTACTCATCCATGTCCCCATCAGTGCTGAAAGGCAAAGAGCAGGAGAACAGCTTTGATGAATGCAGGTGCTCCCTGAAACTCACAGGAGAGGGGCATTGATCTGTGGCAAACCAAGGAACACAAGAGCATGAGGATTCCACCCTGGAGGAGACCCGAGGGTCTGCCCAGTTCCTATCTCTAGCAGAGGAGGATGAACATTTCAAGTTCATTTCTTTTCACAAATAAGACATTCAGCCAACACTTTTTTTTTTGTTTTATAATTCTTGAAGAATGCTTCCAAACTGCCACCCAATGCCAAAGTAAGCAGAGCAGTGTTTTCCATCAATCTGCAGGACATCTGATGGAGTTCACTGGGACTATCTACCTGTCCAAATTAACAGGCATAACACTTTCCAGGACTGCAGCCTCCAGAAAAGTTCATGCTCCACAACTACAGAGATATATGAGGACTGGGAGGGAATTTTGACTTCTTTACTGTTACTATTTTAGAACTACCTGGAGAATCGATTTAATAAATGTCTCCAAACTTGCCTCTGCCCCTAGTCAGAGGGTACTTGAACTCCCAAGCCTGAAGTCCTGCTGTAATTCTGCAAACTCTGTGGTGAGGTGAAGTTGCTTCTGAGATGTGTCCTCTTCAGATGTGCAGGCTCAGCAAGGCAGAGGGGGACACACCAGAACATTTCTTAGTAAGAGATTGTCTCCTGCTGCAGATCCTTCTGCCTCAGGCATGAAAATGGTATAAAAATGCCACTTTCCCAACTGGCACGGAGGGTAGGGGTTTGAGTTTGCATGTGCTGGGAGACATGGGAGCACCACATGATGAAAATCCAAGTAACTCCTTGAGGGTTCCAGGCTGGGCAGTGAAGGAGCCTGGATGAGAGCAGTGTTTGCCTCTTCTGCCTGTGTCTCTCCAGAGTATCTTGTTAACAACTTCATGGGTTCACCTTCATGGGACCAAGAACCAAATCACTTTCTGGGTGGATCTCCTGGTCCTCCATAAATTACCTTTAAATCATGCAAACTTTGGGCATAACAAAAATAACATTATAACCTACGATGTATTCAGAGAGCCTTTTGGCCCCTCAGGCCTCCTCCGTGTCTCGCAGAGGGACAGCAGAGGTTATATTTTTTGGAGGGATGACTCATACTCTTGCCATGGGCGGAGAACCAACTATTCCATCAACTAAGATCCCCTGTAAGCTGTCCAAGCATAAAAATTGGCTTCAACTATAAAGGTAGCTGGTAGCCTGCCTTCTCTTGGAGGTAAGAGGAGTTGGAGAGCTGCCACTGTGGGAGTGTGCTTCAAAAATAGGGACAGAAATGAGGAAAATGTTAAAACAGGGAGTAAATGCCAGTTGAGGCTGTTATAAATAACTCTGAGGGCTCACCAGCGCAGGGCTCAGAGCTAACCTCGAGCAGCAGATCTCTTGGTAGCCCACAAAAGGTGGGCTGGGCAGCCAGCTCTGCAGGAGAGTTTGCTAAAAACTGTATTGTTAACATTCAATTCAATATCAGATTATTGTCAAATAGAGAAATTTATATTTAACAAGCAATTTAATAACATGGCTGTATCTCAGTTTGGCTTGTGAGAGAAGTGGGAATTGCTTCCTCTGTCTAATCTCAGGGTTTGCTTTGTTTCACATACCTTCCTGAGATGCTGTGAGCCTTCAACCACTCACACTTCAACCACTTCATAATGTGTGATAATTTCCTTCTTACAGGAACATTTAAGGAGTGGGTCCCATGGCACTGGCTTGTGAACAGAGTCCTCTGCTGAGCTTTACAAGGGGGAGAGCTGAGGCACAGCAGGGCTGTGGGAGAAGAGGTGAAATAACCGTCAGCACCAGCTCCTTAGAAACTGGGGGCAAAGGTTTTTAATTTCAGTTTCTGAGGCTGCATCTCCTCTGTCTGGAACACAGAGAGGAAATGCTCGGATCAGTCCCACACCTGCACATTGATGTCCCTTAAGGAATCCTTCCCTGGGAGGGTGGGGAGGCCCTGGCACAGGGTGCCCAGAGAAGTTGTGGCTGCCCCTGGATCCCTGGCAGTGCCCAAGGCCAGGCTGGACATTGGGGCTTGGAGCAGCCTGGGACAGTGGAAGGTGTCCCTGCCATGGCAGGGGATGGGACTGGATGGACTTTGAGGTCCCTTCCCACCCAAACCATTCTGGATTCTCTGTCCCAGCACAGGCAGCTGGAGCCATCTGCCTCCAGTATCTTCAGTTTTCTGCTGGTGAGGTTGGGTTCACTGGAGTCTGAACAGCATTTCAGCCCTGATTTAGTAGAAAACATCACTGGTGGGATCCCCTGAGCTGTGTTTGTGATGTGGGATTTGCATGGGGCTGGACCCACTGGTCTTTGCTGTGGGCAGGGTTTTTGCAGTGCCTGACATGGATGAACTTGGCTCATTCCTTCAAACACCTTTAGGAAGGCACAGGACCTGTTCTTTTACGTAAAAAATATCATTTGGGGGTTGTTTCCATCATAATTGGCTTCTAGAACCAATTATCTTATAAGTTCTCTTTTTAAAGGTCATAATGAATTTTCTGCCTTTTTTTACATTCAGTCGTGTTTCAGCCCTGAGTTTTTCTCAGCTTTTAGTCATTTTTGTAGCTTTAACCTTCCACCTGCCTCGTTTACTTCAAGGCGTGCTGCAAATGTCCCAGCTGTAATGACTTTACCAGGATGCCCCCCCTGTAAGAGCAGTCTGCAGCAGTTAGACACCCATAGACCAGGTTTTAATCAGCCTTGACTGAAGACTAAAAATGATTCACTCCTGTCAGCATTGGGCAACACAACAAACAGTTCTCCAGCAAATCACTTAAGCAGAAATATGTTGGCATGTTTCTATAGCAACTAAGGAAAAATATTTCACACAAAAGTCCATCTGCTGCAACAGAGAGGGAGATCTGGCCAAGGATCCCGTTAGAAATTAATCTTAATTTGCAAATTTTATTTTTTAGAAACCTCACATAACCACTTGCACAAAAAGACAGAAGGTAAGTGAGAGGCAAAAAAATTTGATTTTTTTGATAGATGCTGTCAATTAATCACCAAGTTGTCAATTAATCACCACGCTGACCTTTAATTTGGGAAGCAGTGATTGTCTGAGGCTGAAAAACCCCAGTGCCTTGGAGAGGTTCATCTCTAGGGCTGTTTACCCACCAGGCTACATCACACCATCTTGTACTCAGAGTATTTGGAAACACATGGGATTTTTTTGAGAGAGCCTGGTAGCAAGCATCCAATTTTTTTTTTTTTAATCATTTTGCTTTGGTTTACTTGTAAAGAGTTACTCAAATTTATTCAGCCATATAAAATGCTTTGTAGAAGCCATCAAAGTGAGGAGAGGGGGGAAAAACCAATGCGATAATTTGGACAGCAATACATTTTATTTTATGTGATGTCAACACTTCAAAGCCTATTGGAGCCATGCTCAGGAGATCTGAAACATTTTACGGGGTGCTTGGTGTCTGTGCTGCAAACCATCTCCAACTCTGGGATCTCTTGCACAACATCCACAGCCTGCTGCCAGCGGCTCTTTCTTCCTCACTTGCTGCTTTCTCTGTCGCCCCTGGCACTTCAACAGAGGCCCCAAAATAAATTTTATAAAAGAAATATAAAAAAGCAACAAGAAGTTTCTTCCAGCTGGGCCCAGGAAGGTGTTCCAGGTCTCCAGGGACTGTGTCCATGAGGAGGGAAGTCCAGCTCATGTAGAGTCTGTCACCCAGAGTTTTGTGTGAAGGACTGGATCTGATGAGACCTCAGGAAGAGGTGAAATTTTTGTGTCTCATATCCTACAAGAAAGATGGAGAGAGACTACTTGCTTACAAATAAATATGGAGTGCCAGGACACAGGGAATGGCTTCCCACAGCCAGAGGGCAGGGATGGATGGGATATTGGGAAGGAATTGTTCCCTGGGAGGGTGGGGAGGCCCTGGCACAGGGTGCCCAGAGCAGCTGTGGCTGCCCCTGGATCCCTGGCAGTGCCCAAGGCCAGGTTGGACTCTGGGGCTTGGAGCAGCCTGGGATAGTGGAAGGTGTCCCTGCCCATGGCAGGGAGGTGACATGAGATGATCCCTAAGGTCTCTTCCAACCCAGGCCATCCAGTAATTCTCTATAAATTCACGCCTCTCTGAAGTCCATTCTAGGTCTTCATGAAATGTTATAAACAACCTCTCCAAATTATTCTTTGTGTAATGGTCAGAATTTGCAGTTTAATATTAAGACTTAGTTTGCTGATTGAAATATTAAAATCCCTTGCTTTTGATTTAATATTCTGTGTGTTTGAGGCATTCTGTAGGTGATTTTCCTTGCACTGTTCTTGTGGGTTGTAAGGGGGTTTGATCAAGTCTGCAGGGAGGGTTCTGTCCAAGCTTTAGGTATTGATTGGTCAGGTACCCGTGTAAAAACTTGGATTTGAGATCCCTCTTTTGGCATCAGTCACAAAACCAAGACTGGAGACCCCAGAAAGGGCTCTGCCCCTTTAGAAGCAGGAAGGGCTAAAATTCTCATTAATTTGACACCCCCATGGTTTTAGCCTTATTTCTGGAGTAAAAAAACAGATCAGATAAGATCAGTTCTTCTGCAGTTCACCATCACTGGGTCAAGTATCCTGCATGCAATGTACTGTAATGACACGTGCCAACTCTTCCAGAGATTTAGAGTTTAAACCACATTTTCTTCCAGAGTAAAATAGTAGCGAACGGGAGATTTTACTACGTGATGTTGTGTGAGCTCACTAAGCTTCTAAGAACTCTTTTCTGAAAAAAACCCCAGTTCTAAAGGGACAATAGGAGTCCTGGAGCAGAGGCAACATCATCTGACATGTTTTACTGCAGCAGCTGTTGCTGTTGTGCAGAGCTGTGCTTGACCATTGCTTCTCTCTTTTGCTTTGACCTTCTATTTTTGCATCATCACCACTTTCCTTCAGCTGGACAGCCCTGTGGTGAAGCTCTGCAGGTGCCTGCCCAGCCTTTGGTGGCAGTGCCCAGGCTCCAGCACCTGCCTGGCACCCAGGGACCAGCACATGTTCTTCTGCCTGGCTCTCTTAAGTAGCTGAGAAGACAAGAACGTGTTCTTTCTCCTTATTCCTCATCAGCCCAAAGGTCCTCTCTCCAATGCTGAACTTCAGGAAGGCCTGAAGAGGAGTGCTGAGACACATCTGTTCCTCCTGTGCTCTTCCCCCTCCCGCTGCAGTCTCTCCCCGGCCTGCACTGCCTGTGCTCCTGCCCTCCAGGGGTTTCTTTCCCATGAAGCTGTCCAGTCTCTTCTTGAAATGCAAACTTCCAGTGTCCTTTCCCTTCTAAAGGCCTCTGAGACTGAGGGGAGACTCTCAGCTACTCACAAATTCCTGCCACCTCGTAGGAGACACATTCAGATTTGGGACAGCGTGGGCACTGGTGATGCAGGACAGGCTCAGGACTGGTGAATGAGTAAAGGGGATGAAGGCATCGGCAGGAGAAGAGGCTTAAAAGATTTAGTTGTGGGATCTGTCTGGGAAGCAGCTTAACTTTCAAAGAAAACAGAAAGTGGTGCGGATAAAATGAAGGTTATTTAGTGTCATGTACCAGCCCTGAGAAGGTTCTGGGAGGTTTAGTAACTGCTACCATGAGCCTGGTGCATTTAACCCGCTGAGCAGGAGGGAAAGTAGCACCCAGCCAGCTCACCCAGAGCTGGGTACTCCAGCATGACAAAAATCTGCATTTTGCTGATCCATCCTAGCCCTGTGTGACTCCTGAAAACCAGGGCATTGAATTTATACTTTCCCACTCAGGCCCACAGGGAGCGACTGAGGGCAGGCACAGAGCTCAGAATTCCAATCCAGCTTTCCTGCCCACCTTTTAAGGACGTTTCCTTGCTTCAGGTTTGGTACCAGTGATTCAAACCTTGTTTGATTACAGCTGTGATTCCTTTGCCTTGCCATTGGCAGTTTTGCTGTGCACAGCTCTCTGTCCCTCCCAGAGAAGATAAAAGCAGTGGTTGTCTCACTGGAGCTCTCATTTCCTCTTATCTCTTTCCCCAGCCCTGGTCATGTGTCGTTTTCACCATGGCCAAGTGTTGGGTGGAAACCTTGAGTGGGCAACTGCTCCAAAGCCTTCCTGCCCTGAGGGGCTCTGGCAAAGCACAGCTGGATTTGGAAGATGGATTGTACCATGGGATTAACATTTGCACATATAACATGTTTGTGAATTCAGGCTCTTCTTAGTCATGATTTTGGCTAGTCTGATAGAATTTTTCTTGGGTGGATACCAGAGCTGCTGTTGAAGGATAGTTCTTGTTCCTTGGTTTAACTCTTGGAGGCAGCCAGAGGATTTCTTTATTATAACTATACCTTTCTGAAAATATTTCAGGATTAACATTTTCCATGATCAGTCTATGATGAATTCAGCACCAGAACAAACAAAGAAAACCCCAAACAATCAAACAAACCCCCAAACAACCTGGCTATATCTTTCATTTTGGAGGTGTCTGGGCTAAATCCTCCTGTAGTAAAAATTGGCATTGTTCCTTTTAGGTAGAAAACCAGCTGGAATGGGGGCCCATCAGAAACTCAAGGCTCCAGTAACCTACTTGCTGGGTTCCCAGTGGAAGGGCAGTTTTACCTGGCTCAGGGCTTGCTCAACCACCATTGTTCCAACTTGCCGGGTGTTGTACCTCTTGGTGGAAAGTAGAAAATAGGGATGAAAAGGAATTTTTTCACTGGATCTGAATTATGAGCCCTCAAAAATTTTTTCTGGCATGTTTATCAGTTTATTTCCTTTTAGTTTCTTTGCTCCATCAGCGTCTAAGAATGCTGGACATGGAGAGACAGAGTGGATTTGGTAGTTGGTTTATCACATTGTTCTAAATTGGCTTGGAGTGCTGTGAAACACTCACATATAATCCTCAGACAGAGGACTGGACTGGAAAGACAGGAACATTTTCCAAATATTTTTGTACATCTACCACATCTTTGCCAATCTCTGTGCCCCCAGTGTGTCGTGTCATAGAAGCACTCCAGCAATTTCTGCCTGCCCTTAATATTTAGTGCTTCATGAACCCTTGTTAATTAGGATATTAATTTCCATATGTAACTTTGGAGCAATGCCATGCTGGGAAGCAGCTTTTCACACATGTCATTATTCCGGGTTTGCTCACTGTACCCTCCCTCTGGTGCTGTTTGTTACAGTGCACGTCAGGTAGAGCTTGGGGGATTAAAATTTGAGAGAGCAGGGGTTTGGGAGGGTCTATGTAGTGTCAGGCTGTTTCTTAAAATGCTGTAGATCCATATTTCTAATTTCTGGTTCCTGTATAGCAAATGATTTCTGAGCAGCTTTTCATTTTTGCTGCTGTGGTGACATTTTCCAAGGGTGTGTGCAAAGGCACCCGTACTCACACTGGTCATTGGGGAGCACTCTGGGGTGTGTTCTTGTTATCTATTGCATGTGTCTCGTTCCTCAAACAATGCTGGGTTGAGTTCTTCCACCTGACTAGAGAAATGAGCAACTTCAGTACCAGAGTAACAAGAATGAAAATATAACCTGGTGCATGCAGAGACAATCACCAAATCCATAACGAGATGGAGAGAGACTGTTTACACAAGCGTGTAGTGCCAGGACACAGGGAATGGCTTCCCGCTGCCAGAGGGCAGGGATGGATGGGATATTGGGAAGGAATTGTTCCCTGTGAGGGTGGGCAGGCCCTGGCACAGGGTGCCCAGAGCAGCTGTGGCTGCCCCTGGATCCCTGGCAGGGTCCAAGGCCAGGTTGGACATTGGGGTTTGGAGCGGCCTGGGATAGTGGAAGGTGTCCCTGCCCATGGCAGGGGGTGGAATGGAATGGGCTTTAATGTCCCTTCCAACCCAAACCATTCTGTGAGTCCATGATTCGATGTCCCTGGATGGCTGCACTCACCAGTGTCTGACACCTTTCCCCAAAAATGTCCATAAAGGGCACAGATTTTGGTGTGAAAATCCCAGTTCTTGTCTGTCTGCACAGAGCTGGTTGCTGACTTGAGGGACTAGTTCAAAGCAAAATCCTTTTCTTCAGTGCAGGTTTGCATCCAGAAGTGAACTGCCGTCCCCATCCTGGGGGTGCTGGTCATGGACAACGCTGCACAAGCTCGGGACCAAAACTTGTCCCATCTTTCCTGTGTTGACTCAAAGACCACTTTGATCCCTTGGGTAAGCAGAGCATCTTTGCAACCAGCGGGGTCCCACATGAATTGAGAAGGAACATCTAAAACCAGCCTCGTTGGGGAATCCGGAACTTGTTGAGTTTTAAACTCAGTTTGGCATGTTGGAAAGAGAATTAGGTGCTTCTTTGACTTTTAAGTGATCTGAAGAGGAATGTACTTGATACAGGTGGTAAGAGTTATTCTTGGAGTTCTCAGATATTCCAGGCACACATCTATTTTCATTCCTCACAAGCGTAGCCCTGGTGAGAGGGGTGGGGACACCAATTAAGAGGAAAGCCATTTTCCACAGTAGCGGAACCTGAAACAAGCCTTCTGCAGATTAAGCAGAACAATCTCCAGAGGTTTTGCCAAACAAATTTTTCAGATTTCTTCAGGATTCTGGTCATGGCCTGTGATCTGACACATTTGCCAAGAATTCAGCAGAAAGAGAAAAATTACCCCAACCCTGAAGGTCTGAACAGAGAGGTGGTTTGTGGGTTTCATGGGATTGCATCAGAAGTCTGATCTTCCCGGCAAACAATGAATCCCCTAAAACCACAAGTGCCATGAAGTCAAGCAGCATGTGGCTTGGATAGCACCAGGCCAATTTTTCAACTCTGGTTCATTCAAAGAGAAGGAAATAATGAGTGGAAAAACATTGAGATAAAAAAGAAAAACCTCAGGATACTTGCTACAGATTGATTCTCCCAAAGCAGAATATAACCTCACTTTTCCTCAATGGAACTCCCCTGGATTTGTGCTTAAACAGTACTTGTAGGTGATCTGAATAATACTTATTTTTAATGTAGGGGTATGTTTTGACTGGCACAGGGAGTGTTATTGTAGGTAACCTGGTATTTTGTGGGAATTTCAATTTTGTTTCAGAATCCAGTCTAAATATTGTGATGAATTTCCAGCAGATAGTCTCAATAGACAAATACTCTTACTCCTGCTGTGGATCCAGGAGTGGATGCTGGGCTGTTAATGTTGGGATGCCATGGACAAGGCTGAGGATTTTGAAGCATCCACCCCAATCCTACCATGTCAGTCGAATTGGTCACAGTATATAAAATTATTCTTTGAAGCAAAAATATTTTCTTTACCTACTATTACTAAACATGCCCAACACCCTCCCTCTCCCAACAGCAGTATTAAAATAATTTGGAAAAGTATTTACCAGTTTTACTTAATTAACTTTTGGCTTTGTTCTTTGGGAGATTAAAGATGGGACTTTTAAAATATTCCAGTTTACAACAAGAAGGTACTTTCTGCAGTACTTGTGGGTGAAATTTTGGCTTCTTGAAGTCATGGAGATAACAAGAATATTTAGGTATTAATATAAGGATTTTGTGAAAGATGAACTCCACAGGAAAAGCAGAATTTCTCAGTGGCTTTGCTAAGATGGAAACAGAAAAACGTCTTTTTATTCTACAAATAAACGGAGTAATGCAAGTCATATTATCCTGCATGAGCAGCAATGGTGATTTCAGTCCGGAAGTTCTTTATGCAGTCTCTGAAACTGAAATCTTGAAACTTCCTCTTGCTGAGCAGTCAGACTTTCCCTAACTAACCCAGCCACTGCACAGGTGAGCACCACACTGCTGGTTCTGCTCCCAGTGCTTTAACTCAGGGGACTCCTCTTTCTTGTCCTCGAATCCTGGCCGGTGCTGCCAGTTTGGTTTCGAACTGTTGGAGTCTGTTTGGAGTGGTCTGGAGACCACTGAGCAGCGAGCTCTGGCCGAGTGTGTGTCCTCACACCTCACACAGCTTCTGTCAGAGCCACTGCTCCAACCCCTGTCAGAGCCACTGCTCTCAGCTCCAGGTCTGGCAAGGACAAATCAAAATAGAAAATACTCCTCTAACAAGCCAAAGATATCAGGGAAAGAGTCCCTGGATTTAATTTTTCCCTGGAAAGAACAGAGCTAAGGTGTCAGCTTATGAGCAAAGGTAGATCTGCAAACCATTTTCCTTCACTGTTTCAAAATAGCAACAGCATGGAAAAAGGGATTGATGGCAAGAGAATGGGGAGTGTCACTGGCTAACACCAAACTGCACCCCGAATATTTTCCTCTTTGATGAAATAACTGAGAAAGCAAACCTGGAATCCACTCAGCAGTGGGTGAGATGGTGACTCTCGTGCCAGTACTGGCTTGTTCCCAATGGGTTATTCCCAACCTCTGAGACCTCCACATCCTGAACTTGGTGCAAACTCCCACACAGGTTGGAACTTGGGCCCACTGAAGAGCAGACCTGGGAAATGAGAGCTAAAATGTTCCCTTCTCCAGCAATGGGCTGTAACAGATCTGTGCACTCCCATGCAGCCCCTGCTCCTAGGCCTGGGAAACCAAGGACAGAATTCCTGCCAGCTCTACCATTAACTCTTGAACCACTGTGAAAATCCAGTAAAGAAGCAGAGGAGGTTGTAGCCCGATTTCCCTATACATTATGTTGGTTATTTAGTTCCAACTGAAACAATATCCTACCCGGTTTCTGAGCAGCCCAGGAAACACAGGGATGAGTCAGTGGAGGACAACCAGGGGCCATCAGACATCAGTTCAGTAGCAGACTGGAGACCACGAGAGGCCAAATGTGGAAAATACAGTGGTTTATACACAAATATGGGTGTAGGCCAAAGGTATGGGAGAAAAGTGCTTTAAAAGTCACATTGTCTTTAGGTTGCCCCATTAAATGTTTACTTTCACTGTAGCTGTGGGCAGCAGGGTGACACCACAGAACAGCAGTGTCCTCAGTGTCGGGGCGGGGGGGGAGTTGTGTCATGCTTTTCCTGCTGCTTGTTGACAGAAGAGGATGTTTGCTGTTTTTCCTTTTACCCTTTCAGATGCAATAAAACTCTCAAATCAAAAACTCCTCTCCTCTGCGCAGGACCAGAACTTCTGGCTGAGGGTTTGGGAGGGGTTTACATGGGAATAGAGAATTACAAACAAACCAACAGCCTGGCCTGGGGAGGGATCCCCACGCCACGTTGGGAACACCAGTAGGAAAACTGGATAGATCATTATCAACTGGACAATTTGGTCTGGGCAGCTGAGACAATAACAGATCAAACCCTTTGGTGCTGCTGGTTGGCCCTGAGAGGAGTCACCCAATAGTCCCCACCCCCCATTTGGCTGGTGTTGAAAACAGGCATGTGGCACGTTTGTTTGGGAAGCACTGATCCGAATAAACTGGCCAAATATGACTTTGTTACTGACATCTGAGGTTACCTGCCACATCAATGTTTTAGGGAATGTGTGCCCTCCCTTCCTCCGTGCCACAATAATGGAGGCTGAACTTCTGCCTTGAAACCTTCTCTTTCCATATTTTCAATCCCTTTTTAAACTCACAGTCCTTCCTTCCCACACCTATTTCCAGCACCAGGCTCTATCCCAGCAGAGCCAGAGGCATCTGATTTACCAAAAATCCAGTTATGAGCAAGCATGGAACAGACAGGATCTGTCCTTTTTTCCACAGGGCGTAAGCCACGTCTAGTAAGGAGTGAAATTGAAGCTAGAGTTTGTTCAAAAGATAAAAGGGATGGGCCCAGCCCAGTTAAACTTGAGATGGCTCAAGAAGCGTCTGCCCACATCCCTGTAAATCATGTGGTTTGATAAGTCAGCACAGTGCAAATATCCTTCCTTCGGGCACCTGCGAGTGCTTTGTTTGGAGTGCAGCAATCCCAAAAGCTGTTCTCAGATAGCTGCGTTCCATCCCTTTCCTTTTTCTCAGGGAGAGATTTGGATTGGCTCGCTCTCTAATTTAAACCATTTGCCCATTACAGCTGCTTTTACAGGCACAAGTCTTTGGTTTCACAAGACTTTCCCAGTCCCAGGTACCTGGTGAAGTGCGAGAGCAGCACTGGGTGCATCCCTGGCTGCAGCACACCTGGGGCTCCGGCAGCTCCCTCAGCTCCGGGAATGCCAGGTGTCCCATCCCAGCTCCTCTCACTCACACTGTTCTCACTTAGCTTGTGCTCGTGATTTCTCCTCAGGAACTGAGTGGAGAAGCTCGAGACAACAAAGATCTCAAGGAAAACCAAATTAAAAGCTACAAGTGAGGTTGTGGACCTGCAAGAGCCACATGAGTGTTACAGTACAGTCGGCACACACAGAGAGCTCACGTGGGTGGTGGTGGAACAGGGACAGGCTTCATTTCTTTGCCTCCTGCCAGCTGTTTTTGAGCTGCTGATTTAGGACAAGGCTTCGAATGTCATTTATCATTAAGCACCTTTGTTCCTTATCTGTTCTGTCCTGATTCCCACAGTCAAGAAATCATTTTCAGAAGTGTGGGGGATTTTGTTTTGTAGTAAAACTCAGGAATTCCAGGTGTCACACATACCTCACAGTGAACACCTTACAATCCAAACAGACATGAAAATTTTCTTTATTCCATTTACACCATGTTTAGGCACCATGAGAGGGCAGCTTGTTGAAAGGTTTCAGAAACAAAACCCAGGTGTGGAGCCTTCCACGCCAGCTCCTCACTCACACCCCTCCTCCCAGAGCATGTTTTGTTTGCATCCCTTTCCAGTTCTTGGTGCAGAAAGACAAAAAGGGTGGGACTCACCTCTCCTCACTTTAGAAATCTGGAAGTTAAGGAACCAGTCTGCACTAATTGTTTGGGTTCCCTGCAGAGCTGGAGCCCCTGGGGGTGCTTCACCTCTCCTGGGGTTAAATCACCTCCGCAGGCACTCGCAGGTGCCTGTGACTGCCAGCACCACTGAGGGACCAGTGACAGCCAGGAGTCTGTCCCCACATGGTGAGGGAATGAGGCCCTACCATCAGGGACAGGAAAGGCTTGTGGGAATTGCCCATTCCCACAGGAGCTGCTGGCCTGGGATTTGATGATGCTCTCCAGAAGGGCTCCAAAGGGCTCTCCTCAGTGCCCAGGGACCACCCCAAACTTTGCACTCATGATCATTTCATGGAATAATGTTTCATCTGGCATCTTGCCTTCACCTGTGTTCCCTCTCAGCTGGGGCTGCTCTCGAGGCTGAGCAGCCCCAGCTCCCTCAGCCTTTCCTGGGCACGGAGATGCTCCAGGGCCCTCACCATCTTTAAAAACAATTACCTGAAAATACCATCAAGAGAATAAAAAAACCCTCATGCAATTACTTTACACACATACAGGTGACTGCTCTCAAGCAGTAATCATTCTGTTGGGAGAAGCTTTCTTTTTCTAGCGTCTTCACATCTTGTTGGGAATAAAGCAACTCAGAGAGGGACAAAAAATGTTTAACAAAACTTAGTTGCTAAGTGGTGTGTACTTGAATAGTTCTTCACAAACATCAGTCAGATATTTCCTCCTCTCACGATTATACACCGTGCGAGGGGAGATTATAAGGACTAAGAAAAAACCCCAACTGGTCTCACCACAATCAAAGGTATAACTTCCCTGAAACCAGGATTTTACCCCTTGTGTATTGACACTGAGAGATTATTTAATTGCAGTATTTAATGCCAAGAAGACTCTAATCAAAATGATCCAGCCCTATTTTCCTCACTCTGAAAAATAAAGCAGAAAAAGGAAACAGAAAAGAAAACCACAAAAGGAACGGTAAAAGGAAAACGTTTTTGGCATATTTTAAAGAATTCTGCTAGGCAGTTTTATTAAGCTTTATCAAAGTCACACAGTCAAATGAAGACTTAGCAGAAACATAAAGACTAAGGATTTGAAAATCTGTTCACTGAAATTATATTCATGATCACCTGCTGGATGGTGAAGGTTGTTGCATGAGTGCTTTCTAAAATATTGGTCACAGGAGGAAAAAAGTGTACACCAGCAAAAACTACTTCTCATCCTTTCATCTGGTTGATTCAGTAATGAGTAAAGAAACACAAGAATCCAGTGCCAGATAAGCAGTGCAGATCCTGTATCTGATCTCAATATCCAGGAAATGTTCTGGAGGTGCTTCTGTTGCTCCTAAAGAGCTTCAGCTCACAGGCAGCAAGAATGCTTTTATTTCACGGTGGTGCATCTCTTCTCAGTTAATTCAGTGTATCAGTCTGCAATAAGTTAAATTCCTAAATATTTTCTGTCTCCTTTTCCTCCAGAACATTTTGCTTTACTTTCATGTCCAAAGCTACAGAGATGCTTTGCCCTCTCTGAGCTCAGTAGTACAATTAAAGAATAGGATATTTGACACACTTGACATTCACCAATAACCTGGGGTTTTTTCCATGTGTTATTTTCCCATTGGAATATGGAGAGATGATTGTTTCTAAATTTTGTATCTATGTATTTGGTATATGGCTGGCAGTGTCTCTTTCCAAGTATCCCTGCATGGAGCAGAGGAGACAACAGCTCTTGGGGAGAGCTGCAGACAGAAGATGAAGAAAATTCTGTTGTCCAACACCAGTGCCAGTAAATTTGGGTAAGACCAGGACCCTCCTCCTCACAGAGCTGGGGATGATTTTACACTCAATAGAAGCTGCAGAAGCTGCACATCTTTCAAATTGTTGCCTGAAGACGGGACAAGGGAGTTTTTCTGCAAGAATGCCTTAAATGTTGAGTCTTGTTCTGAGCTGATGTCTCTTGGCTCTTGCAACCTTCCCTGCTCCTGTATAGTCCCTAATGAGAAGCTGAGATGTTTGCTGTGGAATTTCAGCCCTGAAAGGATTTTGAAAAGGTTGGAATGCTGTGATCCTGGAAAAATCTTTGCACATCTCTGTAATTTTGTTTTCTTGACATTTCTATGCTTTTTGTCAGAAGGAGGGCATCAGGAATGTACAGTCTGTGTCCATGAGCTTCCACAAACATCTCTGAAGAAATACTAGAGGATGCTTCAAGGCAGATACGCTGTTAGGCACTGCTCAGTCTGATTTTCTCCAATATCAGCTGAGGCTCTGATTATTTCCTTTTCCCAAGCAAAAGGTCAATGGAAAGTAGGCAGACATTCCTATTAATGCCACTATAGTATTTCCTTGTTGCCATGGTTTTGTGTGTGTAAATGATGGTAAAACAAGCACTTACCCTGAAAAGAGCAGTTCAGCACTAGACAGGAGCAGGCAGCACGAAGAAGTTTCCCTGGTGTAGGTCAGTATTCCTTATTTAAAAGCAAGTTTTATTTGGCTTGTGTGCAGAGCTCTGTCTTCATAAATGTTTAATCCCAGAGCTATCAAACCTTCCTTGACCTCGAGGTTTACAGTAAATGCGGAGGAAAAAAATAGGAGAAAGATGTTCCTTTGTAGAAAATCAAGCTTAGAGAATATGGCTGGAGCTGAAAATCTTTCACTGTGGTTTTAGAAACATTGATAGAAATTTATTAAGGTGACACTTTTCTGGAACATTCCTGAATCTCTACAGCCAAAGACTTGAGAAGATAATACATGAGTGTAAATCCAGGATCTTCCAGGGCACTCCTGAGTTGGCCTCTGTAATGCAGCATGAAAGAATAGGACAACCAAAGGGATGTTAGATACACAGCAGGGCCAAGCTCATCCCACAGTTCCTGTCACCTTCCACACTAAATGGCTTTTAAGGTAAATCAGTTCACTGCAACATTTTTTTCTTAATGTGTTCCCTTCCTTTGCACAGGATTGTGATGCAATGGGCTGTGAAGCAGACCTGGCTCAGTCTGTGCCTCAGGTGATGGGGGCCTTTGCTTTCTAAAGGCTTGTTTGGAATCAGTGAGTGAAAAGTGAATAATTGTCAGTGGATGTTAAGCAACAAGAAGTAGAATTCATCAGTGGCATGGTGTGTGCCAGGGGTACAGGACTGGTCATTCCCACAGCATTAGTGAGGTGGAGGCTCAAGATTTAAGGGCTGGGAAATCTTTTAAGGGAAATGCAAGGTGCTTAAGGCAGTGCTTTTAATGCAAGAGGTTGATGTAGAGGTTTAGCCACACTCCCAGCAGTGGGCAAAGCCTTCATCTTTGGGAACTGTGATACTGAGTCATTTCTGAACCTGTTTATGTTTTTTATACTCCATGCAGCTCTCTGGAAGGTCCAAAGCTTAGCCACATTTGCAGACAAGCAAACAAGCAAGCAAACAAGCAGACAAACAAACAACTTCCTTCTGTTTCTTTCAAACATGTCAGTTTTTGCAGTTTGACCTTACAGTGAAAACAATATTGCATGTATCCTCAGCTCACAGAAGCAGCTAAAATTCCTGAATATCCCAGTGGCTGATGGCATGTGAGACCCCTTAGAAGAGGAACATAACCAAATAACAAACCCCTCACCTGCTTATTTTCACTTCAAAGACTCAGAGGTTGGATTTTCACGGGGAGGGGAGGGGAGGGGAGGGGAGGGGAGGGAGGGAGGGAGGGGAGGGGAGGGGAGGGGAGGGGAGGGGAGGGGAGGGAGGGGAGGGGAGGGGAGGGGAGGGGAGGGGAGGGGAGGGGAGGAGGATTAGGGCCATATTTTCACATATCCCAAATTGTTTGGGGATAGAGGTCAAATTGCTGACAACTTTTGGAAATTTGGTTGCAAGTGGTCTCTTCCCATTTCCTTCATCCCTCTTTATTTCTCCATGTGTCACCTGTCCACTGTGCTTGTTCCTGGAGCAGGAGAGATAGGAGATATGGGAGAGGGCAAAACTGGCTTCCAAGGGGAGCAGAGTCCATGCCAAACTTAGTGATAATGAAACAGATTGCCAGGGATATCAGACTGAATGCCTGAACAGGGCCCCACTGTGCATTTTAACATGGGAGAATTGGAACCCCGGCTATTTTCTCTCTTTTTTTTTTCAGAAAGGAAAACAACAACAACAACAAAAGAGATTTTGACAAGCTGGTGGCAGATTTTAAGTTTCCTACTCTGGAATAAATTGAGGGAACTGGTTTTTAGCCTGCTATATTTCCAGTTATTAAACTGTGTGTGGTCTGTACCAGTGCTCACCACCAGAGAGCCCTTAATTGCGGGTTTCAGTGCTGGGCTGGGGCACCTGCAGTGCCGGGGAGCTGCTGGGGCCCGGGGCAGCCTTTGAGAGGACCGGGGACCCTCCCAGGGCTGTGAGCCGAGCGCTCGGGTGGGTTCACAGGCCGAGGGATGTGCCGGGTGCGCTTGGAAGTTCAAGCTCAATGAACTGAGACCTTGGAGAACAATTCCCCCGGCTGCCAGTGCCGGCCTGGGAAGCCTCTGAAGCTGCCCTTCCTCAGAAACCCCCCAGCCTCTCCCCACTGCCCTCCCTTTATAGGTTCACAAGTTTTCCTGACAAAAGAGCAATTACAACCGGACAGAAACAACTCACAAAGAGGATGGGGATGACCCCTAGGAGCGGTTTCTGCGCCTCAACACATGGCCAGTCACTGACAAAGCCGGCCCGCTCCCATTTGATCCCAGAAGAGCCTCCCAGACTGGCACGCTTGACCAAGAACTGGCTGGGTGACTCATTCGTCTGGCGGCTCCGTGATTCATGAGCCTCCAGGAGGAAGGGAGGAGAGAGGCGAGAGCTTTTCAAATCTCAAGTTAAATGCAAGAGAAACACATTCCCCACAAAGCAGACGCTCGACTGTGTCCAATTGGTGCCTGAATACCCTCACAAAGCCAGGGTAGGAGTCCTGGAGTGACGCACGGCGAGGCTCCCGGGGCCAGCCCCGCTGTGGCCTGCAGCTTTCCCAGCTCCGTGGTTTGGAAGGTCTTGAGTGTAAAAACAGGAATAGTTCCTTACGTCTTATCCTTGTGTGCTCTGTCCGTCCTGGCCCTGGGGTTTCCCCAGGAACATCCCACGTGTGAGTGCTCTGGAGCTGATATCGAGGGCTTTGACCTGATACTCAGGTCAAAAACCTCAAATGACTTTGTCCAGTTGAAATCAAACTTCTGGTCTGCACTAATAATTTTGGCTCCCTGTTGTATCTGTGAGGCAAGTGTGTGCAGAGGCAGGAGTGCCATCCTCAGAGGTGTTGGCCGGAGGCAGGACAATGGCCATGATCGTGGAAGAGCCTCCCCAGCTGGCCTGACTGAATGTCCCTCCCTTTGGTGACAAGGGACAGAGCAGGAGAGCCCGGCCCGGGCATCAAGCAGGGCCTTTCCCTCAGTGTAGTCTGAACCCTGCCAGGAGCTGTGGCTGGTGCAGTGCTCACTGGAATGCTGGAGCTCCCCGCCACCATTCCCCTCCCAGGCAGCATTTTATTTATTGTTATTTGTTGCTTCAGACATATGTGTCAAAATGCTAAATTATTTAGCAGCTGTTGTCAGATGGATTTTAAAACAATTAACGAGTGCTAAAAATGTGCGGCTTGCTCTCTCTCTTGGATTTTGCCAAAGAAAGTGCCTGTTTTCTGTCTGTTTGCCAGCAGTTTGTGCCTCCTGCTGCTGTGGCCATGTCTGCCCTCGAAGCACGTTTGTCCCTCAGCAAGTGCCAGCTGCCTGAGTCAGGGCCCAGCTGGCCTGGGAGGGGGGCTGGAACACCCCAGGGTTATTTCCTTGTATTCCTGGGGTTGTTATTGTGGTCCTGGGCATGCTGCATCACCCACCTGCTGTGGCTGGATTCCCCCATCCCACATCCACGCTGGGGATGCAATGCAGGAGCCGCTAAAGCTCAGCACCAAAGGAGCCTGGGAGGTTCCCTCTCTGGGAGCACCAAGAGAGCTTTGAAGGACCCGCGTCTGAGCTCTTCCTTTCCGTGTTGTGCCATGTGGGAAGGCCCCAGCCGGGACAGGCCCCAGAGCCTGCACTGGGGTGTCCAGTTCACAGGAGGTGGCCACAGCCATCAGGGTTACCCGTGCTGACCTGCCTAAGTGTGGGAAGGGGACAGTGTCCAGTGGATGGTGCCACTCACACCGATGTGAGAGATGCCAAAATGAAAATTATTTCCAAGCACAAAGGCTGTGGATGAAGTTACTAAGCTGGGGTCAAAATAAATCCAAGGTGCTGCGAGGGTGTTGGTGTGTCGAGCCTTTCCTCTCAGGGATTTTGCAGTTTGCATCAACCAGAAATGCAGATCCTCTGTGCTGAGACAACGTGGGATGTGCAGTTCGGTGCTTCCCGAGACTCTCAGCTCCATGTGATCAGGGCAAGAGCGTCCTCTGGCCACATTTCAGAACTCCACCACCCGAGCCCAGCTCACAGGTCAGACTTTGGGCACCAAGCATTTGTTTGTCTCCATCTGCAAAGCACAGGATGTGCTTTGTCTGGAGTCAAAGGGAGGGTTTGTTTCTCCATGGAGTTTGGGTTCACCCACAGAAGCAGGTACCTTGCATTTAGCCACAGCTCTAGGAGCCCCCACTGCCAGCCCAGCTCTCAGGCATCCCTTGGTAGGACATGCAGCCCTCTGCCAGCCCTGGGGAACAGGGCAGATGATGGAGCACATTCAGCCGAGTTTCTGTTTCTTAAAAATGTTGCACTAGGCAAAGGATTTGGACCTGAATGAAAGTGGTGGACCTAATTTTAGACAGTACCTATGAATGAAACTTGAAACGAGCTGTTCAGGAAATACCTTCCTCTGCAGTAGTGCCAGGGAGAGTATGGGATTTAATGCTAAATTAGCCAGTGCCTGTGAACAGGTTACTGTGAGAATACTTTTTCCTACTTTCAGCTAAATTATTTTTAAAAAGAAATCTTCATTTCTACATAGATGTCCATGTGCTTCTGCAAAAGCTGCAGACCTCTCCCCTCCAGGGAACAAGAGCCTTCTCTGCATCAGTGCCATGTGTCACCTTTTGCTGCCTGTTTGTCACCGTGGCCCCACACTGCAGAGCTGTTGGCTTCAGCCTGGGGCCTGAGGATGGCCCAAGGTGACTGGCACTTGGGATAAGATTTTGACAGAACTGGAAGCCTGTCCCAGATGAGCAGGCTTTCGGTGCTCTGTCTGCTTGTGCCTTTTTTGTTGTCCAACATCCTTTTGGCTTTGTCTCATCCCTCAGTCAGGATCTATTTGGTATTTCAGTTGCTCTCCACAGCAAAGCCAAACCCCCTAACTGCCTGCAGGGAGGGCAGAGAGAGATCAGTGCATTGCTTGTATTTCTAGGTGGTAAATGCCCACCTGTCCTGTGCTTGTGCTGGATTTATTGCTCTGAGCCTTTCAGGAGTGTAGGTTTGGAAAGCTGCATTGCCAGAATAAAATTCAAAAGATGATGGGATCCTTAGAGAGGCTTTCCCCTCGATTTGCAAAGACTTGATCGTGACCCAAAGCACTGACCAAATGGAAGAGTGAACCTGCCCAGGTGGGTAAGCAAAGTTTAGCCTTGAACCTGTGTCAGCTATGTGAAGGGACATTGGGCACTTTCTGAGGCTGGGAAATACACAGATATCTTTTGGAAATAGTTACACAGGTATTTGCACAATACCTTTGTTCAGTTGAAGGCACAGGAGGTTATTGATTTATGTCAATGAGTGAGGATTTCACCTGGGTTCTCTGCCCTTCTCCTGCCCAGGCCAGACCCATATTGCAAAAGCCATTTCTTGTTCAAACACCTGATCCTGAGCGTGGTTAAGCAGCTCTTGGGAAGAGCTGGCCTTGCTCTAATCCCATGCAAAAGAGGCAGTGGAAAGTGTTCAGCCCTTCAGAGCTCTTAACAGAGGTATCTCGCTGGACCCAGCTGCTCCATTGAAAACCTTTCCAATGCTGAGATTCAAACTGGGATTTCCAGAAGACATTTGGAGACACATGCACCAGAAATGTTTGGACTCGGTGGGAATGACGTGGACCCCTTGGGTTCCCTTTAGAACCTCACCTTGGCACTTTCCTGGTGTTGAGTAAAACCAAAGTGTACATCTTGAGATTTTGCTTATAATTACTGGATATCTATAAAATCCACAACTGCCATGAGCTGTTCCTTCTCCAGCCCTTCCATAGTGGAATTCCAGGAAGTAACACCTTTTAACAACAAGCAAATCTTTCTTAATGACTCAAAAGTCTTGTGCTAGAAGTCCAACTTTCCACTGGCAACAATTCTGGTTAATATTGGAAATTCTAAATATCTGATTAAACATTTCTGGAAGTTCTGGGAACACATTGAGATATTTCATGGGCTAGCTCTTCATAAAGGTTTTCAACAAAATATCTTTCATTGGGTCTTAAAGGAATCCCTCCAAGTAATCCATGTCCCTAAATTCTTAATGTGGTTCCTTACATTTCCTAAGCTGGCTCCTTAAATGACTTATGTTCTCCTTTGCAGAATGCATAGACACAAATAAACCACATATATGAGGAAGGAATGTTCCTCTATCCCACAAAACAAATTAAATATATTGATCCAAAATCACCCCTGGAGGAACTTCTGTGAATCCAGACGAAATGCATGAGTTGAGTTTATTAAAGCAGCATTTCTGATAGGGGCTGGGAACAGTAGGCGAACGAGGTTTTGCAAGAGTAAAATGATTGTTTGTTAGTGATGAGTGAATCACAAAATGTCTGGCATGTGTGTTGATCTTAGAGAAAGAACTGAAAAAGTCTGAAACCTGATCAGGTCTCTCTGAATCCATATGTCAGCAAAATTGCCTGGAAGTGAGTCTGAGTCAGGGTTCTCGTTCAGACATTCTGAAATGTCCAGATTTACACAGTTGGATATTGTCATATCTCAGCAAGTGCTGAGAAATTAGGGATGGTGAATTCAACTGGTAAATAAACAAGAACAAACTCGTTCCTGAATTCGATATGATTGTGATCTTTTGGAGATAGTTACACAAATCCCTCAGCCATGCTGGAGCTGCAGAAGGGAATATAAAACAGGGGAAGCAAAATTAATTCCCAATTCAGACTTCATAAATAAACAGGGCAAGTAGTGTCCAAACTTTCATTTTGTTTTCTTCTTAAACACTCTGTAAAACCACAAGAAGCTTTTCAAATGTCTCTGTATAGAAATCAGCTTTGGGGCTGGAGCAGCGTGGTTTTGTTTTGCTTTTGTGGAAAATCTTGGGGATAGACACTCTCACCACATGCTGGGCCACAGTGTTCCCCTGAGGAGCAGGAAGCCAGAGACACTCCTAGCATGATCCTTGACCAGACAGTGCTCTCACAGCTTTGACTTCTTAATTCCAGCTTCTCAGCTGACCTTAGCATTGAAGGACCTGCAGATACACCCAGGGAGGAGACCTGTGCAGGTGGCTGTGGTGGCCCGTGAACATACATTGTGTTGGAGTGACCGGAGGGTCTCCCCCCCGAGGTGCACTGCTCCTTGGGATGGCCTGTCCCGGTTTGGATTCCGCGGGTGTCTGTCAGCCTGGTCACTCCCCCAAAGCTCTCCCATTGGTCCCTGCTCCCTGATCCCACCTTTCCCCTGGCCTGTGTTAGCCATGTTCTGTGTATTTGCCTCTGCAGCCTTCGGCAGGGAGCATGCAATAAAATGCTCTTGCTGGAATTGCAAGCAAATACCCTTCCTGCCTCTTTGCCACTGACTGAATACTGATTTAATTCAGTATTAAATGGTGCCTGAACGTGGGATGACCTCGGACCGTTCCTGGAGAGCGTTTCCAGCAGAGCTTCGTCGCTGGAATTAAAGTCGCCTTTCTAGCAGCCATTACCCCAAAGAAACCTCTGAGTTTTATCAGAGGCTCGGCGGGGAAGACCAACAACCTTCTACAGAAAGAGAAGACTGGTCTAAGTCAGTGGACCACCCCTGAGAATTTTATTTGACCCCAGAGGTAAAATGGGTCACCTTTGTATCCTTTTCTTTTAATTCCTTTTATCTCGAGGTTGGGAAGAGAGGGAGATGGGAGCAGAATTTTTTCATCTCCTGCAGGAAGCTTTTTTCCCAGTTTTGAGAGCCCTTGTTCGTGAGAATTTTTGTTATACCAGGGAAGGTTTAAAACATTTTATTCAATGGTTATTCAAGCAATGGCTAATCGAATATGTAAAAGGCTTTGTAAGATGGTTGTTTATGTCTGGAAGAGGGCATCTGCTTTATAAGTTAGCAAAAACCATTGATAATTTTGTAAAATGGTTTAAAAATGTTAATCCCAGTTTAAAAAACCCTCTGCTGCTTTCCTCCCCCTGTGTTCCTACTCCCTCTGCCCTAATTCAAAGGAAACCGGGAGATGGAGTCTGCCGAAGTGCACAGGGCTGCTACCATCTCCCTGCCCCCTCCCGGTCTCCTTTGTCCTCTGCCAGGGGTGGTGAAGGCCAAGCCATCCCCAGTCCTACCCAAAACCTCTTTCCCGAACCTAATTCCCCGGTTTTTCCCAGTTTAAATTTGCTCCAAGACGACGGCAGCATGGCCGCTCTTACAAAGCCAGCTGCAGAGCTCACTTTCGATTCTGCCGCTTCTCCCCTCCCCTCCCAGCAGGACAAAAGCCACGTGCTGGCCCTGGTGGGCTTTGTGCCCGCGCCCAGCCCCGGCTCCGATCCCTGCCCCCCACCTCTGCTGCCCGATCGCCTTACAGCGCCCTGCCCCCTCTCTGCGCCTGTCCCCTGCCCCCCGCCTTCCCCTCCGGCACCGGCTCCTGCTCGCGTGATCGTGTCGGGTCCCTCTCCCTCCATTGGGAGCCCCGGCAACTTCCCGTTTCTCCCCCGTCGCCGCTCACTGCGGGGCCGCGCCCGGCCTCTGCCGGCTCCGCCGCGGCTTCGTAAATGCCCTGAGGCTGCCAAGTCTCGGCCGCTGCTGCCCTGCTGCTCCAGCTGCGAGAACCCTGCCCAAGTGCTGCCTTTAACCTCTGCCCTGGCCCTGCCCGCATCCCCTGCTCCTGTGCTGCAAGAACAGCAGAAAAAGAGGGGGGGTTGCAGGAGCCAGGCTGTAGGACTCAGACTGTTCCCAGAAAGCTGCGAAAGCATTGTAGGGGAAGCAGTAGACCTGAGCAGCTGGCAGGCATGGCCAGAAGATGCAAAACAGCAGCCAAAGAAGCAAAACAGTGACTTTTCAGATTTTGCTACTGAGTATGAAGACCAAAGGACTGGAATGAAAAAAACGAAAGCCACAAATGACACCTGGAAGCTGCCAAAGAAGAACTGCACCAGCCCAGCAAACGCCATTGCTACAAACATAACACCAATCAAGAAGAACAAGGTGCAGTCAAAAGATGAAACATCTGTCGCCTGGAAGCGAAGACAACGCAAGCCAGCATCGATGACCACCTTAGAAACAGACACACGGTGTCCCGAGAACCAGAACTGCAAACGAGACTGCGAAAGGCTAAGTTAGACACCTGTGGTGTCTCCCCATATCCTACCCCATTCTGTGACTTCCCAAACAGTTAATATTTCCTACCACCACCCTCTGCTAGGCTTTTCCCTAGCCACGGGTTCCCATATCCCTGTAACCCTTATGCCATTCCCCTTTCCCCAAACCTTTAGGAGAGGGGAGAAGGGAAAGGCCCCCCTCCATTTGAAATTGCAAAATTTTAACTCTGTTTGAATCCCAACAGAAGCAACTGTGCCCGCACTCACCATCATGATGTCTAGTACCCAACACCTATCACCCTGCTGTTCTCTGAATGCTCCTGGTACCACCAGCAGTGAATGCTTGAAATCTGCCACAGCCCGGAAAATGTGCTGCTTCAATCTCACCTCTGCCTGTGAGAGATCCATTCCAGCATCCAAAAAGAAAATCATCTGAAAGATTTGAGGACTTGTTGGGACACTGGGTGGGGGGTGTTTCTGATTATGTATATTTGGGTTGTTGGGACATTGAGCTTTGAGTGCTTCTGATAATTGTTGTTGTTCTGTATATGTTAAGCTTTTGGGATGCTGGGTTTTGGGATCCCTGGGGGAGGCCTCTTAGTCTAATACAGAAAGGAGGAGTTGTGGTGGCCTGTGAACATATATTGTGTTGGAGTGACCGGAGGGTCTCCCCGCCGAGGTGCACTGCTCCTTGGGATGGCCTGTCCCGGTTTGGATTCCGTGGTTGTCTGTCAGCCTGGTCACTCCTCCAGAGCTTTCCCATTGGTCCCTGCTCCCTGATCCCACCTTTCCCCTGGCCTGTGTTAGCCATGTTCTGTGTATTTGCCTCTGCAGCCTTCGGCAGGGAGCATGCAATAAAATGCTCTTGCTGGAATTGCAAGCAAATACCCTTCCTGCCTCTTTGCCACTGACTGAATACTGATTAAAAACAGTATTAGGTGGCTTTCCTTCCCCCGGCTGTGGTTTTCCAGGGGAGCAGGGGCAGTAGAGGCAGCCCAGGAGAGGGGCTGGGTCAGTTCCTGCATGGTAGGATCCTGGACAGGGAGGGCTGGTCACTCTGAGGCTGCTCCATCCTGGTGGCAGCCACTTGTGGGAAGAGTCTCTTTGCTTCCAACCACACAAGTGACCACTCCTTGCAGACACCCTGGAATCCGTAGGGTCCTTTCTGGGCCAGCTCCTGGCTCCCACTTACACAGGGATTTGGGGTGGTTTGAGCCTCTGGCTTTCAATGCTGAGCCTCAGCATTCCACTGATGGCAGTGGGTTTGGAGGGTGACTTACAGATGTCACCAAGGCCACAATATCTCACAGTCTGGCAAGTCATCCATTCAACACCGAGAGCTGTGTTCAGCGTGGCTAAATCCCATCACAAAGCTGTCTTTGGGGTACCCAAAGTGACCTGCAGCAACAATCCCAGGCACAACTGGGCCTCCTTGATTCCTGCAAGAGAAGAGATTTTTTGATGTACAGAAGCTGGTTTTCATCTCTGTGATTCTGTGCTGACACAATGTCTCCATACACAGCAGGATCCATCTTTCTGCTGCTTTCAGCAAGTTCCTGAAACAATTTTTATTTCAATTTTGTTAAGGCTATGAAATCTTGGAATGCTCACTCCTCTTCACTCAGCATTTTCTCCAGCAGACACTCACATGGTCACTGGGGTGCAGTTTGGTCAAGTAGAAGCAGTGGGAGCAGAAGGGAGAGAGAATCTCTCAGCTGTGGGGTGCTGTGTGTGCTGCAGGTGTGCAGGAGGGATGGCTCAGGGGCCCTCACTGAAGCAGCACAGAGCCTGTCATGTGTCTTTTTGCTGCCATGGATACCCTGTGAAACCCAGATCAAGGATTCTGCCTCTTTACATCTCCTGACTGTACTTCCCAAGGACGCTGTAAGGGAAATGGGGGAAGAGGGGTTTGGTGCACTTGGCTGTTCTGGGGTGCTGCTCCTCACTCCTCGTGGGAGCTGTCGGAGGGGCTGTGACCCTGGAGCTGTGGCTGAGGACTGCACAGTGGCCCTCTGACACACCCCTTCAAGGGGAGGAATCTGGAATCTGGAATCTGGCAGGAACCCTCAGCTCTCAGAAGTGCTGTTTTCATCTTAAAACCAACTTTCTCTCAGATACATTGAAGAGTACTTTTTTACAGATGTCAGTACTTTATTACAACTTGGACAAGTGATAACACTGTGCAAAAATGTCTAAATTACAACTTCCAGTTGCAATTCAGTAGCATGGGGTACTCTGTACTGTCCTAGAAGCTCACACTTGGCCACAAAGCATCACCACTCCTCAGAGCTGAAGTCTTGGGCCATCAACCCAGACACAGCAGGTCCTGTGAGATCAGCACTCACCAGAGTTTTCTGTAGTCTTGACCAAGAGCTGGCACAATAAACTGCACAGATCATGATGATGATGATAGATCATGATGATGATTATTATTATTAATTTTTTCATACATTCAGAACAGAGTCTCACCCTTCCCTTCTGGACCAATTTGCACCTTTCTGGACCTGTGTTCTTAGAACTAAGCAAGGCTGGTAATCTGGAATAAGTGTTAAAACCTCAACAAAATACTGATCTCTTAAATCAAAGCCATTTTGAGCCACAGGTAGAATTCTGGGCTTCAGCATTTCTGTTCAGGGCCTTTCTGGTGCAAAATGAAATCCTTAACAACCATGGCATAAAACAAACTCTTCATCCTCCCACAAAATATTGAGCCTGTGGAAGAGAAGTGCATATCTAAAGAAATATGCCTCTTAAAGCAGTGGTTTACAGCAATGGGAACAGGGCAAAGACTCAATCACAGTCTGGAGAGCTGGATGAGCACCCTGGTGGGTTTTTGAGTGGATGAGACTGAGAGAGAAATTCAGGTTTAAGAGGGCTGCTACAGCTGAGCAGAGGGGGTTTTATTCCTATGTATCTTCCTCCAGTAACAGGAATTACATAGAAGTATTTGCACTGCAGGAAATGAATCCATTCTTTACTCCTCTGTACTTTACTATCTATCTCCAGCATGGAAGGAAGTCAGGTGCCAGGTTTTCCTCTGCCAGGCTGTGAAGCAGGAGTGGGGATCCCTCCTCTGCCCTCACCAGGACACAACACTGAAGGTAGTCGGGAGGCAGAAAGGGCTCCTGGAATGAGCTGCATGAGTCAGTTTGCAGGGAGGATTGGTCTCCCCGTGACAGGAATTAGTCAGAGAGCTCCTGGCATGGGGCAGGGCAGTGGGAGAGGGCCTGGCCCTCGAGGGTCTCCTGCTGGCCCGAGGCTCCCCTGATCCAGCACAAACCAATCCCTCCACAGAGGTCACGGAGCAGCTTCCATCTGCAGGAGCAGGAGCTGGGCTCTGGCAGGCTGAAAAGAGCTCCACAAACATCCGTTATTATTCTTGATTGGAGAAACTCTGCAGAGATCCCGTCAGGATCAGCAGAGCTCCGTTACCAGAGAGTACAAATTGATCAGAGTGGGATGGAAGTCAGCAGAACACAGTGTCTAAGGCAACAAGGCGGTTCAGACAGCTCTGCAGCAGCCTAAACACATGACAGACTCAGGCAGCTCCCACTGCTGCCAACACAACTGCTCACGGGGTCTGCCAAGAAGCCAGATGCTGCTGCTGGAAAAAATATCTTCCAGAGTTTGGCATCAAGATCCTGTGATTACCATCCAAATGGGAGGAGATGGAGTGATAGAATGTGAGTTTAGTATTTAGCACCCCAGAACTGTGCAGCAGCCTTTGAAGGCAGAGGAAAAAAGTTCAAGCAAAATATTTTTGCTAAAAATATGTTCGGAGAAATGAACTTTTTTTTTTTAAAATAGCAGAAAACCAAACTATTATTAAAACAACACAAAATATTTTATGTCCGTATCAATTAAATGAGTAAAACCAAAGAGGACTGTGGATTCCTTACTTGAGTAAATTTTGTTAAGGAATAGTTTCATAAAGGTCAGAGCATGAGCTCTTTGTCTCTCGTGTTGTTGCTGGTGGAAAGTTCCACTGCAGAGCATCACAGCGACTCCCCTACCCAAGACAAATAGAGATGGGTCGGAGCATTCCCACACAAGTTTGGGAAGGGTTGAATTCAGATCCAAAGTCTGCAGCAAGCCCTCCTCATTGACAAACAGGGGCCAAATCCCTAAATTTAAACTGACCTGGGTTTGGGGGGAAAGTTGAGCACCAAAACCACCTGAGCCTGGCTCCAGACCTTGCAGTTTAAACCCGTGTTTGGAGGGAAAGCGATAGAGGGATGGGACATGCCTTAAGGAGGTTTGAGGCTGCTCCTGAGCCTCCTTGTCCTCCTTTCTGTGTGGCTGAGCCTTTCAGAATCTGTGACTACAGGAGGGTTTGGAGTCCCCTGTGCAGTGAGGCTCCCACCAGCCTGCCTGGCCTTGCCGAGGGTCCCCGGTGGATGTGGTGGTTATGAGAGCTCAGCATGTTGAAAAAAGCAGGCGAGGCAACATCTGCTCCCCTGGCTGGCTGCACTCACCTCTGCTCTCCAGTCTTGTGCTTCTAAACGAGTGCTGGTCCCACTCCATGACTGGGAATCCTATTATTATTGTAATAGTAGTAATAATAATAATAATAACAACCCAAGTGGGAACTCAGAAACTTACATCTGGAAAGTTAAGACATGAAGACTGTTTTGTTTTACTTGTATTTTTGGTTGCTTATTTTTATGACAGATCTGTATTTCAACAAATGTTATCTCCTTGCCTGTTAGATCAGGAAAAAGTAAACAAAGCTATTAATCATCATCTCCCCTCCTCTGCTTTCTGGGCATGGCAGATCGGTTTGGAGGGGAGGCAGGCAGGGAAGCAGAGAGCATCTGTTCCCTCACTTGGGAGCTCCCCCAGGGGTGCTGCCAGCGGTGCGTATTCCTTCAGGGAGGTTTGTAAAAGGGAGGAGGATTCCACCCCAAGCCCGTGTTTGTCCTGGAGGGCTCAAGCTGTGCCATCTGTGGACAGTGCCATGCCTCTTCTGGGCACAGCCTGAGCCCCAGCTGGCCTGGCTGGTGATGGCTGTCTCCTTGAGGGCCACAGAGATCCCAGGTAACTGCTGACCTGATGGATTTTCCAGTAGCTTTTGACACATCTCTCCCTGGGAGCTGATAAATTCAGCTGTTAATCCTACAGCAACCAAACAAGATAATCCCAAACCTCATCCTTTAAGGTCACTAATTACTTATGGAAACGTGATGGGATGAGTCACAGGACTGGAGGGCTGCAGTGGATGTCCATAGGCTCTATAGACTCAGGGGGAACCTTCTCACTCTCCACAGCTCCCTGACAGGAAGGTGCAGCCATGTGGGGGTCGGGCTCTGCTCCCAGTGAACAAGAGACAGCACAAAGGGAAATGGACTCAAGTTACACCAGCACAGGTTTAGATTGGATATTAAGGAAAAATTCTTCACCTAAAGGGTTATCCAGCCCTGGCACAGGCTACCCAGGGCAGTGATGGAGTCACCATCCCTGGAGGGATTTGAAAGCTGTATAAATACGGCACCTGGGATCGTAGGTTAAGAGTGGGTTGGCAGTGCTGGGTTAACAGTTGGACTCGATGATCTTGGAGGTCTTTTCCAACCCAAACAACTCTGCTCACCCACGTGGGACTGATGTTTCAGTCCTTCCCAGATTCTGTTTGGACATTGCTTTCCCATAAGGCTGTTTGACGTGGGAAGGGGAGGTGGGAGGGTTTTCCTGGTGAAATGACAGCAGGATCTGACACACGGCTCTGGCGTCCCACAGTCCATTCCAGAGACCAGGACAGCTCTGCTTCCCCAGCTCTTGGCCAGGCTGGGAGCTCTGATGGCAATGAGCTCTGAGAGTTTGATCAGTGTCAGATGTGCAGATTTCTGCTTTCAAAAGCTGGAGGCTGTGGGTGGCATCTTCACTCGCAGCCTCACCTCCACATGCTGGCATGTGCCGAGTTTGGGGTCTGGAGGTGTGGGGTCTGGTGGTGCTGACAGTCCTGGGGGGATGGGGGAGAGCTGGACGTGCCTTTTTACCTCACAGAAAGAAATTTGATCTGCCCCAATTAATAGATAGGATTCTTTTGCCCTGATACACAGCGGTGCAAACTATAATTTATTGTCTGTCTCTGCATTATCACTTTTCTGGGTTTCCCCCCTCACCCTGCTGCGTGTGCTCTGAGGCGCGTGTGCCCTCCCAGGCTCAGGCTCCGGTTTCTGCTTTAACTCCTGCCTTCTGTAAATGTTATTTCAGTATCATCAACAGATGCTCTGCTTCTCCTTCCCTCTCTATGGATATCAGAATCCATAATGAAAGAAAAGAATTTGTTCTTCAGATCATCTTTAAGTCCTTGATGGTGATATTATTCAGCTGATCAGCTGAACAAAGGCTCCTGGAGCTCCCTGCATTAGGAAGCCTCTCCTCAATCACTAATTTTCATTTTTTCATTTTGCATTTGGATGTAAAATGTTACAATGGATGATCTTGCATCTAGTTTGTGTGCCAGCCAGTGGAAACATGACTTGGTTGGGAAGGCTCAAACTGTTAGGATGCTTTAAAGAAATGTCCAGGTTTTCTAGTATTTTGCACAGGTTTTCAATTGAGCTTTGAGGAGAAGACAAGGGAGTGAGCCTTTGCCATGACGAACTGGCCACTCATATCTCCAGGTGCCCTCCATGCCCTCCATGGTGGCTTCTGGAGGATTCTGTGTTCTCTGTGCCTTTTCCAGCTGTGCAGGACATCTGGATACCGTATGTGAGACCTTCTGTTGGTGCCAGCAGGTGTTGGGGAATCTCAGCTGTAAGTGGCTGCAGTCCCTTGCAGTGAATAAGATGTCTCTTGAGATAACTTCTGAAATTAGCATGCTGTGAGATTTGAGTAGTTTAAGTGTTAGCAAATTCTGGCCACTTCGAAGGCATCCCCTGGGCAACTCTTTCCTGGTTGGTGTTTTAACATCAGTTCATAGATGTTGGGACCTGGATTTTGGGCTGTCCTTGCACACTTACATCCTCATATCTGACCTAGCAGAGATTATGAATCTGGGGTTGAGTTACTGGGAGATTAATTTAGTTGTTCACCAGCAACATCTCAGCTACCCCTCGGTCTTTGCCCACTGCTTTTCCCCTGGAGTAGAAGCACGTGAGCTTTTGTTCTCTGAGTAACAGACTAAGGTGCTGTAAACTGAATTTACACAGTGGTGAATATGGTATTCATCTCACTGTACCTCCTCTGTGTACTCACACCCTACAAGATTTCAGACCTGGATAGATCCACCAGGCCATCCCAGGGTCATACAGGAAAAGCTGAGTGTGACTCATGACACAGGATTTTTATCCTCAGAGCTGGTTGATTGCACCTCTTCCCATCCGTTTACTTGGAGTACTCCAAGCAACAATAAGGCAAGACAGCATGAGTTCCAAAACACCTGAGATCCAGGATACCCTGGATCAGGAACCATGGGTTTGTATCATGTATCCCAACTTCAGCCAGCACACAACAAGTCTGAGTCTGTCCTTCTGAACAGAAAGGCAATATAACACATCTGAAAAACTGTGCAAAACCTAAAACTAGCAGCAGCTACAGCTAAACCAAGGCACTGCCAAGTGCCAAAAACACCTTTGGTGGGGAGCACTGCTGAGCTAGTGGCTGGCTGCCTGTGTCATCTGCTGGGAAGGAAGGATCTCAGCTGAGGGGGTCCCCTTGAGGGGACAACTGCATGCAACTCTGTCTCCTCCAAGGATGACTCAGGCACCATGCCCTCACCCAGTCTGTGCTGGCCTTTGAAAACTTATGTGGTTTCATTTCTAACCCTTAGGTAGTTCAGCTCTTACTAGAATAACCCACTCATTGAAACCATGTTTTATTCTATATCATGTTTTATTATATATTATGTTACAGACAAGAACTGGTTAGAGAACTGTTGCTCACCTCCTTGGGTTGGTAAGGCAGCATTTGGTTGTCTGGAGAAATATCTGAGGCTCACCTCCCTGGTGAGATCTGTTTTTCCTATTTCTGCCTGAAGAAAACACCTTTATTTTCCCTATATCTGGAGCTGGCTTCGTTTGGTTTCAGAAAATCAGAGGCATAATTTGCTTGGGCTGTGAAACATAAGCCTTTAAAGTACACACACTGAGCACTTAGGGCAGCTGGAGTGTCCTGGTTTCCTGGGAAGCACGACTCCACTCATTAGGTGCAAGTCACCCAGACTGAAAAGCCACCGGTCATTCCCTCAGGTCATTGACTGCACTCCAGCAGCTCCAATTACCTCAGCAGAATGGGATCACCCATAACAACCTAAGTAAATCAGGAAGTCACCAAACAAGGGAAGTAATTACAGCTTCTTTCAATCCTGAAAAAGCAACCTGTTCTTTTACGACCCATCAAAACCATGTGTTTGCCTTTAGTGGTTAAAATAAAGGGTGTGCAATTTGGGAATAATCCAGCTATGAAGTTTCCCTAGTAATTGGCAAGTCCTGAAAGGTTTTCACTTCTGCAATTTAAAGGTGGTGAGCATGAAATTAATTTAATTTTCTTTTAGATTAGCCTTTAAGGGACACTACAAAACCAAAGAATGACATGTTCAAAGGGTGAACCCACATTTCACCCATTTGACATAAAGATTATTTTGTTAACTACCTTTAAATTTCATTTATAACGTGATTTAGTAATGCAGTAAAACCAGAATGTCAGTCACTGTAGCTGTATCAAACATTCAGAATTCGAAAAATATTCACCCCTTTCAGAGAAAGACCTAGAACGTTACTCAACCCTAGCAGTGCTACTATCACTTTATGTAACTCTTACACTGTTGTTTTTCAGTCCTTGCTTCAACATGCTCATTCATTTGATTCAGATTCAATTGATTGTAGGAGAAAAAACCTTGTTTGCAATAAGTCTACCTGCATTTTCATACAGCACTTTTCAGACACTCAGGGTACAGGTGTGGAGATTGATTTAATGGATTGATCTTTTGGAAATCTGAGCGTGAACCTGCTCCTCTCTGTGCAAATAGAAAGTCTGATGGCACATGGTCCTTATGGCTGAGCTTAGTCTGAGATATGACTAATCTGGCTGAAATCAGGAGGATGGCTCAAAATCCTTCAAATGCTGTGCATCCACGCCCCAGGGCCACGACACAGGATGTTTAATTCTGAGGAAAGTTTTTCACCTAAATTATACTTCATTCACCTGTTTCTCTGGAAAAGGCTTTAAAAAAAGGGTAACAAATATATTAGAATATTACTCCCAACATTTGGTAGGGAGAGTGTCTGAAGATTACATCCTTCATTAGATCATCATCTTATATTGGTCTGCATTGATTCAATATTTGTGTGCCAAATGTTCAATATCCTTTATACTACATAATTCATTTGACCAAGGTTGCTGTTTTCTCACTTCATGAGCTATCTCCAAATCCCTGCCTGTTTCTTAGGTGTGTTTATTGCTGCTGAAGCCAATGGCTGTACCCACAGTAGGCTGTGAGCAAGCACTGAACGGCAGAGCAGGGCCCCAAAATGAGGCACTTGGTGTTTCCAAGAAGGAATTAAAACCTGGGTGCCTCCCTGCTCAGCCCTCTCCATGGGCCAGATCTGCACCTTCCCAGGAAATTGTGCTTCTTCCCAACCGGCCCAGAGCTTCCCACTGATAGAAAGGTTGCAGTACATTGTGTGTTCTTCAGCTGCCACTGAAATGTTCTGAGTGTCATCCTTTAAACTGGGCACAAGGTCTTTCTGAACGGAGAGAAAGGGCAGCATCTGCTCAGGGCAGCAATGCCAGCTGCTAACGAAAATTTAGGGAGAATAGGGAAAATGATAGAGCCCTCCAAAGAGCCCTTTGCTGTTTCCAAAGGCTCCACAATCCTCTCTGCTCCCCACGCGTTCCTTTCTGCTGTGGTTTTCCCAGACCCGCTGGATGTTCACTGATTCATCCTCTCCATCGCCGAGACACCTCAACATTTCCAAAGGAAGGCAAGAAACCAGGTCAGCACAGTCAAAGTAACCAAGGGAAAAAACACATATTCTTGTAGTGAGAGAAAAGTCAGGGAAAAAAAGAATACCGTAAAGTGGGATTTAAAAAAGAAAGAAAAAGAAAACATCCCCAGAGTGGGTTTGAAAACCGATGTCTGACAGCTGTAGCATATTTGGTGTCTCACATCCCAACGGCTCAATGAGAAAGGCAAAGCTGATGTTACAGCCTCCGAAAATTCCACATCCGAACTATTTCAGGTTTACTCAACCTAACTACTCAATTGCAGCTGCACTCCAACTACCTCTGTCCTTGAACATGTGGGGAGCAGCATGACTTGGGACACAAGCTAAGGTGCCCCAGAAAAGATGTCAAAATATTCTCTGGTAAAGAGCAAGTGCAGGACCTCCCGGTTGTGTGCTTGTCCCTCAGCATCCTGGATGGCAGCCACACTCCAGCCCTGCATCCATGGGCTGGTTCTGCCCAGAAACCTGCTGGACTGATAAGGAACAACGTCCTTTCTATTGCTTCCTGTTATATCTTTGACCTTTCCCCTGTTCCTTTCCAGATTTTGTTTTCCAAAGCAGCTGGCACACAGCTGCTTGTTTGTGGCTCACACGCTCACAGTAGTGGGTTCTGATCTCAAAATGTGGATGTTTCAGGCCAAAAAATAACTTCTCAAGCATTTGTTGGCTCCTTCAGGACCGTGCTGCAGCCGGGTCCCCATAGACACGGCTGGTCCTGCCCCCAGCACCCCCTCAGACTGGGGCCATCCCAGCCACCACAGACAAACTGCACTCACATGGAGCGAGCTTGCATTTTTGCAGCTCAAGCCAGCTGGGAATGTAAACCACACTGACCAAGGAAAGTTGGGGAAATTGCCAGTGAATGCAGAAAAGAACAGAAAAGGAACATGGGGAAAGCAGGAGGTAAGAACATGAACACTGTTTATTTAACACTCAACATGTTGAGTCAAATGCGTACAAGTGGCCTTCCCTTTGGTTGAGATTAAGACCTTGGATCAGACCTTTGATGTCTGGATGGAGATTAGCCGAATGAATTGTTTGGCAGAGACACCAGGTGGCTACAAAAGGTAAAACTCACCTATCAGTGCCATCTTGGGTATGTTGGGTATGGTGCCAGTGAGGAAATCATGATTCATGTCTAGATTCAGATGTGGAAGGAATGCAAACATCCAAAATGCCTTTTTCCCAGATTTTAAGAGTGTTCAGACCCAAGGGTTGGTTTTGTCTCTATGAAGGTAAACTTAGTCCTCTAGAGGGCATGGTTACACTGATTATATATTTAATAATTAACCAGTATTACCTTGGCTAGCTCTTCATATTTACTGGTGTAAATCAGGGGTCAGTGAACCGGCACAGGTGAAGTTTCATTCATTGTCTTAAACCTTGTTGTAAGGCTTTCCACAGAACCTTTCTTCTTAAGGAGGCTGATCCTGCATGGGCAAGAAGGTTTGGGTTTGATCATTGGGGAAGCTTTCCAAGAGGTATTTGGAATTCTTTCCTTGCTACCAAAATCCAGTGTGAAAATCTATTTTTCACATGTGTTTATGCTCCTGCTTTGGTTAATCCCAGCATCCCTTGGCAGCAGCCTGGACTGGGTCATCTGAATAGCAGCACCATGTGGGATTAGAGTCCGTCCTTCTCAGAAAGCATGGAGGCTCCAGACGTTAGATGGAAATTATTTGTGTTTGGGCAATCTGGTGTTGAACTTACCCAGCCAAATTTCCAAGCTAACAAAATCGTGCAGATGTCAATATGGCCACCAGCTGCCTCACTGCATGTCTTTCCCTGGTGAGCAAGCAGAGTAGAGGGTGGAATTCAGAACTGCACAACACAAAAGAAAATTCTGCCCAGGCTGATCCAAAAATCCACCTCCCCACCAGGGCAGAACAAACTGTGCAAAATCCTTTTAATCTGGAAGTCACATCTTTGTAGAGCTTACACGAGGTTCACTTGTCTGTAATGGAAACACCTGCATTTTATTCAGTTTTACAATATTTAAATCCCCTTATAAAATAAACGGCTACTTGCTGGAACTGTACCCATGCTGGATGTCCAAGATCTGATGAATTTTAAAGCTATTTTCTAAGATGCAGTAGAGAAAGAGCGGGACTGGAATCAGACATCAGCCACGGCTAGGAAGGGAGAAGAATCAGTCTCTTTTTTGTGGCTTCCTTCAGCTTCTGAGTACATTCCACTCTCATAACATGTTAAGATTTCTCTCTTGGGTCATCCATAGTGCCAAACCAACACCTAGGAATTGAAAAGAGCATTAATCTGCATTAATTGGTTGGAATCACTGAGCTGTGCCACACAACGTCCCTTGTCTTCTTCAGTTGCAATTGGAAGACACCCTCAGCCGTCACATCCTCCTGGTCCTGGACCATGATGATTCCAGTCTTACATTTTCTCAGTTCCTCTACCTTTTTATGAGTCCTTTCTCGTGACTGAGGGAGAGATGTTCTTAGCTGGTTTAAAAGATATCTGCTGGCCTTTGAATGAATGTGCATTTCCCAGTTCAAAGTGGATCTTGCAAGGGCTGTGCTGCCCTTCTCTCATCCCTGCTCACAGACCTTGGGCAAGGCCAATATGATGTGCTGCTTCACACAGCCTTGTTGTCAGTGGGTTTGCAGGAAGAATACAGCCTAGAAAATGGTCTTATCCCAGAAATTTGATGCTGACCTGGTAGTCTAACCTTTATCTTCAAATGGATTAAGGTGCTCTAAGTGATATCTAAGTGTTTTATTGCCAAAATCTCATTCACTGTAGGCCTGGATTGTCAAATGACTAAAATAGGAACTGCCCCTCAAAAACATGGCTGGATTTCTATGCACAAGAAATCTCCTTTTCATAGCCTAGCTAATAAATATTAGAATGTACCGGGTTCATCCAGTGAAACTTTTGTTCTCTGTTTAAGGATGACAGCCAGGCAAAACTCTCCTTCAAAATAGAAAAAAAATGATGTGATTGTCTGTTCTCCCTTTTCCTTCACATTCTGCTAATAACTGGATTTGATAGCAACGAGGATTTCCTAAGACGGTGCAAACCTCCAGGTGATCTGTGTGCTCAGGCTGCCCTGTCTCTCCACATCCACTTTCCAGGTTCTGAGGGCAGGTGTGTTCTGTGTTTAGATCAGCAGCTCCCTGGCCTCAGACACCTCAGCTCTGTCACAATGCTAATGCTCTCACCAGCATCAAAAATAATGTTAGAAACTGGTTATGCAAAGCAAGTTCTGAGGCCAGAGGGGCCCTGATGAGGTCACTCACAGCTGATCCGGGTTCCTCTGCAGTCTGTGGTGCAGACATTCCCTGACACGGCTGTGGGCTGGACACGCTTCTGTGATTTTTTGCAGCACACGTTAAAACACAGCATGGAGGCCATTGGAGAGGAAGGAGGGGCTGGACCAGGGTTGTGCTGGCTGCAGCGCTGGGCATGCCGCTTCAGATCATCCTTACTGCAACCACCTCCTTCTAATTCATCCATATCAGCCAGTTTTAGGCCTTTTCAGCATTTCCCTCTTGCTGTCAGCCGAAGAAGGTTTGGCCATGCTTCATTTTGCTTGGCTGGTGTGGGTGGAGGAGCAGTGACTTCGTAATCCACATCCATCTCTCCACCACAGCGCAGACAGCCAAACACTGCTGGCCCTGGTGGATATTGTTCAGCAGATCTTTGTCAGACTTGTTCAAACAAGATATGTTACCACTGACCTACCAGCTGCAAGTTCATGCCTCTGACTCCAGGATACTTCTTGGTGTTGTTTGTTCATTGAAATAATTACTTATTGTAAGATTATCACATTAAGGGGGATTTTTATGTTTGTTTTAAGATGAATGGCATTCTCCTTGCTGTCAGGGGCTGGGTAGGTACTTTATTCTTTTACTTTCTGTTCCAGTGTGAGTTTGGGTTCATGAAAATGAGAGAACCTCCACCTTGAACAGAGCCAACTTCTTTCCAAATCTCCCCCAGCCTTTGGCAGTGTCATTCATTGGTGGCTAATGCAGCACGGGGATCTCTAAGTGAAAGGTGCCAATCATGCAGAATTGTGCAGTGGTTTTGCACAAAGCCAACTCACCTGTTTGCTGGAGTCTTGGATCAGACCACCAAGCTCATTTTCACTTCAGCCTAGGAATGAGCCAAACCCACAGAGTCCAGATCCAAATCTGGCTTCAGACTCTCATGGCCTGATCCTGATGGACTCTACAGCTTCTTTATTTAAAACACCATGAGGAGATCAAAGAGTGGCTTCAGATGAGACTCTGGGGCGTGACAGAACATCAGCCCTGGTTCAGAGCCACCACGGGGCATGGCCTGACCAACTTTTCATTCTTTAGACAAATGAATTTGCAGATTTTTTCCTGATCTCTTTTTGATGATTTCCAGGCTTTTACTTTACATTTCCTCCATTCCCAGATCATACAAGATCCTAGATCAACTCAAACAGTGCACATCAAAACTGATGGTGGCCCATATTATTTTCCCAATGCTTTTTTTAACACATGGAGTAGCACGTATTTTGGATCTGACATCTGAAATGGCTCATTTTCTTCATACTTCTTGACTGCATTCAGGGGAGCTGGCTGTGCTGGGACTTCAAGGAGGAAGGTTAAATTTCATCAACTCTTTTTTGAAGGAACACTTAAGAACTAGCATTTGCTGTGGGGGCTGATAAGCAGGCGTGTGCATCTGATTTGCACCCTCTGAATCTCAGGTCCGAATCTTACAAAATGAACAAAACTCTTCATCTGTCCAGGAGGGAGGCACTACATAGTGTCCAGTCTAATGCATTAAATGATTCCATTGGATATCTTGAGAGTCAGTCTGTCATCTTGCTGGAAATACCATGAGAAAACATAGAGCTTTTCATAAAAGAGTTTGTCTTAAAGCCTAAACATTTCTGTGATCCATTAGGAAGAGCTGGCAACCAGATACCCAGCAGAGCGTTGAGGGGTGGGAGCCATCCTGTAAAAAATCACTTTCCAAAGTGGAGTTTGACTTCATCCAGCCCAGCACTCCATGAAGGGGTGTGCATGGAGGTTCCCTGGGAACAGACAGCAGGAATGTGGCTATAGGTCTGGGGAGCTGTAGCATTTCTGAGCTGAAATTATTATTACTGTGTTTCCAAATTTCCTTTCAAGCTCCTAATTACCAACAGCCAAACCAAACTCACTTGAAGACAAGTCTGTGTCCATCCACAGCCCTACAGCACTGCCAAGCCAGATTATGTTACACTGCTTAGGAAAAATTACTTTCTATGCCTTCAATGCGTTTCTGGTTTTCAATAATACTTTTTCTTTTGATTCTGTTTTTGCTTCTTTCTCCTTCAGTGACTTTACCTCTGTGGAGTCCCTGCCACCACAGATCAAGGGCTAATCTTTTCAGGTCAGTTTGTGGGAATTCAGGTAAATAAGTGCATATTCCCATAAATCATGTATTTTCAGAGGTCAGTGAAAGTGCGTGTATTTCCACTGCCTCTGGAGAGACTTTTAGCCCTGGCTTCTTGATAAATCAATTAAATTTCTTTTGCTGACAGACATAAGAATAGCACTGTTTGCAAACTTATTGCATCCCTTATTTGTGAGGGACATTGGGAATGTGGCTGCCAGAATTGCATCCCCCAAAGAGTCCATCCTGAATACCTCGACTTGGTCGAATTCCCACTGACTTCAGTGGCAGGCTGAGTTGTGGAAGGAAAGCCAGTAGGATCCTGGGGACATCAGGCATCCTGCCCCTCTGCCCAGCCCCGGGGGCACCTCTGGAGTGCCGTGTCCAGCTCTGGATCCTCAGCACAGCAGGGCCAGGGAGCTCCTGGAGCGGGGCTGGCAGGGGCTGCACAGCTGAGGAAGGGCCTGGAGCATCTCCGTGCCCAGGAAAGGCTGAGGGAGCTGGGGCTGCTCAGCCTCAGAGGAGCCCCAGCTGAGAGGGGCCCTCAGCCCTGGCTGGCCCTGGCTGCAGGGAGGGCTCAGGGCAGGGCCCAGGCTCTGCTCCGGGGCCCAGCAGTGGCACAGAGGAACGGGCAGGGCCTGAGCCCAGCAATTCCCTGCACAGGAGGCACAACTCCTGCCCTGGGCAGTGCCCAGCCCTGAACAGAGCCCAGAGAGGCTGTGCAGGGTCCCTCCCTGGGGCTGTTGCAGAGCTGTGTGGGCACACTGCTGTGCCCTGTGCTCTGGGATGGCCCTGCTGGGGCACGCAGGTGGCACCAGGGGAGCCCCTGTGGGCCCTTCAGCCTGACCCAGCCTGGGGTTCTGTGTGATCCCACGAAAGCAGCATCCAACCAGTACAAAGGAAGTCAGTGGGCATGGAGCACACTGAGAGCAGCAGCAGCAGGAGGTTTGGTTCCAGGGTGGGTGATTCCTGCTGCTGCAGTTCTCCTGTGCTTCCACAGGCAGATATGTGCCCAGTCTCCACAGCCCTCACACGTGCACATGGACACCACTGCACTCTTGGAAAGACAGGTGACTTCCACAAGAGGAGGAACTCCCTTTGCATGAGATGGACAGGACCTAAGTGCAGAATAAGGACAGAGAGCGAGGAGCAAGGCATGCCGTCTCCAAACTGAGTTAAAAAACATACAGATGGAGAAACAGGTGTTCAGGATATGTCTTTCCCACTTTACATCCCTTTCCAAGCTAATCCACATTTGAGGACACAAAATACTGTAAGCATTCCTCCTTCTTCCAATACAACTGCATTCCTTCTTCCGTCCCACAGCTTTCAGCACCAGGCATATTCCATCCACACAGAGCATAGCTTGCATTCCTCCTCCACCACAAACACACATCCTATGCTTGCAAATGCACAGCGAGAGAATATTGTACTCACTTAGATATTGGCTGCAGCTCCGAGGTGTGTGATCATCTTCATCTTTGTAAGTTCTCCTCGGCTGCAGAAGTCCAGGCTCCACTGAAATGCTTCTTCTCCTTTAAAAATAATCTGTGAAAGCAGGGAGAAATGGTGGTCATGCTTGTTTCAGATACATAAATATGAGTACTTAGTGGAAAACCCCTGGCTGATTACCTGTATCTCCAGCCCAGCAGTGGCTCTACTCACTGAATCAGGAGTTCTTCTGGGACATAAGGCCAGTCACAGTGTTCACCACAGACCATCTGATATATTTGATATATAATCCTGAGCAGAACATTTAGAATGAAAATGCTGGACAATCCAAACCAGCAGTAGTAAGGCATGGCTGTGGTTTGGTTTTGTCTTGGTGCCTGGCAGACAGACACTCAGGTGGGTATTGCAGCATCAGTTTGTGTGACCAATTCTTTGTGGTCTCAATACCTGCAAAGTAGTCATCCAAAGGACAGGCCAGGTAAGGAATTGCAGCCCTTGCAGTGCTGAGAGGGGTTGAAGGCTCACTGGAGCCCTAGAACAATCCCTTTCTCACCATGGCATCATCAGCATCTGTAGTGAAGTCTCCAGGAGGAGATGATGAGGTGCCCGATTCTCCTTAACACCATAACTCTGATCTGCAGCAGCAAAATGTCCAAGGCTCTTCGTGCTCACTTACTCCTGGCTTCTACACCAGCAGCTATTATGGCTGTAGTATATCCCAGAAAAGCCACCTGGGGGCCCAGGCCCCTGGAAATGCTGCCAGTTATGCCAGGACTTTGGCTTTTTTATAGGATGCAACACTTGCTGTCAGCCCCTTTCAGTTTCTACCCAATGAAGCAAATGAGGAGGAGGGCCAACATTGCACCTGTTGCCTCGGGCCTTTTTACCTGTCCCTGCCCATCCAGGTAGCCCTTTTTAACTCACACCTGAGGTTCTGCATGGGTGTCACGTTATTTCAAGTAATGTTGGTGATGCAATGATGAGATGAAAAATAAATTCAAGAAATGTAGATTTAAAGGTTACAAACTAATGGAAAGTCAGGAAATCAGAAAAGGGAACTGATGGCACAAAGCCTTAAATTTCTGCAAATCTGTAACTACTCAAATTCGGCCTGGACTCCCCTTATTCTGCCCTGAGAGGTGACACGTTTGCACCTTGCTGGATGGGAGAGTGAAGGAATTGTATTTCTACTGAGTCACATTTCCCCAGTTCCGTATGATACAACATCCTTGCCACAAGGATGGGAGAGTTCTGCTGCAGTCCCACCCCTCTCTGAGGCTCCATCTCCAAGAGGCTCCTCTACAGCTCTCACTCCAGTCTTCACTGCTCTGAGGGGGTACAAAGTGAAAAGCAGGAAAAAGAATTAACCTGGTGTCAGTGGAAACACTGCTCCTGAGTTTGCCCCAGCTGCCAGATGTGGCTGGCAGGGGCAGAAGGGCTGCAGGTTTTGGACTGGAGCAGGTTTTGAGTTGTCATTGACTGATATTTGTGGGAAGCTCTGAACGTCCAAACCTCCTCACCCATGCTCTTGGCATCCAGCACAGCAGCTGAGGGGGCTGAAGCTGGGCTGGAAGCTGCAGCCAGGGAGTCTCACCATTAATTCTGCCATTTCACCCTGCACATCTGACCTCTTTAAGAGTGATTTGATGTTTCTTTAAGAAACACCCTGTCTCTATGAAGAAATGCCAACAGAGGAGAAGTTTCAAGCTTGCTATTTTTATTTAAGCTGTTGGAACAGTATGGACATAATGTAAGTAACGGGACCAGCCAAGAGGGTGTCTGTCAGTCAGTGACTCAGTCTTCAGATCAGACAAATGCAAGCCCATATAAACAGGTTCAGCCCTAAAGTCATGATAATAAATAATTTATTTTCATACATTTCAAAACACCAGATACAGTAAAGTGAGTGTTTTCTTTGGAAGCAGGCAGTACTGGTCGGCTGGATCTGCTTCCCACACCAGCAATAACATGTTCTGAATGAGTAGAGGGAGATTCTGACCACCATTCTGCCAGAGCCTACTTGGTTGAAGACTGCTGAGTCTTAGGAAATCGCTCTGAAAGAAATTAATTCAGTGCTTCGAGGTACATGGCATTGTCAGGATTTCATTTCCATCACTGGAAGCAGCAGAGAGGTGGAGTCAGCCAGGTGGGCATCTGGAGAAAATGGACTTTCAAGGCATTTTTTCTCATCATTGTGGGATTGCTGAGTCACCCACAGCAAATGGAAAATATCCCAGGACATTTAAAGATGATTTTAGATCATCTGAACACTGTCCTTCATCCAGAGAACTCTGTGGGATCCAGGTACCAATTTTCCTGCAAGGGAGATTAGGGAAACCATCCCATTCACATTTTTGCATTCAAAAACTGAGATACTGTCCTGCCTCCGTTTATAGACCAAATGCAGTTCGTTTAGCAGTAAGAAGTGAAAAGCTTTTTGTAGCTGTAGAACTCAGAGTGGGCTCTGCAAGCCCCAGCTGCTTGTGGGTTTAGCAGCAGCAGCAGTAAGTCCATGGCACTGATAAGCAGAGGCATGACTTGACTTCCCAGTACAGCCTGGAAGTGTTTGTGAAGGTGACCTCAGAGCTGATGGGCAGAAGGAGAACTCTTTAATGGTCCTCACTCCTTCGGGTGCTGCTGCACTTCCAACACCTTCAGTGGGCAGGGAGTGCCTCTGCCAACCTCTCTTCAGAAGGATCACTAATGCTTTGGAAAGACCATGAAATATCCAATGCTGCTTTGGAAAGTGAAGGATTAGGTTCACAGGTCCTGGAAGAGAGTACCCAGAATGGGTTTATTTGAGGGTTTTGAAAGAGGTGGAAGGGAAGAGAGTGTGGAGCAGATTCTTTCATTTAAGGTCCTTCATCAACAGGACAGGAGGCCATGTGCAGGTCAGGGCACTGAAAAATAAATAGCAAAGCAGGTACAGTCACTGACAAATATTGCTACAAGCCAGGCTCTCAGGCTGGAGGCTCCAAGATATCAAATACTTTGTCAATCTCAGCAAGCTGGTAAATAAAGAGAAGGTTCTTCCACATAAATCTTTGGGGCTGATCCTCACAAAGGGTGCTTTCAAGCCCCAGCTCCTACTTCAATACTCTGCAGCTGGGGGAGGGCACAGGGAGTCTCATCCAGCAGCAGTTTATGACAGGCTCCATCTCATCTCAAGGGTCTGACATGGATACGCATCATTGTCCAATTTGCAAATTCTTGCATCTAAAAGTTTAATAAGTGCTTCATTTGATTTCTTAATGCTTTTCACAGAAAGTGAACATTTTTCCTGGCAAAGCAGGGACTGTGAGCTCTTTTATCTGCACCCCATAAAGGGCTGGGATGTCTCTTTGAGCTTGGCCAATAATTTGAAAGTAATCCAGATTTTGTTTTTCCTCCAGGTCTAAATGAAAAGTCAATGTTTTAAGTAGAGGAGTAAGAGGTACATTGAATTTGGAAATATGACCACAGTAGCAGCAGAGCTGTGGAAAAACTCAAGGAGTTACTAAATCTTTAAAACTCAATTGTTTAGAAATTAGGCACATAGTTTAAAAATCACATTTTGGCAAAGCTGTGTGAGTTACTCTTCACATCATATATTTTATTAAACCTTTGCCATATGTCCAGTCTCTATGGCATCTAACACTCTAACTGGCCAGGAGTGTCCCCAGGAGTGTCCCCTGCTTGCCTCCAAACCCACTAAATGACCACAGCACATCTCCAGCCATCGCTCATCAGCACTTGAAGAACTCTTGGTGCTTGATTCTAAATTCCTGTTAGCAAAGGTGAACTCCTGCCATTTTCCTTTGGCAGTGGGTCCTTGGGATGGGAGGCCACTGGAGGAGATGATCTTTCTCTCCCATGATACTGCAAGTATCATAAGCTGAGCAGCTTTGAGTTTCTTAGGGCTGAGCTGCTTCTCTCACGCTGTAGGAACAGAAGAACATCTGGTCTTAGCTACTGTTTTTCAACTGGATCATCTTGTGCCTCACTAAAATGAATGAAAAACACATGCAAGCTGTATTTTCAAAAAGTTGTATTTCATTGATGCAACTCAAGTAGTGATTTTCACATGCAATTAGATACACAGATGTAGACAAGCAACAATTTACACACACACACTGCATTTCCAACGAGGCCCTATGAGCATTCCCAGATGCTTTACACATGGAAATAGGCACATGGAGAGGAGGCATGGGAAAGTATTCACATGTGCAATTGTATCTTCCCACAGCAATGCCTGGGAATTAGAAAGGACTGACTGAGACAATATTTTGGATGTAAAATCTGATGACACTTTCAATTCTGTTCTGCAGGCCCCACTATAAATAATGCTAATTATTAATTATGATCTGCCTACAACAGCACTTCCCCAGGTACTTTGCAACAGGCCAGAGAAAAGGAGCTCAAATCACACTTGTGTTATTCTGCTTTCGAGAAGCGTTTTGGAACAGCCATCAGTGCCCAAAGCACTTCAGGAACAGCATAAAGATGTCCCCAAGACAGTGATGAAGAGTGAAAAACTGAAGAGCAACTGAAGCCCTCTGCTCTAGAGCCAGGCTGGGAGAGCTGGGGCTGCTCATCCTGAAGAAGGGAAGACTCTGGGGAGACCTCAGAGCCCATTCCAGTGACTAAAGGGGCTCCAGGAGAGCTGGAGAGGGACTTGGGACAAGGGATGGAGGGACAGGACACAGGGAATGGCTTTAAGTGCCAGAGGGCAGGGATGGATGGGATATTGGGAAGGAATTGCTCCCTGTGAGGGTGGGGAGGCCCTGGCACAGGGTGCCCAGAGCAGCTGTGGCTGCCCCTGGATCCCTGGCAGTGCCCAAGGCCAGGCTAGATGGGGCTTGGAGCAGCCTGGGACACTGGAAGATGTCCCTGCCCATGGCAGGAGTGGCACTGGATGGGCTTTGGGGTCTATAAAGTCCTTATAGACTGTGATACAGGATTCTATGACAGTCCAACCAAACCAAAACATTCAAGAAATAAAAGGTCCAGATCATAAAAAAACCCCCTTTTTTTCTTTTTTATTTCTATCACATCTTGAGTCTTTTTTGAAAAAACATGGGAACATTTTCTTTACCAGAAAGGCAAAAACTGTGCTCTGAAAAATGCTTCTTACTAGGAGGAAGAGTGACATTTTGGGAGAAGGGAAGTGGCTGGTGTGTTGGCCTGGCCCTTAGAAGTGAATTCTCTCCTGCAAGGCCCCTCATGGACAGCATGTAGGCTCTCTGAGTCAGCAGATAAGAGTGGAATATTTGTCTTTTCTTCCTTTGATGTGTGAAGATAGAAGCAGGGTGCGGTGGCCTGAAGATGGTGCAGAGGTTGATGATGATGTAATAGGAGCCACTGATGGGAGAAAGAAAATGTTTTTTGTCTTTTCAGTGCTGAAGCACTGAAAAAACCCAAACTCTAATGCCAGTAAAATATTTGTGGGGCTTTTTTAGGGAGCGCAGGGTATGCAATAGTGATCGTCACTGAGGGAGCCAGCACCATGAACTTGCTCCTCCTACTGTAGGTGTCTGGTGTTGTGTGCGATGGGTTGAGGCTCACTGTGAGGATCCTGAGGGGTGACTCAGCCCACATGGAGATGCAGCAGTGACTGCCCAGGGTGGTTCATCTGTGCTGTTGGGATGTAAAAGCATTTACAGCTTCAGCTGCACAGGGAGAGTGCAGTGAGCACCCCGGAGGAGAAGGCTGTGGGCAGCCACGAGAGCTAATGGTCACCTCAAAACTGGGAGAAGGAAGGGACATGGGAGGGCCTGGGGAGGGCCCATGGACAAGAGCCAGCCAAAAGTCATAGGAGAGGTCAGGGATGGGTGAGAACAATCTTATGGCGTGAAGGCAGTGCCAGCTAGGGCATGGAGGGTCAGGAGTCACAGCCACTGAGCTCCCAACAGAGGAACAGAGGAATGCTTGGATGTGCAGGTCCTTCCACATGGAATTACCTCCTGGAGTCCTGGCTGAGAGCGGCAACAGCCTCTGCTCATTTCTCTAAACAGATAATTTCTATGACCCCCTTCAGTTCTTGTTTCTATTAACAGGCCAACATACTGAAGAAGTGGAAAAGTTGGTTTATAGAAAGGAAAAAAAGGGAAAGGAAAAGAAAAACAAAAGCCAAGTTATTTCCACAATGCTTGCATTCCCTTATCTTAACCACAGTATTCCCAGCACGTGCATTTTTATCGTGCATCTGAAAACCAACTACAATGCAAAAGAAGCTTCAAAGTGTTTGAGGAAAGGAAAGCTGAGAGGGAGACGAGGGGAGTGAAGTCAGGCAGGGAGGAGCAGAGCACAGGAGCAGTGTTGGACTGTGCTGCCTCTCTCCTTCAGTCTCAGCCAGGACCTTGCTCTGCAGCTGACCCGGGACAGCAGCACAGGTTCAGGACAGGAAGATCTGTAAAGCTCAGTTACTTAAAGGGTTTTAATTTCCTTTTTAGTATGTAGAAATAGCAGGGCATGACTAAAATATGTGTAAGTGCAGTTCTTTTGTCCCTGTAGTTAAAACAAAGTGAGTTCTGGTGGTGTGGCTGCTGCCCACGTGGGGAGGGGGACTGGAAGGTGTCCTGCGCTGTCCCTGGTGGTGGTCACAGCTGGAGGGAGGGCAGCAGAGGCACCTGTGGTATTACACAGGATGTGCAAGTGTGGAACACTGCTGATGTCTTTGACTGGACCATGGATGTTTAAGGGATCAGTGCACTTGGACAGTCAGTGTCACAGGCAGTACCAGCTTATACACCCCTGCAGCCTGTTTGCCACCCCAGCACCTCCTCCGGACACCACAGACAGCAGCAGTCACTCAGCCAGTGAATTACTGTTCCCAACAAAGCTCCAAGCAGATGCCAGGAGCCACTTCCCAAGCAGTGAGTCCATCCTGTGTGATGGAGCTCTTTTGCTCTCTGAGGGTTTTGTCAACACCTCAGTATTATTAAAATGCTGCTTTTAAAGTCAATTTCCTTTTCTTTTCTTTGTAGTTTATAGAGTGTTGCTGAAGACCTTCTCCTAGCCCAAAATGAGGATCAATTCCAGGTTTGCAGTCATATCAACAGTAGCTTGGTGATTTATTTCGGAGGTGCTGGTGTAATTACCCGTACCTCACACACACCTCCCATTTACACTGAGTTCCCTGCAGTTAATGAGTCTTCCCAAAGAGGAGAAGGAGGAGGTCTGGTTGGTTCACCAAACCCCTGTGCAAGTGAGTGAGCTTCTAAAATCAATCCAGTCTCTGTAAAGACAGCATGTCCTGAAAGCTGTCAAACCTTATTATAAATAAAAATGGCTCAGCTTCCTTGAACTGAACATCTTAGCCACATTTTGCCAACAACATCATGCTGATGTTCTTTTTTTTCCCACTGTTTCTGTTGGGTCAAAACACTGATGGATTTGTTTTGCCATTATAACTTCTGTCATCTATACCAGCATGTTGCCTACACAAGGCAGGGTTCAGCCAATGGTGCCCCAAAAGGTTTTCTTAAATACTTGGATACCTGAATCCAATGTGTGCTGATACTGGCAATGTCTGCAGCAGGGATTACATTTCAGAATTATGAAATGCCGCCTTTGGTACCCAGCTGAAGTTGTGTCTCTGGCAGACAACGATGGGCTGAGCTTTGTCACCATCACACCCCGTTGAGGTATCTTTGTGGGACATTTTTGCACCCTGCATCAATCTGGGCATATCTGTGCATTACAGAGAGGTGATGCAAAGCCAGGCTTGCCAGGCACCTGGAGGGGGTGGGATGACCATTTGGTAGCCTGTTAGAGCAGTCAGTTGCCCACCAGTCCTCTTTGTGCAAGACAGCCATGGATGGATCCGAGTGTGACGAGTGGACGGTGCCAGGTGCTGGCCTGGGCCTGGCCAGTGGCCACCCCGCCTGCAGAGCTGCTCGGGGCAGCCTTTGAACTCTGTCTGAACGAGCTGAGCACTGGCCCCCATGTAAATGAGAGCAGCCTGGAGACTGCTATAAATTACAGGGCTGCTCCAGCCCCAGAGGCAGCCACACATCTGGCTGGGGCAGCAGGGCTGGAGGTGCTGCTCTGGCTCTGCCTCACAGTCAGACTTCCCTTGCTGGGGTGATCTTCTCATGGCTGCTTGTGCTGGGCTTGGGCTGTCAGGCCTGGGAAACCTTTTCCTTTTTTCCTTAGCTGGAAATACCAACCCTGATGTAATGTGTTGCTTTTTTCATAGAATCATCTCAGAATGGTTTGGGTTTGAAGGAATGTTAAAGAACATCTAGTTCCAACCCCCAGCCATGGGCAGGGAACCTTCCCCTGACCAAGCCTTGAACTCTTCCAGGGATGGGCATCCACAATTTCTCTAAGCAACCTGATTTTTTCTCTAAAATGAAGGCTTTTAGGTGAAAAAGAAACCTTGTGAAGAATTCCAACAATTACCACAAAAGATTGAAAAATCAGTTAAGGATACATCCATAGCCTTTATTGCAGATGTCTGTGTGAGACGAGTACCAGCTCTGTGTTTTCTTGTGCTGCCCATGGGACCAGGCAGGGCAGGACATGGTCCCAGGGTCCCCTGGGTGCTGGAAGGTCCTGTGAGGGTTTGCCTGGCCATGATTGTTTTGTGCTGGCCACCTTTCTTCTATGATCTTAACAATCTCTTCCATTGGTTGCATGTTCAGGGCTGAATGCAGCTCCCAGGAAATCCTGGACAATTCAGCTGACCTTTCCAAGAGAGCAAAATTCATTTGTTTGTATCCGTGGCATGATGATCTGGAGCCCCCAGATGGAAGGTGCTACGGAGGTATGGAAAAATTGGATTTTTTAAGCGCTGGGGGTGCCTACAAGGGGGAGGAGGTCTGTGCATGGCTATGCCAGCCTGGGGAGAACAAAGTGGGCTCCCATATGGTCAGTTTTTAGGATTTCTCCTGTTTCAAATCTGCATAAATGGCCCACTCAAGGAGGCCAAACTATTAAAAACAGCTGACAACGAAAAAGGGGGAGGTGAACGCCAAGCAAGCAGCAAGTAAACTCTGTAACTGAGCTGACAGATGGCAAATTAATGTTGTCAAATAGAAAGAAGTACATAAAGCTAAGGAGCACTATGACCAGATTGCTTTCTTGCGCATGAAGTCTTTAATCATATGGATATCCTTGCTATTTTTACTCTAATGAGATTGGGAAGGAAAAATAAGACGGAGGCATCAAATTTAAGATGAATTTGCTTTGAATCCACAAGAAATTGAAGCCCTTACAGAAAAAAGGAGAATTATTTGCCAGGCAAAATTAGTGTCACAGATGAACTTGTTTGTGCTTCTGAATTTTGACATGTTTATTTTATTGGTAATATTGCTGCAGCCAAAGAGAGTAATAGCCAGGGTAGATAAGCAGGCAAAGGAAGTTGACTGAAAAATTATGTTCATGGAGCTTTTTGCCCTTAGGCAAATGCAGAAAAAGAACCCAGCGCACCAAAACCCTTCCCTCTCACTGATAAAATGGGAAAAATAGGAAAAAACCCATTTCCCTTGTAAGATACAACTTGATGAAATCCCAACGAGCAAAGTCCATGAACACCAAATTATTATTCGCCCATTGTGGAGTTTAGACTGAGAATACAAATTCGATTTGTTTCATGTATTTCTTTAATGTGTGAGGATGTCTTTTAATCAAGAGGTTAATATGGGCTCTGACAACTATTAAGGTGTTCACACCTCTGATTAAAGGGAGGATTGGCCATGTTTGAGCAAGGAGCTTGGTAAACAAATACATCAATCATGGGAAAAGCTCCCCCAGAATGTGCATGGTCAGAGAGAGCCGCCAAGGCAGTTAAAAGGAAGCAATTTTCCACAGTGCTTGGAGGTAGGTAATATAAAATAATCCATAATTAAGTTTAATCATGGCTTATCAGGCCTTCCTAGGTTTGTGAGCATTGTGGCTAATGTTTAACATATTGCCTCAGCTCTGAGTTTCCTCTGATGCCATTTCATTGATACAACGAGCCCCTTTTATTTGGAAGTGGCAGATGTGACAACTGTGTCTGGAGGCCAGATTCATCACCGACACAACTCAGGATAGCTCAGCAAGTGCTGATATTGTGATCCCGTGCTAATAAAAATTGGGTTTGCTCAGTGCAGCCAATGGAACAAAATCCAATTCACATGGAAGAGCCTGGCCCAGCCGTTGGAATGGTCAGATCCAAGTCCCTCAGTCTTCCTCAGAGGAGGCTCAGGGGAGACCACAGCACATCCTACATCCACCTAAAGGAGGGGGCAGCCAGGGGGGGTCGGGCTCTGCTCCCAGGGAACAGGGACAGGAGGAGAGGGAACGGCCTCAGGCTGGGCCAGGGGAGGCTCAGGTTGGACATCAGCAGGAATTTCTGCATGGAAAGGGTGCTCAGGCCTTGGCAGGGGCTGCCCAGGGAGGTTTGGAGCCCCCATCCCTGGAGGTGTCCGAGGAATTCCTGGAGGTGGCACTCAGTGCTCTGGGCTGGGGACAAGGTGGGCATCGGGCACAGCTTGGACTGGATGGTCTGGGAGGGCTTTTCCAGCCTCAGTGATTCTGGGATTCTGGGATTTTTTGATTTTATTGACTTAAGCTTGAAACTGCTTCAACCCCCTGTAAGGCCAGTAGTTCGTTCACTGGAAGGGGGAAGAAATTTCTGCTACATGTAAAGCTGCACCAACCCTTCTCTTCCTGCCTGCATCAAGTAGGGAACAGCTCCTGGGGTCAGCCCTGGGTGAGAGAGGGGCTGTCCAGCTTGGGATACAGAAGCTGATGCAGTTGCTGGTGGCCAAGGCTGTTTGCTAGACCTGAAGAAGTCTTCTGTCCCCATCCCCTACAGCCCTCACTTTTACAAAAGGGATTTACGTTGGCAGAGTGCAAAGACATCTTGTTGCTTCAAATGTCCTTCTCATCACTATGTCTGTCCTGAGTCTGATGGGAAGTGCACAGTCTGGTACGTCAGCCCGTCCTTACAGGAAAGTTGTCCTTGTCTTGTTCTACAGGACAGGGTCTGCTGGCCCTGAAACCAAATAGATAAACACAGGAGCACAGGAGGAAAATGGTTTCTAGCAGACCTGACTGCAAGTGGTCACCAGATAACCAAGTGATGGCACCAGCTGAGCCAGGGGCTAGCATTAAGGGCCAGGGGGTGACACCAGAGGCAGGGGTTCAGCTCTAGGCAGGAGGTGCTGTAAAGGAGATGCCTGTCAAGAGGAGATGGCAGCAGCGATGGTGAGAGGAACAGTTTGTCACTGAGCACCAGCGTCAGCAGCTTTGCACCTGCACTAAGTCCATCCACCAAACATTTTTTTTCTAGAGGGAACAAGTTACTGAACTTTTAAATACTAACAGATTTTTTGCTTCACACAGCCAGCAGCAGCAACAAAGTCACAAAGTAAACCTTAACATTCCTCCCTTTGGACAATATATTTTATCAGAAACATAAAAAATCAGATGCTGATGTGGGAAGCTGTGGTAAACCACCCTAAGCTGCTCACTACAATCAGTGCAAGGGCTACAATGGGAGGAAGTTGGTTTTCTTCACTTTTGCACCAGTAGTGTGTAACATCTCAACCAGTAACTCTGGGATCTCAGAAGCTTTTAGGAAATCAGATCAATGATATATTAAAATTATGCCCTTCAGGATAAATAGATCCAGATAAGCAGAAATATAAACTGTCCAGTAAGCCATGCTGACAGGATGAGTGCTGAGATCTCAATCGCACCCTGACAAGGGTCATCTGAATGGCCTCGGGCCATTGGGGCTTCTTAGGAATGTGGATTCGTTTTCCCAAAATGTCCAACTTCTTGTGTACCTCTAATGGAGAACATTTTCCTGTGGGTAATCCCAGGACTGGGTGTGATTTTCAGATCTGTTGCTTACCTATTAGAAGTATAGAATTCTTACTTCACTATAATGCTGTGGATCTTTTTTTCTTGGTTTCTCAGCATCTAACTAAAGCTGAGAAAAGTTTTGAAGGCATTTTTTCCCATTTCAGTAATAAATCCAGTTTGGAACAAAGTGGGAACTCTTCATTAATCAAAATATGCCAATTAATACTGTCAAAAAAATGTTCATATGTACTGAGATGACATTTACAGAATTTAATTTATTATCATTAAAATCAAAAAACACCATCCTGGAAAAAAGAAAAAGTTCACTGAAATGCAAAGTAGCTTAATTTCAATTAAAAATTTGGAGGAAATATTCTGGAGAGGGGACACAGTTTGAAACATCCTTGTCCACTTTGGCAGTATTTTAGTGGACTGCAGAAGGGGCTTTTCACAGAGCTTCCCTTTTAACTGGCCAAAAGAATATCTGCTGACTGTTCCTCAAACCTACCCTCCCAGCTTTATGTTTAAATGTTGGTTCCCAGTTTTTAATCCAGGCCATCATATTTTCCTCTGAATTCAGAAACATCTGGACTTAGGCAGACCTCCCTTTATGTTCGCTGCGGCCTTGCTGAGCCACACCAGGAGCTTTGTGAGCCGTGTGTGATTTGCAGGCCCCAACTCTGCGAGTGCCGAAGGTCCTCAGCCTCCCCCAAAGGCTGTGAATCCCCATGGCACGTGGGGATTGACTCCTGATCCTTTATCACTGAATTTCCATGGGAAAATCCTGCCCTCGGTCTGCGAGCAGAGGGAGGACAGCCGGGCCCAGCTCAGGTGAGCTCCTTGCTAGGGGCACAGCTCATTCAGGCGCTTCATTTTAAGCAGCTCCCAGGGCAGGTGTCACATTTTAGGCCTGTGCTTAAGCCTAAGTTTTGTGTCAAGGCTTGAGGCTTCTCAGGACAGGCCTGTTCTCCCTGCAGCTCCAGGGTCTGGGAAATGGATTTTTCTTTGGGGCTCAAAGGTTGACCATGTGAGGGTGGGCAGGCCCTGGCACAGGGTGCCCAGAGCAGCTGTGGCTGCCCCTGGATCCCTGGCAGTGCCCAAGGCCAGGCTGGATGGGGCTTGGAGCAGCCTGGGACAGTGGAAGGTGTCCCTGCCCATGGCAGGGGTGGCACTGGATGGGCTTTGAGGTCCCTTCCAGCCCAAACCATTGCAGGATTTTGTGATTCCATGACCCAAATAACACCAGGCCGTTTCCACACAGCAGAATTGGTGCAGTCTGTCAGCTGTGCCCAGGGGCACTGGGGTTTAGCTAGGAAGGGCTGTAGGTGATCCTATTATCTCAAATGCTAGGTCTGGAGAAGGGTTCGGCTGTCAGCCATCCCCACTCCCTCCTGAGCCTGGCAGGGATGGAGCTGTGCCCTCCTGGCAGAGCAGCTTGTGCTTCCCTGCTGGTTCATGGCTGTGGGCTCAGCTCTTCCAGAGCTGTGCATATAAAAACCAGGTAATAAATAAAGTGTTCGCTGTTTCTCTGCAAAAGGAAGAAAAGCTACAAAGAAAACACCTACAATTGATCTTTGTTTTTTTAAAGTGCTTGGATGGGAGCTGAAAGTCTATCACAAAGATGCTTCTTTGGCTTTGATTTGACACTAGATTTCAGTCGGTCCAACGGAATTTTAATGCTATGGCCAAATATAACATCAAATAATGAAAAACTTCAATGGTAAACATTAACACAAACAGGCATCAAGTATATTAAACATCTTTTAGAATGCAACAGGCCAAATCTGCAAATTGGGAACAGGTCCCTGAGCTGGCACACTATAAAAGCAGGCTTCAGTTTGCCATCTCCAGGACCTGCCAATGGAACACAGGGAATATCTGAGCCTGACTCCATTACCTGTTTAGGTTAAACTCTGTGTAGCATTGATTCAGTTATTTATTTTGGCTACAAGGAAACGGTGTTCAAACATGGGTACCTAAACGGGATGTCCATAGCCCAGACCTGCACTAAGGGGACCAAGTGCTTATTCTGTAAGTCTGGCCACTGAGGCCAACAGCTGAGCCCAAGCCTTGCAAGGCCAGTGTTGAAAATGGGGCCAAATTTTACAAACTCAGGGCCTGCTGTGTGTGCTTGGGGTTTTTCAAAAATGCAAAATCCCTGGTAGCTCCCAGGGGGTGCAGGTGGGAGGGCTGAGAGCTGAACCAGGGACAACGAGTGCCCCTGGAGCACAGCGTGGCCTGCTCCAGGATGGGCCCTGTCCCTTACCAGTGCTGGGCACCCTCCCTGGGTGACTCTGGCCACGTCACCAACTCCTTTAAAACTTGCCCCGTCAAAATAAACCTGAAAACTGCCACAGCTCAAGTTCTGTCCACCTGAAATTGATTCATTCCTTTCTCTTTCACTGCCCAGGCTTTAAGGGGTTGCTGCCACACATTCAGGTTGCAGAGATGAATGGCTAAAAAGCGCCTGATGGGGGTTCAGTTGTCCTGGTTTTGGGGACACTGAGTGGTTTTTGGTGACAAGAAGTCCAGTACTGGAGACATGCACTGGATTGAGGAGTGGTGCTCCCGCTTTTCCCAGTAAGTAAATAATAAATAATGCAATAAATATGCCCCATAATAAGTCTGCCATTAAAATAATGTCTTAGCTCTAGAAGCAGTTCATGCACGAACCCCCGTAGCATGCAAAGGCACAAGACATGAGCATTACATCCTTCTGTTGGCAACTGAGCTGGATCCCAAATGCCAGCTTCCAGCGGGGTTGTTTTCCCCACTTTGATTTTTAATTACTGATCAAATGGGAGGATGGAGAGGAAAGGCCCGAGTTTTGTTTCTTTTTCTTTTTGTTCCTCATTTAATAATTTAATTTGTATTCTGATCTTCAAATCCCAATAGCATCATGTGAAGTAGAGAAACTCGGCAGGGGAGGGGGGAGGAGGGATAGGGGAGGGAGACAGGGCTTTCTATTTCCATATGGTGAGCCTCTCTTCCTCGCGATCACAGCTTGTCATCTGTCTTCTTTTAAACTTCAGATCCCCTGTAAAAATCTTCCCAGCAAAGAACAGGCCATAAATGTAACATAAAGACAGTCCAAGTGAAGAGATTACCACGGGGTAATGGTGAAGCATGATTTCATTACAGGATTTCTTTACACGCGGGCATGGATGCAAGAATAACTCAGTCACCAGGATCTGGGTGTTTCTGGAGTGGTGCACAGTGGCAGGAGTGTTATTAATATTCTGGGGAGATCAGCCTGTGCATTCCCCTTTCATTTACTTGGCAGACAAAATGATTCGTGTCTTCCTCATAAATTGGGGTCAGATTAAATGTTCACCTTGCTTTACCTGGGTTGAAAATGGATCATCATCATGGCCAGCCAAGCCTCCAGCCCCCCTGCATCACCCTGCCAGGGACCACTCAGTGTTAATACCCCACAGCTGAAGGAAGAAATTTTTTATAGTTTAGAGGCTTTCTGTAACGTAACAATAATGTCATCTCCTGATGTGCAACCATAGGAGAACAGAACAGATATTGCACCTGGTTTTTTGTGCCCCAAATGCTGCTTACATGCAATGCTTCCAAGCATCTCTCTTCATTGAGTTATTTCAGGCAAACTGTGCTTCAAAAATGAAGTGAATGGTTTACAGTCTAGCTCAGTGTAATGCAAGCACCCCTGCAGCTGATCTCCATGTCTGCCCCTCGCAGTGCTGTGGGTGTGTGGGGGACAGCACTCACAACAGCCCATTTGTCCTGAAATCCTGGACATTGTTAAAACATAATGATTTCTGCGGAAAGCCCTCCCTTCCCTCCTGTGCTCTGCTCCTGCAGGAATGATTTGCACTGGTGATGGAGCAGGAGTGCCATGGGCTGGGTCTGGCAGCGGGAAGGGAGCTGGGGAGCAGCAAAGAGGGTGCTCAGCCAGAGACCCTCCCCAGGCGTGAGCAGGGCTGCCAGAGCCCTTCGGACCATGCTCCAGCCAGCACCTGGGCATCGTGGGCATGGGATCATGTAAGGAGGGAAATTCTTCGTTGAAATGGGGACCCACTGAATGGGAATTCCAGGCTTGGGTCAAGGCATGTTTCTCCCATTTTAACTTTGCAATCAGCTGCTGGAGGTCTCTGCATCCTGACATAGCCAGAGCATGTCTCTGTGCCCACAGGAGCTCCATACCAGAGCCATCCTTTCTGTCTTTCTCATCCCAGAGATGCTGCAGAGCAGATCCAGAGGTGGAAGGAGGATTGCTGTGGGGTAGCCTTGGCACCCAGCTCACATCCCGGTGTGGAGACAAAAGCTCCTGCTGGGAGCTCCAGCCGTGCAGCCCTCACCTCCCGCTGCCCCTGCCCCTCACCTCCCACTGCCCCTGCCCCTCACCTCCCGCTGCCCCTGCCCCTCACCTCCCGCTGCCCCTGCCCCCCACCTCCCACTGCCCCTGCCCCCCAGCCCTCTCTGGGGCCACTCAGCAGGTGCCTCTTTTTCCTTGCCTTCCCACCTGTGCAGGTGCAGATGGAGATGTGGGGTCACCCCTCTGCAGTGCCTGCTGCAGACAAATCCAGGTCATGGCCCTCCTAGAAACCCCACTGGACCTCTAGAAACTCTTGCAGGACCCAGAATGCCCAGCTGGCCCAGCCCCAAGGGCCACGGCAGCGTGGGCTGTGCCAGGGTTTCCCGATGTTCCTGCTCTGTTCCAATGAAACATTATACAGAAAGATATAGGCAAAGCATTATGCTCACAGCCTTTGCCAACAAGTTATGTTTTAATGTAATTTAACTGTAATCTCAGAGTGTTTTTGTTAGCTATAATTAGTAAAATATGTCTGTTTTCTGTGTTCCTTGAAGACGTCTGAACTCCTGCCAGTTCCCTATAGTTTTCCTGACATACAGTGTAACAAGCAGACCACCAAAATGTATTTACCAATAACTGTTTATTTACATTCCATGAAATCTAATAACATTTGCTGCCTTCATTCGGATAAATGCTGGCCAAAGTGTAAAGCATAGAAAAATAAACACTGCCTTAGTCTCTAAACCAGTCCACAGAATATTTTATTTTTGCTCAATTTGACCTGCCTGTTAGCATTTTGGTGTTCGGCTGCTTGGAAGTTGAAAAAAAAAATCAAAAAAAGGTTGAAAAAGTTCTGTAATGTATCTTCCTGTTCAGTCCAAAACCTCTCAGGGATTTCCTGGACATTTTATTTTTCATTTTAAAGTCTGCACGAGGCTGGTATTTCTTTTTTTTGTTTTCTGCTCTCGCAAGCGTTTGAAATCATCTTGCAGAGAAAATATCCAGGGCACTGAGCAGCAGCGGTGGCTGGTGTTGCACCAGTGCCAGTGTAAAGCACTGCTCCTTCTCCCACAGTCATTGGCTTTGCTGGTGTAAAAATAATCAGAATTAGGGCTGTATCTTGTTACTAACCAAATCTGCTCTAGTTCAAGAAAGTGTAACTAAGGGCAGAATTGTCATCTCAAATCTCAAACAGGTTCCTCTCCTCCTGTATCTGGTTTTGTTTATCTGAGTCCACACTTGCTCCAAGCCCAGCAAGCTCAGATGGTGCAGGGAGGAGAGGTCATATCCAACAGCTGTGGGCAGCATCCACAGCTGGCAAAGTCTGATGTAAGCCTGTCACTGTCAGCCACGTGTGGTCCTGGCCCAGCTGGGGAGAGGATTGGTGTGAGCCTGGCTCTGGAGTTGAGCCTGGCTCTGGGGCACAGATAGCTCACCCAGGACAGTCCCAGCACACGTCCATCTCGAGGGCATGGCAGGAGCGGGTGCGTGGGGAGCTGCTGGCTGGGCTGTGCGGGGCTCTACGTGCAGGGTGCCAGGCTTCCTGGTGCCACGGGCGTGCTGTGCCATAGCCCGGGCAGGGCTGGGTACAGCCAGGCTGAACTGAGCAGCCCCATGGGTTTGGAGGGAGCCCAAGCTCACGAGTCACTTGCACTGCCCTGGGCAGCGTGCGGCCGCATGTCACCGTGTCCCTCCAGGGCCAGGATAGCCAGCAGAGCCCGGGCAGCTGCAGCTCCGGGATGCCTGAACACCTCACACATTTAGCTGCTGTTACTGCTGCTCAGCTGCTGTGCCCAGTGTCTGCTCCTGCTGAGCCCGAGCTGTGCCTGGCGTGTGGAGCAGGCAGCTGGCACAGGACTGTCCTGCTGCTCTGCAGCCAGCACTGCCCTGGGATCCTGCCCCAAGGACTTTTCCTTGCAAACTCTCCCAGCCCAGCCATACCTCTCTGGCAAGTGATTTGGGGGGCCTTCACACCATCCAGAGACCCCCTGTTCACCAGGTCTGAGGTCTGAGACACCTCGCTGGTGCTTTGGAGAGGCAGCTCTGTGCCTTGTGTCTCGAAGGGGCAACAGTTCTTTTTCCTGGGGTCACTGAGGGGTCTTTGGAGGAACGGGCTCCTAGAGGAGTCCCAAACCACCATGACACTGCTGCAGCTTTGGAGAATTAGTCTTTAGAGCTGCTCCCTGGAAGGCCATCTCCATCTTTACTGTGACATAATTGGTATTTCGTTAAGGCAGAGCCTTCTGTACTGTTCTAGATGCTTTCAGTTAAGGAGCTCCACACACTGAACATTAACGAATTAAGCCTCAGGTTAACAGAGTTCTCCAGGAAATTCAGAGCAGCCCCATTCTGGGACAGAGATCATAGGACATCTCAACTCCGTGTTTCCAAACTACCTTGAGCTCCCTTGTTTCTGTACTCACTTCAGTTAAGGGTAAGGCTTTCCCTGCCTTCAAATGAGAGCAAAGTTTCAACGATTTTGGGGGGCTTGCTTGAAAAATGTCGGGCAATAAAAGTGAAATTCAAAATCCAGTCCAAGAAAAAGCAGCTGCTGGTGTGGGATGAGGATGCCCTGTTAGCATCTCCTCTGAACTCTGCAGTGGAACTTTTTTCCCCTGCCAAGTTACCCACCTACCCAGATGCTGGCAAATCTCAAGTATAGATCCTTTGGGATAATTAAAAAAAAAACAAAAACCAACCCTGAAAATGATGAAAATTACAGGTTACCCCATAGAATTCTGTGATTCTAGACCCGATTTTATTTTCTTTCATTGCCTTTCTGGATTCCTGTAATTTTCTAGCTGCAGTGTTCCCATGTGTAAGGCTTGCACCAGTACCAGTGAGATGGCTGGGAAGGGGAGGAAGGAGAAGGGTCCAAAATGAATTTAAAAACTCCAGGAAGATTTCTCTGCTGCTGACCACACTCAGCAGACAACACACCACAGCAGTCCCTTGGTGTTCTGGCAGGGTGCTCAGGAAATTGAGCTGTAAATAACCCCATAAACTGTTTACTGCTGAAATTATGTTTCCAAAAGCAAAGAGCTCTCAAGCGTGTGAAGATGGAGCACCATGTGATGGGTGTGGAGGGGAAACCAGGCAAGGAGTGGGCGTGCATGCCGGGCTGGTCCTGCCCCTCCAGGGCCAGTCCTGCCCCTCCAGCACCTCCCATTCAGCCCAGTGCTCCCTCAGCAGCTGCTCTGCTGGGAGGTTTTGTGCTCCGTGAAACCCTGTCCTGCTGGGCTGGGCCAGGCAGGAGCTGCCACTGGCCATTCCAGAGGGATGGTTTTGAGTATTTAGCACTGCTAGCAACCAGCCTGGGCAAGTCAGAGGCCAAGAGGACTTTCTGGATACAATTATAAATATTGGGAAGTAGAAAATAAAAAAAAAGAAAAAGAAAATTGGGATGTGCTGACAGAAGGAAAAGCAGTGGAAAGTGCTTCCACCCCGAGTTTACAACCAAGATGTCCTGCAGTAGTTGCTGGACTCTGGGAAGATGTGACTTTGGAATGGGAGAGGAAATCACCTTAGGACTTCTGAACCACAGGAAAAATTTGGGAGACAATGACTAAAAATAACAAACAGACCAAGCAATAACAAAATCCCTTTGTAGAAGGAAGATTCCTTCACCACATGAATGTGACCAAGCACAGTCCCCGAGCCGCTAGTCATCAAATGCTTTATTGCACATTCTGGTTCTTTCTCATTTGAGCTGGAAATTTTTCTATTTTCCGTCTGTAAAAGCGACAACAGATACCCAGTGTGACAATCTGGGCTCTTGGACAGAGGTGGGAGAAAAGAGCCAAGCCAGGCTTAGAGAGTTTGGGCTGTTCAGCCTGGAGATGACAAGGCTCCAGGGAGACCTTAGAAGCCATTCCAGTGCCTAAACAGGCTCCAAGAGGGCTGGACAAGGGCCTGGAGTGCCAGGAAAAGGGGGAATGGCTTTAATCTGGAGGAGGGCAGGGCTGGATGGGATATTGGGAAGGAATTGCTCCCTGTGAGGGTGGGCAGGCCCTGGCACAGGGTGCCCAGAGCAGCTGTGGCTGCCCCTGGATCCCTGGCAGGGTCCAAGGCCAGGCTGGACACTGGGGCTTGGAGCAGCCTGGGACAGTGGAAGGTGTCCCTGCTCAGGGCAGGGGGTGGAACAAGGTGATTTTTAAGATCCCTTCCAACCCTTACAATTCAATAAAACTGCAACATGACAAACATTATAAATAAAGCAGGCCAAGAACATTGAGATGTTTTAATTTATTGGAACTTGTCAACATAAACTGGTCTCCTTTTTTCATTTGAAATCATGACTCTCCATGAAAGTGTGGGGAGAGTGTGGAACTGAATGGGCTTGGAAGGTCACCTGGCTGAGAGTCCCTCTGCCCCCAGCCGAGCCTTGGCTCAGTCCCTTTGTAAAATGCTCGGCAGAGGAGGTGGAAAAAGTAGGCCAGGCTCTGCTCACAAATACACCTCTTACATGTCGCCAATTCTAGTGGAATTAGGGAATGAATCAGAGTTAAAAGCTGGGCAAAGGAGTTCAAAACCTGGTTGAACTCTCAAAGGGACGGTGAGTCCAGCAGTAGCTACTGACTGGCCATGTGTAAAAAAACTTTAGAAATCAAGCAAAATAGGCCTGTGTATTCTTAGAGAGAAAAAGACAGTGAAGGCAAGGGGGGAAAGCAGCCACCTTCACACAGCATTTGGTGCAGACACAGCTCTGCACCCTCCTTGACCGCACCCAAACCCCAACTCTGCTCCCTCTTTCCAACACTCCAGCTGGGGGTTTTTGGGGATTTATTTCACAATCAAAAGCTGCTTTGCAAGAAAAAAATAAAACGACAACCCAAAAAGCTGTCTGACTCATCCAGGCAGGACCCAGTGGAGTTTGGATGCAAACGCTGAGAAAGCAGCAGCGGGGTGCAGGAGCAGCTGCCGGGGCAGCGTCTCTGGGATGTCAATTCAGCCCTGACCAAAGTAGCTTTTTTTTTTTTTCTTTTTTTCTTTTTTTTTTTTTTTAAGTACTCTGACAATTAGTGGTAAAAAGGTCACTAGTAAAAATGAGTTTTGTGGTTTTGCAACTTTGCATTAAAAAAACCACCACGCTTCTGGCACCGCGTGCTGGGGTTGGCAGCCTTTCCCCAGCCAGGACTGAATAAGCACGCAGGCTGAAAAGCCCATTCACATCAGTCCCTCTAGGTCAGGCTCTCCTTACGTTAGCAGGGTATTTGGGAGTTTGTGTTGCACCTGCCTGCAGTACATCTGGCTGGAGAATTGAAAAAAAGCAGGGGTTTAATGTTGCCTGGTCCCAGCTTCTCACTCTCCATAAGGCCTGCAATATTTCATTTGCAAATAAAATACAATGAAATCAAATTGTGAGATCATTTCAAAGTTAGTGACCCTAGTGTTTAACAGGTTGTGAATGTTTTGAGAAAGGCTGAGGTGATAGAAATATTTTATTCCATATTCTTTATCCTTCAGAGACCTCAGAGTAATAGACAATTAAGTTGAATTCAAACTAACTGCAGATACTACAAATTCTCCTTTACTGGGTGTCTAATACGTTGCTTTTTTTCTTTGCTCTCTTAAAGAACTGGGACCAGGCTTGAGGCTTTATCAGAGATGATGAAAGCAACTAAACATCCCAGTTCCCCAGACAGCTTTGCAATGAGAAATCATGTCAAATACAGCCTGGGAGGGATCTGATGCTCTGTCTTGAGGACTTCCAAGCTGACATTATTTCAAGCAGGACATCTGGGACCAGGTGCCTTGTTAGCACATTTAGGGCTTGTCTGAAGCTTCGCTGAGTTTCATGGAAGCAGCAGCAAGTTGTTGTATGAGATGTTGAACTTCCCAGTCTGATTTCTCATGGATTTTTGTCCTCCTCTCAGTCCCACCATGGTTTCCTCTCATCTCAGTGACACAACCCAGTTGCCTCCCTGTGTGGAAGTGGTATTAATGAGGGTTCTCAGTAGGATATTTTTACCTAAAAATTACCACTGTTGATGACCAGCCCAATCCATCTTGTGACTGGCTCTGATCTAGAAGTGATGTTTTCTGAGGTTGTTGCAGAGCTGTAATCCATTTTCTTCCTCATGGGCAAAATTACTTTGTCAATGTTTTGGTGAAACTCCAGCCACATTGGAAAGGAACAGAAGCAGCATTTTTTTCCTTCAACAAGCTAAGATTTCATTTCTACACTTTCAAAGAAGCTCATGATGGGATCCATAGGAAAACAAGTCATATATGCAAAATCCTGCTGGGTCTGGATTTCCTGATGAAGATGCACTGCAGAGCACAGTGCTGGGTCCAAGGACACAGCTTCCAGCTCTTTTACACCTAGCAGTTCCAGTGCTGCGGTGCTGGGGTGGGTTTGAGAAGGAGAGCACAAAGGACAATGCTGTCACAAACAGCAAAAAATAGTAGACAACACCTGCGCAATACAGGTGAGATCACTCTGTGAGCAGCAGGAGGGGAAGCTCCCAGGAGAAGAACTCTGGGGCAGTGCCATTGGCAGAGCACATCAAAGTGTTGAAATAAAAGGAGGGTGGAGATGAAAAGACAGCCCTGGGACCAGGATCCTCAAAGTATCTGTATTTCCATGAGCTGAGGAGTTTCTCATTTTCACTGGGGATTTCTCTTACTGCATAAAGGCCAATTTGTGTCCAAGCTCTTGTCTGAAATGCTTGAGCAAGCCCAAGTTTTGTCTGTGTTTTTTATAATTCGTTTCTCTAAAGCACAGCAATCCATCCCAAGTCAACAGTGATGGATTCCTCTTGCAAGCACAGCCTGACACAAAGGGAGCACCCAGGCTGTGTCCTCCCAGCTGCAGCCAGCCTGGAGGGACACTCAGGCCCCAGGACAGCCCGGGGTGGGCAGAGCAGGTTGGGCTGGAGATAACCTGAAACACACGTTCAGGTCCATCACAACAACAGGATTTGAATTCATGCCAAAAGCTGAGCCATGGTGCTTCAGTGTCCTCCTTCAGCACCACAGACTGATGCTGAAATCCCAGTTTAAGCAGTTTGACTGGAGCTTATCTAAGGAAACAACTGATGGGGCTGTAGCAGCAGCATGAAGACAAAGCTTTGCTTGGCCATTTCACCTAATTTCACATCAGCTCAGGGGAAAGGCTCGTGGTGTAGAGTTCAGAGATCAGCACATGAATAAGGGAAAAATGAATCTGTTTTCTCTCTGGATGATGCTCCCCAGGGATGAGCAGATTCCCTCCAGAAGCTTTGCGCCCCACCCAACCTCTGCCATCAACTGGCAGCTACACCGGAGACTCAGGAAAATGGGGAATTCATGAAAGCATTGACACTTGCCCTTGCTACTGTAACTGGCAGGATTTACAGTGTTGTTTTGGAGGGTTTCATGGAGCTGTGGTCCATCTGTATGGAAACACATCAGGGCTGGTGGGGGCTGCTGCCAGAGAGGGAGGGGAGCTCAGGTCTGGCCATCTCCTACCGCTCCCAGGCTCGGTTGCTTTCGAGATGCACGGTGCTCTTCTTTCATCTCTTGGATTCAAATCCACCATAATAAATAAAATTCTTCCTGTCTGAAAGATACATTAATTTTGGTGGTCTCAAAAGTAATGAAAATAAATACTTGACTTGGCATGCAGAGCCCAACTGGAGCGAGGAGCAGAATGTGTGTACTTGGAGCTGTTTTTACAAGAACATAAGCTGTGGAAAAAGCTTGGCTTTTTGCTCACGGGCTCTCTACGTCTGAAGAGAAATGGAGAGACTTGAGAAGTTCAATCAAACAGACAGAAACACTGTCAAATATGAGTTTTCTATCTCGGTTTAAATGCTTTGAAAAGTGCACATCAAAGCATTGCAGGGGGAGGCACTGTCTGAATCCAGAGAGATGCTTGGGCCAGCCCTGGCACAGCACTGGCTCTGCCGATGGAGAGGTGGCAGGGCTGGCCTGCATCATTTCAGGCCTTTTTAAAACACATATGGGGAAATTGCAACAAAACCAAGGTTTTGTTAAATTAAAACCATTCAATTCCTCAATTAAAAGGAACCTCAAAAAACCATTCACTGTGGCTGTGGTTGGAAGAGCCTGGTCTTGGTGCCCTAGGGGTGAGTTGGCACGTGCTGGTCAAGTTAATAATCTCGGTTCTAACCAGTGCTGGATCCAGCATCCTTTCCTCACGTGGCAGCAGTGGGAAGGGCTGGGAGAATGGGGAATGGCACCCTGGCAAAGTGAGATGTGCTCACGGCCGGGCAGGATTGCAGTTGATCCTTCTCCTCCCCAGCACGTGGCCGTGGGCCTTGCCTGGCACCTGGGCCTGGGGCTGCCACAGCAGGGGAGTCCTGGGCTCTTGGGGCTGCTCTGTGCACAGCTCAGAGGGAGAGTGTCCACTTGTTCTTTGGTTGGTGTTTCTGGTTCTCCACTGGTGTTTCTGGGCCACCTGGGCTGGGTGTGTTCATACACATACACACACATGTACACATGGAATCATTGAATCACAGAGTCATTAGGGTGGGAAAAGCCCTCCCAGCCCATCGAGTCCAAGCTGTCCCTGATCCCCACCTTGTCCCCAGCCCAGAGCACTGAGTGACACCTTCAGCCCTTCCTTGGGCACCTCCAGGGATGGGGGCTCCAAACCTCCCTGGGCAACCCCTGCCAAGGCCTGAGCACCCTTTCCATGGAGAAATTCCTGCTGATGTCCACCCTGAGCCTCCCCTGGCACATGCCCGTACAAACACACATACACACACCCCTCTTGCTTCTGCCCTTCCCATGCCCCACTGAGGGCAGGGCAGGACACGCCTGGACACTCAAACTTCCCTTCTGCAGCTGGAGTCTGGATCATGGTGTCAGTGCCTGCAACAATGGAGGTTGCTGAAGCTGCTGATGCAACCACCGACACATCTGGCCCCAGCATGGGTGGCATTGGCACAGGGGAGTGACATTGGCACAGGGGGTGGCATTGGCACAGGGGCTCTCAGGGCAGCTCTTCCAAAGCCCATGGGTGCAGTAGCTCCATCACTGAAAAGCTGAGCCCTTCTCAGGCTTTACTGCTATTTAGAATGAAAGGGGGTCCTGTTCCTCAAATGATGCTTATTATTTGAGCACAGATGAATTGTCTGACATTATCTGTGTGTATGAGCTATGGCAAATCATATTTACATTATTCAGAATACAGACAGAAGCTGCTGATGACTTTGGACCACCTCTGACTTGCTAACAATTATCTTTTCCTTTGTCTAAAAGAGATGTGTGCCTCAGGGGGTGTTTGTCTTACTCTGCAGGCTGAATATTCCTGTGGAATATAACTATGTGGTTGCTTGATAGTACAGTGAGTGAAGTACAAAACACACTCTAATAAGCTTTGTAGTAAATGCTGTAGAATGAGAAGGACATTTAAGTTGTGAATTAATGAATTGCATCACTCAGCCAGCTCTGAGGCTGACACGGATATGAGTGAAAACCAGCATGCATGCCTTACGAAGAACCCAATATTGTATAAAATGCTGCAGCATAAATATGTTAATAAAAAGCACAGCTTATTTTAGATTAAATTAACAGGGAGTCTCAGGAATGCATCCAGAATCTCTCCTCTCTGGTGATAACCAGGATCACTATTGGCAGGTTCCGGGCAGGGAGCTGTGACAAGTGGCACCAACTGTGAAATGCAGAGTCCAGAATCCCTCCAGGATGGCTGGAGTGGCAGGTGCTGCTCTGGAAGGTCTGTGATGGTGGGGCAGTGCTGGCTGCAGGTTCTTGAGAGAGTCAGACACTGCTGGGTGAGTTTTGTGTCCAGGGCTCATTCTGAGCCCACTGATTTCCCTTCTCTGGTGAGACCACGGCAGTCTGGAAGCAGCAGTGCTTCATTCAATGCTCCTGACAGCACTGCCAGCTGTGCTTCAATGAGTTGGTATTTTGATAAACAGCATCCATGCCAGCATCTGTCCAGGTGAAGAAGCACATGCTCAGCGCTTCCCAGGAACTACAGCATCCCACTTGGATGCAGGATCCCTGTGATTTCATCTTCAGAAGCTGCTTGGTTTCGTTATAACGTTGCTTTGTGCTGGTCGTGTTTCGAAAAGTTGGCTACTATGGTGGACCCAGCCCATGATAGGGTTGAGAAGGGGTCGGTTTAGATACAAAATATCCAGAAAAAGCAGGTGCGGGGCTCGGAGCTGCCTGTGTCAGCTGTTTTAGCACAGGCAGTGCAGCAGGGATGACACAGCCTGCCCAGGGCAGGGAAGGACCGCTTCGTGTGGCTGTGACCAGCCAGCCTGAGAAAAGGGATCACTGCCAGACACCATCCCCAAATCAGGGGCTTTCAGACCCCTTCCAGCACCACACAGCATGTCCAAGGACCTTGAGGGAGGACATCTCTTACTGGCAGATTATTTGGTTTGGTTGTGCTGGGTTATGCCTCCTCTTCATCATTTTCTCTCTCCTGAGGATTGCCTCCAAATAGTCCAAAACTGTAAACTACCTTAACAAAAAGCAAGCAAAAATGGGCAAGCCAGGAAATAGAAATATATCCAAGGTAGTAGAGAGGTGTCAAGTTGTTGAATATGCCACAAAGATTAATTTAAATGTTGGGAGGCACACAGGTTTACCCAAAGCCATTGCTCCTTGCTGCAAGGAGCTCATCTCCTCTTTCCCCTTTCTCACACTGCTTCCCAATCTGCTTATCCCTGAATGGGTGAGGAGCTTTGGAAGTATAATTTCTAGCAGGCTAATTCAAGATTTCAACAAAGAATTTAGCCCCAATGTTCTGGGTCAGGTAATACTCATTTTTCCTATTTAGCTTTGAGAAGCAGAAGAATTAATCAGGCTGTAAGCACACTGATGCAAAAAAGGCTGGAAAAAATTTAATAAAAGCTACAGTGTTAACAAATACCAAACTAATGACCTATGATATATGAAGCAAATGCTTCACCCACTAGCCTATGCAAGGTTTCATTACCAGCCCTGGGAATTTACAGGTGTTAAATTAGCTACAAGATAGCTCCCATATTGTTGCCTGACTGCAATAGAACATATTGAAAAAGTTAATAAAGAATTGAGCATAGGGGCTGCAGGGTTCAAACAAAACCCACTTGCCAGTTCAGTCTGAGGTCTCCATCAAGCTAAATTCCAGCACAAGCCACGGTTTCGTGTGTAGTTGTTCATTCCCTTTCCTCAAGCTGCAGGACAGCACCCACCAGAGAGGCACCTACTGCCAGGGAAAGGCAGAGGCAACCCAGAGGCACCTGGAGCTGCCCTGGTCAGGTGTAATCTCGACACATCCCCTGTTTTGGCTTTAACCTCTTTACCACAATCAACAGATGAAAATTATTCGAAATGGGAAACCTGGAGTTCCTTTTCTGAATCTGTTGCCATCAATCTCTTGGGTAGCTGTAGAGACTGAAAATGCTCCCAGACCTCCCAGTTAGCTGTGATCAAAGCACAGCCAACAGCATCATCCCTGCATTTTGCAGTCAGGTATTGAATCCCACACCAAAGGTATTCATGGGAATGGTCTCCCTTTGCCCACTCTTTAGAGTGGTAGAGTAGAGTAGAGTAGAGTAGAGTAGAGTAGAGTAGAGTAGAGTAGAGTAGAGTAGAGTAGAGTAGAGTAGAGTAGAGTAGAGTAGAGTAGTTTCCTCTCTTGTAAATAAAACTATGTTTAAAAAGTATAATCTATTACACCCGGGGGCAGGAAGGAGAGGTGAAGGGAAGAAGGGGGTGGATTTTACATAAATGGGACTCTGAAATGTTACTGTCTAATTTTTTTTCTTAAAACAAGAATTTGTGTATTCAGAAACCCCTTGGAATCACCAAATCCCCAGTTCAGACACTCAATTTCATCTAATAAAATGCATAATTTAACAGTGCCAAGTCTTTAATATACATCTCATAAATATTGAAAAACATGGGCTGATGGTGCCATCAGTGGCAGTGCAAATTGCAATAAAAAGTGGGGGTGAAAAAGCAAAAAAAACAGAGAAGGAGTTTCAGAAAGCCTTGTTAAAGCCCCAGTGAGTGCTCAGAGCATCCCCAGGCCTGCCTGCTACCCAGACTGTGGTGGCACAGCCCAGTTTTTGTGGTGGGAGCAGAACATTGTGGGCAGCTCACACTTCCCAATAGACACTTGCTATGAGAAAGAAGGGTCAAACCAAGAGGCTTTGACGAAGCTGAACAGAAGAAGCAAAGACAACAGATAAAAGGCAAGGTAGGAAGAGTGGATCCACCTGGCTAATCATGTTTTCATGTGTGTGTGTGTATGAAGTCACTTCTAAGGCTGAGTCTGCACCCAGAGCTGGAATGGCTTCACCACCAAAGGCTGTGCACTGCTCCAGGGGAGAATCAATCCCTCAGCTGAGCTGGGAATGCAGAGGGGATCACTAAAGTACTGAGCAATTGCAGCTCCAGCTTAGGTAGATGAGATCCCAAAGGAAGGCAAAGGGCTGGGGTAGGAGAGGAGGGGGCAGCTCTGTCCATTTGCTGACATTTGGGTTTACTGACTTCAGGCATTCTCCTTGGTGCTACGGAGAAGTCACGTGTTGTTCCACAAATACAGCATTCGTTTTCCATAAACAACAGTCATACAATAACTTTAAAGCTAAATTAGCCCATGTGCATCATGCAATGTCCCCCTGTAAAGAGGGGAAATGTAACAGATGGGAAAATATAATAAAGTAATTTTATGACAGTTGTAATAAGCCAAGAAACTCTAAAATGGCAGCAGATAGAAAACAGGATTATAAAATACATGCATTGTTAGCTCTTTTCACTGGCACAGAGCTGGTTGGTGAAATCAGAGGACAATAACCAAAATTCCCAAACCCAGCAACCTTTGACTGCCCCCCATGCCCCAGCTGCCCCCCACGGGAGACAGCAGGGTGCCCCTGATTTGTGCGGGTGCAGGGGAGGCAATAATGAACATCCAAACACTGCTTGCCCTCGGAGAGCTTCCAAGTATGGAGGAACTGTTCTGCATTTGCTATTTCCTGCTGCTCAGGGCTGCCTCGCTGACCCCTCTCCTGGTAAATGAAACACCTCTGGCAGCGCAGTGAGTTTGATTAAAACCCAGAAAATATAGGAGGTAAGACGTTTTCAATAATGCTCCCAAACTGCACCTGATCCGATGGCCCAGAACACACCAGAGTCAGGAAAGTGATCACAGAAGAGATGTGCGCTCTCATCCTTGGCTTGCAGTGAAATCACCTCTGGAATGAAACTCAATTGTTTTTCTTAATCTTTCTCCTTTTTTTCTTTTTTTGTTTTCGACAAAAGTTCTGTATGGTTTTCTCTGACGGTGCCTCCTGGGGGTTTGCGTTTTCTCTGCTCTTTAGCACTGAATCACAGTATCTTACATTTATATGGTACCCAGAGGAACCCCAAGCATGCAGAAATTATAAGCCAAATTTTGCTCTTGGAAGCATGAGCTCAGCTCATACCAAAGTTAATGGGAGGTGAGCACAAACATCTAAAGGGAAGAATTTGCCCTTTCAGACAAAGAGGAATCGTTTCACCCACCACTGAAGTGCAGCTGCCTGTGAGGCAAAACATGGCAAATGGTTAAAGGTTCAGACCTTGGAGGTGCTGATCTGTATCAGCTCTTGAAGACAGCAAGACCTAAGGATAGTCAACACCCCAGCAGGGTGCTGAGCTGGGTTTCAATTGTCTTGAGGCACTGTCTCATCAATACACAACTTCCTTGGCTTTTATGGGCTGAAAATTAAAGGGCTCTTAAAATTAACTTTCTTTGTTTCTATTTTGAACCGACTTGGACTTTTCAACTTGAAACATTTCATTTCGGGGCTTTTTAAGGCCAAGATTTGCAGGCTGGAAAGCCTGAATGGAGCCCTTGGGCGCTGGTGCAGAAACCACCATGGCAGGAAGCTGTGCTTGTTCTGTTTGCAGCTCTGATGGCAGAGTTATTTGCACATTCAGGAATTATACATCAATTTGTTTTTCTTGCTCTAAAGACCCTCGGGTGGCACAGACAGCTCACTGGAGAGGGTGTTTAAGGTCCCTTCACTGGCACAAGCCAGGGTGGCAGGTTAGATGACAGTGGCCTGTGGCACATCCAGCTGCCTGAAGTACTCCCTGCCTTTCCTCCACTACCTGATGTCTCACACAAGTCCTGAGACAGATGATGGGTTTAAATCCAGAGTCCAGCACACCAAACAGCAATGAAGAAACTCCCTTCCCATGCTCTTGTTTTCCTTTGGTTTTGCTAGCGATGGCTGAATTTCCAACTGCTCTGCCTGAGCTCTTTTTTGGATAACCCACCCCCAAGATGCAATCCAGATGCGTAGCCAAGTGCCTTAAACCTCTAAACTGACTAAACCAAGTTATATAAAATCTTCTGAGTTTGCAAAATTGAGTTGGGAGTCTCGAGAAAACAGGCGTGCTTAGGGGATTTCCAGCGCTTCCTCCTCCTCCTCAGGCTGGCAGTATCACAGAGCAGCCTCTTCCCGTGGCGTTCTGGCACTCGGGGGCTCCATCCCAGCCAGAACAGTCATTTGCAAAGGTGCCCACAGTTAAAAAAATTATGGGGAAAAAATATTATTTGGCCTCTCCAGAGCACAGAAGGCTTCTTTGAAGCACAGGACAAACTGATGGCTTATCACCCAGATAGGTTCTGCCATCCCTGACTTTTGGGTGATGGTTCAATCACAGACCTCTGTGGAGAGCCAAGCACTGCAGGGACCTGAAAGTGAGTCCAGAAGGCTTTTTTTTCTTCCTGTTTCACTACTGGAAGGGCTTAAACCAAAAGCCAAGAGCCATATTGAAGGAAAATCGGAATAAGGAGCCAGGACCAACTCTCACAAAAGTCCTTCCACTCTTCATTAGTGTAATTAACACCCTGAGGGCAAACCTAGACTTCGGGAGCACCTGAAGGAAGCCTGGAGGTTGCACTTCATGGCCATTCAAATACCCAGTGGCATTTGCTAGGATGGTTTTGCACTTTGCTAAATGCAAATGTAGCTCCACTCACATTTCCAGAGGAACTCTGCATCTCTCCAAACTCACTGTTGTGCTCCAAAACTCAGAATGAACCAGGAGCCAGATTACCTAATAAATAAAGGAGCTGCATCCACTCCCCATCCCCCTGTCTGGGCTCTGGGAGCACAAAATACCTGTCTGTGTTTCGAGGGGAGATGTTCAAACTTGAGTGCTCTGAACTGCACTGGCTAAGGCGCATCAGCAGTGCCTGGTAACTGGCCTCAGGAGCGCTGCCAAACCAGTGCAAATCCACAGGAACTCTTCTAGCTCAGATCCTAGGGCTGGGATGAATGGGAGCGTGCGTGCATGCACACACACGGGGCTGCTGTGGCTTGGCAGATGAGCAGCAGCTCATTAAGTTGCAATAACTCAATCACCCACTATCATCCCAATCTCGAGTCTCTAACGCGCTGGGGTGGTTTTTTCAAAGGCTGTGGAGCGCTCGCAGGTCCCAGGGGCAGCGATGGGATTTGCAGGTGCTCCAGCTCTCTGAAGATCAAGGGGTTTGTGCAGATGGGTAAATCCAGCCCCGTGCCCAGCTCGGGCCAGCCGGGCCCCGGTTCCCCGGCCTCCTGCACCGGGAGCATCCCGTGCCTGCGGAAAGGGCCGGCGGGATGAGCACTATATAGCACAAAGAAACAGGCTGGGGTTTGAATGAGGAAATGCAATACTTGCCAAATCATGGGGGATGGGGCGGGGAGGGCGCGGGAAGGGGAGCGCCTGACCTCGGTGTGACTCCGCAAACCCTAATGTCTATTTATCGTTGTCATTCTCGCTCTTTAGGCTTCCAAATGCAATGAACCAGTTTCCCTGAGATCATGTTTTAAATATACTGCCCCGGGGCTACTCTTTAAAATTCAAAACATTGGAGGACACACAGGGAGGGCGTTTCGAATCATTTTTGACAAGCAGAAATTCTCCTTGACAACCTGAAAGGTGAGCGCCGGGAAGCCCTGAACCCCACACACGGCGCAGCACAGCATCGGAACAAGACCACAAAAATGCAGTTTTCTTGTAAGACACTGCCTTTTCATCTGCACAATTTGCCAGCAAATCTGAACCACGTTGCTGAAGGTTTAGATGTTGGATAACCCCTCTGAAGGAGAGGAGGTGGCAGGGGAGCTCTGCTGTGCACAGCCTGCTTCAGCAACTGCAGAGCTGATGGTGCCAAGGTCCAGAAAGACACAAAGAAGGGCTCAGCAGATGGACACTGTCCCTTCCCACCTCACGCACTGGCTGTCCAGTCTCTCAGACTCAAAGGAGCAATCCAGGCAGATGGTGGGCTGTGCCCTCCCATCAGAGCCCTGTGGCTGCATCCCTCCCCATTTGGGGCAAAGGCAAACTGGCACAGTTTAAAGCCATGATTTCAGAGCTCAATCAAAGCTCTGCGTTTCTGCCAGCAGCCATCCCAGTGGACGGACCATATACCTTTAAGTGCTGCTCACTTGCCCTCTAACAGGGAGAAAATAACTTAAAAAAAAAAAAAAAAAAAAAGCTGTCAGGAGTTATATTACCTGCAACAGCTGAATTTAATTAGTACAGCAATCACAACAAACATTTAAAAGGTCTAAAAAGCTGTGAAGGGAAATTTTCTTTCCTAGCAGAGACCTGTGCCTCATGTGCTCGGTGCAGGACAGAGCTGCCATGAATGACTCATGTTGGAGACACTTCACACAGCTGTGGGTTTTTGCAATCATGGCATGAGCTGGACTATGGAGACAGGACATGGAGATTTTGGTACAAATCAGAATTTCCTCATCCTGTTGCCCACCCTTTCCAACCACTGGCCTGTTCCGGACGTGCGGGCTGTTGGTGCTCTGTGTGCTCCGGTCACTGCAATCCCTCCCTTAGCTCTGCCTTCACCTGGGAGGGGAGCTCTGATAAAACCTGAAAAAAACCAGCAACAATGAGCAGAGGATGGAAGTTTTGCTGCTGAAGGCCCGAGAGCAGTGCAGCAGCCACCAGGGAGATACCAGCCAGGACAGGGGCAGCTGGGTCATTTCTGCCCCAGCACTGGGCTTCAGACGGGGCAGGTGGAGAGACTCTGCATCCCTATCCCCAGCACTCAGCCTGGATCAGGTAGAAAACAAAGATATTTGGCCAGCTGGGTGACACCAACACCTTTATCCTTACCAGGTTTCCATAGTGTGTATATTTACTGGAGCCTAAAAGATCAGGGATAATGACTTTCTCTGAGGGATGGGCACAGAAGGCAACAGCCTTGGCATCCCTTAGAAACCTCATGGTAGAAAAGTATCCCTGGTGGAGAAAGGGTCCCACAGCCCTGGAACTCAGGTGATGTGGGTTGTGGCACTGTCCCAAAATGTGAACTTGGAGCATCCAGAGAGTTCATTCGTGGTGCCAGAATGGTTTTGTAGCCCCAAAATCGTCCAAAGCCTTCTTCAGCCCACTAGGTTACTACTCTTCATGTGAGTTTGCTTCTGTGTCCATGGCCATTGGAAAGGGCCAATGATCGTGGCCATCCTTACTGGTGCTGGGTGCCCAGAGCAGTCCTGGCAGGGTTCCTGCAGCCCCAGGTACTTTCTCCTTCCCTGAAAAGCCACAGAGCACCTTCTGCTAAATCGTAACCAGGACCCTGAATTACAGGGGTTAGGGAGAGGTGTTCTTGTGTGAGGAGCATCAGACAACGAGCCTGGTTTATCACTCGCTACCTGCACCCTCCCAGCTCTGTGGGAAGCCTGACAGGAGCTCCTGTCAGAGCAGAGAGGCTGCAGCAGGGTGAGATGCTGGTGCAGGCAGCAGTTCTAGAAAGAGCTGCTTGCTGGGCTGAGTCTCAGCAGTGAAAGATGAGCTTTGCATCCCCTCCCAGAGCAGAGATGGAAACACAGACACGAGAGAAAGGCTAAGCACAAAGGCTGGCTGCCCCGGCAAGGAGCAGGGGTATTTATTGGCCTGGGGATGATAAAAATGAAAATAGCTCCATGTCTGAGAACCAGGAGAAATAAATAGTGTAAGTGCTGAAGGCAGCACAGCAGCCTGGGAGTATCTGGTGTTGCTATCCCACCTCTTCCAGTGACCACCAGGGCCATGGACAGCATCTCCTGCTCGGCAGTGAGCTCTGCCAGGTCCCTGTGTGGGACCAAGGGGAGCCCAGGTCTCTGGGCAGGGGTGAGCGTGTTCCTGCATGGCCTGTCCTGCTGGGATGGATTCCTCCCCAGGGCTGTGCTCCCACGGCCTCCTCTGGGGCATCCAGAGAAGTTTGTTTTATCTCCTGGGGATGGGACGAAGCTTCAAGGAGCTGAGATCCCTTAGAGAGAGGAATTAGTGCAGTTTGCAAGCTCCAGGCCAGCTCCCCTGCCAGTGAGTCCCTGGGAAGCCACCTGATCCTGCCATGGCTTAATACAATTTCTCTGCTCATCACCAGTTTTCGATGCCTCTTGTGGAACACGAGGGAAGAACAGGAGAGACTAAACCTGCCCAGTCAGGGCCGGCAGAGCAGCAGAAAGCTGAATACGGCCCCGGAATCTGCACAGGGACCCCTTGGTCACACGTGTCCATTCCATCACCTCGCAGCCCATCCAAACTCACTGCCTGCCCTCTGCCAACACCCTTCTGAGGTGGAGAGGGAAAAAAGCCTGGAGCCAGACACAAAGTCAGGAGCACTTGCTCTCCTGGGGGAATAGGAGCCAGGCCAGGCAGGTCAGGGCCACAGGGCTTTTTCACAGAAGATCTTGGAGGGGCAGAGAGACCCTAAAGCTCCCCCTGAGTCCAGGCAGGGCTGAATCTCCTGCCTGCAGGTATGACGGCAAGTCCATAATTTGCCATTTGCACATTCCCAGTGCCTTTCCCTTCATGAATTTGAGGTTTTTCTGTGCAGAGAAGAGACAACACAGACTCTGAGTTCTTCCAGCTAGACCTGATCCCTTGAGAACAAAAGAAAATGCACTTTGAGCTCTGAGCCCCCAAAATGTCACTGTGGGCAGGGTGACTCTGTGCCACCAGGACATGCAGGGCTCCAGCTGGTGCCACATTGCACATGCAGGAAAAGGGGCGTTTCCCTGCCATGTGGGTGATGAGATGCTGGGCACTGCCTTATGGACAGCTGGGACAAGGACCTAGGTGGTCCAAATCCATCCCAATATGAGATCTGGGGTCATGTGCAGAAACAGAAGGGAAAGGAGCTCTTTTCCTGCCCTCCTGTTCTATTTTAAGGACAGTATATGACACAGTATGTGATTTGACATGCTTTACATACCAAAAAATGGAGGGAGTATAAAAGAGTCATCTGTCTGGGGAGGAATTCTGCTAAAAAGGGAACCAGAGTGGGGCTAAGAACTACAGAAATAGTTAACTTAAACACAACACAGTTTGGTGCAACTTGGCCCTGCTCACAGCCAACACATGGGAACTCTGGGCAAACCCATATTGCACTAGTTACAGGCTCATCTTGTAGACTTAGAGATGGAAAAGGCTTATTAGGTCATTGAGTCCATCCCACCTGCCAGTGAAGGATTGTTCCCCGCAGAATTTCCTCTATTGCTTTGTACAGTCCAATTTTAAATGATCCAAGTGATGTGGTCTCAGTGACTTCCTTGGGGAGACTCTTGCACAGATATATTTTGTTTGACTCAATCCTTTAAATGGTTAACCCTTTTCTTTCCCAGTTTGTCTTGCATTTTTCATTCTATGTTTCCACTCTCTGAAACATGAAAAGTTTCATTTTATGTTTCCCTTGTCCTGTACTTACACAGTTGTGGCTGTACACCACTGCTGCTGCCTGCTCTGAAACACAGCATCACCCCCAATGGCCAAAAACATGACAAGAATGCATTGCAAAAAAACCCCAAATTTGCTTTAACCATGTATGCAAACAAGCTCCTCAAAGCCATGAATCATTCAGGACATTACAGCACAACATAATATAAGCATAACGTATCACATGGATGCTCCAGTACGTTCCTGTTTGGTGGAAAATAAACCAGTTTCTAGCTCAATGCATTTCATTTTCACCATTAGGATGTAAAGCCAGTGAAGTTCAGTGCTCAATAAAGGTATTGAACACTGGCAAATCATCTCAGACTATCCCTGTTACGTTGGCACCTAGGGACAAAATTTAACCCAGGGACAAGCCTGGTTTATATTTTGCCCATCTCAGTGGAAGTGATAATATAATAGTAATTCTAGATAACCAGGCTTGTGCTAGATATCAAGAACAGAAGAATCCTGACCTGGCTCTTCCTTGTTTCTGTCTTTCTCTAATTGCTTCTTTTGGCATTTCACTGAGAAGTGCACCACAAGTACTGACCAATAGTTGTCAGCTCACAGAGCTGCTCCTGTCCCTGCCACAACTCAGCTCTCGCGGCACAGTGGGAAATCAGAGCCCTGATGCCAAGATGAAGGAAGGGACTGACTCAGGATTCTTGAATGGAGCCTTTGAGGCTTTTTGCTTCACACTGCAAAATTCAAAGAAATCCAGGACATGCAGGTCTGTGACTTCAGGAGTCACAGAAGGAATACAAACAAAGAAGGAATACAGACAAGGAGGATGATGTGCAGGTCACAGAGCCGTGTCCGCCCCTGAACACCGAGAACATAACAAAAGATGTTGCAGTACCTTGTTGCTTTCCCACAACTCAAAGGCCAGGGATTGCTCCATTAATCTCTTAATCCATAGGCATTATAGAGATTGTGCAGTTTCCTTTCTAGAAAGGAAATCTGCATAGATAAAGGTAGCACATTTTATCAGACAATCTGATGCAGATGAGAACAACCTGCCAAGCCTTGGGGTCTAGAGGACAGCTGTGTAAGACATTGTGTCTTAAAAGCTTGGGGTTTTTTCCCTCAGCCCATTGTGATGGGAACACAATTGCTGATGCTTTGGGGGGGTGGTTCTCACCCTTTGCCCTTTTGCACAAAAAGCAAACATGTCCTTCCAGTTCAATCACTTCTTCCTGTAGGTGAGCATCAACACGAGAAGCAGAGGAAGACCCCCAGGGGAAGCAGCCTGGAGCATGTGCTCTCTCCAAGGATCTGCAGTCTGGTTTATGTTTGAAATCTTTGTAATTCATGTGGAAAACTCACACCATGAACAGCTCTGGGCTGGTCTTTGGGTTTATTGATATAAAGAGTTTGGGCAGGTTGCACAAGGGATCTACCAGCACTGGAATAGGCACGGGAGCACCAGTGTGACTGTGCAAGCCCTGAGCATTGTACCAGGGTAATTCCTGCTGTGCACAGCCCCCATCACACCAGTCAGATTGTCTAGCACAGCCTGGGCTGCAGAGTCATACAGAAAAGCACCTGAGCAGAGCACAGGATAGCTCCCACTTCAAGTAGCACTGTCTGTAGGGTTTGGTGACCCGACTGAGGGAGCACTGGCACAGTCATTATGAACCTGAATCGACCCCTGCCAGACACTGACCTACAGCAAAAGGCTGAAGGAAGGAGGGAATAAAGTGCTGTGGAACTTGTATGAAAAACAGGAGGTGGCAGAAGCAATCTAATAACTGGGGCAGCCAGGCAGTGATTCATGGTCAGACAGCAACTCCAAATCAGTGCATTCAGCCAGATTTTTCCCCACTCAGGGCTAGTGTTGATAAGGTGAGCGAGGTTTGGTCTGTTCAGTGAGGCCACCATTGCCTGTCTCCTGCAAGAAACCCTCTGGACACACATCATGGTCACAGTGGCACCTTGTCATGCCAATACAGTCATTGAGACACCCACATTTGCCCACCTCTCCCAGAGGCAGAGAGACAGGAAGTTTCCAGGACAGACCCTGCCAGGAACCAGACAAGGGAATTTTAATATCAGACAAGTTGTATTCCTCAGACATAATATACATGTATTTATATACATACTAATATGCTTTTGAGACCTTTTCCCCAGACAGCTGTTGATCAAACACTGGAGGTGTCACGCCTAAAGACAGCTTTAGTTTCTGGGCATTTCAGTGAACCCAGCAGCAATCCAGACCAATTCATCCCATGCTGATTTAGTTGGTGGAGAATAATGTTCCTCACGTGATGAAGAAGCTACTCTGATGGCGACCTCTGGGCTTTGTTTTCTTTACCAGTGGCACAGAGCTGATGTAGCACAGTAACTCAGAAGGGTGGGGAAGCAGGGGCTTTACATGGACTGTGCTCCATGTCCTGCAAGGACCATCTCAGCTGATCCCCCATGGCTGATCCCATCCCTGCTGGTGCTTCTCTGGCTTAGGGCTGGGTCACGCTCGGCCATGACTTTGTATGAAAGGTGGTTTCTCACTCGAGGTAAGCAAAAGAAAATCAGCAGAAACCACAACCTTCTGCTGGTTTTTGTTTGTTTCTTTGTTTGGCAACTCCCAAACCACAGAGCCTATATTTAGAGGGAGGATCAGGAAGCGGTGCAGAGGGAAAGCTGGAAGGTAGGTGTAGGTGAGAGGCAGGTAGGGGAGGGGACTCCCAGGTGGAAGTGAAAAACCAGGCAGAAGCCAGACTTGGCAAGAGCGAGCTCAGCACCAGCGAGGAGCTGGCCTAGCTGCCAGCAGGGATGGGAGAGGAGCAGAGGCATTGCAGGGGAGATGCCGGGCGGAGAAGGGAGAGGGGAGATGAGGTCAGGGAGGTACTGGTGGGTGGAGTGGGTCCCGTGAGGGAAGTCACATCCAAGAGTGCAATTTTATATAAGCCAGAGAGAGTGATGAATTATCCTGTTTAGTGCAGCACAGATAGCAGAGAAGGAGGCTGAGGCTGTGTCTGACTCAGGTTTCCTTATTCTGAGCTTTCTAAAAGATCACCTTTTACTGCCTTGTCTGCAGCCAAACAGATAAATAACCCCTGCCTCTCCCCCAGGCTGCCTTATCATAAGGGTGTGAGTAAGCCTTGGTGCCTGGATCCAAATCCACACTCCCAGCCTCCCGGGATGTCCATCACGCTATTCCATTCAGTCCTACATGCATCCTCAGGATTGAGCATTCCCACACCACTTTCCATAGGAGACCTTCAAGGTGTTCTTCAGAGAAGCCTGCTACCGTCAGTGGTAACCCCATGGGCTGCCGTGAGCTGAACACTCAGAGAAGGTGTCCAGCAGAGGAAAGGAGTTCCTCAGGTGTGGCAGGATCCTTCCAGACTTCAGATCCAGTTACTGATCAATAAATAATTCCATCACCTACTGATGGCGGTGACCCAGGCAAGCACCAGTTGTTGGGCGTTGAGCAGAGCAAACCTGCTGCCGAGAACCAAACACTGCTGAGCTCCTCACCATTCCATCTGTGAACACAACAGCTCTCCCCACCTTCCCCGCCCCCTCCTGGTTCCACCCAAAGCAGAGTCTGCTTTAAAGCACTGATTCTATGATTCTGTACCAGAACAGCTCACACTAGAGAGGGCAGGAAGGGCTGAGTGAGACCTGTGCTTCCTTGCTCCACCAAACTCCAGAGGTTTCAGCATGGCTCCTCAGGTGTTAAGCACCCAGAAGCCTATGCCCTCACGTGTAACACAGCATCACGAGTGGGGATAACAAACCAGTGTATGAAAAGCCTGTTGCTCTTACATTGCATATGGTGAAATTAGTAATGCATTGATAAAATCCACCACCCTTCAGGTGGAAGGTATCACCCTTGAGCTGAGATGCAGTAGCAGCAACTTGGATCCTCCAAGAAGCAACATGGGATGGTACCAGGCTGCTGGGTGCAGATCACCAGGCACCATAAGCCAGTCAGGAGCTCCTGACCTGATGCAGAGAAGGACCAAATGTTCTCCATAATTTCCAAAGGAAACAGCAGAGTCAGCACAATCCTACCTACACCCAGGCTCCTGTGAGTCAGCTCCAGATTGGAAAATCCCATTACCACCCATGGAAACCTGGTTAAACAATGTCCCAGATCATGCAGGGACTGCATGGGAGCCCGGGCTGCCGCGGCGCCCCTGCACTTACAGACTGTGCCTGCCTGGGTCACGCGGAGGCTTCCTGAAGCTCCTGAATCCACCCAGCTCAGTAATGCAACTTCTTGGCCCAGCCAGGCTTCGAAGGAGAGTGCTCGGCACCACCTACAACCAGGCTGGCTCTGAAATTGGGGAATTTAGGGCTGCTGCAAAGTGCACCGTGGAAATACCGAACATACCATGAGGAGTGCTCTGCATCTCAGCACTCACTTGGCTGGAGGTAGAACTCTTCCCAGAGCAAGTATTCCAGGCTTGCATATAAATTAAAGCTCATAAATCAGTGGAGAAAAAATCTTCTCTATGGAAATGGCCAACTTGTTAGAAGGGAGTTAAAGGCTGCAGACAGTTTCAAGGGAACCTTCCTGGCTGTCAAGAATGCACGAGGCAGCAGGGTTGTTTGGGTTGGGAGCACGAGTCGGATTTTTCTCCCCTCTTTTGAGGACAATGAAACGTAACAGTTTTCCTTCCCCTCTGAGCTGCTCCAAGCAGCCTGAGCTGGGAGACAACAGCACAGATACCATCTCTGGAAATCATGAAGTGGCTGAAGAATGGCTGAATAACTAAATAAAGCCCTCTGTGTTTTCTTTAGCAAGTAAAGAAAATACTTTTAGCATTTTAGTGTGACTTTTGGGGTCAAGGGGGAATCTCAAGTCCAAATACAACAAACTGGTGTGGAAATTACTGCCAAGAGTCTGATAGGCTGGGAGCTTGCCTTGAGTCTCAGATGAGAGAATACCGCTCACAGAAGGCAGGCTGAGCTTGAGGTTTTGCTCAGATCATGGGAATCTTGGACTTCCTGGAGGTGCTTGCTTTTAAAAAGTCAAGTGTCCCTCAGCAGCCCACGGGAAGGGCAGGTACTGAGCTCCAGTGCTCCGTGAAGATGGAGAACACCCTGGGAATGGTGGCAGGTCTTCATGTCCAGCAGCACATCCAGGACACCAAGCACAGAGCCTCTATTCTGCCATCTGCAAATGCTCCCCTGTCACAAAACTCATCTTCCCCTTGGGGTTCTCAGGTCCACTTCAGAACACCTGGAAATGAAGTGGTCCCAAAGTGTTCACCGTGGGACAGCACCGAGCGGCTCGACCCAGCACCCAGCACAGACCATTGCATCTCTGGCAGCCCAGTACATCTCTGGTTTGTGAAATTCTTCTGGGAAATAGGTGCTCAGCGTGGGGTGGTGGATCAGGGTCACACAACACATTACAGGGAGAGTCAGGACCAAACTCACACTCAGGGGCTGTGGAGATGGAGGTCCATGGAGGCTGAATATTTTTTAACTGCAGTCTCTGATTCTCATCTTATTTTTGAAAAACCATTCTGCTTTCACCAGTCTCTTCCCCAAACAGGGGCTTTCAGATTTCCTTCTTTGTGCCATGATGAGAGCAACAGCAGCTGGGACAGTGTCTAAGGGAGCACATTAGCACTGACTCCAGAGAGATGTGAGCTGGGAGGAACTACAAGGCTCAATAAAGAAATGGGAAAAGAAGAATTCCTGTTTCTCAGCTTCCTGATTTTTGATGCATTTACTATTGGAATTGCCATCTCTCCCCATCCCACTAAAAGTTCTAGCCTTTCTTTGGCTTGTGCTGTTAATTCCAGTGCTATAGTCTGAATAAAGTAAATATTAATAATTCTAGCTTCAAATATACATTCAATAGGTTTTTAAAGAGGATTCTTTTTTTGCTTAGGTAGTAAATTAATACTTGCATCAGTACATTGACCAGAGACATGTCAGACCTGGTTCCAGTTTCATTTACCCTGTCTGTCTTCTTCAGCCTGGGTGGAACAACCCTGGTTCCATGAAGAGCAGAATAGCACATCGGAAGCATCACATTTATTTCTTAAGCTAACAGTGGCACTGCTGGAGCCATGAGAGGCTTTTGTTAGCCCAGTATAGCTGAAGAAACAGACAAGCTTTCAAGTGCACCAGGACTTCTTCTGCTTTCCTGGTACCATCAAAGTCAGCCTAATAAAAGCCATTACCTCTCTCTTCAAAATGGTCTTTGTTATCCATGATGTTCAGTCAAATAAAAAGGAGATTACAAAAAATAGCACGTGGTTTTTGTCTTGTTTTCTTCTGTTTCATTGCTGTCTGTGCAAGTGGGGGGCACCAAGGATTCCCAGAGAATTGCCTGTGTCTCTTCTGGTGTAGAGCCTCATCAGGAGCCCTTCTGCTCCCAGAGCCGGCCAGCAACTGACACAGGGACCATGGTACAGCCTCCAAGGAGCCCTGAGCAAAGGATCCCCTGCATCTGCTGCGCTCACAGGCATTTCCAGCCACCTCAGGCTTGGCTGAAGCAGCTCTCCTAAACCCCAACACATCTGCTGGCTTAGAGGCACCACAGTAAAGTAGCCTAACAAACCAAAGCAATTGGTTTTAATAAGAATCTTGGCTTGTTTTGACAATGCACTGAATCTTCATGTTGGCACCACGAATGTTTTTTTAGGAAAATGTATGCATCTTTGCAGCACTCAGCAACTAAATCCCCTCTTCTCTTCATGGAAAGGGTTTCCTGGCTATCCGCTTTCTAATGGATTCCAAGTCCTTCACAGCTGTTTGTTGTCTGGGCTGGAAATACTTTCACATGGAGCTCGGTGTGCCCCCGTTGTGTGCTGTGTGCGGGCTGGGAGTGGGGCACAAGGGCACAGCCCGTGCTCCCCGAGCTTCCCAGCGTGCTCCCAAAGTGTGCAGGGCCGTGCAGGGATGCCGGAGCTCCCGCGTGGAGCAGAGGTGTTTGCCATGGCAGCAGGAGCGGCCGTCTCCTGCTCCCGGCCCTGTTACAGGCAGTAGCAAAACTCCCGGAGTTCAAAGGCATTTCATGCTCACTGAGCGTTTTTCAGCAAGAAATCTGAGATTAAGTAAACTTGAATCCTCTCTGAGGAGAAGGCAGAAGATGGAGGGCGAGGAGCTGGCTCTCAGCTGCACAGCACGATCCCAGTGTACCTTGGAAAACTCCCAGGTGAGGTGCACCTCAAACCCACGTCTGGCCGGGGCGTTTCACTGCAGGGCCAGGTTTGTGCCTGCTGGCAGCCCCGTGGGTGTCAGTGTGCCCCTGCCACGGCTGCCAACCCTGCACACCTCAAAGGCACCCAAGGTGCTTTCTAGCCTTTTGTCCCAGGGGGTTGCTGAGGGTAGGATTTACAGTGGACTCACATATTTTCTCTCTTTTCATCCACAAAAGGTGACAAGTTAGCTTGTCATCAACAGAAGTATCCAGCTTTAGTGAGTACAGCATGAGACCCTGCCTCTCTGGAAAGAGCTGAGCTGTTCATTAGCAGAAGGCCATATTCCCCCCTTGAACTAAAGAAATAGTGCCCTGGGCACATCAGCAGCATGGACTAAAAGGTGACTCTGAGCATTGCTCATCCTGGATTCAGAGAGCACAAAAAATCCAACTGCTTGATGTTTTCTCTCTCCCTAACAACTCTGCCTCTGTGGGAAAAAGAAAATACTTGGGTCACACCGCTGACTGAAATGTCATTCCCACAGATGAGGGCTGCTTGTGCAGTCTCAGATGATGGGGCAAGCTGGAAGTGCCTGTCCTGGGCACCCTCCACACCTGAGCCCCAGCCAGCAGCTGAGTGCAGGTGAGCTGCGAGGTTTCACTCTGCAGATGAGACCATTCCCCAGAGCTGGACTAAGACGTAATTCCTGGCTGGGATTCACCATCACCAGGCTCCAAAGGGTGCTGGTGCTCCTGCAGATGTGCCCAGGGCATGGAGACCTCCACCCCAGCGTGCCTCAGAGCTTAACTCCCACTGACTTCCTGAGACAGACACACAATACCACTGGGGATCTGGGCCCAGTGTGGTTTGGAAAATCCTGCTAGATACCATTCCTCATCTTTAGGTGACTAAATACTTCTGAAATCCCATCCCAAACACCCTCAGAGACTTTGGATAGTCTGCACATAAGTCTTTCCTGGGCTGCCCAGTTGAAGGCCGCTGTGGCTTTGCTGGAAAATCTTTCCAGGTTAGATCCTCGAAAAAGCCGTGGAACTCTCGAGCTGAGAACGCTGCAGTGGCAATTAGCACATCGTCTCTGCTGTAGACAAGACGAGTCCAGGACAGATCTGAAAGCCTGAGAGACAGACATACAAGAGTGTTATGTCCTCTGTCTGAGAGCTGAATTCCAGGGAGGGTGGAAACAGCAATGTAGGACAGCTGTGAGTATGCTTAGTATTAATATCAAATATAATGGTAATTCAAAACAGAGTCGTTTGGTACAGATCTGAACTGCACGAGCCAAGTTATGAAATGATATTAGCAGCTGGATCTGAGGAGCAGCTGAGACTAAGCTGGCCAGCAATTGTCATATGTCTCATCTGCAGAGAATATTTAAATAAGTAAACACAATGAGTTAATAAATACATGAAATAACTTTGCAACATAAGCACCTTGTAGTGGGGCAGGTTGTCAGAATGATCACATCCAGGGGAAACCCTGAATGGCAAAAATTTATATGGCACAATACTGGATATTTTTTGAGTATTCAATTGAATGAACAGCATAACCCAGAATGGCGAACATTTATGATGATCCTTATCTGCTGGCAGGTGAGAGGATCCTGTTGCCATTGCCAAAGCCTTAACTCATCTTGGAAATATAAGCTGAAACCTTTTAAAGACCTTCTAGCTACATCCCTGTGTAGGCAGAAGGGACTATGATTTTAACAGCATCAAAGGTATGCTCAAAGTCATGCTGCTTTCCAGTAATTCCCTGATAACACCTAGAGGGTGAAACAAACCTGCTGGTGGTCTAATCTGAACTGGAGGGGAAAAAAAATGCTAAACACTGATTCTGGGAAAGAAACTATTCCTTAAAAACAAGCCAGACAGATCCAGTGTCCTGAATTCATCTTAATTTGTGCATGTACCTAAATGCCTCCAGTGAGGACTTAACCTGCAGAGGATTTCAGGATTTGACCCAAGAGAAGCTCTTGAGGGACCACCAGAGTTCAGGGCTTTTATTAAGAAATCTCTCCCCTTTGAACAGCAGAACGAGGGCTTGAGCATGAGGTCAATGGTATCCAATTGGTCCACATGCACAGGCTCCCAAACACATCCAACCCCCTGAGCAGCTCACTCTGACTCTGAATCACATTCTTTTATTGACAGAGGACGGAGAATATTAATTGCATACCAAGGACATTTTTGCACAGAATTTTTTTGTAATCTCAGCATCTCCCTGGAAGATGTCAACAATTTGATTCTAATAGGCTCTGGCAATGCATGGTATTATCAGTTTATCAGCCTCAGCTTTTTTGCTTTGGGTGGTACAAAATGTTACTGAAAATTAACACTGCTATTAACAATAGGTGCTCAAAGTGATATTTGCAGTCATTTGAGAAAAGTTGGAAGCCCGAATTTATTTTGGCTCTCTAAACTAGAACACATAACACTGTTTTAATTTAGAACAGGACCTTGCTTCAGTTCTTGCATGGGTGGGTTCAAACAGGACCGACCATCTCAAAGATGCACAAGCTGAGTCCTCCTGACTTCATTCTTGTTCACTCTCCTTTTATACAGGATAGGATAAATTGGATCATTCAGTAGAATCAAACCACATCCATTCAGGTTTCCTGGGGTTTATTTCCAACAGGTGTAAAATCCCTGGTTTAACATAAAGCAGCAGTGCCTCTCCATCAAATCTTCCACCAGTGAGAAAGGTTTACTCCATGAGGGCAAAGAGCTCTGTAAAGACCTGATACACAAAGGTAGGTCTCACCAACTACCAATATCACTTCTTCCTTGCCTCTTGCAAGTAATTCATGAACAAAGTTAAATTTTATAGAGGCTGGTTGTGACATGTAGCAGATTAAATGGTTGTGATGCTTAGAGGATAAATGCTTTAGGATTCAGTCTGACTGGTAGAAGCCGCACAAATAAATTCAGCTGCCACCCCATCATCCTCTCCCCCTTTTGCTCCCTCATGGGCAGGTGAGGCAGAAGAGTTCTGCACCGTGGGGCTGTGCTTGGGTTCACTACACCTTCCCACCTCTCTTAGCCCTGAGCCAATAGCATGAAGGCTCCATACCCCCAACAACAGCCCTCAAAGGTAATTTGCACTTTCACAGCCTGGTTTGAAGTTGCAAAGCACATTGAGGGATTTTGTTAATGGTATGGACAGGTATAAAATATATGCCAGTGCATGAAACAGGAGAGTGAAATGGCTCGAACCAACCAGATGGAGCAGTCAGCCCAAGAGCACAAGCACAGAAATATGATGGGTATGAAATCATTGGGAGCCAATCAGTAAGCTCCAACTTCTAAAGCAATTTCATAATTGAGTAATGGGACACAGCAGGGTCTGAACTATTGTGTATTATAATCTGAATGGAATGCTGTGAGAAGGCTGGAGCAATCTGATCGCACCGAGCCCTTGCTCACCAGAAATGCCTTTGACATATTTCCTTAGAGCGCAGCAACGAGAGCGGGGTAACTGCTCATTAATGACACCCTGATGGGTTGTCTGCAGCACTGAAACTGAGATAGCATAGATTGGAAAGCATGTGCCTCTCCTTGGCTGGAGTTAACACAGCAGCCCCCACAGACTGCCCACCCACTGCAGCCTTAATCGCCGGCGTGCCTGTACAATCACCAGTTTCACTTCACTACATATTTCCTCCCCCAGAACTTTGCTCATAAAACAAGAGGCACTCATAATCTGAGATTATCCCACGCCAGCCTCCTGTCATGGCACAGTGCTCCTGCTCCGTGCTGGCCAACCCATGGCTATCTGCACAGCTATGTAGGCTGGGCTCTGTTCCTTTCCCATTTTTCCGTCCCTCCTTGGATACGTGTGCACTGACTCCACCAGGAAAATATCAACTCTTTCCAGTTTAAAAGACATCACCCATTCTACCTCCTCTTCACCCCTTCCCTCTGTTCTGCTCGCAGAGAAGCCTGGAAGGAGACAAAAGCTGGGCTCTGGAAGAGTTTGACAGCGATACAGTAGGGCCGGGTTTGGGTCTGGATTCCAGGAGGTGCTGGGGGAAGCAGGGCAAGCCCTCGGTCTGCTGTTAGGCAAAGGCTGGAACACATCTCTCTTGTTCAGATCTGTTTCACAGATGTGCTCCACTGTGCGCAGGGTTGTTCTGGGGCAGCAGCCCTTGTCCTGCTTCCTGTGCCCCAGGCCAGCTGGGACCAGGGTGTGGAAAGGGAGAGGGTGCAGCTTTCTGAGGAGCAAGGGATAGGCTGTGCTGGAGAGGGCTGCAGTGGGTGCAGCAGCTCTGGCAGAGTTTGCATTACGAGGGCGAACTGGGAGACTCCTGCAAGAATCAGGGAGCGTGACTGTGGTGGGGACCGGACTCACAGCCAAGCCTCAGTGGTGACACAAAGATTGGGAACCAGAAGAGACTTGTGCAGCCCATCGAACCAGCCACTGAACCTTCTGCAGTTGCAAGAGCCCCCCTTTCCTCCCTCAGAGAACAGTTTGTCCTTTCAGTGCTCACACTGTTTCAAGAAGCAGCCTTGAGCACTCTTGCTCTTGTTCAGCATTTCCTTGCTCTAAGAAGACATCAAATGTTGGCTGTGGGCTACAAGGAGCCTGACGTGCTCCATCAGCCAAAGCCCCAGCAGACAGAATTACAGAATTACAGAATTACCAGGTTGGAAGAGACCTTCAAGATCATCGAGTCCAACCTCTGTCCTAACACCTTAACTAAACTAAACCATGGCACTGAGTGCCATCCAATCTCTTTTTAAACACGTCCAGGGATGGTGATTCCACCACCTCCCCAGGTAAACTATTCCAATACTTTATCACTCTTTCTGTAAAAAAGTTTCTCCTAATATCCAACCTATATTTCCCTTGGCGCAACTTAAGACTGTGTCCTCTTGTTCTGTCAGTTGTTGCCCGGAAAAAGAGACCAACCCCCTCACTACAACCACCTTTCAAGAAGTTGTAGAGAGTGATAAGGTCACCTCTGAGTCTCCTTTTCTCCAGGCTAAACATCCCCAGCTCCCTCAGCCGTTCCTCATAGGGCTTGTGTTCCAAGCCCCTCACCAGCCTTGTTGCCCTCCTCTGGACACGCTCAAGCGTCTCCACGTCCTTCCTGAACTGAGGGGCCCAGAACTGGACACAGTACTCAAGGTGCGGCCTCACCAGTGCCGAGTATAGGGGAAGGATGACTTCCCTGCTCCTGCTGGCCACACTATTCCTGATACAGGCCAGGTACCATTGGCCTTTTTGGCCACCTGGGCACACTGCTGACTCATGTTGAGTCGGCTGTCAACGAGTACTCCCAAGTCTCTTTCTGCCTGGGCACTCTCCAGCCACTCTGTGCCCAGCCTATAGCGTTGCAGGGGGTTATTGCGGCCAAAGTGCAGGACTCGGCACTTGGACTGGTTAAACTTCATCCTATTGGACTCAGCCCATCTATCCAACCATTCCAGGTCTCTCTGCAGAGCCCTCCTACCCTCCAACAGATCAACACACGCTCCCAGCTTAGTGTCATCCGCAAATTTACTAATGAAAGACTCAATGCCCTCATCCATGTCATCAATAAAAATATTAAACAGAGCACGTCCCAGCACAGACCCCTGAGGGACACCACTGGTGACTGGCCGCCAGCTGGATGCAGCACCATTCACCACCACTCTCTGGGCCCGGCCATCCAGCCAGTTCTTAACCCAGCAAAGAGTGCTCCTGTCCAAGCCGTGGGCTGCCAGCTTTTCCAGGAGGATGCTGTGGGAGCCAGTGTCAAAGGCCTTACTGAGGTCTAAATAGACAACATCTACAGCCTTTCCTGCATCTACCAGGCGGGTTACCTGGTCATAAAAGGAGACCAGGTTGGTCAAGCATGACCTACCCCTTCTAAACCCATGCTGGCTGGGTCTAATCCCCTGTCCATCCTGTAGGTGCTGTGTAATAGCACTCAATATAAACTGTTCCATGACTTTCCCTGGTACCGAGGTCAGGCTAACCGGCCTGTAATTACCAGGATCCTCCTTCTTACCCTTTTTGTGAATGGGTGTCACATTGGCCAGCTTCCAGTCATCTGGAACCTCGCCAGTGAGCCAGGACTGCTGGTAGATGATGGAGAGTGGCTTTGCAAGCTCATCTGCCAGCTCCCTCATCACCCTGGGATGGATCCCATCCGGTCCCATAGATTTATGGATATCCAGGCAGCTCAGCAGTTCCCTGACTGCCTCCTCTTGGATAACAGGGGGACTGTTCTGCTCCCTAACATTACCTACCCACCTAGGAAGACAGTTGTCCTGAGCACCATGTGTCTTTTCAGTAAAGACCTAGGCAAAGAAGTCATTAAGCACCTCCACTTTCTTCTCATCTGCAGTTACTAAATTCCCTTCCGCATCCAATAGACAACAAGAATGACAAAGAAAGGGGAATGAGGGAGACTTTCAGCGAGCTGAAATGCTCCTGGGGACGGTCGAAGGAATTCACGTTGCAGAACCAGATTTTCATAGGTCCCTGAAGATACAAAAAAGCTCCAGCTGGGAGTTCATGAATGGGTTTCTAGGCCTAGAAAGAGACGACAGCACACATGGGATGGGATGTCCCAGGAGCTCCACTCGCAGCACCTCCCTGTGACAGGGGGCACCTGTGGCCCACCCAGACCCCGATGGCTCTGAGGGAGAGATGGGCAGCAAGGTGTTGCAAGGGGCTAGGAGTCAGGAACAGAGCCAGCAACAAGAGCTGGAGCGAGCAAACCCACACAAGAGAATGAAAAGAAAGTGGGAATTGGGCTGGGAAACTGGAAAGGCACTTTCAAAAAATACATCCCACATAACTCTAGCCCTTTAAATACCCGGGTGGCTTCTCTCCTTTGCCCAAGAAGTTTTTTCAACAACACCTGTTAAAAATCCCTTGCTAAATTCTGAACTGACGAGGACACTGCCCAAAGCTCCCTCAGGCTTGCTGCCAGAGGAGTTACTGGATGGGTTTGTTCCCTCAACTGATAAGTGTTTAAGCCAATATTGAAGAGTCTTAGCAAGCATGATGGATACCTATAGCCAGGTGCAAACCTATTCCTGATATTACTGTCCCCTTCAGGTGAGGAGGTCCTCTCCATGGACCTCCCAGGGCCCAGCAGTGCCAGCAGGAAAGCTCCCTGGGTTTTAGAGGGCTAATCAGTCCCACGTGAGCTGAGTGCATGCATGCAAGGCAGTCTGGACTTGGACTATCAAACACTAACAACAAGCAACTCACTAATAAGCTACAGACCAAGATTTCCTTTCTTTTCTGACATTGTTTTTTTAAAACGCTTCCAAATAACAAGTTTCTCTGGGAAAAATTCCACCTTTTCGTATGGACAACTCACTCACTGGAAAAAAGGCAGCATTGCTATTTAAATTATTCATTACAAATTGCCCACGTATTTCTTGCTACCAGTATTGCTTTTTGTATTTGTGGAGCTGTGGAAAAGTTAGGGTCACCTCAGAGAGAAGGGAAGGGTTGTTAAAGCAGCCCTGGGGCATTAAGCCAGATGAGGCTGATGGTGGGACCTCCTGACCGGGCATTTGTCACATGCACCAAAAGTCTCCTTTTTAGCCCAGCAGTTGTTTGTCTGTGCAACTCTGACTTTCAATTAACATCAAAAGGCAACCAGGAGAAGTCATCCAAGATGTTCCCAGCAAATCAACATAAAAATTTTAAAAAAAAGAAAAAAAAAGAAGAGCAGGCAGTATCAAACCAGGTGATACTTGATATTTATTTGATTTCTTCATCAAAAGCAGTGTGGCCAGCAGGATCAGGGCAGTGACCATCCCCCTGTTCTGGCACTGCTGGGGCCCCCTCAGGGGTCGTGTCCAGTTCTGAACCCTCACTGCAACAAGGACACGGAGGGGCTGGAGCATGTCCAGGGCAGGGAATGGAGCTGGGAAGGGGCTGGAGCCCCAGGAGCGGCTGAGGGAGCTGGGAAAGGGCTGGAGAATTCCTGAGGGAGCTGGGAAAGGGGCACAGCCTGGAGAAAAGGAGGCTCAGGGGGGACCTTGTGGCTCTGCACAAGTCCCTGACAGGAGGGGGCAGCCGGGGGGGGTCGGGCTCTGCTCCCAGGGAACAGGGACAGGAGGAGAGGGAACGGCCTCAGGCTGGGCCAGGGGAGGCTCAGGGTGGACAGCAGCAGGAATTTCTCCATGGAAAGGGTGCTCAGGCCTTGGCAGGGGCTGCCCAGGGAGGTTTGGAGCCCCCATCCCTGGAGGTGTCCGAGGAATTCCTGGAGGTGGCACTCAGTGCTCTGGGCTGGGGACAAGGTGGGGATTGGGCACAGCTTGGACTCGATGGGCTGGGAGGGCTTTTCCCAGCCTTGATGACCCTGTGATAAAGCACCTGTTTACTGAGAGCTTCCCAAGGGTCAGCAGAAGCAAAACAACAGAGCTTCACTGCAAACCAGAGCTCTGTAGGTTTCCCTCTTGCAGTGCAAGTTCTGTGCCCCTGTCCGCTGCCAGTGGCAAAGCCCTGTGACCGGCAGTGAACAGCTTTTATCTCCCCCGTTTTTCTCCCCCTTTTATCTCCCCCTGTGGATGTACCAAGCTCCTGTGTCCCACCCCGAGGCATGGCCAAGCTCCAGCACAAACGCACCCTGGCGATCTGCGGTGTTGGGATTCACCAGCCACCGTGGCTCTTGGCATTTCAGAGTTGTGTTCTACCTTCTTCAGGCATTCAAAACAGGTTTTCTCTCCTGCCATAAATCTATCACACGCATCTTCCAGCTGTGAAACTCTTCAGACAAATCCTCCTGTCGTGTAATAGTCTGAGTGGAGTAAACTATTGTGGAGTAAACCACCGTCAGAGGATATTCTGCATCTGTTGTCTTCCCACATTTTCCCAGTGTAGCCATGGCCAGACTGGACCGTGCACACGGGTACCTGTGACAGGTTGGGTTGAGTCTGGCTGAGTTTTGCACCTGGAGACAAAGCAGGACATGGTTATGTACCAAGAAACAGGGCACACATTTTCCTGACTGACAGCTCTTCTTAAGTGTTAAATTATTATTATTTTTTAGCACTTCAAGTACATACTTTGACTACTTTAGAAGGAATTACTGGAAGTGAGGCAGTTGTGGAATTCAGCATGTTTGTTTCCTCTTGCTCTGAAGCTGACCACAGAACAAAGTGGGCTTTCAGACTTAGCAGATAGTTAAGATTCATATGCCATGGAGGCACATGAAATCACTTTAGAGGAGATCAAGTGTCAGTTTGAACCAGCAGTTCCTCAGATCTGGTGCTCTCCTCTGGCAGAGGCCCCTCCAGCAGAAGACCCAAGCACATGTTCCAGCATGTCTGTTCCAGCGAACATCTCCTCTCGCTATCTTCCTCCTGCTTCCACATCTTACATCTGCTTGGAATTTAGAGGCTGATTTAGGACCTGACTTTGGATCCTGGCAAAGGCGTCCTGACTTGTCAGTCTCTGTGATGGCTGCTGTGAGAAGCCTTGATAACAGCTTGGGTTGTGTCCACTCTCAAGAGCCAGTGCCTGATGCGGGGCCAGCTGGACACCCCTGAGGTGCCAAACACTGTTGTTCTTGCTCAGCCCAGCTTCTGCTCCAGGCAAATGGTATTTGATGAGTGGCTGCTCAAGCGCTGGGGGTTTGACCCTCACGTGTCTCCAGCCCTCCCCAGCAGTGACAGGCTCTGCTCATCAGCTGTTGACTCAGTCTGCAGTAGAGCCAGCTGAAAATTTTTCAACAGAGCGATTTCTCATCCAGTAAAGTCTATTTAAAAATCAAAATATTTCTCGGCGGTTTGTCAGTTTCAATGATATTTTACACCAGGAGAGTGTCAAAACATGGTGTTTCATCATCGCCGCACTGGTTCTTCTCAGTGGCATTGACGTGCTGTTTCATTCTGGTCTTGTTGCTTCCACTGCTGCATGTAGCTGGATATTGACCCAAACCTTCTAGAGATTTTAGATTTCCCACTGCCTAATGTCTTAGCTTTTCCTGGTTTTGTATAATAATAAGGTAATAAGACTTTCTTTTCTGAACAGTTCCTGAATTAACGTTTTGTGGGAAACTTCAAAATTTCACCTTTTTATCTTGATTCAATAACAGAAGGAACTGGGGCGTCAGAGCTTCTCTTACAGTGGAAATTCCACCTTCTAAGCAGCTACCATTAACACCCAGACTGACCCAGGTGCAACCCTTGGGTCTGAGGGAAGGTCCAGGGTAGATCTGCTTCCCCAGCTCAGCAACAGCCAGAGAACACAACTGGCAGATCAGCCCTTGGTGAATCATCACAGCTCTCATGGAGCCTGTCCTCTGTGCAAGGAAAATGTACCTCAGCAGCAGAAATAAGATCTTAAATCAAATCAGACACAGCTTGAAATATTTATCTACTGTTCTGAGAAGAGGAATTGTAGTGGAATGAATCCTCAGAGTTACTTTACTCCTAAGATGGGAAGAAGAAAAGAAAATCTGAATGCAGTTTGACCAAAAATGAGGAAGATGACACATGAATGTGAAGAAACTCCAGCCACTGAAGTAATAACACCATATGACACTGAACAGGCAGTCTGCCCATGGGCTGAGGAGCTGGAACCCACACCAGATGCCACAAAAAGCAGAGGAAACACTTCCTGGTGTAAGTCACATCACAGGTGCTCATGAAACACGAGACCACTCAGTGCAGAGCGTCAGATCTGGGTGAGGTTCAGCTGCTCCCCTCTTCCAGAGCAGCACTCTTGAGACAGAGATGCTCCATTCTTTCTGAAGGTGCCCTCGTGACTGCTGGAGCTTGTCTGCCATCTGCCTGAGCTCCTGTTTGAGGTGCTGCAGCTCCTTGCTGTGTGTTTGGTGTAACCTGTCAGGGCAGGAAGCAGAGGGTGGGTGACCAGACAGGCTGCGGCACCATGGAGTGAAAGTCATCTGCAGAAAGATTGAGGAAGCCTGAGCTGGCAGGATGAGACGTGATCCCAACCAACGGTTCCACACTTCTCTAGAGGAGCCATCCCAGAAATGCAGTAGCACCCAGAGGAATGTTTGCCATAGAAAAGGCTTCAATCCTGTTCCAGGGGCTGTTTCTAAGACCACCTGTAAAATGACTTCACCTCTACAAGGCAAGCAAAGGGTTGCAGTCCTAGGAGGTGAAGAACATTCATGTAAAACAGGATTGGCTAGTTCCAGGCTGATCTCAACCAAATGGTTCCAGTTCCCTCAGCCTTTGCTCCTGCACCCAGCAGCGTTCTGTTGCACCTAAGCTGGCTTTGGATCCCATTCAAGAGGAATGTGTCCAGTCTATGACCTGCTCTTCTCTCCACTTCCCTGAGGGCCCCCCAGCCCTCTCCCCTTGTCATCCAGCTGGAGCTGAGTCCAGTTGTGAAATGACCGCATTCCCAACACAAAGCAGGGGCAGTGAGTTTTCCATCTCATGGGTGCCCACCCCCAGCCAAAGGGTTACAGACTGCAAGGTTAGATCATGAGTAAAACAGGGTGGGAACTTCCTAGCAGAGTGAGGAAGCCTCTCAGGGCAATTCCAGTGCAAATAAACAAATAGTGTATTTCAAATGTGACTGATGTGGAGCCCCAAATATTTGAGGCTGGCTACCCCCAAGCAGAGTCCTGTGGACCAGAGGCCCCCCTGAACCACTGTGATTAGAGTTCAGTAACCATGAACAAGTAGAGAGCGAAGTGACAGAGCCAGGCTGTGGTTTCGCAGCTGCACTGGCCTGGGCAATGAAATCAGGCCCAGACAGGAAGCAGTTTTCCTCAACAGTAAGTTGCTATTTTTACCCATCTCAGTTCTCCAATCAAAGCGACATTTGGAGTCAGTGGACTCTGTTCTGTGTGCTGTCATGATAGCACCAGTGTCTGGAGTGTCCCCTTGCCTGCAGTGGGGCTGGGAAATGAGCACTGATGGCTCCCCTCTCTGTCAGCATCCCTCTGCTATCTCAACTCCCCCCTGATCATCTCAACATGCCCCCGGTCATCTCAACACCCCCCTGATCATCAGCATTGCATCCACAGGTCAGACCACTCAGGCCTAAGTCCCAGTGGCCACATCTGCCCTGAGTAAGAGGAGCAAGGTGGAAGGATTTCCCATGGATCAAGCAGCCCAGGGTGAGCACAAGAGGCTGTGGGAGCCTCACCAGCCACTGACCCTGCTGCTGCACCACCCAGCACACAGCGTTCGCCTCCAGGAATTACAGAGGAAGAGCTGCAGGGCATGGATGTGTCCAGTGCTTTCCTATCTCAGCTGCTATGTGAGGATCTCATGTTGCTATTTATACACAGAGGCGATGGTTTCCTTCAGCTCCTGCGTGTCCTGGCCCTGGTCACACCCTGGCTCCCATCTCGGGGGCTGCAGCTGGGCTGGGCAGTGCAGGCAGCTCCATCTGCCACTTCATGCAAGGTGACAGCCCTGTTTATTCCCCACTTCTCCTTCTCCCCACCCCACAGCAGCAATGTGGGCTGAGGGAGTGGCAGCACTTCCCAAATCCCAGAGCAATAGATCTGGAGTGAAGTCACGAATAACTGCTGCTTCACAGGAAGGAGCTGGAAAATAGAGCTGGGAAGGGGGAACATGCTGTTTATGCCAGAACCGCTGACATCCAGTAACACCAAAAAGCAATGAGGGGGAACATTACCGTCTGCTTCTCCAGTGGCTGATTTTCCCCCAATTTCAGTGCTTGGCTGTGGGAAATCTGAGCTCAGCTGGAATAAGGTGGAGTGAGGCAGGCAGGGGTTTGCAGCTCTGGCAGAAAGGAGCCCCTGGCCCCGAGTCCCACAGAGGACTGAGACAGCTCCCTGCAGATCTGGGCCATCCTCCTCCCCACCAGGCACCATTATGGGCATTCTTTCAGCTCTTTGCAGCCTTGTTTGATGTCCATGCACAGGCAATGACCAGACCATCCCATCACACCACCCTAACACTGCCACTGTCCTTTCCAGCAGATGTTTAATAGCAGAAAATGCTCTGATCTCCAGCACTCTCTCCAAAGCTCCAGCCCCAGCGCTGTCTCCCCCGCTCACTGAGGACCCTGCCACTCTGCACAGACAAATCGGGAAGCTGAAGACTAGACTTAATGAAAACATATAAATTAACATATGCCTCCTAGGGGGGTTGTTAGGCTCAGCTCATTAGTGGTTTAAAGCATATCCAATGCTCTAAGTTATTTGTTTGTTTGTATTTTTGCAGCTGTCCTTAGTTTTCTTAGGTCAAGTAGAGGTGTGAGGTCCAAAATAGCATCGGGATGGCTGAGCTTATGTTTCCAGCCCTGAAAAAACAATGAAGTGCTAATAGAAAAAGAAAAGCCTTGTGAGAAAGATTTCACTCCAAAGCTCTTTGCAAACAACACACACAACAGCATGGAAATGCAGGAGCCTCTGCTCCCTGGGGAGGGGAGCTGCTGCCAGCTACTTTGGGAGGAGAAGTGGAATCTCGGTGACCTGGGGAGAAATTTTGGACACAGATACCAGAGTAAGAGAAGTCGCTGGATCTCTGCTCTCTGAGCATTCCAGCTCAGCTGGGCGGCCGACATGGGGTCAGCGGAGCCCGTCCATCCAACCCCGCTGGTCGCTGCCACTGACATCCAGCTCTGCCTGCACAAGTTCTCACAGCTCCACAGGAGCAGCCCCAGGCCCTGCAGTGCCTCTCTTGAGCAGAGGCACTTCAGCCCAGGCTCATTCTCTAGATACAAGGCAAGGGGGTGCATGTTCCCAAAACACAGGGACCATGCTTGGGCTGCAGGGAGCAGCTCCTCCTCAAGGGTTTCCCCCATCACCCTGCCCTCAAAAACAGAGGTGCTTGAAGCAGACCTGTCCTGTTTTAAAGCACCTCTCCCTTTTCCATCTGAGCACAGAGTTCGACGTCTGGCAGTGCAAAGGGATAAGTAAAGCTTAGAAGCCTTAAAAAATGATACAGAAGTGCTGTCACACCTCTCTGGAGTGCACTGAGCAGAGCAGCTCCCATGCAGGCTCTGAAGGAGAGAAGATCTGACTGCTTCTGCAGCTGGCAGTGTTGGAGTGGACCTGCACGTCTGCTTCCTGGAGTGGTGAACATTGAACCATGGTTGAAGATTCCCATTTCTGCAGGGAGCAGAGCCAGTTCTCCAGCGGGCTTGGTCTCATTTGGTGACAACATCACTGGTTTGAGATCTGCTGGATGAGTGGCAGCACTGCGGGGATGCAGGGCAGCACGAAGGTGGTGTGCTGAGGGCAGGGCAGCATGTTCACCTTGAGATGGCATAAAATCAGCCTGAGGATTCAGGCACAGCCTGCAGACCAACAGAGAGCTTACGTGAGGACCTCTCCACTTGCTTTGGTTAACTCCATCTTTTAAGCAAAGAAACTCCACTAAAAATAAATGACACCTCAGCTCGTGATGGCCTCTCCATTCCTGAGTATAAACATTGCTGGGAGGTGATGGTGATGCCTTAGGTTTTAACTTTTATATTTTACAATTTCTGTACTGCTTAGAGTGTAACTCTGAAGTTCCTTGTAGCCTGGAATTTCTGCTCTCTCGTGCAGGGCAGACATAACAAACCCTCTCCAGGCTTTGCCTTCAAGGACAGCCAGGCTCTGCTAGGCCCAAAATGTGTAAACCAAAGCCTCTAAGGGGGGAGCAAGCTGAGGGGAATTACATCATTGAACTGGGGCTTTAACTGGAGAATTAACCGTGGTATGCAAATGACCCAAACCTATAAAGGTGTGAAGAACTCGTGACCGGTCGTCCATCTTGGGGTCCATTTTATGGAGGCAGCCTCTGGCTCCCCAGGGTTACCTTGAAGGCCCTTCAAATAAACACCTATCTTTATTCCCCTCCTCTTGTCTGGTCTCTGTTTCTAGGTGGCCAGAGAAGGCATCAATGGAAGAACAAACTGCCAAGCAACACTCTGATGGAAACTTTATCCCTGAAAATTGCCCTGCACACAGCAGGAATTACTGCTCAGTGTCCTACCTTTGAGAAGAGGTCAGGAAGAGTCTTCCCACAAGATCCCCCTCTTTCTACAGCAGTCATTAACTGCAACCCTCTTTGTCGTCAAGAGAAAAAAACACATCTTTAGAGCCTCAGAGGTAACAGCAGAGGGCTTATCACAGTGTCCAGTGATGGGGTGAGCAAACACTGAAGCACTTGGACTGTCCCTTCCATTTAACAGCAGCCTCTTAACAAGGAAACCCCTTCTCTCCCCTGGCATTCCTGTCCCCACTTCCACCTCACAAATTTAATCTTTAAAGTCACTTACAATGGGCTCAGCCCAGGCAAAACTATGATTCTGTGAAGACCACCAGGATTCCCATTTTTTATGGTGGAGCCAGAATCCCACCAGCCAGATTTCAGATGGGCAAGAAGAGGTTCACTTTCCAGCAGGAGAGATGCAGTGTGGCTGCAGGAGGAGCTAAAGGAGAGCTCAGGCAAGGCTGAGCCCTGTTCCAGCAGGCAGGACAGGAGCTGGGGCAGCCTTATCTCATTCCGCTCAAACTAAAGCCCATTCCAGGAAAGTTTTGTTGTTTTGATCCTTCTTCGAGGGAATGAGCTCAGATGAAACTGAAGCAGGTGCTAATTAAAACCAGGACTATTCTTCAAACTGGGCTTTTAATTACTGTAAATATATGTCAAGGAAAGTTGCAAAGAAAAATAGTAATTTCTTGTGCTACCTGCCATTTTCACTTGATTACCATCACACTTTTCTGTAGAGCGAAAACATCAGTCCTTCATAACAAACTCCTCTCTTGGGGGCTTGTGTGAATTGAGAGCTGTGAGGCCCTGCCATGGGTTCCAAAACTAGCAGCATAATGTCTGTAACAGACATGCTACCTAATTAAATTGTTAGGGAACAGGCTTTTATATCTTTAACACCTAATTTACTATTGTTTCTTTGAAAGTGTTTGGCTTCCCTGTGGTTTTTTGGGCCCCCCTTCTCAGTTTTACGATGGCTTTTAAGTTTTTGGTGTGTTTCTACTAAATAACCATTTTGGAAGTTTTGTTAGGGTCCCGGCTTGAGTCGGACGGAGGGAAGCAGGGGCCTGTTTTACTGTTGTTCATGCTGGGTGAGTTACCACTGCCGTGCTAATTATGTAATTACCATATTTTAATAGCTATTGTACACTACTTTATTGCTAACAAATCTGATTTCCTCTTTCTTTGCTCGCTGATCGAACAGCGAAGGCGCAAGGACACACACAAACATTATACAGCTCTATAAACCTCAGTGTCAGAGCTGGCAGGGCTCTGACCATAAACAAGCATCTTCAAGGCAGCAGGTTTAGCCAAATCTGCTCCACACTAATGACAATATAATTCTTGCTTACTGGGAAGACGCAAAATTGAATTAATTTCTCAAGAACCAAGTGCTCCACAGCTGTTACTCAGTGAGTGAGTAACGTGCTCACCGCAAAAGTCAGGGGCTCTACCTGAGATGTTTGGACTGTGCTGTACCAGAAATGAGTAATGAACGTGTTAATCAGCTACTTCCTCCCTTACATTTGAAAAAAAAAAAAGAAATATTTGGCCTCAGAGAGGTGGGGGAACATATGTTCCAAAATATTCCTGAATTCTGCACAGTCATGTGGAGTCCATGGCTGACAGGACAAGGTAGGATACACAGGGATATAAAAATGCAGTGGGGCAGGATAAAAAGGGGACAGGTAACCCAGCACTTCCCAGGGCATCTGGGCACCACTGGAGTCAGAAGGTGTGAGAAATGATGCTTTGATAGAAAAAGATGAAAAGCATTTATGAAGGGTTTGGAGGTGAGAGGAGAACAGAACCCAGCATCTCTTGTCAGGGACAGCATCCGTGCTCAGCAGGTCAAACCAAACCAAGACAAGAGCTGAGAAGAGGATCTGGAATTACTCCAGAGGACAGCAGAGCCTGGGGAAGGCCCCACCTGGAGTGCTGTGTCCAGGCCTGGGGCCCTCAACACAGGAGACATGGACTGGTAGAGCAGGTCCAGAGGGGACCATGAAGAAGCTCCAAGGGCTGGAGCCCCTCTGCTCTGGAGCCAGGCTGGGAGAGCTGGGGATGTTCACCTGGAGAAGAGAAGGCTCCAGGGAGACCTCAGAGCCCCTCCAGGGCCTAAAGGGGGCTTATAAAAGGAAGGGAGAGAGACTTTTTTTAGGGGCAATGGTTTTAAACTGACAGAGGGCAGGTTTAGAGTAGATGCTGGGAAGAAATTCTTTACTCAGAAGATAGTGAGGCCCTGGCACAGGGTGCCCAGAAAAGCTGTGACTGCCCCTGGATCCCTGGAAGTGTCTAAGGCCAGGCTGGATGGGGCTTGGAGCAGCCTGGGATAGTGGAAGGTGTCCCTGGCCCTGGCAGGGAGTGGGATGGACTTTAAAGACCCTTCCAACCCAAACTATTCTATGATTCTGTGAAATAGCCTCAAAGAATTTGCAGGTATTGAATGGAATGAGCTGCAGGGGATGGAAGGGGGAATAGAGAGCTCCCAGGAGTTTTCCCTCAGGAAGAGGAGGCTTTCATGGCAGAATCCAGCTCAGGCAGCAATCCCACAGCCTGAAACCATTTCCTGAACTATGAGCAGGGAACATATCTGGGGGTAGCTAAAAGGTCCAGAGGGCTGAAATCTCAGCTAAAGGATGCTGGTGTGTTCCTGAGAGGGCACCGAGATGAAGCAAAAAGCTTGAGGCACTGAGCATGCACAGTGGTGAGAGAGACTCTCTGGGATGTGGCACCCAGGACCAGGGCAGTGACCGGCAGGGACGGAGGGATTGCACTGAGCTTTGGAGTCCTGGCACATGGAGCTGAGGACTGGAACTGAGAGAAGGATGTTGTTCAGGGAGAAAATTCCCTCATGTCCTGATTGCTGAATGCTGAGCTCTGTCATTACCGTCTGTATTTACAAACACATACATGTACTGATGGTATGATCTCTTCAGGGTAAAAGAAGTCTATCCCATATGAAATTCCACTGTATTAGCCAAACCTTATTTTTCTCCTCGTCTTGTTTTTCCCCATAGCCAGCCCTAGGTCTCATCCCCAGTTTATGTGAAGGAGAACCAGTCTCCAGGCAGGTAAAACATTGAATTCAGCTGGACTTTCAGCCATAAATCATCATGCCTGCTCCTCTTCACTGACACTGATGGGCCCCAGTGCCCTCCTCTGCACCAGGAGGATCCCTGCAAACAGCAGCAAGCTCTGACGCTTCACATTCCTCCTTAAATCCATCCGTTGCCAGCATATCCCCGAAAAATTGACAGCAAGAAGCATGGCATTAGGCTGCTGGTGTGCTAAGACCACTGTCTATCATAGTGAGCAATATTGGCTCGGCTCTCCCTGAGCTCGCTCTCTGTCTGCACCCATCTGCTGCCTTTCTTCTCCTGCTCGTCACTGGGTCAAGGACAAAAGCTTTGGGATTCTGGGAGGGTACCAGCGGAGACAGAGAGGCACACACATATGTGCATGTGCATGTGTATGTGCATGTATATGTGTATGTATATGTACATGTACATGTATATGTATATGTGTATATGTACATGTGTATGTGTATGTATATGTACATGTGTATATATATGTATATATACATGTATATGTATATGTGTATATTTATATGTATGTATATTACATGTGTATACGTATATGTGTATACGTATAGATGTACATGTCTGTGTGTATGTGTGTGTATATATGTGTGCATGGATATGTACGTGTCTGTGTGTTTGTGTGTGTATATGTACACGTGTACATGTACATGTCTGTGTCTGTGTGTGTGTATAGTGTATATGTACATGGGTATAAGTACGTCTGTGTCTGTGTGTATGTGCATATGTATGTCTGTGTGTCTGTACACGTGTACACGTACATGTACGTGTCAGTGTCTGTGTGTCTGTGCATGTGTACGTACAGCCAGTGTGCACATGGATGTCCACATCCGTGCTGCTGTGCGTTCAGGACTGCGCCAGGCGAGCAGAGCAGGGAGCAGAAGCTGCTCCCCTCAGCCTCCAGCTCGGACACACAGCTCATGTCTCCGTCTCTCCCTCTGCTGCTCGGGTATTCCGGTCAGCTTTCAGGAGGAGGTCTGGAGTCTTCTACCCATGGTCTGCCCCTTTTGACCAAACCAAACCAGCTCAGGAATTACTGGAAGCCACCTTGGGAACACCCGAAAGGCCAGAGCTGGTGCACAGAGCCCAAGATCACAATGTTCCAGGGTTTTGGCCAGAAGCCTTACCTCCCTCTGCTTCAGCTGCTTCTGTGCTCCCCACTTTGCTGCTCAGGAGTCTTGCCCAGCAGCCTCATCCCCCCAGGCTGCTCTGCAGGGCACCCCTGGCACCCGGTGCCACGAAGGGGCAAAGCCCCACCCAGCACTGCACAACCCTCGGGGGGATTATTCACCCACAATCATCAATTCTGAACTGAGCACCACACATTAACCATTAACCACGGTTTTGCAGCTGCTGACCCATACCCTGAGTGCTCCATCCGGGCATGAGGAGGCCTCCAAGATGGTCAGAGGGATGGAGCACCTCCCCTGTGAGGAAAGGCTGGCAGAATTGGGATTGTTCAGCCTGCAGAAGGGAAGGCTCCGGGGTGACTTAATTGCAGCCTTCCAGTGCCTCAAGGGAGTGAACAAGGAAGACGGAAAGAGACTTTTTACAAGGGCCTGCAGTGCCAGGACAAGGGGAATGGCTTCCCACTGCCAGGGAAGGGTTAGGTGGGATACTGGGAAGGAATTGCTCCCTGTCAGGGTGGGGAGGCCCTGGGACAGGGTGCCCAGAGCAGCTGTGGCTGCCCCTGGATCCCTGGCAGTATCCAAGGCTGGGTTGGATGGGGCTTGGAGCAGCCTGGGACAGTGGAAGGGCGGGGGATTGGAATAAGGTGATTTTTAAGGTCTTTTCCAACCCAAAATATTTTGTGATTCTATGATTCCAGGACTCTTGACTAGAAGACCAGCAATCCCTCATGACAACAACATTGACTGAGATCCACCTGCAACCTCTGCCTTTCAGACCCCTCTTCCGTTTCCCAGGCAGGCTTTTAGGATGTCCTTCAGCAGGGTCTAAACCTGATCATTCGGTCACACCCGTGCTCCTAAGAGCTGTCTGGATGTCAGGTCTCTGAGTGGAGACACCATGAGCAAGCACCACTCCCCCAGCTTCTGCCTTCCACCCTGAAGGAGTTAAGCAGAATTTACAGCATTTTTAACTTATATTACTCACTTGTATTGAATTATTCTTGGATTAGATATTAAATGGAGATTTTCCATATAATATCTGTCACAGATGGAAAAAACCCCATCATCTATGGATGAGTGTAATCCATTCATTGGTTTATGGATACAGCCCTCTCCAGGGATTGTCGGAAATAAACACGATGTCCCTGTTTGCTGGATTTTTGCATTTGGATTGCTGAGCTAGCTGAAAAAATGTGTGAAATCGCATGAAAGCCGACAGCTCCCTATTGACTCGGCATACGAACAAGCTCCCATGTGTTATTTATTCCAGCAAGCCCATGGACTGTGGCGTGTACATGAAATGCAAGCCCGGTCTGAAATTTGAGGGGATAATAATCAATAATGCTTTGTTTGGAACGCAGCTTTCATCTGCAGAGCCCGGAGCGGTGGCAGGGAGCTGGGGGGAGAAGGGAGGGGCAGATGCACAGACCCTCACTCAAAAGACAGAGCTGGAACCGGTCCCTCCACCCGGCAAACCCCAGGGACAAGCTGCCTGCTGACAAGGCACCTTTGGCATCTCAGACACGCTAAATCCATGGATTTTTTTTTGTTTGCTTGTTTTTTAATGAAACAGTCTCTGCCAGAGCAGCTTTCCAGTTACCTGCAAGGATGAACTGCAGTGGTTAAAAACTACTTTTCGGGGGGGATAATTCCTGGGAGGAATTAGGGATATCTGTGTGCCCAAAGCAAGGGTACAGCAGGATGGGAAAAGCCAAGCCTTTTTCCAGCGCTTGTTTGATTGCTGAGCACGGGGTTTGCTGCAGCATCCTCCTGCCAGGCTGGTGCCACCACGTCCCCGCAGGTCACCCTGAACAGGCTCACCCACTCCCTCAGAATCGCTGCCTCGTGCTGAGCAGCGTGGCACAGCTCCAGGACAGCATCACCCTCACCACACAGCTACCACTCACTCGGGGATAATTAGTATTTCCCCCATCTGCTAGATGAGCTTGGGGAGGGGAGGCAGGGGAGCGCTGCCAGGGTGTGCTTAACTCTTCCATCCTCAGGCGTTTCGCTGCCGCTCCCCACTCCCAGGCTCGTGGCAATCGCAGCTGGAGACTCAGGAGGGCTGGGAGAGGTGGCTGATCCTGCCTCCCCCCTGAGCCGCTAAGGGGCTGTGGGAATGGGAAGGGGTCTGTCCTGCTCCCCTGGGCCACGGCCAAATCCCTGCCATTCCCTGTGTGTGGCAAATCACCCACTGCTGTGCCCACCGCTGCAGCCTCCAGGTGAGCAGGTTTGGGTTCCTGAGCTGGAAACCCCTCCCGACCTGGCCCCTCCAGCCCTCCCCAGCCAAGGCATGGCCACTGTGCCCAGGACAGTGTGTGGGCATCCCTTGGAACGGGGCCCTTGTGGCCAGGAGACAAAGGAGGATGTTAACAACTGCAGCCCAAGGCAGATGCAGGATCAGTGCTGCTCCCGGCAGCACAACTCCTTTCCTGCATTAAAGTCAACACATCACCCAGCACTTACTTCCCACCTTCCCTGGGGTGGCCAGAGAGTTCCCTTTCTAAGGTTAATGCCTCCTCCTCCCCCAATACCCTGAAAGAAACAGGATATTTCCTAGCTAATTTGTATGTGTCTAATTTTCATATCAACAAAGCAAAGTCATGATTTGAGGCTCTTTCGGCTTTGCTTTGTTTCTCACCACATTCCCGCTCTTACTGAGTCCATTTCCATTCCTCCACTCCTTTCCCAGATTTCAGTATCCGCAGGTTTCTAGGTTAACAACAAAATAACACAGGCTGGAACCTGTTCAGATGACTTTTTTTTTAATTAATTATTTTTATTTTCTCGCTTGGAAAACCTTTTCCCCTCTCTTTCACCCTCCCCGCCAGGGAGTTCAAAGGGACATGTTCGCAAACAGGGGCAGGGCAGCTCTCTCCACACCCACACTTGCCACCTTGAGGGAGGGAGTGGCACGAAAACTCTCTGGTGAACATTTGTGCAAATATTCATTTGGCATCTGCTAATGTCAAGTCTGGCTGGATTGGGGCTCGGAGCTGCAGAAAAGCATAAATGAGTCAGGCAGACAGCAAAAGCCGACCTCTTCGTTATGCAAACAGGAGCCTCTCACAGCAGCTCTTGTGCACAGAGAAGGGGCTCCTGCTCCGCGTCATTTCTGTCGTGCTTTGTGCTGCCCTTTAGTTGCGATGGATTTTCTCATGCAAAGCCCCCGGTGTGCTAAATGCTGGACAAACCTCCAGCCCCAGAAAGCACAGCCCCAATAAGCACAGCCCCAATAAGCACAGCCCCAATAAGCCCCGTCCGACGTGGAGAGCCTGGTAGCCCCAGGCAGCAGCAGGGACGGGGGCTGCTGTCGCTCCTGCCCTCACGGCTGTTCTGCTTTACTGCTGTTGCTGCCACATAACCTGCACAGCTCTGAGTGCCTGGGAAGCACACGGAGCTCCACGAGCCACATAACCTGCACAGCTCTGAGTGCCTGGGAAGCACACGGAGCTCCACGAGCCACATAACCTGCACAGCTCTGAGTGCCTGGGAAGCACACGGAGCTCCACGAGCCACATACATAACCTGCACAGCTCTGAGTTCCTGGGAAGCACACGGAGCTCCACGAGCCACATAACCTGCACAGCTCTGAGTGCCTGGGAAGCACACGGAGCTCCACGAGCCACATACATAACCTGCACAGCTCTGAGTGCCTGGGAAGCACACGGAGCTCCCGGGCTATGGCAAACGAAGCAGATCAGGTCGCAAGGGAGGGCTCCCTGCCAGCACAAGCAAAGTGTTCAACTGAGTGCAAATAACCCACTTGCCCAACATTAACGGGGCAGCCACAGCCAGGTCGTGTGGCTTGTTAATAAAGTGTCCACATGTAAAAACAGACCCAGGCCTAAAGGCTGGAGTCACTTCCCCTTCATTTACCTGGTGACAAACCTTCCCTGAAACCAGCAGAACCTCGTGGGGCACAGTTGAGCTCCCACAGCCACGGGATGGTTTTCGCTGCAGGCACTTTATCCCTCCCATGTAAGTTCAGCAGCACCAGTGCAGTGGCTTACGGACCACACAGTCTATAATTTAGCAGTAAATTAAACAAGGAGCAGGATTGCTTCTGCACCAAGTGTGCGGGTCCTGGGAAGGAGTCACAGCACACCTTGCTCTGGGGCTTCGGACACAAACTGGTCAGAAATACCTGGATGGCAAGAGCTGGACTGGCCATGTCAACACAGCCCTGATTCACCCAGCAGCTGCCCGCTTCTCTTGTCCCCTGCTCTGGCTCAGTGCTGCCCTGCCATGGCTGGGGCTGGGGGCAGGAGGAGAGGGCCTGGCACTGCACTGTTAACCATGGGAAAATTCAGCATTGCGATTTCAATTCTTAAGAACTGAATAATCAATGTCAGAGCTGACTGGAAATCTCCACACATTTACAGATAAGCAGAAATTTTGCATTGAAGGAAGCCTGTATTGTTGTCAAAAGCAGAAAACCTGGGGCCTGAAGTGCATTCTTTTCACATTTCAATATTTCTAGACTTTGTTTTTAGGCTGGAAGAAGACAAAGAACTTTCCAAGGAAAAAAAAAACCCTGGTTAAAAAATGCAAAATTTAATCCTTTTCCTTTAGCTGTACTTTTCAAGGCACAAAGGACAGAATTCCCAGTCATATTTCACCAGACCCCAGCTGATTCCTGATTTAATGTTTAGTCCTTGTTTAATCATCCCAGTCCAGCCCCAGGTTCAGCATGACCTTGGCGAAGGTGTCCCCTGAGGTGGTGCCAGGACCAGGCACAAGTGAGGGTGTCCCTGTGTGCCCCAGGCCGGTGGTCACTGGTGCACGGTGGGGTGGGAGCTTCTCCAGGGCCCCAGCTGCACCCCCATCCCTGCCTGGGTCACACCATGGTCGGAGCAGAAAGGGCTGCTGACTCTCCCAGCAGCTCCCACCAAGCCTGCCTCCCTCCCTGTACCTTTGAATGGCTTCCCACTGCCAGAGGGCAGGGTTAGATTGGATATAAGGAGGAAATTCTTCCCTGTGAGGGTGGGCAGGCCCTGGCACAGGGTGCCCAGAGCAGCTGTGGCTGCCCCTGGATCCCTGGGAATGTCCAAGGCTGGGTTGGACTGGGCTTGGAGAACCCTGGGATAGTGGAAGGTGTCCCTGCCCATGGCGGATGTGGAAGTGGGTGAGCTTTAAGGCTCCTTCTGACCTGAACCAGTCTGGGATTCTGTGACACATCCCAGCCAGAGAAGTCCTGGGAGAAAACCTGAGCTCTTCCAGGGTGCTACAGTGTAGGTGTGGGTGTTGGGGGTAGGTGTAGGTGCCCAGCCAAGAGCAGAGACTCGTTCCTTAATGATGCAAACAGCTAACGAGGGCATGGAGCAGGACAGGCAGGTGAGTCGGGTCTCCTGTTTCACCACTGCACTCACAGCCTGAGCAACGATCCCTGCACCATGACCAGCATCCCTCCCCACTCCAAGAGCAGCAGGTTCCTGGGTTTGACTGAAAACACTGGGGAGATGAATCTGAATTCCTCCTCATCAGCCTAAAGACTTCCTTATTATTTATGACTGGGAAAGATTCCCATCAGAAATGTGTAGCTGGTTATAATTTAAATGTTTCTTTAACTCAGGAAATTTCCAGGAAGGTCTCATAGTAAACATAATAATGTGCCCACAAGTTACAAACCAGTGATCCTGTTTGTTTAATTCATTTACCCAGAAAAATAATGAATACAAAACTGGTGGTGGCTTTTGTTTTTTCCCTAAAACAATGTTATCAGTACATGCCCTCGGTGCATTTTTACTGCAGTTATAAAGGCTTTTCCAGCTGGAAAGTGAGTCAGATTAACTTTTTTCTTTTAAACTAATGACCATTTAATGTCAGATAAAAGGTTTAAAGGAAAGGATTAAGCACCACTTTCAACAGAGATGGTGGGAGATAATTGACTCAATCCCCCCCCACCCCGCCCCCCCCCATATCACTGCAGGACACCGAGTGCATGTGTTTGAAATTCAGCAGGGCAAGGGACCCCACCGCAGGCCCTGCACTCTCCCCATGACAGGTGGGTGCTCACATTTTCCCCTCCATGGTCCCAGCCCATCCAACACCTCTAGCAGCTGTCCCTGCACCCTCCAGGAAGAGGCACTTGCCGATCTGGAACCAGCAGCACCTTTCAAACAGCAGAGAGGTTGCCTGACAGATGTGAAGCTGATAATACACCCCCAGAAGCAGATAATGAAACAAAATGCTCCAGCTCAGATATTTGCCAGCAGACAGAGGCACAGCCCTGCCCTGGTTCTCTAACCTCCAGCCACAGTCACATTTTCACCTGCACCCACCACCACTTCTCTGGAAACCCAATGACTTTTTCCTAGTTTTCATCTCTGCACACTCCTATGATCCATTTTTTTCTGCCATTTTCAAAGACTTGGTGTAATTTCTTCTGGAGCAATGATTTTCTGACCTCTTTGAGGAAGACAGACCCCACCAGCAGGGCTGCTGCTGGTGTCATTGCTCCCCTCTGCTCACTGCCAAACCCACGCTGGAGGTCGTTGTCTGTGTCCCAGGGACAGCGTGGCCCTTTTCCCTGTGGCTGTGAAGCTGCCAGGAGAGGCTTTGATTGCGGTTCTGGTGTCGGAACCTCTTGGCTCGGGTGGAAAGGTGTTTAATGAAGCACAACGGTAAGGTATTCACTCCATCTCTGCTCCCTCACTACACAGAAGTCACCTATAAATTTACATGTCATGAATTCCACCCAGGGGCAGGGTTTGGGTTGTTTGCCAAGTCAGTCACTTCCTGCAGGCGATGCCTGCCTCCCGAGGCAGCTGGCAGCTGCCTGCGGTATCTGGCTTGCTCCAGGCATTTGGAGAGTGATGCCCTGGGAGAGAGAAGGGCTTTGCCAGCCTTGCAGCTGAGCTGGTGGCAGGTGGAGCAAAGCCACCCCATGTTTGGAGGATCCACCTGGAAAGGGCGAGGGTCTGCCCTCATTGTCTTCTCTCAAAGCAGGCCGCGGTCTGGGTTCACACCTCGCAGAGGTACGAAGCAAACATCCAGCCCTGAATCACTTGGCTGCGGCAGCTGATGGTAGATTAGGGCACCCTGGGCCGCGTTCAGACCACCCACAGCAGCGTCTGCCGGCAGCACCCGCAGCTGGGCCCACAGCTGGGCTGCCCGGGCCCAGCCCTGCTCCTGGAGAGGACACCCAGCCACTGCCGGGCCCCAGAGCTCTGGGAGCCAGACTCGTCTCCCACCCAGCAGCTGTTTGTGGCGCTTCCCAGCAAACCATGCCATGCAGCCATTTAGGTTCCTGGAGCAAAGGCCTGCTTTGGGCATGGATCTCCTCCTGAAATCACAAGGTGCCAGATGGATGGGACTTGAACACCCAAATTCCCCGGGCGCCAAAAGATCTCAGCCCGAATGTATGTGAGGAGCTTGTAGGATCAGGCTGCAAAACACGGAGGGCAAAACTTGCCATGTTCAAGAACAGATGAGTAATCCCAACTTCTCCACCTCCAGAATGGGACCACTTGCGCTTGATTGTCTGGCTGGCTGATGTGAAAGGCAGCGAGGGCTGGACAAGCTCTGGGCCACCCTGTGAAGGGCTAGGACAGTTCTCCTCTCCAGCTCCACACAACACATGGCCATACATCCCTGCCACACCCCACACTGGCACTGCCTCAATGGTGAGCAGATGGGATGATCCCTCTGTGACACAGGAAGGACTCTGGAATTCAAAAAGCACTGAGAGAAAAGGCAAGGTAGGGTTTGCAAGCAGGGTTGCTACATGGGCAAAGGTCTCCTTGGAAAGAGGTGCCTGTGGAGCTTCTTCTGGGGGTGGAAACATAAAAGACCGGGGACGGACCCTACAAGTGTCCTGTGAGGCCATCAGGGAGCATCTTTGCTGCTCCTTCAGCCAGCACAGGAGTGTGAGAACAGCCCTCTGTGACACAGGACAGGGTAGGGACTCAGAGCACACGTGGAGTTATTTCATTCTTTGTCCAGAGCTATTTAACATGGATGAAATAAAGTTGAACCCCGGTGGTTTTCACTGGGCGGGATGGGTGAAGCACCAGTCTGTAAGGGGGTGTGCTGCCCTGCCCCTCCGAGGCTGGTCTCCAGGCTCCTGCTGTCTGATCCCAAAGCTTAGTTTCCATGCTACATGTTAGTTTTCGCCAAGTCAAGAACCGCTCTCTTTCAGTAGTTTTGACATTTGCTGCCTTTCATTGAATTTCTCTGTGTTGGGAGAGCAGGTGAGTGGGAGATCCCAATTTACTTTCTCTGCAGTCTAGACTATTCATTACTTTCCTGTCTCTAAATGAAGCAGGCACAGTCCTTTCAATACCTACATAAAGCATTCCCTCACCAGGCCTCTAAGTATTTTCATTGTCAGCCTCTGAACACTTATTATTTCCACTATATCCCCTTTTGAGATCAGATATCCAGGGAGAAGTTCAGTGTGTTAGCAAGGGTCCCCTCTGGATCTATGCTGTGAGCAGACAGGAATTAGGGAATATTTTACATCCCTCTCTTTAACCATCCTCGTATTTTGTTTTACTCTCACAACAGCAAAGAGGAAAAAAGACCCCAGACTGGCTGTGATTGCGCTCGTTTTGTGAGTGTAAATGATTACAATTAACGTGGAACCTGACAGAGTGCAGGCACAGCTCGAATTATTCCTCACCATGCCTTGCCTTGCAGTTATCAGGGGTGAATTTTATCTGCCATTGTGCTGCCCATTCACCTAGCTTTGTGTGGTCTGACAATATCTCAACCCAAGGTGGTATATGGTTGCAGGCACTGCCGCTCTAGTTATTTACAATGGCTAATTAAGCTCCTGCTACAACCTTCATCCCACCCTTAATTCTTATGAAGCAGCCAACAAAAGGTTTTGATTTCCTTTTTGGCTGGAAGACCTTTTGGCTTCTGCAAAAAGGGGATTAAGAATGAAAGCACATAAAGGTATGTGCACAATCACAAAGTCATAACAGCTCTCCCAGTGCAGTCTCCCAGGAATGAAACGCAGCATTAGCAAGAGGGGCTAATTGGGACCGGTTTAAAGAGTGCACATTGTGTAGCTCAGTCCAGTAACACTTTTGATCAGGCAGACAACACAGCCACAAATTGCTTTCTTCCCCCTCCAAAATATCTGACCCTGCAGGAAACACTGTTTTACCTTTCCCAAGGAATCCAGACAGGCAGGCAGGCAGACGGATGGTGCACACAAGCTGCGTGAGCACCCAGCTGCTCTGCAGGGCACAGCCTGCACAAGCCCAGCTCTCTGCCAGCTCTGGGCAGATGCAGGGTCCCCATCCCTCACCCTCGGGGTCCCCGGAGGCTGATGCTGGCTCTGATGGTGATTGGCAATGTCACTGTCATGGCAACTTTAAGATCAGATGGAGTCACACACACGCAACTCACCCAGACCTTCTCTCCAGAGAGTGCTTTAGGCACTGCTGTCAGCTGTGGGTTTCCAAGGAATTGCTCTCTATCACCTCTTTGCTTTCCAGGGGAGCTGAGTGCAGATCCCTGGTCACAGGGTGCTTCTACAGAGCCTCCCCATTGCACACCTTGCTCCAGAGCCTCCCCATTGCACACCTTTCTCTGGAGCCTCTCCGCTGCCGGCCTTGCCCCGTAGGGATCAGCCCTCCCCGCTGCCCTGTCCCACCAAGAGCAGGCACCCCTTGCAGGCTCTCCTGCGGCGCTGTGGTCCCCAGAGCCTGTCCTCAGCCCAAAGGCCTCCCCTCTTAGTCCCTGTGTCACCGAGCCAGCTCTGCAAGTCAAGCCTGGGAATCTGGTTTGTTAGCTCTTGGCAATGCCACCCCCCCAAATGTCATGGCATGCAGAAATCTATGAAAACCAGAGGCCCAGGACATGTGTTTTTGTTTGTTTGCATGTGCCAACATTTCCAATGGCTCAGAAATGTGTGCCTGTGAAAGCTGCATGTGTGTTATTCATTTAGGATTATTTTCAGTCCTTATAATAGTAGGCTCATTTTATCCTTTTGAAAGCTCTGGAGCAGAGATGATCACAGCCCGAAAGCCTGCCATGGCTGTAAACAACATCTAAGCTCCTCTGTCTCTCCTTGGAAAACGGTCCCACCAAGGAGTGGAAGGGTTTTCACTCTGTGCTTGTGTCAGATACATAGATAAAGAGGCAGCTTATTTCTCTAGACTTCTTTGTAAACCCCAGCCAAGATTTTTACATTCTGATTCATGCAAATCCGATCATCTGATCAAAGTAACATGTGCAACCTCCCAGGAACTCAGGCCCTGTTGGCTGGGCCATGGCCCATCCGTCGCACACCATTGCCTTCTCCTGGCGTCTTACACCGCTCCCTCTGGCCTTGCACAAAAATCCCTCTGGCCAGCAGCAGCTCCAGGCCTGTGCCGTGGTCACCTCCCTGCTGGCCATGGTGGGCTTTGCTCCCAGCCAGCTCCAAACTGGCCACCACAGGGGCTGCTCCCAGCTGACTCTGCACAGCCTCACAACACTCTGGGCCAGCCTTTCCCTGCACCCTCGCTGCTCCACCCATGCCAGAGCTGCTGGTGGCACCTCTCTCCTGGGCAGTGATAGTGGTGTACCCCAAAATGGGCACATGTCTCTGTATCCCCAAATTGCAAATTTCTGGGGTGAAATTTCCCAATTACAAATTTCTCCCATGGTTACCATAGCTCATTGCATTCACTCGGGGCATAAGCAGGTTCAGAATTTCCTCTTCGGCAGAAAAAAAAAAATGGCCCTTCCAAGACTGGGATTGCACAAGCAGATGAAAACACATCCCAAGGCAGGAACAAGCCCTCAGCTGGGAAGGGCAATGTCAGCATCACCTGCAGTGCTTCCCCCAGCTGGGTCATGCTGTCCTGCATCCAGGACATCCCTCAAAACACACCGCGAACCTCGGGATGCCTGTGCTGCTTAACTGAGGAGGAAACTCCCATCAGAGGCTTTGGTGCGGTTACGTTTTCTGTTATTCCTGGCCGCTGCGGTTGTTTTTTTCAAAACAAAGGCAGTGTTTTCTATCCTTTAGGCCTGAGCAGACCAATTCATCTCTCTTTAGATGGGTTTGATGTGGCTTGGGAAACTCAACCGGTTGTTTTCCAAGCCCAGCATAACTCAGTTCTGCTTCCTGTGGCTCAGCCACGGGTCCTCCAGCCTGGCAGCCACTGGGATGTGCAGACAGTTACCCTTTAGTCTGCTCCAAAACTGGGAATCAGCCCTTGCCCAGGCAGGTGTCAGCCACCTTCACGCTGTACTGGTTGGACTAAACTTTCCGTAATTTTCTGAGTAGAAACGAGTCCCACCCACAACAAACACAGTCAGGGACTGGTCACCATCAACCTAGAGCTCACAGCTTGGCTCGTCTGTGCCAGTAACCACTAAATTCACAGGTCTTGATGGCCACGGAGCCCCCAGTATGTGCCAGACCTTGCTGAGGGACAGGGACTCTGTGGACGATGCTCACAGCGTGGATCTCCTTGGGCTGGCACCTTAACACAGGCACTGAAAGCTTAAAATGCCACAGGAGAAAGGAAACAGTGTCCTGAGCTTTGGCTCCATCAGCCAGGATTCAGCCTCTGATAAAAGCGGGGTGCAGAAGGAGGGCAGCAGGAATGGGCAGGACAGGGAGAAGGTTTGGGCTCTGCACCCATCAGGGGGCTCCGGAAAAGGTTCCATCCAGGGCCTCAGTGAGTGGAGAGAGGCAGCTTTTGCCAAAGAAACCACAAACTGCCATAGGATTGACAGTTCAGTGGGGGGCTCAAATCAGTTTCAACTGACAAATAGGCAGGGAACACTTTTTTACACATCACGTAATTGTTTTCTACTTTCAAAGTGAAGCTTCTATTTCTCTTTTTTCCCCTATGAAATCACATATATTTAAAGAAATTACAGAAATCCTTAATAGGGTGGATTAAATGTCTCTGGTAAACCCAAATCACTCCACTCAGTACTGTCGCACTTAAAAAGAAAAAATTAAAAGAAAAGTTTCAGTTTGACCTGGTTTTTCCTCCCTAATTTTTCAGCTCACACTGTTGGAAATAACAGTCTATGTAGGTTACATCATTTGTGAGGAATCTCCTCTCATCTGTCTCCAAATTAATAACAACAAACATTCAAAAAATAATTCAAGTTTTATATATATCCCTTGGCCATTCAGGTGGTATGGCTGGCATGAGACATAGGCACTTTAAACAGCTGTTGTGAATCTTAAGTATAAACTTCCACCCTTTGGCACAGCACCAGGAAATTATGCATAGGAATATACCTGCTCTGCCTCGCAGCAGACACAAACCACGATGTTTAATGCCGTGAGAGTGGACAGCAGAGAAAAGCTGTGTTCTGGGGGGACACCCCTGCTTTGTGTGACCCTTTTCCCTCTGCTGGAGGAGCATGACTGAGCGGGGCTCGGGGCTGTGCAGGGAGCATTGCCAAAAGCCAGCTGCTGGCCGAGAGGGGCGGATCAGGCTCTGTAGGGGTGCTCCAGGTCAGAGCCTGCTGTGGCACCTGAGTTTGCATCGACACAGAACGGAACAACTCTGCTGTTGGGCAGGAAAGACCACACCAACCTTGGGGTTTCAGCTGCAGGGCTGTGAGCCCAGTCACCTGCTCCTCTGACAGCTCTGTGGGCCAGGGCAGGTTGGCAGGGAGCTGGAAGACGCCTTGCACAGGGACCAGGACACTCTTTGTCCTCTGGCCAGTGGTAAGCCCCAGGCAGGGCCCAACAGGTGAAGGGTTTGCCCTGCTTAGACCAGACACTGAGCCTAGCTGAGCTGTGACCACTGACCCTTCACCCTCACAGGGACAGCATGGGAGATGGCCCCACTCAGAAGGTCTCACCAAACAGCTCTGGTTTGGCCAACAAGCTCAGAAAACTTCCTTGGACCCACCAAGTTTCCCTCCTGGCCTCAGTGGCTGCTGCACCCAACAAAGCCAAGCCTGGTGTTATCCCACGGTGCCTGTCTCTGATCTCAGCTATGGAAACAGTGTGACAAACCCAGCAGTGCTTCTGAGGCACTGGCTCAAGACACTTTTATTAAACCCAGTTCAGCAGAGTGCTGGGTAAAGTGTGCCCACCCAGAGCTCCATACACATGAATGCCATCACTCACATTTCGTCCCTCGCTCTTGAGGAGAATCCCACAATAGCAATTAAATCCTCATTAACAATCTTCAATTATAAAGTAAATCAAATGTAATAGCCTACATGGGAAATCTCAGCTCATATTCAGGGTGACTGAAGACTTTCCGAAAGGACAAAATGAGGTTAAAACACCACAGACAAGTTAGTTCTCTGGTCTGGAGGTCAGAGAGGGACCTGTCCAGCGGGGCTGTTGACAGCCACCTACAACCAGACACTGGCCCGACCCCCGAGCACTGCCCGGGGCAGGAGCACCCTGTGCCTGCCCCAAGCAAAGGGCTGTCCCTCACTGGGCACAGGATGGATTTCCCCTATTTATGTTCATTCCTTGAACATCTCCTACCCAGAGCACCCTTCTGTCCAACTTGAAGGTCCTCTGAAGGGGACCTGGTGTGAATTAGTCTCATCTTTGCCCCTGCTTTTGTTGTTAATAAAGCCTAAAAGCAGATATTCAAACACAAACACTTAATGTGCACCATCAGCCACCAAATCCCTCCAGCGTCACCTAATCCAGGTGAGCATCACATGTCCTCACCACACGGACTTTTCACAGCCTGCGGAACCTGTCCCACTGCTGTCCAGGAAACACTCTTGTAAACCAATGACACGAGGGACAGAGGCCCCAACTACCAATTGCACAGCCCCTCACTCCCACATGCCAGTCTCCAAACTCAGTGGGCATTGTGGGACAGGGAGCAGATCCTCCCTGGTTGCTCCCAGCCTCAGAGGAGATCCCTTCTGCCCAGACTTCTCCAGCCTTTACTGCTCCCACCTCCTTCAATTTCTCCAAAGGCAAACAAGCTCTGTCGTTCTAACAGTGAAACCACCAGGGCCATGGGCTGTGGCAATATTTCAAGGAGAAAAAAGGCACCCATAAAACATTTCTCACTCTGGAGATCAACTGGGTGTCTCCTCTTGGAGGTACTAACATATCAAATCTCCAGCTGCTCCCAATCCTCCACCCCAGCACTCCTCTGAACTTTCCCCAAATCCTTCCCACGTGAATCAATCTGAAGACAAAGCTGGCAAAGCCTTCCAGCCCCCACCAACCAATTCCACCACTGGGTCCTGCTCCTGTCTCCAGGTGCACCAGGAGAGCAGCTCCCAGTAATCCACTGGGACAGGGACTGTTGAGTGACCTCCCGTGCTTAGCTGGGGTGAGGCATCACCTGCGCAGCTGCCCAGCTTCTCCTGGAGCAGCATGGAGTGCTCCTGCTTAGCACTGCTCATTTTTCTCTAGGCTTGCAAGGTTTGGAGATTGGTTCAGATAAGCATCCTCAAGCTTGCATGCTTATCTGCACCATCTCCCAAACAGCTTTGATCTGCAGGATTTGGCTGCAGCTCTCAAAGTTATCTTGGGAAAGCTTGTTCTGGGGAGAGTCATTCTCCTGATTAACAAGAAAAAGCTTTATTAGTGGCTTTGAGCATTTCCAGCCCTGGCTGTAACCAGGGAGTGCAGCCATGTCTGCACACAGAGAGAAGCAAAAACCAAGTGAGCTTTTCCTTGAAACTCCACTTGGGCTCCATTGCCATTCCAGCTAAAATCTGAGGTCAGTTATTTCATCTTGCTTCTTTTCCCCACTTTCTGCTTGTGGGGCACTTCACACCTCCCATATCCTGTGCAGAATTCCTGGGAGGAAAGCCAGCTGGACTGACCGGGGAAGCAAGTCACTGGATGGGCTGGGTGAACCACGCAGGACAAGGGGGAAGGATTTGTCTGGCTGAGGGCAAGTTTGAAAGGCACAGTATTGAATTAAACAGCTGAAAGCTAGAGCCCCTCTAAAACCTCTAATGAAGGAAACACAAGCCACACATAAGCACGTGTTAATGCCGTCAGACACTCATTTTCCAGTTCACTTTCTGCTTGGCCTCAGCTTTAGGAAATATTCCTTGGACTGAAGAGTATCAAACACGCTGCTCTTGAAAAACACTGGTGTGGATTCCCTCACACTCAGCCCACCATCACCCCACTGGGAATCTTCCTTGTGGGAACACCCAGGGAGGAAGAGGAAGATGGTATTAAGAAATAGGAGGAACTACAGAATCAGCAATGAAGTTTATAGTGGGGAAACTACCCTGAACATTTCCTGCTGGCCTCGCATAAAGGATAAATATGCATTAAAAACCACTACTCAGGGAGGGGAAAGAAGTGTGAACAGCAAAAATATGTACATGTTTTAAATAATTTTGTTTTAATTGTTGAGGCAGTAATACTTGGTTCATGGAACTGCAATATACAGAGAGGTGAAATAAATAGCTTATATATATATAATATATATAATATAGCTGGTTTTAAAATATTCCCTTATCATTGGTGTACTAGGTCATCTTGTAGTCACTTGAATGTAGTTAGCAGCATTCTCCAGAAGTGAGCAGGATGCAGGATCACGGAGCCGTGACTCCCTATGTCGTCAGGAAGGTTACAGAGGATCGATGCGCCGAGAGCTCCACGGGCCTCACTCCCTGCAGCTCCCATCGCCTGTCCTGGCCGGGCGGCAGCAGGCAATAAATAGATTACTGCAAACCGGCACTTGGCGGGGCAGGGTCTCAGTAACTTTGGGAAAGACCTTTGGTTTTCTTTGGTTTTATTTATTTATTTTTAATAATTCTTTTTTTGTTGTTTTTTTTTTCCCTCTGGGGATATGCTTGAAAAGTTGTCCTTTCCAAAAGAGCAAAATAAGCACCTGTGTCATGAACAACAAGAAGTCAATTTAAATAGAGCAGTTCATTTCATTTTTCAAGTCACAATAAATCCCGAACAGCTTTCCCCAGCATTTGCCACCTAGTCTTTTATTAATTTTTTTTTATTTTTATTTTTTTTAAACACAATGTACAAAAATAGAGCTTCTTCCTTATTTTTAATGTAAAAATATTCCTCTGGTGCAGTTTTTTTTTTTTTTTCTTTTTGTGGTTTCTTATTGTGACACTGTTTCTGTCTGTTTTTAGCTGGGGTTGGTGGGTCGTATTCTCTTAGTCCTCTTGGTGACTGTTGTGTACTTGAAAGGTTTCTGTATCTCCATTTGCCCCTTTGGGTATCTCTTCATAAAATGTACATCTTGCTGGTTTTCTCGGGTCTTGGGCCCTTTCCGTGGCCTCCCTTTTTTGGTGAATCCAACATACCAGCCTGAATATTTCGCAGACATCAGTGCTGTGTAGTTGTTTTCTAGGACTTTTTCAATGAAGACACACTCCTTACTGGTGCCATCAGGCTGAAAAAGGAAAAAAAGAAAAGAAAAAATAAATTATCCAAATGCAAGCTCAGTGACCAAAACACAATTTGGCATAAATAAAATCATCACATCTGGACCTCTTTTTTGGTTCAAACATTGTTAATAAGAGCCATAATAAGCATCAGCTGAAATAGAATTTTTTTTTTTTAAGCATGAAAGCGTGAGGTCATAATTTCTTTTTTTTTATGCTCTTATCCAAGGGGAGAAAAATTTTTCAAAGACAACAGTTACGTTTATCCAGTCCAGTGCCTTCAACTGCAAGCAAAGCAAGACATCCAGCTTTGCTTTTTTCCATTAGGGAAAGAGGATGAATTGAACTTGTGCCAGGGAAACATCATACTTAGTCAGAAAAAAACCCAAACCCCAGAATCTCACAGGGCCCAAACAACAGCGTTTCTCCTTCCACCCCTCACTGTTGATGTTTTCTGAAATACCTTATGGGCTTGTACGCACAACTAGCCAAATCCCACTAAAATCATTACAAGCCTCAGTCTAAGCCTCCACAGCAGTTTGAAAACCCTGCCCCTCCTCACCCCAGTGCAGTCCCTGGCAGATGGACCACACGTGGTGCTCCGGGGAGGGCCAGAGAGGTGCTGGAGCCATGGAGGTCCCTGGCCCCGCTCCGGTCCCTGGGACCCTGGAGAGCCCTGAGGTCAGAGGTTATTTTGGAGGGGTGTTGCACACCCCAGGCTTGGCTCTGACTCCCAACCCTGAGTGATATCAGCAGGGGCAGGGGCTGTTCCCACCCCAGAATGGTTCCCAGATGGGATGGCATCCCCTGGCACCCTGATGCCACTGTGGCTGGGGCAACACGTGGCAGTGAGTTCTCAGCCACCCCAGCGCCGCTGACAGAGAGGGGATGGGCCAGTGCCTGGTGTTACAGCTCTGCTCTCCTGGGGGAGGTTTTTGTTTGGAAGAGGGTTTAATTTCTGGTGGCACAGGGGGCATGGCCCTTCCCCTTCCGCAGTCCCTCCATCTCAGGCTGAAAGCAGCCACCCAGAGCTCCTGGAGCTGGCTGAGAAAGCCACATCTCTGAAGTCTTCCTGCTCGCAGAAGGAGCCAGGATTAGCACTGAACTGGAGGTTTCTGACCATGATTGCTGCTCCCCAACCACCCCATAGCTGAATGCCCAGCCCCCTGGGACTCCTTTCCCCATGGAGCCACTGGCTTGAGATTTTGGCAAACTGGGCTCAGCTCAGCCTGGAGATCAAGACTACTACACCCAGAACTGGGCTGTGAACACGGCAGAACACGGATCTCTGCATTCAGGGCTCTCACACAGCACTGGAGGGAGTGACAGCATGACACAACAGCATCTTCAAGTCCTTCAGCACAGAGGAAATTCTTCTCACCCATAACCTTCTGCCAGAACACGTTTTCCCCTGTAACTGCTGAGTTACTGCTGCTGCACCTAGAATGTCACGTGTCATGTGCACCAGCACTTCGATTTATGCACCAGAAGATATTAAGGAGTAGACACAGGATAAGGAGATGTGAACCAGCACACAGGACTTCATTTAGTGCTCAGCAAAGCCAAAGGAGGGATTTCCATTGTAGCCCGGTTCAGCTTCCCACTGAAATCGAATGAGTTTTTCAGAACTGCAGGCCTACATATGCTACTATTAAACTCTCCCCTCCCAAACTAAACACTGTCAGACCCTCTCAGTCTTCAGCCATTTCAGTCAGCACATCCCAGGGGGGACAGGAAAGCCACAGCACTGTGAGCTGCTCAGCCCCCAGCCCTGGCCCTGCTCAGGGGCTCCTCTGGGCACAACGCTGGGGCGAGGAGCTGAGCCCTGCATGGTCCCCATCCTTTCCCAAGGACAGCTCAGCCTGCCCCTCCAGGGGAGCCATCCCTGGTGCTGCACAGTCACTGTGGAATTTGCTGCAGTTTGTGGCAAGGGCAGGGGACCATGGAACAGGAGGGAACCCCTCCAGGCCATGCTGCTCAGGCTTCCCTGCACCCCTGAGACCCAAATACCCATGAGAGGGGAACCATCAGGCACAGTGACCCAGGCTGGAGGAACACGGGCAGCAACAGAGGAAAGCCAGGATGGCTTGTCCAGCACCAGCCCCCAGGACCAGCCGTTCCACCAGGACTAATGCCTTTGGAAGAGCTTCAGTTCCATCCGTGGGACAGAAGGTGAAGTTTGCCCTAAGTCAGCACTGCACCCTCCTGCCTCAAGGCTTTCGGCACCAGGGAAGGTCTCATTAAGAGGGCAAAGGAAATTCTGGCAACTTTTGCAACAGCTCTGCTAATCCAGGGCCTGTACAGGGGCTCTTCCACAGGACCAGCAGTCTCTGTCCTGGATAGGCACAAAGGTCCTCATTTTACTATCCACAACTGGAAGCTCACAAACACTTTAATGAACAGCAGAACTGGGCAAAGCTCACTGGTTCCAGTTCCTGGGGGTGTCATTCTCCAAGTCCCGGGCTTGATCAAAGCCACATGAGTGGCAAAGGGGGAAATCAGTCAACACCACAGGGTTCCACCAGATTTCAATGGGAAGCCATAAAACCAGCTCCAGGTTTCTCAGGGCTCAGCCCACTACAAACCCTTCCCCAGCGAGAGGAGAATTTTTAAACAATACCATGGCTGAGATTCAAATCCACCCAAACCCAGGTGCCTGTGAACCGACCGGATCCATACCGCAGGGGGAGCAGGTAATTGGAAGGGTTGTTCCCCCCATGCTCGTGGAAAGGGACTGGATTTGAGCCCTGACCTTGTTGCTAGGAGAATTAAGGCTTTTTCATGCAATCTGGGAGGTTTCCGCCTGTACTGCAATGTCAGTTTTTAATGGAAAATGAATACTGGAATGAAAAGAAAATGTGTGTAGGAGGGGGAACTTATTCTATTAATAACAAAAAAGTATTTACTTATACCTTCAAATCTGCCGACAGAGCCTAAGACGGAGACAGGAGGTGGAGGAATAATAAGGTGCAACTTCAGGCCAACCTCAGGGCTAATTTGAAGTAAACAAGGTGCATGAGATAAAATAACTTTGTTCTGGAAGAGGAAGAGCTAAATGGTTTGATAACATGAAATTACAGCAACATTTACAAGTACCTAGAGATAAATCAGGATAAGGACCTCACTTCCCCAAACAGAGCATTCCTGAATGTGCTAAGACACGTCACAGACACGCAAATGATTTTCAAATCATTTGAAATCATTCAAACACTGACAAGATCATTTTACAGCTTCCCTTATAATCCCCAACAGGATAAATTATTCATGCAAGTTACCTACACCATGAAGAGCTGTACCCACAGCAATCTATTAGGGGAAAAATCAATTTGTAAGAGTTTTCAATAATTTTTAAGCATCAGGTGCCCAACACTTGAAATTTAACCAGTTCCCTATTTAAGCCATAGCAAATCACTCCTTGGGTCTGTCAGCCATCCCCTCTCCTCCGAAGAGAGGGGGTGAAAGAGGAAAGGGAGACAGCTTTGGCCAAGCATCACTCCCTGCTCCAGCCACGGGCTCACCCTTCCCCAGGAGCTCGTGGTGCAAACGACCCAGGGCTGCACCCTCCGTCACCAATGGCAGCCAGGAGCTGCTGCCAAGGCACGTTTCATACACAGTGCACTGGCAGGGATGCACCCTGCAGAGCGCTCGCCCTCCAGAACATGGAGCTTTATGTTTTTGACTGATTCTTTACAATAAAGAAGTTCTTGAAAGCCCCAGAGCTGTACAGGGGCCACCTGGCCCAGGGTGATGGTGTGGCCGCACAACAGAGAGGTCCCACACCCAGCCCCACATCCCTGTCCCCTCCCAGGGCAGGAGAGAGGGCTTCATGTGCCCCACGTGTGTGCTCCTGCCTTTTACCCTCACCCTCCCGCTAGCAGCAGCTCCAGCCACGCTCCCTGCTCAGAGCAGGACACAGCAGAGGCACAACCCTGCTCCTGCAAAGGCTCTCTGCAAGGCAGCACCTGGAACCAGCCACCACCACATTGCTGGTGTTGGCCCAGGGGCTGCTGCCTGGCCGTGCAGTGAGGCTGTGCCACCTTGCAGGTCAGTTCTTTGCAAAGAAATAATTCAGAGCATTTTTTTTTGCTTAAACACACCTCAACAGCTTTGGGAAGATATGGTATCTGTTAACCAAATTTCTGATAAATGCCTTATAAGACGCCTGATCTAAATGCCACCTTCCAGGGAAACCCCTGGGGAGTGGCCCAGGTCTGTGCAGAACGAAGGGAAAGCACAGCCTGAGCAGCACCAAGGGCTGGCCCCAGCAGAGCAGCACCTGGAACAAGGACTGGGAGCAGCCCCGGTGGCCGTGGGTCACTGCCCAGTGCCAGGGCAGGGACCCGAGTGGTGCCAGAGTTTTTACAGAGCAGGGTCACAGCAGCAGCAGCACCCACCCAAGGCTCACCCTCCAGTAAAGGGTATCCCGAGGGATTCTGCACCGTGGGCCGGCTCCAGCCCCGCTGCAGCTGAGGGCAGCAGGGCCGAGGGGGCCGCACTGGGCCGGGGGCTCACCAAGGAGCAGTCCCGGATTGTTTGTGCAGAGCATTTGGCCAGGGGCTCTCCAGTCCTAAACGTGAAACATGTTGAACTGACGCTAAGGCAGAATTAAGTGCCAAAGCATTTGCTGCTTCTACAATTACACTCCGGAGCGCTTTGGTGCTCCTGCTCTCCTTTTTATGACCCAACTTGGTCTTATTGTAGTTTGGCTTTCTCGTTTTAAGTTCTCCAAATGGAAAGGATCAAAAAGCTCTTTGTTGTCGTAGCAGGAGCGCTCCTCGGAGCGAGGCATTGCTGCCACGAACAGCTTGCAGCTCAGGGGGAATTCGCGGCAGCTCTGTGCCACAGCCCGAGCCAAAGCATCAGCAGGTGCAGCAGCCGCCTCCGCCCTCCCCCAGCAGCCTGCCACGCTGAGCCACCTGAGCAGCTCTTGATGGCAAACGGAGCCCAGGGCAGGTTTTCTCATTTATGCTTCACAAATCTGGCGCAATGGGCACCGGCAAATCCAAATTTCCCTCGGCTTTTACAGCAACAATGAGCTGGCGTGAGCAGCTCGGGTGACACCGCAGAGCGCGGAGAGAAGCCCCAGGACTGAAAAGTTTCTCTGTTTGCAAAGATCAGGGCACAAATTAAGCTGCTGATAGCTAAGCTTGGGTTAAAACACTTCCCCTCCTCAAGGGCTGCTGCAATTAGGAGCTCTCTGGGCGATGTGCTGCAGATAACAACAAACCCCAAACGCCACCAAACACGTCTGTGACAGCCCAGGAATGCTGGCTTGGCACAGGGCACAGCGAGCCTCGGCATTCCAAGTGAGAGGGGGGTGAGTCTCTGTCCAATTATCACCTTTCTGCCAGCTCAGCCCCCAGGCTCGAAGTCAAACTGTGGTGATACAAGCCCTCCATACAATGGAGAGCATCTCCCTCCGCGGGGAAGCAAGCCCCCACCTCCTAAAAAGCCCGAAGCAGGGAAAGATACCACTCAAGCCAAAGGTTTCCAAGAGGGGCACGCACCGAGGCTTTTACAAGGAAAACCGCTGAAAATGGACCTTTCCTGCACCCACCCTTCTCTCCCCCTCCACAGACAGACAGACCGACCGAGGGGGTTCCCAAGCACTGGCACCCCACCGTGCTGGATTTCATGCCAGCCCCAGGTGTCAGGCACACCCACCGAGCTCAGCACTCATTTCAAAGGGCTGCTGAACATTTCCCTCGGACATCGACACTGTTAGGTTCACCCAGTGCATTCTGCAGAAGAAACCCTGCCCTGTATTTCCTAGATTTCACAGCAGTGACAGCAGGGAAGCCTTGGGTTTCCAGGAGAAGCGGGGCTCAGCAGTCCCCGCGAGCTGCTCCTGAAGCGTGCCCAGCTGAGGGCCAAGGGCTGGTGCCCCCAGCGCCACTGATAACCCCTGAAAGCCCCAGAGCTCTTCAGCCATCACGTGCCCAGGGACTTGTGGCTTTCAGAAAGTTCCTTCTCTGCAGTTCTGCACAAGCTCAGCTCAAAGTCAGAGGGGCAATGATCAGAGCCTCCTCCAGACTCGCCCCCACACGGCATGGAAAATCCCAAGTGGAAGGAGGTAACACAGGAGCTGTGTTAATGCCACAGCTTTAGCACTGCCCCCTCTCCCCCTTGACACACACACACCTTTTAAAGGCAGCTCAGAAAACACGATGAGGAGCTGAGCACAGCCCTGCCAGAGCCTGCTGTGGGTAGAACCTGCTCACATCAGTGAGCCTGAGTGCTCGGCCAGCCCCGTGCACTTTATGGGCATTATCAGGACAGATCCATCAGCAGCATCCTGATGCTCAGCATCCCGGATTTATGACAAGGCATCCTGACCACAGAGACACCTCTTGACCCAAATGCACATTCCTGCTCCTAGAGCAGGCTGTAAATCAGGGAAGCTGCATCCATAACTGCCAAGAGTCACTCAGCCTCATGCACGTTTCCTCCAGCTCTCTGCCCTCTGAACCTGCACAATCCTCTGAGGAAAATACTTAGGAGTCATGATGGGCAGTTCAATAAAAGTGTCTGCCAGCACAGCAGAGAGGTTAATTATGTATACAGGACATCTAAGTGCATTCACGAGGCGGGGAAGTAACACAAAACCACGCGGAGGAGATGCTCCATGGAGGGCACATCTCCATCCAGAGGCCCCGTTTAAAGCAGCACTGCCCACGCTGCCCCCACACGCTGAGAACACCCCATCCCTCCCGAAAACAGGGACAAAGGGCACGGTCCTGCGTGGGTCAGGACATCCACGCTTGGCAGAGCCCTGTGCCTGTGTGTGCCAGGCACAAGCTGCAGGAACCAAGGAAGGAAGAGAACAGTTTAAAATTTTTCTTTCCTTCTACCTTTCATTCCAAAATTCCACTTTTCTAACTAAGTTCAGTAACCCTCACACTGCCCTGGGAGAGCTTTATGTCACAGGAGGAACAGGAGGACACGGATGAAAGGAGTGCCTGTGGGGCTGGGCCAGGCAAGGCTGAGGTCACACCAGGACAGGCCTCCTCACCTGCTCCTTCCGTCACTGCCACGGCTCCTGCCAACAGTGCAGCAGGGTGGCCACGGACGGAATTAGGGCAGACTAGGTTAGCTTCAGCTGGAAAGATGCACATTTGCTTGATAGTCATTCCTAACCGCACCTCAGAGAGCTGCATGTGCTTACTGTTAACGAGGAGAAACATCAACTACTTTTTAAAAGGACTTCATTAAACCAAGAGAAAATGTAGGAAACTTAAGTCAAAACTGCAGGTTTCCTGAAGCAGGAAGCTACTGCTTTTCAGGAGGTCTGAATCCCCAGACAGGTTTCAGATGTGATATCTGAGCAGATCTATGGCATCTCCCGTTACCTGCACCCTCCAAGTCCAGTTACATGTAAGCCGGGAGGGGTCACACGTGTTAAGGGATGGGAAGGTGGTTTTACCCCTCTGTGCCAAGCACAGCCTGCTGGTGAGGGGCTCTGCTGGGCTTTGCTGGGAGCTCTTTTCTAGCAGTCATTTCCAGCCTCCATAGGCTAGTCCTGAACTTTCTGTAGAAGCCATTGAAGAGCAGCAGCATATTTCACGTAGGCCTAAATTCAATTTATCATTGTAGCAAGGTGGGGGTCGCTCTTCGCCCTGGGAACGAGTGACAGGACGAGAGGACAGAGACTCAGGCTTGGGGAGGTTTAGGCTGGACATCAGGAGGAATTTGTTAAACATGGGAATGGACTGCCCATGGAGGTGGAGTTCCCATCCCTGGAGGTGTCCAAGGAAGGGCTGGAGGTGTCACTCAGTGCTCCGGGCTGGGGACAAGGTGGGCATCAGGCACAGCTTGGACTCCATGGGCTGGGAGGGCTTTTCCAACCTCAGTGATCCTGGGATACAGAGAGTTGTGCCACTATAGGAAACTTTTTCTTTAAAAATTGTTTAAAACATCAGGTGTAGATGATGAATGGAGCAGGATAACGGGATTGGAGCAGTTGCTGACCTCACAGCAAGTCCTGGGTCAGTCCCAGATTTATTCACACTAAATAAACACGCACACTGACTTTGTAAGTTATCATTTCAAACAAATGCAATCTCATCCAGCCAACATTCCAGTAGCGACACCACGTTCCCTGGGGCAAGCTGAAATGGGGGGAATTTAGAACCAAAAAAGGTCATTGCTTGTATGCAGGATGGCATTAGTTCCCTTTGTGTCAAGTTCTATTACTAAGAAGAGAGAAATCCATCATCAAGTGCCATCCATAAAAAATTATCATCCAGATTTGGTCCAGCCTGTGAGTGACCACCTTCCATCCCTGTGCAGCAAATGCAAGGCTTGAGACTTGTCCTCCCTCAGGAAAACTTTGTGTCTTTGGGTATCCAAAAGACCATGTAAGAAAATCTCAAGAACAAAAACGTGTTTAAGCAAGATCTCCTTTTCTTTGACCTTAAAAATAGTTCTGTAACTGCCACATCAAATAGACTCTATTTTGCTCCTGTTAGAGCACAGGTTTTATTCTCCACTGCAAAAATAGCCTCTTTTTTCTCACCTCCTATCCAAAACCAAACTGCAAGCCAAGGAGAAACAGTCCTTGAAGAGCAGGAGTCCCCTGAACGTGATGTCAGCTGCCTCCGTTTGAGAGAGAGAGGGCTGCACTGCTTTGTTCCTTCTGGCAGTTAAACAGTGTATTTGCTAAGGAATGCTGAGCAGAAACATCACCCTCATGTTACAGATGCTCACGACCAACAACAAATTGTACTTAGGAGATGACATGCTCTGAGGAAGGCAATTAAATCCAACTTGATAACTGTCAGCACCAGATGCATTCAGCAGCACACCCACTCCACCCAGGCAAGGCGAGGCATGACCAGGGCTCAGGGATCCCCATCACTAATTTTAATTAACATTAAACCTTGGGGAACTGAAATATTCCAACAGGACACACAGCTGCAGCCACCACGAAACACAGGGGACAGGATGTCAGCACCTTTATGGTGACACTTGCTTCCTGAACACAGCAAGGATTAAATTAAATTATCACACAGCTTTCAAGATGGTTTTCCTCCCTGGAAGGGGATAGACGGCTTCCAGCCACGGGATAAGGAAAAGATTCAGTGGTCTAGCTTACAAGCTTGGTCTGCTAGTGAACCTTGATTGTGCAAAGCTCAGTCTGAGAGAGAACCAGGGCTTCCTAGGAATATCCAAAGGAAACATAACATTTCCTAAAGAGAAATCACAATAAATCTGTAAAGGTGTTACACAGCTCTCTGATGACCGGACACAGCCTGGACACACAATGCTCACATCCCCAGCAGAACAACTACAAGTCCTTATCACAAAAATAATATAATGAAGATATTTTTTTTTTTAATAAAAGGACCATTTGCTTTATTTCAGAGCAAACACTTGAAGAATTATGGCTGTGCTGAGAAATTTAAGTTAACTGGAGATGTTCACATATGGCTAAAAGGTGACTTTCTTATATTTTGGTGCCCAAAACTGCCCCAGCGCTGGAGGTGAGGCTGCCCCAGCCCAGAGCAGAGTGGGACAATCTCAGCTTCTAAATTTTCAGATCAATAATTCAAATTTTTTTCCACAGGTTGCAAGAAAAAAGCCTGATCAAGTGAATGCAGAAGATTCTGATGGCCCAATCAAAATAAAAGTGCTTTTTTCATCTCATTGATTTAAAGACCTTTGCAATCCTGCAGGCCCTGATTCCAGATCTCTGGACCCTTGAGACCAGTTCTGGATCAGGTCTCCCTGCCCAAAGTACGGCAGGCTCCAAGGTTTCTTGGCTTCAGGGTCCACGGCATGTGTTTATTTAGATGACTTAAACTAAAACAAACTCACAGGAGAGCAAAGACCCAGACCACAGTTCAAAACGAGATCTGAGTAAGATCCAGCAAGAGCCATGTCAAGTTTTGCTTTCACATGAGATGCCAAGTCGGAATGGTTTATGGCTGAACATGTCACAGAGAGATCCGCAAAACGTGTGCTGTTAAACCCGACACCCCGCCAATCCTGCTCATGTTCATGTTGCAAATTCAGCATTCAGCCCCAGAAATTGTTAGGTTTTACGAGCCCCTTTCAAGCAACCCGAATACTGTGCAACTCCTGGAAAAATTCTGGATAAGCATCAAGCCCCATGAAACTGAGAGTCCTGCCCCAAATCCAAGGTGCAGTTAGGTGTGGTTTTAAATACACAAGCTGAGGAGGGCAAACACCTCATCTACTGCATCAGTTCAAAACTGCACACCCCGGGTGCCCCTGCCTTCCCCACGCACTTCCCGGCCCCTTGCAGCACCCCTGGCTCCCGGGATGGCCCTGGCATGGGCAGGCACCAGAGACACTGGCACCCAAACGCAGGACTGAGGCACACAAAGGGCACCAGGCTCGGGGCTCACCCCTCAGTGTCCTTGTCTCAGCCCCCGGCCCTGCAGTGAGCAATGGGTTCTCCACCAGCAGCTTTTCAAAGACAGCTTTTCAAGAAAGCTTCACCTCACTCTCAGCCAAAGCCAACTGATGAAAATCTGCTCCAGGTGCAGTAAAAAGGCTTTGGAGAATCCCCTGGTGTCTCCTCGCCCCATAGAGGGTGGCTCCCACTGAAGCCCCCAGCTCCTGTGACACAACAGCTCCTTCTCCCGTGGGGCCAGAGGAGTTGCAGAGGCCAAGAGCACATTTACAGGCCACACTGGGCACCTTCAGTCTTTGATGCTGTAATAGTTTTTTAGCCAACTTTCCTGACTAAACACACACATGCTTCAAGAAAACCCCTATTTTAAAGCTGTAATGTAAACAACCCCGAATTATTACTATCCCCTAAAGGCTACTGCTGGCAGGCATCAGTGATAAAGCTCTGCCAGAGCTGTCTGGCATCTAGCAACAATTTGTTTGTTGTCCTGCAAAAATACAGAGAGCCTTGCCATATGGTATTAGCAACTTTCTGGTAACATTAAGAAATATATTGGCTTGGAAAGCAGTTATCACACCAGAAAAAATGCCGTGTCTGAGAGGCAGGTCTCTGCTGTCAGTGGTACCAGCACAGTGGTGCTGGTCAGGGCTGGGGAGAGGCCCTGGTGGCCAGCACAGCCATGCCACCTCCTGCCCCCTGCACCAAGGACATGCCCCTGGCACAGCCACGCTTTGCACAGCCTTTTTCAGGAGCCAGACTGTGCTTGGGAAACAAAGCCCAGCGCTGCTCATTGGGAGCACTGGGAGGGCTCCAGTGCTGCAGACGTGGTGCCAGGGGACACGTCCCCAGAAGGCACCCAAATTTTCTGTCACCAGTCTGGAGCTCTGCCTCAGCCACCCAGCTGCCCACAGCTCCCTACCCTTCACCAGACAGCCTTTCCCCACTGCTCACATTCAGCTCAGAGAACGGAGGAATAAAATCAAACGCATTGAAATGCTTTTACAAAAATAATGCCCCTATAGTACTATGATTTTGAGGGTGTGTGGACACCAGATCACTGAGGACCTTTGAAAGAAGGTGGGAGTGTGAAATACTCTCCCCACGGACACCTGCTGCAGCCTGAGCAGCAGCACTGAGCAGCAGCACTGACCAGACTGCCTCATCCCACCCCATCTGGATGTCAGGGAACCACAGGGAATTCCCTGGAGACAGTGCCAGGGGTCAGGAGCTGCTCTGCCCTGCTCTCCATGCAGCCGCCACCAACCCCGGCCCTAAAGGAGGGGCAGGCTCTGGCCATCATGTGAAGGTTCAGGCTTCACAGAGAGCCCTGATGGCCAACACTCTCCTGCCAGAGGACAGGACAGGCAGGGAAAGGCAGTATCTGCAGCATCCTGCAGTTCTAGAAGCCTGGATGTGCTGTAAGGAGAGGCTCAGCAAGGGCAGCTGGAGCCAAGCTCAGCTAAGAGCCACCTGCTCAACCCAGGCTGCCATTCCTCGCTCTGGGAGACTTCAAAGACTTACCTGTGCCAGCCTTCAGCAAACACGAGATCTCCACTTCACTGATGGCCTTATCTCAATGCACGAGATAAGAGAAGCTGAGGCAGAGAGAAGAACCACAGAAGGACTCCCCGGGAGAACCAGTTAGACACTCGAGAGCTCCTCCAAAGAGACCATCAGCTCCTCTTTGCCCCTAGCACTGAATTACTGACAGTATTCAGAGTTCTTGTGTTCTAGATGACTTTGTGCCTTGTGCCTTGTCACAAGCGGACAAGTCACATTGTGCCTCTCCTTGGAAGGAGAACTGCACCTTTCAGAGTGCTCTTCCCCCTGTGTTTGTAAGAAGCCTGAGATAAATAAACAGGATTAATAATTTTTTTAAAAAGACAGAAAAGTTTCTCAGAAAAGCAGCTGGCATTCTTGTTCTGAATTTTCTTATTTTAATCTTTCTCCTTGTGGTATGATTCCCACCATAAAGCCTGGAGAAGAGAGGGCTCTCGGGAGAACTTACTGCAGCCTTTCAGTACTTAAAAGAGGTTAAAGAAAGATGGGGACAAACCTTTTAGCAGGACCTGTTGCAATAGGACAAGGAGTAATGGCTTTAACCAAAAGTAGGTAAATTTCTACCAGATATAAGAAAGAAATTCTTTACTTTGATGGCCCTGGCACAGGGTGCCCAGAGAAGCTGTGGCTGCCCCTGGATCCCTGCACGATTCCAAGGCCAGGCTGGACAGGGCTTGGAGCAGCCTGGGACAGTGGAAGGTGTCCCTGCCCATGGCAGAGGTGGAACAGGATGAGCTTTAAGGTCCCTCCTAACCCAAACCATTCTTTATTTTATAATAAAGTTCAGTGGTCCATAGAAAACTTCAGGAAGACCAGAAATCTCAGGACCTACAATTTTTATGTAGCACCAAAAACCCATAGGCAAAGAAACATATGGGCAGAAGTAAAAAGAAATAAAATCATACGTTTCTTGGGCCTTCTTCAATACAACACCAAGAATCCACAAAAAACCACACTCCAGTCTGTTTTCCCCGGGCGCTGCTCACCTTTAACAGAGAAGTCACTGCTGTGCAACACCTCCCCTGTCTGCAGTTTTCCAAAGCACCACACACAGTGCCAGGGACCCCAGCAGCTGCTGGTACATAGAGTCAGGAGCCTGCCCAAAACAGCTCTGAGCCCTTTGGTCACTACTGGCTGTGAACACACACACACAACGCCTGAGAGAGGCAAAACCCCCGAGGTTTGGGGCTCCTGAGCAGGCTCCATCAGATGGCTCTGCTGGGAAACTCTGGTGGGGGTGAAATTATCAGAAATAAATATAAACACACAAACGCTGCTCTTCTTAACCCCAGGGGGTTAATCTGTTTCCCTGCAACACAACCAGCTCCAAGGTGGGGAAAAGCCCTGTCTGTCTCTGGAGCTTGTGCTCATCACCAGTTCCGGCTGAGAACAACAACAACAACAACCTGCTCCTGACCGTGGTACTCTCTGTAGGTGATTATGGGACACAAAAGGGACTAAACTCAAAGCAGGTTTTCAGCTGGGGGGGATCCAAAAGTGCTGAGTGAGGAGGAGAACACAGCCAGATGGCATGTGCTGCTCTTGCTGGGGATTATGCAGTGTCAGGCAATAGGAAATGAGCAGGAAAAAAGGCCTGGGTTGGTCCCATGGCTCCTCTCCTGCCAGACGAACGTATCAGGACAATCGTGGAACAATCCCTTCGTGGGCTTCATTCCCCTCCACCCCCAGACTGAACTTAAATATTTGTATAAGCCCAGGCGTGACTTTTATCTCATGTTTTCTTTGGGGTTTACTAGCTGTTTAAGAGCATTCAGGCTAAAAAGCATTCCCTCAAACTCTTGCCACAAAGAGAGCTGAAGCTATGACACTAATTAAAACCACACTCCTTGGTATCAAGAAGACATGCTATTGTTTTCTTTTTTTGCTCACGAGAAGCTGTTAATATGGGCAACACGTCTGGAACATTTTCCTTCCCAACGCCAAGTTCCCTCCGGCCCAGGTCGGCTGCTCCAGGAACTTGTCACAGGCTGGGGTGGGAAGGCAGCACTACTTACAGGAATAGACTTATTTATTCTTTGTAACAAAGCATTTGCCAATGCAACACTATGAAAAGCACGTCGGGGGAAAAAGAAAAAGGTTCACGCTGCCTGAAAGGTGACAGGCTAAAGAACTGTCCTGCCTCAGTGCCCAGTAGGCCAAATGAAGGGATGAGCCTTAATTACATACAAATATACTGCATGTTTGGAAAAACGGGTGCTGACTTTGCCAGGATGCTCCTGGTCACTCAGTGCCAAACAGAACAGGCCATGGGCTGCCCTGTGCCACTGCTGACCCACGTGGGGCAAGATCTGCTGAAGAAAAAGGTAGGATTTTGTGCTCATTTTACCACATCTGAGTGTTTCTAAGGTCTCCATGACTAGTATCACCTCGCAAACATTAACAAAATTATCCTTGTAACATTTCAGGGGAAAATGTCATAATCACGTTTAAAGGATGGAAAATTAAGGCACAAAAAAATCAAAGGCAGGTTTGTGTCCAGTGCAACTTTCAAAAGCATACAATGTGGTCTAAACCAGTTAAAACAATTAATTTCCCTGTCCAAGAGCAAACAGTGGGGTCTCACACAGGGTGGTGGCACCAGTGCAGGAAGCAGAGAGAATTGGCTGCTTTGCTCCAGCCGTCCCAGAGCACTGATTTCCATTTCTCCCTGATTTTAAGCAGTGCCCTGGATGCCTCCTGCCTTGACAGGCAGCTCCAAAGCAGGTCAGGCACAGGGCTCTGGCTGGCAGCAAACAGCCTGGGCTTAGCTTCCACAGAGCATCTGCTGCCCAAGGAAACACAAGTGGGAGAGGGAACGATCCTCCAGGGAAGGCAGTGTCCCACAGGTGTCACTCCTGGGACCGCAATAGTAAATAATTTTTCATCAGAGCCATTTGGTTTCTGGTTTCTGGGAGCATGGCTTTCACTGCCTTGACTCAAAACAAAACTCAGCTTCCCTTTTTCACAGCCACAAAGATGCTAGATTTGAATTCCTGGTGGTGCAAAGTGAGTATAGCAGAGGTTTGAAGGCTGGAATATTTTATTTGACATTTGTTTTTTGGTGGCAGTTCAGCTTTGCACAAGCCTCTGCCCGGCTGACAAGCCCCCAGCTTTGCCAACAATACAGAAGGACTGTGTGAACTACAAAGACAAGTTAAAACACAAAAAATACTACTTCAGCACAGAAGTTAAGCTGGAAGGGTGAACACACTGAACATGCTTCCATTGGGGGGGCATCCACAGTAAAGCATTCCTGTAACGCTGGGAGTGGGAGGCCCAGACCCAGCAGGATGTTCAGATTCCAGCCCTGGCTGTGCCACGCCATTCCCTGGCCCCTGGCTGTGAGGAAGGAGCCTTCTCTGCCCAGCACCAACCACCAGCACAGTGCTCTGCTTGCCCTTCTATTCTGAATTTCTCCCAAAAGGAATTCTGGAGGAAATTCATATTTGAATGTCCCCCCAAAGAGAGATCGGGTGAGGAAGGTGTTGTGGAGGTGGCCGTGGCACTGGGATGCTGAGGTGACATCTCACATGAGGCACGACCCTGCCCATACCTGCAGCACTGCTGCAGAGCCCCGTGAGGCTGCAGGGTTCGTTTGACGCTGGGGGAGGCTCGGGAGAACGCTCAGGGGAGCCCCTGGGACAGCGAGAGCTGCCCTGCAAACCCCACATCCCCCGTCCTGCTTCTCATTTGAGCCTGACAGGCGAAGCTCCAACACATCGTTACAGCCGTGAGGAGGCTGCTGAAGGTAACACTCAGGTTACAAATGAATTAATAGGAAACACTTACCTTCCCCACTAGCTTGCCTTTCCTGTTCATGCAAAGGTAGAAATCTGTCTCCTTCCCTTTGATCCGGACTTGACTGCCAAAAGTGTCTGTTTCCACTAGAAGCTGGGCTTGGAAAGGAAGAAGAAAAGAAAGCATTTACCAACGTGGTCCCATGAGGTCACAGGGCACAGAGCTCCCCAGGGCCCTGTCTCACTGCCCGGCTGACCCACACCACGCCGGGGTGCTCTGCACAGGGACAGCCCCGGGGATACCCAGCGGCCGTGCTCACGGCTTGGTGCAGTGCAGGGCTGGCACCATGCCACTCACTCCCACACAGAGACTTCCAATTTACAGCTGGTTTAGCACAGAATGACCAACACACCTGTGGGCTCCGTCTGTCCACACCAACCTCATCAGCAACATCAGCCCAGTGCTAACAGAACTGGAGAATGGCTGATGTTGGAAAAAACCTCTAAGATCATCAGGTCCAACCACTGCCCCAGCACTGTTGTGGCCACCACCACACCCTGTCCCCAAGTGTCACATCTACATGGCTTTTAAACACCTCCAGGGATGGCAATACCACCACTGCCCTGGGCAGCCTGTACCAATGACAGCGCTCTCCTTCGTGCTGCAGGAGGGTTCCTGGAGGGTGACAACATGGACTTTATTCTCATGAAGATTAGTATGACAAGAAAGAAAATCCTTTCCCCAGAGCCAGCAGCCCTCAAACACTGCACAGAAGAGGTTCAGCCGCACACTCCAGTGCAAAACATCACAGTGATCTCCTGAAGGTCACCACAACATCTAGCAGAGAGAAATTTGGCACTGCTTGTTCTGCCTGATGCACACAACCCTGCAATGTCCTCCATGCCTGGCTGTGCTTCCAGGAGGTCACAAATTGCTTTCTGGCAGTCCAGGTCTCCTGCTCTAGCTGGGAGAAATGTGGCCAATCTCAGTGTCTTGCAAGTCACTGATGCCAGAGCTGGTTTGCAGCATCACCAGGAGCCAGGGTAGAGGACAGATTTCTGCTGCACCTCCATAAACCCCCTGCTCTGACACAGCTGTACCTGCAGAAGGGGCCAGGCTGCACCCAGATGAGCAGCGTGCCATCATCATCATCATCTCAAAAACCCAGACAGATCCAAATTCAGCCTTTTATTCCATCTCTAATCTAAACACAAATTCCAGTCATGCTCAAGATTCAGATTCCAGGAATTTCCCTGGAGAGGCAGGAACAGGCAGACTGGACATTTTGGTTCAGATCCATCTCTGACATGGAGGAGGAGAGAGGAGACATGGTTGAAACACAATGCAAGAATGTGTGAGTGTCAGCAAGTGCAGCTCCACGCTCCTGCTCTGGAAATACTCACGCCCGTAAGTCCTGAGCCTCACTGTAGAAATGCAGCTTTTGCCAAACTCTGCAGAATGTTTGATCTGTGCTGCAAAAAGTCACATTCTTTTCGGCATTCATATTTCAAACTTTAAAGCCCTCTAAAAGCAAGTATGTTCATTGTAAGGATTTACCAGGGGGATAGAAATAGGAGTTTGTTTCATTTAAACACATTAATATTTTTCCCACTTGTAAAGTCAGCTTTTGGCTTCTGCAGCAGTGCAAATATCACAAACCTTTAACTCACAAGGGCCCTAAACAGTTTTCCCCTTGCAGTTCAGTCACATCTCTAAGTTCAGGGGTTTCCAGTTACTAGCTGCTTACATTTATTTAGATATATTTGTTAAACCTGTTATCACAGGGGATATTTAAATTATAACTTCTTTCTGACAGCAAGTGGGATAATGTCTGTATTACAGCAGAATAGTATTTGCAATCATGCACAGACAGATATTTATGGAAGTTTTTCAGAAACACATCATGGGTTTGGCTATCTGTGATGGGGAGCAGCCTGCGAGCAACAACAGGGTGCTGCCCACTCTGTCCCCTCACCTGCCAAGGCAGTATCAAACACTGACCACTTCTGTGAGGAAGGGCCACGAGCCAGAAATAACCTGTCAGAGCAAGGATATCAAGGTGAGCGAGCCAGGAGGGGATGATGGCACAGGGCCAGGGACAGCTCCTCAGGGGCAGGCTGTCCAGCTTGGCTGGAACTCAGTGAGTGCCCACTGCTCCAGGGAGCTCAGGGAGGCTGCTCAGGTGCAATGCAGCACTAGCAGGCAAGGGAACAGCAAAGGTGGGACTGTCTGCCTTTAAAGAGGTGGCTTTGGAGGGGCTTCTCCTCACATGAGCAGAGGACGGAGCCTCAGAGAGGGAGACCAGCAGCCAGCACACAACTGAAGGTCAAGGAGCCAGCAAAGCCTGCTCCAGGAACCATGGCCAAGACCCAGAGCACCAAGGAGCTGCCCACAGACCTGCAGTGGCCAAACCAGCCGGGCACGAAAGCTGGTGCAGGGCCACCCAGCACAGGGTCAGGTGAGGGCTCCACACAGGCAAGGACAGGACAGCACAGCTCCCTCTGAACTGCAAGGCATTCCCTGTCCACTGCAGCTGAGAGTGAAAACCTGCTGAGAGCAACTCTTGAGTATCAGACACAGGCTCTGGCCAGCCAGAGTGGGAGCTAGCACCGACAAAACCCTCCAGCATGAGAGCTGTGAGCTGTGGTCCCGCTGCACAGCTGGCAGCTCACACCTCTCTGGCACAGGTCCCCGCTGTCAGCCCCTGCTCAGATGGACAAACACAGGGCACTCTGGCTCGTGTTCCCCACCCCCTTGCTCTGCAGCCAGTATGAGTAATATCCAAGCTGATTTTAATTTGAAAAATATCACCTTAAAAAGATGCCGGTTCCCTGCTGTGAAAATTAAAACCATCTGGATGGAGTGATTTCAAATAATTAATCTAGGACTCCTTTGGCACCGCTACTAATTAAAATATGATACCTTCCTCCCCCTTTTTAAATAAAAAAATTAAATAAAGTTTAAAGATCTAATAAAATAATATCATAATTTAGAACTAAATGGAAGTCACCTTTCCTGCAGGCTGCAAAGGTTACGGCGGCGCTGAGATCCCTCCCAGGCGAGTGCCACAGCACAGCCCGAGCAGCAGAGGATAAGCAGGCAGCCAGTGAGACCTTCATGCTGGTGAACATGGCAGCCTCCATCCCAGAGCCTGAGGGACAGCCCAAAACCCCCAGGGACCATCCTGCACCCAGTGCCGAGGAGTGGGAGCACAGGGAAGGTGGCTCAGCTGAGGGTGTCTGATCCCTGCTGTGACCTGAGCTGCCCTAGGACAGGCCAAGGCCTCACAGAGGCTCCCACCTCTGGAAAATCTGAGTCTTAAGGCATTGAAAACATCTTATTTCTAGGGATCCCTGACCCCCTCTTCTACAAGAGAGATCAGGATGGCTTTAGGGTGGGTTATCACCCAGCTGGCCTCCAGTCTGCAGCACCCCGACAGCTGAGGCTTCTTTGTGCAACAGGCATCTTCCTAAATTCTCTCCAGATCAGGGACAGGCACCTGAAACAACACATCTAAAATCCTCTGGGATGAATCCCAGCCCTGAAGGTTGCAACAAGAGTTCCTGGGGGGCGGGGGCTGACCCAGTACGAGGGGCTGCTTGTGTCTCCCACCGCACTCACTCACAGCAGGAGAAAAGCTCAGCCACCACCAACACATTTTACATTAATTCAAACTGGACTTGGAATGTGTCCTGTCCCGAGATAAATATGCCATGGCACAATGGAAGTGCCAGGGAAAGTCCAAGAGAATGTCCAGGAGAGCTCAGGTAAGAGGAGCCCCATCATGCCAGAGCAGCATCCCCACAGCTCTGTGCTGCTCAGCACACCTGAGCTCCAGCTCCATCTGTCCCTGCATACACCACACAGAGATTACAATCTTTATTTTCAAAGGCCCTGCACTCCAATCTTCAGATCAGGTGTTATTGTTTAAATTCTTTGACAGCTAGATATTCTGATATATTTTCCAGGAGAATTGAAAAAAGAGCGAAAGAGAAAAGATGTCTTTAGAGGGTGAGATCTCCTGCTACATGTTTTGCCTTACTGGCCCATTTAACCTAAACCTTCCTGAAAACTCCCACTGGAAGAGACTGGAATTCCTCACAAGTCTAGGTGAAAAGGATTACATATATATATGTTGAAAAGCTATCTACCAGCTAAGAAAACATGAAGTCACGGAGATATGTGAAGGTGGCAGAAAATATGCCAAATTATCTTTCAGATATTTCCTGGGAGTGGGAGGACAGGAGCCATAAATGCACAGGGAAAGAAAGAAGAGAGAGGGCACCTGAGAAGTGTAAGGTTTACAAGTACCCATCACAAAATCCTCAGTTCCAGATAAAGAGATAAAGGGGAAAACACAAGAAGGGTGCAGAAGGACTGGATACTTCAGGTCTTTCCACTGGTTTGGGTTTTTTGCAGGTGAACCCCCTGCAAAAAGAGCCACGGGGAGAAGGAACACAGCTGCTTACATTGTCCACAGGCACCTTGCAGCTGGCCAGCTACATCAGATTTCCTCGGGAAAAGGATTTCAGAGGGGACCAAGATTTTGTTGCTTTTGTTGCACTTCTTTACCTGAAACAGTCAGGGAAACCATTCTCAGGCTTGAAAGCATTTCCAGTGAATGAGAAGGATGCACTGACACATGAGCTGGGAGCACAGCACCTGGGACAGAGCAGCTCTCCCAGTTTGTTACCCTGGTGCTGTGAACCAGGACATTCCCATCGTTCACAGGGCATGTATCACATCTGATGGGAGAGTAAAATCCACTCTCTGCTGAGACTGAATCTTCTCCTGAGACTCCCAGCACGGGCAATGGTGCTTAGAATAGTTGAAACCTGTTCAAACACTGCCTACCCGTACCAAAACCACGTGAATCCCTTCCATGGCCACAACATAGGAGAGAATGACCCTGTCTCCGCAGTCATGAAGTAATGATGAGGGAATAACACCAAAATTAGGTAAAGTCTGGAGGGTCTAATGAAGCCTGCAGGCTGTGAGGGAATCTAGGCTGCATCCCTAAGTTTTGTCTGCACACTTGCATAGTCCTGCAAACTGTGTGGTATTGAATAGTTACAACCCACAGAACCCAACTCTCTTCTCAAATATTCAGGTGCAAATTAGGAGTAAACACCCCAATCAGTGAGGCTGGTGCTGGGAGGGCAGAGCGCTGACCCACATACCACTGCACTGAGCTCATCCTGTCTGTCCTGAGCACTGTCCTGAGCATCTGTCAGATCACTGAAAGGGATATTCGTGGGGTAGGAGCAGCTCCAAGGCCCAGGCTCCAGATATTTTCTGTTTTAAGCCACCGCTTAGCACGAGCCAGGGAGCAGCTCCCAGTCCTGACCCAGGTGTTTGAAGGTGCTGTCACTCTAAATGAGGATTTCTTTGAACACTGTACCTTTCACTCGGCCAGCACCCTAACTGGTGCACCTGGGGACAAAGGCTTTTTGGGGAGTGTGAGCCCCCCAGAGCATCAGCACACACAGCGAGTGCCAAGTCCCTGGGCATGTTTTCCTGCTCCATCACGGGATGGGAAGGGAGGCAGGACCGAGGGCTCTGCGTGAACAAAGGACAGGCTGCAGACACAACCTGCCACCCACAGAACAGCCTCGGTAGCTCTCAGGAACCAGACAGGTTAAATATTTGCATGGGAGACATCAGAAGAAAATCTATAACGCAGCACAGACCTCAAAGGCACTTACACTACAGCAACCCGATCCTGTAAATACTTCCACACAAAGGACTTCACACACATCGGAAGTCCCTCGAGTGCTGATAAAGACCCCTCCAAGGCTTCAGGGTCCCGCGTCTGCCAGCGGCTGCAGGGTGGAAGCACAGTCCCGGACACGCTCTGCGGACAGTGTGCTGCCCACTGCTCCCCACCCCCGGCTCCGCGGGATGGGCAAAGGAGCAGGACCCCAGCACAGAGCCCACGTTCCCCTTCCGGGCACCCTCCCTCGGGGTTCCACCTCTGTAGCAGCTGATAGGAGCTTCAGGCTCCGGGCGATGCTTTCGGGCGCTCCCCACTCACGAACCAGCGCCTCACATCAGGGAGGTTCCTGTCCCACGGCCAGCACACTGAGCTGTCCCTTGGCACTCCCTGGGCTTGTCTACAGCACACAAGGCCAAGACATGCAGAAATCTCCATGTTGGTGCCAAGCACACCAGCCTGAGTGCCCAGCCCAGGCCAGCTGTGCAGGCAGGACACGCTGTGCTGCAGTTAACCCCACAGGGTGCACAGCCCGCCATGGTCAGGTCATAAAGTATCACTCTCACACTATCTAATATCAGTCTCCACTATTTAATATCAGTCTCCACTATTTAAGCCTGACAGCCCATTCACAGAAACATGCAATCACAAACTGGTTGTGTTGGAACAGATTTTCAAACTCAGCCAGTCCCAACCCCCTGGGCAGGGACAGTTTCCACTAGACCAGGTTGCTCTAAGCCCTGTCCAGTCTGGCCTGGACCATTACAGAACCCTTACCTGTAGGGGTGCCCACCCAAAAAGTTTCCCTACCAGTTCAGCAGTGGCTAACAAAACACGCCCAGGGGACAGTGCTGAGCTGCTGGTGTTCCCCAGGCACCTCAGGCAGATTCTGCTGCCCCACCCTGTAGAGATGTGCTGTTTATGCCAGAATGGCACTATCAGGGTAAAAAGGAGGTTCTAAAACACACAAGTCCTCTTCCCCGAACTCGCTATAGGAGCCCAGGCTCCCATAGGATGACAAAGCTTCCAAATATAGTCCCTGCAACCTCACTCTATTCACCACATCTTGGGAGAAGCTTAAATGAAAAGGTGCTAATTTGAGGTCTTTTATTAGCCCACACATATGAAAATTGTTTGACAGCTGAGCAGACATAAGACCAGAATCAAACCAGAATAAATAACAAGGTAGGTCTAAGAGATTTTTGTCCAACTTAAGTAAAACTTTAGTAAATCCCTGAATCTGTAATTCTGTGAAAAACAAAACAAACAAACAAACACACACAAAAAAACCCCCATCTGAGCTATAAGCACCATATTACCGGCCCAAGCCTGCACTACCCAGCGGTTGGTCATCCCTTAGCCATGTGAAAAATGAATGTAAAATACTGTCATTCTAACATGGAGCCTTTTACACACTTTTGTACATCTAAGAAAACAGGATTAAGCAGTGGGAAATCAGACTTGACCTCTTGCAGATGCTTTATACATAATTCACCATAAGAGACACTGAAAACATTTTGGCAGTTGCATCGACGATGGTGAGTAAGTTTATCTAGACAAGATTCAGTAACAGGGGAGGTGGGTAGGTTGTGTGCTGTAAAAACGCCTGGGCGGGGACAGCTGTGAACAAATCCTGCCCTGAACTTTGCCACCTGCAAACTTGCCATGACTCAGAAATAAGCCTGGAAAGAGAAACGCTCAGAATGTTAGCACAAAAATTCCTCTATCTCACCAGGGTGTCTTGCTGCCTCCAAACACAGCTCCAGTGGACAGTATTTCTACAGAGGCAGGAGAACTGCTTGACAAGCTGCCAGGCTCTGAGTCTGGAATTACTGAAGGATGAGCTTCAAAAAAGTTCAGAAGATCTGTTATGCTTGAAAAAGCAGCTAAAATGAAAAATAAAGGGCCAAACCCTGATGTCTTTGATCACTCTCATTTGAATAAACTCCTACTGACACAGTCGAGCCCAACAGACAACGACCTCAGAACCTGGCCCTGAGCTCCTCGCCAAGACACATCCAGAGTGCCGGAGTCTCTCGGGTCTGGAGAGAGTGTGAACCCTCCCCTTCCCCGCAGAGGGTTAGAATTACTGCAAGAGCAAACCCTGATGAAGTTATTTTGACTCTCTTGTTCCCAGTCTCAGCTGGACCCAATGAAAACACTGATGTACACCAAAATAACAACGAGGAGCGGACGAGGAACCCGGGAAGCCCGTGTGCTCTCCTGTCCCTGCAGAGCTGCTCCGTGTGTGCCCGGGAGCACAGGACACAGCACAGGACAGAGCACAGGACAGAGCACGGGGGCCCTGCAGTGCTGCCCACCCCCCTCGGGCAAGCTGCTGGCTGGCTGCTCATCCCTAGGCACGAAGCAGGTGTGATGTCAGCAGCACCATCTCCTCTTACCAAGGAGTCCCAAACACATCAATCTCTCCCACACACCAGCCCCAAGATGGTTCCACGCACTCCAGAAGTCAGCCCATCCAGGCTGCACTGCTGTGTTTGTGAGTGCTCCAGAATGGGGCTAATCGGGAGAAATGTGCCAAGCATCTGCAGGATTGGTTAAGATTATCAGACGTGCCTGACACACAAAGATGTTAAGTTCTACCAAGCAGGGTTCTTATTCTGCACCACTAAAAGCTGAAATCAGGATAATTAATTTTATGGATCAGAATATAGGTGTGTTTATGCATTTTCTCAAAGGGACTCATTGTAACCTTCCCTTCTTTCAGCAAGTGAAAAATATGCTGAAAATAAAGCTGCAGGATGCTCTGGTGTTTTCAGTGGGATTCTTGTGGCTCTGGAACCCAGATGAGCAGAGGCAGCAGCACAACCTACCAGAATAAAATACTCTGGCACATGGGGAAAATTCCTCTCTGTTTTAAGATTTTAAGCAGGGTTTGCTCTTAGAAATGGTCGCAAACACAGTTTCAAAGACACCTGATTTCTTAATGCTTGTGCTGCTGAAGCTCCCTTTGCCAAATAAAGGATAACTCATTAAATGAAGTACGGAAAATCGTCACTCTTGGGTGAGAGGGTGTGAGAGAGTGTGACTATTTTTGGGGTAAGGGTTAAAAGAGGTGGACAAGGACTGATCTTCTACAGCACCTGGGGACACACACCTGGAACCAGCTGTGCCCTGGAGAGTGCCTCAGGGGAAGGACCTTGGAGGAAAGTCCTCTGCACCAGCCCCTTTGGAGAGGTTTCTCCCTACAGATGCAGCACAGTTCTTGCAACTATTCTCAGGGCAGGAGCAACAGAAATAATGCAGCAACCAACAGAAATCAGGTATCACATTAACCCTCCCTTTAGCACCTTTGGTTTCACATATTTTTTTTTGGAAACATTTATCACGGGATTCTCTTAAACTGTTAGCCCTAGTCCTCAGCATATGTAAGACTATATACTTCCCTTTTACTGCATTTTAATTGCATGAGAAGTTTTAAAAGTCTTTTTTTTTCTTTACTGGAGTCATCTGGGACAAAAGGCATCTGGCACTGGGTATTTAAATAAGACCTGTCAGAACTGTAAAATTAGTTTTACGTTTTAATAAAGGTACTTTAAAAATCTCAGATATAATTCTGCATTCAAACCATAAGTGTTTGGATTAAGAAAAGCAGATCCCATGTTAAATCTTAATATAAAAAGTAAATCAAGTACAGAACTAAGCCAGTCCTCATCTGTAGCATTAGAAACAAGAGCAGCAAAGAAAAGAGGTAATATCTCCAATAGCTTTTTTGAGGGGGCATTCTGAGTTTAAAGAAGCAGCACTGACAGCATAAAATCTGTATTTTATTATATTATTTGCTATTTATATCAGTTTATCTAGAGACCCAGGCCATCTTTAAAGCTCAGACTCAGCCCCATGTTTCCATCCTAAATTCTCTCCACTCTTTCTGTCCTCGCTGTGCTGGAGCATCCTGCCCTCCTCTCCCCACCCTGCGGGGGTGGCCCCAAAGACCTGCATAGCGAAAGATCCCTTGAGGTGGCGGGTGCCACCTGGGCAGGGGCCATCTCTGCTGTCCGTGTCCAGCCCACGCCCATCCAAACTCGGAGTGGCAGAGCTCACTCAGCTTGGAGCACTCTTTGATCAGCTCTACAGCCAGCACGTAACTCACTCTGAGAATCTGCAGACACACAGAGGACAAACCCAAAGCACAAACCCTCCCTCCAGCAGTCGCTGCCCCATGCCAGCGAGCACATCCCTCCTCCCCGCCAGGACACCTTCTAACTCTCCTTCTATCTCCCTCCACGACCTCTGGGGTGCACAGGGAATTCCCCACCCCTGCTCCTACATAGACCTGAAATATTTGCAGGCAGCCCTGCTGGCCACATCTGTGTGCCAAGCCCGAGGACTGGGCTGCCCCCACCTTTGGCACAGGAGGACGAAGCCACCTTTGAACCCTGCCGAGCTGACCAAGCCACCCCATGTTTGCTGCCCCACCTGAGCTCAGCAACCACTGCTGGGACACTCCCAGCCAGTGCCACCGACACAGAGGGACCCAAGGACACACCACAGCCGTGGGACAAGGGACAGCCCTTGGCCAACAGCACCTTCTCCAAGGGCTTTATAGCCCAGCACAGAGCTGCAGCCTGACCTATGCCAAAAGGGAGCCACTTCTCCATCCAGGACCCCAAAGGAGCAAAGAAACCAGCTCACATGGACTGAGGAGCTTCAGTGCAAGCTCTCGGTGGAGAACCACCTGACCTTTACAGCCCCTTCCAAACCGAACCGTTCTGTGATGCTATGAAGGGGCTTTCCAGGTGCCAGCAGGCCTGGCCCTCCTCCGAGGTCACAGCGTGGATGAGGGGAGCAGGCAGGGAAGCGTCACTGGTGCAGACAGGCTCGGGGCAGCCCCCAGCCCCAGCCCTGCTGTCACCTCTGTGCTGCCAGCTGCCCAACCTGGCACTTCACCACAGGTCACCTCCGGTGTGAGGAGTTAACGCTCATCCCCCAGCAGGCGCGATTAAAAGGAGCCACAAAAGCAGGATGCTGGTGAATGACAGCAGTGGGTGGCCCAGCCCCGCACACAACAGGCACAGCCAAGTGTGTCTGGCACCAGACAATGCCGGGGCTGGAGGTGTGTGGGGCGGCAGCACCAGCGCCGTTCTCACGGCGGGGCACCCGGCCATGTCGCCGCTCAAACTCGCTCCCAGCTCTTCCCTGGGGCTGGGCTTGTTTTTTAATGTGTTGTCCTTCCTGTTGGGACATTTGCAGCTCTGCAAAGAAAGCAGGTCAAACACCCCCAGATGGTGTATTTAGAGCTTCCCCTTGGGTTCCCATGGCTTCCTCGCCACTTCCCCGCTGCCCTGGGAAGCGCAGCCGCACGCTGGGGGAGCAGCCTGACCCCTGGGCTGCGCTGGGCAGAGTGCCTGACGTCAAGTGCTGCTAATGCGTTTTGCATTTGTGCTCGGGGGCAGGAAATCTCAACTTCCAGTGCCAAGGGGTTAATTATAATTTATATAGCAAGATCTCAGGCTGCGGGAATTTTTTCTCCAGCTAATTAAGAGGTGCAATTACCTTTGAGAATCAAAGGGATATTCTGGTACCCAGCTCTGAGGAGCAGATTACAAGCACTTGAAACACAAGGACATCTTTGCTTTTCTACATGTTCTTGGTTTTTGATGTTGATCATTAACAAGAAATTGTCATATTTCCGATCCATCATCACAGTGTCCTGCTGACCACCCTACAGAAGCCACTGCAACAGGGTAACACAGCACTGCTGCTTTCCCTGCAATTACCTGTCCTTCCAGCAGCAGGCTCAGCTGACCCATCACCTGCTGCTCGGGGCCCTGGCAAAACTTTCTGCTTATTAATTAACAAAGCTTCATGATGACCTTGAGGTGGGCAATACCTAAACAGCCCAGTCTGTGCTCAGACCACAAGCTCAGGACTACTTACTCCCAAAGCAAGCAGTGCGTTGATGAATGTTATATTAATTTAATAACAATGATTGTATTGAGTTGGAAATATTATTACTATAAGAAAAAATTATAAATTGATACAATAATTGTAAGTATTGTATTAATTTAGTAACAAATATTACTAAATTGTCCCATGGCAGCCTCTCTGCATTGCCTTGCCCTACCCAGTGGTCCAGGGCGAGCAGGAGGACACCACTTGCCACACAAGCCTTGGGGACTGTGGCTGAGGGACAATTAGCAGCAGCAGCACCCAGGAGAGACAACGAGCATCCAGCATGGCCAGACAGGCCTGTGGCAGCACCCGTGGAACCCCTCCAGCAGCTCCAGCCATGGGCAGCTGCAGGGCAAGCACTTCTGGGCAGCCTCACACCCTGCCCGGGGCCAGGGCATCCTGAGAGCAAACCCATCCCTTCCCACGGGCTCTGCCCATCAGCTCCTGCCTTCGTGTTTGTGCAGAGGCTTAACAGTTCCAGCTCTCTCTTCTCACCACTCCCGGAGGTGATTGCTGAGCCATTTGCAAAGTTAATGTAATTGAGTATTCAGATGTGGGGAGAGGGGGCTTTGGGCTAAAGGCAGCAAAGAAAGGTTCTGGGGAGTCCTCAAAAGTCCTGCTCTGGGGACTCAGTAGAGTCACACATGCAACACGGGCTGCAGCCTCGGCCTGGCTTGACATAGGCTGCACGAAGAGATCCTCTGCCATTCATTGATTTTTGGGGGTGCACTGGGCTACCACTCTGGGAAATGCAGTGCTTAAGTTAGAAACTGATGCCATGCAGTTGTCAGCAGCCCACACATGCTGCAGGGCTCACACACCCGCAGCAGCTGCCTCCACCCTGACCCAGAACACAGCCAGAAGCAAGGTGAGGCTGGCAGTGGTAGGAAGACCAGCCCTTCCTCTAAGGGGGGATTCCAAGAGGAGCCTCTGTCCATGCGGGTTAGAAATGAAGCTCATGCTGGCAAAGCCAACAGGAGAGCTCAGCAGCTGGTACCCACCATCAGCAGCTCTCTACATGAATTGATTATGCTGTGGCAGCTTTATCAGGCTGCCCTTTGATGTGCTGACAGCAGCAAACTGCTTGTATTGAACTTGTGGCCAAGCAGGTGGAAGCACACAACCCAAAACCACACCACGTGAAGCGTTTTGTTAAATGAGGAGATAACACAGCTGACACCTCAGCATGGAGAGATTCCTATTAGCACTGCTCATCTCACAGGGAGCTCCAAGAAGCTCCTTTAGACCCTGACAATCAACTTATCCCACAGCTGTTGCCACCCCTGGAAGCCATCCTTTGATAGGTGGCTGCCAGAGGAAGGGCATATCCGTTTTCATGAGCCATTTTACAAGAACATCTACAAAACTACACAGACCTGTACCAAGCAGAGCACTTCTGGTACAACTGAGTCCCCAGACAGAATAATCTGTTTCACTTCAGGAGACTAAGCAAAAATCAGGAAAGTTTTCCTCTGCAAAAGTTGAGAATAATCAGGGTAGAAGAGAGGATGGCAGTTTTTAGAACATTTATTACTCTATGCAGGAAGGCATCTTGCTCCTTGCTGGTGCACGCAAGAGGTTGGGAAAGGACAAGAAAACGCAAGAGAGGGATTACAAAACTATGCTTGTAGTCTCAGCTTAACCCACGAACCTTCACAGCATTCAACTGAAAAGACTGTAAATGCTTCATCAGCAACACAACCAAGCTACATAGGAAAGAAAAAGAAAGGAAGGGCAGATCCAGAGGGAAATAAATTTACACCAGCATTACCTTTCCCCACAGCTTGCTATTTATTGAAGAAGCAGCAAAAGCTTCAGTGCTCTTCAGAATACAAACGCTGACACGGAAATTCAGAGCCCTGAACCACTTCCAACAGGGAAAATATACTGACCGCAGTCTCTTTGGAGGTCAAACAAAATCAATAGCCTTTCTCTCCAGTCTGTCTCTAAACTAAGCTTCTTTCAAAGACATCCAGAGAAAATGGATCATCTTTTGTTGTTGTGCGTGGTTTTGGGTTGGGCTTTTTTTTGTTTTGCTTTTTTTTAAGTGGTCAAACATTCATAGAAGCATAAGAACTCCTTCCTCCCTAAGCATACTGAAAGGATTGTATAGAAGTCAACACTGCCCATCAGTTTTACTACACAATAGATGAGTTATCCACTTCTTGGGGAGGAAACCAAGCTGGAAGCTGCTTAGCACTCAGCAAGAGAGGAAAAAATAAATCAATGCATTTGCTTGATTGGGGTACGTTTAAAGCTGGTTGTCAATTAGTTCAACACAGTCTGCTGTTAGAGAGCACAACAATTTAGCCCCAGGAGCTGAAGTTTGCTGCATTTCCTCAGATTCCTCCTGCTGAGAGACAGATATTGGCTGCAGCCAGGTCAGGCGCGGAGGAGGAAAAGGGGTGAGGCTGAAGTCACAGCCACAGGGCGAGAGCCTGACATGGGACATAGCCAGTGGTGACTGCTTCCTTCTGTTCCGAGCATGCAGCAACCCAGACTCGTGCCCAAGAGAAGCAGAGGTGATAGCTGCTCCTCACACTGGTACACAGCCTGCCTCTCCACTCCCCAGCACACACCTTCTAAGATAAACTACAGCTTACACACCCTCATGAAGATGTGCAGATGCCATCATCCTTCACACATAAGGGGGTCACCCCAAGCTGAGGGAAAGGGCAGAAGGACTAAAGGGGGAGAATGAAAAGCTTTGCCTATCTCCAATTTTTTAAGTAATACAAATTCTTAAAAATCTCAATACAAAAATCTCAAATGGGAACAAACCACACAAAGTCACTTCCTAAAGGTCCCACTGAACACGTCCAAAGGAAAATCACTGCCTTCAGAGCAAGGAATCACCGACAGCTTTACCTGACAGCTCTGTTCTGACAGACACTCACCAAAGCAATAATTCAGGCTGAGAAGGCTCTTGAGAGGCCACCCAGCTCAACCCTCTGCTTCGAGGGGGACCACAAGGGCCAGGGACCATCACTCCTTAGCTGTGCTCCAGCTCCCCTGCAACAGGGCACTCTCTGGGCCAGTGACACCCTGGTCAAAGCACACCTAAGGGTGGCAGCTACTGTGGACAGGCCTGGCTGGACAGGGACCGATACATCTGCAGCTGACTCGGGCCCCAGCAGGACTGAGTACTGACCTCAGCAGAGTGAGCTGACCCTGGCCATGAGCCTCTGGTGCCCTCGCAGCCACAGTGAGTCCTATTTGCCAGCAGGCATCCATCCCACACTGCTGGACTGCTGCTGTCAGAATCTCCACGGGCTGTGCAGCTCCCCTTCGAGCACAGCACGCGTGCAGCACCGCACACCCTGGCTCACACCACAGGAACCAGGGGCTGCTCCCCCAGCCCCTGTGAATGGCACCTCGTGTCTGAGCGAGCACATTTAGCAGCCTACCATTAGGAGCCCAGTCTCCTGCCCACACAGGTCTAATGGTGCCCGTGCCAAAAATGCTGGGGAGGCTCAGAACGGGCTCCAGCAGTGGTGACCCTCAAACATCCACCCCAGCCCTGGTAGCAGCAGGAACAGCCAAGGCTAGGAGCTAGAAACAAAAGTGCTGGTTCTTTGTAATGCTTTTTACCTCCCCTCCTCCAGCCCCCCCAGGTGGGACAATTTACCCGGTGACTATAAAGCTCTTACATGTGCTTGTTAGCACCCCCAAATTAGTAGGTGTAAAGTCAATATCCTTTTGCCTATTTACTCCTAATGAGTCACCAGTCAGAAACTTCACTTGAAAAAAACGGTTACAAATGCAGATGCCGAAGCAAATGAAATAAAGGCAAGAATTACAAACGTTGCACAAAGGCAAGGGGCTGGGCACACCACACAGCACCAGGCCATTGTCACCGGCTCAAACCTAACAGCTTTGATTTGCCTCCCACCGGCTAAAATGGTTTGAAATGCAAGGTCTGAACAAAGATGCAAGACACAGGAGGAATGGGAGGCACTGCTGGGCACTTAATCTCCTTTCAGTCTCACACAGGAGCTCCAGGAATGGCTCTGTTGAAGTCGGTGGAGTTTCAGGAGTGTAGGAAAAAGGATAATCAAGCCTTGACTGTAACAGAGATCCAGCCCTGTGATCCCTCCATGCAACCAGCAGAAACCTTACTTGGGATTTATACTGCAGTTACCTTTACGGAAGCTCCTTCCACCCTGGAACCTGGGACTACAGCCCTGATCCCAACAGGAGAAGACCAGCTTTTGGGAGCTGCGGTGTTCACCTCTAACTCAACCCAACATGTGATTTGAAACCAGGAGCCCAAAGCACCCCCCAGTCTGCTTCAGCACTCACCTCTGCAAAGTGTGAGCCTTGCAGTTGTCCCTGCCCAAGTGCTGGGGACACCTGGACATTATTTTTCAGATGTATCTGGTGCCTACATGCCGTCCTATTCCTAGCCCTTCCCTGCTGCTTCTCTACACTGAGGTCTTCTCTGCCTCCAGAAGCTGTGGGCAGCATCCCCTGCTGCTACAGCTCCACTCACATTCAAACAGCCATTTCCTCTCCTCCTCATCCTTCCAAAAGCACTTGAGAACATCGGGTATAAACCAAAGCACACCAGCTGGAAGCCAGGATCCCAAGCATGGCACCCATCATGTGGCCAAATGCCAAAGGCTCCCGTCGCCATCGAGCTGCTCAGGAGCAACATCCGCTCCTTCTCTGCCCCACCAGCCCGGCTCTGGGATGAGCCCAGAGTAGCTGAGAACAAGGACTCCTCTCCACAGTGCTACCTGGGGCCAGACCCTTCCAGCCAGCACAGCTGCCGTCACTGCTGGAGAAGACCCAAACTCGTCACAGCTGGAAGGTGGCAGGGTCACAGAGGATGGCAGGGGTTTGTTCATATTGCTTTGGGAAGAAAGGCACCTTTTTTGGCAGCTGCAAACGCAGAACAGGAGAAAGCCTCTGAGCACACGTTTCAGCTCGCAGAGACAATGGCAATGAAAATGTGAGCACTACCCAGTCATGCTCCAAGCTCAGCCACTCCAGGCAGCATCAGCAAAGGCCAGACACATCCCCAGGGCAGCTACAGCACAGCTCAGGGACAACAAAGCTCAGGATACATTGAGAAGGTCTCAGCTCCTAGGTCACCATAAAAGCATGAGTTGTCTGTTATGGGCAGTCAGAAAATACTGAAAGTTCTTCAGGGACCAAAGTGGGCAGTATTTTTTGCTGGCACAGCTCATTAAGGGGGATGCTCGCAGAGTGCAGCCATGTGATCATCTGCCTTGAGCCCCAACAGCCCCACTCTTCCTCACTGGCAGAAAAGTAGGTGGTTTTTCTTTTTTACTGGGACTTCTCATTGCCTTTACTTCAAGCTCGCCTTCCACTTCTTGCGAGCACTGAGACCGCAGACGCTCTACACGTGTTCTCCTCTGCATCCGACTGGCAAGCAGTCTGGAAAATGCCAGTATTGGAACGGCCTGGATTCAGCGGTTTCTGAATGCTGATCGGACACTATTTCGTTCAAGCCACAGATAGTAATTTTTGGGGGGTATTTTCAGCTCCCTTTTTGGACTCTTCCAGATTTCCAAGCGTCAGGCATCAGCAGTTTCTCCTCTTCACAGCTTCATTATTTTTCACCTTTCTGCCAAGCCTGGGGCTTGGTGCAGTTCTGTAGGGCCTGGGCGCTTCCCTGTTCTTGCAGACGGCCACGCAGTGCTACTGGCGTTGTTAATGTTTGCTGTGCTCCACCTTGCAGCTGCGGAAATTCCTGACTATCTGGTTTTTCAAAGGGCTGAGGTGAAATCCGAGTGACTGAAGTGCCTTATTTTTTTATAAATTTAACACCTTTCTGGAGGAAACCCCAACCTGAAAACAGGAATGGTTTCAGAGCATCTAAAAGCACCAAATAATTACTTCTAACCAGGCTACCAGTGTGGTCTCCATTACCACTGTCTCCTTAGCATCTCTCCATCTGCAAAGCTTTTATCCTGCTGGCACAACACGAGGTGAGGGAACAGGGTGACCGGGTTCTGGGCTGAGGGAGGGACACACGAGGACAAAGTTCCTTCTGTCTTCAGGCCCCAGTGTCCCACCACCCCAAATGGCAAAGTGGAGCAGGAGATGCTCCAGGTGAGTGATGTGGCCAATGCCAACACCACCATGAAGTCTCCAGGAAGCCGACTTCAGGGATCTCCAACAACAGCTGAGTGAGGCTCCAGGGTACCTTCAAGCAGAAGTGCAATCTTCACACCAAGTTTTGCATTTCCCCCCCTGTCTTTAATTAGGCAGTTCTTAATAGGGTTATTGACATTTCTCATTTCTTCCAAATGTTTCTTATGAAGGAAAAAATCTCTTTGGCCACTTGGCGTCATGCATGGGGATGTTCACCCAAAGCAAAATGTACAAGACCAATGTTTTCCTCCCTTCCTCTCTGAAGTAAAAGCAATTAAAAACCCTTTTGGAAATGTAGACTAGCCTGTTTGCAGGGTACTTTTAATTGCACCCCAAGAACCAACTTGAATGAAGGAATGACTGGCCAAATACATGGGAAAACCTCAGAGAGCACAAAACAAGGTTTGATAACCGACAGCAACACAGAATAACTACAGTCAACCCAAAGGAGTTGGGTTGAAGCTGAGAAGCTTTCAGCATTTGTGCACAGAATCACTCCTGGCCTAGAAATATATTTAAAATCATTCCAGAACTTCACCATAGAATCACAGAATGGTTTGGGTTGGAAGGGACCCTAAAGATCACCTCCCAGTGCCCACCCAGCAGTCCCTAGTACAGATTTCAGGTGGGTAATCACCGTACTGACATGCACAGCACGTGTCCAGAGCCATGGAGGAGAAAGGAAAGCCCTAAGTTTGTTTCTGTGTTATTTCATCAGAGCCAGGGAAGAACATTTAACAAAGCAGCTGCTTGACCTTCATGGGAAAGCACCATAAACACAGCAAGGCAGGAACAGATAACATCATATTGACCTGTCTTCAGGGTCTGGCATTCACATTTTCATGAAGTGTCCAAGAAGATAAATCACTATACTAATAATATTTGTATTGATTATCTAAACTGAAGCAGCAATTGACTCCATTGTCTCACTTCCTCTTAAATTGCTCACAGATGGGATCCTATTTCCTATTCTGCATTTCTAATGGAAACACTTAAATCACAGTGCAGAATTATATACACACAAACTGTTAACAAAAACCCTTCTATGACTTGCATGAAAATAAAGATTTTTCACTTTGTAGCTCACTTTCCACTCCACACAGAAATTAAAAATGACAAATTATCAGCAGATCTCTAAATTACCTCTGCTCGTTATTTCTGGGTCCCTAATATTTGCTGACAGACAGGCCTATGCTTTCCAAACCCTGATCAGTGCTTGTAGAGACCTGAAGTTTGGACACAGAGCTAAAAGGAGATTATTTTTTTCCCATGAAAGTCAAGGTTCTTTAAGCTATCTCAAGACTCAGAATAAGGGAAATCCAAAATCATTGTAGTGTCAAAAGTAAAATAAACAACAGGTTTTGCTGTTACTGCAGGTACAAATCAAGGGCTGGAGAGACTGGACTTCAGGTGTGATGCTGGCTGCAGCAGGAGCTCAGGACAGCAGCTACCAAAATCAAAACTAAGGGAAATTGGCAACAAATTTATTGTTCAAAATATGTTTGTCATGAATCAAAAAGCAAAAGGCTTGTATTTTTCTTAAACTCCTCATCCTGCCTAAGCAAGGCTTTTCCCCACCCTGGCATAGGCACAGACCATGGCAGAATAAAAACTAAAAATGTCTTCAGTGTATAGATGGCTTGTACAAGATGCTGACCATGTGTTTCAAATGGAATCTTTCAGGGCCACCAGGAAGGTGAGGGCAGCCAAGACCCCTCGCTGCCTGGAGCAAGCTGGGATCCCCAACCCCAGCTCCTGCCCCAGCTCCTGCCCCATCCTCAGCCCCAGCTCCTGCCCCAGCTCCTGTCCCATGCACAGCGCCTGCTCCATCCTCAGCCCCAGCTCCTGCCCCAGCTCCATCCTCAGCCCCAGCCCCAGCCCCAGCTCCATCCTCAGCCCCAGCTCCTGCCCCATCCCCAGCCCCAGCCCCAGCTCCATCCTCAGCCCCAGCTCCTGCCCCAGCCCCAGCCCAGGCTCCTGCCTCACACATGGGTCAGCAAAGCCCTGAGCCACCTGGAGCTTCAGCTCATCCCCTCATGTGGTTTCGAGGGACAGCTTCACCACTGCCCCACACTGCAGACGAAAAGGGGAGACGTTTTAAGGAACACAAAAATAGTACAGCTCTCAGGGATTGTTGGGCAAGAAGGGAAAAGCCCAGAGCCACAGCACAGCAGCTGGACAGCGAAGGCTGCTTGGCTCAGGCCAGTCCCCAGGACCCATATGACTGTACAGCTGCCATGGTGAGTGATCATCCCCTACGCTGAGGTCAGCTCTGCCCCCGAGCTAAGTAAGTGAAAATAAATGGTTTAGGAGATAAAAGGTCTTTTTAAAAATTTATTTGTCTTGTCATGATGTCAAAACTGTAATGGGAAGAGACTGGAGGCAGCGATACGTCGGTTAAATGGGAAACAGCCATCCTGATGGTTCAGCACAATAAATTACAAAGCAGATCCCAGATCATGCGGGATTTGGGGCTGAGCTGCACTGACAGAAAAACCCTCGCACGCACCTGTTCCTGGGAAGAAAAGCAGCTTGGAAATACACGTGGAAAAATTGTGGAAATACAGCGATACTTCACAAATCCAAATTGCAGTTTGGACTACATCTCTTATCTTTCTTGCAGATAAATTCTGAGCCTTCCAAGTACAATGAGTTTAGTTTTTTATTCCCGCTCTTCCCAGGAGAGGCATCAAAATGGATTTAAACTATTCCAGGAAGGGAAAGGGTTAATCAGATTTCCCAAGGCAGCTCTCTGTTAAGGTGCCAGAAATACTGAGGAGAAAGAATGACTTGCTAAAGATGGGACAATGGCACTGGTATTTTGCATTTGTTTCCAGGCTTTCAGATAGAACAAATGGGAGTCATTAGTGAAATGAGTTTAGGGAGTTCTAAATTAGCTGTCAGGCTGCCAAACCCGGAGAAGTGCTATGTCAGCCATTAATTCTGGAGAGCACAGGATTACCCAAACCTAGGAAGGAATCCTGCAAAATTTAGAGTCAATTAAAGGAGGCTATTTTGCTATAATAATATTTTCCACACATATTACACCTCCTCATGGAACAGAGCCCACTTCTACCACAAATGAAATCTCTGGCAGAATGGAGCGTGGCTGATGTCTAGACAGCTGTAATGTGCTCTCCGTGGGCAGGTCCCCTGGCATCCCAGGGAAGCTCCAGCTCGAGCAGAAGGTGGGGGCTGCAGGGCACATCACCCCGGCTGGAGCGGCCCCAGGAAGCAGACATCCATTTGCCTCTCTGTGCCACCCAAAATCCCATCAGTGTGGGGCGTGACGCCTGTCCCCGGAGCGGCCACGGTATGTGGAGGTCACCCCCGGCACCGTGTCACACCCCCTCTTCCATTCCCTTCCCTCCCTGGCCCTCCTGACCCCGCTAGCAAACCCAAGTTCTGTTAAGCCCCGAAACCTCCTGTCTCACGGGAGTTCCGAGCCAAACGCCGCTGAAGCCCGGGGGAGCCTTGAGGAGGCTGTCACTGCCTCAGTGCCACCCCAGCGCTGGGATGCCGGTGTCCCACCCGTGCCCTGCCCCTTGCGCAGGCTGTCCTCACACGGAGCCTCCACGCTGAACACTAGAGAGCTTATCGGTGGGAAGGTTTATGAAACAGGGCGTTTGTAACCTCCTGGGGGACCCGCGAGTGTTTTTTTAAACTGTGATGGAATGGATCCATGGACAAAACACCACCTGGAACGTGCTGATTTAGGGATGTACCCACACACCACACAGCCCAGCCTGCGGGACACCCAAACACTCCCGCAAATTAAAGTTCCCTCCACCGAGAGGAGCAAAGCGCTCTCACACTCCTCCACTGGTGGCTATCACTGCTCATCGCCCCGCAGGACAGCAGTAGCTGGGGACAAATTAAACCAAAAATGCCACGGCTGTGAAATACAAATGAGGCAAAAAATGCCTTCGCCCAACCAAGAGAGCTCTGTCTCCCCAACTGCGCCGGATACACAGATCGTGAACAAACAGGATAGAATGTCTTCTGCCTTTTGTGAAATGAAAATAAATGAAAGGATCTAAGGTTTCAGGTCACTGATCCCTCTCTTCCCTATCTGTACCATTTATCGGAGGTAGAATATAAAGGTTCCAGGTCCTTTTCTTTTTTTTTTTTTTTTTTGTCAGCACTTTAATGATTGTTTTTTCTTCTTCACCCTTTCATTTTCTGAATGAAAGGACTACTTAGGAACCTGTAAAGTAATAATAAGCTTATAACAGGAATATTGTTTTTCTGGGCCAGTGCAAACTCCTTCTGAATAGGTCGAAGAGATTAAAGTAAAACTGCAATTTGTAAATAGATCAGTCCTTTAATTAGTTTATAGTTTGTTAAGAGATAATATTTTGCTCACATAGATCATCTGTTATCTAAAGATCTCAGAGCACTTTAGGAACATCAATTAAGCCTTTAAGAAAAACCAACCTTGGGAGATAGGTAAGTATATTTAGATTAATTAGTGTTGCTGTGAGCAGCAGGCAACACAGATTTAATTTAGTCCAATAATTGACTTATCTGTTAATGGATTCTAATTCATCTGAGAAGGGATCGAATCCATCTGATTAAAAGGATTACATCGACTCAATTAATTCTATTAACTGACTTAATTTGCCATTTAATAATCTGACACACGGGGCCAGATCTTGGCCCCAAAGAATGCATAAACCAAAATTACACACCGGAATGATGATGACAGCAGAATTATGCATTGCAGAGCATGCATTCATGCATTTTGCCTTGCACACGGCATTTGCACACCTGGATAAAACAGTCGAGTGGGATTCCTCTGGCCGGATCCCCCCAGTCCTGCAGCACCACTGCTCCCTGAGCTAGGGCTGGCTGCTCATTCTGCTGTGCTTGGGGTGGCTGCTTGGAAAGGAGCAATTCCCTGCCTGAGATCTGCCACCTCCCCTCTCTTCTGGGCATTCTCTGCAACCAAGAGGTGAGAAGTTTTACAGAAGTCAATAAAAGTAACCTCCCTTCAAAGGCAGGACAAGCCTCCCATTTGGAAGCTGGATATGTGAAAAAAAAAAAAAAAAAAAAAAAGGCATCTGGGCACTGTTGTGAATGTAAAGGAAGACGGGAAAGAGGTGCTAAAACATTATTTGTTCCCCTATCCTTGAAACGGGCTGGTGCTAATGGGCTGGTGATGAGCACCATGGACCTTCGCTCCGACAGAGCTTCCCACGTGAAAGCTGAGCCTGCGGGGCCCATGCCTGGTGTCACCTTCTCTTAACGGGACCGAGCTGCTGAGAGAATTCACGGCTGGAGCCAGCTCCCGGGCACCTTTTCCCACGTCTCTTGCCTTTTCTCAGACATTTCTCAGACTTGCTTGTGCTCCCAAAGCCTTCCCCAAGCTGCAGTCCTTACGCTCCCCAGCCCGCATCCCTCGCCGTGCCTCCCCCAGCCGCTGCCATGTGCGAGGGCGGCACGGCCAGGAGCCAGCGGGCACAGCCCGGCTCCGCCGCACCGCGCCCGCACGGAGAGGGACGGACAGGGGAAGGGCAGAGCACACGCAGCCACCTGCTGCGTGGGAGGAGAGGTGTCCTCCCCTCCTCCAGAGGCAGACCTGACCGGCAAGACGGAGATGTGGATCAAAAGTTTGCAACTGTTGAGATCCCCAGACCCGGTTTAAGCCTCTCTCTGGTCTTGATCAAAGGTTACTCCATAATAATGCCTCAGGGGGAGGGGTTCCTGGCACATAATGAACCCTGTGTCATTGCCTTTGTGTCCAGGTTTGCCTGTAACACAGATGGTTCTCACTCCAGTAACTCCGACGTCTCTCCCCCCTCCATTATCCCAGACAGGAGCTCGGCGTGCTCGCATCCTGGCCCGCCGTGTCCCACCTCGCTGTCTCCCCGATTGTCACGCTCCGAGTGCTCCGTGCCAGGCAGGACCGTGAGCAGATTTCCATGACCTTTCGCAGGGCTGGGGCGAGAAGGCTCCGCAGCCGCAGCGGGTTTGAAGGGGAGGCAGCCGGGCGGGGTGTGCGGGGTGCTGGCCAGCAGCCCCACGGCCGGAGCCCTCCGGCAGCCGGGAGCAGGGCTCTGGAGGCGGCCAGGGACGGGTGCAGGAGCTCCCGGCCGGGAATCTCGGGCTCTGCCATGGCAGCACCGCCCTCGGCCACGAGCACGCTCCGCAGGCGCGGATTTGTTGTTCAGACACGATTGCATATGTATGAAGGGGACAAGATGGGCTTTGACACATAAATTAGCACTTGTCAGCTGCTCCCGGGAACACTTCCCTGCTGCACCCACTGTAAATGCCGCCTTCTTTCAGGGAGAGCAAAACTCCATCACGGCACCTGACAGCCACCGCGGGCAGGAGCCGTCCCCGGGCGGCGGCGGCAGCGCCCCGCGACTCGTTTACACATCAAACCTCAGGAGCATGAATGCAATAAATGACACAATAATTAGCAGCCAAGTGGCACTTTTCACTCCTGTAATATCAGGAAATTTGGGAATGACAAAGGACAAGGTTGATGAGACCTCAGGGCAGGGCTTTCTCTGAGAGAGGGGTGACTGCACCCAAGTGCCTTGGGGGTCGCTCCCTACCTGCCAGGTCTGGCTCACACTGCTCCCGCACCCGCGCCGGCACCGGCAGCAGCTGCCCTCAGTGCCCAGCGTGTGCCCCGTCCGTCCTGGAGCTTCCTGAGGGAACAGCCACTCCCAGATTTTGACCTGCCCTCCTCGTAGCTCACCTCCACCTCACCAGTGCTGCGGCAGACAATGCCACACGAGTGGTGGTGCCAGCAAACTCACGCACACGCCTCTGCAGCAGCATAGGAACGCGCGGGGCTGCGCATCCCAAACACAAACAGGACCGGTGTTCTGAACAGCCCTAAAAGCCTCCCAACAGCCAAACTGAGCAAAAGCTTCTCAGCCACAACCATCTCAAAACGAACCAGAACTACAGCATTTTTCGTAGCCCAGCCTCTAGCAGCATTTCCAGCATGTTGCTTGTGTGCAAATCACAATGAGAATAGTTGAATGCGCTGCTATTGTTTTTACTGCAAGATCCACATGCTCAGAGATTCAGCTTGAGCTCTGGGGTACTCTCAGAGCTTCAAAGTCTAATTTCAGTTCAAACCGAATATCCCACCACCTGAAAAGATGAGAGTGGTTCATTCAAACACTGGATTCACCCAAACACGAGCCCAAGAGTTCATGGGGAAAGGACTTCCCCAACCACCAATTTAGGTATCATTTAAGAATTGCAGTAAACACACAGTGAGCTCCTGGGCAGAAAGACATTCTTCTCTTCAACCATATTCTGACAAATTGGGGCATGGCAGTACTGTGGGACCTGTCTGCAGCTGGGAGGCAGCTCCAGCAAGACAAATCACGTGTTCTTGACCTGGAAAGGGTTTTTTCCTTTTATCTTGTTTTTTATTGCTCTTATTAATTTTTCTCCCAAGAGGTTCTTAGCACAACATCCTGGATTACAGACTTTGACCTGACGTCTGGGGAATCCCAGTAAATATTCTTACCATATTTATCTCCATCTTCTCCTTTGGCACTGATCCTCCTGCCGAGCACTTGGATGTGCTTCCCGCTTGTCCTGCTGTAGAGCTGATAGAGCCGAAGCTGCTTCCTGCTCACATCGTCCCTCGCTCGCGTCTGGTTCTCCACGTGTATCCGAAAATCCACGTTCTCCTCAGCAGCAAACATCTGAGAGGGGTGGGAGTGGGGAGAGAGAACAGGACAGACTATGAACACAACAAGGCTCTGGGGCAGAGGGACTGCACACCAGCCCGCCAAGGGCACATGGCACCAGAGGACTCGGATTTGGCTGCCCTTCACTTGGCAGTGGTGTCAGGCACTCAGTGTGTAATTCCACCCAGAGCTGGCTCGCCACAGTGACCCAAACCTGGGGGGTTACTATCAAACTGGGTTTTTTGAATAAAAACTTCTGTTTGGCCCTGCTTTGATTAAATCCTGGTCAGCCACATTGACCATAAATCAGGCTCTCCAGTGCATGTACACAGCCTCTACCAGGTTACACGGGCACAAACCGGAGAGTGGGGACAGACAAGCCCTTCTCAGAGATTTGGTGCATCACCTGCAGCAGCTGCACTGACTCCCTGGATTAGCTGCAGGGAGAAGTCAAGGGGAAAAACTGTTTGTGCTGCCCTTAGCAGACTGGAGTCGAGCTTCACACTCGCACAAAATCCACTAGAGTATAAGTGCCACTGGTACACTCTGCAGCTTGACTGTTAGGCCAGCTCTGCTCACCATCCATGGATGTGTTTCTGTCCACCTCAACAGGGCCATGGGAGATCTCTCTTGGGGAGAGATCATGAGGAGCAGCAAGAGTCAAACTAGCTTTTCCCCCAGGGATCAGCCGGGGTCTGACAGCCTCAGCCACCCCATCTGTTTGCTCTGGCCAAGACAGTAAATTAACCTTAGTTCACTACAGCCTTAAAATATCACCATAAACTTTTTGTTTCACTTCCTATCTTAAGTATTCCCAAGAAACACCAAAACAGGAGTCCCACATTTCCTTCCAAAGTGTCGTCCTGACTTGCCCAAGGTCAGAGGACCCCACAACACCAATGTTCTCAAGATACCCTCCCAAGGGGGAGACTGGGCAGCATGCACCCAAAAAGCACTTCACACTCAAACACTATGAAAGCCCAAAAATTGCTCCATGGTCTGTCCATCTGTGATCTGTGGAGCATTTGCACCACAACATCCACACTGTCCACTCCAAACTCACAGATGGCCAACATTTTGGTGGCAGACTCCCTTTACAGGACAGTAAATCACTTAGAAACATGGCCTACAAGCAAAAGTGATCTGATGTATCAGTGTGGGGAGGGAACAGGCAATTAAAATGAAAAAGGTCAATAAATCCTTGTTCAGATCCATTCCAGACTAAAACATGTAAAGAAAGTGGCCACAACACACCAAATAGCCCCACTTCATCCTCCTGCACGTCATCTCACACCAGCAAGTACTGTGAAGCCTGAAAGTCAAAGCCCCAGCAGAACTTTGTAGCATTTCCAGTTCTCTAGGGGACACCCGGGCCTGCAGCAGGAGGAAAACTGCAGGCAGGCAGTGCTGCTTAGCACCAGACCTCCAGAAAGCACCCCGAGCCAAAGCCCGAGTTCAGCACAGTGGCAACAGCAATGAGTTCACAGCGATGCTGCGGGATTGCCTTTGGTGGCGTTGTTACTAAAAGCTGGGATTTTGCTCTTTGACTTTTTGGAGAAAGTGATTTAGCTCTGATTTTGCTGTCAGAAGCCCATAGGGAGGGCCTGAAGGCACAGGCTGGGCAAAGGGAGGCTCAGGGCAGTGCTGGGGCATTCACAGCGATGTCAGAGGTGACACACAGGGGTCACAATATTTCCCACTCTCAGGAACCAGCGCAGCCAGGAGCTGTGACTCAGGGCTGAGGATGCCAGAGGAGGAGCAGCCGTGGCCCCTGGCCAGAGGGCAGGGCAGGATGCCACAGCAGGATGCTGACAGAGCTCTGGGCAGCACAGAGCTGGGCTCTGCTCGCCCCGTGCTCCCCAGGTACCGCAGCTACACCTGAGCACAGGACTTGGCTTTTGACAGAAATAACAATAATTTCTTTTTTTTTCTTCCTACATATTTTCTTGCTTTCTTTTCAAACGCCATTGTTGCAAAGGATGCTAAACTGCCAAACCCAGAGATGTTCCAGTCATGCTGACAGTTTGCCTTGTGCCCACAAAGCAAGGCTATCTGCAGTAAATATTCTGGCTCCATCATTTTAAGATTTAAAACAGATTTTAAATCAAGATGACATAGTTACATTGCTTTCACCACATGTTAATGAATTTCACATTTTTCTAGGAAAAAAACAAAACAGGTGGGATTTGAAGTGGGGGGAAGGGCAGGTTGCTTTGCTTTTTTGGAAACTCCCAACAGAAAAGGCAATCTGTTTTCCAAAACATGTTTTAATTCTCTTCTAATTGTCTCTGGAGCACTCACACTGCAGAGGCCCCAGCCCATAGCTGCAGTGCCTCGGTGGGCTCGGGAGCACCCATGGAGCATTCTGCACTGTGCTCAGCTCCAACATGTCACCAACACACCTGGGCACTTTTGCCACCACGGTCCTGCCTAAGATCAGCTAATTGAGTGCTCCTGCCCTTTGCAAGAAGGGCACCAGCAGCACAGGGGGTGACAGCTCCTCTTCCCCCGTCCAAGGAGCTGGCTGGCATCACCTTCAGCCATGCCCTGAAGTAGATGATGCAGGGATCAGCAGCTGATGCTGACCCCGAAACAGAGGCAGCCCAGCTCCATCACTTCCCTAGGAAGAGGCCCAGCTCTGACCCAGGGCAAAAATCCTGGAAGAGGAACGGGCTGCAGGTTCCCCTTGCAGCTGACCTGTCCCCCGGCCAGAAGCCACGGTCCAGAGCAGCAGTGAAACCACCCGGATTTAGCCTCCTGCTTAAAGATAAGCTCACACTTAACCACTCTGTGGAAACAGGATGCTCTGTTGGAGTGTGGCCAAGGGGAATTAACTTAGCCAGCCTGGGCTGCATCTGGCCTGCAGTAGAGAATATCGATACCCAAAAATAAAAATTAATGCGGTGTTGATTTCATGAGATAAAACCTATTTGATCATGGTTAAAATCCACTCTCACAGGACCCCTTCCCTACAGTGTGCACTCCCTCAAGCAGCAAACCTCTCTGAGATAAGAAAGTCCATGTATATATACACCATAAGAGAGACTCTTCCATAAATCTCAAAAAAATTGGTAACATATGTCTCCTTTGGCAACTGATCGCCAGCACTCAGTCAAGGAGGTCACCTGAAACCAAGTACATCCACCCCCAAACACACTTGAATGCAGAAATGTCTTTAAGTCCCTTGAACTAAAGGGCTTTCACTCCTGTTCACCAAAGCAAGTTTTCCTTTTTTATTCTCACTCTAGAAATGCTATTACTGCACAAAAACATATCATACACAAAATGAGAGCCTTTTTTTGCCTTTCAGGCTAGCCATCCACAGTTCCATGCTGTAGGCAGCCAAACAGACTCTGGGTCCAGAGCTCCACACAGCAGGTCCTTCAAGGGAAGGGCTGCTGGCACCTTCTGGCTCCTGAGCAGCACCATGGGACACCCTCTGGGGATGGGAGACAGGATTCCTCCAGGGATTTGGGGTTGTATTACGGTCTGTCTGGCATCTTTCCAACTGGTGTGGGCCGCTGTCTGTGCATGCCAACTTCAGCATCTCAGGATGGTGGTTTCATGTAACTCCATCTCATTCTTTGGCAAAAATTTATAACCTGCAAAATCCCAGTTGTTAAATCAGAGCATTGAATTTGGTTTCATTTTCACTCTTCCTCTCTTTTTCTTTTCCATCAGTTCCTTAAATTCCTTATCCATTTATTATTTATTTGTCACTACACCTTTCAGTGATAACATACAGCTACAAATAGATTTGGCAATACAGAGTTTATGCAAGGGAATAAACAGCATTCCTTTTAAAAACAACCATCACCTCAAGCCACAGAAGCAACAGAAATGCCTCACTCCTGAAAAGAAGCTGCTCTACCTTGTCTGTTGTACCCGCCCCGTCACTCAAGGTGGAGCATTCAGTCCTCCCTCCTTTCCCAACAGCCAGAGGAACCAGAAACATCTGTCTTGTAGTGAGTCCACAACGGGAGATTTTCATGTGCTTTTTTTGCCAAATGATTCCCAAATAATAGTGGATTTCATTTTAAATGGCTTTACAACGATCCTTCAGCTTAAAGAATGACTCCCCTCTTTGTTAAATCCCAGGCGGAGGGTGAGGGAAAGACCATTTTGCTGATGCAGCCTAAGGTTTCACTGTGCATTAATCCAAGAAAAGCTCAAGAACGGCAAAAGCCTCCAACAGCAGCACTGTGATGTCAGCCCTGCACAGGCTCGTCCCCATCTCTGCACTCACAGATGCCTCCTGTGAATGGAGCAGTCCCAGCCCCGCCAAGGTCAATGAAACCCTGGCCGTGCCAAGCCACGTTTACAGGATTTGGCTTTCCACCCAACCAACCTCCAGGCACTTTGGATTTTCTAATTTGAGCTTTCCAGTAACAGGGGATGTTAATCTGTTATTGTTCATGTCATAAAGCGTTACAGCATGAGATGTCCAAGGCCCACAGCATGGCCAAGTTAGCTGGGAGCTGGACTTCAGAATTTCCTGGTGTTTTGCTATTTATGCTACGGAGCACTCAACAGAGAGCAAACCATATGTCATTCCCCCAGCTGAACCAGGAATACAAAATCCCTCATGCTAAGGGCCGTACTGATTGCAAAAGATAAACAAATCAGGCTATTCAAAGTCCTCTCAAACCCCATCTGATAAGCAGGAAATACTTATTACCTTTCAGCCATCAAATCAACCTAATATTAATGATTTTCTCCATGACCTTCTAAACACATGAAAGTTAACTCAATCAGGTCAACAAGAGGATATCCAAGACAGATCTCTCTCATGCCCTCAAAGGCAAGGAACAAACCACTTCGCTTCCATGACTTTGGCAAAATTCCTATATGCAAATTATGGCAGGATTTGCTAGCTCCCCGTGACAGCCACCCTCGGCATAGAGCGAAACACAATGCACTCCTTTTCCCTCCGTTTAACTGCAAAGTCCATCCATCACCGGGATATTGTTACCTTTGTGTTACGGAGCCTAGTCTGGAGCCAGCCAGGAGTGGATGAGCCCTACCTGGGTGTAGTCCCTTCTTTGGGTTTGGGAGCACGTTTGTACTTCTCCTTGCAACGCATTCGGGCTATGCCCTTTCCCTCTGCTCTCTTCCCAACCTCCACTTCAGCATGCAGGGGTGGGCAGAAAGCCAAGAGCAGACCACCCCCACCTCCCCGTGTCACAGAGTGCCAAGCTCTCCCTTGGCATGGCCCACGCAGATGTCAACCCATCATGGAAAAAATCCCAGACTTCTCCCTGTTCCTGCACAGATACAATCTGGAATTGAGCCCATCATTTATTTCTTTGACTCAAGCATTTTCAAGTTACTGAAGTAGGTGAAATTGAGGGAAGTTTGCTCTTTGTTTAATGCGCTCTGAAGTGAAGTGAGTGTAGGGATGGAGCTGGAAAGGAGAAGGAAATGGGGTGATGAGCAGGTCAAGCTTGCCCAGCCCTTTGGATTTCAGAAATGTTAAACAAGACCCAAAGAGAACACATTTCCAGGTCTTGGAAAAGGGGACATACAGCTCCGTGAGGTGACACATACTTGGATCCAAAAGCCACTCCGCAAGTGAAGCCTCCTTTCCTCCAGAGAGCTGCCTTGTGCACTCAGAGAAGCAGACTGAATCTCCTTGGGCAGTGACAGATCTCTGCTCCCTCTGCAACACACAAGCTCTGAGAAATGCAGCCATCACTCAGCCACACTCCCCAGCAGCTGCCCAAGCCATGTACCACTGCAAAAGCAACGCATCTGTCGGCCTTGGGATGGCAGACACAGCGTTAGTGAGCCTGGTATGAAACCAGGAGGGAGTGCCAAAAAACTGGAACCTGAGAGCTTGAGGAAATGAATGTTTTATGGCCCATCAGTCAGTATTTGACCATTTTCTAGAGAAAGATGACTCCACCTTCAAGACAACTAAGTTTCTCCTTTTGATGATGGAATGAGCCATAGCCAGAACTGTGAAAACACACCATTTGTGATATGGTGACATTTTAAACTTGTTGCACCCTGGGAAATGGTTAATCCTGGGGAAGAGCAGGGTTTCAGCCTTGATGAATGACTTTCAGAAGCCCAGCTGGAGGCAGGACGGCGCCTGCAGCCCAGCACCAGAGTGCTGCTGAGGTGCTGAGATGCAGCTCCCTGAGGGGCTCCAGCACCCCCAGCCCCTCATCTCCACCTGCACCTGCCCGTTCTCCCCCGCTCAGAACAGGTCACTGCTAGCAGCCCCCAGGTCACTCACATCATTAACAACATCACCCTGAGCAGCAGCAGCAGCTCAGCCGCCTGCACGAGGCAGCCCTGGTGTCCCCCGTGCCCCTGAGCTGCGCCCTGGTGCTGCAGCACCAAAGGGGCCAAGACTGAGCCCCCTCCCAGCACCCAAAGGCAGCTCTTTCCCAGTGGGACCAGGTCATGCTACCTGTGTCGACCACAGCAAACCGACCCCATGCATCTCAGCTGAGGGAGATGTGCAAGATGCCACAGCTTGCCACAGGCTTTTGACAGTTTCAGTTTCCAGAAATACAATTCAGACCTTAACTCTTTTTCTTATTTTTCTCCAGTTGTGACATATCTTTATTATTATTATTATTGTTATTATTATTATTATTAGTTAAGGGCTGATATTATTTTACCACAGCTATCCATCAGGCAAGGAGCAAGCAGGGTTTTTTCTTTCTTTCTTCCTTTGTCTTTTTTTTTTCTTTTTTAATGCTTGTTATATCTCTGCTACATACTTCCTCTCCACACAGAAATATCCCTTCAAAGCTTGATATTATTGAGCAGCTTTCAACCATGCCCAGCAGAGCCATGTATTCTCTGCACTTGTCTGGCCTTTGTTTCTAGGAATGAAATACCAATGGCTGAACAGTGTGACTTCGTTTCACTCCTTCATTCCAATACTTGTTCTATTTCTATCCCACTGGGTCAAACTCACCTATTGTGAGACCTCACCGATTTCAATTACATCAGGGATTAATTTGTTCCATTGCGTTGAAGCTGTTAATACAATCCTGGCTGGCTCTAGATTAGAAAAGGCACGGTGGGACCTCCCTCGCAGGCAGTGTGTTTAACAGCAGTCTTGATCTTCAGTTTTGTTCCGCGGTGGGGTGGGTTTTTTCTTCCCTTTGTGCCCCTTTGCCCCTCTTTTCACAATCTTCCCCTTCCTTTCTAAATTGCCCTTATCAGAACTGGGTGGTCCTGACTTGCACTGCGCCTGGCCAGGGGTTGCCTCCCGGAGCCGCTGCTCGGGGCTTGCAAGGGAGGTCGGTGCTGGAAGGTCTGACTTGAACCACACAGACATGACCACTCCAGCTCTGGCACCTCATCTGCCCCAGGACCATCTTAGAGGGTCACTGCAGGTCCCCATGTTCTCAAAGGGATTTGCAGGTGCTCAATTCTGCAGCTCTGGCCAAGGTCTTGAGGGGGAAATGGAGATGCTGGAACATGGATGAAAATGTACACACTGAAATGCACATTTATCGAGGGGCTCTGGTTGTCCTGTCCAGGCTTCCCAAACTGGGACACAGCACCACAACATAGCTTTGAAATGCTGCCCTGTGTGCTCACAAGACTCCTGTGATATCAGCAATCTCAGCAAGCCTGGCTCAAACTTGTGCTTATTCAGGGGATTTTGTCTCAGGAAGAGCCACAGGTGCAGGGAGGCTCAGGGCCCACATGGGTGCAAAGCAGTTCAGCTTTGCTTGAGTGCTACAACTCCCACAAAATCCACTGCTTTTCATTTAAAAAAAATCCAACCATATCTTAGCAAACTGTATTTTTAGGAAACAGCGATGATTCCAGAATAAGAACAAGAGTTTCAAAAGAGGAGTAGGAGGAAAAATAGAGGATATGAAAATCAAACAACTCATCAAACAGATTTGTTCCTTGCTTAATGGAATTCATTACATTTCCATGGTGATTTCATGAGGACACCTCAGGCTTCCACGGGGCAGCTCTGTGCAGCCTGGGCTGCAGGAGCTTGCAAAGGTGAATGTTGGAGCTGTCAAACTCACCAGACAGACAGAAGCTGGACAGGCTGTGTTCCAGGGCTCCAAATTTGTTCCCATGTTCTGATAATAAGCTGGACTAGCATCACCTACAGCATATTTAGCTGTGCCATTCACCTCAGACCTTGGTAGAGCCATCCAGGGACAGGGTGAAATCCCCCTCTCCCACCTCCCACTCAGGTCTCACCCCTTTGGTGCCAAGGGTTCCCTGAACAGCACTGCCTTGGACCTGCCCAGCGTGGCCCTGGACAGTGTCTGACCATGGCAGCCCAAGCCTTGGTGCCGGCAGAAACCCTCACACTCCAGAGCACCGAGACCTCCCAGAGCGGGCTCTGCTCTGGACATGGGATCACAGAATGTCCTGAGCTGGGAGGGACCCACAGGCTCATCAATCCAGCCCCTGGCCCTGCACAGACACCCCAACAATCCCACCCTGTGCATCCCTGGGAGCTCTGGCAGCCTCAGGGCCGTGTCCATTCCCTGGGGAGCCTGAGAAGTGCCCAGCACCCTCTGGGGAAGAACCTTTCCCTAAATCCAACCTAACCCTGCCCTGGTACATCCTACCTTGCAAATCAAACCCTCCCTGAGACACACAGTCCATGAAGACAGGAGTGGCTGAGGATGATGTGTTACCCTCCAACAGCTTTCACAGTCCTGATCTACAAAAATCACTTCTTCCTCAAGTCTAAGCTTTCCAAAATATTCCCCTCTATGCTGAAGTGTGCCGTGGTTTCTCCCAGGCTGTGTTGCGGGGGAAGAGCTGAGCTCCCACTGCTGCCACTTCACCAGTTATTTCCAACACCATCAACTTCATCGAGGACAAAACAAAACCCCAAACATTTCCCCCCTTCCCACTGTGCCTCCCACGGGGTGCACTCTCTGCTCCAGAGGAAGTCTCCGCATTCATCCATGTCCCCTACGCTCTGCTGACCAGTGGCAATGTCCTTCACAGCTCACATGGCCCACACTGGGCCCTGCGGCCCTGAGCGGCTCTGTGTGCGGCCACCACTCCTCCCTGCTCACACCACCACACACAGATTACTCCAAAGTCATGTCATGCCCCTGTCCCTCCTCACAGCATTGGTATTGCTGCAAAGAAATCTGCACCAGGCTTTACAGAACAGCCCCAGCCAACCCCTGTGAAACCACGGACTGAGGAGCTTGGCATGCTACCATTGCCTCCCCTACCTCAACAGAAAACCATTTTCTTTCCTTGATGGAGAAAACACTTCTGCTGAAATGAACTGCCCTGCTATGCAGGAATTAAACCCATTCTGCAATTCAGTCTGTTGCAAGTAGTTGCCCGTTATTGGTTTTGAGCAGTTGAAACAGGGATTCAGGAAACAAAACCTTGAGAGGAAACCATCAAGGCTCATCAGCCCAAAACACACAAAGAGCACACAGGACCCCAGCACGGCCCCGGCACAGCACCTGAGGAGGAGGAGGAGGAGGAGGAGGAGGAGGAGGAGGAGGAGGAGGAGGAGGAGGAGGAGGAGGCGGAGGTTCCATTTGCAGCAGGTCCAGCAGCCACCTTGCCCCTAAACAATTTAAAAGCCTTTTCCCAGCACAGGTGGCTCTGCACAGGTGGGCACAGGGCTGAGGGGCTGCCTGCCCCACCCCAGGGCGCTGCTGGCCAAGCACACGGGCTGTCCCCCTGACCCTCTGCTGCTCATCCCATCTGTCCCCCTGACCCTCTGCTGCTCACCTGTCTCAGCCAGGGCTGGAGGAGCCTGGGCTGGCCACACCAGCGGGGCTGCAGTGGAGACCAGGGCAGAGCTCCCAGAGCGACGTTCCTGGGACAAAAGCTGCAGCACCCCACTAAAAATCCTTACCAGCAATTTGTTCACCTCTTCAAGTGAGACCTGAGACAAATATTGAGAAACCTGCCAGGTTCAAAGCACTCCTGACCTTTTCTCCCCTCACCAGCAGCAGCCTCTCCCCAGGGCAGATGCTCCTGCTGCAAAACCGTTTGGCCACAGCAGCAGGGCAGAGTGGAAACCCTGAGCCCACTCCCCTGAAACTGGCCAGGCATTTCCTAAACCCTGGAAAAAGGCAGAGTTATTCACCACAAGGACTTAAAATGCCAGTTTAAAGCACAGGCCTTCCAGGTTCAAGGTGACATCTCTGCTCTTCTGCTTGATACCAGCCCAGTCAAGACCTCCATGAAAACAGGAGCAAAGGCACAAGACATGGAAAACCCAAGGGATGCTCAGGAAATCCCTGCTTTCAGTGGGAGATGGAAGATCATCAAAGACCAACCTCCCCATAAGAGAATAAACATTTTCAGGGGCAGCAGGTCAGCCGTGATGCAATGCTTATCCTGGGAGCTCCTTTCATCCTGGTCCCCTTACATCCTCCAAGGAACACAGATCCCTGCTCCCACTGCAGAAAAGCAACTCCCTCTAGGGTAAAACACGGCAACTGCCGAGCAGTGCACACCAGCTCAGGGCAGGATTCACTAAGTACCTTTTGGCATTGCATTTGCAAAGAAATCAGAGATGTGGCCAACAACTGTGCCCACAGCAGCTCCCAAGCACTGACCTCACATGGGAGGTGGCTCCTGTAAAAGCTGATTCAGCAGAGATGCCTGGGGACTCGACTGAATTATCCCATGTCACTTTCCTCTATCAAGTGTTCTCTCTGGAAATCTTTTACTGAGCTCCAATCGGTTCCACTCCTGCTCATTCTGACAAGATAACACCCAGTGGCCCTCTGTGGGAATGGTACCAAGGGGAAGGCACCTCCTCAGGAGCCCCTGCTCACTCATCCCATGATTTGGCAGCCTCTGTGCAGTGCTGGAACATGGAATAATGGTTGTGGAATAACCTCCAAGGACAGGGAGGTTAATCCACCTAACAATGACTGGAGGCCAGTCGAGGGATTTACTGAACTTGCAGGAGTCATTCCACTGGGAACATCTGTACTGCTGGTACCTCACTTCTGCCTGGGTTCATCCCCACTAGCCTGTCTCCGTTTCTTTCACACCTGCTTTCAGGACTGGCTGACATTTGCTGTCTGAGACCCAAAATCCCTTCCATAGCCTGAACCCTCCCCTCCTACACTTTTAGTTTGCCTTCTCCATCGTTCAGCCGAGCTGCTTCTTCACTCCCACCATTTTCAGCTCACTGCTCTAAAGAGAGACATTTGCATGGTCAGGGCAAGTACCAAATCCATGGTAAGGAACCCACCCCTGGAAACCGGGAAATTCACAGCAGCTTCCTAATATCAGCAGGGGAAAAGTCTTGTCTCTCTGATCTCACTTTCAGAGCTCCATTTCAACATCCCACGGGGATGCCCAGCTCGGGGACAGGCTCTCTGCTCTCTCCATGCCCCAGTGACACAAAGCCTGTGACAGCCGGGCTGGTGCTGTCCAGCGTGGCTGGACAGGGCAAGGGTCACCGTGGACCTGCCCCTCCCCAGCTGCCAGGTTGATTCCAAGAGTCAAACCAGGAAAAGGAGTTGTTTGGGAAGATCTCTGCAAACTTCAAGCTATGATTCAGAGAGACAGTCACTTCTCCTCGGGTCTAAAGACCAAATAAAATACCATTGCTGACATTCCTGTTTCTCCCTCCAGTTCCCACGCACCAGGGACGCTGGGAATATCAGAGAAGCCCTGGCTTCAGAAACTGTTGGAAGAGTCAGGCACACAACCCTCTTTAAAGAGCAAAGTGCACAGCTGTGCCAAACCCCAAAATTCCCAGAAAGGGATAGATAGGACATAAAATTCATCTGCCTTGTTCCTGCAGGGGCAGAGGGGTGCCCAGCACTGCTGTGCCCAAGGCAGGCTAACGTGTGGAAATGACATTGGAGGCTCCTAAGCAAGGAGAGAGAAGGGAATGGGGACAACAGCACAGCTGGGCCATCACTGCTGCTTCCAGCCTGCCCAACACAGTGGCAGAGTCCTGCAGGACCTGCTGGCACCATACCAGAGAGGAAAAAAAGGCTCTGGAGCAGGAGCTGAGAGCAGCCAGTCACACCAGCCCAGTACCTGCTAACAAAAGGATGGAGCAGCAGTTTGGCATCCTGATTTCCCTCTGTGGAAACCCCCTACCACGGAATCCCCTTCCCAAGGAACCACAGAATGAATCATAGATTGGCCTGGGTTGGAAGGGACCTCAAAGACCACCTCATTCCAACACTCTGCCATGGGCAGGGACACCTTCCACGGTCCCAGGCTGCTCCAAGCCCTGTCCAGCCTGGCCTTGGATACTGCCAGGGATCCAGGGGCAGCCACAGCTTCTCTGGGCACTCTGTGCCAGGGCCTCCCCACCCTCACAGGGAAGCACTTTTTCCTAATATCCCATGTAAAGCTACTCTCTGGCAGTGGGAAGCCATTCCCTTTTGTCCTGGCACTACATGACCTTGTACACTGTCTCTCCACGTTTTCTGTCAGCTCCCTGAGTGCATCACCACTGCCTGAGGACTGATCAGTTCTGCCTACACAGGTCACCCTCAATGCCAAACCCAGCCTGTTGCTCCAGGCTGAAGGGCTCCATGAGTATTTTTGCTCCAAGTCATCAACTCTGCTCCAGGCTGATCCATGGAGCACCCACAAAACCCATCAGCACTGAGAGGGAGAGACAGAAAATACACTGGCTGGGTTGGTTTGTAAAGGCTTTCCTCCAGCACAGCCAGGATCACCCCATACCTCCCAGCAATCACGGAACTTCTCCTTCCCCAAAAGCGCTTTGAAATACGTTCTCAAGCCCTATTATCTCTCCTGTTTATACCACACTCCCTCTATTATCGAGAAATCTCCAAATAATTTATAAGCCCGCAAGCTCCTGCACTAACAGGGCCATAAATCACATTTACAAACCCCATCACCTGCTGTTCCCAGGGCTGGACCAGGAGGCCCCGGGAGCAGCTCCTGAGCCCTCCACAGCCGGTGTGTTCCGAGGAGAAGGCAGCTCTGTTCTGCACCAGCCCGAGGTCTGTTTCCTAAGTATCCAGAGAAGATCCCAGCCAGCGTCCTGCCTCACTGTGTTCTCCCCATCCGACCCCAATACAAGCACACAAGAGAGGGTTGTCTTTGCACAAAATCAAACCAAGGGAGGAAGATGTTTTTGGCTATTTTCCTCAGGGAGAGAGGTTGCCCATCTAATAATCCCTAAATGGGCAGTGGGTTGTCGGGCTTTCATGTGCGCCTCTGAGCCTCCCCTCGCCATGCCAGGTCACTGGTTTTCTTTTCCATGGAACTGCAAAACCCCTGAATAACAAGGTTTGTGCATGGAAGTGCTGACACAACCCCTAACTACAGCATCCTGAACATGATACCAGAATAAGGACGCTCCCTGTGTGGCCCAGCCTATGGATAAATAAAGCATTTCAGCAACCAGCGCCGACAGATCATAAACCTCCATGAGCATAAATACCAACAACAACCCAAAAAGATTAGACGGCTTCGGGGCGAGGCAGGCTGGGATGATTTAGAGTTGGTGTGGAAGGGTCATTATTGCTGAATAGGTGGGGGTGAGTGGGCCACAGAAATCAATAAACCATTCTGCTCCCAGGGAAGGAAGGGGCCACGCTAATTGTGCAAACACACATTTCCCGTTTGAGGCCGGAGCTCTCCCACTCACCCGGCACGGAGGGATGCAGGGAACCCACTCCACTTGCTGAAGGACAGGGACCTCTCTCCATGACACATCCCAGGAGCTGTCACTCAGGACAGAGCTCACCTAAGCCTCTTGTTGGGCACAACTTGCTGCTGGAGGCAGCTTCAGATGATGCAGATGCAGGCAACGTTCAGCTCCGTTAATTCCATTTCCTAGGCAGTTCATATACAGCTGGCACAGGTATCTCAGTTGCTTTCACCATCACCATCAAGTCAGAGTTTTTCCAGTGCCCACTTCTGGCACTGAACAATCACCCAGCGGGTCCTGCCAGCACCAGTTACCTTCAAGCACCAAAGACAGTTCTGGGATCTGTTTCATCCTGATTAAACAACCCCCTCCAGAAGTTTCCACACTGGCATCACAGATGGAGGTGGCAAAAAATGAGCCACAGCAGCTCTCTGGATCCCCCAGTGAGGGCAGACCCACGGCTCTGCAGATGGATGTGCAGGCACAGAGCTGCTGAGGCATAGAGTCCAAAGGCAGCAAGCAATTCCTCCTTTGGTCCTCCCCATTCCCAATTCTTCTACTTTTGCCCCCCACTTCCTTTCTAGGGAACACAGTAATGACAAAAAGACACTCGCTTTGGAGAGTGAAGCCTACTTATAATCAGAATAAATTGATACCATACAAATACTCAGCTATTTGTACCCAAGGGGCCAAGGGCACCCCAAAGCCCATTTTGGGACACACCGAGGAGGGAACCAGCAGCCAGTGGCAATGCCTGTTATCCCCATAAAGAAACCTGAGCTCACAAGCACGTACAGGTGCAATTGGTGGCAGTTTTTACTCCTGCTTGTCAGGACTGGCTGCTTGTGGTAAAGCACAGGGACCTGCTCTGCTCCCCCTGCATGAGCCACTCTCCTCCTCTCTGCCTTTCCAAAGGTATTTAAAGGAAACACTCTCTAGATCAGTTAATAAAATAGCTTGAAGTTTGCCCAGCTCATGTCAAGCTTACAGCTTGCAGTTAATGGATTTCAACTTTACTTGGGATTTTAAGAGTTTTTAAAACAGGTAATTTCATCTTCCCTCCAGAAATAAATTCCTCAATGGCTTCACTGAAAAAATATTCCCAGGAATGGACAATCCTGCTGCTTGTGTACTAAAGACAGCCCGGGAAAAAAAATCAGATTCCTACTGAGCCTTATCAAAAATATGGCATAAACCATGTGTTGACTTTAATCCAAACCAAACTGTCAATCTGCCTTCAGGATCCGATATAACCAACACGCGAGCCCAGGGCCAGGAAAGAAAAGCAGGGTTTGTTTTCTAATAGAAGATTTGTTCTGATCTCTATTAGCCGCACTTCTGCCTGGAAATATTTACACTGCAAATGCCAGGCAAATAGGATTTCTTATCTTTCTGCTTTGTTGAGTTAGGGAAATGTCTCGTTTGGTATTAATTAATTTAGATTGCAGGTTTCCCATTTTCAGGGAAGAATTCTCAACAGTTTTGGAAAATAAATCTGTTTTTGAAATGTTTGAAATAGGGGAAAAAAGAAAGTGGTGTTAAAATCACTGAAACTTGGGCTGCTGCATCCCTGCACAGCTCAGGGCTACCAGGGAGAACCCCACACATTTTGCTGCATCCATCACCAGTCACCAGCAGTGGAACAAAAGCTGCTGGGGGGCAATTCAGGCCCGACATGGGCGGACACAGACATCAGACCTTGTGGCGTGAAGCTGGGGATTCCCCAAGAGCCCTTTCTGTGAGCCACCAGTATCCACATCCACAGCACTGCTGCAAAGCCCTGTGCCCCGTCAGGACAGCCCCAGGTCCCTGTCTGGTCTGGGGACCCCCACAGGTGCCACCCACCCCGGCCACCACCCAGCACCGAGCAGCTCTGCCAGCTCAGCCTTGCTGACCTCAGGGCAGACTTTGCACAAATTTCCTTTGGAAGTGAAACCCCACAACTGAACCTGCTGGTGCTCAGCTTCTTGGTACACATGGTGATGGTGCACACTGGGGAAATCAGGCTCCCAGAAATGAAAGCTGAGCAAATAAATTCCGTTTTCTTGTTTGCTACATTTAAACAGCAATTAAATTCCTATTACCTACTCTTTCAGCATAAACAGCACAAAGCAAGCCCTCTGCCTTGCTGGCAGGCTGCTCCCATTTATTATAGGGCAAGGGGGAATGGGTTTAAAGTAAAAGAGCAGAGATTTGGATTAGATGCTAGGAAGAAATTCTTTCCTCAGAGGTGGTTAGGCACTGGCACAGATTGCCAGAGAATCACAGAATATTCTGAATTGGAAGGTACTCATCAGGATCATCAATCCAGCTCCTGGCCCTGCACAGACACCCCAAGAACCCCACCCTGGGCACCCCTGGGACCTCTGGCAGCCTCTGGGCCGTGCCTGTTCCCTGGGGAGCCTGGGCAGTGCCCAGCACCCTCTGGGGAAGAGCCTTTCCCTGCTCTCCAGCCTGAGCCTGCCCTGGCCCAGCTCCAGCCGCTCCCTGGGTGCTGTCCCTGTCCCAGGAGCAGAGCTCGGAGCTGTCCCTGCGCTGCCCTGGGCAGGAGCTGCAGCCCCGGGGAGCTCTGCCCTCAGCTCCTCTGCTGCAGCTGGAGCAGCCCAGTGCCCTCAGCCGCTCCTCGGGTGGCCCCTCCAGACCCTTCCCCATTCCCGGCTCCCTCCTTTGGGCACTCTGCAACAGCTTTGGATCTCTCTGATGTTGTGGCACCCAAACTGCCCCAGCGCTGGAGGTGAGGCTGCCCCAGCCCAGAGCAGAGCGGGACAATCCCTCCCTTGCCCCTGGTGTCCCCAGGACAGGGATGCCCCTCCTGGCTCCAGGCGCTGCTGACTCAGATCCAACTGGCCATGGACCAGCACCCCCAGGTCCATTTCTGCAGCACTGCTTCCCAGCATCTCATTCCCAATCTGTTTGTACATCCAGGGCTGCCCCATCCTGCTTGCAGAATCTGGCACCTGCCCTTCTTAAAACTTCGTATTTTTGGTGATTTCCCAGCCTTTTCATTAGTCCAGGTCCCTCTGCAAGGCCCTTCTGTCTTCACGGGAGTCAACAACTACTCCAAATTTTGTATCACGTGCAAATTTACTGAAGTATCTCTTCAAACTTAGTAACCCTTCAAGTCCTGCATCCAATTTGCAAATAAAGATACTGAAGGGAGAATTGGTCCAAAGAATCTGTGGATCCTTCATCCCTGGAAGAGTCCAAGGCCAGGTTGGATGGGGCTTGGAGCACCCTGGGACAGTGGAAGGTGTCCCTGCCCACGGCAGGGGTGGCACTGGATGGGATTTAAGGTCCTTCCCAACCCAACCCATTCTGGTTCTGTGATGAGCAGGGCAGACCCTCTGTGCTGGCCAGAGCTACCCTCACTCCTCCCTTCCAGCCCGAGATGAACCCCGATGGCAAACACAGAGTCCCTCCCACCCCCACAGGCTGGCACGGCCCAGCTCCCAACATGGAATTTCACATTTAATTCCAGGGGAAGTTTGCAGCACTGTCGGCTCCCGGGACAGAGGTGCTCTGTGCATGCAGCCCCCAGCCCTGCTCCTGCAGCAGCTTCCCGGTTTCCTATCGATTGCTGGGGGGCTGTTGGCTGCCCTGATCTCAGCTGGCTGGGACTCTCCCCAATCACAGCAAGGTCGCAACCACGGGGTCAGAAATCTGCACTACATACATCATAATTCATTGTACAGCTAATCAATACTGCACTGCACCTCGCAGTGCTGCAGTGCAGCCGCACACCCAGGGGCTGGGGCTGCTCAGATGGGATCGTAACTCTCCGGCCTGGGAGAGGAAGGGGGTCAAAAGCAGCTTCCATGTTACAGCTGGAGAACATGACTGGAAATGGAGCACACACTCCACTCGCTGCTCACTCCTGCATTCCCACAACCCAGTCCAATTCCACCTATGACTTGAATTCACCTTGGGAAAGGAAATACCATCATCTGATCAGGACTGTACAGGACACTCCAAGGGAAGCAGCAATGCAGCCGCACCATGAGGAATCACCCAGGGTCTGACAGGAAAGAAGTGACCCCAGTCCCTGTGGCCACAGCACTGGCGGCTTCCCAGACCATCCCTCTCCTCAATGATAAAAAGCAATCAGAGCAGCAGCAAAATGCCCTTCTATCAAAAATGTCCTTCACGTCACTTTCTAATTTGTATTCCCAGGGCTTCCCATCCCAGCAGCCATGCCCACAGACACCCAGCACACACACTGCACACAGTCATTCACCCAGCACACCACTGCTCCCTGCATTCTTCTGTCAATTCTGGATTTCTGTGCAAGAGTAGCTCAGGGTATTCCAAAAGATACAAAACAAGCTGTCCTTCAAAATAATGCCAAAGATAGTATTCTAGCAGGAAAAAAAAGGGGATTTGAAATACGCAGCAGGAGAAAAAGGAACTGGGAGGATTAAGGGGTGCTGGGAATACCTTGTAGGAAGAGCAATCTGTTACTAATTGCTGCATCCTGGTATTTGTATCCACACAATATGCACTTCTCTGGGACCTTCACCAAGGTTTAGCATCCATCCATTTGGATTTTAAAAGATGAACAGAGGAATCACAGGGCACACTGGGCCCCTCGCCACCCTGCTTCCCCTCATGCCATCCCATCATTGTTTCCAGATCCAGCCCCTCAGCCTGGCCACCACTGGGGCTCTGCCTGGGGCAAGTCCCAGCACCCCCAGCCTGCCCCTCTTCCATCTCCACGTGGGTGAGCCCAGGGGCTGGACTCTGCCTCACCTCCCACCATCACCAGCCACACAGCAGTGAGCAGGATGGACCATTCCCCACTGCCCACCTCTCATCACAGAATCATTTAGGTTGGAAAAATCCTCTAAGACCACCAATCCACCTGTTAACCCAGCACTGCCAGGCCCATGGTTGAACCGTGTGCCCAGGTGCCACATCCACACTTCCAGGGATGGCGACCCCACACTTCAGTGCTTGGCAATGCTTTTGTTGAAGAAATTTTTCGTAATACCCTGTCTAAACCTTCCCTGGTGCAACTCGAGGCCTTTTACCCAATGCCACAGCCTCAGATCTTCCCCCCTCCTCCCACAGCCTCCAGAGCAACGTTGGCCTCAGCCAGCATCAGCAGCAAACTCAAACATCAGCACCAGCCCAGCTGCAGCCCTGAGCCAGAGCAGCACCAGCCCACATGCAGGAGGAACATCAGGCACTGCCACTGCACCCTGAGCTCTGGAGGGTAGAGGGTAAAGGCATTCCAGCTTTCCCAGCTGCAGCAGAACCAGGCCAATAACTCCGTGCAAAAGCAAACACAGACAGCGAGCAGGGGGCGAGCAGAGCCTGGCAAGGGGGGAGGATGCACTGTCACTACGTAGACGACACTGCCATGTTGTTCAGCCTGAAATGCAGCTGTTTGTGTGGGCAGAGCAGGCAGGGAGCTGAGGAAGCACCGCCCAGGAAAGGCAGCCCCACAGGGAAGCACCAGGGCACAGACCCACAGCCCAGCCCCTGGAGGGGGAAGATTGGCACGTCGGCTCCCACCCACTGCAGCCCCTGGGGCTGTGAGGAGGTAGCACAAAGAGAAACACACAGACCATGACAGGCTAAGCCTCCTCCTTCCTCTCTGTTCCCCTTTCTTTCTCTTCATGCTATGGCGAGGCTGCTGAATGGCAATAGGAAAATACTTCGGCAGAGCCAGACAGTCTTTTATATTTTGGGGTTTTTTTTCCTAACTTTCCCTCCAGCTGCTTTGCCGGATGCCTAATCCTCCATGGACATCTGGAGAAGTACCAGGACACAGAGGCGACATACCAGGTAGGTAGCACATTGCACAGCTCTGCATAATTTCTGCTTGTACCTGCTGTTATGGCACAGCAGGCGATCAAAACACAGAAACCCAGAGAAGGAAAGAAAAACAATCATGTCTGGACCTGCCTGGGCGACAGATATTCAGGTGGAAGCCCCCTGGCCTCAGCAGCAGAGCATCTCACAGACAGGAGGGCATTTAGATGCCTTCCTGGGCCCAGGGCTTCCAACTCCCCCAGCATGACCTACCCCAGGCTTCCCAGGGCCAGAGCAGCTCGCAGACCCCGGGCAGAGACCCTGGGAGCAGGTATCCCCATCCCTGTCCAGGCACCAACAGCAGCCATTCCTCTTTTTCCTTTTTAAATCATGTTCCATGAACACATTTTTCACCTGCAGTTATCATAACTGATACCTAAAGTATCATATCTGTGGGAAAACAAAGCAAAAGCAGCTCTGCAAGGGAGAACAGGAGAGAGCACAACAGAGTCCTAGGGAAAGGAAGAGATACATGAAAATACTCCCAAGGATCTGTGAAGTAGCTTTATAGATCCAAAATAATGATTTTCGGTCCCAGGGGAGTCTCTCTCTTGAGCTCAGCCTCCCACAGCAGAGGGAGATACCCACTGGCCTGGCCGACCAGCTCAGCACTATCAGCTTACAGCAAAAGCAAATATTCGGTGTGGCTGCCCGAGCCCCCAGTGCTGCTCATCCTCCTTGAGCCTCCTGCAGCCCTCAGCATCACTCCTGCCACCAGCTGCATCACCACACCCCAAACGCACCCGCAGAGCTCGGGCAGTGCCACCCTTCACCCATTCTGCTCTCTTCCCTCCCACCTTGGTATGCTACAGCCAAGCTGCTCTACGAGCAAAAACCAGTTTGGAGTTTGAGCAGGAATTCTTCCTGTGAAATCCACATTGCTCCAAACCCCACACCACTCAGAATCCCACACTGCTCCGAACCCCGCGCTGAACCTCATGCCACTTCAAACCCCACACCGCTCTGAACCCCACACCGCTCGCCTCCATCCAGTCTTGTACATGTCAGGTGCAAAAAGGAAAGCAAAACAGAAATACAATTACAACCACCACGCTGCATCCAGTTAAAATCTGAATCTCATGGTGCCTTTCTAAGGCACTCTCCTCAGCAATGCCCATGTCCATCTCTGTTCCTCTGAAGCACCTGGCACATGTCTGGAGCTTTGGAAAAGCAAACTGCATTCATGCAGGGATGCAGGGCAAAGCCTCCAAGCAGCTCTGCTCTGCTGCCCATTGCCACAGCACACTCAGAAAGCCAAGTCCCCAAACGCTGAAGCAGCTCGTGTTTGCGTCAGTCCCACTGGGGTGAGAATCTGGAAACAGCTTTGCAAATCTTCCTGCCGAACATCTTTGGGGGGTCTTTGTGGCAGAGGACCTGTCCCAGCACTCTGAAGGGCCGGGGACCTTCAGCGAGAAGCAAAGGCAGGGTGTGCCCAGGGCAGGCAGGCAACAGCAACTGGTGGGGCACAGGCTGCACATTCACATCTGTGCAGGTGCAGGAGCAGGACCCACACCTACACTCACCCCAAGCTGAGTCTCGCTTCTCCCACAGGAGAACCCCAGCACGCATCAGCCCAAGCAGCAGCTCACTGCCACTCAGCTCCCCTGCTCCAGCCCAGGCAACTGCTCCAACATCTCCTCTTCCTCCACAAGCCCAAACTCTCCAAACTTCAGGAGGCAGAAGCAGGATACACAGGGCAGCTTCAGGACACAGCACTTCATAGTCTGGTGCAATGAGTCAGCAGCAAGGAAGAAAAATCCCTTGTGGCAAGCCACATGGTTGTTTCCTTGAGAGCAAGGGCATTTGAAACTGGAACAAACGATTTCATGTGCAACAAGACCCTGCCCCTGTAGGTTGCAGGCCAGCAGAGCCACACCATCAGGAGCTGCATCACCACCATGAGTCCAGCAGCAGCATGGAGCCAGAGCCAGGGACCATCCCATCAGCTCCAGCCCATGATGGGGCCATGCACTTGAGCATCACTGAGCTCCTCCGCTCATTAAATCAGGCTTTGCTCACGCCGGTTCTCTGCTCTTCTCACTGCCTAATAATCAAGTCAGGTGCATTCCAAAAAATCAACAGAGAGCTGCCCAGCCTTTCAGACACAATTTGCGATATTCTGTCCTTCTCAGCGTGACTTCTCCACCCTGGTGGAGCAGGAGGCAGGTGCTGGCACAGGGATGCTGTGCTGAGGACGTGGTGTTCCCAGTCTAGGCTGAGCAGAGAGGGCAGGCACCGGATCACCCAGCCTGAGGGGCTCCTCTGGATCTTGGCACGCAGGGCTTGACCACGAGGAGGGAGCAGCAGAGCCCACGGAGGCACCACCTGCCCCATCCCACAGCAATGTAGTGATGCCCAGAGCTCCATCTCTGGCAGCCTTGGCTGCCGCCTCCAGACAGACATTGTGCCACCCAGGGAGGACAAAGGCAGGGGGGTGCCCATCTGCAGGGAGGGCAGACATGAGAATAACCTTGCTGGTGCTGTGCAATCCAGCACCCTGCCTTCGGTGCTGTCCCCAGGAGGGCAAAGGCAGGGTAGGCAGGGACCTGTGGCTCTACAACTGCTGCACACCCACAGAAAGGGTGGCCAGGCGAGCTGGGCAGGCTGTGACCAGGACCACCTTTGGCTTCTCCACAGTGGTATCCCCAGAGTCATTCAGTGGCACTCAGCACTCATCCTGCTTGTCCCGGGGCGGATGGCTATGGAGCAGCAGACAGGGAGAGGGGAGGGAGCTGCTCAGCAGGCTCACGCCTCCGACATGTGCTGCGTGTGGCTTCGCCAGACCGCAGGATCTGGCTCACTGAATGTGTGGAAGCAACACTTCTCTATGTCTCACTTTACAAAGCCCCAAACAATAACTGTCTGTCGCTGCACAGGAGCTTAGGAGAAACATAAGTTGCTATTGGCATGGCGCACAGCAGCCTTCCTCTTACACAACACCAGCAGATTGAAAATAGCCCAGTGCTGCCTTGTGCGTTCCTCTGACCTCCTGTTTGCTTCTGGATCAGATTCCAAAGCTGGATCTTAACCTACAAGAGCCATAAAAGCAAAGGATTTGGCCCTATCAGGGACCTCTTCATAATCTAAGACAGATGCACTCCATGTAGGAGAGCATGGTGAGGTTTATCAGGGCAGGGGAGAGGCTGAGGCAGGACCACCCTCTGCTCCACAGCACAGCCAGGGCAGCCCACACCGGCATCACCCTGTGCTCTGCCTGGCCATCACTCGAGGTGGCTCGGGGACACAAGGGCTGGGAGCTCTTGCAAACCAGGACAGCACTCAAAACCTCACATCCTACTGCTCAACCTACACTGAAGCTGCCTCCAGCCCCCACCTGCCCTGGCAAAGGGGCCCTCTGAGGTCCCATATACCCTAAACTTGTTATCCTCAGAGTCACTGGTGCTGCCAGAGCCAGCACAGCATGGGGCAATCCCCTCCAACTGTGAAAGGTGCTTCTGGGGTTTCTCACCTGCTTGAAGAGCAGAGATTGACTCCAAAGCCAAACCCAAAACTGCTCTGGGATATACAGAATAAAAAAGCACATGGAAGACAAATTGCTCCTGGAAGTGTGAAAAGGTAGGAGAATAAACTGAAGGATGCCAAAGACGTGATACAGGGAGAGTTCAGTAACCATCAGCAAAAGGGCATCCCTAAGAGCAACCTGTATAAATAAATTAATGTCTCCAGGGTCCACAAGGGTATCCAGTGTCCCTGCTTTGGAACTGCAGCAACCCCAAGCATCAGAAGGACTTCCAAAGATGCAAGAGAAGAAAACAAGACAGGGCCATTGCCGTTGCAGGGGAAGGAACTGGCGGATGACCTGTCCTCCCTGTGAGGTCCAAGGCCGCTCCCAGGGCTGTGCTGCACCCACACTCCAGCAGCACTCCCCTCTGCCCTGCCACGTGCTGGTCCCCGTGCCGCTTGGTGGAAATGGCAAAGCCCTGGGGGAGCCTGACTCATCCAGGGGTCTAAATCCTGCCCCTGGCAACTCCCGACCCTCCAACCTCCCTGTGGCCAGGGCTGGGGAACACCTCTCCAGTGCTGCCATAACCTGCCCACAGGAGATGCTACAGCTGCCAGGTCACCCACCAGTGGCTGCAGGGGTGCCTTGGGGTCTGTGAGAAAGCTTTTAGCCAGAGCTGAGCCCCTGACCACGGAACTGCAGAAGCTCACATGTCAACTCACCACAGCCCTCGTACATGGGGAGCTACCAGAACACTCAGAACATACCCAAACCATGGTGTTTTGTCCCGGAATCCCTCCAGCCCCACACATGTTGGAGGGATTTCCACCTCTGCACACAGAGCCACAGGGTACCAGGCAGCAGAAGAGGAGAGTAATTCTAAGACCAGCACACAGGACAAGATGCAGATCATGGCTTGAACACAGGGCAAAAGGCAGCCTTAGAATATAATCCACTTCAGGGAGTTCTTAAATCTCCCCAATACAACACAGAGCCCTTTAAGCAAAACTAAACAACTTCCTTTAGACTAAATAAATATTAAACCTAAGTGATACATTAATTTACTCCAGTTCACCAAAGGCTAACTCCTACCCAAACTGATCATTATAAAAGAAATCCTATAATCCCTCGCTCCCATTCAGGCTCAAAACATGTAATCCCGTGAATAAATCCAGAAAGAAAGTGTAACAAAATGGGCAATAAAAACTTACAGCATTCACATCTTTTCATCTACCATTAATACTGTAAACACTCACTCGAAGGTCCTCGAGTATGACTAATCTAATGTTTTGGCTCCCAACGCTAATCGCCGAAGCAGCTCCGCTCTCCGTGTGACACCCAGCGAGCTCTGCCGCCCCTCCAGCCGCAGCCAGGACACCTCCGCAGAGCTCAGCGCAGCCATCCCACCTCACATCACCCAGAATGCTGCAAAATCAGCACAAAAGGGAGCAAGTATGGTTCTAATAGCACCAGAGCACTGAGCTTTCTTCTTTTTTTCCTTTTTTTTTATTATTTTATTGCTTTGGAAGCCTGCAAGCTCCAACTGTATAAATGCCAATAACTTTGTTTTAAGGCTGCTGAAGTAAGAGATCAGATTTTAGCAAGTGCTTTCCAGGCAGCCAGCCAAACTTTTTCTGATTCACTAAAAGCACCGAAGGGAGGGGGAGAGGAAGGGGGCTGGAGGGCTGATTAACTTCAGTTACCGCACAAGCGCAAAAAAAGTCTCCCCGCTGCAAAGGGTGCTGGCGCTGCGAGCCCTGCGCAGCCTGTTATTCCTCGGGCTGAAAACAACACGCACCAGAGAAACAGAACAAACACCTTCCAACCGCAGGGTAATTTACAGCTGTGGATCCTCTCCTGCTGGGGAGGCTGCTCCACCAGGGGAGGCTCTGCTGGTGTCGGGTTCGAGCTGCAGTTTTTGGAGGCGATGAGGAAAAAAAAGTGGTCGGGGATTTTTTGGATGGGTGGGAGAGCAGGGGATGGGGCTGCTTTGGGTTTTAGCTTGGCCAGACGGATGGCAACCCCCTCCAAGGCTGTGCTCATCCAGGACCATCTCTTGTTGCCCTTGGGGATCTGGAGAGGGTGAGCAGGTGCAATGCCAGCCAAAGCATAGCTCGGGGCCAAGGGGTGGCACAAGTGTCCCCCAGCCCCGGCGCGAGGGCGGCTGGAGCCACCGGAGAAGTGGCACCTGCTGTGCCCGGCCCCGCAGATGGGTCTGCTCCAGGACGCCCAGCTAAAATCCCTGTGGCAGTGGGGGGCAGCTGCCATCCCCGGGCACCTGGGCTGCAGAGCCGCGCTCAGGGTGTTCCTCCAACCGCTTCATTCCTGCCGAGGCAGGATCAAAGGCTGGAGCTGACTTGGACGGCGTTCTACTGAATAATGGGGAGGGAACACGCAGCCTCCTTCTCCTGGCTAGGGAAACTTGTGTTTTTCAAAGCATCAGATTTTGGGAGTGAGTTCCCGAAGAGCGGAAGAGAAAAAAAATCCAAAAAAACCCCAACCAACTTAAAAAAAAAAAGGGGGGGGGGAAGAACGGGAAAAAAAGAGGGCGAGCAGGAGAGCGCCTGCTCTTCCAAGGCAAGTGCATCAATCAACATTGTGCAAGGAGAGTCCAGCACTCCCTCTCACATCATTAGCCAGGCTAATGCACTCCAGAGGATCCCGCTACGGCAGGCTACCGGCGCACCGGCTGCACCCCAGCCCGCACCGGCGGCCAAGCACAACCGGACACGGAACGGGAGCTGAGCACCAGGGGAAGCCCCGGTCCGGGGCGAGTGACACTCCAGCATCTGGTGACGGGCTCGGTTTAATGCAGCCATAAAAACTAGAGGGAAACAAGTGAAAGCCCCAGCCAAACCTGCCTGGCACTCGAGGTCAGCACGCCGCCTTTGTTTCTATTTTACAACCAAAAGCGAGAGAGGACAGAAAGGACACGTACCTGTACCTGAAAGCACAGCAGCAGGAAATGTAAACATCTGGAGAGGAGAAAAAAAAAAAAAGGCAACAAAAGATCAAATGATGCGGTAAAATAGTTAAAGTTGATTTTTTTTTTGCTTTGTTTTAGTTTGCAATTTTTTAAAGGGTGCAGAGCGATGCTCTGCTTATAGAAAGGCTCAGGTCCCCATTACCACCTGGCCGCAATGAAAATGCAACCGAGCCTCCAGAATGAAAGTTTAAAAAAAAATTTAAAATAATTTTAAAAAATTTTAAAAATTTAGAAATATGCCATAATCCTTACAGGCAAGTGCAGGATGAGAGCAGTGAATACATCGCTGGGCGAGGAGGGGTTTGGCCGGCGGCTGGTCGCTAGCGGAGCGCAGTCCCCCGCCGCCGCGCTGACATGGGAGCGATCCGGCCGGCGAGCTCAGATCCGCGCCGCGCCGCTCCGCGCCGCTCCGCGCCGCCGGGAAGTTGTGGTACCGCCCGCTCTGCCTCCGCCGAGTGACTCGTCAGGCATCAGCTCTCCTCTCCCCCTGTCTCTCCTCCTCCTCCTCCTCTCCCTCTCTCCGCCTTTGGGGGGATGAAGGTGCTTATTGTCAGTAACTTCCGATCATCAGCAAGTGCCCCCCCGCGTCCCCCCGGGCCGGGCCAGCCCCGCCGGGCGGATGGAGCCTCTCGGCCGCCGCCGCGCCCCGCTCCGGGCTGCGCTCCGCGCCCCGCGCCGCGCTCCGGGCGGGCGGCATAGCGATACGCGGGGCGGAGGCGGGACCGCCCGGGCGGCCCCGGGGCTGGCACCGCCTGCGCGGAGCGGGCACCGCCCGGCCGAGGGCAGCGCCGGCCGGGGAAGCATTTTTGACAAAATAAGGGAGGGAGGGGGTCGGGCTGCCCCGAGCCCTCCCGGCCCCACAGCGCAGGCGGCGCCGCTGCCCGCCCGGGCTGCCAGGGGCTCGGAGCCCCGGCACGGCGGGCGCTGCCCGCGGTGCCCCGCGCCCTTACCTCCGCCGGGGCAGGAGCGCGTCCCGGGCCCGCCGAGCCCCGGGCGGGCGGCAGCGGGGCCCGGCAGCCCCGGCGCGGCCCCGGCCGGCCCCGGACGGGCGGTCCATGGGCCCGGCACCGCTCCCGCGGCGGGACGCGCAGCGCGGGGTCAGAGCGCCGGGCCCCGGCGCTGCCTCGGCCGCTCCGCACGGCTCGCCTGCCCTCCAGCGGCCGCTCCGCCGCCCCGCACCGCCCGCAGCCCCGGGGAAGGCCCAGGGGCTTTCTCCGCCTCAGCTTTGAGGAGTTTTTTGGTTTCTTTTGGGGTTTGTTTTAGGTTAAGAACAAAAAATGCACGCGCCGACAGCGTGTGGTAACTCTTTCCTCTTGTCTGAAAGCTCGTTTGTAGCAGACAAGATGCCAGGAATCGTTAACCTCCACGCATAGCCAAACTCTCCAAAGAGCACCCAACGTCAGTTAACACCTTATTAAGCGAGAACATAACCATAGCTCAGAACTCCGAGCTTTCCAAGTTCTCCATTCGAATAACAGCGTGCATCAGTGCAGCGTGTCAGGCCCAGCTGCTCCCACCTCTGCAGGGACCGAGGTGCTTGCTCCCCCGGCACTCTCAGTTACAAATCAAGCAGCATCTTTAATCCTTGGAGCTCATCACTGGGCACCCTTCAGGCATCAAGTCACAGGGTTTTTCAGCCCACAGTTTCAGGCTCAAGCACAGAAAACATTAAGTTTTAAAACAGTGATCAAAGCAAGTCCTTATAAAACCTCCAGCACTAACACATGTCTCTGATGTATCTAACAGACTTCACACTTCTGGTCGTATGAATCTGCAAGTAAAAAAAAATAAAAACAACCCAAACTGCTGTCAGTTGCTGATGTCACCAACATCAGAGGCCCCATGCATCCCTGTCCCAGAAGTCCCACAGCACCTTGCCACAGATGAAAGCTATTTTAACACAAGGCCAAGAACATTGGAGCCACCATCCTGAGCCCTACAAGTTGAGCTCACCGAGATGCCTGCACTGGAATGATACAGAATTCGGGGACTCACAAGATGACAGTATTTAGCTTAGATGTGAAAATATTCCATATATCCCTAATCATCACCAATACCTCATTTTTTGGAAGCACATGTGGGAGAAGCCCAGTCTGTGCCATCTTTGCCATAAGGTGCTGCTCAGTCCCACAGGAAAGGCACCCACAGCAGAGGGTCACACCCAGTGTTCCCACACACACCAGCCCCTCACCTCACTAAGTCCAGTATCTGCTGCCCAGTGCACACAGGGGTTCTGCAAAGCCAGAGGCAGTAACTCCTCCAAAACCCTCACAGTCACCTGTGGGCATGAGCTTTGATTGCTCCTCAGGCTTTTCATCGTGGCAGCCCCAATCACCTGCCCCCAAGGAAGGCTCTTTAGACGGTGACTGATGGCTCTGCCCAACACCCAAGCTGGCCCAGGGCTGCTGCACCTGGGTGGAAGCAGAACAGCTAGAAAAGGAATTTGTGAAGCTGCTGCTAACATTTATCAATTTAATTGCCCCAACAGCAGGTAAGATTACAGCAGCTACAACAGAGCTGTGAGCTATGCATGGAAAAACTCACGGCAGGTGACGCTGGCCCAGACCGTGCTGAGGAGCCGTGTGCTGGCAGCACAGCCATGACCCAACTGCGGCCACAGGACTTGGATCCACACAGGGCACAAGGACCTGGACACCTCAAACAGCACAAACTACCAGGGCAACACCAGGGATCATTTTAAAGAGGGCACATGGGGGTTTCCTTTTTTCAATTATTTCCTTTGCAACTACACATGAGTTCCTTATTTAAACTAGATCCATCTTTTGTGCCCCAGTAGTCTGGCAAAACCCCTTAATCTTTAATACACCAATATTGGGTGAATCTCAGACTACCAGCCTTGAACAACACTGATGGGGCACAGAACAGAGATGAGGCATCTCATATGCAGCTCTGAAAAACTAGAAATATTTAGCTGTATGCTGTTATGAATATATGTGTGTGTATATATTTCTAATACTAAAAGCTCCACACCCTCTTGCTCCGCTGCTGAAGGCTCCTATGTGATCAGATTCCCAGCACAAATCCAGCCAGAGCAGCTGATGCCCACTGGAAAACCTTTAAAGCTGTTTATTTTTCTTACAGCACACTCAGGGTGTGAAGGCTGGCACAGCACACTCCTGAGAGCTCCGTGTTCTCAACACCTTATTAAGCAAGACACAGGCCAGGTAGGACCGTGCACTGCAGGACGCCCTGGGAGCTCCTGGGGTTACTGCCTTCCACTCACCCTTGCAAATGCCTGAATTAAGGCTGTGTCCTACAGTGCCCCGGTGGCTTATTGGATTAGTGACTGCCCTTCAGCAGCTCAAATCAAAGTCTGAGCAGCCTGACCTTTCACTTGCAGCACAGTGGAGGTGCCCCCAGTGAAATGAGCTTCCCTCGCCCTGCTCCACTGGTCCATATCACATGAGGAGTGGGCATTTCACAGAGCATGGAGCCCATTCAATGGGGCCGAGGACTTAAGAGCATGCTTGAGTGGGAAGCCTTCCCACCCCGGACACCCCTTTGGAATGTGAAAGAGAAGCCAGCAGGAACAGCCAGGTGCTGGCCCTGCTGCATCTGGCACACCAAGATTTAAATTAAAATGAAAAAACCTGGGCTGATGTTTTACAAAGACCAAGTTCAGCTCTGCATCCCAGCCCTGCTGCCGGTGAGAAAATCCGTGTGCTGTTTGCTCCTGTCATCTGCATCTCCAGCCTTGGGTTGTTCCAATAAGCAAATTTTTCCTTACAGAAAATCAGACTGAAGAGGATTTCTGAATTTGAAAGCCTTGGTAAAGGGAAAGACAACTTTTAGACTGGCTGAGGTGCCTGTTCTGTCTTTATCCAGTTTACACACAAAACGTCAACTTCATCCCAAGGTAAGAAAGGTTTCTGCCACATAGTCTGGACAGGCAGGGAAGGAGGGGATGCTTTGCAGTTACTGCCATTTGACAAAAGAACCACCTCAGAACAATCCTGAACTGTCCAGGAGCACAGGACTTCAGCCTCAGCTCCACCACATTCAGGCACAGTCTTGCAGAAGAAACTTGGTGAAGAACAGTCAGGACTTGGATTCAGCCATCACAAAGCATGGGAAGCACAAAGCACAGAGCATTCATTATGCTAAAAATAAAGAACCCAAACCAGTGCTTTTGCTGCTGGATGCCCTTTGCTCACAGAGTTTTGAGCTTGTGACCCTTGAGCTGTGCTTTGTAAGTCCCACAAATCCACGCTGAAACACGGAACTGCATCATGCCATGCCATGCCAGCCAGTGGGAATGGCACCAGGGATCAGCGGCACTGATCCTGCAAATAAATACAGGCACCAATCCCCTGAGGTGGCCCAGCACCTGGCTGGGCTGGGGCCACATTCAAGAGGCCTGAAGACTGGCACTGCTGAGGGGCAGGTGTGGCATGACCCTATCAGTTCAGTAAGAAATACTTGCTATTTCACAGCTGCTGGGAAGCCCTGCTGGAAAAGAGGTGAAGTTTATCCAGCTTGGAGGTTGGATAACGGCAACACAGCCACCATTCAGAGTTAAGCAGAGAATATCCCTAAGGAATGACCTGGAGCACCTCAGTGGTGAGTGAGAGAGCTCACATAGATGTATCAGCCCAGCTCAGCCAGAGTTTTCCCTGCAGTGACCAACGCAGGCTTCCTTTGGCCAGTGGGAGCTCCTGCCTTGACAAACACAGGCTGGAAGGGCACTTAATGCATGCCAAATAAAAACCAACATAAAATAACAGAAAATGGAATAATAAAAGAAATACAAATAATAGGATATTGAGCATGGCAGCTTTTGGTCTGTAGCATTAACAGGAGCAACAACAAACCAGGGCAGCCTTCTGTGGACTGAAAGGGAGGGAGCCGGGGCAGGGCAGAGAACTGAGTCCTGGGAGAAGAGAGGTGGCCAGGAAATCCTAAAAGACACCAGCAACCAGCCTAGTGCTGCAGACAGGCCATCCCAACTCCAGAGAGAGCAGGGATGCTCCCAGGAGCTTCTGCAGCCAACAGCCTTCCCTGGACTTCTTGGGAACAGAGGCAACTGCAGCATCCCTTCCAGCTCTTGGCCACAGGGATGTCTCGTGGCCCCTTGCAAAGGGAGAGCCCAGCATGCTACAGCCCTTACTCCGATGTGAATCATTGCTTTGTAAGAGAAAAGAAACCCAAGAGAGGCGGGCATTATTCAGCAGGCAAGGTTTCAGAGCTTACAGAGGTTTTTCTCCACTGGAACACCCCTTGGATTTCAATGGGATTTGGGGACTGAAATCTCAGATTCCTCTGAAAGCTCCAGCACACTCATAAACAAATCCCAGTGCTTTATCAGCAGAGCAATGAGGCAAATGAAATCACTGACAGTGATGGACATGTTAAGCTGAAGGACCGCCCATGGGTTAGTTCAATACCCTGTTCTCCTGGGTATCCAGCCCCCCTCAGTGCCCAGGGCCCCTCAGCCAGAGCTTGCCCCCACCCTGTGTCCCCCAGCCCAGCCACCCTGCTCCAGTGTCTGGCACAGCATGGACACACACGGGCTTTCCTTGATCCCAGTGCCCAGGAGCAGACGAGCATATGGCAGTTACTGGAATGCTTCTGAAGGGAGGCAAGAACAAGCCAACCTCTGCCGACAACCCTACATAATTCAGTGGGAAATTCCACTTTTCAGCCCTTGCACTGCATTAAATCCTAGGGCTTGGCTCCTTGGATTTATATTCCTCTATGGTTTCACTTTTCCCTAAAAAAAAAAAAAATTAAAAAAATCACAAGCTGTTAAGCTTCAAAACTTAATATTTCCTTAACTTGTAGCTTTTCAGCTCAACAGGTCTTAAACATAAAACTCTTTAACTGAAGTCTCCTAAATTAAGCTGTCTCCAGCAAGTCACCATCTCAAGCCCTGTCTGTGGGATGACCAATCCCTTCCCACACCACCACACTGGGCTCTTCCCCTCTGCCCCAGCTGCTGGCTCAGGGCAGGACCTCGCATAAGGTGCACGACCATCCCTGTCCCCACAGCTGGCACATGCCACTGCAGGGGCAGTTCAGGGCTGATGCAGGAACTGACTGGGGACATCACAGATCTCTCAATACCCTTTATCACTGTCCTCAGTGATGGCTCAAGTGAACGAGTGACCTTGGAGGAACTCGGGGTGGGCTGTGAGACAGATCAGTTTCTGTAAACAACGCTGGAAAACCCATGTTGCTACTAATCCTTCTGAAGAGGAACTGCAGCCACACTTTGCATCAGAGCAAGAATACAAAAAATATAGTATGGGTAGATTTACACAAAAATACATTGGAACATGGATTTTTTCTGTAACTTCAATGACACAGATCAGTAAAGAGACATCTCTGAAGTCCCATTCTCCTGGGGCATGCACAAGCATCTCCTGCAAGCAGAGCTCCATCCACTCGGAGGTACAGCAGCAGGGCTTTTATCGGCATTCTCCACCACCACCAAACTGAGGGCACCAGCCACAGCTGGGCTCTCAGGAGCACTTTGCCAAGCAACCCAGAAAGGGGACAGATTCATGGAGCACCAGGTTTGCAATGGTGTCCGAGCTTCTCCTAGAGACCAGGGAAAGGCTGTGCTGCTCCAGCGGCAGTGGGTAGGGAAGACTGGAGGAGGAACTGATAAGAATCAGAAGTCTGAAGTCTGAGAAGTCTGAAGAACAGCGAAGGACTAAGCAAGGAGAAGGTTGTGGCAAGATGTAGAACTGGGAATGAGTTGGAAAGAACTATTTAGAACCATGAAGCTAGAGGGAACAGGTAGAAGCATCTCTCCTAATTCAAGACCCTAAAAATGAAGCCAAGATCCCCCAATCTCCCTGTCCTTCTGTGCTCTCTGGAGATCACAAGGACTGGCTGGGTGCTCTGCACTATAGTGGTCCCATGATGTTATTGCCCTTAGCTATAGTTATTTAGTTAAAATCTATTTTCCATGTAGAAAATTGGAAGGAAAGGCTTGAAAGTATGGGGAAAAGATTTAAGGAACAGGGAAGAACATCCTAAACACCAAAGGTGGCCTTATTATTAAATTTAAAGCTTTACTCATTAGCTGTAGTTGTGCACTGTTGTTGGTGTCCTCACACACGTTTACACACAGGGAACAGCACCACTCGAAGCAGTGCCGAGGGAACATTCACTGCCTCAAAAAAGCAAAATAAGGGCTGCTAGAAGCCTTTCATCAAGGACATTCTTGGGAAAGCAGCACAATTACAAGCTTTGGGACAAATGTAAGGAGCAGTGGGAAAAGTTTCATGAACAGGCACGGATAAAGGTGGCTGCAGCGGTGAAATGCCAAGTAGTCCCAACAGCTACAATACACCTTCAACTCTCCCTACAATTATTACTCATTAAAGAAAACCAAAACCAATATAAAACCTAAGGCTTAATTTGAAAACAGGCAAGAGTACTTCTCTTAAGTACAGTAAGTCAACAGAACAAGATGGGGCTCAGCAGGCTTCAGGCCCCAGCAATTAGTTGAGTAAGACTGCAGGACTCTTCTAACAAAATTGCCTTCAATTAAAACAAAGACTGTTTCTAGTACCAGTATAAACTAATCACTTGAGGTGAATCAGGTGCATCCACTCTGAGTGGCCTAGTTCTGTTCCCTCCTTTTTCCATTTGCAGTCCAAGTGGTGATGGCCATGCCCTTGTGCTGGACAAGCCTCTGGGCAGCAGCACACGGCTCTGGCACGGCCAGCTCAGTGTGTGTGGGCACTATCAGAGGTGCCCTGCTAAGCATCCCTCCCATTCCCACCTTTGACCCTTGGCCACCTTTCTCCCCCTTCTTTTATTTGCTGCCTTTTCTTGCTTGTTTTCTCCCAGGATCCTTTTCCCATAAAGGCTCGTATGGCTTGGTCAGGGAGAGGTGACAGAAGTGGTGGAAGGAGAGAAGAAAGTTTTTTAAGAAAGTAAGAAGAGCAAACATCATCTTCATACAATTGGACACAGGCCATACATATGGCCCCCAGGGCACACATCTTAATTAACATTTGATATATTTGATTGATTTACTTGGCCCCAATGAGGCTTAAAACCCATTTATGCAAGATGGCCCAAAGGCCAGCCACTGAAGAGCTGATCCAACACAACACAGAACTGCTCCCAGAAGTGTCTGTGCAGGCAAACCAGCGAGCAGCCAGCGGGCTGTTCCCTGTGCTACCTGCCAACGGGAGGACAGGGCAGGCCCCTTCAGGCACAAGTCCAGTGTCGCTTCTCCTGCACTCCGTCATGCACACTCAGCTCTCCTCGTTCAGATTGAGAACCAGGCTCAGACAAAGCAATCCTTAATAAATACCAGATCACAAAACCTCCAAACCTCACTCAACACAACCGATTGCACTTGCTGCTTCTTGCCAGAACCTACTGCCCACTAGCCAAGGGCAGGGAATAAAGGCACTGCGCTCCATCCAACACTGAGTTCCAAACCACCCCATTCTTTTGCAGCTTTTTCTATGACATTTCTAAGTAGGATCCAGTCTTAAATGCCCTTTTGGGAAAACAGCGAGGTGAATAAGCATCTAGGTGCTGGTTCCACAGAGAGGAAAGGAAAAGTTGAGGGAGTTTGGCTGCTAGTCATGTATGGCACACGCAAAAGAGACAGGACATAGCTTGGGGTATCTGGGTAGGAGCATAAACTTAGCCCCTGAGGGACTGTCTGGGTGGCAAGAAGCCCAGAACCGCCACCCATCCTGGCCCTGTTTTCCATTACCTCAGCCCACACACACTCCCACCCTCCTGCCAGCCATGCTCGAGTTGCTTCTCTCCAAAGGCTGCAACAATTGCTGAGCACAGGCAAAATAAGAGCCTTGCACTCATCACAGGCCCTGGACTCTGAAATGCCACTTTGGCGGGTTTGCTGGATCACAGGGGCAAACAGAACCCCAGGACATACCTAAGGTGGCTTGCAAGCACTTCTCTTGAACGCCCCCAGGAATAAGGCACAGACTGAGAGCTCCTGACAGGATGGGATCCTTCTGTTATCACTTCTTCTGCAATGAGATGCCAAGAGACACCAGAGACTTTGAGACAAAGTAGATCCATATAAAGCAGCTCTATCTGCAGCCAACTCTGAATGGTCGAACACACCCACTCAGCTGGGTGGCCTTCCCTTTGCCCCATGCTGGGGGACACCAACTATCTGTGCACTGTATGGAATGAAACACTTGCAGAAGAAAATGAAACATGAAAAAAGCCAGGAACAGACAGGTTCTGCAACAGGAAAGGCAGCAGTAGGGGAAATTCACATACGAAGGAAAGGTGAAGGCACCGCTGCTACCTGGAGAAGCATTTCGCCATCCTGTAAAGGGAAGTCAAGTTGTTTTCCCATCATGGCATGAGAAAATAAGAATGCATTTGGCTGTGGAGTTCCATGTTCTCAAATAAGCCATCCTCAAGGACCAGGATCACATAGAGGCTTAGAACCCTCGATGCAGCTATCAAAACACTACAGCTTTGTTGCCATCATTACCATGGCAAGAACATGTTTCAACTCTGCAGAAAGTCAGGACCAGTACTTCAACAACCCACATCTGGTATTTTTCTCTTCTCTTCAACAGGTATTTTCACATCTGAGTTTTTACATCAACCTTTGAGGTTCTGTTCAAAGGGAAAGAACTGGCAGCTGCATATGAATATCCAAGACAATACAGCTGCATCCAGAGTAATTGGATGGCCAGTCCCAAAAGGACCCAGGGTTTGGAGATGTGACCAGCACAACAGTAGAGGTAGGGACACGGCCCCACAGCCAGGAGTGGGGCAGTGGGCAGCCACTGACCACCTCTCATGACTCCATAAACTGGCAGGAAACAGTGGCGAGTTACCCAGGGCCAAGTGAAGCTATTTTTATGCCATGAGGGTGCCTCCAAGATGGCTCATGATGTTCAACAGCACCCTGGCAATAACTTGACTGACATTGTACCTCGGCACCAGCACAGCAATGATTTCCTTTAGAGCCCCCACAGGCTCCACTGCAATGCCTGTGTAGTGTGGCTGCACCCCAGACCTGCTTTGGTCAGTCACCTACAGACAGACAACACCCCAGCTTTTCTTAAAACTTTAATAATCAGAATATTTTATTGGCTAGAAAGGCTCTTGCTGAAATTACTGTACAATTTTCACTTCTTTCAGCCAAAATTGAGGGCAATTTTGCTTAAATAAGCCTGTCTATGCCATTAACTATTTCACCAGGGAAATCTGCTCTCACTTGTGCAAATGACATCATCTATTGACATAACCCCACCAAAACAGGCATTTCAAACCCTTATAACTCTTGTCATCTCACATGCTGCAATTATACTCAAGCTTCAACGAATCTTTGACACGACTTGCAGTTTTGCTTCTCTGTCATGCACTTCACCTGGCTTTGTTTTCCCAAAAAGAACTATTTGCTTCTGGAGACTTGCGCTGCTTTCCACTGCACCCAGCATCTTAACTATAGGACCTAAGGGTTTTGTAACAGCATTTAAGTATTTTCAGGGGCAATTTTACAAACCAAATTGTACATCCCACTTAAACAACTGGTAAAGAATGCTCAGGAAAAGAGACCCCAATCCCAAACAGCACAACCCAGCATGTGCTTACACATCCTGCAAAGCCAACAGCTGCAGGACCCAAGTGTGCAAGTCCTTCAAGTGGGGAAAACTTCAACCTGCTAAGGCCTGCTTTACTCTCACTTCGGGGTGTGCTGCTGTGAGGAACACAAGTCAGTTGTGTTAATTCTCAAGTACAGCGAGGATTAAAGCCAAGTTTAATAGTTACCACACAACTGTTTTAAGTGTTTTCTTAGTATTCCTCCAGTCTCCATTCTTTTACTGCAGTTAGTGTACACAAGATGGAAGTCAAGCATTGGAAGTGACACATTTAAACAGGGGCCTTGAGGAGTCTCATCTTTAAGGCACAACATCCATGCTTTCCTTCATGTGAAAGCCCTTACGCCCTTTTGAGGTTTTCACTTCATGTGACAATGGCCCAAAATTTTACCTCTGCCTCTTAGCATCACATGTAGGCCATAATCAAGAGCAAAGGACCCAAGAGGACTACCTGCCCATCTAAACTCTTGGATTTGCTGGAGATTAGTCTCAGCATTCCCAGGAATTTATCCACAGGCTCTGATGTCGCTCAGTGAGCTCCCTAGGCATGCCCTACAGCATTCAAGCCAATTCTTTTCTCCACAAAACCCTCACAGGAGTCATTATGAGAGGCAACCTCAGACTCTGCAGCTCCTCAGAGGAACAGCACAGCCAGCAAATCCCAAATCAAAAGTACTGCATTTTACAAGTGGAGTCCCAGGCCCTATAAACTCAGTAGTTAGAGAGAAACCATAAACCAAAGCACAATGAAGCAGGTCAGAAACTGAGATGCAGGAAGGGCTGTTTTAGGCAATTATATAATTAGTGGTCACTTTCAGGCAAGAATAAAGCCCTGCTTGCCGCATAAGTCTTTGCACCAATCATCTGCTCAGTAGATGGAACATGAGTTGTTTTTAAAGTTGACTACATACGAGGATAGCTTATGTGTACTTGGTAAAGCAGCTAAAATACTCAAAGGCAATTCCTCAGGGAACTTTAAAGCCCCATTATCTCTGGGTTCAGTATGCAGACTCCCCCAATCCATAAAAAATGAAACAATAGTACTTTATTAAAATACTAAATTTTATTTTTTTCCACATACATTTAGTCTCCCCACCATTTCCATTTGTCTGACCACCACCATGCCTTATCAAAACATTCCATACATACTTAAAATGAAGCTGAGGGTGGAGTCCCATCTTTAAAAACTAAACAGGCATTTTGGACAACACATTCTTGGCAAGGTAATCTGGATGACATTTATCAGACACAGGAGGGAAAGCTCTTTCAGCATTTGTAAAAAGAACAGCCAAATAATGGTTACAGAAATAAGACTGCAGATTTTAATGAACTGTTTAAACTGTTTTCTTTTCTTACAGAGTCTGTCTCCACTGCCAGAGAGCTTGAATGACCTGGAAGTGTACACAAGAAGTTAGAAATTGAAATCCAATTTTCAAATTATTTTAAAAATTATTTTATAGAGTTTACTATCTCCACTTACTCCATAAAAATTGACATTAAATTATACCAAAAAATGCATTCCTTTCAGAGAAAATCAAGTTGAAAGCATGACATTGGGTCCTTGTGCTAGAAGACTGTTACAGTAGGTCACAAGAATTCAGTGAAGGTGAGTGAGAGGATGGGTGGGGAGCAGCTAGGCAAATACTGGCTGAACTCTGCCTACCCTGGCTAATGTCACAGCAGCTCCAGTGGCTGAGGCTGACTGCTTTTCAACATTCCTTTAAGAACCTATCAATTTGTCCATCAGACAAGTTCACTCTGAACCACTGAGGGAAGCAGGAAAGCATAAGGAATTCTGTCACTGGAGAAAAATTAACTTAAAGGAATTTTGATAGGGAAATCTAAGACACATTTTCAGCCTAGTCTGTGTTAAGTAATAACTAGTTCAGAAGTTTGCTTCCTGATACCACCTTTTGGCTCATGCTCTTTCAAGAGCTCAGTTGACTTTGGGAGAGAATGTACCAAGAATGCCATAATCTCCATCACAAAACAGCTCCCCCTCCCAGACACCCTCCCCAACAAAGGGCTGAACAGCAGACTGGCCTCGGTGGCCAAATTCAGCAGCAAGGAAAACCACAGCTCATTTCCTTAGCCACTATGGTGCCAAAAGGAAAATTCTGCGGGTTTAGTAAGCAAGAGATAATTTACCAACCATATAAAAGCTGGAAAAATGTAATAAAATATTAGCTTTCCCATCTTAGCCAACTAAACCCTTAAAACCATTCCCATTTATTTAATCTGAAGTATTGTTTGTGGTTTGTAACCCTTTGAAACAGTCCAAAGCTTATAAAGATTAAGAAGTCGAAAAGAATCCCTAAGTCAGGTTATAAAAGTTTTTTGGACTTTATCAAGCTCTGATGAATTCCGTTACCTTCTGGTCCTCCGTCCTGAAGCAATTCTTAACGTAGTTGGCAAATTTGGGCTCCAGCTTTGGAAGGGTAGTACCCTATTTGGAAAAAAGCAAGCCATAGGGTCTGCAGATCATTTAACGCTTCCAATAAATAACCTACGATGCTGAAACCCTTTGCAACTTCCCACACTAATCTGCTTTAAACCATTTTAAAGTTTGTTTTTCTACCATACCCAGATATTTCTCACAGGAGTGGCTACACACTGAATTGCTGTCTAAGAATCTTTGCTGATGCTGAAGAGCACAACAGCAAGCATTCACCACTTAAATAACTTTGTAGCCAACAGCCCCCTGCTATACAGATGAACTAATTCGGTATTTATTGACTCTCACTATAGCATGCAACCTGAGATTACCCTTCAAAGTTACAGCAATACGAGGAATACTTTAAACTGCAATACTGCAACCAGAAAGCTTGGATTTGGTCATTGTCTTACCTCATACTTTTCTATTAGCTTCCTGACACCTACTGAATACAAGAGTTCTGCTCTAAATCCAGTGATTTTTAAAATCTGTTAACTTGCTAGCTGTCAGCTGGAGTCCTGTGTATACAGAATGCAGACACCCCACCCCTTACTAAGGGATACTCCAGCACCATCTTGAAAGAACTTTAAATTAAGCTCCCTGCTACAGTTCTTAGACAGCATTTCCCAGTAAGAACTCTTTAGCACCAGATAATGTATTCTAAAGCTCTTTTTGCCAGTTATCTGCTCTGCATGATTCCCTCTGCAGGTACATGTCTGCTGTGAGCAGCTCAGCCACGTGTGCTTACACTGCAGAAACACCACTAATCATGGCTCTTCTGAGCCATTTTAAAACACCACAGCAGCATCCAGGGGTTATTGTGACCCACTAGAATGGTCCCATCCATCATGTCAGGCTCACAGGGCTGTGCATTTCTATCCTCCATCAGAGCCTGTCATTGCTCACTCTGCATCCACCCTGTATTTAAACACTTCTGGTCTTGTGCTGCATTCCTGGAACAAAGTAGCCTCAAAACACTAATGACCTAACCAGAAGATGATCCTAATTCAATTCTTTAGGTGACCTTTGTTTGCCATTGTATGGGGTTAAAAAGGGTATTATTTTGAACTAAAAAACCCTGTCAGCAAACCAACCATTTTTCCTAGCACCCCTATCAGCACTTCTGAGCCAGCCAAGTACAACCAGTCAGGTCCTCACCCCCACCTGTGCTAGGAGCACAGGGGTACTCAGAACACACACCTTGCTCACACATGCACTCCCACCCCTGGCTAAGGAGGAAAAGAATCACCTGCTACACCCAACCAGCTCAGAACTGAATTTTCTATTTTATACTTTAATAGCAGCTAAGAATACTACTCACAAGTGTGACCACCAAGCACTAGTCATAGCTGGTAACAACCAGAACAAGAGACTGCTCTGCCATCTTTAAAGGGTGAAGGATCTACTGAAGGGAGACTCAATCCCATATATCCCCCAGAAAACAAATGCTTTCAGATCCTTAGCAATGTATCAGTGCACATCACAAGCACCTATCTCCCTCTTCTGGAAGTTACCAGGCCTTACAAGCACCAGGATACTGCTTCAAGACCAAGGCATTCCAAGCATGTGAGGAACTCACTCCACTTTACTTCAGTAACCTAAAATGTGTATCTAACACTAGTTAAGTCATCTTTTGAATAAGTATCACCTAAAGCTTTTTGTGTTTGGTTTTTTTTTAATTTTAACAGCGACAGTTCACTATGAAAAAAAAACCTGCTAATCAGCACTACTGGAGTAATGCAGAAACAAAGTGCATTTGTTTCTCATGAGTACAGAGGCTTTTTTTTCCCCAATGTGTTTTCATTTCTCTGAGCTTCAACATCAACACACGTTGATGGTAACAGCACAGCAATCAGCGACATCGTAACCATTTCTTAAAACATCCACTTCTTCTCATCTGTGGAACGGTAAAGAACAAGGCTGAGAAACCTCAATTCCAAAAACTCACCTTATCTACAGATGCTTGCATTTTTGCTTTTATCTCCTCTAATGAGAGAGGGACTTTTGGTGTTTTTGGAGTTAGAGTTTTATCCTTCTTGGAATCTGGAGTCTGAAAATTATTCATTTCATTAGTAACTTGCACATAAAGCTACTCAGAATACAAGATAAATTTTATAAAAAGAACGTTACAGTGGATTAGAACCTACTGTAAATTTTATACGGAACAGAAGAACAAGTTATCACATTGACAGTCCATATAGTTTTCAAAAAGTCACAAAACCTAAATTTGTGCTTCCCACACATTCCTCAGAAGCATGAAAAAGAACAATTTCGAAGTCTGGAGTTGTTATGGTTAGCATAGCTGGTTATCTTATGCTTCTGGGCAGGTGCCTCCACAGTCCTTTCTCTCAATACAAATGAAACCAGAAGTGGCCAGAATATTTAGTGATTCAGAGTTTACGCCACATCTGCAGCCAGATTAGGTCATGCTTTAAAAGGCACACCTGCACTGCTTTTCAGACGCTCTCCTGCCTGTACCCCATGCTCATTTCTGCATGAACCTTTCTGGCATCATGTCTGAGTACATGCAGCAAGGAAAAGCTGTGCAAGGAAGCAGGACACGGTTACACAGCGCTGAACAAAACTGTCAGTCCTGAAGTGGGTCAGTGTCACGAGAGCCCCTTAGCAGCAGCAGCCTCCAACTGTTCTCCAGTGGAAACATACTTGGCAGTCACCCTCTTGTACAAGGTGCTGCACAAACCCAATAGATTTAGTGTTTCAAACCAAAGATTTACCAATATTCCCAAAGGACAGTATGTCTGATTTCAAATCTTGGCTGTTGTAGGTATATACTGATCACTGAAGAGTTTCACAGAGAACATGAAGCAGTGTACAGTATCCTCAACACACTTCATATTTAGATTAAAAAACCTATCTTGAATGTTAGTATGCTGTTTGAAGTTACCATTAGGCAAGAAAACTAGCTTCCACACTAGAATAGACCTTTGTTTTTCTCAGTCGTTTTCACTCACTTTTGATTTAGATGCTGGTGTGGATGGCTTAGAATCTTTTCCATTTTGTTTTGCTTTCTGCATATTTTTTCCCGCAACCTCACGAACAGGCTGAAAAGCAAGCACACGAGTTCATCTGTCAAATGAGCTGCAAGTAAACTCAAGATAGCACGTTACAGGCACCCAAAGGAAAACCTGGTGGTGCAGCACAGTAACATACCCAAGAACATGTTCTGACACCATACAACTGTGTGGGACTCCCACTGTATTTTCCTTATATATTAACATGCAGTCTTCGGGGGGCAGATACTGCTTTAAGATTAATTCCTGGTGGCACTGCAGTTCCATGACCTCATTCAGTGCTATTTTTCTTCTGTAACACAACCATTACCTCATTTGCCATTTTATCCAGAAATACTGTCTGGGATGTGCATGGGACATGATACCACACAAACGTTTAAGATATGGAGTCTAGCATTCCTATATAAATCAAGGGACCATTTTGTTCAGTCACCCTGGATTCTATCAGCAGGAATCTGCAGTTCAGACTGTCTTTCTTTACCAGGCCATTGTGCACTATCACCTATAGAAATTCAGTAGGGACAGAGCAGCACATGGTGAAGTAAAACATTAAATATTTGTTTTTAAACAGTAGATATGAGCACAAAAACTCAAACCAAAGTACACAAGAAAAACTCCCTTCTCCCTGTGCAGCTGCCCTGCTGTGCGTTTACTGCACCACCAGATGGCACTCGAGGCCTGAGGAATGGCACATCCAACACTTGCCGGCCTGCAGTGAACCTCTTCCAAAGGCTCACTCATCCACAGCCTTTTTGTATTTCAGGTCGCTAAAAATTCTTTCCACAGCATGCAGGGCTGAAACTGCAAAGCACAACCCGCTTGGAGCAGGATTTTGTTTGCTGCCCAACAGCCATCCAGGCCCACACCAGTCTGACAGCTGCATGCCTGTGCTGATAAAAACCCAATCACCCCTTTGCAGCAAATGAAATACAACATGAACTGGATGGACACACACTCACATTGAAGTGTTCTCACCTTCTATGACAATTTCTTTACACAGACTGAACTAAATATAATGCATCCCCCATTCACACATTCCAGACAGCTGTGCTAAACTCATTGATTTAAGGGACTACCTCTCAGATTACTGTTGTATCACAGTATTAGCCACTTACTTTCTTTATTGGTGCTTTAATTTCTTCCTCATCGTCCTCTAAGTCATCCTCATCACTACAATTAGAAAGGAAGTCACTCACCATAACTCAAGATTCACATTAGGAATTGATCTTCCCCCTCCCTCCCAGTAAAATGTTTTATTCATGAAGGAAGCAAGCAATCTTTCCAAGTTTACCTTATACCTTAACACGGGGCTGGCTAAGTGCTAGGGCAAGCACTGCCTTTAAAGCAGTTATATGCATTCCCTCCTCTTTAATACTGAAGGGATGTATCCTAGGGATTTCCACTACTATTGCCAGAAGTTAATGAGTAACAGGAAGCCAAGCATTATAACCCAGTATGACATATCTGAATAACATTAATTTAGATAGCATTGCAGAGATAAATAAGGCAAGTATGCTTTTTCCCTAGCCAAGATACACAGCAGCTTTTTCACTTAGGATCCAGTTATGTCACACAATTTATACTGTGAAAGTTAATCCTGTATTTCAAAATACGTTATCAAAACAAGAATACATACTCATCATCATCATCCTCATCTTCGTCATCATCCTCATCATCTTCTGCTAGTTTTGGTTTTTTCTTTAAAAAAGAAAAGTCTGTCAAGTGTTGATACCATTTTGTGGTAATAAAGAGCAACTGTCATCTAAAATAACTGTGGCATAACTACAAGACTATCTTCCATCAATTTAGCTAAACCCAGGAAGCTACAGCTGCCAACTCCAAAGCTATTGACAAGTTTACCACATGTGCTCTGAGCACGCATGCAAACCTTTCCTTTAACATTTTAACTCTTGCAGTACACGCTGATGTTTATACTAGAACCTGCAGTTACTGCAGGGGACAGAATTTCCACAGAAGTAGCCATTATATTCACCCTCCAGCAAAACTTCGGGAGCTTTCTGTATTTAATTACACTTCTGTAATTTAGTACAGAATAATCCCCTCCCACTTATCATAGCAAGCCATCTAACTTACTCCTAGAGGCAGCACTAATACCAAACTAAAAGAAAATGCTGTGAACAAAGTGACTTCAAGTCTATATACCTGTGGTGTTTTAGCTCCACCTCCACTTGCTGGTCTCTTTGTTGAAGCATTAACAATTTTTGTATCTTCTTCCTCCTCATCTGATTCTGGTTCTTCTTCTAGTGCTGATAAAACAAACGCAACACATAAAAACCTCACCTTATTAAACAACATGTAAGGCAAGACTGCTAGCAGGGAACAAAGAGCGTCACCCACAACTGAGTAGCTCCGGTCTTGCTGAAGTGCTGAATTGATAGTGGGAAGCTTCCAGCTAGTGACCTAACCACTGACCAGAAGTTTTCCAGCTGACGGCATGCAGAGACTGCTACAGGGAAATCCAAAATGGATGAACAACCACCACACACACTGGTTGGAACACTCCTCACACACAACAGACCACAGAAAGTTAAAAACAACAGTTTCTCCACTCCTAAGGAGACACATTTAAAAACTAGTAGAGAGAAAGATCAAAGATGACTATTTAAAGGAAAAGGCTAGTCCTGGGTTAGTTTAGCTAAAAATCAAAACTATTTCATGGGTAGTCTTCTCACACTCAGCTGATAAGCAGAAAGCCAACAGTGGGACACCAACACCCACTTTTAAGGGGAGGAATTAGAACTCAAACTGCAAGGTTGATAAATGCCCCTTTATCCATACAAGACAAGTGGCAAGCAAAGGCATGCAAGTATTCCTCTGAACTTCTGCCCTACAGTCACCCCATGCCACCAAGGACGTGACTTTAAGATTCAGAAGGTCAGTACCAGCAAAAGCATTGCTAGAGGCACCAGCTACACATCCGCTCGAGTTCTGCTGGTGCTGCCAGGTGCCAGGAGAGAGCAGTGAGCAGCCATACGTACCTACGAGGTGCTGACCGCTGACGTAAACAGGCCCTGAACCACATTTCAATCTCAACACCACTGGTGGTGTGATCTCGAAGCCGCCTAATGAGACCTGTGGGACAAAGCATTGTTATTGAGTCAAATACTCCAGGAGAAGTGTACTCAACAGACTCTCCATTTTAGTGGAAACAACAGCACCAACAGCTGAAGACTCCATGGCTAACACAGTTACTCTAAGTTCCCACTGACAGAATATTCTACAAGTTTTACAAAGTCAACTCAGGGTCAATAAGCCACCAACAGGGATTTACTACATTCGTTGCTTATCCTAGGTTAAAACACACCAAGGCCATACCAAACACATCTGTTTCTACTCCACCTGGCAGCAATGTCAATTTGAACATTATCCATCCCACCTGCCCCTAGAGTTGTGTAGTTCTACTTGTACATCATCAGCAACTGAGTCAAACTACATTCCAGATAGCAGAAATGACAAGAGGGTGCCCTTACAGCAACAAAGAACAGCAATTACCTGAAGAGCTTGGGACCTACAGAAAAAAATAATTGCTCTCATCCCAGGTTTAAAGAAAGCAACACAGCTTGAAGATGAATCTGCTCACATACGCTTGTGTGTGTATATATACATTATATATATATATGACATGCATAATCACCCCAAGACAACTATCATTTTAAAAAAATGTGTAATTTGAGCAAGTCAATTATCTCCAGATGACTAAAGTAACTCTACCAGGCACAAAAAAGACATTTGTATTTACTACCACCAAAACAGACACTTGTCTGAACAGACTGTTCAGTCTCACTAAAATTCAGTTGCCCCAAGCCACTTCTAACTTTTTTCTCACTAGAGACCAGTATTACAGTCGATTTTCCCAAGTCTCTGCACTTACTGTAGGCTGCACTGACATTTTCAGAGATGCCAGTACTACTTTAGTAGGGTTGCCTTCATAGTCCAGTGCTTCTGCTTCTACAACGTGTAATTCATCTTTGGCTCCAGCTCCTAAAGTAACCTGTGAAGTCAAGAACAAGGCAGTCTGAGCATCTTCCCCAATATTTTAAAGTCTTCTAAACCCCATTCACTGTTCTGCATCAATGAATGCAGAAATGTGCATTTCTAACTACCAATGAGTCAATCGCACTGCAGCCCCAGCCAATACTCTTTCTCAACAACACTGAAACTTCCAAGGCACACCTCCAGGCATGTTCTGATGACAGTGAAATCAGGTCATTTGCTGCTGGATCACTGCATTGAAACGAGGCAGTGGCAAGTTCAGTCAGCCCCATAGCTGGTCCAAGGAAAGAAGCACAAACACATCACCTAAAGAATCACAGCCTACAGCCTTCCCCTTCCTGCTGTATTTAATCTGCCAATCACTTCCCTTTATCACACTGTGCACCTTCTGCTTACTCGACATTCACTGAGGAGTCAAGTCTAACACCAGCTTAGTTGAACACTGATTTATGCACATGCCTTTTGATTTAATTTGCCACAGACTGAGAACTGCTGTCCCAAGGCATTTCTAAACTCAACTGCCTGGATTCCTTACTGTGAGTAAGAGTCTGGCATTTTCTGAAGAGTCAAAACTCATAGCCTGCAAGGAGACAAGTGAGCGACAGACTCTGGCCTCTCAGACAGGACTACGAGCAGAAGATGTGAAAACCAAGAATCCCTTGTACTAAAGCTATTCCCAATAGCAGTGCACAAGGCTCTGTGTCCCCCTTCCTTAAGCCCACACAAAGAAAGTCTTCCAACCCCCACAGGAGACGTGGGTGTGAATACTTCAGGCAGAGGCATACAACTCAAGTTTCCATTCTCCAAGAGCTGAGCTTTAAGGAGGCCGTAATAGTCCAGACTTGGATGTATCAGACTGAAGGCTAGGAAACACAGTATTGGATTCACTACTTCCAGCAGGTTTTTATCAGCAATTTAAAGAGGTGAAATTGCAGCTCTGATCTCACCTCTCAAATGTGTTGTCAACAACACTGAATTGTTCAGCTAGTGGGACCCTCTACTACTCCCGTCATTTGCCCAAGTTTAAGTAATACTACAGCACTTACTCCTAATTTATTCCCAGTGTTTAGCAAGCATCCCCAAACGTGCTTAAATTTCTATACACTGAAGGAATGCACACTGAATAAAGAGGTAATGAGGCAGCGACCATTCCTGTTCTTAGCTATCATTACTAAGATATTTTCAGAAACTCACGCCACTTTTACCTCCTTCATCCATCCTCCTCTTTTCACTTTTACTCCCTTCTCTCCCCATCCTGCTGTACCTCATGCCCGAGTCCATCACCACACTTTTATGTTAACAGGCCCTGTTTTTACTCATCTGGGCTTTTATCAGGAGCACAGATCAGTCCTCAGGTATTTCTTACCTTCACACCTTAAGTTTTTCCCATGCTTAGCAAGGCATTTTCTGTTTGCAACCATGTCCCAGACCTTTCAACTCTTAGTCTCTTAAACATTTCCTATTTTGTCCTTTGTTATCTTAACCCCATTTCTCCCTTTCTGTTCTATGAAAAGATGTTCTTGATTAAAGACTTTATCCCCCCAAAAAGACTAACAACAAAGTAGTGCTGTGGATCGATTTGCTTCATCCCTCACAGTGTACAACATCAGAAGAGATGCTACAGGTAATTTTGGAAAAAAAAAAAAGGAATTTAGGTAAAATAATACAATTAAAGTATCACTAATTTTATCTGCATAGCAAACATTCAGATACAAGAACTTTGCATATGGACTTCCCTACACACACTTTATTGTTATATTCTTCCATCAAAAGAAATTGTAATCAAGAACAAATTACTCATTGTCAGGTCTATGCTGTACTTTTCATAATACACAAGGATGGAAAACATATGACTCACATAACTAACACAGAAGCATTTTAAGTAACACTGTGATGTGTTTGGAAATCATTATTATACAAGTGACCTCCAGGAAGCAATTCTGCTGTAGGAATTAGTCCACAATTATAAGACTCTCTTGCTCCCAGGTATCAAAGTATCTCTTTGTATCTAAATAAACATAGCAATAAGCAGCAGAGATGCTGTAACTCTTCAATATTTTGTCTTTGAAGCTGGAGCATATTATTACTCTGCTACCCAGAACAAAAACCTTCAAATATTGTGTCTGACTCGTGTGGCACCAGAAAGCTCCAAGGACACATCCAAGAATTATCTGAATGAAAGATGGGGTTTCCCAGTTACATCCTTGGAGAGGGCAAACCAAGGACAAAAATCAAAACATACACCTTTTACCCTCTTATTTGGATTTACTTATTATCTGCTTCTGGGAAAGAACAAGAACTGGAATTATGTTTGGGAATACACTGAAACGGTTTTTAAAATAAAGTTTCCAGTAGTCGACACAAGTGCACCTATGTATGAGTCTTACAAACCTATCCTTCGTCCGGGCTCCTGTAGCACCTACACTATTTGCATTACGATGCCTGAGTGTATAGTTTGGCATTTAATTCCATTTAGTATGTATTTATTAACCCACTGTGAGTTGATTTTTAAGCTTTTCCAGCCTTGCATTGCTTGCTGTCAACAATGAAAGATCCGTGGAGAAACCTTTTCAATACAAAAAATATCTGAAATTACAGTATACGCTCCACTACCAATATCAGATGCTTAAGAACACATTCACATAACATTTATCTCAAGAAGAATTAAGACTGGAGAAATAAACGACACGTTAAAAAACTCACTTCTTACATCATAGCACACCACTACTTAAAAATTGTAAAGTTAAAAAGCAAACACTACTTGCCGTTCTCAGGGACAACTGATGTTCATTTTCTTCATCATCTACTTTAAACTGATACTCCTTATCTGCTTTAAGCTCGCAGCCTGTAAAAGGACAATTCAATTATACGTCTACTGTTTTATTTAAGACGTAGGTATTTGCTAACCACTTATTTTGCAACTTGCTGCTCCCAGGCCTTGTACCTGCACTGGGAACTAGCGGCACTCTGGGCACGCACGCAGTGGAACACGTGGGGCGAGGAAAACCCCAGGCGAGTGCGCGGCCTGCTGCCGACCACGCAGCTCCCCGCGCGGCCCGTTCAAGCCCAGCAGCTTTAAGACCACCCCGCCCAGCGTCCCTCGCGGTGACCGGGGCGATGCCACCTCTGTAACCGCCTGCTGCGGGCGGCCGGGCCTGCCCCGGAGCGATGGGCGGAATGGCGCGCGCGGCGCTCCACGTGCTCCGCCTCCGGTCGCGCTGCCATGTGCTCCGCGGGCGCTCCCAGCGCGCCGCGTCCTTAGGAACGGCCGGGAACAAAGCGCGGGACACAGCGGGACACAGCGGGACGGGCCCCGCCACGTGCAGGCCGCGCGCCACGTGGGGAGCGCGCGCGGGAACGGCCGCGGCCGCTGCGCGGGAACCGTCCCGCCACAGCCCCCCCTTCCCGCTCCCCCACGCGCGGAGCGGCGGCGCGGGGCCGGCACAGGCCGCGGCCCCGCACGGCACTCGGCCCCGGGGCCTGCGGGGGCCTGCGGGTCCCGAGAGAGCGCGGCCCCGGGCGCGGCGAGCGTTACCGAAGAGGAAAGTCTGCGGGCGCAGGGGGCCCATGCTCTCCATGTCCATGGCGCTGTCCTCCATCGCGGGGCTGGGGCGCAAGTGTCCGACGGATGGTGCGCTGCGGGCGGACGCGCACTAAAGGAAGCCTCCCCCCCGCCCACTCGCTGATATAGCCTCGCGTTCTCGCGAGATCCCCGCGCGGGACACGCCCCCTCGGAGCCCCGTTCCGCCCCTGCGCACGCGCGCATGCGGGGGGTGGTCGCGCGCGGGGTCGGGCGGGCCGCCAGGGGGCGCCGCGGGGCCGTGTCCGTGTGGGGGTCCCGGGCCCGCCCCGCCCGGGCCGATCCCTGCCGGGCCCATCCCTGCCGGGCCGATCCCTGCCGGGCCGATCCCTGCCGGGCCCATCCCTGCCGGGCCCATCCCTGCCGGGCCCATCCCTGCCGGGCCCATCCCTGCCGGGCCGATCCCTGCCGGGCCCATCCCTGCCGGGCCCATCCCTGCCGGGCCGATCCCTCCCGGGCCGATCCCTGCCGGGCCGATCCCTGCCGGACCCATCCCTGCCGGGCCCATCCCTCCCGGGCCCATCCCTCCCGGGCCGATCCCTCCCGGGCCGATCCCGCCGCGCTGCCGCCGCCCCGGGCCGCGGGGAGCCGCAGCCTTTCGCTGCACGGCCGCGCAGCACGTGGGGCACAGCGATGGGGGGCGCGGCCACAGCCCCGGTGCCCGTGCAGGGCTCGCAGCCGCCGCAGCCCGAGCTGCCCCGCTGGCCGGAGAGCCCTGCTGCAGTGGAACGTGCTCTCCTCACTCTGTGCCGGGAGCTGGTTGCTGCTGTCATCTTTGACTAAAATAATAAAGGAACGAAAGCAGCCCCTTTCCTGTGCATTACCTTTAGGGTGAGCTCCCATCCCAAGCTGCTGCTCCCTCTGCCACTGGCTCTGAAGGCCAGGGACAACAACACTGGGAACCCCCTTTTCAGCTGGGGTGTGATGGGAGCAAACCACTTTTTAATGTAAATTAGCACACGGGGAAATCTGTCACAACAAAATTAAAAGTCACAGGGTTATTTTATGCTTAGAGCTACCAGCCCTCAGGTAGCCTCAGCTGTGGGAGCCCATCACTGGACCTGGGCTGGACATTCCAGGGCATCGTGTTAGGGGGATGATCTGCACAAGACTGGTCCCTTGTGTGCTAATCTCATACTTAACTGAACACTTACTCTTCAAAAATAAAAGTATATTGGGTCGTGGTGCTCTTATATCTCCACTGATTGGAAATGTGTACCTTTTCGTTGTGTTACCTTTGTTCACATTCATAAAGGAGCAACATTAAATGATGTTGCTGAAAATGAGACAAATTGAAGTGAAAAATAACTGACACAGTGGGAAAATGAAACTTACCCTGTCAAAGATTCCCCTTCCTCACTCTTCCACAAAGCTGGCCCCTTTGCAAACAGCACATACAGTTCCACAGAATCTACATCCAGCTTAGTTTTGAGTTTGAAAAATACAATTCACTTTTTCAAATCAGGGATTACCTGAGTGATGGTTTCACCAGGATATGATCCTCTACAATCTGATTAATATTAAAGCACATTGTCCACTGAGGCATTGTCAGGTGGGTTGCCACAGGCTGACTAAAATTCAGTAATAGTTAAATTGTGTGTGAAAACAAGGTGCAGGAATAAATCAGAGTGCAGCTTAGCATATGAGTGAGGATGGGCAATCAGGGCCACTGTGAGAGCCCTCTTTTAGAGTCACCGGGGAATTTTGGCTGGAAGGCACCTCTGGAGGCCACCTGGTCTGGAAGCACCCATGTGGATCACACTCGGAGGGCTCCATCTCTGCAGCCTGTCTGGGCCAGTTTGCCACAGCAGTGCGGTGACTGACCGGCACTAATTACAGCTGATTTGGAAATAATGATATCAGTTAAAATTTGCGTGTTTTTTTCTATTTCTCTTATCATCTTCCTACCAGTTCGTTGTACTTAAATAGCAGGTGACACACTTGTAGCATATGGCAAGAGTATTCAAGCAAAACCGTTTTTTTCTTCCTTTGCATCCTGTGGTAGAGATGTCATCAAATTGCAACCTGTGCATCCTTTATCTGTGTAGAAATAACACCCTGATGGATGTCAAAGTCACAAAAGAAGAGAGTAGAGTGGTCACTTAAGCATCCTGGGCCACCCTTCCTGGTTTTCTTCAGTCCAGATCTTCTTCCCTGGGGCAGCGCAGGGAGAGCTCCGAGCTCTGCTCCTGGGACAGGGACAGCACCCAGGGAGCGGCTGGAGCTGGGCCAGGGCAGGCTCAGGCTGGAGAGCAGGGAAAGGCTCTTCCCCAGAGGGTGCTGGGCACTGCCCAGGCTCCCCAGGGAACGGGCACGGCCCAGAGGCTGCCAGAGCTCCCAGGGGTGCCCAGGGTGGGGTTCTTGGGGTGTCTGTGCAGGGCCAGGAGCTGGATCAATAATCCCTGTGGGTCCCTCCCAGCTCAGGATATTCTGTGATTCTGTGATTTTCTCCCTTAAAATCTCACAAGGAACCAGACAACAAACAGTGTTTATTTAATTTTCTAACATTTGGTTTGGTTAATTTCTTATTATCTTTACAAAGTAATTACTGCTGAGGGTGGCCCTTAGGGTAGGAAGAGTGGCAGCTATGGAGAAGATTCACACAGGGATCTGTGAAGCAGCAGAGGCAGAAATCCCACCAAGTGCAGTGGCTGGTGTCCCTGGCAGAGAGAGGCTTCATTAACTGATCAGATACCTCAGTCTTCAGAGCTGTGCAGATGCAGATGAGGCATTTGTTTGGTTTGGCTTGACTATGGGAACTAGTATGAAAATTTAAAATGAAGTTATGGCACGACCCAAATGTCAGGCTGGAACTGGAAGATGAATCCTACATGGTAATAGTGGAAGGGAATGAATTACATTTACCTGGTGTAATGCCAACAGGAGGACATGGCTACTGGTCAAACCCACCCACAAGCCTGCCCCACAGGGCACCGAGCAGCTCACAAATGCTGCAGCTCCAGAAGTCTGCCCAGGTCTGGTGGAGGGAACAGTGCAACCACAGCTTGTCCTCCTGCACGCAGAGTCACTTTTAATTCAATTACAGTCTTCCATTACAGAGGAAATAAATGTGGGACGAAACAAAGAACAGACACAGAGAAGCAAAACAGGGGTAGGAAGTAGGAGATATATGCTTACTGCGTCTCGTTTGGCTCCAAAGGGCTTTAGAAGGGCTGTCATATATCATGACATTTATTATTTCTGCCATGTACTAGGATGAGGAGTCCATTACAATATCGATCATTTTACTTTGCTCAGCTCTGTGTAATACTCGGCATAGCAGAAAAGGCTTACAAGTGATTTAGAAACAGCAGTACAGGGACAACTGATGGAAAAAACGGAGTTTCCCTTAATGGAATTCTCTTTTTAGTGGGCTTTTACAAAACTTAGGAAATTGTGTTTTAAGCATGGTTAAAACCACAGCACAGTTGCAGTCAAGCAATCAGAAGCTACAGAGACAGTAAAGATTTCCTATGCAATCTTAATTTACACGCTGACACAATTAAATAATCTTCAGCTGCGCTGCCCCATGGCTGTCACGTAACCTCTTCACCAGGCTCCTCCTCCCTTCACTAGTCAATAGTTTCTGTCCCAGTGAACTAGGGCCAAAATCTTAAATGGCATCAAAATACTTACCCTTCTTGATCTCAAAAAGACATCCCTTGCACACCAGAAAATCCAAGTATTTCACTTTAGCCTGAAATAACTGCATATTGCCATCACCAAATGGGGCAGCCAGAGGCAGGTGTTAGCTGTCCTCATCCCTATGAACTGGGGGTACCAGCAAGAACAGTGTGCTGTCGGGGCCCTGTGGTGGCAGCAGGGACAAAGCTCTGCTGGGTGCCAGGCAGCCTGAGCCCTGAACACAGGTGAGAGCTGCATCTCCTGGGGGCTGCTTTGAGAAGCTTTGGCCTTGCGTTTGTAATTTCCCACCACCTCCAGGCTGGTTTGCAGCCAGCTCAGGACAGGGAGCTGTGATGGAGGGACCATCCTTACCTGGTTGTCTTCTTTCTTACCCACAGTCTGCTTTTTACTGTTGGTCCTGCTGTAAATGGCACTGGAAGTTTTCTTCATCTTCCCTCTTTATGTACTGCCTGTTCCATCCCCAGCTTTGCCTGTAGCACATTATTTATGCAGAGCAGCATGAAGAGCTGCATCAGAAGGTCCTTCAGCACCAAAGAAAGCTGCATAAGGGGAGCAGAGGGAGGCTGGTGACCCAGTTTCTGCTTATGGCAGCACGAGCTGGTGCTGCTCCATCTCTTCTATGCTCTTGCATAGAGCTTTCAGGGGATCCTTCTCCTGTTAGGGCCCAATTTCAGACATGCAACCATAAAAGGGAGGAATGACAGATGAGCCAGGATGTCCACAGAGAAGGCACTCAGGTGTCGCAGTGATGATAAGAAGTAAGGTTACACAGATAGATTACAGGTGTCAGTGTCACAGCAGTAAAAACTGAGATAGCCTGGAATTTCTCTTTTTTTCTTCTTCTTTTTTTTTTTTTTCTGTGTTTTTTCTTTAAATATCCAGTACAGAATAGCCTCTGGGTCCCAGCCATGACCCTTCGTGGCTACTGCAAAAAATAACCCTGTCCTGGCTGGAACTGGGAGAATAGCCAAGATACTTTAAAACTTTCTGTGCCAGGCAGGTCCCAAAGGTGAGGCCAGCTCCCACTAGAAGGAGCAGCAGGAGTTTGGAGCTGGTGGGGCTGAGATGTCTCAGGAAGCGGGATGGCAGCGAAGAGCTCCATAAGCCATGTGTCTGTAAAGCTGGCGAGGCAGACCACACCTAACATCCTCTCCCCAGTGATGCCGGATGCCCTTGTCCTGTGAGCTACAATGACTCCCCCTGCAATATCATTTGCTGCTGTGTACTGATCCCGTACCTGCTGCCAGCCCACGGCACTGCTCTGCCTGTAAAACCCCATGAACTCAATCCCAAAATTATGCTCTGCATCACTGCCAGGGTGCATGAGCTCTGCCAGGGCCGTGGGGATGGGAGAGAACACCCGGTACTCCACATCAAAGTCGCCTGTTCTGGTGGTCACTTTTCACATCTACTCCTCCTGCAGCTTTGAAAGCTTGGAAAGCTTTGAAAGCTTTGAAATATTGTCCCTGTGCCCAGTGGTCCCTGTAGGGTCTGGAAGAGCAGACGTAAGGCCTTGAAGTGGGGCACAGCACAATCGTGTCCAGTTCCTGATTTTCCTGTGTTTGTTATACTCCATTTCTACAGCTTCACTGCCAGAGCCTGAGGGGCAGGGCCATTTGATGTTTGAGTAACGCGTAGGGTGCCCTTAGTCAACCGTAATTTTGCCCAGGTGCTCTGGCTACAATTTTAGGAAGGTTGTTCCTTCGTTGCAGCACTGTCAGTTCCCATTTCAAGGTCAACAGCACCATCTAGTGATTCCAAATCAGCTTCCTACATGGTTGGCTGCCTTCCCCCGAGTTTCATCCATCCCCCAGGTGTCCCGGGTGAGGTTTGCCTGTCTCTGCCTGTCTACTACACCCTTCCTACCGGAGGGTTGTTTCTTGGAAGGTCGTGCATGGGGAGGCTGAGTGCCCTTGGCTACAGTCACAGACCTCAGAGCCGGGATGGCATGATCCAAACTAACTCCCAGGCCAGGAAACATGGCAGAGCTCTGTTCTGTGTGGGCAGACCCCATTTGGCTCAGTGAGAATCTTATCTGCCCTCTTGGGCAGATACACAGCTTCCACATTTAAAATAAAACTGCCCAGGGAAAGAAAAAAATCCCTCTTATCCTTCCCTTGGTTCTCTGCTATGTTTGACCTCACTCAACAGGTTGTGTAAGGACCTCAAGCACACCAGTCAAAGGTGTGTTTTGTCCCCAGGGTCCCACTGGCATACACAGCTCATAATACAGATGTCAGGAGAGTCAAAAGCTGGGCCAACATTATTTCTGATCTCTGAACTTAGAGCACAGGCAGACAGGCAGCTCCACATCTCCAAAGCGCAATGGGCCCTTCTGTTCTCCCCATCACACCCCCTGCAAAAAATCCCACCAAAAAAAAAAAAATCTGCTGGATCCACAGACAAACCTGGGAAAGTTGATGTGTTGTTATCATTCCAGCTCCTGCACTGCTGCATTTCACCCTCTCCACAAGAGTCTCCAGGGCCCCTGAGGTGGATAAAAAGGCAGAAGGATATAATGTTGATGGCAGTATCATTTTGTGCCTCTACTTTTCCTAGCTGGAACAGTGTGCAAATTTCACTGCTGCATTCTCTCAGTTCCTTGGCTCTTCATCAGGACATCTTGCAGGCTCAAGGTGCTGCAGGGAAGGAAATGGAAGGACACCAAGTTTCTGACTGCTCTTGCTAAGGAATTTTGATACATCAAGCATCCCCTCCTTCAACAAGGTCATGGCCAGGAAAACCATACTATGTGGGATACACGTGGCGAGTTCTTGTATTTCTGTTTTTGCTCATTAGGCTAAAACAGTTCCCTGTTCCCAGCTTGTGCTAAAGGGCACTCTTGGAAACAGGAATCTGAAGCCGTGTGGTTATACACATGGATCTGGATCACAGCTCTCAAATTTGCAGAGACAAACCTGGGAAAGGTCTTTCAAAACTATTTCAAAGCCATGCAGAAGAACATGATGTATATTCAAAGCCATACACATGAATCAATTTATTTCTAGACTTTGCTGAGCTTATCGAACGTGAGCAACAGTATTACACCACTCTGGTGGCTGGGTTGAATGTGTCCAGCTGGGGCAGCAGGATGGGGTTTTATCATCACAGCAGCATTCCAGGGTGGGTTACTGGCTCCTGCACACAAACCACCCACAGATCTTTGTATATGATTGTATGTATATGCATATGTATATATATGTGCTTATAGGCTTCAGCAGGCTTTTGGACAAAGATATTTACTGATCAAATGAACATTTTTCACATTTTCAGACAACAGCTTTGAAAATCTTACAGATGAAACAATGGGCTCTGGTTGGATCTCTGATCACAAGTGTGAGTTTAGAGGTGTAATACACAGCTCTATGATCTGTGTGAAGCACTGCAAAGGTCAAAAATCAAATTGAAAGTTAGGAATCTCTGGGAGATAAACAGAAAATATCATTAGGTCAGTGTATGAGTGTGGGATACAACCACGTCTTGACTACTGTAGGTAGCAATAGTCATGTTGGGAAAAAAAAAAGACAAAATAAAGGGCTATTCAATAACAAGAAGCATGGAGGACAAGAAACAACTGTCTGATGTCTCCCCTAATACAAGAAATAGAGGACATAAAATGAAACTTGTAGGTGGCAGATTAAATATAAAAAAAATAAAGAGGCAGATCCTCAGCCAACACGTAGCAGAGCTGTGCAAGTCACTGCCACAGGATGCTGGGGATGCCAGAACATCACGAGCATCAGACATGCTCATGGGAAAAGAAAAAACAGCAAGGGAGAATAGACAAAAGATGCTGTTCTGTGGCTCAATAAATCCTTGAACAGCTTGGGAAGATATTCTGGGGACAAGATCACTGTAATCTTGGTCTGCTGTCACACATGTCTTCCATGTGCTGTTGGCAGACACTGGGCTGGCTGAGCACTCAGTGTGACCTGGATGTCACAGAGATGTTCCAAGCACCTGCAGCTCAAAGGCTCTTGGACCCAGGCTGGGCTGCAGCCCAGTGGGATCCGCAGTGCTGGGTGCAAGACCCGTGTCCAGAACAGAGTTCAGTTTTGAGGCTGGTCACACAGAGCAGAGGCTTAAGATATTCTGGCCTACCGTTTCCATCCAGGTGCAGCCAGCTCTGACAATCCCACAGTGGAAGGCTGTTCAGTGATGGCAGGGGCTCCTACATGCTTGTACTGTCACCTGCATTGGAAACCTACTTCAAATGAAGTCTCTGTTGTGCTGCTGGTGGTAATCTGCAGCAGGTAGAGACAGAAAGATGACAAAATATTCACACGATTATCTTAGTGCTCATCTCACTACTGTACCCTATTGTGGGGGAAAACTAATCCCTGGAGGAAGGTTACCCACTGCCCTTGTTTCTGGAGGACACAAACAAAAGACACACTGACCCCATGTTTAATTCTCTGCGTTTCCCGTACCAGTTGGGAACCTGGTCATGAGTGGTGCATGTCTGTGAGATGTAGGCTTTCAAAAAGCGGGTGGTGGGTTTACCAGTGGTTGGGGTCCTGTGGTATATTAGCTCTCAGAATGACATACAGCTTCCTTTCCAGAAAGAGGATTTCCAGCTTCCTCAAGAAGAATTTCTTTGATTTAATCTAAAATTTGGAAGTCTGAGTGCTGACAGCAACCTCAGAACAAGAGCTCCTATCTGTCTTGTACAGCACCCACGTGCTGTCCGTGTGTCACACGGACCCGTGTGCCATCCCTGTGTCCCACTCACCCGTGTGCTGTCCGTGTGTCACACTCACCCGTGTGCCATCCCTGTCTCACACTCACCCCTGTGCCATCCCTGTCTCACACTCACTCACCCGCTTCATCCCGCACGCTCTGGTCTCTGCTTGTGGCCGGCCGGGCCGTGGCGGTGTCCGGGCGCCAGAGGGCGCTCTGGAACCACAGATCTCACAGGGAATCGCGTCCAAAGCCGGAGCGAGGACAGAGCTGGACACAGAGACTGGACACAGAGCCTGGACACAGAGCCTGGACACAGAGCTGGACACAGAGACTGGAGACAGAGCTGGACACAGAGACTGGACACAGCCCCTGGACACAGCTCCTGGACACAGAGACTGGACACAGAGCCTGGAGACAGAGCTGGACACAGAGCTGGACACAGAGACTGGACACAGCTCCTGGACACAGAGACTGGACACAGAGACTGGACACAGAGCCTGGAGACAGCCCCTGGACACAGCGTCTGGACACAGAATCTGGACACAGCACCCGAACCGTGAGGGTGACTCCCAAACACTGAGCCCTGTGCTAGGGAAACAGAGCATTGTGCAAACAAAACACTGTTGAAGTCTTGAGCTCAGTCCTTGCAGTGTTCAGGTTTTGGCTGGATTTACCTTGATTTTATGAAGGTGTAACTTAACAGCGACTGTGCTGGAATCAGGCCCATTTAATCAACATTATATTTGGCCTTTAAGCTGTTACAGATGACTCTTCTTTTCTGCAAAAACCAAACTTCACCATCATCTATCCTGGGAAGCTATGGAAACACAGACACCTGAATCAGGCAGGGAGCACCAGGAAATTCCCTGGTAACATCCCTGTGCTCTCCAAGCAGGCCTGAATAATCAAATGGCCACAATTGCCGGGGCTGCAGCAGCCAGACCTTTGCTGGTGGTCTCACTGCAAGAAAGCAGCAACAAATACACACAGGAGCAGATTAGTTCCCCAAAGCCTCTGCTTCCAGCCCTGGAAACACTTCCTGGAGCACACGGCATTGCCCCCCTTCGGCTCTGCCAGCAGACTTCTCCTCTCATTATGAGCGCAGTGTCTCACAATGTCACCAGCAACAGCATTTAAGATGATTTTCTACTTGCATGCAACAACCAAACCATGGAACAGCAAACCCAGAACAGAAGAAGTTTGGGTAACAAACCCAGAAAGGATTAAATCTGCAGCAAAGTGCAGGGCTGCCCAGTGGGTTCGGGTGAGCCCTAGAGCAGGTCGAATCCTGCAGGTTTCCTAGGGAAGGGAATCCTGGAGCTGGAGGGATCTCTCTATGTCATTCCGAGGATCCCAGCTCAATAACAGAGAGACGGATAATAGCATTTGAACACTATCTGATTCAATTCAATTGTATTGATTTATTGCCTATCCAGTGAAGCCATCAAGTGTACAAAATGGTTAATCTTATTTTTTTTCTTGCTGTCTGTTCAGAGGAGTGAAGTTGTAAACACTGATCCATGCAAGGAGGGTGACAGGGGAGGTACATTGAACTTTTTTCAAGGCAAATGCTGATTTGTGTCTGTGCAAAGTGAATCCAATTTTAGCACAGGGCAAAGGAAGGACACAAGCCCTTCCTACTCCAGGCTCCCCGTGGAAAGCTGCTCTTCCTGAGTGGTTTGGACTTGCTGACCCACCTCTCTGGCATCACCACACTGACTTGACCTCTTGGAAGTGGCAGGAGCCCCAACATCACCAGCCTGGGTAGAGTGACCCCAAACCCAGCCGGGGGTGGTGGGGCTGCCTCCCTCCTCTTGATACACAGTGACCTTCACGATTTACCTAATTCACAGCTTTTCCCAGCTCAGGGAGGGAAACAATAGTCCAGCCCACCCGAACAGAGCTAAGTCAGGCAGGACATTGCTGTTGTTTGAAACACACCACTGCAAAACAGAGAGTGACATGTACGGTGTGGCCCCTGCTCCAGTGCTGGACACCCAGGAGAGAAGGAAAATGAGTTATTTTTTAAAAAATATTTTCTTTCAATATGTACATTTGCAATTAAAGGCTGAGTATACTCTATATTTTATTAATGATGTGGGACAGCAAGGCATTTTAAAGCTCTTGTGTTTTGATGATATTTTTTTGGAGGAGGAGGGGAAGGAATTGAAATGGAAAACTTAACACTTATGATTTCAAAATTTGGCTTATATTTTAGGTTCTGCTAACATGCAATTACAGGCACTTAGAAAGAATTCCCTTTTTTATACTATGCCCTAGAGCATAAAATTAAGAGGCCAATTCAGGCTTTATGCTGCTTTCAGAAGCAGTTTGCTGCAGCATAGATCAACATGGAGACTGACTGTCGCCTTTCTATTGAATTAAGTCTATATTTTTGACAAGTATGGCAGCAGTATCATCACTTTAATCACCAACAATCCGTTGTGTCTCTTTATGCTAATAAATAAAACATTCTGTGCTAAATATTTCCCAGTAAGCACTTGAAGACCTGCAATCACCACTCCTCCTATATGTTCCCAAGTAAAATAATATAATGGTAATAAAATCAAATTATGTCTAAGAGTTTTATAGACAACTAATAGCAGTTATTGCAAAGTGCACATCAGATACCAATTGAAGGTTACATTTCTCTTTAGTATAATATAGCATGCATATTTCACTAACTGTCTCTGTATATCAAATGAATTAAGCAGTAGGATGATATTGGTCAAAAATTGAGTTCCTTAGGAGACATCTTTAGGCAGAAGAGTTTTTCTGGAGCTGTGTGTTAAGAGTGGGAACACTGGCTGCAAAATATGGGAAAATCATCCCAGGTTACTGAGGAATTGCCAGAGAAACCTCCTGACACTTCCAGCCAGCCCTGTCCATGCACTGGGGATTTGCTCCAGGGATTGATGTTTGTAAGGGTCTCACAAATCGTCACGGAAATGGATGGGAGGGACCCCCAGCCCATCACCCCCCACTCCGTTCTGGAAGAGCACACTGGTCTCAGACCAAGGCCTGAACACATAATGGCAAAGCAGAGGTGCAGGTCTTAGAATGAACACAGCCAGATCAAGGGCAAGCTCACAAGGGCACCCAAGTGCAAGCCATGTGTTTTCCAGGGGGGTCTGGCAGCAGCTCGGGCAAGGCTCGGGGATGGGCTCCTGCAACACAGGGTCTACTGTGGGGCCACTGTCTGCACTATCCCGTGGCAGGACTTCCCTTGCTCCCACCCTCCAGGGGGCCCTGGACCACCCAGATCCTCCTCCCCCTCACTGCTTGGCCATCCCAGGGCTCTTCAAGCCCTGCAGCCCCTTTGCTGCTGGAGCGACTCCCACACCAGCATTGGGACCACGGCACAGTGTGGGAGCCCCAGTGCAGCTCCAAAAGCACACCTTGTCCTCAATCTCCTTGATTTCCCTGGTTTCATTCCCACGCTTCACTCTGGAGTCTGGGAGCCTTGGAGTCACCCTAAAGAAACCCTTCCTAAACTTCAGATCTGTTTGTTGAGAGATTTTTCCCATCCCCATTACTAATATACCTAATACATTCAGGGGGCCCCGCCTCAGTCAACATGAATTGTAAACCATTTCTCTAATCCCCTCAACAATACCCTTCCCCAAACCTTTTTTCTATCTTAATTAGATATTCTATCCCTTCGGTTTAAAATAGTATTTAATTTCATTTAATGATTTCAACAAAAAATATTAGGATTCCCCAAACAGACATGTTCCCTCTGAATTCTCTCATTCTTTTTTCCAAGGGCTTCAGTTTCATCTTTTTGTTGCTTTGTCAAAACACAGCTAATTGACTGTCCTGAAAGTACAATTTTGGTAATTTCTCTCAATGAAGCATCGCTGCCTTCTCTATTAACACTGCCTAATTGGACTTTGAATCCCCAGCCAGTGACTTCACCCATGCTACAGGCCCAGATCACTGCAACAGTAAATATCAGCATCCCAGTTAAATGTAGGTTGGCTCACATTCGCCCAAAATTGGCTTTCTGCTCCTCAGAGTCCAATCTGATGTAATATTACATTAACCATTTTTTTTCTCGGGGAGCTGGAGGGAGGGAGGAGAAGCTGCAGCACAGATCTGCGTTTCCTCTGCTCGCAGAGGAGTGTTTGCTCCCGGCGCCGGTGAGGAGGGAGTGCTAGGGCCTGGCGGGAGCCTCTGCAGCCTCCCAGCCCCATTTCCACCTTCTTTTCCAGCAGCTTCAGCTGCAGAGAGCACACAGGCAAGGAGGCAGCAGTGCTGATCCCCATGGGCCCCACAGCTCCAGAGGGGTACCCGCCACCCCATTCCATCATCCGGAGATGGACCCCAGGACAGCTATGCTGTGGGCAGCAGGAACCATTTCTCTTTATTTCCCCTTCTTCCCTAAAACACAGGCTGTATGGCACATGGCTTTCAATCATCAAGGACTTGGCACATACCAGGGGGCTGGGAAGGTTGACTGCCCATGCCACACTGCAGCAGCAGCAGCAAACCACTCCCGGGGTTCATCGGCAGCCACTCTAATTATCTCAGAGCATCTGCCATTAAAATGCAAGATCAGGCCAGCTACAAGTAGGAAACAGAAACAGAACTCCTCATTGATGCCTGTAATAGGCACCAAAGGCGTATAATTCTGCATAATTGCTAATTGTTATTAATATTGCAGTTGATGCCAGAATTGCCCAGAGACGCCTCTTGCTCCTGTGCCCCTGCAGGATTTGGGAGGAGGCTGGATCCCACCACGACCAGTGGCAGTTTCCCATGGCGAGGGTGTCAAAGCCACCCCCTGAGCCTGCAGAGCCCTGTCAGACACCCTCAGCACCCGCAGCAGCAGCAGCAAACTCGTGAGGGACAGAGTGACCTGAGAGTTCAAGAGCGAGATGAAGTGTGCAAGCACTGGCAGGGCCTGCCTTGGAGGGCCCCGAGCCGGACAAAGCGCTCCTACCGCGCCACGCTCCGGCCTTCAGCTCCCGCTGCGAAATCCTCCAGGGCCTAATGAAGCCACTTGACCTCTTGCTACCCCCATTCTCTGATCTCCACAGAGGGTATTAATGCTCTTGACACACTAGCAGTCAGGGGATGGGGGTGGGTTTGACAAGGGCTGGCAGGGCTGCTGCAGCCCTGCTCACAGCTTTGCAACAGAGCAGCCTAAAATCTCTAAGATTCCCTGTTCTGTTTTGTCTGAAGAGTTCTTTACAGTATACAACACTATCAGATGTTTTTTCCACTTTGCCGCTGCATTCCTGTGCCCACAGCAGGGTGCCGCTGTGATCTAATTTTGTATTTCTGAACTGGATTTCCATTGCTCACACTCAGACCACCACCCACACTGCTCCAGGTGTGAAACACTCATAAATCTGACCAAGAAGCCCCATTTCTGATCTGTGCGTGCACAGCCCACTTGCGAATGGACAGCTAAATGATCCCTTTGCTCCTCTGCAGTGATTCGCTGGCTGCTTCTCCTTGCCCAGGGCCCTATGTGGAAGCCCAAAGCTCCAGGCTGTGGTTGGGAGCCTGGTCCAGGTTTGATCCCCAGGACCAGACTGTGGAGCAGAGTGGAACCTCACTTTCAAAGATGTTGGGATCAACTCTTTCCATATTGCAAGCAAGTGCTCCATCAATGAATGTTTCTTGTAAACATGCCATACATGGAGGCAGAAGCCCACAAAATGGAGATGCCAGAAGCTTTTTGTCTTTGTGATTTAGTTTCTTATTAGAATATGCCACTGGGAAAGAAAAGACATCATTGATAAGACTGACATTAGAGGCAGCCAGTAAAATTAAAATTCCAAGGAATGACCTGGCCTTTTTCTTGTCAGGTGGGAATACAGATTCCCTGCCAAATGCTTGAGGATACTTATAAATGTTAGGGACAAAACTTTCAAATAAAGAAGAGAAGGGCTTCTGCTGCCTTCAGTTTTGGCAGACCAGTTTCAGATGCTTTAAAGGGCCTGGCTTCCATCTGAGCATTTCTTCTCCTACCCCAGAAGAGGACCCAGCCCCAAGAAGGCACCAGCACACCTGGGCTTGGGGCTGGAGCATGTCATGTTTCTGCTTCCTTCCACAAGCTTTGCTCTAAATGATGCTAGAGAAAACCAGGCTTAGAGCCCCACGGTGAGCTTGGAGCTGCATCCAGAACTCAACATGTGCACAGGGGGTTGATAGATAAAACCAGTTCAAACTGGTCCCTCCTGACTTCTGCATGCTTGTGGAGCTGGAGCAGAAGGATTCTCAACCTCTAAGCTCAGAAGTGCTGGGAGTTTTGTTCCTGGACAAATCTCCAGTAACTTCTTGGAGCTCAGGTAAATGCTTTGCTCTATTCTCACTGGCCTCATGCTCTTCTTTCATTTTTACAGAGTACACCTTACCCAGAAAGCACATCTTTGCACAAGGGTGAACCATTCTGTGTCTGGGCCCTTTATCTCAGGGCTCAGAGGATCAAGCTTTTAAATTCAGTCATCTTGTCCCCAGTCCTGCTGCCAGCAGCATCCTCCAGCTTCCACCAGCCCAGCGCAGACAGCCCTGCTCCCCTGAGCACCGTGCCAGCATGGGGAGCAGCTTGACAGGGAAATGGGGACCTCTGGGTGCACTGCTCACATATGGACCTAACGGAGCACTGCTCCTTGCGCCTTCACATTTTAGGAATGTTTTTTTGTTTATAAGAAGATTACAATCTTACAATAATCTTGCAGCAAGCACTTAAAATAATGTTACAAATAAGCACTTCTGTATGTGTTCAACCATAAGCTCAAAGGAGGTGATGTGACTTAAACCCACCTCTGATTTTGCAGTACCAGCCTGTGGCCACACACTGGGCCGTGAAGCAGCAGCAGCAGCAGCTAGCTAGGTTCACAAGAGGGCTTTCCTAATAAATTCAGATTAATAGAGAACAAGTTCCTCCTCCCCACCCCTTTCACAGCCTCTAAAACCAGATGCCCAAGCCCTCTCTGACACGTGTGTACCACCTGAGCCTTACACCAACATTACATGTCATTAACAAAACATAAACCAGTGGTCACATCTTAACGGGAAAAGTTAAATCTCTTTATGCAGTTAAATAAAGATACCTTGTCCAGTCATTAAGAAGTGATTAACTTATCGAAGGAATAACAGCACTAGGGCTGTCAGACTGGCACACAAACACTAAAAAGAGCAGGGATCAGATATCATATTAGGCTAATTATAAAGAGAAGAAAAGACAGGCAGAAGCATAAAATAGCCATGTGGACAGTATTTTGCTGGAGTTTTTCTTTGCACAGAAAAGGCTAAACACATTCTGCAAAAAGAAATATGAGTATTAAAACAATTTCTCTTCTGGTTTCATTAATTTAGTGCTGTGCGTGAGAAGGCAGAGCATGCTCAGGCAACCTCCCAGGTTGTGTGAAGCAGCGGCCAAATCCTCATACAGACCAAGCTTCTTAAAACTAACAGAAATCCTTAAATCTCTGCACAATCCACCTGCAGCACAATTCCAGGTCCTGGAGGCGTTGCAGAGCAAAAGCAGCAAGGCAGCACAGCCCATCCCACCCTCCTCCTGCTCACCCCCTTGCCATGGCCGTGTTCCTGAGCATTCCTGGAGCCTGGGTACACTCAGTTCCTTATCAGCCTGGTGTGTTCATCAAGTCACCTCGCCCAGCCCTGAAGTCCGAAGATGTTTGCTTTGCCCCAGCAGGAAACTGAGTGCCCTTCCTGCAGTTTCTGCCCCATTCATACTCCCAGAAATGAGGTTTACCTTTCTGTCCTAGTTTTGGCCAGGACCTGGAGGTTATTCCATACCACATCACATCATTGTTGGAGCCAGGGAAAAACGACACTCTGGCTTCTGAGAAGGAGGATGTGGCTTCCAGTGGGAAAATGTGGTGGCACTGTCCACCCTTGTTCAGTGTTTGGGGTCCACAGGGAGCATTTTTGCATTGAGTCACCTTCTCTTCTGTATACTTCTGTTATTAATATTGTTGCTGTTAATTTTCTTATCTCATTGCTGTTTCCAGTAAATTATCTTATTACTTTTGTTATGTTATGTTATGATTATGTTATTATCTCACCTCTGATCTTCACCTTTTGTGCCTCCAATTCTCAATTCCTTCCTCCGGAGGAGGAAGGTGGAGGGGAGGAGGGAACCAAGCGAGCTGTGTGTGGCTTGGGAGAGTCTGGTGGGGGTACTGAATTTCTAAACCTCCACACCTTCCACTGCCATCCACTGCTGGATGCTCCCTACCTGCCTGTCCCCTTTCCCACTGCACCCAGTGGCTTGCAGTGCACAGTGAGCACAATTTCTGCAGCACCCACACCACCCTGGAGACTCACAAGGCAAGGTTAGTGGGCTGGCTGTCCAGCACCTGTGCTTTTCACTCCCAGGTTATATCTCGGAGTAAAGTTCAACTTCTAAGACCAGGAGACAAAATCCAATATATCAAGACAGAAGCTGAAAGCACCAAATCTCTTGAGTCCTCACTGGAGAGAGGAATCTGCTCCTACCAGGGGGTGGCTGTGGCTGCTCTCCCTGCTCCCAAGCTTGTCAACCCCATGAGTCTTTTATCACTCAAAACAGAGGGAAGTCATCCTGTCCTTAGGGTGATGAAGACCCAGATTGAAGTTCGTCTTCTACTCAAATTACAGCAGAAATGTGACCCTGTTTTCTGAAAGAAGTCCTAAACCCTCGCTGCCGTACAGAGCGGGTACCTTCATGTGAACACAGGAAGCCCTTGCTCTGTGCCCACCCCATCTGCAGACCTGCAAGGTGCAATCAGCATTTTGGGGAAACTGGCACTGAGCGCCCAGCAGATCCCAAACAAGGGGCCACCCTGCCACCCCTGCCACCCACCCATTGTGGATGTGGCCAAACACCTGCAGCACACACTAGAGTGAGGTTATCTGTGACAGCATTTGAAACCTGCCAAAATCCTGGCACCTGAGAGACTTGAGAGGCAGAAGGCAGGGTGCAGAGCTCTGGGAGGAACCTCTAGAATTAAGTGGGGATTGTGAGGATCTCAATTTTAAGTTCAGGCTTTAAACATCAGTTTAGTGGGAACAGATGAGTTGCAAACACAGCTTTGGGGGGGAGGCTGCCCACTGTATTCCAACACCCAGCCAAGCACAAACCTGCCCTCCCCTTCCAACCACGGACAGCATCAGCCCCCAGCTCTGCAGGGATGTGCTGATGCTGAAGGGACATCCATCGCTCATCCCATCGTGCAGGATGTCACCCACAGCAAAGTTTTCCAATACAACCAAAATACTGACCCGAGAGCTCAGGACCTGTGACTGAATGACTGGGACAGCCACAAGTATCTGGTCACTGTTCAGGGAAAAAGGAGGTGGGTTTCCATTTTTAACACTTGCATCCTCTTTTAAGTTTTTTTTTTTCCCCACTAAAACCTAGTATTAAGAATGATGGCAAATCCTACTTTCCTTGAGGTAATGCCAATTTTAATGCATTTTTTTAATATAACTATAGTGTTATTCAGGAACAAGTAGTAAGTGATAGATACTTTAATGTAATATGAGTCAATATGTATTTGTATGTGCTTTATGACTTAATCAATATTGCTACATTAGCAAGAATAAATATGGCATTTCCTTTTCTGGCCTTGGAAAGAACAAATAAGGAAAGTCACATTCTGAAGTTTAGGAATGAATAAAATCTCTGCATTGCCCAGACAATTCAGTAGATCTCTTGACATTCATTTGTTCTCCAGAGCACACAGCAAGTACATCCCCAGGCTGGACAGGCAACACTGGAAACTCAGCCTGGGACTCCAAGTTTTTCACAGGAAACTTCCTAAGAGGAATTTAATAAAAGGAAACAGGCCCCAGCAGAAGTGCAGATCCGCCCCAGCATGCTGAGTGTCAAGATGAAGGGCTCAACACGCTGAGCAATGAAGGGTTTTACTGCTGAGGAACAAGAGGAGTTCACCAACACCTTCCCAAGCTGTGCCTGGCCCAGCAGGCTGGCAAAAGGAAATGACAGAGTGCTCCTGGTTTACTGTAGCTCAGCCATTCGCTGCTCCAAAAGCAAAGGTTGTGACAGGGATAGGACATCCAATTTTGTTATTGACACAAACTTTGCCATCAATCATTTGTTCTGGAGTACTGGCTGCACCCAATGAAGCAAGGAAGCCCAGCCCCGCCAGCAAGACATTCATCTTGGACTCAATGATCCCAAAGGTCTTTTCCAGCCTAGTTAATTCTGTGATTCTGTGATCTTACGCATTCTACATGTTTATCCTCCGGTGGCAGGCCTTCAGCTGGAGCAGATCTGCTGGGATTGCTCATTGCCAGCTCCCCTGTGCACTTGCTGCCCCTCAGGTCAGAGTCATACTGCTGGCTTGTGCTGGTACTTAGGCCCAGCACTGTGCACAGCGGCTCTGCTCCTGCTGGACCCACTCAGGGATGAGATCCAGCATGTGTCATCTGAGTTTGAGCCCCTTGATGGGGTGCAGCACAAGACTGGCTTCTGATACTTGCTTTGAGCATCCCCAAACTGTGCCAGAAGAGTCACACTCCTGTCAGTGCTGCTGCGAGACAAATCCAGGCAGCATTCAAGAAAACAATTAAGATCACAGCACTTGTTCCTGCCCCAAAACCCCCCAAATCCAAGCAAGCAATATCCATTTCTGCCCTGAATCTTCATGTTTCCAACATCACATTTTGGGGCTTCGTCTTGAAGACCTAGGTGAAATGCCCAGCTGGGCACATTCCAGGGGGGTTTAAGGCAGGATCTTAATTTATCTCATCTGACTAAATACCCTCAGAGCAGGTCTCAGCAGTGACCAAAGTCCCTCAATGTCCCCCCACACAGCTCCTTCCCCAGCCACACCACCCATGCAGTTACAGAGGGTCTCTCATTTGAAATCCTCATTCCAACATTCAAAGACTAGAGATGGATGCTGTGGTGCCTTCCCTCACCAGCCCTCCCCGAGCAGCAGGAGCCAGCCTTTGGCAAGGGCTGTCTGTACTCCACACGAGCAGAGCTGCAAGGGGCACCTGGGATATTTGTGACTTGAGATGCTTTTTGTTGTGCTCCTCTTGAGGAAATAACCTCTGGAAATTCAGCCACTGCTTATTGCATCTGCATTTGGTTGGAGCCAAGCTGGTTCTGTCTGCATCCTCCACTGCTGGCCTTCTGAGCTGCTTGAAACACAGACTGTTTTCCTAGAACGGGGCTAAACGTTGTGCCAGCGATGCTGAAGTTCTGCTAAACCCACCTGAGGCTGGCTGGGGTTTGGGTCTCCCGGGCAGGAGCTGCCTGCTCCCAGCCCAGTGGCACCAGCTGAGTTAATTGCAGACTCTTCCCCTGCACCGGGCGCCTCCTGCCCTGCTGTCACACGGGATAACCCCCACGGCTATCCTCTTGCCATTCTGGGTTTACCCTGCCTTCCGTGGGGTCAGAGCCTGACCTTACAGATCATTGAGCCAGGACTCACATAAGGGCAGGAGAAGAAAAAAAATCTCCCCTATCCTCGGTTTGGAGAGTTTGGCAGCATTTTGTTTATTTTTAACAGATCACTGCCACCACATTTCAGCCCTTTTCCTGTTGTGTTCGTTAGAACTTTTAACTGGATCATAAATCTTTTATTAACATTTGGTATTATACTAATTAAAACTGTTCCATGTATGTATTATTAATTTCTCCAGCACTTCTTGTGAGGGTGATGGTTTTAGCTGGCTTAGCAAAATTCACCATAGTAAATAAGGAGAAACTAATTTCCAGGCAATTAGGCTTGCAGAAAAATAAGTTTCTTAATGAAGGGGACGATCATTACAAATTTTACCTAAATAAACAGGGTTTCTTAATGGTAACTCTTCAAGCTAAGTAAACAGATTGGTGTGGTAATGTCCTAAGCAATACTTAAATGTTACTGTTTAATAAATTGGTAAATTACTCATTTCATCTTAGACCAAAATGGTAATACTGTAGTAATAACCTAGTATATATTCTGTAAATATGAAGCATTATCACTTTAGCTCTGAAGAAATCACCACAGTGATATGTCAACATTGATCTAAAACTGCAGCATTTTATCTCAAGTTTATTACCCATTTTTGAGAATCGCTGAGATTTTCAGAGCATAATGGCAATAAAAGAAGAATTTAAAAAGCGCTTAAATGTGCATAAGTTAATCAGAGGTATCCTCAGGGGGAAAAGGAAATTTGGTAAAACATGAATTATAAGCATCATTTAAACTTACTTTGGACACTAGAGATAATAAATGGCACTATAATTTAGAAATAGCTTTTAACATCAATGACTGTAAGAGGCACTTTACTGTTCATAAGAATTGCAAAGCAACGGTGCTGAGGCCAATTTTATTAGCCATTTTTTTCTTTATAAAAGCAATCCAACCATTTCCAAACTGAGCAGACAGGAACAAGAGTTACGTGTTAATATGCAAAATGTGTTTGAGTTGTTGGTTTGTTGTTTTGGTTTTTTTTTTTTTAATAGCCAGCAATAAATTTACCGAAAGATACAGTCTAGAGACAATTGAATGATCATTGAGGAAGAATAAAGCCTGCTCATTGTTTACATATTTGGGAAGAGAGGATAAGAGGAGGGAAAGGAGGGAAAGAGAATCGTTCATACATCCCTATTTACTGGGGAATGTCGCAGCACTTCCGAGCGCAGGGGAGCCGCCGTAAATCAGAGGAGGCAGCGCCGGCGGAACAAGGCATCTCCTTGCTAACTTTTCAGAGCCGGCAGCGCCTGCCAGGCTCAGGGCGGCCGCACAAAGCCCCATTAACGCGCCCCTCTCCCGGCGGCAGAGCCCCACAATGCGGCCTTCAGAGCCATCAATTACCAGCCGTCGCACCAATAAATTTTGGCGAGGCAGGACAAGAGCGCCTTTGAGAGAGGGCGGCACGGGCGGTGCCGGGTCCGGAGACACAGGGACCGGCCCAGGTATCGCCCTCGGGCCTGAGCCCGCTCCCTGCCCGGGCCGGGGGCACAAAACAGCCGGACTGGCTTCACCCTGAGCCTGTGCTCACGGAACTGGGAAACAAACCCAGCTCAAGAATTAAAATGTAATTGAATTGGTTTCAGACTAATTCCGAATCTCGAGAATAAGAGTGATGAATATTCTTGAGACTTTCCATGTCTGAAGCATGCAGGATCCTTGACACGTGAAGTAGCCCTGCTTGCAGAACGGGCTGTTAACCCTGGAACTCAGGAGAAAGCAAATATCTCTATTTTAATTATTTCACTCCTGCCCACTTTAGCATAATCAAGATCTAACTACAGTTCTTATCCCACATTGCCAAAATGACTCCTTCATGCTCTCAGAGCTGCTGGGAGGAGCCCCGGCTCTCCAGTTTGTTCCCCACTAGTTTCTGGGTTGTGATGTGGTTATACACCATCCCAAGATAAAATAAGGTCACTTGTATAATTTCCTGGGGAAACAAATTCAAGCCATCCTGGTAACAGACTGTTGCTAATTTTGTTGCTAATTTTCGGTGTTGGGAAGATTAATTCAGCCACTAAAAAAACCACAGCACAAAAACTGAAGCTGTTCAACAGAATTTGTGAGGAGCAGGGAAGCATCACACTTATTCCTGAGAGCATCCTCTGCTCCAGGACTTCGCCTTGGCTTCCAGCAAAGCACATTTCCAGCGGGAGAGATCCCTCTGGAAGTAAAGACAGAGGATGGGAGCAGTTTGTTAAGTTGAACAAAGAGAAACCAGGAGGTGAAATAAACCTGAGTCTCCTGTGTAGGACTGAGCAGTATTGAGTGAACAAGCGTGCCACTGGTTCCAAGGACTGGAAGCTAAAATTACACAAATCCAGGCAAAAAAAAAAAAAAAAAAAAAAAAAAAAAAAAAAAAAAAAAATATATTAATTTTTACTGTGGCTGTGATTAAGTACTTAAATTTTGAATCGATTCTTCATCATTAGGGATATTTCATTCAAGACTGGATTACTTTTTAAACGAATTATCTTAGCTCAAATAAGGCTTTATTTGGGAGAAATTTAATACCTGTATAATTAGACACTGAATTAAGATGACCTTGCCATGGAACAACTACATTTTAATTTACTCTTCATAATTAAAAGCAAATCTCTAAATACCTTAGGCTGATTTTTTTTAAACACCCATTTAAATCTTCCTGTTGTTCTAAATGAACATCTTAAAACGCCGCAGGTTGGTACCAAAAAACTTCTAACCCTGAGATCCCTTGAAATCTGGCAACACATTTTTAATTAGACAACTCGATTGCTGTGCTCCGTGAGCTGGGCAAGCACAGCTGAAGCAGCGAGCCTTGCAATCGTTTTTAAGACCTGTTTAAGACCGGAGACTTGGGGGGACAGGAGGACGGACAGACAGGCTGTGTCCCCCTGAAAGGTGCTGCACCCCCTTGAGCTCCCAGCAGCTGTTCCTGTGAAACCAGCTCTGCCATACCGTATCTGGCATCAAAACGAGCAACGTGGAGCTTGGCTTTTGCATGAAGACAGCGACATTTCCAGCTCCTCTTTCCCCTCCCCATTAGCGGGTGTTTTGGCTGTCGCACCAGAAGCGAGCCTGCTATTTTAACGCCCCCATAGACAGAAGCGGGATCTGTGCGGTCGGGTCTGTGTCTGCTCCCTGCAGCTGTGCGCAGCTCAGCCCGAGGGCATCCTCTGCAGCGCTGCCCTCGAGCGGCGCGCAGAGCCCCGAGGGGTCCCGGAGCCGCGGCCCCGCCGCTCCCCGGCCCCGCCGCCGCTCCCCGGCCCCGCCGCTCCCCGGCCCCGCCGCCGCTCCCCGGCCCCGCCGCCGCTCCCCGGCCCCGCCGCCGCTCCCCGGCCCCGCCGCCGCTCGGGGCTCGCTCCGGGCCCGCCTTTGCACGCGCAACCGGCAAAACTCTACGCGTGCACGTATCAAGATGAAAATTCAAACTGAAACGTGCACTGAAGCATTTGGCAGCCAACGGGATTGTGAAATGGGGCCCGCGAGCCAGGTTTTCGGTAAATCAGAACAGGTCTATGAACGCTCTGTCCCAGCATACGAGGAATCGTCGAAGAGCTCCGAAAAGATTTGTGCAGCAAACATCACGACACAGCGAGTTCCTCATGCTGCCCCGAATCTGACAGACCCTGCTGTTCCTGGCACTTACACAGAGAGAAGGGGGAGAATTCCCTCCTGGCTCTCCCTGGGCTTCGGCAGAGCTGATGGGGAGTGCACAGCTCGAGTTTATTGGTGTTATTCACAATTGACTTTGGCCTCTAAACCAGAGCTGACTGTTGCTCGAGTACTTACTGAGCTCGGTGCAGCAGGCTGCATCCTCGGCGGCTTCAGTCGCTCTCAGCCCATTCACTCGCTGGCAAGAGCCATGCCAATTCCGATCAAACCCCATTGTACACTAATGACATTCAGGCGGCACCAGCCAAGCGCTGGGAGCAGCTGAGCTCTCCCACTGCCTGGTGCGTTCAGGAAGAGTTACAGGTGTAGGATTTGGCTTGGCTGCTTTGTTTTTCCCTCATCTATTTTCATACATGTTTGAGCCTTCCATGACACGTCACTAAATTCCAGACACGAAGATTATCTTAAAGGAGATTTATTTTTTTGGAATGAAGAAAAAAAATCCCTCTGCTCTCTACCCAAGTGAAATCTATAAAAGGTAAAAGCTCGACCCTTCCACAGCTACTTTCGGAGCCCCCCTGCAGCACAGCCCCAGCAGCGGTGTCAGCCTCCCTCCCTACCTGGGGCAGCCCCGGCCGCCCCTCGGGGGCCGAAAGCAGCGGAGCTCCCGCGGCAGCCCCGGGGGCCGGGCACGCAGGCGGCGAGCAGGTGGCTGCACACGCTGCCTCTCCCACCTGCTGCCCCGTGCCGAGCCACAATGAACTTGTCAGGCCGTGCTATTGTCACCGAGAGCAGATGTCGGCTGGGCAGCCGCGGCCCCGCTTCGCCCGGCCGTGCTCCAGCCGCTCGCTGCGAGGCGCTGCTGGAGCCGCTTCTCAGAGCTTCCTGTTGTTCAGGGGATTCGCCGGGGTTTCCTCAGGCCCCATTTCTCTCTCTTGCTTCCACCCACTTTTTTCAGCTGTTCTGTAACCACTGCTTACTGCACTCTGCAGGGTTTTTGAGTCCTTCTTGCCGTGTTTTACCCGGTTTTTTGTTTTCTGTCTTGCCCAGTGGGCTGGTGATTTCACCACGGAGCTGTCCCAGTGCTCACTCTCCAAAGGGACCCCAAAACACTGCAGAGTGCGCTGTGCACTCCCCCCCTGCAGGAACTCATGCCAAGCCATTTCCATTTCTAAGGCAGTAGCCGGTTGCTTGCTCACATACAGCCCCACTGCACTGAGGTTTTAAACACAAAAAAGATTCCTTTTCCACCTGAAAGTCCAGCAAATCCCTACGGCAGAGCTTCCCACCGCTCCAGGCACCCTCAAGTCTCTTCCCCACCACTGCAGCTCTGCACAGCCCTTCTGCTGCTCTCTCCCAGGTGTTCCCATCACTCCCACCTCCAGCTTTGCTCTTCTTGTTCATTCCCGGCTTCCCCCCCCTCAGTTTTCTGTGCATGCACAGAGGTTTGGGATGTTTCCTTTCTCTGATCTTCCCCTGCAGCTTTCCCACTTGCTGCATTTCCATCACTTCCTGCCCTCCAGTCCCACTAGCTCGTGCCCCATTCACCCTCAGTCCCTCAGAGCTTTCCCACCTCACTCAGTGCCACAACCAAAATGGCCAGAGCGTGGATCACACCTCGTGCATTTCTGCCTCTGCCCCATTGTTATTATTGACAAGAAGGAAAAGTCTTGGCCAGAGAAGAGGACGAAGAGAAAAGCAACAAACACTGCTGAGAAGACGAGCCAGCACTATGGGAGGTGTTCTAGCTGCAGCTGGGAAACTGCAGACTGGCATCCAAAGCAAGTAAGGAAGAAGAGGTAAACAGAGATGGACAAGACTGAAGGAGGGTCTATTTTTTCCATCTGAACTAGTGAACAGTGATTTGTGCTGTGCACTTCAACCCAGTTTCCTCTAGTTTAGCTCCCACTCATGGAAGTCTCATCTGAGCTGTAGGACCATAAGGCTGGATGTGACAAAGGGCTGCCAGGCTCTGTCGTGCGTGGTGTGGCAAAGGCAACTGCCTTCGCAGACTTGTCTGGGGACCCTGCAGAGCAAACAGGGAAAACCAGTTGTCCATGTGAATCTTGAATAGTACAGGAAGGTAAAACTTTAACTGCGAAACAGGAGATTCGTGCCAGAAGGATCTCCCTTGGAGCAGTTTGACAGTCGGTCACACAGAGGTTGGAAGCCCCATCTAAGAACGTTTTTGAAAAACTGCCTGCAGGAGAGTCCTGACATGAAAAAGGGACACAGTCTGCTTTATTGTCCCTGCCTTATTGAGTATGGCAGTGAAAAGGGGCAGAGGTTTCACCCCAGCCCCTCCATGCAGTAGAAGTAGTTCCTTTCCCCTCTGAGCACTTGGCTGGAGACAGAGAAGGTCAACTTCACAGAGATCAATGTAGGAAAGCCACAAGCATGACAAGGCAGAAAAAAAACCCTAAACCCCTACAATTTCTACCCTTGATGATTTAGAGGAGGATCACATTTCAGATCTCCAAAAAGGTCCTGCAAGTGTTTTTATCCTGAGCACTTCACTTTTTCCAGGTACTCCAAAATATTTCAGCCTAGAAGGGGTGGAAAAGGTTTTTCTCTGCTTGGGCTCTCAGAGACAGTCTCCTTTTGCCACACAGGGAGGTAGCACAGGGCATGTAAGCACTGGGCTCGAAGGCTCTAAAATGGAGTTTCAAAGTGAAACCACTAACCCTGATGTGCCGATTCAACACAGAAAAGGCTCCTTCCCCACAGGCCCCACACTCACCGTTGGCCTCCTGCTGAATAAAGGGGACAAATTCAAGTTGAAAGCATTTCTGATGAACAGTCTGAGGACAGGGGAACCTCCACAGCCTGTGACAATCTGGAAGCAATGCTGGGTACAACAGCTGCTCCGCTGGAGCACCGAAACGGCAAAGCTCCCCAGTGCAACGCGACAGCTTCAGCGAGTCCCCGACTGTGCAAACTGCTTTCAGAATCAATTACCCATCTCAGCTTCGCTGGGCAAGATGCAACATCCCACTTTTTTTTTTCCCCTGCTACCCTACAAAAAGAAGACAGAGCAACCTTAGGGTGCCATTCGAGCAGTAAAATGCTGAGGGGTCTCTTGGCTCCAGGCAGAGAGCAACCATGCACCTGTGCAGAGAGGAAAGCTGGGAGCAGAGGAAACCTGGGAGCAAGGGGCTCAGAAGCTGCCAAAGCTGACTGAATAGAAAGGCTGAGGAGCTGCACAAGACCAGAAATAGGCAGGCTGTGACCTGAGAGACAACAACATGTGCCTCAGCCAGGAGCAGAAAGGCAACATGGGATGCCCACATAAGGCATGTCACAAGGACAAAAAAGAATAATTTTAGAATCTCCAGGAAAAGCATGACTAAGTACTACTTTGAAGGTCTGCTCAGGAGCACAGATCAGGATAATCCACGAAGCAGTGTGCAGGACTGCAGCTCCCCAAAGAGATTTTTAAGTGCCAGAATCAAAACAAGATGAATTACCACAACGTCTCTGCTGCCTGTGGAGGAATCATCTCCTACACATCACCCTGCAGATGCACCCACCTGTCTGCTCGTATGCCAACCTCAAAGGTATAAAAGACATAAGAAAAGGGACTTGATGAAAGATCTTGAAGGATCACTGTTTCCTCCTCCCAGTCTGCAGCTCTGTGACAGCTAAAGCATCCCCATCTTCTCTGCTTCTCCTGTGCCCCAGAAACAGAGCTGGGCACACGTTTGTGGGGGACAGGAGAAGAGCTGGCATGGAGGAACAGCCCAACCTGGAGCCTCTGCCTGTGGGCTGCAGTTAAGAGGCTTCATCCCAGGCTGCTCCTGGATTACCTTCTGCCCAGACCTAGAAACATTTTCTGCTGTGCTAAAATTCCCTATTTTCCTGATTTCCAAGGGAAACACAGCTCACACCATGGTTCATGCCATACCTATCTGCAGCGATGGCATGGCAGAAGCTGCTCCCCAGCCACTCCAGCCTCATGCGCTGCTGGCAGGGTGCCCACCTTGTGAGCCCACAGCACCCGCCCAGCCCTCGCAGGTGCCCTCGCAGCTCTTGCTCCATCCCACCACTCCAAGGGAGTCAAAGGCTTCTTTAATTATTAACTGTTTTGCTTTGGTTTCCTACTCCACTTGAGAGCATGGGCTCTCTGGAGGCCGAGAGCAGCTTAACAGAGCAGCAGCCCTGGTGGGAGCAGCCTGGGGCTGGCACCAGCCGTGCCCACCCCGGCTGCACATTCCCCTGCAGGCTGCTCCCATTACCAGTAATGGGAACGGCGTGTGCGGGTGAACAAGAAGAGAGACTGTAATGTCTTTATGTTATACCACCAATTAAGTTCTCAGGGTCATGTCCTCAGCCGATGTAAAGCAGATGAGATCCACTGAAGTTAATGGATCTTTGCTGATTTACACCCTCTGAAGGGCTGGCCCTCTCGCTCGTATGAGAGCAGCCGGACTGTTCCAGCAGCCCGGGTGTTTAACAGCTCTGTACTGAGCCAGGCTTCTCTAGCACTGCAGTCCATAAACCACAAGCTTTATTAACTAATAATTAGTCCTTCAGTTGATTTTCAGTCTTATGCTTTAAGAACTGTCGCCCTTAGAGCTGGTGTGGAGTTCTGAAGAGACCTGAAGCAGTGGAGAGAAGCAGAGGAGAGCCACTGCCAGGCTGTCCTGAAGATGCAGAGGGTCTGTCACAACCGTGTTGGCACCTACTGCCCTGTGAAAGTACCTGGGAGTTCAGCACCTTAAATTCAAGCTGAGGCATTACTCTTTCAAACACAGAGTTGATTTTAACCACATAACTTCAACAGGACTCCTGAGCTGTGCTGGGATGAGTTTGGGTGCAAGTTTCTGCCTGAGAAGGGCACAAGTGTGAATGCTGGGAACAGAAAACTGTAAAGCAGTGCCCAAGTGCACAGAGCAGTTCTGGCACAGGGCAAGCAGGGTGATTTGGGAGGACAGACAGCTTCCCTCATTTTTCTTGCAGTTGTACATAATCACTGGTCAGAAAAAATGACGTGAAGCTGGGTCACATCCTTCCCTTGTGTGCTGCTCTATGGGTACTTGGGTGTCACAAGTGTCCTGAGATGGGTAACACACTAGCCCAGTTAGGAGGCTAAGCTTGGGAAGAATGGTGGATTAAACTATAAATAAAATAGGATTTTTCTAATCATAGATTAAAACACAACTTCCCAAACATTAGCTTCAGCTAATGTTCATCTTCTTCCTTCTCTGTCTGGATTGAGTGAAGTACATCGAGTGCCTTTCTGCCACCAGAAGGAATAAAATTCTGTACAGAACTGGGGAATCACGACAGCCTAGCACACAAATGTTCTCAACAAGGAATGTAATACGGGCAGCTCTTACTGAGACGGTTCTTGTGCAATAACTTAAACAGTACAGATTACTACTTGGGGAAATAAAAGACAACATAACTTTAAAACTTGAAAAGCTCTTTCTTCATTGTAATCAATTGCAATAATCCATGTCAGTGATTTAGATGAAGATCAACTTTACCTTTCTTTGCTGATGACACAAAACTAAGAGCAATAAAAAACTTAAGTGCATTTGTGCACAACTAATGGATTGGATGTGGCATGTGCCAATGGAAGTCGGTATGTATAATGCAGCATATACTGGATGCCGAATTAATGGGATCATTTGGGCATTCTGGAACACCTGTGGCATTGAGTTTAAGTCATTTAAGGAATCTGGCAGGGGTTGATGACCTTCTGTTTTCAAAAGATTGAAGAAGCCTAATACTACTGTAGGCAAGCCATGGTATGAATTTTATCCCCTCCATCAGCTGCCACTCAGTCCAAAGATGAAAGATAATAAAACCAAGGCAATGAGATTGTGCCTGGTGTCCCTAATAAGAAGTATATAAGAATGCAGATTCACCTGAACAGAGAGCTGGAGGTTCAAGCACACAGATGATGGGCCAGGCAGCCCAACCTCCTGCCAAACGTGAAGACCTTCAGCAGGGCACGGGGTTCGCACTGATATGCCATGGCACTGCTTCCTACCTGGATTAGTTCCTGAAGGAAACCAGTCATAGCATGGAGTGAAAGGCATCTCACTGCCAACATGTAACATCCAGAATTACCCAATGAGGGGCAGAGATTCATTCAAGGAGCTCAGATGTGCAGCAGAGCTGGAGACAGGGCAGTTTTCTCCCACCTGCCCATTCCAGCAAACTGGCCCAAGCTAGGGTGAGGCAGAGGTACAGTTTTGTTGGGCTGGCTGGCACAGGGACAGAAGAAGCTGGGTCTGATCCCTATGGTCCTGCCACTGGGCAGAGCAGCAGCAAAGAACCCAGCAAATCCCACATGCTGGTAATAACACAGGTCCTGCTCTCTCTGCCTCTTCATGTGGAAGTAGGAGATGCTCCACAGAGGAGCAAAACCACTCCCTTGGACTCCCAGGAGGTAAATACTTGCAGGCCCAGCTCAGAACATTCACCAAGGAAGAGCACAGCACCCTTGGTGTCTGTATAGATACTGCAGATGTTACTGGAAGATCTCTGGGAGTCTACTATCCACAGGCAGATTTCACTCTTTTGTTCTATTTTTATCTTTTGAAGAATGGCCTAGGGTCTGAGTTCGTGAGGGTGTTTACAGCCTGCCCCACTCAGCACCCCAGCCAGCTCAGGCCCCACTCAGTGTAGCACAGTCTGTGGACGCCCAGCATCATCTACACCAAAATGTCCAAGGCCAGGCCAGACAGGGCTTGGAGCAGCCTGCGACAGTGGAAGGTGTCCCTGCCCATGACAGGGGTGGAATGGGATGAGCTTTAATGTCCCTTCCCACCCAAACCATTCCATGATTCTGTGATCACACAGTTCATGGGGCTGAGGCAGAGCACAGCTCGCACTTCTCCTGCAGAAGTGTGGAAACTTCCACCTGTGCTGCTTAAAGAGCACGAGATCCCTCTCATACATCTCTGCTTCTTGCTCCCAGCATTCCAGCTCTGGGTACATCCTACAAAGGACACGTGGACATTTCTGAATGCACCATGCAGAGATGCCTTTAGGCAGCTGGCTCCTATTGTCACAATGATCTGGGAAGAATATTTTATTTCTTATCCTAAAATTAAATTTATGGCAGTATATATGTAAATACTATTACTGCTCTGACTTTAACAACAGGCTTTTAAGCTCTCTGAAATGTCTAGAAATGCTGAGACCCCATCAAAAAGGGGGGAAAAGCACACAGGTGGCAAACTGCCACAAACTGCACTATAGCTCTGCCCATCAAAGCTACCTGGGTATCTCCAGGAGGCAAACTCAGATACCCAAAAACAAGTGGGCACCAAGTAGAAATATTTATTCTGCTGCGTGAGGAAAAAAGTTAGGAGTTTAAAAGACTCAAAAGAGTGGGTGAGGGAAACACACGGCATTGAAGGGAAATGCTCCAAATAGCTGAAACCAAGGGTGTAAACACCTCTTCCTCAAAAAATGCCCACCTGCACAGAAGCAAGTACTTCATCCACCTGGTCCAACTCACTCAGGCAACACATAAGGAGGGCATCTACTGACTGAGGAGGAGCAGCTACATGAGCAAGTGCGCACCTGGGTGAGTCACAGCCCTTAAATTGTTACTCCTCGGCAGCGGGGATGATTTCGGTGCAGAAATACGTGCTTCGAGGAAAGTTCAGAGATGCGATGTAAATCTCAGTATTATTTATGTCAGCTGTAAATGAGCTAAATTATGACCTAGCTGAGCAAAACACTTCTGTAAACCAAAGCATTGAATATTGTGTAGTTTGCATGTTTAACAGGACCAGGCTTTCATCACAGAGTGGAGGAGAGCTAATAACCCATTGATTTTAGGGCCCATTTAGGAAAAGAATTGCCTATACAGATTTGATCACTATGCATTACTTTGTAGCATCTAATACCCTGGGCACAAAATAATGCTGAGAGAGGCAAATTGTGGAGCCATTTTTATCCGGAGAGGGTTTGTGCGTGAGGGCATGGCACAGGGGCTGCTTCAGGCTGGGGCTTAAGCAAAGCCAGGAGGAGCTCTGAGGAGATGGTCAATGGTTCCTCCAGTTATGCCGAGCTCTGCCTTGTGCATCCACCCACAGAGCTGCTCAGCCCTACCTGGGAGACCATTCACACACACAATTAAGCAAAGCTTGGAAAACGACCCGTCCAAAATTAAGTCCCACTGACAGTTCAATAATCCTTAATTGTCATTGCATTTTTCCATCCTTGTTCAATAAAGACAAGTTTTTCTGTGCTTAAAATTTCCAAACAGAGGAGTTTAGGTACATAGCATGGGCTTTTCAAAATGTAAATTCAGAGATATTTCACTTGCAGATTTAAGACTGCTTTGGAAAGATCATCCAAATGCTAAGAAATATCAATTTTATAGCAGCATCAAGCATCAGCAGATTAAAACTCAGCTTGATGGGATGTGCAGCATCTTCAGCACTCTCAGGCCACATCTCCATCACGACTTTCACTGCTTACACTTAAATAACTCCCCCTGAAACAGCCATGCTGCAATACAGCCACAGGAGCTGCTGCTGCCCTCACCCTGCCTGCACACACCGATCTCCTTCTCGGCTGACTGCAGTGCCTTGAGAAGTCTCCCATGGAGGTAAAGGAGCATTTAGTGATGAGTGGGAGGGTGAGAAGTAAACCATGCTCCTCCACAACTAGCCAGGGCCTGTGCTGCAAGAAGGGTGTTTCAGAAACTGGGAAGTCAAAGAACTGCCCATACACAACAGTTCGACTTGAGCTGCCCACCCCACAGCCCAAGTGCAAAATGTGGACAGGACAATCAACAGGATCAGGACAACAGCCAGCCCCCCCCTCTCCTCCACCGGGCACCCACATTCTCCACAATTACAATTCTTGGGATGAAAAGGCTCAGGCTGGTAGGGTCTTAAGTCCATGCAAGCCCCTTCAGGCATCTCACTCTGTTCACAGACCATCAGAGAGACACAGCAGGGGCCATCAGACAATCCTGTTACACCTGAACCAGGCTGGCAGGGGACACTGCTCTCATCCACAGGGAGAAATAGCATGTTTGCTCCAACTGGTGTTTCCCTGAGGCTCCTGTAAACCCTGGATTAACTGGGCAGAGTAATTGGAGGTAACCCCCACTTGTGTCCCCTTCAGCTCGACTGCACACATTGGAAACCCTGTACCGCCCATGCACTCTTGTCTTACAAGACACGGATGCATGAGGCAGCTTGAAACGCACCTCGAGACAGCTCCTCGGGAACAAAGACAATAGCCACAAACTCCAGCAAGCCCAAGGCAGCTGCCGGGACATCAGTCCCGCTATTTGATGACTACTCAAACGGTTGAAATGGAAGTTTGGTTGTGGTTTATTAAATCCTTTGACAAACTGGGGTGTCCCGAGGCTCAATGCCGCTGCCTGTGGCACAGCCCACGGGCAGCAGCGGCGAGGGAACCCCTGGGCTGTCACAGCCGAGTTCGGACCCACTTGGCACTGCCGTTCATTACAGGCTGTGAGCCCCCCGTGGCTTTGCGCAGGATCCCCACCCGTCACAAAGCCGGTTCCTGCAGGACGCAGCAGCGTTTTGCTTCCCGCAAATACACTGCCCCTGGCTCACAGCAGTTTGGGGAAAACTGCAGCGAAATCGGGAACATAGAAGTTTATAGTTATGGGATGTTCGAGTGGTTAAAGAACAATGATGTGTTGAACAAAACGCACTTTATCGATGTTCGACGGTGCAGACAGAACGCAACACCAACACAGAGGTGAATATAGGTGCCCGTGTATGCCATCCCCATTCAGAGCTGGATCCTGCCACGCTTTCAGTAACACTCGGGTTTCTCGGGGCTGTCAGTGTACGGCACCAGGGGGGGTCTCTCCCTCTCCGCCCCGCATTCGGTGCTGCTGCGGGGGGGAACGCCGAGGGCCGGCAGTCCCGGTACCGGGGTGGTGGGATAACGAATGGACCAAACGGGGCCGCGCTGGGGCTGGGGCGCAGCAGCGGCGGGGCACTGGTGGGGACGGTGGACCGGAGTGCGGCCGTCCCTCGCACCCTGTCGCCCGGTATAGATTTCCCCGTTGTTTTTTCTTCCTTCTCTACCAGAGGCCTCCCCTCGATCGGTGTTTCAGCTTAGGCTGCACATTCTGGCTGGTGAATGGCACCGGTCGGGCGGCTGCACGGCCCCAGCACCATCACCCCGGTCTGACTGGATTTGGCCCTGCCGTGGGACCTCCACAGCTTCCCCCCGACAAACCAAATCGACCGGAGCCCGTGCCCTGGTACCGCTGAGAAAAGAACCAGTTAGGGAAATATTTTCTCCGTCCCTCGCCCTGCGTGGCTGCCTGGCCCTGAACCGCCCGGTGCCGCAGCCGGGACCAGGACCGGCGAGCCCGGGAACGGCGTTACTCTCCTGTAGCCTCCCGGTGACCGAGGCCGGGCCGCGGCCGTGGGAGCGGCAGAGCCCCCTCCTCCCGGGAACGCGGCCACGGGAGCGCCGGCTCCTGCCCATGGCCGGGGGAAGCCCGCCTGGCCGTGGCTGCTTTCTAAAAATGTCCTTTTTGCAGCTTCCCCCGCTGGTGGAGGCCGGGGCAGCAGCGCCCGAGAACTACAGGAGGTTGTTCTTAAAAATCCCCCTGCACAACGGTGCTGGAGGTGAGCACCGGGAGCCTCGGCCGCAGCCGCCGCCGTCCCTCTGCCGGCGCGGTGCGAGCAGCAAAGGCAGGAAAACGAAAACCGCCGGGCTGCTCCGGCGGGCGAGCCGGAACCGCGGGGCTGGCGGGGAGAAATTACCGGGGACCGGCGGGGCCTGGACCGGCGCCTGCTCCGGGGAGCGACGGCCCCGCACTCCTCCCGCCCGGCGGCCCCTCGCTCCCACGCGGCGCTGCCGACCGTGTCCCAAAGCCGGGATCGCTCCCGGCCGCTTCCCCCGAACCGGCGGAGAGAGCGGCAGCACCGCGCACAACCGCGCCGGCCCCGCCGCCGGAGCCCAGCTCCGAATCCGCCGCCATCCCGGCCCCACTGCCCGGTCCTCTCGCGCTTCCCAATTTCGGCTTCTCTCCTCCGTGTCCGCCCAGCGTCCGCGGCGGCCGCCGGCTGCCGCCCGGCCAACAGCGCCCGGCCCGGCGGGCTCGGCTCGGCTCTCCCCGGCGCGGCGGCAGGCAGGAAGCGGAGAGATGTTTGTAGAGAAAACGTTTATTTACACGTCTCGGCAAGTACAAAGTATTATACATGGTCTGTGTCAACCCCAAATCTTCTTTATTATGAAACATAAGGCGCTTTCTCGAGAGCCGGTGGCGCAGGGAGCGAGTGCTGTTTCGGGGTGCTAAAGCTCATCGGCTGGGAAGGTGAGGACAGAATGGCGTGTGGTGCCTGGAAGGAGCCCTTATTACTACGGTGAATAAATTACAGCTGACATTAACTTCACCTGGGACAGATGGGAGCTACCGCTTTTCAGTTTAATAGGGTTTCCGAAGCTAATGAGTCATCACCGGCTCCACCGAGTCCCCTCCGCTAAGTGATAGGGAGGTATTTTTTCTTTACACTATCCTCAGAACAGGAAAAAAAAAATAGCCTTTTGTTCCAAAGCCAACACAAAATACCTATGTTCAGATTTCGATATAAATAATCGAGGTTTTATATAATTCCATATTAATAGTGCCCAAAATCTCGATGCATAAATAAATTAAAGTATTAACACTTCTTACAAAAAGTGACATATTTCCCTTCCTAGTGGAACATCGACACAAATATACAAGCGGCTCCGCTCTGCGCCGGCCTCGGGGAAGCGGCTCCGGCCCCGGCTGGACCCGATCCCGGTCTCAGCCCCGCGGGCGCCGCTCGCAGCCCCGGCACCCGCCCCGTCGAGGGGAGCCGCGGCCCCGGGGCAGGGGGAGCCGCCGGCCGCGCTCCGTGGGCCAGTCCGCTGCGTGCCCTGGCTGCCGGGCTCAGACGAGGGAGGTGACCGGGGGGATTTTGGCGCTCTCCTCCTCCCAGGGCTGCAGGTTCTGCAGCGCGAACAGCGACGAGTTGTGCAGGCACAGCGGGTCGGGCTGGATCGACTCGTTCAGCGACTTCTGGAAGGCGTCGTGCTGCAGCTGCAGCATCAGCCGGCTCGCCTGCTGCCGCTCGGCCTCCCGCTCCTCCGCCGTCTGCCGCCTGCCGGGGGACACGCTCAGCCCGCGCCGGGACACGGGGCACGCTCCGCCCGGGACTCCGCGGGGAGCGGCCGGCCCGGGGCCGGGCCCGCGGCCGCGGGAACCAGGCAGGGCGGCCGGCGCGTCCTTCCGGGGCAGGGCACCGCCGGGCGGGCGGCCACCGCTTGACCGCGAATGGAGGGACTGCGGACGGCGGGAAGAGCCTGGAAACCCGCCGTTTCCCAGTAATCCCGTTTCCAAATATTCCCCCGTTTTCTCCCAACATTCCCCCGATTTTTTTCAAAGTATGTCCCCGTTTCTTCAAACAATTCCCCGTTATTTCGAATAATCCCTCGTTTTTACGAATATTCCCCCGTTTTCCGAATGGGGGACTATTAAAAATAAATATATAAAGATAATAACAATAATAATTATGGTATTGTAATAGTAAAAATTCACCCCAATGGTTTGGTTGACAGGAGCTGGCAAGGGGGGCGATCCCGGCCGGAGCGGGAATCACGGGGCGGCGGACAGGGGACGCCGCCGGGGGCGGCGGCAGAACGGGACGGCTCCGGGGACACGGGACTCACCGCCACTTGGTGCGCCGGTTCTGGAACCAGGTCTTCACCTGGGCGTCCGTCATCTTGAGGGACTTGGCGAGGGCAGCGCGCTCGGCCGAGGCCAGGTACTTCTGCCGATGGAAGCGCTTCTCCAGCTCGCAGATCTGCACCCGGGAGAAGGATGTCCGCGGTTTCTTGCGCTTCGGCGGAGTCCGGTTCTGGTAGGGATGCCCGATCCGCCGTGTCACCGTGAAGGGCGTCAGCGCCGCCGCCGCTGCCCGGGTGGGAAGCACAGGGGTCAGCCCCGCGCCCGCACGGTGCCGGCCGCCCCCCCGGGGCCGCCGCTCTGCCCGCCGGCCGCCCGCGCCCCGCCGGCCCCCGGAGAGACCGCGGCTCCCCGGGGTCCCGCTTCCACCTCTCGTCGAAGGGCTGCGGTGGCGAGGGGGGCCCGGCCCCTCCCCGGGGCGCCCGGCGCTATCCACGCCTTGAGGAGAGCGATTTTTCGGCTCGCTGCGAGCGCGGGGGAGGGAAGCATCCAGCGGCCGCCTTTGCTTTTATTCTTATTCGCATTACTGCTATTATTTCGTTTTATATTTTTTACTGGCCCTTCCGTTCGTTGTCGGGAGCCGGCTCGCCCGCTCCGCCCCGGCGCCTTACCTGTGAACCTGTCCTTGACGAAGCGCCTGCTGCTCTCCATCCAGGGGAAGTTGAGGCTGCCCAGGCTGGGCACGGCGGGCATGGCCGGGATGGCGCTGGAGATGGGCGGCGGCACGGCCCCGGGGATGGGCCTGTGCGCCGGCACCCGGATCACGCCGGCCGGGGCCAGGCTGAGGTTCACACTGTACGATCCCGAGTCCTCGAAGGGCGCGGCGATGGCCGGGAAGGGGGCCGGCAGGGCCGGGTAGGGCGCGCCGCCGCGGCCGCCGGGGCCGCCCAGGAAGGTCGCGCCGTCGGGGCCCCGGGGGGGCGGCGGGGGAGCGCTGTCCTGCTCGGGGCTGTTGAGGATCTGGTCGATGCCGAAGCTGATGGGCTCGTGCTGGTGCTGGCCCTGCGCCGGCCCCGGCGGGTCCATCCTCGGCGGGTCCATCCTCGGCCACCGCCGCCCTCGCGCCGCTGTGGAGGCGCCGCCGCTCGCGCTGCGCTCGCGGCCCGGCCGGACCCGCCGCCGACACCAAACTTTGCGGAGCGCGCGCGCGCCGCCCCGTCACCGCCCGGGGGCCGCCGCGCGCCCCGCGCCGCGTGCGCCCCCGCCGCCGCCATTGGCCGCCGCCGCCCGCCCTCCGCGCGCCCATTGGCTGCCGCCGCGCCGCACCGGCCTCGCGCCCGGGCGCGGGGGCCGCCGCCGCCGCGGTGACATCACAGGGGCGCGCGAACAATGGCCCCGCGCGGGCGGGGGCGGGGCCGGGGCCGCACGTCGGGGCCGCCGCTCCCCCCGCGACCCCGGCCCCGGCCCCGGCCCCGGCCCGCGCCGCCCGGAGCCCCCGGCCCCGCCCCGGCGCGGCCCGCTCCAGCCGCGACCCCCGACGGCCCGAGGCCACCCTGCGAGGCGGGACTCGGTCCCCGCAGCCCGCGGCTGCCCAGGCCTCCGCCCCGACGGCAGCGCGGAGCGGCGGGCCGAGGCCGTGCCCGGGGCCGGCCTGGGGGGCGGCCGGGACCCTACGAGGCGAGATTCCGTTTGGGCTTAATTTGCAGAGCCCGACGCGGCCGCCGAGCGCGTTTGCAGCCGGTCCCTAACGGCCGAACGGGACTCAAGGCGTTAACAATTAAATAACGCTCAGTGCATTTACTTAGTTCCCTCTTATAAAGGGAAATGAAAACAGGGAATAGAATTTCCCTGTTAATAGAATGTAATGGCATTTGATCAGCACCTGGCAGGGCGAGCCCGGGATGCCGGAGTTGTGACAGGAAGGACTTGATTAGTTTTTAAACCTTAGTATTAAATTACCGCAACGCTCCGAATCGTTTCGCCGGCAGCGGCAGCGAGCGGGACGGAGCTGCCGGGCACGGGCGCTGCGCTCGGAGCCCGCCCGGCGGCACCTGCGGGCCCCGCTCCCCGCGGCTCCGCTCCCGCGGCGGCCCCGGTGTGCAAAGGCCAAAAGCGGGACCAGGTGTGCCTTTTTTGGGACCCCCACGCTTCTCACGGGTCGCAGGGTCGGAGTGGGCTCCGGCCCCGACGGGGTCCGACGGCCGCGGCGAAGCCGCCCCCGGAGTTCCCCGGCGCGGGCACTGACGGAAGCGCGTCCCGGCCCGCGGCCGTCGAAAGGGTTTCCCCGGCTCACGGCACGGAGGGACACCAGCCCCGCCCTGCTCGGCGGTCATTAACGTGGCCACTAAACGCCCACGCCCCGGGGGGACCGCCCGATGCCACCCCCGGCCCCGGGCAGCCCTAATCGGATTGTCCCCTCTCGGTGCGGCGGGCGAGCGGAGCCGCCATCAGCCGCCGCTCCCCGGAGCGGAGCTAATCCCATTGAGACGATCCCGCAAGCTGGTGCGGAGCGGCCGCGGGCGCACCGCCCTCGGGGCACCGCTCCGGACGGCCCGGCGGGGCGGGCGGGAGGCGACGGGGCGGGGGCAGAAGGGAAAAGGAGAGTGGGAAAAAAGGGAAAAAAAAGGCAACCGGTGGAGGATAAATAAATAAATAAATAAATAAATAAATAAAGTGCCACCCAGTCCTGGATCAGGGCAGGCTTTGTTAGAGAAAATTGCAGCTCGATCTGCATAATGGGAGCTCGGGCTGCCCAAGGCGATCTTTTTATTGCGTGTGTGTCTGCTGTTATCAATTTTGTGAACGATTTCACAGGGAGCCTGGCAGACTTGAGCTGGAATAATATGCAAAGATGAGCTTTGAATAATGAATGATGTGCTTTTAAACCAATTCCAAAGTGTCTGTGATAGTACAATATGAAAAGGGGTGGTAAGTAATAGTATATTTAAAAGGCACTAGTATGTTTTTATTACTATATTTAAAAAGATATCTATATTATTTTTGTGAAATGGATAATATATCACAGAGTCTTTGATAATCAGCTAAACAATACATTTTTCTTTGGGAAAACTCTCCTGGTTTTACACAGTTAAATATAGAGTATCAGCGTACAGCTCGGTAACGCTCAGCTACCTTATTAAATATTAACGCTATTTTAATATTAGCTTTTAAATTTAATATGTTGACGTTCTGCAGTTTTACTTTAATTATGTTTTATAATTAATAACCCCGGACGTATGGTATCCTTAAATGCAGCTCTCCCGCAGCCGCGCTGTCTCCCTCGCCCCTGTGCGGGAGGGGTGCGCGCAGAGCTCTGCACAGAGCCCCGCAGGACCCCTCACAGCGGCGCAGAGCCCCGCGCAGCCCGGCACAGAGCCTCGCACAGCCCTGCATAACCCCGAACAGCTCCGCACAGCCCCGCACAGCCCGCGGATCCTTCCGACCGAAATTCTGCTTGCGCTTTGCCAGGCTCCGCGCTCCGTGGCTCCGTGCCGAGCTCGCCCTCCCGGCCCCGCGTCCGCCCGGCGCGGAGCGAGCGGATCTGCGGCCCCGAGGGCGCGCCCCGGCCCCTCCGGCACGGCCCGGGGGCCTGCGGGGTCGTGGTGGGGCGGGAGCCGACGTACCCGCCCAAACCCTGGTCACCCTGCACCGCGTCGGGGAGCTGGACGCCGCTCAGGGCTGGCTCCACCGGGCAGGGGGAGGCGGCGGGACCCCCGGGCAGGCACAGGGCACCAGCAGCCAGGCAACTTCCCATCACAGGGAGATAAGAGACCCCACACCCAGATGGGCTCTGGCCAGCCCCCAGGCATGGCATGGCCTTCGTATGGAGTGGCACAGCACAGCACAGCACAGCCCATGGCCTCTGCCTGTCCTGGCATGGTGAGGCAGAGCATGCCAGGAGCCAGCTGGGAGTGCCAGCCACGAGCAGGAGCTGCACGGGCCTCTAACCCAGCTCATGGGCAACAAGGGCATGCAGCACCAGAGGGACAGGGCTGAGCAGCACCAGAGGGACAGTGCTGGACAGCACCAGTGGGACAGGGCTGAGCAGCACCAGAGGGACAGTGCTGGACAGCACCAGTGGGACAGGGCTGGACAGCACCAGTGGGACAGTGCTGGACAGAGCCATGCAGGCAGGAGGGGGTTGGGAAGGGAGAGTTCTTGAGGTGTGTGGGAAGGCTGCTGTGGCATTGTCATTCCCAGTAAAATTCTGCATATTGTACAGGTATTAACTGTTGTGGTGCCGAGTGTGTGATGCTGGCAAAGAGGAACATGGTGCAGCCCTGCCGTGCTGGGGCACAGCTCCTTGGGCCTGTTGGGGAGTGCGGCTGAGCCAACCCTGCCAGGATGCCTGGGCACAGGGTCTGACCAGAGAGCACTACTCCCAGTCTCCTGCAAAGGTATGGGGGGACAAAGTTAAGTGGGGAAAAAAGTAAGCTGTGGAAGACGACTGACCACCTGCCTGGCACCACTGGGCAGAAGAGTCCCTCATCCAGTCTGTCACTGGGAGTCACTGGGGACAGAGATGTGGCAGCTCATGCCTGAAACCCAGAGCGGCTCCCAGGCCTGGCTGCCACGGAGGTGACATGAAGGAGGCTGTGCTGCAGCCTGCCGTGGTCGCTGGGTTTGGTATTGGTGCACACAGGCCTTCCTCAGCCTCAGGAATGTCTTCAGGATCAAAACATGGAGGGCCCTGGAGGGAGGGTGTCCTTGCAGGACCATGTCCCTGCAGGACCCCCGTGTGCCTGGCAGTGGCTAATGCCACCATTCAGCTTTTAAAGTGCTTCCTGTAGGATGAGATAATAAAACCACATGATGAACACTGCTGATAAACCCCTGCACCCATCCTCCACAGCTGCTCATGCACAGGCTGTGGTGCTGCACCTCGTGGAGAGAAGACACCCCCAGTGCCTGGAGCTGGTCCACTGCACATGCTGTGATCAGCCCTCCAGTGTGGGACTGCTGTGTTTGTGAGGCGGCTGCGGAGGTGGGAGGTGCATGCTGGCACAGCCCAGCAATCCCAGTGGTGCCCACAGGGCTCACCCTGGGACACGGCAGCGGCAAACGTGCCTGTGACAGTGCTGTGGAGATACAGGTGCAGGGTCTTCAGCGAGCTCAGGCAGTGAGCATAGCTGGATCACACCTGAAGCTGCTGAACACATTCCACTGCTGCTGAACTGCTGTGCTGAGGCTTTAGTCCAGCTGAGTCTGACCCCTATCCCGCCCACTGCGAGTAGCCCCACAGAGCACCAGATGTCCTGGTACATCTCATCAGCTGCGTTTCTGCATTTCCAGCTTCTCTTACATTGCCCCTTCCCCAGCACTCTGGCTGTGACATCTTGGGCTGCACCCCTGGCAGTCCAGAAGCTCCAATTCCTCCAGTGGCTCCCTCTGTCAGGGCCTGGGATCAGCAGTGGTGCCAGAAACCCTTGCCCAAGGTACTGCCCAACAGCTGGAAGGCAGTGCATGGACAAAGAGAGGTTTGACCATTGTCTGACCTACAGCTCAGCTCTTGAGAAGCACCTTCATGCTACCTCACTAGCTGTCACAGTGATGCAAATACATTTTCCTCCTTAAGGCCATGCCAGCTCTCACATACCAAACTCATCTGTTGTCCACAGACCCTCCCTTAACACTCAGGAGTTCAGGGCTGTGAGCTGTCTGGCTCCCTGATGGTGCCGGAGGCAGGGTAGGCAGCAGGGATGTGCCACCCCTAAAGGCATCACTCATTGCTTTGGGTTTTGGCTTTTCCTACAGGGTGACGGGGAATGATGCTGCACCAGGAAGTAGCAGCACGTGCTGAGATGTTCCTGCTGCAATTCCTGCTGTAGCCCCTGTCTTTGGCAGAGGGTCTCAGGCTGGGCAAGACCAGTCCTGTTCTCCACAGCCTTTTCGGGATGGGTATTGCTGCATAAACCCACCACGTTTGGAGTGATTGCACACAACTTGTGTAAGTCAGCATGACAGAGGACACAAGCTGGTTTTCAGCTGTAGCCCTGGAAGCAGCATTCCTGCAGAGCTGGTGGGTGATGCCGGTGTTCAGGCAGGAGGGGGAGGTGTGTAATGTGTGTCCTGACATGGGATGGGGAAGGGGGGCAGGACAGCCAGAAGCAGCTCACGTGCAGTGAGTTGCTGCCTGAGCTCTGCCTGTAGCCATCTGTGCCCAGCTGTGGAGGGCACCGGCAGGCAAGGGCTGAGGTTTGTGCAGTGAAGTGGGGTGTGGTCCTGACCCTTGTACCTTCTACAGGGCTCAGTGGGACCCTCTGGGTCCTCCTGGTCAGTGATGAGTCCCCCTGGGTGGGGACCACCGTGGCCAGCAGGCCCCAGCAGTGGTCTGGCTGCCCCATCCCAGAGATGGAGCAGGACCATGGGTGCCAGCAGGTGCTCTCATGGGGCAGTGCTGGCCTCAGGCACTCAGCTCCTGGTGCTCAGCAGAGCTGACAAAAAAACTCTGGTTTTGTCAGCCCACAAGGGTTAAACCAGCTGCTTTTTTTCTGAGGGAAGAGCTCTGCTGCTGCAGAGCCAAAGGTCATTCCCCTCTGCCCTTTCCTTTGGGTTTGGAGGGCTGTGCCTCACTCCATGAAGGCAGAGGGGAGGACAGGGAAGGGGATCTCAGCCCTCAGCAGCCTTTTCCCCCGCAGAACAAGGGATATTCCCTATACCCCGACATGGAGGAGATCAGGACACCTGCCCCATAAACCCTGCCCAAGGGTCCAGACACACAGGTGCCAGTAAAACTCTGTCCTCCAAGTCCCCGTGGGTAGAAGCAGTTAAACCCCACTCACAGAGCCAATGCTAAACGGGTTCTGAAGCCTCTGACAAATCAGCGTGCCTTGGTGGTTTCAATTCCTGTTCCAAAGCACATCTTTGTGGGGTTGGTAACCTTACCTGTTATATTAAAGAAGCCAAACCTTTATTTCAGTTCAGAATCCATGCATTGCTCCACAAATGGCTGAGACCAGATGAGAAGGAGAGGGTACAAGGCGGGTGCTGGGGAAGGAGCTACCACGGAAAGGGGAGAGCACAGAGGATGACGGGTAGATGGGGCTCAATTTCTTTCTGCCACCTCTGATAAAATCAGGCTGTAGTGAAGATGACAGGGAACATCCTGGTATTGTGGACAAGCCCTGAAAGATGCAGAGACATCTGGTCTCTTGGAGCAGCAGTGCCAGCCCCAGGTGAAGGGGAAGGCAGGGAGGTGCTGTGGGCTGGGGATATGCCCGGGGAAGCAGCCGCTTCCTTCCCTCTTTCATTCTTATTTTAAATATCAACACACAGCTGCTGCCAGGTTTTTCTACTAAATATGACTTTTGCTGGGCAAATTACATTAGGATGGATGCCACAGGTATCCATTAAGGTTTATTTATCGTGATACCATTTGTATCTCATGCTTATAAATAACTTATGTTATAGCTTTTGTTTGTAGAAATGTAACTTACATATTTTATTATGCTTTCTGTAAACCTCAAAAAGAATTTTGTCAAAGCAGTGCCTCTTAACAGCAGTCTACACCCTGGTACATAAAATCTACACCAGCATTATTTTTTAATAGGGTGAGGAAGCGTGTTATCCCGCTGCAGTTTGAGAGGTTTGCTGTCATCGTAAACTCGTTGTACAATAAAACATTAACGAAGCCAAGGAATTACTCTATAAGGTGTGCATATGCTGGGGCTGGGCTCTTCAGAGCCTCCTTTGCAGGCAGGGCACAGCATTCAGACTCAGCCCCAGCGAGCAGAGCCCAGCTGTGGGAGGCTCTGGGGGTTTGCTCTGGCTCGCAGAGGGATGGACGCTCACCTGAGCCTCAGCTTTCCTCTCCGAAGATATAAAACTTCTGGGGAAGGACCAGCCCTATTCTACAGTCCCCAACTGTTTGCATTACCAGGCAGGCTCACGTTTGCTCCTTGTGAGGAAATTGCTTGGGTTCTGAGTAGCATCTTCCTCTGACATTTCCCATTCCACTGTTTCCACTTTTTTTAAAGGAGAAAAAAATTCCAAAGCCCTTAAGGCAATTATGTCTTTTCAAGAAATGCTCAAGGCATTACACATGCTTTGTGGACACTGAGGAAACCCTGGGCTGCACCCACTGTGACCAGGCCCCTTTGCAAAGCTGACAGTAACCTCCCAAAAAAGAGCCTGGAGCCATAAACCTATTTGGCGTGCTTTCCCTTTCCTAGCCTAAAAGCAAGTGTATTTGTACAATCAGCTGATCTAAATTAATTCCCATTGTCAATTGTTCACCAAGGTGAAAACGGCCCTTTAAACACTCATCTCCAGTTTGCCCAGTTTAGGAGATGCTCTTTGGAGCCTCACCTGTGGCAGGGGATGTGTTAGAAGGGGCGTTCCAGAGATGTGTCTGAGTGCCCCAGGGAGGCTGCAGCTGGGTGTTAGAGAAGGCCTGGAGCTTGGGCAGGAGTTCAGGGGCCTGTGTACTCTCCCCTTCCACGTACCAAAGCTTCAGCTCTCGGCAAAGCAGCCAATTTCCCCTGAAAAGGGGCTGGTTTGGCATCACGTGATGTGTCACCACTATTTTATTTTCACCAGAATGCAGTCACAGAAGCCATCACCTTTCACCTGAGCCTTTAATGCCAATGCACGGAGCCATGAGACCATGGCAGGGTTTAGCCAGAGCTGCCAGAGAGGAGGCAACACGGCCAGGGCCCCTCCCCAAGGCTTTGAGGGATCGGTTCTGCGGCTTTTGAAACCCAACTGAGCAGCACAGGTTCCAGTTTCCTTTAGGGACCAAAATGGAAACTTAACAGCCATACAAATCCATAGGTGCCCGAGGTGGGGATGTGGCTCGCACACTCCCACAAGGTTCTCACACTTCAGCATGCGGCCTCAGGGGAAGGAACACCCCAAATCTGCAGCTCTCCAGCAACCTCCATGGATTACTGTAGCCTCCATGGATTTCTGTAACCTCCATGGATTTCTGTAGCCTCCATGGATCCCTTTACCTCCAAGGATTGCTCCTCAGGTGCTCAGCACTCCTGCAGCTCAGACCCTTTCGCTGAAATACTTTTTCGAGCTGAGCTCAAATGTAAACAGCAAACTGACAAAGCAACTTCCTTCCAGCTGTACTTCCTGCTGTTTAAAAATGTGCAGAAAAGTAACAATTGCAAATTAAAAAACTGGAAAAAACCCTGTAAGAAATACAGGTATGAACTTTTTCTCCCTGTTGGCCACAATTAATAATTCCCATTCTTATCTGAGCAGTGGTGAAATATCATTAAATTCACAAATGTCAGCAAACATGACAAACATGTGAAATATTTTCTTTTTCTTAGGTAAATAATGGAAAAACCCAACTCAATCCCAAAGCAAGGTTGTAATTGCACATAATAACTTTTCCACATAATAAACTGACTTATTGCTTAAGCAGTTCTGATTTTTCTTAGGTCTTCCTTCAGCTCATTTTGCATCTCCCCAGCCAGTAGAGCCCCTCCCGCCCAGCACAGGACACCCACTGCTCCCCAGTGTAGGTCTCATCCTTTTTTCTGCAGTGGTGGATAGACTATATTCTTTGTAAAGTGTTTTAACACCTTTATTTTCTTCTGTGGCTTTTTTTTTTCCCAGTTTCCAAAGATCTGGAAAATGTGTACTTGTGAAATAACATCATCAGTACTTCACTAAGTCTTGCTCCATAATCTCTTTATTTCACTCTGTGCAACATTCTCAATTTTCTTGCTGTACTTACAGCCTAAAAATGCTCATTTGCAGTCTTCTTTGTGGTCCACATTGTCATTAACCACCCATGCTTCAAAGAAATATATAACATTTTGTAGAAAAATAGTAATTTCATTAGTTTGAAAAGGTGCCATATAAAGTTTTACTGGCTTTCATCTCATTTTCAAACAAATATGTCCCCAAGAGTGAGCTTGCAGGTTTCAGCTGATGAGATATTATTTACTATTATGTACATTAACGGAGACAAATTCAGAAGGAATGCACATCCTTTTGTTCTTTGGTTAAGCACTGTTTCTACACTGTCTCATAAAGCCAAAATAACAGGATTATAAATTTGATAAGAAAGGCTGAAAACATTCTTCAAACTAAGGCTGGTTTTCCATTGTTTTCACTATTATAAATCCTTACATTTGAGCCAGAGATGGGAAAAGGCAGAAGATATCTTTAAAAAATAATTTTCACAAGGGTAAAAAATCTCTCTAACAATGTAACAGGGTCCCAGCACTTTCAGAGATGGTTTATCAGTCAGTGCTCTGTTTCCAAAGTCCTTGTCAAATCACATCCACACCCCTGGGATCAGAGGCCCCTTTGCTGTGCAGAGCTTTGGCCACATCCCTCCAGCATGTTCTGAGTGACCTGGAAGAACAAACACCAAACATTTGATTAAAGGAGACCTGACAGTGAGAGATGCGTTGCAAGAGGTGGTAAAAATAATAACTATAATGTATGTTAAATGGAAAGAAAACCAGAGGAAGACTCACAAACAGAATCCTCAGGTGCTCTCAAAAGCCAGTTCTACAACATAACAAGGAGCATGTGAGCATGGGCCAAGCAATGTGTGAAACAGTGGAGAGCCAGCACTGAAACGACTGCTACAAGAAGCTTTCCCATCCCCCATGATTCAGAAATGTCCTCCCTCCCCAGCCCCCAGCACAGGGCTCCTTGGGATGTGCCAGCAAGGCCAGCCCCACCTGCCTCCCTCAGGACAGCTGTCAGAGTCCAGCCTAGCTCAGTGAAAGGTGCAACCAGACCCACCTGGCACAGAACAAACACACAAAACCTCCCCAGCACCTGCAGGGGTGGGATGTGAAGTCCATCCAGTGGCATCACACCTGAGGCTGAAGGACAACTGCGCAGAGCACAACAGCCCAAACATGAACCACTGCCTTGGGCTAGCCTCACCTGAAAGGAACAGTTTAACTGCCATTTATCACAACTCATCTGTGCATTTGGCCTAGTGGAAGCTGCTCCTGCCCAAAGGGGTTGGAACTGGATGATCTTTAAGGTCCCTTCCAACCCAAACCATTCTGTGATTCTCTTTGGAAAAAAAAACCAAGCACCAAAACAATCCCAAACCCGCACAGAAACAATTTAAAGTACCAGATGTCTGCACTCCTCATTTAGAGTTTTTCAAATGTTCTTTGTCTGTTGCCTCCATGCTCTTTGCTGTGATTGTGTCAGACTCGGCTGGCTCACAACAGCCAAGCTAATAAAGTCTCCCCAAGAACAGCTCCTGAGGGCTCCTTCCTGCACAGGACTGTGGGGACAGGTGCCTGCAAAACTGATGGGATCTCAGCAAAGGTTTCTTTGCCAGATCAGGGGCAGTAATCCTGCCTGCCTCCACTGCATGGGGATGTCTGGCAGCAGTGTGGTGAGCTGGGGCTTGCTTGTGTGGAGGTACAGGACGCAATTAGCAATTTATTCTTTATTCTATTAATATTTTTTTATGTTTGTGCTTATTTCCTTACTAATGGAAATTGATTTCTGCTCAATTTTAAACATTTGCAGTTAAAATGAGCCTCCTGCTTTGCAGAATAACTCTGAGGGGTTCCAAACCCAGAGCTGAGAGCAGAGAGCCACCGTGCTAACTCACACTGCTTGGTGGGGCAGTTCTGGCCCTGAGGTCACCCCACAGCAGAAGGCAAATGGGACTGAGAAGGATGAGGTGGTCCTTTGGCCCAATTACCCCTCTCCCCTCCCACCTGCACCCTTCCCTCCCTGCCTGCACTCTCACAAAACTCTCCAAGAACTTCCGTCCCACTGCCCACGTGAGTGCTCCGCAGCACTTCAGGGGAAAACCCCTGTAAATTCTGGGATCTTCGAGTCCAGCATTTGCCAGATCCAGTCTTTGCTGGCAGCTGCAGTCATGAGAGCCTCTGTCCGAGCCCTGGGAAGGGCGACCACGGGCAGCACAGCTGGACTCCCCAGCCTTGGCTGGGTCATCCACGATCCCCGTCCTGTCCTGCAGGTCTGCACTCCTCAGGATAAGGCAGCTCAGAGAAAATGCACGTTGATGTGTTTTCCTCAGAAAACAATGTTTTCTTAAGGATTTCATAGAATCATGGAATCAGTAAGGTTGGAAAAACACTCTAAGATCACCAAGTCTGACTCCACATCTGCTGTCAGGCTGGATTGTCAGCAAGGTGGCCCTTAGGTCTCTGAAGTACTACAGGAGCAAAGCAGAGAATATTAAAAATGAGGTTTGGAAACTTAAACCCAGAGTTACTCACCTGCACCTGGAGAACTTCTGAGCAAGTGCTACATTGACCCCTGGGAGAGCAGCAGGCTGGGTCTGTCCCATTCAGGGCCTGTCCCATTCAGGGCCTGTCCCAGGCAGGATCTGTCCCAGGCAGGCTCTGTCCCATTCAGGATTTGTCCCGGGCAGGCTCCAGGCACTGCTCCCTGGTTGGCACCAGCAGCAGCACCGTGGTACAGCAGGGCTGGGGTGTAGTGGGATCAGCAGTGGGGGTTGGTCCCTAACCAATTCCAGGGCACCCCAGGGAGGTGCAGCAGCATCCTCCAGTACTTCTCAAGCCTTTTCAGAGTGGTGCCAGTCTGGGCTCTCTGCTGGGGGCTCTTGAGAAGCTCAGCCATCTGCATCACTTCCTGTGTCTCCATTCCCATCACACTCTGGCAGAGCTATGGACACTTAAAGCAGAAGTTTTTATCAACTTACAAGAATGTTGGTTTAGCTTAGAAAAATGGAACAGGAGGGGATTCTAGAGCTGCCCACCACCCTGCTACTACAGCCAAGCAAGGCAAATAACCCTGTTCAGTCTTTATTGCATTGGCTGTGTCAGTCACAGCCTCATGGCCTTGGGCACAAGCACATCCCTGGGATAAGCGCTGATATAGACAATTATTCAGAGGCGAATGAACCATTCTGATGAACCTGTGCCCATGTACCTGGCAAGGTTCCTGAGCACTCTGATATTGCACTCTAGAGGAGTATTGCCTGTATTCCACAAATTTCAGGTGTATAACAAGAGAACTGGTTAAAGGCAGGCTGAGAATCAGCTTTTACTATGCAGAATTTAGTAGACTTTTGAAGTTAACGTAACTTGTAGGGTGTCATACAGAGCGTCAGAAAGCACGAAAGTCTCGGATTTGTTTGCCAGATTTTTAAAAAAACTTTTAAAAGGTTTAAACCTGTTTAAACCCTAAACAAATCCCAGCTTAAACACACATGATCGTCGTCAAAATTATAGTTGTCCTGGACCTATGCAAAACTATAATGAAAGAAAACTGTTTGTAACACCAAGGCTAAGCCCCGACAACTCCACAGGATTATAGGGAGTGTTTGCTTTAGTGTCTCCTTGGCAAATTTTATGCCCTCAGCACAGTTCCTCTCAAAGCAGTAACACCCCGTGTCCCCACCTTTGCTGCCCACTGCAGCAGCACTGGGAGCAGAGGCAGCAGCTGATCCCACAGCTGGGTCCTGAAACACTTGAACCACCCTGAACACGCCCTGGGGGCAGGTGTGAAGGACTCAGGACCTGCCTGCACCAAACACCAAACACAGTGACCAGTGCAGAGTCCAGGGTAGAGGAGGCCACAACCCTGAGGCCTTGTCCAGTGTCCACAAGTTATTTTTAGAAAAGAGGCATTCCAAGAACTTCATTCAACCCCACAATGGAAAGCATTAACAGCATCCCCAAGCAACTGCAAGGAATAACATCTCTGCCTCCCCTTCCTGAACACAGCATCCCATGGCATCCATGTGCCAACACCACGGAACTGTTCTGAGCCCTGGGGTTTCTAAACATCCCAGTCCATACTGAGATCCTGCTGTCTCAAAAGATTAGTGCTGTTTTAGGGTGGATTGTGAGTATGATTCCCATTTCAGCATCATAAACCCTATTGGTGCAAGCACGTATCAATCCCAATTTTTCTGAGTCCCCAAGTAAACAAGATGCCTTCCCTTTGAAATGAATTACGGGCAAAGATCTCATTAAAACAAAAGAAGAGAACAAGCAGTTCAACATGGTAACTGCATGCTTGCTATTTCCCAGGAACTGTAGAGACAGAGACCCCACCTGAAATAAAGGAACCCATTCCCAATAAATAAATCAGCAGTGAACTGGAATGAGCCAAGCAGAGATGACTTTTACAGTTATATAAAAGTACGTGTCCTACTTTTTCTGAAAGTGAAATAAATAACCTTGATGCAGAAGGGGCAATGCAAATATTACAAATCCTATTTCCTGTTCTTCACCCTTCCAAAAGAAATACAAGACTTGTTCATAAGTAAAGGTGCTTATACATATCCATGTCAGCTAAGCAAAACACATAATCATTAGAATGAGTCTAATTTCAGTAAAAAGAATATTCTGACAGTCACAAATGTATTCCTTATGATTTACAGCTCCATGGTTTTATCTTCAAGTGAAATATTTAATTTCTTCTTATATTGAAGCATCAAAACCATATAATTAATATGTAGTCAGGCTAATCCTTAAGCGCTATAAATCAGAAGCATTATATAAACAAAAGTGTCGTCTTGAACAAGATTGGGAATGCACAAAACTACTTATATCCCACTTTTATAATGATGCAGTGACTCAGAGCAGATAGAAAATGATTAGTTTTCCTTCCAAAGTAGGAAATATTGCTTCCATCTGTAAAGTATAATATTGTGATGTCATAAAGTTTTCCTAAACACTGAATTTACCCTTATTCCCTCTCAATCATTTTAAAAGAACTGCTCTCTCTTATAGAGCTTGGATTTAAATCACAATAACACACCAAGAAGATGAATGACAGTGCTGTTGGATATGGCTAAAATTGGATCCTTCAGCACAGGTGAATGATGAGACAGCGCTTCTCTTCTTGATATATTTTCTTCTTCTATTAGTTTCCTTCCATGGCTGGGATTTCAGTTTGAATTTTAATGTATGCGGTTGCTGCTAATCTTAGTGTCTGATTTTTTTCCAGCGCCCTCTTATTGTATAGACAATTCATTCTCCAAAGCAGTAATACACTGAGGCTTGTGACTGCCCAGGAGATAAAGCAATGCAGAATAAAGTTAGAGCCAGCTCTGCAGAAAGGCACAGGCAATAGGTCAATATCCTCAGAAACAATGCCTCACCACACAAAAAATGCACACATTCAGATCAACGCACAGGCGTTTCCTCAGAGGGCTCCCATCCCAGACAGCAGCGTTGCTATTAAGTCACCAGGGAAACATGAGGGGCATATCCAAATTCATAGCTTCAGATTTCACTGAAAGGGCAAACTGCAGCGTGTTTCCTGGTTTACAGAATCTGCCGCAGATGCACACAACCCAAATTGCAAACAATGCCAGTAGTTCAGCGTAAGCACTCAGATAATACCCCCTAAAGCCAGTTGTTCCTGGGAAACCATTCAGAGAAAGAAATTGGTTAACTATTTCTCTAGGAAGCAATTTTTCTGATGTGATTTTCACAGTGTTCTTTTTCATCTTTCTATCTAAAAGCCTGATGAGGTTGCACAACTTCTGCTTAATTCTGGAAATATGAAAACAAAGCTTATTAGAAAAAGTTAATCAAATCCTTGTATGATCCAAGGTTGGGTGTAACAGTTGGGGTAAAAGTTTGAGAGGATTTTTCATCCAAGTGGAGCCATTCAACCTCTGTGAACTATCTGTAAGATACTCACGTAGTGCATGAGCTGAAACCCACTCTTCATTCCTAATGTGAGCACAATTTAAATTGCCAGAGATGGGCAATTTAAAGGGCAGCAGGCAGCTCTGTTCTATGTGAAGTAACTACTTTTACTATTTTGGCCTGTGAAGAGTGAATCTGGTGGAATGTGTTAAACACTCACTTTCTCATTGAGAAGTGTAAGTCCAAGCAGAGGTCTTGAAGCAGACCATTGGTTTCTGCAGTCTCCAAAGATGATGGTGTTCATTAGGACTGACATCACCTGAAAGAAAATTCAGACAGTTTACATGAGTGTGGATGCTGTTGTTAAACTGTGTGATGTTCTGAGAAGGAAAAATGCATGAAATCTTTGCTAACCACGTTGAAATCACTGATGTTTCCTATATAAACATGGTATTACAGAAGTCATTCTTCCAAAAAAGTATTTCCATAACCAAAACTACCAGGTGAAGAAAGTGAAAAAAATTAATGCCAAAGCTTGGCTCTAAAGCCAAAGTTGAAATAAAACCAAACATGAACTGAGATTTCGAGCAGCGTTACTTTGAGCTACAGGTTTGTAGTTCACTCCAGGATTTTCCCTGTTGTCACTCTATTTCCAGAGGACAACACACGTGTGCCCACCAATCTGTACGAATTTTAGACAAAACCAGGCTGCTCTTCACGATTCTGGTTTTCTCAGATCCACCTTTCTCCGTGCATGACACTGCCAGGCACTGGAGAGGAACACTCCCTATTTCAGCCAAGGCAATTGTAATTACAACAAGAGGTCTTTAAATCTGTACCCTTTCCACCACAGTTACCAACTCAACCTCGGAGTTTCAACATTTGACTTCACCTCTGTGACTTGCTTTACAGAGCTCTATAGCAGGGATAAAGCCACTTCATCAGCTCTATAAAGCTCTGAGATCTATCAGCTCACTCAATTAGGTTCTGCTGGCACCCAAAGAGAAGCTGCACAATTTACTTTGCCCGTCAGCTGACACACCCCTAAGAGCCCCACAAAGCTCTGACTCTGAGCCCTCTTCTTGTTCTGCTCTGCTCCTGTACCTCTGGTGTGTCTAGCTGGGAAGGGTAAGACTTATTTTAGGGGCTGGCACCATTCTTGTACAAAGAAATTACAAAATAACAATAGAATCCATTTAAAGATAAAATGCTCTGAGATATCCTTGAGACATGTTCATCCCAAACGCTGAAGGCCACAACATATACAAACCTAAAAACATTACTTAGAGATTAAACAGGGACAAAATTTGTAAAATGTCACCAGTAAATAGTTTGGCTCACGTTTATAAAATATCTACACCCTAAAACCAAACACAGAGGAAGTAGAAAATCATTAAATCCTTTCTTCTGGGCCAATGAGTAGCTGTGAGCGGGGTCTCCAGAGAGCTGCCACACTGCAAACTAGCCTGTAATAACTGACCAAGGCGAAGTCAAACAGCATGTTCCACTAAATGAAAAAGATGAATCCTAGCACTACAAATCACCTGGAACAGAGAGATCCACAAATCATTTCAGCATCCAGGTTAGGAACACGTGGTCTGGTGTGGGAAAGGCCAATTCTTTATTTGACTTCACAGTTAGGTATCACACAAACTGTGTTCTGTTACTCACAGGACAAAAACAGTTCCATGCTGCCTTGGAACCAAAGCAAGCAATTCCAAACCTCTGCATGAGCACTAACAGTGGCTTGTTTTCCAAATGTGAAGAATCATTGTGACTTCTTATAATTCATTCCTCAACTAGGTTTTCATTTTCATTGCTTGTAACAAGGCCAGCTGTTAGAAGCATTTTTTAAGTAATAAACCAAACTCACCCAAGCTGTGAATTTGTCTGAGCTCCACAGCTCATGCACCCATATTTCTTAGAAAAAAGACTTCCAATGTGATGCTTAACCTGAACAGGGCATGCTCAGACCCCAACAGACCCAGAGGGAAAGCACCACTTCCTCAGACTTCAGCTTTATCAAACAACTAATGAGATTGTCTTCAAGGTCTCTAGTCCAGAAGCTCTAAATTGCAAACAAACTACAACGTAAATACTTTTGGAAAGCTTTTGGTCTAAATATGAAAGATGACCAAAATGTCCAAAATTCGCCTGGAAAGCACTTATCCATCTCTATGAGTAAGGAGTACTGAGAGCACTGAAAGAAGCAAGGAATACAATGAATGTTCTAATTCATAAAAACAAAGCCAGCATGAAGCTACGTGTGTAGTAGTAATTAATAGCTATTAATTATGTGGTTTGGTATTAGCTAACCAGGAAGGCAGTGGTGCAAGCCTCCCTTCTGCTCTGGGCTTTTTCTCTGGCAAGATCCTACTGTCCAAAGTTTTAAATTCCACTTCTGACTCTTAAGGAGTAAGAACCCTCTCAGAAATCCCTGGCCATACAGGGAACCACATTGCATCCCAGAGTGAGCAAGGACTCATCCCAGGCATGTGTTTCTCCAGGGGCCACTCCATTCCCCTTCTTTGCAAAAGGAACTACAGAACAGGCAAGAATAAAGAACTGTTCTTCTAATAAATTAATTCATCACAGCTTCTCCTCCCTCAGAGCCTTGGATGGAGGAGGAAAATGCTGGTCAAGACAACATTAATTATGAAAACTTGTTCTCAAGGAAGCTGGAAGAGAAGCTGCCCTTCCATTAAAAGGCTGCTTTGCTGTGCCAGGTTACCAGTGCAACATTTGCACTGCTGCAAGTCCTGTAACTCAATTCTCTTTCCCATATGTTGGGATGGATCTTTTACTGTGCTGCAACTAATCAAATCCTAGCAAAAGGAACAGTACATGAACACCAGAGAAACCAGTATCTATATTCCATTACAAAGGATTTAGAACGGTCGGGAACATGCACAGATTTTAACAAAATACTTGACTGGTAATAGCACTCATTGTTTCCACTTAGATCTGAAAAATTTACTTTTTTTTTCATTGTTTAGCATACAAAATTTTGTAGGTTTCTAAAGTTCCAGCTTCAGAGAGTCTGCTCTTAATTTAAGAACTGTGATAACTAATTTAAATGTCCTTTGGAATGCTTAGTTCTTTCATCATCAATTCTTCATACATCAGTAAACGGATCATCAATTACTAATAACACTAGGAAGATTTAAATACTCATAGATTATTAAATACTTTAAAATCTGTTGTTTTAAAATATTTATTTTACTAGAAAGCTTGACTTTCACATTGATATTTCCCATGTTCAAAGCCAAAATTTCCAGATGATACACAAAAACCAAAGCCTTTATTTATCTTGAAAGCAAGAATCAGCCCATTATTCCTGAACTAAAAATATTTAACTGTCAGAAACAGCACATCAGTTGAGCTTTGTAATATATAAGAGGTTAAGAACCACATGCCTTTCCCCTGCATGACGAAATCACATTAATCCAGGAAGGAATGTTATCAAGCTGTCCAGAGCAGCACGGGAGGCCAGTGACATTGCAGCTCCCTTCCCTTCTGACTTTCCTATTTCCTTTCTTTCCCCTTCCCAACTCCCTCTCATCCTGCTGCCAATTTCCATGGCATATACACGAAGAAGGGAGGAGCTGTAGAAGGAGAGAGGGAGGGAGGGACAGAAGAGGCATCAGGCAGGAAAATGGGCAGTCCATAAGCCCAGGAAAAGGATCCAGAGCCTTTCCCAAAGCCTTCCACGCTGCCCTCAGGCCAAGCCTGGCATTCCCACCCTATAGACCAGATTCCTCCAGATTCTGTTCAGAGTATACAGCATTTCACCCTCTTTGTGCACACTGCCAGTATATATATTTAAATAAACATTAGTAACTAGAATTGCATGACTCAACAACCGAAGCTAAAACCTGCGAGCGACCCAATCCTGTATCTCTGTCTGCAACAGTTCAACTGGCACTGGCCTTTTTGCTTCCTTTTATGACAATTAGGGTGCAAATGGCTGAGAAAAACCCAATCCTGGTGTCAGGACAAGGCATCTGGGAGACACACTGCACACCATGAACTAGTATATGGCAGCAGCTGATGGACTGAAATATTATCCAAGCGTGTCTCTCACAGGGTATTCCCATCAGTTTTATGTTCTGCTGGGGCACTCCCATTCTCCCCGTGTCCCAAAGGGTGATGTGAAAAAGAAACAGCTACAGGGAATGGGAAGCTCTGCATTTCCCAGCACATCTTTAGAACTGGCCAGAGGGCTGAGTGTGGGAATCCACTTGAAGCAGGTCCAAGTCATGAGCCAGCAGAAATAATCCTAAAATAAGAGTGTATGGACTTAGGTCACACCTGACTTTGTATCTAAAGACAAACATCAGCACACCCTCAGAAGGACACCCTCAGGACATGTTTAGCCCCTGCCATGTGCACAAGAGCCATCGTGGTCTTTTAGCTCTTGTGTTTATGGCACAATGACACAAAGCAGTAGTGCAAAGAGGTCTTTCCAAAGCTGAGGCTTCCTCCCATCATGCCCTACCTTCAGCCAGCAGTGAGCTGCCTTCCAGGCCTTTGACAGGATTACAGAGCAGAAGTCTGTGCTACACCAGGGAATGCCCACAGCACAGCTCTGCCCTGTGTTAGCAGGTTTTCAAACCATAACTGTGGGATCTTTCCTCTGAGAGCCCATTCTAACATGACAGAATATGTTATTTTCAAATTGCAGTTGCATCTGGATTTTTTCCATGAAGGACTATCACACTTAGGTCCGGTCTCACCCATCAGAACTGGGTCCATCTCTGCCAAGGGACACCATGCTCCTGGGGAGGCTGACATCCACCAGAGCTGGAGCAGTGATGCCAGCTGGCCACTGTAGACTCACCCACAGTAAAGCACTGAGTCTCACAGGGTGGAGCAGTTTTGCTTGGTCTAAGGGCTGGCAACATTAAATTCTGGAAGCAGAACAGTTAACGGCAGCAGTACTGGCAACACCTGATGAGTGAAATCCCTCGTCCTTCTGCGGGGATATGTTTCATTAATTATTACCTTCCAGGGTGTGTTGACTTGTTTCTGTCTGTGCTGAATTTCATGTAAACCCTCTGTTGAATGTCACATACTCATGCGCTGCCTGAAGTGCAAGATTTTGTATTTGGGTATCTGCTGTAGCTGACAGATGTTTACAAACTCGTGTATCTGCACAGCTTCTTCCTGCCTATCCATCTGTACTCCCTGTTAGACAGCAAGTTATTCCACCTCAGGCTGGAATAATTTAAGATTGTGACATCAATCCTTAATCTGCATTTTTTCGCTGGTAGCATGCAGAGATTCTAAGTTACAGCTACTAGACTGTCATTTTATATTAATCTAAGCTGCTTATTTAAGATTCAGCCATTTCTAAACAAGTGGCTGTAACTATATGATGCTACAACTGCTTTTAAAGATAACAGAACTGTGATTAACTGAGACCTCTGGAATGCACAACCTGCCATAATTTGTAACACAAACTTCAGGACAGTCTGATGAACCAGAAGGCTGAGCTCTTTAAAAACCTTACCAAAAAATTAATACTTATTCCCCTCTGCTTTTAGCAGCACATGAAGGAGCACACAGGTTCAGGGCTTTGTAACACAGGCTCATCTCTGAAGATCCTTAAGCATCTTTTACAGTTGACACAGTGAGAGCCTCTCTCTGTCCTGTGCAGCCAGCACTCTTCTCTGAGAGGTGGCACAGGATGAACTTGGTGTCTCCTACAAGCATCTCTACCCAAATGATTAGTTACACAATATTTAATCCTCTTGGGAGGACAGAACATCAATTTCACCTACACCAACACCGTCCCACAAGGGCTCAGAGCAGGCTCAGGGTGGGCTCAGAGCAGGCTCAGGGTGGGTTCAGAGAAGGCTCAGAGCGGGCTCAGAGCAGGCTTGGGGTGGGTTCAGGGTGGGCTCGGGGTGGGTTTAGGGTGGGCTCAGGGTGAGTTCAGAGTGGGCTCAGAGTGGGCTCAGGGTGGGCTCAGGGTGGGTTCAGGGTGGACTCAGGGTGGGCTCAGAGCAGGCTCAGGGTGGCCTCAGAGCAGGAGCAGGGTGGGTTCAGGGTTGGCTCAAGGTGGGCTCAGGGTGGGCTCAGAGCGGGCTCAGGGTGGGCTCAGGGTGGGCTCAGAGTGGGCTCAGGGCGGGTTCAGGGTGGGCTCAGGGTGGGTTCAGGGTGGGCTCAGAGCGGGCTCAGGGTGGGTTCAGGGTGGGCTCAGAGCAGGCTCAGGGTGGGTTCAGGGTTGGCTCAAGGTGGGCTCAGCCCTGTGGATACCTGCCAGAGCAGAGCCAGAGGCTTCCCCCACACAGCAACAGTAACCAGTGGCACAGAGACAATTAGAACCGGGGTAATTATTTTACCCATATTAATGGATATGGAGATGATTAGCTGGGACAGGAGGCAGAGTGGGCTTTAAACCACCCCTTGAAGGAAATGAGAGTGGGAGAAAGGCAGCAGCTCAGCTGTGACCACTGTGCCAGGATGGTCTGGAGGGCACAGTGACCCCTCCACTGGCTGGAGCAGAGCACTGGTGCAGCACACAACTTAAAAAGCCTAAAACGAGTATTAATTACCCATTGCCTAACAGATTGCAAGCCTCTTCTGTTTTCAAACTGTTCATAAATTGATTCTAATTTCTTCTGTGGAACAATTAAAAGTGGTTTTGTTATCCTGATGAACTGAACTGTAACCAAAGCTTTTGCAAATAAACACAAGGACAGATGATAAAGCTGGTAATAAGCATATTGCTCCTGTGTCCTGAGCAGCCACCAACACTTGGCAGCGAATATCATCTTTCACAACAACAACAACAAAGGCTAAGGGCACACGGCTATTTCATGCAGTCATCAAAACAAAATGCACTGAATATTATATTTCATACTAAATACATTACCCTGGCAGTTTGACACTCAACATTTCAATAGATATTGCATCTCTCTAACATTCTGCCTGAATTTCTGCAGATGGACTTTTAAGTATCAATGGAAGATTACTTTACTTGTCACGCTAAAAAGATTTTAAAGAATGGTTGCACACACTTCATTTTTAATTTTTTCTATTTTTTTTTTCAAAGGAAAACAACTTACGAATTCAGAAACACAGTTCTTCTGAAAGGTCAAACCCCGTGTTGCTGCAGTCCTTTGTGTGTGGTGCTCTTCCAGCCATTCAAATCTCTGCTCTGATGTGCCCAGCAAAGCACTGGGAGGATTTGCTCAAGTTAAACTAAGCTTACCTAGCCAATGCTAGGCTAAGCGGAGAGAAAGTAACAGCATTCCCAAATCTCATCAATCCACTGTGACATTGGGGGTTTTTTAAAATGTGTTTTATCTTAAAACTGTGAAGGTTCCTGGAGACAATACACAAGAATCTCAAATTTCAGTAAAAAACTCCAAACAAGTAAACACCAAAGGAAGAAAACCCAGCTGGATGCCATGATTTCAGAAGACACCTTGAGCACACAAATGTCTCTCAGGATCACAAACAGACAAAACCAACAGCATTAGCCAAGGAAAAATGTGGATTTTGAGGCTCAATTACAGAGTCCTGAAAATCAGACATCTGCCAAGATTAAGTGGGACATATATTTAGTGTCTGCCAGTCACTACAGAATTTTGGGTACAAACCAGCCCCTTCACCTGCCACATGCCTTTGCTCTGACTCCCAGTCAGAACGCCCAGGAACCGCCTCATCCAACACTGGATCTCCAAACCAGCACCATCTCGGCCACTGCCATCAGATCCAACAGCAATTAACATCCCTGTAAGCTGCTGCTATCCTAGAATTTTAAATTTACTCTTTTGTTTTTCCAAATGGGGGAGGGGGGTTGTTCACAGAGAGCGAGTTTCATCACTCACATGGCAAATCTGCCAGTAGCAGATCATAGAATGGATTGTTACCTTTCCCTATCCATTTTGTAAAGATATTGCTTTCTTTCCAGACTGCAAGCATCACTTCTAACTGAATTTTGAATTATAATGTGAACTTTACAAAATTATTGGTGCTATTCATATCACTAGTTAGATTCTATGGAACAGTGATATTTTTTGACCTTCCCCAAACCAACACCTCTTAGTGTTTTATATAACAGAACCAAGGCCAGCAGAAATTGAACATTTTCAAGTAAAGGATTACATTGCAGGGAGTAAACAAGGAATAAAACATTTTTATATTTCTCCCTAAACTTATTTGCTTTTTGAAAATATTTATGCAGCACAAAGACACGAGTTTAGCGAGAAATACAGCCAGTTCCTCATGTTTAATTGAAACATTTATGCTTCTTGTTCTGCTAGCAAAAAGCAATGAACAGTAATATTGCAAGATAAATACGTAAGAAACTTATAGATATGATTGTAAAACAACATCATCCTAATGTTTCCACTTAATTACCCTGAAATGTATTCTATTTAATATTCATTACTCAAAAGCCAATTTAAAAGAGAATGAGGTGAAGGGACTTATTCAGAAAGACGGACTGTCATTCACTGCAATAGTTATCTAATATACAGAAGTTAATAAAGCAGATTAATCTACAAGTCCCTTTAAGCCATCACTGAGTTTAGAACAACTGCCTCTTTGACCCCTAACCCTCCCGCTGCGCACCAGTAGCAGGTGCCAGCTGCACTGAAATGATGGCTGAGGCGTTTTAGGGCGAAGTCTTTTCTTGCTTTGCTTCTGACCAGCAGCTGACCCTGTAGAAGCGATTGTTTCATGTGCTGGCCTAAAGGCTACACAAACCAGCAAGGGATAAACAAAAGCAGACACGGAGCAGCTGCCTCGCCCGGGGCCCTGCAGCGCCGACACCTCGCACGGCGAGCGGAGCTTTGTGCTCCTCCCCGGGCTGGTACAATGCGTGTTCCTGGGCGGAACGAAACTTCTCCCCAGCCCAAAACTGCTGCTGCGAACTAGAGCACAGATTGGATGATTAAGGGGGGATTCCCAATTTGATTTAGCGCCATTATTAAGACCGTGAAATCTTCAGATACATCACTAATGATGATGTATTTTAACATTAAAAGTCTTAAAATTAAATTACTCAATTCACATGATAACGAATCACAATGAGGCTTTAAACAAAGCGGAATTAGAAAAGACACTAAGCTCATTAATTTTTTTTATTTCTTAATTGACAGCAAACGTAGTGATAACTATACATTTAGCAATATACTTGAGACTGGGATTGCTGCCACTTTTATACGTGAACAGTAAGAAGCACGTGTGAAAGAGAAGTAACCGCAGTTTTCATTAAGATAACACAGCTCTGACATAGTTATTTTGCTGATGCAAATTACACAACCACAAAAACAATCAGAGTAATGATTAAATGCAGTTATGTACATGGGAGACTACTACTGCAAATGTTAACATATTTAAATGGGTTCCTTCATTAAAAAGATTATATATGATATTAAACCATCAATCAAATTGAAACACTAGAGTCTAAACGTATTGTCACTGGTTAAAATAAATGACTTTGAGACTGAATTTTGGCTCACTCAATATGGTGCCTTTTCTGTTGCTTAGCCACCCAAATCTCTGCTGGCTTGGCTACAGCTGGTACATCTCCATCCCTTTCAATTAATAAAGAAAGTTATGGTAGTATTGGATAACATTTTTAAATTGGGCTAAGAGGCTGAAACAGATGTCCCAGGGAAGATCCCTCTCACTATTGTATCAAAACTTTCAAACCTTAAGCCAGGAAAAGCTGAGCACCCTCATCCTGATTCAACTGAGCTTTTAAAGACATTTGATTTTAAGCACAGGAACAATCACACCTGTGGTTTTGATCTGCTCTTAAAATAAAGTATATGCTCACATACATGTTAGGTACTCAGCATCTTGCACAAGTACCCTCTGCCAGTGCCATTCAGATTCCTCTGTGATGTGCTTATATGCAAGTGCTGCTGCCTGGGCCATGAAGCATGTGTTATAAACACAGCTCCACTGCAGGTTTTTATTTCCATTACTGTGCATAACTCCACACTAGCTGTATATGGCATCGAGGTTTATCTGAAAAACAAAAATGTCACTTATTTTACTATATAAAAGGGAAAAAAGGGAAGTTGCAATTTATAATACTTTCTTATTGTAGTAATGCCACTTGATTTTTCATTGCAGCTGGCACCTCTGCTTCCTGGTTTCCACTTGCCAGGCAGTGCCTGTTGTGCTGCTTCCCTCAGTGCCTCCCGTCCCTGGGTGCAGTCCTTGGTCACACTCTGCCCCACTGGGCAGCCCAGGCAAGTTCCCCCAGGATGTCACATCACATCACATCCCCTCCTCCTGCCCGGTGCCTTCCACCCCATCCTGGTTCCTGGCTCTGGTCTCTGTTCACCCACACACCTTCCCACCCACCTACTGCAACACTCCTTTCCCAGAGGTCCCTCTCCAGCCCTTGTACTCCAGCAGATTCTCCTCTGGCAGGGGATGCTGGCTGTCCCCACGTCCCTGCTGATGGCTCCCTCCTCCAGCACTGCCCCCTGAAATGCTGAACCCTCGAAGGGCTCAGCTCGGGCACAGCCTCGTCCTCCAGACAGCCAACCCCAAAGCCCTTCTCTGCCAACACTGGCCCCTGCTGTGGCCCACCCGGGCTGAGGCGTGGAGCAGCCCTGCCAGCAGCCAGGGGCCAGGGGGAACCCAAACACCGCTACAGATTCAGTCTCATCGAAAACTCACCTCGTTCTTGCCCACTGATTGTTCTGAAAATGATGCACAGCAAGTAATCACTGGGCACTGTCCTCCCTCACTTGGCCTCCCCGTACTTTACATCCCTGGCCAAGAAACACTCAGGAAAGCAACACTGGAATGCCACTGAAATCCTGTTTCTATTCAGCCAACCAAACATTTATCCCCTCTGCGCCCAGCACAGAATCATTTCAAAGATGGCTGTGCAAGCAAGAATCCTTTACCTATCATGCCTGACTCTCATGAAGATGTGTTAGAACTGCAGCTGAAAGATGCTACAAAACTCATTGATTTTTGGAAAGAACTAGCAGGAATAGTGTTTTACTACGCCAAATTTGAGCTAACAGCCTAATGCGTACACTTCAGCAAGATCAGCATTAACAGAAGATAAAGGTAGCTTCTTAAGACCAAAAATTACACCTTCATTTATTAAGTGAAGCAGCAGAGGCTTCAATTCTCAATTCCAGAAGAACAACGAAGTAGGAGCTTTTTAAAATTATTTATCAAAGTGCTCAGAACAGAACTGCAATAGTTGAGTGCAGTAAACTTAATACTGTGTTCTACTCATAAATCTCAAATTACTTCACACGTTAATTCGGTGTGGCTGTAAGATCCCCTCATCAAGTGGCTGTCTGCAGATGGAGCTCAGGCTGCTCGCCCGGGGCTACGAGCGCGGGCACGGCAAAACCCGACCAGAGGGAACAGCCACTGCCGAGCTTCCCAAGGATGCCGAAACTTACTCATGAGCAATTACGGAGCTGTTTCACTTCCATGTTCTCTGTTGCTCCTCTCTTTGTACAGTCACGTCAACCCATTAAAGCCCCGAGCTGCTGCGGGGCACACGTGAGGGAGCAAGGTAGGAAAGAGGGGGTGATCCCACAGCTCCGCTGCTCGGGGTCGGGGCCGTGAGCGCCTCAGGCGCGGCCGCACCGCGCTGCTCGCAGCGGCCGCAGCGTGACCGCCCCGCTGGGTCGTGCGGGGGCAGCGGCGCGGGCCGGGGTGGTGATGATGATGATGGTGATGATGATGGCGATGACGGTGATGGTGATGCCGCTGCTGCGGACGCGCGGAGCGGTGACGCCGGGCCCGGCGGCGGGCGCAGGACAGCGGGACACCCGCAGTCGGGGGCGGCCGTTCCTGCTGCGGGAGGGCCCCGGCCCCGCGGAGCCGCCCCCGGCCCCGGCCCCGGCCCCGGCCCCGGCCCCGCGGAGCCGCCCCCGGCCCCGGCCCCTTCCGCCGCCCGCGGGCCCGGCCCGCACCCACCGCCCGCCGCCTTCTCCTCCGACGCGCCGGCCGCTCCACCGCGGCCCCGGCCCCCGGGCAGTTCCGGACCGTGCCGTCCGCGGCCGCGGCCGCTCCGAGCCGTGCCGTGCGGGGCCGTGCGGGGCCGTGCGGGGCCGGGCCGGGGCCGTGCGGGGCCGGGCCGGGCCGTGCGAGCGGAGCCGTTGCCCCGCCTCGGGGCGCTGGGCGGGGGCGCGGGTCCGGCGGTGCCCGAGCCCCCCGGCCCGGCCCGGGGCACACGCGGGGCCCGAGCGCGGCCGGGTCATTGTCCGGCTGCTGTCGGAGCCCCCACGGCAGCCCCGACTCCCTCCCGCCTGGGAGCGCGGCAGCGGCGCAGGTACCGAGCTGCCAAACCTCCAAACCGGAGCGCAATTTGCCACCCGGCCCCAGGTTTTCAGCGCCGTTAAGCGTCTGTGACCCAGTCCTTAACAGGGTTATGCATTACCGAGCCCAAACAGATGTCCTGAAAACTGAAACCGCTGGTTAGGAAGCAGCAATCTTGTTCATTAGCTTCCATGATAGTCAAATCGTCTATAAACCCAGTGTTTAATGGCCAGCCAATGAATAATCAATGTCTCACTTTTCATGCGAGTGTGAAAGTGAGAATAATCTAATACGCCGTCCCCCTGGTAGCGCACCAGGCCCTGGGTTCCGTTTCTATTCAGGGCTGATTTATAACCCAATGGAAACCTGATGTAAACATATGATCAATGAGTCCCATCATTGCTAATAATAACCCCCAACCGGCACACTCCCTCATCTCCAAAGCCATCCCTTTAGGCTATTAGTTTCGTCCAGCTAATCCTCTCCACTATTCCTGCCTGCTGCTTTTACCTTGGCCATCCGTTCAGTCCAGCAGACTCAGAAGTAATTTTATACGCAGCAGAGAGCGGGTGGAATTGATTTTTCGCTCAGTGCTCAGTTCCCATCTGAATAATTATCAATTTTACTGCCTCATAAAGGGAAGAGTCAAAATTTCAAATCAATTCAAAAGAGCTTCTGAGACTACAGAAACTGTGCATGAGAATAAAGGTCAAAGTTGTCAGTGACCTCGGGAGATGATGTCAGATATTAGTACCCTGAATAGCTGACATCAAAGGCTCTCAATATGATATGACTAGTGCTAATGCAAATCATATTTATGCTGACTGCTGGAGACCAGCCATTAATATTTAAAAGAGTATGTGAAAGCCTGCATTCAAAATAAATATAACGTATTCCGCAGAATCTGAAGTTAATAAAGACAGATTGCTGCCTAGTCATACACTGTAAAGTGAAAGATTACTGCATATTAACAGACAAACTACATCAGGATTGCCACAAATGGAGGGCAGCCCAGAGCCCAGCCTGCTGCTCTGCCCCTTCAATCACCGCACGTGTGGTACAGCGTGGAGCAATCCAACACCCCCAAATGCTGGCTGCTGCTTCCAGGAAACCCCTGTCAGGCATGTAAAGCATAAGAACCTGTAATATGACAAGGGAATCATCCCATTCTGGTAATGATGTCAATAATAAACACCATTAATATTCTCAGAATATAGTGCCAGGATTATATTAGCTACCATTAGTTTCTTTTCACCTTCAATTAGAACAGCGAGCAAATGCCAACAGCAACTGGTGACTGTATGCCAGGCTTTTTACAAATGACACCTACCTAGCAGGGAAACACAAATGACCATACTTGTCATTTGCATTTAGTTAATTTCTGTTTTTGTTAAAACCTTCTGACCTGTGGAACACACCTCCTTAAGTGGCAACTCTGCAACAGCATTAGGAATCCAGAGATTCTTGTAAATAAGCATTTTCAAATAGTTTAATGAGATTTTAAGGGCATGTGGCACAGAGTGAATGTGGAGATCTGCAGCTATGATCATCTTGGTCTCCCTGTAATGTTCTTGGGCTGTGAAAACCTGAGGGAGCTCAGAAGGGGCAATCTCTCCTAAGCACTACAGTGGCCACTTCCTTTTCAGAAGCATGAGATTTAATTTCTATTGTATTTACCTTTAACAGAAAAAAATCCCACTGAGTCATCTACTGCAAAATAAAATATTCAAGCTTGACAGCATACAGACATTCAATTTACACATTTCATTACCGAAATGTGTAGTTCAATGCCAGATTTTGTTCTTCTTCCTCCTAAAATACTTTAGAGACTTTTCTTCCCATTTGTCTATAGAAATGTATTGATGATCTCACACACATCTTTTTATGAGCAAAAATGAAACACCCAGTTGTAAGATGCTGTTCAGCCAAGTACAGAGCCTACACTGCTCAGAATGACGAAAAGTACCTTCAGTCCTTGGTTTTCATGAGAACACAGCTGGAGCTACTCAGGGTTGCATCCCAGTGTAGGGAGATTTGTCCTGTCACTAAATAGCCAATGCTAGCTGGTGTTAAGTACCCCAAAACCCAGGAGAATTCAGAAATATAATAATATTCCATAGAAAAGACTGTGAATTCACCTGCTGTAGAACTTCTGGGTTCTGCTGCATGAAGTGGAGCGATTTCTGTCCATCCTGTGATATGTCTACCTCTGAGAGTCTTGTCTCCTTTAGAAGGTGCCTGAAGAAGTAGGTGACAATGTAGTCTAAACAAACTAGCACAACAGCTGGAAGAGACAATTTAATCCATGTAAAAAATGAAAGAGTTTGGTAATTGTTTTCATTAAAAATAACTAATAATGACATCTTACAGTACTTAGAGAGCTCAAACTTTAATCTCTGACATTAGGCTAGGTGATAAATCAGCTGGTCTGATTTTGACACAGGGGCTGACCAGCTTTGAAGACTGTTTTTACTGAGGCACCTTTGCTGTTGGGGAACTGGTTATTCATGCTATTCCATGTCATGATATATCCATGTTAAGGATCCTGTAACTCCAGCGAGCTTCATTCACAACTGTATGAACACCGTGGTCCCTCTGGGAAGTGCTGGATGAGGGCTGACATTTTACTGGTATTCAGTTTCACATTTGGAAGACCGCAGATTCCTGGAAACTAAGATTCTGGTTTGATCTGCTTACTGAGGAGACAAGGTTAAACCCAATAAAGCTGTTGTCCAGGCTGTTCTCAAGAAGGGTTCCCCAGTGTTTCTCTGCCCCAAGGAGCTTACAATCCACGTCAGGAGCCAAACACTGACAAGGGCCATTAAAGGCAGTGAAAAGGTCATCACAAAACAGCCAGTTAGTCAGTTCACTTACCAACTAGCAATTAAAATGGGCTAAAGTATATTAAATACATTAAAAGCAGGGTCCTGGCCTGACTTTCTCGTGCACGCTTCCCTCACCTTGCTCTGGCAAACAGTTGATGCCTTTTCTTGGTCTTAAAATCAAGAGGCAAACATGGTTAGAAGGGAAAAAGGGATTTTACCTTGGTATTTATTTTAAGGATCCTTAGGTACACCACATCCAGGTTGAATGCACCTCGATGCCCACCGCAGCGCACACCCCCAAAAGACCTGGTATAACATTATAGGTTTTACTAATTAGCATATCTATCATAAATTCCCCAGTGAGAGGCTCGAGTGAGCCCCCTCCCCAAGGAACCTTCCCCTGGATGGGTCTATCTTAGTTTACAAAATGTGTTCTGGAGAGGACTTTGGGGTCTGGGGCATATTGGACTCTTAACTACGAAACCTCTAAAATGTTTAGTCTCTCGGCTTGACGAACAAGTCCAAGAATGTAGGCAAAAAAGCACTAAGAATACAAAAGTTGTAAAAAGGCATTACAGGGATATAAAATAAGAGGCAAAAAATCATCATGGCATCACAGTGGGGCACCTTCCCCTGCCCAGCTGCCACCCCCTTGTCCTGGCACTCAGAGAACCCCCTGGGCACCTGGACATGGCCCCTGTGCTGCCTCCCAGCTCCCACCCTGTGCCCACTCATTTAACAGCTGCCACCTCCATCCCGACACAGCCACTGAGGCTCCTCGTGCAGGCTGAACCTGCTGGGTGCAAGGCTGAGCCCTGATATTCTCTGCAATTCCAAACATCACTCCCAAATGAGTGGAGTGCTGAGGACTCCATCCTGTTGCCACTGGCTTCAGCAAGAACTTCTCTAGGCCTTTTATAGTTCACAGTATTTATTTTAGATGGGCCACTGGAGTAAGGGATGTGGGGGTTGCAAAAGGAATTAAACTGTTAAAATGCTCATTCTAAGGGAAAAGGGATTAGAATGATCCAATTAAATGTACCTTGAATTCTTTAAACTATGCTAATTTGGAGGCCTGCCAACCTTGCAGTGTTCATTTAAACACATCCCTCTAGACACTGGAGTATTTTGATCTGTGTCTATTTAACTCCTTAAGCTCTGTGCTGACACTATTAACCCTTCACCATCTAAATCCTAACTGCATCTTGCTGAGGGTGTTTTGGAGGAAACACTCAAGGAACATTTACAGCCAGCAAGGAAGTGGTCTCTTAAGGCTTGATCTTCCAGAGCAACCAGCTGACTCAGCAGCATGAGCTCGGAGCAACCTAACAGCTCACAAAAATGAGCTGGAACAGCTCAACTCTGTCTCCACGGGACCCATGAGCTTCTGAGGGCTGAACTCAACAGGGCAAGAGGGCAGAACATGGCTGGAACAGAGCTGAGTTCAAAGCTGTGAGTGTTGCCAAAGCCAAGGCCACAGAAACTGGCACTGTCGTATTCTCAACCAAAACAGTCCTGCATATAAACTAGAAAATCAATTCATGGTGGAATTGAATCACCATCAATAACAACAAGTGAGAGATTTGAAAATACATATTTCATAGGAGAGCTCTGCTGTATTTCCTAACCAGTGCTTAAGTCTATTTCTTTTTAAATTGAATAACACAAAGTAAATCACTATCATCACTTTACAAAACAGCAGTAGTTCTAAACATGCTGATACTATACAAGTAGGTATTTTACATTCGACAGTAAGTGATTTTAGCAGGACAGCAGACAGGTCTACGCTATCATTTGCTCATGAGAATCTGATATGAGTGTTAAGAGCTACTTAAATTTGCCCATAACTATATATCAAATATGCTTCCCTATGCTCATTTTTCCTTTTGATTGCAGACAGTGAGTGTCAAGCAAACTCCCTTGAATGACTCTTTTGGGCATGTGGAACCCTGTGCTTTGCAGAACAGTGTTCTCACTAAATCTTAGTGAGACAAGCCAACCAAATAAATTGAACAAACAGGAGCAACGAGGAGCTACCAGCTCTAGGCTATGGACAGATAAATGGGTGAGGAGACGGAATAAGGATAGAATTATAAAGGAAACAGAGATAAAATCTTGGTGTAATCTGTAAAAATGCAGTCGAACCACGTTTCTCACTTCTGGTCCACTCAGTTCCATCCCCTGTGTACGAATTGTGGATCACAAAGCAATCAGGTTGTGGTTACACAAACACCACCCCCAGCTCCGGGTGTGTCAGCAGGGACCAGCAGCACTTCAGCAGCTTTGCCAGGCAAACTGAGCTCTCTGCACCTCCCTGATGGCCAGGTGGGGGCTGGGGATGGGCAAAGGACACAGATGGCAACTGTGGCACCAGTCACCAGCTCCTTGGGGTTCTCCTTTGCTAGCAGGTGTTCATTTCAGATTTGGGGCTACCCTTACCTGCACTCCTGTGTTATCTGTGTGGTTTTGCCTCATGTCTGCAATCCCAATCAACCATCAGCTCACTTAACTGCAAGTTGAGCATGTACCTTAGAATGGGTTATGTTAATTTAGGAGAGCCAACAGGACCCCCGGAAGATTTGAGGATGCCTTTTGGTCTCAGCAATATGACAACAACCTACTGGAGGGAAATTGTTTTTCAGCAGTTTAATGGCATTGCTGAATCTCTGCAAATTAAAAGATTTTGGTTTGGTTTTCACATAAAGGCAAGGAGAGGCAGTTAAGTGGTATTTCCTTTGTCCATCAACTGCTTGTAGTTCAATACTGGCATTATTCGCCTTTGAAACTAACCCTGGAAAGTAAATGGATTTAGCAATTTAACATCTAAATTAGGCAGCAAGACAGAAAAAAATGGTTTACTTTTTCCTCAATGAATAGCATCCTGTAATATTAATCATATGAGAATTAGAAAAGCTGTGCAGAGATTAGTGACAAAATGTCAGGCAGGCTGCCTTAAAAGGCTCTGATCACTGAGTCAGCTGTGAAAAAGCCAGGTAAACACTTTGGAAGGGAACTACTGGAGTGTTTATCCTCCCAATAAAAGCTCAGGTGAGGGCTTCCATTACAGCTGATTTGCAGTGTGGTGCCTCAGAAGGGATACATATTCCTTCTAAAGTGGGGAATCAAGAAAGGTATTTACTCAGCAACAGAATGAACACGCCTCAGGAAAAAGAATTTGGGGAGTGTTTGTCCTACAGCTGACCACAATGAGAGTCTCAAAGGTTTCACATACTTAAAGAGAATAGAGAAAAATGTCATATACTTTTTTTCAGTGAAAGAGAAGTGATCTCCTGGTATTTAATTTTTAAAATAAAAAGACAGCTATTTAATTTTTCTAAACATTTCTGAAAATGATCTGTATGTTCAATCAGTTTAAAACACAATTCCCCCTCATATGGCTTATAGCCCTGAGCCCTACTATTCTGAGATGTTCTTGTGGCACTGATACAATTCAGTGACAAAGGCAATGTTTGGATCTACTCACAAGGAGGTATGTGACCAAATAACACAGAGGAAATAAATTTATATTTCACTGTCTGATAATTGGCAATGTCCCAAATACCAACATTTTAAAAGGGATAAAACATTTAGAAGAATGCCTTAGGAAAACAGTGACAGGTGAGACTCTTGAGATGATTAAAATCATATTAACATTAATAGCTATAAAATGTCCAGTACTTCTTCTGGACATGTCATTACAGGAGTATAGAAAATAACATTTCTTTAACACAAATGAGGAATTTACTGGCTGACTTGAATAACAATTCTTGATACATGATATTAAGCAAAAATACTCACTTTGTCACTGCGACATGGAAATTGAAAAAATAAGAAGCTTTTTTCAGCTGACTGATCATGGGAAGTAAGGACAGGCGTGTGGACACAACCAAAACATGTTTGGGGGATCTAGCAAGAAAACAAGTGAAAAAGACCAGTGGGATCCTAAAGAGGAAGGCAGAAACAAAATGGGACCATCCTCCATCCAACCTCCCGTCAAAAACAGGGTCAGCACCAGACAGGTTCCTCAGGACTTCTTCCAGTGTCAAGGAATATCTCCAAGGATGGAGATTCCACACGCTGTTTTGGTCTTGTATGTTTGTATTTATTTAATTTTTGGTGCTTGAGGACATTGATATGAACTGAAGAAGAGCATTGGATAAGCAAATCTAGGGCTTATGAAAAAAAGTGAGCTGTTAACATTTTTATTGATACATTTCTCAGCAGAATATCAGGAATTCTACGGAATATAAGTTTTCTAAGATGTTCCTAAAAAATCAATAGTTTTTCATAGTTGAACTCCCACACGCCTAAACCAGCTTAGTTTGAAGCTAAAACTGGAAACTTTTCTTACTCCTCCTACTTGCCTTGAGTGAGACATCAACACTTTTTGAGAGGGAAAAATAAACAGAACACCTGAAAGCTGAAGCTTATTTAGCTTTTACATTTTCTTCTCTCTTTTATATTAGTTCTGTTTGCATTTCAAAGAGATGGTTAAGGTAAACATGGTATGCTAGTGAATGATAGAAAATGAACGTAACCAGCCTCTCACATGGAAGAGATGAGGAGGGTAACAGAGCCCAGGACCAGGGCTTGCAGACCTGGCCGAGGTCAGGTTCGGTGCAGTGAATCCACCTCAGCCCAGAGACAGGCAGGACCAGCCCATGGGCAGAAACCAACGTGCCATCACCACGTGTGACTCAAAATATCCGGGAGCCTGTTATGTAACAGAATGACCTGAATATGCTCCATGCTGCTGCTCAGCTCTTCGCTGCCCATTTGCTCTCAGTGGCTCCCCTCCTGCAGCTCAAAGTGCTGAGCCTTGGTGCCTCCCTGCCCTCCTGCGGGGCCCAGGCAGTGATGAGAAACAGCAGCTCTTACAGAGCAGCATCTACACACACTCAGGGTGTGTACTCCTATTTGTTCCCCCAGTAACTCCCCTAATCAATGAATGTGACTGAAGGTTTTGAACAGCATCCCTGCCAGAAACTGCAGGGTATTCCGAGGTGACCAGAATGTAACTGCATGATTTATTTTTTCTTCCCCCAAATGTTGTCTCCTTCTCCATATTCCAAATTCATTTAGACTAGCATTCCCTGGCCCAAACCCCAAATTATTGGACAGTCATCTGATTCAAAAGCATAAATTAAACTGTGTAAGTGAATTCAATGAACCGCAATCAGATGCTGTGTTTGTATCACACTCCAAGTGTGCTTCTGCGGCTCTGATTCTCCCCTAAAGTGTATTCAGGAAGTACTGAGTAACTGGTTTCTTTTTTTCATGGGCAGATACCTTTACATTCCTCAAATCACATCACAGCTGTGCAGAACAAGCATTATTTACACAACAGCTATGCTGATCAAATAAAAACAAAACCCCACAGATACCTGTACACACATTAGTATTTTTCTTCTGAATAACAAATGCATGACTTTTCAGTATGATTGCAGGAGAGGCACATTAATAAGTTTTAACAATTCAGGCTTGTAAGAAAAGAATATTTAAAATCACTCTCTGTAAAAATCTACAGTAGTTCCAGTAACCAAAAGAGACACATTCTTTAAATGTTCAAAATCCAAGCATCTTCCAAATTCCAAACATCAAAATTCAGCATCTTCCATTGTCCCTTATATTAATTCTTTTGAAGATACACATGAATGTGCTGCCTTGAAAATCTGAGATATCTAAATACCTGAATTCTTTCTTTAGCCAAGTGAAAGCAATTCTTACCTACTGCAATGAGTCCTTCAGATATTGAGGTTAGAATATAAAGATGTGAGATTCTAAACTGGTGATGAAACTCACATGATCCTGGGTCAGACACTCCAAAAATGGATTATAAGAGTGGCTTAGTTTTGGATATTACTGAAAAAAAGAAGTACACATTCATAGAAAATACTGATATCACCGGTGAGTAATATTAACAACATGACCAGGTGACAGAATGATCTTACAGATCTGACAGTATGATAAATTCTAAACTAGCCAATAAATCAGAATATTTTGAGAGACAAAATATTTTCTTGTCTTCAGTAGATTTCAACTTCTCAAATTTACCATTGGATATAACTTTCTATTAGTTAAAATAAGCTCAGGGTAGTCCAAACCCACACCGGTGCTTTGCCATCTGACACAGCTCTCAGTCCAGGAAGACTGGGATAGTTTTGTGCAGGACTCCGGGCGTATCTTGCCCTCTGCAGGAGACCTCACCAAGATTTATCACAGATTTCCCCAAACCACCTCAGAGAGAGACTTTTGTTGGTGCCCAAGTGAGCTCCTTTACAAGGCTGTGCACAGGCACAGGTCCCTGCTTGAGCCCATCAGCCCAATCCAACCACCATCTTTCTCTCAAGGATTTTTGTTTAGGAATTAAGCATTGGAGAGCTGGGAATGTGCTCATTGGGCATGTTTGACTATACAGACAATACTCTGACTTAATTGAGAGCAACTTTCCACTTCCGTGGACTTTCTTTACATGGCAAAAATAAACCTGGGTGTTACCATCTCTAAGTATCCCAGATTTGCCCCTTTCTGCAAGACAACCACAGCTCGGAATGAAAGTGTCATGAAGAAAAAGTCACAGTTCAAATTCAGGCTGATATTGCACAAGATCTGCTGTCTTCCCACAGAGAAATGGGAACATGGTGTACTTTAATTTTAAAGTTTTCCATTTTATGGGGAATACACAGTGCAGTGACAATTTGTAGATTAAAACTAATTGCAGAGTAGCTGGATATATGAGGATGCTTTACAGTGCATGCAGGCAACAAAATGGGTTTGCAAGTATAGAAAGGGGAAAAAAATTGCATTTCTGTCTTTTACAAGCCGAGTGGGAGTTCTCTAAAAGCTCCTGTTTCACATGTTACTTCAGTCATACCTGTATTTCAGATGTCACTGTATACATAAATTCAAGTAATTGAACTGAAAACTGCATTTAAGCTGTTCTAGATCCCTCTCATTATATCAACACAAAGCCTGTGGTGGTGTTATTTCATATTTCACATAAAGACTCCCAAGATGAGTAATTGCTTTACTAGCAGGTCACTGTGGGATACTGAAAGCAGCATTTTGACACAGGCCTGAAGTACATTGTCAAATTGGTCGTCCCTGTTCAACTTGAAGACGCCAAAGCTGACATAATTTCCACGTAAGGCAGATTTGAGTGGAGAGTAACAGATGGAAATGCCCTTGAGTTTCAGCAGATGAACCTGATCTTTTGACCAAGTCCCATAAGAGAGGATCTGATTACCTGTTGAAAGAAAGAAAGAAAGAAAGAAAGAAAGAAAGAAAGAAAGAAAGAAAGAAAGAAAGAAAGAAAGAAAGAAAGAAAGAAAGAAAGAAAGAAAGAAAGAAAGAAAGAAAGAGAAAGATTATTTAAGCAGCTGCAAATCTAAAATATTTTGATGGCACTATCTAAACTTACTTTTTGACTCTTTTTTAAATTACTATATGGAAGAAAGATGTAAAAGTTGTAAAAGATCTGTTAAGTAAGCCTGACTAGAGCTTAAATGCCACTAAGCAATTAGTAGGCAAAATTTAAACTAAAAGCTCTGAATTCCTGCCATTTATGTACAGCCAGACCATGACTGGGTCTATCAGCATGAATTCCTTAATCTGAACAGAGTTGCAACACATGGTTTTATGGTTTCTCATGCCTCAGCAAAACCTGGTTTTGATCCATTACCAGAATGGTCTCTTGGGACGCTTCTGATGCATACACACACTATATATATTCCTCAGAAAACAAATGTCCTTTTCAAAAGCCTCTGTTTTACCAGTCACAGATGGGAATGACTTTTTAAACTCAACTCCATGTTTATAATGTAAAAATAACAGCTACTGGTAAATATTGTTGTTGCTATTAACGGGCAGTAGTGACTTTTGGATCCACCATGTAGCAGATCCCAGGGCAATCCTCTGTAACAGATTTCTGTGCTCACAAGGTCTCATTACCAAGTTTTCTGAGTACCTTGTAACAGTTTAATGCTCATCTTCACAGCACCCCAGAGTCAGTTTGTCTTCATGACAGTTTTTTTCAAACCTGAAGCAATTAATGGAAGTGAGCTAAAGCAGTGGTATGAGCACAGCAAAGCTGCAGCTCTTGCCCACCATGAAGCAGCCTGACTCAACTGAGCCCTCTGACGCTGACCTTGACAAGCTTGGCCTGCACAGAACCCAAGTGCCAGTCTTGACTTTGTTACTACTCATCATTCTTGACAATTTTAACTAGAGGAAAATAACACAGAGCTGTAGGTTTTTGCAAGGATTCCTATAAATAACAGCACAACAGCTCACAGATGAGACGCCCGGCTTGTCTGCTCTCCGTGCTGTCCTGGCTGTGATGACAGCTTGGATCAAGGAGCAGCGAGCAAACCTGTTCACAACCCAAACACTGCCAGCTGGGAGAGGGAGTTATGACAATGCAGTTGTGATTTTATAGTAGGCAATTAAAAAATGCCCTAAAACCTTGCCTGAGATTGCCCAGATGGAGAATCGTTTAATACATATTGAGGCCTAACGTTAAACTGGGTCAGCCTCTGCATAGCTCTCCTTCCCACCCAAGCAAATTTCCACTTGCAAATCATCTCCCTGCTTCATTTCAATTATTTCCCTTAATGCTATTGATTACCAGCAATGACAAATTTACATCAAACAATTAAAAAAATGAAGGGGAAAACCTTGTTTCCAAACCCCCAATGCAGCAAAGTACCACCCATTTGGTGTCATCTGATGCAAGGACAGAAAGGTATGTTACTGTTTAAAACATTAATGTTGGTCACCACTTCTAGCAAGTACAAGGCAATTCATCCATCATGTTGTAAATTAAAAGTAGATGCAGAAAGAAAGACTGAGAGTATGATCAGGGATTGCTTAGAAGAAGTAATTGGGGTCTGTGAGAAGCTGGAATGGTAAATCAGAATTATGGAAGGGAAGAGAGAAGCAAATATTTAGCTAGGAAATGTGGTCACAAAATCAAAATCAAGCCTTCTTAATTAAACAAAAAATAATTTATGAATGAGAATCCAGAATGGTTCACCTTTGTAAATGGTCCTCCAGCACCTCTCTTCTCCCAAATGCTACAGTCCCGAACATAGTGTAACTGGGGAAGAGGTACCATTCCAGAGACTGCTGCTGCATTTAAACTAACTCCAAATGGTGTTAAATCTCTGTGATACTAAACAGGAGCAGATTCCAAAAGCTCTTTGAAAATTAAAGCATAGCAGAAAAAGAAAAAAAGTCTTATAGTGTAACTGGATATGAATTTCTTTTAAACTTTACATAACTAAGAAATTACACTTACAGAAATTAAACTCCATTTAGCTTCCTACAGTGAACCATTTAATACATCCCAGACAGCTCATCTCAATTAGCATTAATCATTTTGATGAGTCCTGGTCTAGTTATTGAGAAGATCAGTGAATTTCAAATTCTGTGGAAAAAAATAAAATCAAATACAAAACTCTGTCTGTGAGATCAAGTGGGAAGGCAGACACTGGTTTTGGAAACCAGTCTTGACCAGTAAAATTCTCAGGGCACAAACAAGACAGAAAGGTAAGAGTGCTGTAAGTTAACCTGAGCTGGTCTTCTCCACTATTAAATTCTCTGCAGAAAATCTCAACTTCACTAATAAAAATTCATACCTGGCTTTAGAAATAAGCAAAGTTCTGGGTCCAAGGAAGGAAGAGCCTTGAGTCTGTAGCTGAGCTGTCCAAGCATGACATCCTGCAGCCACAGGTCCTTCAACTACTTGGTGTAATAAGCAACAAAAGAGCTTAGTAGTTGTCAAGAAGGCAATTATGTACTTAATATGGAAATTAACTGCAAGCTGATGTAAAAAATGGATGATGAGGAAAGAAGCTGGAAAAACCCCAGGAATCCCTTAGTCTGGGAACATGAATTCTAGGAGGTATCCACTACTGCTGGTGTTCCATCATTTTCATTACTTCAGAAAAACCCCTCCCTCTAATTAAAACCCCTCGATGAGCAGAAGGGATTGGGTGCAGGAAGGCAGCAGGGGAACGCGGGGCCTGTCCCTCCCCAAAGACACTGAGGAGTTTAAAAGCTGCTTTTTGCAAGTGGACAGAGCCCCTGGAGAAGTGCTCTGTGCTCATGGATTAATTTCAAAAGGGCCCAGGAGTGGGAGCAGCCCATTCCAAGAGAGCAGCCTAGGGGAGCGACCGGGGTACCGCTGCCCCGCGCCCACCCGTCATCAGAGCACGCAGGGCTCCAGCACAGAGCAGTGTTTCAGCATTTATTGAACAAAATATGAAGTACAGTGCCATGCCTGAGTTGATAAAAAAAGAATGATCTACTTGTAACATTTAGCAGGAGCTTCAGGGGAATATTTTTATACACGATGGATACTACTGAACGTAAACTAATTTACGGAGGTACTTGGAATCAGGTCAAGAACAACTCCTCATCTACTGAGGATATGCTTACATTTATAATCCCTGTAGTGGAAGAGCAAAATACAATTTTATAAACTCCTATTGTTAAAAGAAACCATTTAAAGAAATTAAATCAACATAAAAGTGACCTTTGACATGTAGAATTTAAAAATCATGTTTGAAATTCATAGCACCTGTCAAAACAAAAACTCTGTAGAGACTAATCACTGAAATCCCAGTGCTACTGTTGAGTTAAAAATCAAATGAAAAAATCCAACTTGCACCAATTTCTTCTTACTGTAGGAGAAATTGCATCTCACTACCTTAAAATACATTGACTTCCAAAATTCTCAATAACTTCTTTTAATCCAGTGTTTTGCCCTGCACTTGACAGCAATGTCACTCATAAAAATTGTGAACTCTCTGAGACTCAGGGGTGATAAAAAATTCTGATAGGAATAAGAAAGGGATTTTTAAAGACCTTGGTGAATCTGCTAGAGAGGAGATAGGGGCTGGAATTTGGCTGCCAATTTAATGAGTTAATCACTGAAAGACTCCTCAGTACAACCAAAAGTGCTGGAAGAAAAAAGTGTCTGTGCAGAGGGAAGTTTCAGGGCAGCCAACACCAGTCTGGGCTGCTCAGGCTCCAGGGAGCATCCCCAGGCTCAGCACCCATGGCCACCGCTTCCCTCCCTGCCCTGGACGTGGGAGATGTCAGCACACGCAGCTTTCCTTTCAGCTCTCCTCCTGAATTGCTTTTACAGCAGAAGCTGTAACACGAAATTATTTCCTTATGGCTGAGTTTCATTTCAGCAGGGCTTGTTCCAGACTTCAAACCAAGAAGCGCTTTGGATGATAATAATGCACCTGAATCATATTTTAACACGTGTGAATTAGATGAAGATATAAAAAGACTTTGGTGAGATTAAACAAAGGTTGTGAGAATGTATCATATTTATAGACAAAAAATGGTTTTTGCCTTTTCCCCTTTCCTATTTTTATTATTCACCACTGCCCATAAAGATGGTTTGAACTACACTTTCCAGGCATTGTGAATGCTGGGCAGTACAAAGAAGTGCCCAGACAAAAAAGGAAAATGTGAATCATAAAGACAAGAGCTTCAAAAAGTGATTTTTTTGAAGCTTCCACAACCACAAATGTGCACAAAAGGTCTCAAATCAGCACAATGAGTGTACCCAGCACCAAGATAAATTTGCCAAAAAAGGCGATTCCGAAACGAGTTAGAAATGAAGCACAATCTATTGTGGAACCACCACTCCAGGAATGAGGAGGGCAGAGCAGTGCAGTTGAGAGCACTGAGCACTGCACTGCCAGGCTCAGCTGCTGCTGAGAAATACCTGTTAGACTGCAAGAATCCGTTTAACAAAAATTTTGAAGAAGATCCGTTACCTTATGAAGTTGACACTGAATGGATTACCACACTAAGTTTTGAAATACATGTTCGGGAAGCAATTTAAAGCTCATTAGAAATAATTGTGTCTGGCTACTGGAAAATGTGGTAAAATTTAATCCACATCCAAATGCTACCTGAGCTGTGAGCACAGGAAATTGTTTTGTGCTACTGTGGCTAACCTCATCGCTGACCCTGAGCAGTAACTGCTACAGCAGCTGAAAGCTGAAGCAAAATTAAAAACTTACATCAAAGTATATCATGACAGAATGTAGATAAATAAAAACAGCATATTGAAAATATTATTTTTATGTCAGCCTCTTCTAATGAAAGGGAAGAGGTTTACTAAAATGCAAAGAAACCACTAAACAAAAAATGCATGGTCCCAAGATGCATCGAAACATCACTCCTACACCACTGGGAGTTCAAAAACACACGGGAAGGAGACCTGTACACACAGAATTAAAAGTGAAATATATTGGGGATGAAGAATGGTGAACTACAATATTCCAACTCCTCTCAGTTCTCTCCTCTCTGATGTTTATTTTAAATCACTATTGCTCCCTCAGACCGGCTCCAGCCGTAATGGACAAGACACAGCAGCCCTTGCCAAGAAGCTGTAGAGCCCCAACAAGGATAATTGCCAGACTAAGTGCATCCTACGCCAGGCTTCCCATCTTCTGAGCAGATCACATTAGCAAAGGCATCTCAGAGCTGTCTGCAGCACAGTATCAGTGATAAATGAGCAGGAGGAGAGGACACACCAGCACTCCCCCGTCCACACAGCTGGATCTGTGCAGCAGAACTCAGCACTCAGCTGAGGTGCTCCTCTTCAAAACTACAAAAACATTCATCTTTCAAATTTTACTCCCTGATAACTGAACATACTTGCATATCTTAAAAATGGCATTTGGGATTTTTTTCTGCTTTGCACTCAAACATATGAAATCACTCTATGCCAATCTAGGGAGAACAGAGTCTCTGCTTCAGTCTAATATTAAAGATTTCAGCATCCATACTCACAAGCTTTTGTGTGCATTCACCCTCCCCAAACACAGCTCTACCCTTTTCCACCCCTTCTCTTTTCAATCTGAGCACAGACCTTACAGCTCAGAAAGAAAAGAAATGGAGGTAACATTCAGACACAAATAGACATCACAGGCTTGGGTAAAACTGAAGATGGAAAGAAAGCAACACACTGGATAGCCAATGTTTGTTTCAGAGTAATTTCCACAGTTATTTCCTGCCCACGACAGTACAGGACCCACACAGAACAAAGCCACATATAAATTTTAGCTGATTTGCCTCACCTGAAGGAGGCCATACATGTGAAGTATCTGTGTGTTATCCAAAACTACCTTGACTGGTGTAGCCCAGACAGGAAGAATGCACGTGATGTCAGCAATCACCAGCATGGGTGACAAGAATCACCTGATGCACCTCACTTCAGTCACTAATTCCTTGTCAAAGTGTTGACTGGACAGAGGTGTACCTCAGATCACATTTTTCAGTACCTGCAGGTTTGCATAGCAAGAAAACTCCCAGTTGACCTAAGACTTAACTAGGAATTTTTGTGTTTAATTTGGTGCAAATGAAATTTCTGAAAACAATACCTTTACATGCATTTTCTGTATATCATTACATATGGAAGACGAGGAAAATTCCTGTTCTAAAAGAAATTTAAATTTTGCTTACCACTGGAAGCACAATACAATGAAGCCATATTTTCATTTATTGTTTATGTTATGTTCGTCTCAGAAAAAGGAACAGCCAGGTTAAGCTGCACTGTCTGTAGAGAAAGACCAAGTCTTTCCCTACAGAGCCAGGGGCCAGAAACTCTCAGTGTCAGGGGCCTGGCAGGGAGGGGAGGCAACAGAGCTGGTGTTCAGACAGGGCTTTGCCAGGAGGAGCAAACACAGCCAGGGCTCCACGTGGTGGAAAGAAGAACTTCTTAGGGATGAGAGGAGCCTGGGCAGAGTTTGTGGCAATCCACTCAGCCAGTGGTTTCATTGAGACAGAGACCGAAAGGAAGTGCCTTCCCACAAGGACAGTGTGGTGAATGAAAGAGATGCTCACTTCTGTTTCCCGCCTCTGCCTCATGCCATCACTTTGTGTTTCTCTCAGGTTAAAAAGGAAATTATTATCATATAAATTTCAGTCAAATCTATCCTGAACTAAAATGTGTCTCTGATCAGCTCTGAGGAGCTCGCCATAAGCTGCAGGTACATACAAGAGGCCTGGCTGACTTGGTAAGATAAATGAGCACATAATGCCTGTTGTCATCTCCTGACATTTGCTGTGCATCTTCTATTTTTTCCTAATACTTCAGTCATTAAATCATGCTGAGTGAGAGAAACTTAACTATTTTTGTGATTTTGAGTTACTTGGAAGAATGGTACAGAAGAAAACTTGAAAACTGAGTCAAATGATTGGAAGGCCTGTATGGATTCTTCCTTTTATCTGAATCACACAATTTTTCAGAATTGGAAAATTCAGGGTCTGGAAACATTGTTCGAGAACACAAAGTGAATTTTATGATCATCACTTGGTTTACTTGTTTATTTTTCCACAGATGTCTGCCAAGATTACACTGGATTAAAAGAAAAATACACTCTAAAAGACCATAGAGTATTATGGATTATAGTTTTCCTTAAAAATATAATTATTAAGATTTTCAGGAAGACATTTGAAAATAATGCAAAATTCCTTTATATCAGTACCGTTATAGGAATTTGCATGTTCAAAAGATCATACATAATTAATTAATCCCTATAGCACATTTCCAGAAGTTACATATTTCTGTACACTGGAACAGAAATCTCAGAAACCACTACTTGGTGATAAAAGCTAAAAATGCCAGTGCTTTAAACAGTCATTATTCAATTGTAGTATCTTGAAATGCTTGCAGTGGGCGATGAAACCTTCCCAGAGCAATGTGAAATGGGGTTGAGCAGGGGTTTATTCCAGTGCCCAGAGTCCAGCAGGGGGATGGTCAGGCCATGCAGTCCAGAGGTGCCAGCTGCATCCTGTGAAATCCCTGCTCCCACACGGGCAGGGCTCGTGAGGGGGCTCCGCCCAAAATAAATCCTGGCAGTCACTCGCCCGACAGAAGACCTGAGCAGTTCCTCTGAGTGTCACACCTAAGTACTGGCAGGATCCCTGGTGGGACCCTCATGTTAACATGCACATGTTTTAAAGCAAAATAACCCCCCCCCCCCCCCAGATACTGGGTGGAGGCTCTCTCCCACATCTCCATTTTTTCTCTGCTTTTCACTGGTGGGTGATTTTAAATGTTTCTTCTGGAGGACATTAGGTACAGTTCTCCTGTTTAACCTGTGCTGAGTAAAATGTCATCCTTCCCTAGGAAAGCAGTTATGAAACACATGGAAGAGAAGCAGGGGAGAAAAAGCTCTTATGGTCATGATGGGGTTGAAGATGCCCCTGCTCAGTGCAGGGAATATACTCAGTGACATTTAGCAGGTCCCTTCCAACCCAATCCAACCCAACCCAACCCAACCCAACCCAACCCAACCCAACCCAACCCAACCCAACCCAACCCAACCCAACCCAACCCACTCTGTGATTCTCTGCTTACTTCACCTTTCTGTGGCACACACCTCTGAGGACATGCCACACAGTCCTAAGGATCTCTCACATAATTTAGCAAAGAGGGTGAGAAGACTCTGAATGCAGCTTCCCCAGGCCCCACGGCTCTGCTGATCAGTTTTTACTCCTAAATCTGCACTGGGCTGAGATTCCCTTTTACATTGCACAATTAAATCCCAGCATGAGTCAGAAAATGTTGTCTGGTCCTTATGTGCAAGAGCTACCAGTACCTTAGGGCCGAGAATTTTATGAACTGTGCGCACACCATAAAAGCTGCAACTGAAAGAAGAAGGTTTCTTTACAAAGGGCTTTGGGGTTTTTTTAGGCATGAATTAGGAATGGAGCAGGTTGAAAACAACTCATGTGGTTTACTCAGCAAGGTTTAGAAACTTGATGCTAACAACTGAGCTGAATGGATGCCCAATAATATGGTTATGTTTTTCCTAAGTGCAGAAAGCATGGTGAAAGCTGATGGAAATAAATTAAGATAAAAAATTAAAAAGGAAATACGATTGCAGTGGGATCAGGTACCATCAGACAAATAGGGCTGAATCATCCTCATGACTACATTTGATTTTTTGTTTTAGATAATCTAAAGATTTGCCTTTTATCTTTCACACATTTTCAAATCTTATTTTTATTTTGCTTAATCATTCTAACAAATTTACTGAAGAACACAGTTGAAAAATTTTGGTCACTTACAACACGGTGTATTTCCAAAAGAAACAGAAAAATTATTTTGAAAAGACTGAAAATTACTTGTGTGTAATTTTTTTTTGTTACAAATAAATGCTTTAGGCATTCCACATGTACTATTTTCATGTCCTATAGCTCAAATGCAACATCACGTTTGAAGTTTTTTATAAAGGCAGCCATGTAACACACAATTTCCAGACCCAAAAATCAGCCTGAATGCAGTAAAAGCAACTTTGATGCACCAATTTTCTTTCTTTAAATGAAACAAGCCGTTTATGGCTCTTCCAGTTTACACAAACTATAAATGAGGTTTCTCTACAAAAGCTTGGTAATGTTCCTTTCAAGATATTGAGAAAGCAAAATCGTCAGCCGCAATGTTAGTTGGAGTGTAATATAAACTGCTGGTGTCAGAGACCTGTTGCAGTTGTATGCATGAGTGGGAGTAGTAAAATGGAGCAACTTATTATAAATACTTTTAACAGTGCTCCAGGGTAAAGCTGTTATGGTCCCATTATGTTTTGGAAGTGCTGCAATATAATTTGAATACATAAGATCAGCCCACACCTATCAATCAGCAGCCCAGATCAAACCCCTCACGGGTGTTTGGATCTTTGCTGCACACATCTGCAGCTGCCAAACAGGCCTGCAGGCAAAGGGGACACGAGCAGCTCAGAGCTGCCGAGGCCAGAGCCCCGCACTGCCAAGGGCTGGTGCTGGCTGAGCACCTCGCAGTCCTGCGAGGATTCCCCAAATCTGTCACTGCTCAGCTATATCAACTAATAGCATTTTTGTATCACAAGCCAGGCAAAGAATTACACTGCAGAGGAACCATTAACGAATACCCACCAATGTACAAATCATTTTACTCGCTTCTCTGAAGAGTTCTGTTTGGAGGTGATACATCAACACTTAAATGCTGTGATCTAAAAAATAACAGAAAAATATTCAGATCTTCGTGACAGCAGAAAACTGCAATGGATTCACTCCTGAAACAGACAAACACACAAACACACACATTTTCTGATTACAGAGTACAGTTAAATGATAAACTAACTCTATGGATGTATATATATATATTCAGGGGTATGAACTCTAGTTATCTCATGTGGTGCCAGAGTAACAAGCCTGTGACAAAAGACAGAAAACTTTTAACCAGGAAAGGTGACTGACAATACATACACAGCTTTCCGTGACTGGGAAATGCTTTGTGCCTGAACACAGTTCAGAAAATCCATCCCCCGAGTGGTCAGGCTAACTATTACCAGCTCCTTCACCTGTACAGTGTTTAAAAATATACAGACATATTTTAACGCTGTCCGTGTTACGATGTGCACGCCCATCTGTGAAAGCTAATGCAGCACACAGCTCGTGCAAACACCACCCCAGGTGATGCCTGCTAAAGGGAACAAGGCCTCTGAATAGCAATGGGTTGAAGAATCCATGAATAGGGAAAGTGGCTTGAAGAGCTGGCTCCTGATTAAGACCGATTGTTCCAGTTCCTCTTGGCTTTTCTTCACCACTTTCTGAGTTCTGTGCTTCTGTTGTAACAATCTCCTCCACAAAACAAGCAACAGCACTATTAGAGTGCACAAGCAAATAAAAACAGGTTACACTTTTCTATTACTACCGTCAGGATAGAAGACATAATTAGCCAACACAAACCAAAGCGGGAGTCACTGCAGGCAAGTCAGCACAAACCACACAGGGGATTCTGCCTTATGGCTTGGCAGGGACCAAGGGCACATCCTACACACTGGTGTTTGACTGGTAGCCAGGTCTCAGCACCAATTTCCTGTTGCCAGATTAAACTATTCTGTGTTTTCAAATTTCAAATATTTCAGCATTTTCCCATGTAAGTCTGATTTAGAAGGCAAAATGAGAAATGATACCTCCTTGTTGAAAATTCCAATTATTTTGTTCATGAAGACACCCAGCATGGTATCTTCATGGTAAACGGAAATGAGGCAGCACAACCTGATTGGCAAAGAATTAAACAGGTTTTTTATTTGGAACCAAGAGACTTTAACTATACAATTTGCTATTACAACATCATCTAGCTAATCTAGTCAGTGGTTTTGTTTAATAATAAACATCTTAAATTTTTAAGCTTGTCTCTTGTCATATAATTCTGTTTTATTTAAACAGGAGAAATGGTGACTGTTCTTAGGAAAAGGCTATTGCTGATTCAGCCAATAAAGGCAGCTCCTGTGAACCTCACAAAGTGGAAAACAGCTCCTATACCGGAACACAGACCCTGTGTGGGAACACAGACCCTGTACGGGAACACAGACCCTGTACGGGAACACAGATCCTGTATGGGGTCACAGACCCTACGTGGGAACACAGACCCTGTATAGGAACACAGACCCTGTCTGGGAGCACAGACCCTGTAAGGAAACACAGACCCTGTACAGAAACACAGACCCTATATGGGAACACAGACCATGCACAGGAACACAGACCCTGTACAGGGACACAGACCCTGTAAGGGAACACAGACCCTGTATGGGATCACAGACCCTGTACAGGAACACAGACCCTATATGGGAACACAGACCATGCATAGGAAAACAGACCCTGTACAGGGACACAGACCCTGTATGGGAACACAGATCCAGTATGGGATCACAGACCCTGTACAGGAACACAGATCCAGTATGGGAACACAGACCCTGTACAGGAACACAGACCCTGTATGGGAACACAGATCCAGTATGGGAACACAGACCCTGTACAGGAACACAGACCCTGTATGGGATCACAGACCCAGTATGGGAACACAGACCCAGTATGGGAACACAGACCCAGTATGGGAACACAGACCCTGTAAGGGAACAGAGATCCTGTACAGGAACACAGACCCTGTATGGGAACACAGACCCAGTATGGGAACACAGACCCTGTACAGGAACACAGACCCTGTGTGGGAACACAGACCCTGTGTGGGAACACAGACCCTGTATGGGGGCACAGACCTTGTGTGGGATTGTGCCATCCAGGCCTGACCCACAGGAAGGGTTTCACACTTCCAGGCCATGTAGTCCCAGCTGTGTTGTGGTTTCACCCCATTCTGGGGTGGAGCTGAAGCCCAGCCACAGCCCTGCCAACCAACGGCAGCACCGAGTGGACAGACAGACGGACAGATGGACAGACGGACAGATGGACAGACGGAGGGGCTGCTGCTGCCTGAGGCAGCTCCACACTGCTGCGTCCTGCTGCCACCTGCCCCAGGCTCTGCAGCTGAACTACAGAGGGGAAGAGGCTGACATGAGAAATGTACTTTTAGGCCTTGCTTCTCACTCCTTTGTGGAGTTCTTCACATTCTGAATCAAACAAATGAGTTAAACACACCACGGAGAGCTGTCCAGTGATAAACTGGGATTTAAATTCAAATCTCACTTACCTGAAATACTCTCAAAGGGCACAGATGACCCATGCCATCTTATACCTCTAAAAGCTCACAAATGGCAGCTACATTTTTGCTGAGGTAGCCTTCCAATCCAGCTCACTCTCAAGAGAGGATGGTCAATATTCTCCAAATGCAACAGATGCCACGTAAGGTACAGAACTGAGCTGTGCTACTAATCCTAAATCATCCCCATTCCTCAGCCTTTCGAGCACCTCCATGAGCACTGCAGGGAGAGGGTGCAACGCTGCACAGCCTCACTGTGGAATTCCATGGGATAGAAAACAATTACCTTTTCAGATCTCATGGCAAAGAGAGTAACTTGACAGCCAAACCCTCCATGCAAAATGTAAGCCAGCAGCAAAGGCTGCTGATACATGCAGTATGATTCGCTGTCTTAATTCAGTATGATTCGCTGTCTTAATTCAGAAACTTGAAGCATTGAGTCCATATTCATTGACCAGGGAAGACTGGAAACTAGAGTCAAATTTTATAAAAGCCAGGGTCAACAGAAAGGCTTTGGCAATTTATTGCTTCTTTTATAAATCCTATAAGGTGGAATAAATTGGTTTTAAGCAGAGTATTATTTTTAAGTGTTTCTAACCACAAGCTTCAAGGAATCTGGCTAAGGCATGAACTTAACCCGAGCAGTCAGTTCAAGCTCAAAGGAATTCAAGCTGCAAAAAATGATACTGAGGTTTGAGTTGCAAGTGGGCAGTAGCTGCTATTACAAACAGATTACTTTTGAACTGATGCCTTCTCCAGCCACCTAGAAACAGAGACTAGACAAGAGTAAGGGAATAAAGATAGGTGTTTATTTGAAGGGCCTTCAAGGTAACCCTGGGGAGCCAGAGGCTGCCTCCATAAAATGGACCCCAAGATGGACCCCAGGTCACGAGTTCTTCACACCTTTATAGGTTTGGTTCATTTGCATACCACGGTTAATTCTCCAATTAAAGCCCCAGTCCAATGATGTAATTCCCCTCAGCTTGCTCCCCCCTTAGAGTCTTTGGTTTACACATTTTGGGCCTAGAAGAGCCTGGCTGTCCTGGAAGGCAAAGCCTGGAGAGGGTTTGTTATGTCTATCTTACACGAGAAAGCAGAAATTACAGGCCACAAGGAACTTCAGAGTTACACTCTAAGCAGTACAGAATTTGAAAAATACAAAAGTTAAAACCTAAGGCATCATTTCCCCCCTAAGGAAAACCTAAGGCATTACCATGAGAAATGCATTCTCTTCCTGTGACTGGGAAACTTCAATCTTTACAGTGGTTTGGCTCTTTCAAGCTTGTGCCTAGTCCTGAATAGTTAAAACACGTAACTCAAAAATTTAATCCTTCAAAATCAGAATAATGTTGAAGAAGCCATCTTATTGCAGCTCATGGTTTTATTTTGTTAAGAAATATGATATGAATTTGGATAAATATGTAACACTGTTAGTCTGGTGAAAAGATTTTACTGCTTGTCCTTCCACATCTGGAGCAGCATAGGCTCAGCCAGCGCAGTATCCAGCTCAGCTGGAACCTTCAAATGACCACGAGATGAATGCCCTCCCTGGCACATCACTTTTCTATGAGCTCAGTGTCTGTGTCTGCACATACAGGTATTTTCTGTAGGCAGCTTCATGCACTCACCGACAGGCATCAGGTGTGAGCGAGCTTACTGCAACTCTGAGTAAACCTAATGATTTAATTCTTGCAACTCATTTTCTTATTGCAACCTCTTTCTTTCACAGAGAACAGAAATCCTGAAACACAACAATCAGCTGGGAGGAACACAGGAAAGGACTGCTGTGAGTTCCCACCTAACTGCAAGAAACACCAAGTAAAAAGATCAAAAAGTTGGATATTTCCCTGAATTCATAATTGGCTCTCCATGGATGTATCTGACTCCAGACCAAGGATCTTAGACTGCATTCTGGTGTTAGTATGGAAAAAACAGATTAAACACTCAACATCTTATCCAGGCAGCCTGGGAGTAGAATAAAATACGTACAGAGAGTCACCACTGTTAGGGAAAGCCAGGTTTTGCCTGTCCACCTGTGGGTATTCAGGGTTCTCCAGGGCTACACCTGCTCATTCAGGACTGACCTACAAACTACAGAGCCCACATGTTCTGAATACAAAAGACAAATAAACTTTCCCAAGCTGTGGTACTGCAATCGCCATTGACAGCTTGACATATCAATATTTCAGGAAGAATAAATGACTTTCATATCCAGGGGTTTGGTTTTCTTGTTTTGGTTTGTTTGCTTGTTTGTGTGATTTTTTTTTTTTTAATCGTTCATTACTGGATACTTTGGGAAGATGCTACACTTAACACCTGAAGCTGCTTAAAATATTTGGAAATATTTTAATGAAGTCTTTTGAGACATCACCTAATATAACTTTAAAACAAATTTTACTATTATTATAAATATTTTCTCTTCCTCCCTTGCCAGAGGAAAACTATAAATCTTGTCTCAGCTGAATGAACACCATTTATCATATTCATTTTCTTGTCAATACAATTATGAAAAGCCTTTGGCCCTTTTCCAAGGAGCCTGATTTGCTGGATAAACTCAATTAGTATAAGCAAGCCTGCTACAAGCCAGCCCCATTTGGCAACCCGGAGCAGCCTCAGTGTTCCTGCAATGCACCTCAGAACCAGGAGCCTGGTAACTCCATCCTGGTGCTAAAATACAAGATACAACAGAGGCCTCCCTGCCTTCCTTCTCTCCTTCCCAGACCAAAAGGAGTTTAAAGAAATTATTTCTGCTCATTTTTGCCATCTACTGGACAAAGCTTAAATCCTAAACACTGTGATCAGGTGAGAGATTACCCAGTGTAATTTGTTTTCTTATGGTCAGGCCTTAGACCCAAAATATTTCCTACAATCACTTGAAAAGTTTATCAAGACATTTTTCTACCAAAGATTTACAAGGGACTATTTCTGATAGTATTCAACACAGAATAAACGTCACCTTATGAGATATTAAAAGCTTAGTCTTTTATCTCTTGCCTCTTTGTATTGTTTATTTATTGAACAAATACAAGTAAATGGATATTATTTTTATAATATTCTGTATTTCCCATTTTCAATATTGAAATACTAGGGCCTCAAACATAACAGAATAAAATCTCTTTGTAAAACAGTTTTTCTTTGCTATTAAATCCATTTTCTGATGATATGTTTGAAACTAAAAAAGAAATGTGTTAATCAAAGGATATTTAAACATGATACAATAAAACTGGCACCTGACCCTTCCTTCTTTTCCCATTTACCTTTCTGTTTTTATCTACAGTAAATAAGAGTTGTGATATAGCAGCTCATTGTGCTGTAATGCTCGGGATCAATACCTGGATACAGCTGGACTTGTCCAAATGAGGAGAAATCCACTGAACAGAATCATGCACTTCTCCTTTACAGCCGAAGGTGAGGAAGAAAAACGTTTTGAACCTGTGCAAGGGAAAAGAAACTGGGAAGGCCTGACCTTTGAGTTCCACACAAAGCTACATTTCCATGTATTTTTACGGAGAATACAGAATAGTGAAATCCAAAAGTTGGATGCTGTTTTTATTTATTTGAAATGAACTTAATCCATAAAGTGGAAGGAATAAATTAATTTTAAAAAATCAGGAAAGGGTCCTGAGGACTGTATCTGCTGGATCCTTCTATAAAAAGCCATCTCCATGGATGCATCCGCTTCTTTCAAGAGGAGCAGAGGTAAGACTCTGTTACTCCTCCCACAACTGGAGATTTGCAGTTCTGTACAGGAGCATGACACTCATGGTACAGAAGCAAAAATAAAGTCAAACCAATTTGAAATGGAAGCAGCATTGATCTGCTTTCACACATCTTCCTGATTTTATTAAGTTTTAGGGTAACACAAGCACAAACTGTACTAATGAAGTTAAATGTACCCAGTGGTGCCCACTAGAAAATGAGATGCTAATTCACAGTCTGGCTTCAGGAATTGGGTGGTTTGTTGTTGTTGTTGTTGTTGTTGTTGAGGGGTTTTTTCCCCTCCAGTCCTCTAAAACTGAAAATAAGGGATGCTTTCCACTGATTTTAGGAGGAATAAAGATTACACCGCTTTCTGTTTTGGACTTCCTTTCTTACTGCTGAGCCCGCACAGACAAAATAACTGCAGACATGCAAAGGTCTTAAATAAGGGTTTTCTGAGTGGTCATCAGGATCCTACTCCCCACCACCCGAGGATGGCACTCAGATCATCAGGGGCTCCTGCACAGCCTGTCCTGAAAGGATAATTTCCTACTTGCGATTCAATATTGATGCATTTCCCTTTCTTAACCAAGATTATTAGTGAAGAGTAGAGCTTCACAGTTGACTCAAAATAAAATATTTGTAAAAGCTTGATTTCTTTTAAATCATGTAATTGTTCTTAAATGTTATTTTTTTCTGTCCATTAAACAAACACATAATTAATTTTCATAATTTTGTGAGATCTAAATTATAAACCAAATATTTCCATAACCCCTCACTGCGTATTTCAGGAGTTTATTTCCAACATGACTGTGTGCCTGAGAGAGAACTAGAGATACTGTATTTATAAAAATACAAAGCATTTCTCTGTAGGGTTAAGAAAATACCCAGGGGCACGATTGCATGTGCTACTTTAAAAATGTACCAATATTGAAAACAAACAGAGTTCATTATCATTACTTTTTGAATAAAACTACAATGTAAAGATTTTGATTTTGCTTGCAGAAGTCCATTTTTTTCTGGATCAAGATAACTGCAGGTGTTGTGATATTAATAGACTTGACATAAATAGAAGGTAACTGACTAAATTAAAGACATGATTCATACCAGAGAAAGAAATCTCCCCAGATAGCACTTGTATGGTATTTTTTAAGCACTTTTGATGTTAAACCAAACGTAGATACATTGTGTTTGGAATTAAAGACATGGCTTTTCTTTTCTTTTTTTTTCTTTTTATGAAAACATGAGGGATGCACAAAGGGAAAAAACCCCCTTGGATATGTTTTCTAGATTAGTGGTGTGACACAACAAGAAGTCACCTCTGTGAACTGCGTGTTTGCCATTGTGCGGTGATTTTAGCTGATTACACGAGTTCATTAGCTCAGTTTCCTGTGCCCACTGTGCCACCACTACCCTGATGCAGGGGCCTGGCAGGGGCACGGAGCTGGAGGGGGCTCTGTGCCCCAGCCCAGCACACGCTGCCAGCGGGAGGAGACTCCGTAATTGATTTTCACGTTAGCGCCGAGCAGATGGAGTAATAATCAACCAGTAATGAGCACATATCGGATTTTGATTCATTAGTTTAAATGTCTTGCTCAAACCTCTTTTTGTTTTTTTTTTTTTTTTCCAGAGAAACACAAAGATTCTTGGATAAATAAGATTTCCACAAGTTTTCTAGTGCTGACATTAGGAAAATGCTTAGGAAATGCTTTGGATTATTCGATATGCTCTCATAATGAATAATGCAAATTAAAACATAATACATGAATACTATGTATTAACGTTTAAAAGTGCTTCCTGTATTAATACATTTAAAGTGATAATAACAATAAAATGTTAATTTAAGCTTGTAATATTTTGAATGGTGTAAGACTAACTGATACTCATAACAAACTACAATTAAGGCTGCACTGAGACTCCCATTGTACTGTTATTTTAACATACTTTTGGTTTTTTGTTGGGGGCTTTTTAAGTAATTTTCCAAGTAAGTTTTCTTCAAAAAATGACTTTTCAGTTTAGAGGAAATGATGCAAATCTCTGCCTGTGTTGACATTAGTCCTGAGATGCATTTTTTTCCCTTTAATGGCTGAAGTGTGGCTTCAGAATCCTTCCTGCTCCAATGCAGACCACACTGTATGCATGGATATTTTAGCCCCTACTAAGGGGATCTTTTCAGGATAATTAATAGACATCAATAAGAAACACCAGTGAATGAAAAATATTTTAACAACATAAACAAACTCTTCAATTTACTCAGACATTAGTATTCTTTTTGGTGTTGCAGGTGGGATTTGTACTTCTTTTCATTTTACAAAAGAGGGTCAGTTCTGCAGAGTCTGGCAAAAAAGTAATTATAGAACCATGGCAAAAAAAACCCAGTAAGGAGTTCTGTCTTCAAACCCAGGATTTTCAGTAATGTACCACTTGGTGCTTACACTGCAATATTTATAATGTTGAGAAATATAAAAGATAAGAGCCACATATTCATTTTAATTGATCACATAAAGAACAAATTACTGCTGATGCCTTGTAAACTGCTCCACGTGAGCTTAGACCAGGACTAATTTATACTTTTCATACACAGATTCATCAGTCTGGCTGACTTGGGTGGCACACACACAGATTTATCCCAGGACAAATGGAGTTCTTTACCAAAGACTAGTGAGGTTGCTGGGAGTATTTTAATATTTGCATTTCCTTTCTGCTGTGCATTGAAATGGCCTGAACTTGCAAAGATGCTCAGAGGTCTCGACTCTCATTAACGTTAATGGGACTCTGAAATCACTGGAGAGGAAGTGTTCAATACTGAGAAGATGCAATATAAAATTTTAACTTTATACTCATCTGTATTTTCATACTTGGTGTGCTGCTTTGTCTGCACAGAAAATAACTGTTCAGCAGACAAGGTGGCCAAAACATAAAGAATGGAAAGACCTTGGCAGCAATACTTTATACTTCTCTCTGGAGGCAGCCAGAGATGCAGCAACAGATAGAAAGGAGTGGAAATATTCCACACTGACTTTGGTTCCTTTGCCCATTCCAGACACAAAAAAGGAGATAACACGGCTGCACAAAGAAAGTCTGGGGCAAGGGAGAAGGGGAGCCATGGCCCTTGGCAAGACATGAACTCGCCTTTGTTCAAGCACTGCTGGGGACCATCCTCGTGTGGCTGTGGGACATGGACTAGGAAAGAACAATCAGCCCACCCCATAGACCTCCAACATGCTTATTCTGTCTTTACCAAGAAATGGTTTAAGAAAACACTCTTCTGCGAATATATTTAAGAAACAGTTTGGTTGTGAGACTTTAAAAACTATTAATAAAAGTAGATGTCCAACTTTCTTTGAACTGTGGTCCCAGGTTTCTGGGAACCTATACAAACACTAGGCATCTTCAGACACCACTAGACCTCGAATTCTAATGAAAGAACAGCAACTACTACATAAACTGCAATATTTGGTTTTCTATTATTTAAATTGAGATACTGTTATTAAAAGCCCATAACTACACTTCTTAATAAATGACCTCAATCTAAGATTCAGATCTACTATTCTTGTCCTGTAAAACCCCAGCAAACCAGTGGTTTAGAGAGGATCCATCAGAACTCAGCTGTGTAAGACAACACTGCCACAGCCAGCACAGGATGAACAGCCCATGGAATAGCCTCCAGAATCCCAGGATAAATCCTGATCCACTTAACTCACTGGTACAAAATACCCTTAAACTCTAACAGGAGCAAAAATCATCCTAGTTCCATGCTTGCTTACCTCACATTCATTAAGAACCTTCCTCCCAAACTCCTAAAATCCCAAGAGAATCTAGTTTTAGACCATTGTAAGTCATCAAATAGCACTTACGTGCATAAAATTTATTAATGACAAACAGGATTGCACACTTATACAGCTACTTTTTGTGTGTCATCCCATGGGATCTGGAAACTTCCCAGTGATGGGAGGTGCACCCGAGGCTGCTGCGTCTTTTCCAGCTGCATCCCAGCCCTTTCTGGGGACAGCAAATGGCACCACCAGCAGTGGCCAACAGAGTGAGAGGAGGAGTAAGGAACAGGAAACACAGGAAATGCACTGAGAGGAGCTTGTCAGCATTCTGTGGGTTTATACAGTCCTCTTCTCACTAATGAAGTGATTTTGTTCAAATTTCAGCTTCAGAATATCCTTCCCTGAATGTCACTAATAGGTTTCCTTAAGATTTAATTACAACAGAGCCATTTAAAAAATAAATTCAAGTATTTTGTTTCAAAGTCCTGAAGCACATTTTTCAATGGATTTTTTTCAAGGGAAAGGAGCTGAAGATGTAAATATTCCCAGAAAAGCCCCTATGACTTGCCAACACGTGCCAAGTGTCTGACTAAGGCCATCTAAAACAGACAAGCCTGCTCACACCCACCACCCCCAAAACAGGGCTGGTAATGGAAAGTCTGGCAGACCCTTAACTATAGTGGCACTACTGGGTGCAGCTATAATATTACCCTCATAATTCTACTATATAATAACAACAAAGGAAAAAAAAGGTGAAGGGTCATTGTGCTTTGTCTTTAGAATTAAGATGGCTGTCTTCATCCTTACAGCATACTCTTAATTCTGGAGACACATCTTAATAACCTCTAAATAGTTCCAACAAAAGAGCCGTGTCAGAGGAATGAGCAGGCCCCAAGGTGTTTCAACTGGAGTGTTTTCATCTGCCTTTATTGCTCTATCCCTCTCCAGAATTAAGGCAATAACCTGTGATAAATTATTCAGGAACTGCTACAGGGATCAAAGCAAAATCATTCTGTTAAAGTGCTGTTTGCAACATTTGGCACTTAGTGTGAAAACTTTTAATGTGTGCAAGCTGAAAATCAAGGATTTTAAATAATTTAACAGCATGGAGTTTCTACAAACCAGCTAAAGATAGCATGTTGCTATTTAACTGCTTTTTCTTCAGTTCCCTTTTCCATGCGTTTCTAGCAAAACCGATGATGTCACAACTATAAACAAAGTACTACTGAGATTCCGGCTGCCCAGGCAATAGATTACTTACCCACATTATCAGGAGAAATCCTGATATTCTTAGAAGAAAATTAGGTACTGTTTTAATACTGGAATTTTTTTCCTATTAATATAAAAACACGAAGAAGAAGAAAGTAGCAAGAAAAAACCGAACAAAAAAAGGAAAAAGAAAAAAGGAAAGCAACACATATAATTACTTCAGCCATCTTCAATTATATTTGATATCCCTGGAAAAGAAACCTGAACATATGCTTTGTATGCAGATGTAATGATTACAAATGTATTTTTAAAAAAGATCCCTCTTGCTACAACTGTTTTTCAGTGGTGTATTTCAGAAATATTAGAAACCTAATAAAACCCCTAGCCAGTTAGAAAGTCCTAGTAAAACCCACAAATTAAATGAATTTGGCAGTCCTGGACCATTTTCATAGTGATATTTTAACTGTGTCATCTCCCTGTGGATTGCAATACTAAGCATTTTATTGAAGAACTGAACTGTTTTTGTTTTCAGTACTTGCAAAATGAAGTACCTGAAAGCACTTTTGCATGTATTATTTATTCATTATGATAGAAAAATAGCTTTAACCTAATAAATTGTGTTTAAGATAATTTAGAGCAAAAGTTTTGTTTATGATAAAGCAACAGATTTAGTTCTTTATCAGTAGCTTAAAGCACCAAGTTTTCTTTATACAAATTAGACAGATGGTGCTTACAGTAGAATTTACTAAAGGTCTGTCACAACAAATGCAGCCAAGCTGCATATTTAATCACTGCAGAACCTTGTCTACCTGCAGCTGCCAACTGCTAATCCAATTTCCCTGATAAATGTGGCAAGAGACACGATCAGCAATAAAGAGCATCTAACTCCATTTTCCTGCAGGGCGTCTTTTGATGAACATTTAGGACGGAAGCAGGAGTGCACTGTGTGGCCCTGGCTGGTGGCAGCTGCATGCATTTTGAAGACACAGTTCTCAGGTTACTCACTTAATTCTGCCACTATCATTATGTTGCTATTGATCTCAGTAACTCTTGTCTACACAGCATTACTCTAGATGAAGCTGAATCAGGCAGTTATCATGCATCAAACTTGCTCAAAAGCCTGGAGATTTCCCCTTAATTACTTGTGATTTTATTTGCAAATACCGTTAAAGTGTAATCAAGCAGTCACTTTCCAGGGTCATTAAGATCTTGCTAGTTTAGGAATATATCACTGGCACTCCATTAAAATTTCTCTACGAAGACAGTTTCAAGCAGTCCAGACAGGACAATGGCAAAATTATTTTAATAAATTGAATCCCCACACGAGAGGAATCCAGTTTCCTACAGAAATGGTTATGCTACCACATGACCTCTTTGTTCTAATTTTTAGGATTTATAACTTGAACATAGGAGAGGTGAATCCAAGACAGGTGAACTGAGTCTATTTTATAAATGAAAAGTGATTACAATTAAATACATAAAGCAACAACAAAGGAGGAAACCAGAATTAAATAATTGTCGACATAACCCTTAGTACAATTAAAAAAATATATATTGTCTTAATTCAAGTGATGACTGTGAACTGCGCATCTTCGGGTAATGTCAGTGATGTGCTGCAGCCAATTATTTACCAAATACTTCAAGCATATCTGTTTATTTTCTTGTGAAAAATGTAGATAAATATGATGATGCAGTGTTTAAGTTGCCATCATACTTTAAAATAGCAAATTAAAAATTACTGTTAAGGTTTCTTCAAAATGACCCTGTGCAGCTGAAGTGAGCACTCCAGTGTGCAGTTAACTACTGATTCAGTGATGGCAGAAGAAGGTCTCTTTAATGCAAGAGTACTCTAATATATTATCATTCCTGATGATGCACCTTCTATCCAGTAAGTGTTTTCCTTCCCTAAAATATACTGTTGTTTTGACACAAACAGCTTGCTACACTTAAGGATTTTACTAATAAAACATAATGTTGTGTTAGATATTATGACTGTTGCCACAGCTGAACTGCCTTGTCAAATCAATCCTAATATGGCTCCCACAGGCACATAAAAACCTTATTTAGCTATCAGTTATCCTAATCACTTTGTTCAGTTTAAGGGTGCAATACTTCAAGACCCGTTCCAATTTATACATATATGCCCAGCCATTTAATAAAGTCTTGATTTATATAATAAATTCTTGTTTGGAAAAAAAAATACTTTAAAGCAGCAGTATTTTATCAAGTGTGTTACATGTCTCCTCATACCCCCAAATAAATATGTTAATATACACAAACAGGATACTTGCATGGAAAAGGGGAATATGGAACAGATAAGCTATCACTGAAGAAAAATCTGTCTCTTTTAATATAAATGAGCCTTAAATTGGGTCCCTTGATCTGCAAAACACTGGAGAAATCCCAATGCTTTTCCAATCTTTGTACAAAGTTCGTTTAGGAGCCTTTGTATCTCTGCTGTCTACATTCCTAATTAAATCTATGTATTCAGGTATAAATACCCACAAACAGGTGTCAGGGGAGATGGCCAGCACAAGTGACAAGCTTGCTGCTGAATGCTTGCCCCACTATCAGCTTTTCCCATGCATCATTTCTTCCCCTATAATAGAAATAAACCTACCTTTGTTTCTTCTTGTTCAAAACTACTGTTGAGCATCTGAGCCACACTTTCAAATCAAACTCTGAGGGGGAGCATGAAATTCTCAAACTCATCCTCATCTTCACCTACAGGAAAAGAAACCAGAACAAACCAGCAAAAGCATCATCTTTGCGCTTGTTCAGAAGGGTCAGGCTCTGAGGCTTTCACAGAAAATCTCACTGACATCATGGGAACTTCATGGGGCATACAGGAACAAAAACCTGAGCTATGACACATTTTTACTGAGCTATAAAGAACACAAATCGTTGATTCCACACAACTTGTATCTAAGACTGGCTTGTGTTCACGTTTCATACCTTTCTCCTTTTTTATATTTCTCCTTCCTCTCTCAACCTACAGCATTTGTTCACTGACCTACAAGAATATTCACATAAGAAAATCAAGATTCAACAGTTAGCAAATGGTAAATTTAAAGCTACAGTAATAAATTAGACCCTTTCACATGTGTAGTTTATGATACTTAGACTGCAATCTTTTATGTTCATATACTACTTTTCCTGCCTCCTACCTATTTGGTATAAAGAATGAAGCTGCCCTGGAAATGAACCTGGACTGTGTTGGGATTATTCGTGCGACACTGCCTCATTTGTTCCAGAAGGTGTGAGTTTAGGAAACACAAGATGCTGTGAGGAGGGAAAGAGATCAGCAGCTGGAAGGTATCCTGGAAGTCTGGATTGATACTGTTTTGCCATGATCCTGAACAAGTAACTGTGGATAACTCTTCAGAAACAGCAATTTGTGCAAGGATTGGCCCTCACCTGCTTTAGGCCCTAATGAGGGTAGCAGGCTCCTCCCATGCTCATTGCCCTCGAGACTAATTCAGAGTAGGAATTTAATTTATGTTCTTTAAAGGGCTATTTGCTATAGGGTTTCTCTCCCTCCTCTCTTCATGGGCAAACTTTGGGAAACCAAGTTACAGGTGAAGTTAGGATGAGTCTTGTGTGTTAAACTGGTTGTGCAAAGTTGGTGTGAGCTTTACAGTTTAGTTCCCACACTTCACACACCCATCTGTATAAAAGGCCTAATTCCAGCCCCTTATCTTCAGGGATACTGCCAAGGCCAAATCAGTCACCACAGTGCAACAGTGAGAATGACAGAAAAGGCCAAAAAGATAAAATGCCAGGAAGAGCAGTCACCAGGGACTGACAAATTCAGACAACACCCCAGGAAAAACAATCACAGTACGTAGCAGCTTTTGTTGAAGCTAGGATGACACATCTTCTGAACTGAAAGAGTCAAATATCCTTCGAAATAATTGTGATACTGCAATTAAAACTGCTCTGTAAAAATGTCAATATTTACAATTGCAGTGGCAATCCCAGCCCTGCTATTTCCTCTGTCCCGAATACCTGGCTTTAAAACCTGAACTGCTCCCCTCTAACACAGGGCTTTCCATATCTTTTTAAAACCAAAGGAAATACATTCAATAACTGAACTGCTGCTTGCTGGTCGGCTCAGTTATGGAGCCTTCAAAGTACAATCTATGCTCAAGGACTTTCTTAAACTAGTGAAGGGTCTGTCCAAATCCGTGACCTGCATCCTGCACCTGCAGCAAACCCAGGAGGGTGAGGGGCTTTGTGCTGGATTTCACTGGCAGAAAAAGGGTCTGATGGACTTTGGGAAAATCCAATCCTCTCCATCTCTGCCTGTCTCCTCTGCCATCTTTCTGCTCCTTTCAAATGGAGTCAGTATTTTTATTTGGCATTTCTGGGCCCTGTGTCTTCTTCCAATCCAGTTGTTTGTCTTTATCTCCTCCGTCTGCCAATCCAGCTCCTCCGGCAGTTCCAATACACTTTTAATTTCTGTGCTCCCCATCTCTTTGCTCGAACAGCATCAGCTTCCTCTTGCCCTCTTAGGAGCTAAGCTGTTTCTAGAGCATTGCATTTCCTGATGCTTTTCTCCCTTTAATTGCTTGCCAGACTTTCCTCAGAGAAGATAAAAGAGGCCAAATCTTTTAGAGAGAGTCCCATGATGGTCAGGGTACAGACTAACAGGAGCCATCTGCATCCTGCCCTGCACAGCTTTAGGGCTCAGCTGCCATTTATGGAGTTCTCAGGAGAAACCTGAATTACTCCAAGATAGGAAAGGTCACACTCCGCCTCCTGTGGAGTGCTGCAGACCACTGAAGTCAGTCTCCACAAAGGTGGCTGTGTACACATCCACGTTCAAGGTGGACCCTTCCCCAGGAAGAATCTCAAGCATATTTTTTCAAAAAGCCAGGAAGACCAAAGAACTACCAGAATGTCCAGTGTTGATTGTGACCAACACTTCAATGACAAACCGCTATTTCTGGAAATCAGGTAAGGGAAATGTTATGTGCTAGGTCTGTTTTGAATTTCAGTGTAGGCAGTGAAGAAAGATTATACAATTAGGAACCTCTACAGTATTGCCATGTTAATAAAATAATGTGTAAGTTTTAGAAAAGCAACCCAAATTACTGCCTATATGTTTCTCTTCCACTCTTGAACAATCAAGATCCATCACCTGAACTGCACAGTATTAACAAGGAAAGGAAGAAACTGTCCTAAAGAAACCTCCCATGGTAACTTGTTCATTTTCTATAATTCAACCGACACAAACACATCCTGATGCCCTGTGAAAGAAGGGATGTCTCCCTTGTCAGCTGTGGCAGAGCTGTGTGTGGCTTTCAGCAATTAACAGTGTCTCAGACCTGGCTCCCAGGGGAGGTTTGACCCTGAGCAGGACTGCAAGTTCAGGACACTGACAAACCATGCTCAAGAGCTCCTGAAGTGATTTCTTACAGCTTAGATCTACTTCTTTTGGTAGAGCAGAAAAAGAAGCAACTAAAATTTATTCATTTTAGTAAAAACTTTTATTTAAACATAACTTTTACCAGTGTTGTTCTATTACTTTTGGTTCCTGTATACTTAAAACATCTGGGACTAAGAATCTTGGACAAAATGATGCAATTCTTAATGCCACAAAAATATTAAAAACACAACCTGGGACATGTGAAGAATTTAAAATCTAATTATATTCATATGAGGCTTAAGTAACTCAACACAAACCAAAGTGCATTTTGAAGCAAACATCAGTATCATGGAATCATAAAATCACACACTGGTTTGGATTGGGAGGGACCTCAAAGATCAACTCATTCCACTCCTCTGCCATGGGCAGTGCCACCTTCAACTATCCCAAGCTGTTCCAAGCCCTGTCCAGCCTGGCCTTACAGGGATAGGGCATCCATGTATTACTGTTCTTTCCTACTAAAAACAAATTTTGCCAGTCATGGCAAGGCATACAGCTTAAAATGTAAATATTCTCAATTTACTCTATTCAGTTGATCTCCAAATATGTTTCTACATCAATTACTTAAAGCAATTCCCACCAGTAAAAATTCATCCTAATTTTGTTTCCGCATAAATTATTTATCATTCATATAAAATGATTTTATATAAAGCTCTTCATTTAATTAAAAAAAAAAAAACAACCAAAAAAACCCCAGAGAACACAACTGTGCAATGCTTTTTTCATATTAAAATTCCAGTTTTCACAGTTTAAAGTATATTTTGACTCACAAGGTAAGAACACTGTGATTTAATGCTTGCACAAGCACACAGAAAGGATGGCTCATGTACACCTTCCTTTTAAAACTCAGTTCCTAAAACACAACTTCTACCTGTTTATTAAAACTCAGTGAATCTTTGTGTACTGGAAGCTTGCATGGAAAACTGAAATAAAAAGCTTCTGGCAGAACACTTACTTGGGCACTTAATGTTGTAAACCCTTAAGAGTTAATACAAAAATCAACTCCTTTTGCGTATTTCTTCATCAGAAGGCACCAAATGCAGTGTTGGTGTCAATGCCACAAATGTCAGAAGTTGATGGGCAGTGATTTAAATACCGACTGTAAGATATTTCCTGTTCCGCTCAGCTGCTGTTGGATTGGTTTAGGAATGCCCAGCAGCACACGAGGCACCGCAGGGACCGGGAGGTGAAAAGTTAAGCGTTCCACAAAATTTACCGCACACTTTTTTTTAACTTAGTAAGAAAACTTACTGTGTGATTCTGAAGCATGAATTTCACAGCCTGTTTTCACAAGCTTTTTCAGGAGATTATAAGTAGCAAATGTTAAGGAAAAACCAGCCTTGCAGCATTGTGGGCAGGTTGTACAAACTTTCAGGAACATTTAGTGAGGAAAAAAATCCTAACTGCAACAACAACAAATGTACATTGAAATAATATCTGAATTTAATCTAGAAATATATAAAATAGAGAGATTCCTTAGAACATTACAGACCGTAACCTGTTATTAATTAAAGCAATTACTTTTCATGGCATATAGTCTAGTCACAAAAGACACCCATGAACTAAATGACTTTTATAATTAAACAGAAAGTTTCACATAATCACAGAATCACAGAATAAACTGCACTGAAAGGGACCCACAAGGATCGAGTCCAACTCCCAGCCCTGCACAGAACCATCCCCAAGGGTCACACCATGTGCCCCAGAGATTGTCCAAAGGCTTCCTGATGTTTTGTTCCCCAGATAAACCCACATCATCAGCATGTAAATAAAGTGGTTTTGCCCGTGCCTGCACTGGAGCTGAGTGGCACCTAGCAGTGACAGCCTCAGGGACTCCTGAGATCTTCCAGACCCATCAAAAATCTCACTTATTTCAGTTACAAGTTTATTTTTTATTATAAAAATACACCACATCCATACTAAGCCACGTCAAACACTTCACCAAAGTTAAAATAGAGCAGTGGATGTTGTTTACCTTGACTTCAGCAAGGCTTTTATGTCCCAGAACATCCTGAACACACAGATATTCTCAAACACCCATCACACTTACTGCTGCTACTGGGGTTTTTCTGAGTGCTGGCTTCACTCTGCCATCCCTGCACATCATTGACTAAAGAGTTTGATAACTTTTATAAGAATACACAATTTTCCTTTTCATTTTAAGTGGATTAAACTATTTTTGAAAGGTAACACTGTAAGAATAGGTTTTATAGCTGCCTGCTATTGGAAAAATCTCCTAATTTAGTTTTAAGAGTTGTTTCTCTGTAAATCTGTAACATCCAGCATGGGATTACCTGGTTTTACATTGCAAAGCTATATAGTTGGTTCCCCTCCAATTACAAGGCAGAGCCTTTAATAACATTAGGCTAACAAAGACAGGGACTGAGAATATTTGAGAGACTAAAATTATTTTACCCCAAGTTACCATACAAAATAATAATAAAACTGCAGCTATTTTGCTACAAAAAGGTACAGTGGAAAAGTTAATTATTAGAAAGAACTAAACATGTATGAGAGAGCACTATGGCTTCACAAACATAAAGGAATGACTAACATATTCCATTATGCAAATGAATTCAAAGGTATTTCACAACTGATCAGCTAGGAGGGACATAATGATTTATAATTCAAATAACTGAGCTTTGAAATCAAATTGGACTAATATATTTTGAAATATGCAAACCTGGAATAATTGCGAAAGTAATGTAAACCATGATACCAACCCCAATCATTTGTTGTCTTTGTTGTCGATACCTTCTTGTGGTTTTTCTCATTTTTTTCCTGTTATGTAGTGCAGTTGCTGAAATTATGGTTTGCTTTTAATTCTACGTCATCCTTTAGAAAAATATGATAATACACGTAAAAAAAGAAAACCACCAATTTCTAAGACTGTGTAAAAGCTGATCAGTGAACAGGAAAGTACTGAAATGAAATAAATTTTTATTTTAACCTTTCAGGCTAGCCACAATTTAATCTATTTCAAATACTGAAAATTGATCCACTGGATCTAGCATCTTAACAATACATTATTTCTTTCAAAGCAATATATACTTAATGCCTTTAAAAAAACCTCCTAATATATTGTGAAAAGGCCAAAGTTTGCAATGCCAGGAAGTAATTATAAACTACTTCATATGTTTGAAATAAAAAGTACTTCAGTATTATTATTAAAAAAAACCCTATTGGTAGAGTTTTTAATAGGAAAAAAATACATATCTTTAAAAGCCAAAATGACCAGTGAAATTAGGTTGTACATCATTTTCTGGGAAAAAGGAAAAACAGCCTAGACAGGTGTAATTTATCATTTTTCTGATTTAATACCAAAGAAATATATTAAAATAATAAAAAGAATCCTGAAATCCTCAAAATTTGTAGTGATAAATAGCCCTCCCTGTCTTTATTGCATTATGCCTACTAACAGAAATATTGCATGGTGGATTTCGCCAGACAAGGACGATTATTTTCCAATAAAAAGTTGCATATTAAATTCCAGCACAAAAGTGGGTGTCTAATACTTTTGAAATCTTTTATGGTTTGCCAGGGAACACAATTTTAAACTTAACTACAAGCTCACGGTGAAGTGGAGCAGCATTAAAGCTGCTTGGTACAAGCCCACCCCTCTAAGCAACAGAGCCACCATTCTCAGAGCTCCTGTTGGAATCATTAGAATGGAATACATTTGGGGTATTTGTGTTTTCAGCTGATCTCTCTTTTTGCTGGTCTTTCAACACTTCACTCTGCTGGTAAAGAAGTTTATTTATGAGGACAGTGCTGCTCTAGATCCTGAGCATGCAGAGGGGTCTAAAACCACTCTGGCAACAGTTAGCAAGTTTCTGCAAAGAAAAACCCCACAATTTCATCACAATGCTAATCTTCAAGAGAACTTAGGTTATTAAATATCTACTTTTTCATCCTTTCTAGGTCCTGATATTACTACATCCTTTTCATATGCAGAAACTCATTTATTGCAAATATACCAGGAGTAATCTGAAAGCTATGCAGACTTCTCAGCCTTGGAAAGTATTATTTGCACCAAGAGTGCATCCTGACCCTACTTTTGGGGAGCTGCCATGGGAATACACACCTCTGCAAGCCTCCAGAAGACAACAGGAAATGCTGAATGTGTGCCGGGTGTAGCAGCAATGCCAGGCTGGTTCTGTCAGCAAACACACTGCCAGGAGTAACTGGGCAAGCAGTCAGGTGCCTGTGTTACATTTCATGGGGATTCTGAAAGTGGTTTGAATCCTACAGAAGCAATAAGTATCTAGTAGAAAGGAGGAGAGAGCTCATTAGTTCCTTCATAAATCTTGTTAATGAAATAAATGTCTCTCATTTTGTTTTTGTTGAATTCCTTAGCAATGTTTCAAGTCCTTTCCAGTCTGATTTCTGTGATGCCATGAGAAAATAAACACATGCATATTTAAAATATCAAGTTAGCTGCTTAATGGCATTTCAAGTCAGCATATAGGAGTACACCTTGTATGGTTTTCATTAAACAAAATTCACTTATGGAATGTGAAAGCCCGCACTCATCTTTCAACCCAAGGAAATATATTAAAATTATTCTTACAATATTAGAGTTCTATGGAGAAATAAAATGATACCAATTGTCACATCCAGGTGCCTTCCCCTCTGTTTGTGTAACAACCCCCTCTAGAAAATTACTGAAAAGTTGCTTTCATGAGCCCTGGTGGTTTATTATCTGTCATATACCTTTAAATATTGTGTCATATCAAACACTGCTACTAAGGGCTTTTTTTCAACCTTCTTGCTTGACTGACTGAAAATTTCAAGAACAAACATTCTTCTGCAACTTATGGTAAGTGAATATTAATTAGAATAACCTACAGAAGGTTTGCAACAGACAGCAAGTTAGCATCCATGACTGGGCAAGAATTTCACACAAATATCTGAACCCAGGTGAAAATCCACATGTAAAGTCATGGCTGCTTTATCAGTGACACCTTGAGGAGCTCAGAATCAGGCAATGACAGGACACTTTAAGAGGCTTGTGTTTGAGATCCAACACATGCTGCATATCTGAGTTGCCTCATCCTCCAAGAAGAACCAATCCTCTTCTCAGCTGCCTGAAGAATCAATCCTGTTCTCAATATTGTTGAACTCATCAATGGTATTGACTTCAAGAAGTTTAGGAATGACCATAAGCAAATAGTTACTATTCTCTTTTGTTGGCAAGAAGCAGGTAGAAATAAGCACACTTTTTAAAACTATGCATAGAGAAAGATAAACCAAAATGAATCAATATTCATATCCCAATTTGTTTAAATATGTGACATGCAAAAGAACAAAAGTCTCATATTAATTTTTGCATTATTATTTTCTAATAATATGTTGTGCCATACCCACGGGACTTGGAGCACCCTGGGATAGTGGAAGGTGTCCCTGCCCATGGCAGGGGAGTGGAACAAGATGATCTTTAAGGTTCCTTTCCAAATCAAACCACTCTGTGGTTCTGTGATTATATTACAAAGGTATTTCTGTGAACTTCTCATTTATGAGACAGAAAATGCTACAAAAAAGTCACATCATTTTCCTGAGCAAAGGGATCCAAACTTTTCTGCAACATTGTGACAAATTGATTAATTTTTTAAAAAAATCTGTCATCTGTCATAATGAAATAGATTATCTGAAGCTTACCCTTACTTATATATCTTACTCATTTTTCATCATCGTGTCTGTCCACTTAAATTGTGTAGTATTTACCTGCCTAACTCTTCACAAAATTAAAGCAAATTACTATAAAATCCCTAGGAAAAATTCCGTAGGAGTAAAGGGGCACAGACAAACTATGGGCCAGTTCAGAGAGCTACTGATGTACCCAATTCCCAGAGACACTCTACCCTGCAGTTCTTGTACAAATCCGTAATTCTCCTCTTCCCCACACCAAACACTTAACTGAGCTTGAGATACTGCATTTCCCAACTGCAGCCCTGCTCAGACATTTAAGAAACACACTCTGATTAACAACCAATGCTATAGGATAACACCAGTCCTATGACCAACCCTCTGGGAACACCTCATCAAACCACTCACCACTGCTGACAGCAAGCTCAAAGTCAGCCTTTGGGTGAAGTGTAGCAGCTCCACTGCCTTCCGCAGGTCAAGGGTGAGACATGGAGCAGGGCCAGAACCCCAGAGAGCTTCTGTGCTGCGCGTGAGACAGTGCAGACCCCAAGGGACCTGGCATGGGACCTTGTGTATTCACCTGCTCGACTCAACAGGAGGTGAGGAGGTGGCATTGGCCTTCAGATGAAAGGGGCAAAATGAAGCCAGGAAAGTGGAGGAATGTAATTTTTTTTCAAGTGAGGTTATAGAACCCTAGACTGGATCAGGCTGAAGGGCCCATAGGGTCTCCCATGGGCCACTTCCATGCCCCAGCAGGGCCATCCCAGAGCACAGGGCACAGCAGTGTGCCCACACAGCTCTGCAACAGCCCCAGGGAGGGACCCTGCACAGCCTCTCTGCACAGTCTGTTCAGGGCTGGGCACTGCCCAGGGCAGGAGTTCTGCCCCCTGTGCAGGGGGAACTTCCGGGAATCAGTTTGTGGCTATTGCCTCTTGCCCTATTTTTGGCACCACTGAGCAGAGCCTGGTCCATTCTCTGACACCCTGCATTTGGATACCAGCCCTTTCAAATAAAACTTCTCCATGATTTCCTGGCTTGGAAGCCCAAGCACCAATTCCTGACCATAACATCAAATTCCCAGAATCACAGAATATGCTGAGTTGGAAAGGGGCCACAAGGATCATCGAGTCCGACTCTCAGCCCTGCACAGAACATCCCCAAAATTCACATCATGTGATGGAGAGCATTGTCCAAGCACTCCTTGAACTCTGCCAGGGTGGTGCTGTGACCACTGCCCAGGGTGCCTCAAACTCTTGGTCCAACGGGTCAGTCCAGCTTTGTACAGCTCAGTTCCCTGTCTGTGGAACATGCACAGGGATTCTCGCTTTCAGCTGTCCCATCCATTGATGGCAGACCATGATGTAAGAGATACCATCAGCACCAGCTATTTGTACCGTGATGCAGTAGGATTTCAGTTTTGGGAGTAGAGAACCTGAGGAAGAGATATTAAACACCTTAAAATCATTACTGATTTTTACGTATTCACAGGGAAAGGAATGTATACAACACATAAACTATTTTTTTTCAGGAAGTTATAAACTCAATAACACATTTTAAAGCATCTAAATGTTTTGTATTATTTGCTCAGGAAAAGGCACATAACAAGGCAATTACCAAAGCAATTCCTCAATTTAAATTTACCAACAGACATTGATTTACTTTATAAAATCTCTATGAAGAGCTATAGGGGTTCATATTGCTTTAAAGAAATAGCCAGTTCTAACAAGTCCATAATTCACAGTTTATCCCTACTATGGGGAGTTCTGGAGGTGTTTATAGTTGCACTAAATCCTTAACAAGTATATACCATACAAAGCAATAGAAAGGAATTTGAACTACACAGATTTGACACCAATACCAAAATCATAAAAAAGCTATTTTGCAAAACAGCAAAATCTTTATTCTTCAGTTACAGGACATTGAAAGAAAAACAAGAAGCCACAGTGACAGCTTGAAGAGAAAATTAAAACTGTGTAAGGAAGACTCTTCATCCAACATTCAGGGTGCTTTTGTCTACATCTGTTCTTTCAGTTCAGGGCTGTATTTGGATGCTGAAAGATAGAGCAATAATATAAAAGCTAGAAAGTACTCATGAGTGAACAGAGGCAATCACAGCAATTCCCATTTCTGTTTCTGCCTTGCCAGTATCAGGCAAGATGAAACACACATAAAATACAATATTTTAGGAAACATTCACAAAACTTTATAAGTATCTAAAACTTCTAAAGACCTAGAGAGGAAAGTCATAATACAAAAAGCAGTTTTCCAGTATGTAAGGAAGAGAAGCCAAGGAATGAAAGAGCAGAAAAATTTACAGGTCTCAGAGAAATCATGGCAAGACAGCTCTTAAACCAAGTGCCAGTGTCCCTGTATCTTTCTCTCTCAAGTGATTTAGGGATTTAAAAGATGAACTAAATGTAACAGAGTCAAAGGAAACAACCATGAAGTTCCAGAGGAGTCACAGGAAACAAGAGCTTCATCCAAAGCTACACCAATGCCAAATTCACCAAAACATCTAAGGGAGATGGGCACGGAAGTACAAAAAAAGTGGAAATAAGAAATGGCAGCATATTTCGAGTTTCAGTAACAATACCAGCATCAAAAAGCTGAACTACTCACAAGCACAAACCCAAAAGAGAGTAACACTGCTCTGAAAAGCTAGGAGAATTTGAAAAATCTAAATGAAACATCTTAAGAATCCAGTACACTTTCAAATACTTGCTTATAGTTTGTCTTCAGTAAGAAGACAAGAATAAAACCTCAGCTTCTAAAAGCTGCACCAAAGCAGCTTCCCAGGCTTGGAACCCCCGGCTTACTCTAAGGCTGTGTCACCACGACAGCTTACAAATACAGTCCTGCCAGCACACCAAACACCCCTTTAAAGCATTATTTTTTACTTTAAAGCATTATTTTAAGAGGCTGTGTATTTTAACCTACAATCTAGGAGGGGAAGTCAAATAATAATTATAGACACCAATTTATAATTCTCCGGGAAAAGGGTTATTATATAATCCACAAAAGAATCAAAGTTCTTTGCATGTTCCAAGTCACAACACAGAGGAATTCCAGGAACACTGCTCTGCCTGCACACACACAGGTTGCACAGCAGATCTGGGAATATGCCAAGGAAGCAGTTGCAAAAGATAAGTTGCTACCAGCCAGAAGAGATGATGACTGCCATACAGCACCAAGTTTGGGTGAGGTGGTTGTTTTGGTGTTTTGTTTACTTGTTAAATAATTAAAGGAGAGAGTGAAGACCTTGTAAGTTTATATAAAAAATTACATGAATTGGGAATGTAAATTTATGAACAGCCTTGGTCACAAGTTAAGGATATTACAAATGTAGTGGCATTACAGAAATCATAAAGATGAAAAAGAAATCATATATTTCAAGCAAAACCTTCAAAGTTGCTTAAGGATGTGCTATGAAATTCCCATTACAGTGTGTGCCGGTTTTGGCCAAAATCTAGCAACATATCCTCTGGGATAAAGTCAGGTCACGATCACCCTTCCCCCCACCAGGTTCGGGAAAGAAATTCCTCAAAGGAAAGTGAAGGAGATAAAACCTATGTATTAACAAACACACAGGAAAAGAATAATAATACTAAATAGTAAAACCCCTCACTATAACGAGAAAACCTGGGAAGAAATTCAAGTCCTCTCATAGGTGTGGTCCCTCCTTCTCGGAGCTGCCGTGGGGGGTGGCCTTCGGCCCCCTCTGGGCCTGAAGAGAAGTTCTCCTGATGTGTTCTGATGTTGTTGAAACAGTACAGAAGAGGGGAAAAAAGAATAAAACCCACCAAAGTCCTAGGAAACACGCCGGAGAAAAAGGGAAGGGAAAAAAAAAAACCCCAAAAAAACTGGCTAAAGAGACAGGCAGGGAGCTCCCTCCATGCTCCTGCAGCCAGAGAACACAGAGGAGTCTCTATCTCTGTGTCCTTAGGAACTTGCTTTGAAAAGTTCATTTGTTTTTTCCTCCCCTTTCAAGCTCAGTTTAAAGGCACAAAACTAATTTTTTGGCATAGAGCCATGATAAAGGATACACATCATAGAGTCACCCCAAGACACAGTGCAAGAAAAATGCCTCCAAATCCCCTGAAAAAGCTTTGAAAATCTCTTCCTTATGTGGTGCTGAAGTTTCAGTAGAAACACAGATAGCAATTTGTTGGCAAGAAAGCTCTGTACAGTCAGGTTTTAATTATTTCTGACAGATTATCATCACTTACCCTGAAAGTTCTCGGTGGCTCAGACAGCAATGGGATATATACTTTTCATTAGAGCTGGACAAAGGTGAATAGTTAAAAACTGCACATTCTATCATGAGTAAAAATACTGATTTTTAGTTTGCTGTGATTCAAGGAGCCATTTCAGTATGAGTGTTCCAAAAAACATTCAGAGATCCACATTTAAAAGTTGTAATGTGGAAATCCCCTCTATTGACACATGTATGTGCATTCACCATAGCGGCATCCAAAAGCAATGTTTGCACATGCATCTTTTATTCATGTTTCACTTATTTTATCATGACCTTGGGAAAGTATTTTGTGAATCCACCTCATGATAAATCATTTCCCTGTGATTTTGATAACAATGGAAAAAGGAAATACAGCCATTAATGGGGATATTCTGGCTACATAAAACTATGTCCCCTCAAAAATGGTTTAACAGGAATTCAGTAAAAGCCACATTCATTAACTTCCAAAGGAAAGGTGATAAAAGATCTAGGATCTGATGTGACAGTAGTACTTGGACCTACAGTCTGAAGGTCATATTGACAAATCTCAAAATATTCCTGTTTGTTGAAGAATATTTATTTCGTACAGCCTTCAGTCCATGCCAGTGGCTACTGGCAGCTATGACACAAGTATTTCAAACTGTTTTCTGTTAATGAACTGAGTTTGACCACCAATCCTCCACTGCAAAGCTGCCACTAGTGAATTCAAAAGAACAGGTTAAAGCTACGTGGCAAAATCCATCAAAATATTCCTGAGCTCACATCCGACTTCAGAAAACTAGAAATTCCAGCAGTAAACAACCACAAGAGGTTAAGTCCCTAGTAGCAGAACAAAAAATAACTAATTTGTCCTGGGAGACTACAACTTGTTTCATTACCATGAATTCCATTGCTAAGTTTACTCCTCACACCAAGGATAAAATGCTTCATGCATGCATCCTTCACTGGATTCTTTAATGGCAAAGTGGAAGGAAATAACTGACTATGTCTTTTGATCATCCCACAGTGCTAATGGCAGGTAAACACAAGGAACTTTGGGATTTGAAACACTGGGTGTCATTATTCATACCAGACCATTCTGGCATAACTCCTCTATCCCACGTAACGCTTGGCATTAACAAGGCAGGAACGAAGCACTGTTGAACACTGTGCAGGTACTACACAGGAATATCACCACTCAGCAAAGAGCACACTAGAAATTCCCCAGAGTTTCCTTTTAACATGTTGTTGAGGAATAACATCTTACAAATTTCACCCACTTAGAGAAAAACTGGATCTGTTGGGTAAGACAGAAGAGTAGATGAGTGGCTTTCTAAAATACCTGTGGTTATAAAGACTCACTACATCCACAGGAGGAACAGGTGAATAGGCCCACAGTCAGGGATCCTGCCTGCTGCTGCTACAAATGTGCTAAGAATATTCCCTGTAAGAGAGCACCAGGAATGCTGCCAAACTGGATTGCCCCATCAGACCGCCAGGTTCGGATTATATGTATCAATATGTTATGATTTCACACCCGGAATTTCCACCTGGCATGCTACCACTGGGAAGGAGACCCTTTATTTTAATTGCCACAAACACGGTTGTGTTTATCCAGGATTCACAGCTGCCGCTTAAAGCCACTCAGTGAAGTGCCCATGTCAGGCTGTAGCATCCATTCTGTTAAACATGATCTTCAATCTAATCAATGAACAACTCATCGCTTTATGAAAACACAGTAAGCCATGAGGAAAGAGAAAATAAAACTACAGTACGTAATCTAAAAAGCAGCACTGATTTTTGCTTTTTATGTACCTTATTTTCTTTTAAAATCTTTCATGTAACACTAAAACCCATTAACACTAAACTCTTTAATATGAAAAAAAGAGTTTTTTTTTTTTTTTTTTTACTTAACTTACAGTAGTTGTGCAAACACAACTCTATCCAATCAAAACACAGGTAGGACTGCTCATACAACTTGTTAAATGATGTTTTTTCTTCAACCGGCAAGCATAACAGAGAATTCCTCTCAATGGTAGCAATGAGTAGCAAGAGAAGCAAACTGATGCGTCTGGTATCCAAAGCAGAGTCCTCTTCCTCATTTTTCCTCAGCTGTTCAAGTTTCACTGCAGTTTGAAACAACCAAACAAAGCCCAGCCATCATGCACCACAGTAGGGGCTGCCTCCAGAAACTCCACAGTAACGCCATCAATATTTTTCTATCCATCACCTTCCACTTACCTGTCTTCAAAGACTACTCCAGGAAAATATCAAGGTTGGCTGGGTAATACTGTTATCCTAAGGCAAGATACAGCACTCAACTTCTGGTTTTGAGGAAGCAAAGCAGTTATGCCCCGTATTCCACAGAAAAGTTAAGTCATATCAGAAAATAGCCTTGTTTTAATTGCAACTATTTCTCAAGGTTAACTGCCATGGCAGCAAAGAAAAGTCCTGTTCAGTACTGTCCAAGCAGGTCACGGCCAACCTGGTGACACCAGCAGAGAGCTTTGTCCAGCAGGCCAAAGTCTACTGGAAGAGTTTAAAGGCCCTGTAAGTCAGACTCAGAGGACATGAAGCAAATGACGGGATGCAGCTTCTCCCTCGCTGCAGAATGAAGAGGTGAGACACTTGTTTCTCTTTCTCCAGGCACACATGGACCTCACTGTCTCCTGGGGACTCCCAGCTTTTTTAGTGTATATTCACCATTTTTCAGGGGGATCATTTTGTTTTCCTTCAAGAGCAAAAATGATTTTAGATTAAACTCTTTTTGTGTCAGAAGAAACTGGCAAATATCATGAAGGCCATATATAATAAAAGACAAAATCCTGGTCATTTTGCTGGCAGCCAAGGAAAGGGGCTGCAGCAGGGGCATGAGAAAAAGGTATGCTCTCCACAGCAATTGTCTAGGAATATTCTTCAGAGAGAGTACTGCAGCACTTACCTGTCAAAATAGCACACCAGGTTATTCTGCCAAATGCCAGAGATGTGAAGACAGATGATGACGCCTCTTGTCTCCTTCAGTGTGAGGCTTTAGGATCCTCCTCTGTGAGTCTGTATTTTTAAGATAGCAAAATTTGCCAGATCTTGAATAAAAAAACAATCCAAAAGAACCTTCCCAAAACAAAGGAAGATTAGTTGAACTCGGTCAGTTCCTCACTTTGAATTGCCACGAAGCTTTACAGGCAATTCCACTGACACCCAAGGGTGCAGGAAGGAGAGGAGAAGGATGGGGGCTGTTCATGCCAAGCTCATAACGTGTTTATGCTCAGGTCATTGAACGAGAGTCTGACATCTCAGCCCTATCCCCATAAGCCATTTTGAGAAGGGACACGGGCACTGTGGAGGAAATACTGAGCTGCAACCCTTCACTTAGAGGCCTGAAGTAAGATATGATCTTCAGAAAGTAAGATATGAGTCCTTCTGAAAATGGTTATCTGTGGTGGCCGGTGAACATATATTATGTTCGAGTGACCGGAGAAGCTCCCCCCGAGGTGCACTGCTCCTTGGGGTGACCGGTCCCGGTTTGGATTCCACGGTTGTCTGTCAGCCTGGTCACTCCCCCAGAGCTTTCCCATTGGTCCCTGCTCCCTGATCCCACCTTTCCCCTGGCCTGTGTTAGCCATGTTCTGTGTATTTGCCTCTGCAGCCTTCGGCAGGAAGCATGCAATAAAATGCTCTTGCCGGAATTGCAAGCAAATACCCTTCCTGCCTCTTTGCCACTGACTAAATACTGATTTAATTCAGTATTAAATGGTGCCTGAACGTGGGATGACCTCGGACCGTTCCTGGAGAGCGTTTCCAGCAGAGCTTCGTCGCTGGAATTAAAGTCGCCTTTCTAGCAGCCATTACCCCAAAGAAACCTCTGAGTTTTATCAGAGGCTCGGCGGGGAAGACCAACAACCTTCTACAGAAAGAGAAGACTGGTCTAAGTCAGTGGACCACCCTCGAGAATTTTATTTGACCCCAAAGGTAAAATGGGTCACTTTTGTATCCTTTTCTTTTAATTCCTTTTATCTCGAGGTTGGGAAGAGAGGGAGATGGGAGCAGAATTTTCTCATCTCCTGTGGGAAGCTTTTTTCCCAGTTTTGAGAGCCCTTGTTCGTGAGAATTTTCATTATACCAGGGAAGGTTTAAAACATTTTATTCAATGGTTATTCAAGCAATGGCTAATCGAATATTTAAAATGCTTTGTAAGATGGTTGTTTATGTCTGGAAGAGGCTATCTGCTTTATAAGTTAGCAAAAACCATTGATAATTTTGTAAAACGGTTTAAAAATGTTAATCCCAGTTTAAAAAACCCTCTGCTGCTTTCCTCCCCCTGTATTCCTATTCCCTCTGCCCTAATTCAAAGGAAACTGGGAGATGGAGTCTGCCGAAGTGCACAGGGCTGCTACCATCTCCCTGCCCCCTCCCGGTCTCCTTTGTCCTCTGCCAGGGGTGGTGAAAGCCAAGCTGTCCCCGATCCTACCCAAAACCTCTTTCCCGAACCTAATTCCCTGGTTTTTCCCAGTTTAAATTTGCTCCAAGACGACGGCAGCATGGCCGCTCTTACAAAGCCAGCTGCAGAGCTCACTTTCGATTCTGCCGCTTCTCCCCTCCCCTCCCAGCAGGACAAAAGCCACGTGCTAGCCCTGGTGGGCTTTGTGCCTGCGTCCAGCCCTGGCTCCAATCCCTGCCCCCCACCTCTGCTGCCCGATCGCCTTACAGCGCCCTGCCCCCTCTCTGCGCCTGTCCCCTGCCCCCCGCCTTCCCCTCCGGCACCGGCTCCTGCTCGCGTGATCGTGTCGGGTCCCTCTCCCTCCATTGGGAGCCCCGGCAACTTCCCATTTCTCCCCCGTCGCCGCTCACTGCGGGGCCGCGCCTGGCCTCTGCCGGCTCCGCCGCGGCTTCGTAAATGCCCTGAGGCTGCCAAGTCTCGGCCGCTGCTGCCCTGCTGCTCCAGCTGCGAGAACCCTGCCCAAGTGCTGCCTTTAACCTCTGCCCTGGCCCTGCCCGCATCCCCTGCTCCTGTGCTGCAAGAACAGCAGAAAAAGAGGGGGGGTTGCAGGAGCCAGGCTGTAGGACTCAGACTGTTCCCAGAAAGCTGTGAAAGCATTGTAAGGGAAGCAGTAGACCTGAGCAGCTGGCAGGCATGGCCAGAAGATGCAAAACAGCAGCTAAAGAAGCAAAACAGTGACCTTTTAGATTCTGCTACTGAGTGTGAAGACCAAAGGACTGGAATGAGAAAACCAAAAGCCACAGATGACACCTGAAAGCTGCCAGAGAAGAACTGCACCAGCCCAGCAAACGCCATTGCTACAAACATAACACCAATCAAGAAGAACAAGGTGCAGTCAAAAGATGAAACATCTGTCGCCTGGAAGCGAAGACGACACAAGCCAGCATCGATGACCACCTTAGAAACAGACACACGGTGTCCCGAGAACCAGAACTGCAAACGAGACTGCGAAAGGCTAAGTTGGGCACCTGTGGTGTCTCCCCATATCCTACCCCATTCTGTTACTTCCCAAACAGTTAATACTCCCTACTACCACCCCTCTGCTAGGCTTTTCCCTAGCCTCGGGTTCCCATATCCTTGTAACCCTTATGCCATTCCCCTTTCCCCAAACCTTTAGGAGAGGGGAGAAGGGAAAGGCCTCCCTCCATTTGAAATTGCAGAATTTTGACTCTGTTTGAATCCCAACAGAAGCAACTGTGCCCGCACTCACCATCATGATGTCTAGTACCCAACACCTATCACCCTGCTGTCCTCTGAATGCTCCTGGTACCACCAGCAGTGAATGCTTGAACTATGCCACAGCCCAGAAAAAACTGTGCTGCTTCAACCTTACCTCTGCCTGTGAGAGCATCCATTCCAGCATCCAGAAAGAAAATAATCTGAAAGATTTGAGGACTTGTTGGGACACTGGGTTGGGGGTGTTTCTGATTATGTATATTTGGGTTGTTGGGACATTGAGCTTTGGGTGCTTCTGATAATTGTTGTTGTTCTGTATATGTTAAGCTTTTGGGATGCTGGGTTTTGGGATCCCTGGGGGAGGCCTCTTAGTCTAATACAGAAAGGAGGAGTTGTGGTGGCCTGTGAACATATATTGTGTTGGAGTGACCGGAGGGTCTCCCCCCACCAGGTGCACTGCTCCTTGGGATGACCTGTCCCGGTTTGGATTCCGCGGTTGTCTGTCAGCCTGGTCACTCCCCCAGAGCTTTCCCATTGGTCCCTGCTCCCTGATCCCACCTTTCCCCTGGCCTGTGTTAGCCATGTTCTGTGTATTTGCCTCTGCAGCCTTCGGCAGGGAGCATGCAATAAAATGCTCTTGCTGGAATTGCAAGCAAATACCCTTCCTGCCTCTTTGCCACTGACTGAATACTGATTTAATTCAGTATTAGTTATCCCTTACTTCAATAGTTCAAATTCACGGAAAACATTTTTCTAGCAAAGAGCAAACTTACTAGCATGTTAAAGACGAAGCAAACAACATACACAATAGAACCCAAGCACAAACTTACATTTTTGTCATAAATGCTTCCAGAACATGGTTGCCACCTGTTATCCCCAAGATTTCTGACAATTGGGCATGCACCTGGAAACAAACATTTCAACAGTAATATGTTATAGGTATTTACTAGTATCAACATTTTGAGTTATTCTAAAACCTTCCCCAATTTGATTTTGCAGGAGGAAAGCACAGGCATAAATGCCTGTCCATCCAACCTATGGCCTTACAAGCTGAAGCACTCGTAAGAGACGGTTTATCTGCTCTCTGATGGTGTCCTGTGATGTGGGGACTCAAGCTGTTATTTGCCCTTACAAGCATTTCACAAAGGAGAGTAAATTTTCACATTAAACTCACTTTGTTGTTCTCAGAACAATACAGTCTCTGTTCAAAAAACCTGGTTTATAGAAAATTACAGAGGGATGGAGAAAACATCTTTGTGTTGGTGTGTCCTCAGTGGGATGTGCTTCAATGCTGTCTTTGAGCTTGCAAGTTCTTGCACTGCTGGTCATGAAATCTGGTAAATTTCGTACTGTTCAGACATAGTTTTGTTTTCTTGAATGGAGAACAAAGGCTTTGGCAGCCCAATAGCTTGCAGTTGTGGACATGTCCCCCTCATTTCAAGTCCATGACACCCATTCCTGGGTGGGTTCTCCCAGCACCCTGCCTGCAGACCCAGCTGCGGGCAACATGCAGCTGCAAATGCATGGGACACACCAAGGTTTTTTTCCTTACTGGGTAATCTTCATAAAGCTTTCCTGTGGTTTTAGTAGCCTAACATTTAGTTCAGATAAACACATTTTGTAGGGTTAAATCAACTTCAGAGACAGAAAGGCGACAACAGTGCAAAGCTGTACAAACCTGTGCCAGCTCGGGAGCTGCGCTTTGCTGCACGTCCAGCACTCAGGGGTGTCACTGCAGCCATCCCAACCCGTGGTGACCCTGACCCGGACATCCCGGGCTGCATGGCACCGTGCCTTCTGATGGGACCGGGGCAAGCAGCAGCGAGGTGTGCGGGGAGAGCCCCAGCACAACTCAGCCGCCGCTCCCAGCGGTGAAAGCCTGGTGCCATCTACTGCCAGCTCCCTTCCCTGACATCCCCGTCCCCCATCCCCATCCCCCTCCCCATCCCCTTCCCCGTCCCCGTCCCCAGACTCGTTGTGTGCCACTGCACCCACACCTGCTCGCACCAGCCTCCCCTCTGCCTGTGATGTAATCCTGGGACTTGGCTTAAAAACCAAATCACCAGTGCTCTACCTCTGAGGCAGCTAATAATAATAACAACAACAACAACCACAATTGTATTTTCACATCCTGAAGACTTTAAATTCCAGCATAATAAAGGCACAGTAGGTGAACTTGTAACTCTAAGCAAAAGTTGTACCAAAATCAAGGGTAACTTAATTCGTAAGCTAATTTATCCTTTTATGATTAATGTAATTTTTGTTGATGAAATCAGTAGTGAAAGGACAATCAAAATATGAAAAAATATAGTACTATATAGTACAATGTTTAAATGTTGCAAAACACAATGTTCACACTGTAAATGGGAAGTTACTGCTTATAGTAATTAAGCATAGCAAAAAAAAATTGAAATATAAAAATAATACCTTCCAATTAAAAAAAAAAAATCTTCTCCTTAAACAGCACACTGTTGAAATGCTACAGCAGCTGCAATTTTAGCAAGGTTTAGGAATTTTTGTATTTGGTATCATAACAAGAAAAAACGCGGTGGGAAGGAATCAAAGCCATCAGCAGCCACCCTTGCCTGTTCCAAGCCTCCCTTTCTGCTGCGGGAGCGCTGGGAGAAGGGAGCGGGAGCCAGCCCTTCTCATTGTGCTCCACTGTCAAACTAGGCTCTCCCCACGTCAGAGTTTAACAAATAAAATACTGAAACAGCAGTCAGTGTTGACAAAGAGCAGTGCTTTAATCCACAATTATCCTTGTAACTCTTACTACTCCTTTTATCATCCATTAGCTTTGATTCCCATTATCCCATCAAGAACTGTGTCAACGCTTTTGTCCCTGGGGATTTCCCACACTACTAGGATCTGACAGACAAGCCTGAGTGCTAAGCAGGATCATTACCTCTTAAATCCACTTATCTGATCCACTGAATAGTAAATTGAAAAGCTCATTAACAGCAACAATCTGATTTGTTTTCACGTGTGACAGGGTCATTCCAAGTCAGCATGAATATAGCACTTGCAATAAAAACTACCCCATCTGTAGTGTGGCACACTGTAAGCTAAAATAAATATGGTATTTTAAACACCTTCTTCAAAATCATTTTCAAAACCCACACATGCTCTTAGCATATAAAAATAGAAGAGTAATCCCCTCCCACCACAGCAATGCAATGCCCCTGGACTTCTAAGCGCTATGAAAAATTAATGATAAAGCATTTTGGACGTATAATAATAAAACACACTTCAACAACAAAGGCTGCACTACATATTCAAAAGGCGGAAAGAAACCCTGCTGAAAGGGGTCAGAAAAAGCTGTGGAGGTGATCTCATCCTCTGCTTAGGTCCCACAGAGAGCCACAGGGGTGAGGGCAGCAGAGGCTGCGGCACTCAGAGCCACGCACCCCGGGGCTCCTCCTTTCACGCCTCTCCGTCCTTCCAGCAAGAAGCCCAAGGCTTACACCCTCCAGACACTTCCAGTAAGGAGCAGGGAACCAACTTCCAGTAGGAAACCCTTAGTTCAAGACTCCTGGAAAACACCTGGATCCTTATAACTGCAAGATTTACAACTTCAAAAAAAAGAATTCCGTGTCAAGACAGTGCTGTGTGACTCAGCCACAGTATGGCCAAAAGTATCAGCAAGCAGGAGGACACCACCCAGCTCAGTTTTACACACCTGTGACTGTGGGGGAACATCAATGTTCCACAGCTCCACAGCCCCAGGCGCCCACTCAGGGCCCTTGATGCAGGCTGGAGCTGGGAGCACCACTGCACTCAAGTCCCCAGGGGCACTGCTGTGTTCAGAGGTGACAGCAGTGGCCATGGCAATGAAGAGAAAGAACAGACCAGCAAAACATCTTCAATGCTAATCAAATTTTAAAAAACAAGTAACAATTGAACAAAATTTAATATTTCAAGTAACAATTTCAAAGATATGGGACAAAGTGTGAAAGCAGAGGGTCCAGGGATCTTTCTTTTTCCTGTTTGTTCCGTTAAAACCACCTTGGTGGAATCAGGACACAAAAGGAAGACAGCAGATTCACAAGCTCTGGTGCCAGGGAATTTTTAAATTATCTAACATGTTTTATAGAATCACAGAAAGATTAGGCTTGGAAGGGACCTTAAAGTCCATCCAGTCCCATCCAGCCCATGGGCAGGGACACCTTCCACTATCTCAGGTTGCTCCAAGCCCCATCCAGTCTGGCCTTGGATACTTCCAAAGATGGGGCAGCCACAGCTTCTCCGGGCTTCAGTTCAAGTTACATAAACATACACTTTCCAACGCCTTGAACTGTCCCAAAAGGACAAGAAAATAAAACTGTGAAAGCAGTGTTTAATAAAGCAAAATACTTGCATGTAAATAGAGACCAAGAAAACAGAAATAATTCAGTATTCACCAAAACTTTATTTCCCTCTCTTCCCTACTCTTTGGCCTTAGATATGTTTAACTTTGCTTTGCCTTTGGAGGTCTTCTCTTCTTGGCGCTATCATTATAACTCTGAAGAAGCTAATTATATCAATTCTTAAATGTGAAGCAGATTACAGAACTGGGAAGCTCAGAATATGAGTTCCTAAAGGTTGTACGGCTCTGTAATGACAGTCACAGAAATTCAATAACAGCACTGTATGGAATGTACTCAAACACACCCCATGAAACAAATTAAAACAGAGCAATGAATCTCTCACACTGTGCAAATAAGAAAACACAAGAAAATGTTCGTTTCTATAGTTTTCATAAGGGCTATTATAATGAATTAAGATTTTGGATAATGAATCTTCAGAAAATTACAGTAAAGTTATTACCCGTAGGCACAGCGTAAATGCTAAAGACTTTATAACTTCCTTGAAGCTCTCCAGGCCTTGCTGCAGAGAACTATCACTGCAACATTAAAGCATTTTTTCATGAACAGTGAGGGCAAAACCAGACATTCACCACATTTACCCCAGCCTGGCAGAGCTGAAGCACATGGAGCACACGGAGGGGAGCCCATCTGTCCCCAGGGCCTTTTTGGGAATCCAGGCAGTGCAGGGGTGATTGCCACAGGGTTCTACCCTCCCACCTCCCTGACTAACACCCCTGAGCAGCACCCACCAAACCTCCACACTAATTGCAAGTGGCATTCTTGGTATTGAGTGCCACAACACATTTTGCAATTTTCCCTACTTTTAAATCATGCTCAGGTATTTAGAATTTTCAGCACTTAAAAGCTCCATTATAACACAGCAGAAATCCAGCTTCCACATCCCACAGACAGATTCAGGAAATGGGAACACTGAATCCCCTAATTGGACTCTCAGAGTGCCAGATCATTCATCTTTGTCTCCTGATCAAACCAAGGGCTTCAAAAGCCCTGGCTTTTATGTCCTCTCCTTAGCAGAGGAAAACCTTGGTCACTTCCACTCCCAACCAGCTGTCTTAAAAAGGTAACATCTCAAAATGCTCTTAACTCAGAGCCAAAACCAAGAGAATGAGCTAACCTGTTGGTTTAGACTAAACTCTCTAAATGAAGAAACTCTCCAAAACAAGCCCCAAGGAAATGCCTCAGGTAGCTCAGACAGGATATCTGAAGATTCAGGTGGGCTTTCAGCTAGCTTGTACGTAGGCTACTCTCCCAACCACTTGCTACCTGTGTTTGTCACTATCAGAGCACCCACACCAATTACGTAAATGATATCTTCTATTTATTGTCTTACCTCTAAACCTGACTTAAAATACTGAATAAAGGTATCCTCAACTGAAAGAGACCTACTACGAAATAACAGTTAAGAACCAGGAGATTGTTATTATAACTAAGCGTTCTGTTTTAGGGGAAAGGGTAAATCTGCTGTGTGGCTCAGTCATTGTCATGGATGTTATTTCCCTCCTAGTCTGTTGAAATACTCTGTCATCACAAGCTCAGACAGTAAGAGGTATTAACAGTTCCCGCAAAGGCTGTTTTCCAGGCCCTGTTCCCCAGTCCTTCCCCGTTAGTTGGAGGATTCAGAGGAGTCTGGGGTGCTGGAGTGATTAACTCCCTGCTTCCTGCTCTATAAAATGCCCATACGGTGCCAGCAATAAACCTCTTACATGGAAATTGATCTCTATTTCAATGACTATCTCTCAGCTTTTATTTATTTGTTTGTTTCTCCTTTTCTTAATCCATGTTTTCTGAAAATCTTGAAAGAAAGATGCACAATTCTGCTGAAGAATCAACATCAATTTGGCACTTAAAAACAAGCAATAAAAATCAGAGCTCTTTAGTATAGCTCTAAAATTTCCATAGCTAAAACTTATTCCACTGTACTAACATCACTGCAGGTGTTTTGCATCTCCAGATCAAGCCTTAAGCACATGAAATTTAGCAGAATCATGTCTTCTGAAGAGGTTTTGCACCAGGGTTGTACGTGACAACAAGCTTTTGCACATTTATCCCAGGGCATAAGGAGAGGTGTTACAGTCACCACAGCTAATACCGGCAATTTGAACAACCCTCTTTGGCAAGCCAGAAATAAAATAATTGTTCAACATAGGCCGGCTCCTCTGAAATACTGGCAGCATTGCCTCTAATTATAGACATCTGTCATTGCTAGCCACTCAGTAGTAACCCTGACATCAATATACAACTATAACACCACACTGCCTGCAGGCACAGCAATGGGAGCCAGATCCGAGAGGCGGGCAATCATCTGCCTCATCCAAACTATCTGTCACAGCTTCCTAGCCACAAATAGCTCTTACGTTTTGTATCCTTAGGATAATATGTTGATTTATTTTAGATCCTCTAATATTTACAGTCGAGGCCATCTACTAAAATACAGAAACAAACCTGATGGCTAATGGAGGCAGTTACCGCTCAAAATCATCAGGGAAGGCCATAGCTCACGGCTCCCGCGCTGGCACCGTGGCTCCTGGAACTGGCACCTGTGTCCAAACTTCCCCTCCCCAAAATCACACCTGCTCATTTCCGGCTGCAGGGCACAGGTAAGGCTGTGCTCCCATCAGCTCTCATTTTACCAACAAACCTGAAGGAATATTTTCAGTTTGAGCCCAGAGAATATCTGTGCCAAACCGGGCACAGTAAGTTCCAGTATCCCAGCGTTCCCCGTGTCAGAACAGAGGAGAGAAGCTCTGCGGAATTATCCTCAACGTGCACTTCTGAAACAGAAATTGCATTAATGCTATAAAGTATGGGTACAGATTAAATACTTCACCACTGCTTAGAGGCAAGCTGACATATGCTGCTAACCAAGAAACAAAGTTTCTTGAAATGTACAGGTAAACATGGAAGATTCCTTTTAAATTCTAAGATGAAAATCACGCTGAAAACCTCAGTCTCTATTTTTTTGTCTTCATTTGAAAATCCATCTCAGAAAGGGGCAAAAAAGTTTGTAGGTTTAAACTAATTAGGAATTAACTTCCTTACAATTATCTTAATTTGTTATTAACAAACCCAAGATTTCTTAGTATGATTCAAAACAGCCTGTGCTGAGGAGAAACTATTAATTACTCGATAGACAGCTTTCAAGTGAGCTGCATTTTAAAAACCTCCTTTAAAATACAATTGCTAAATGCCTTACAGTGCTGTAATGTGAGACAGGTTCAAATCTTATTACTTCACTGAAATTAAAACCTAAGTTTTAATACTGTTCAAGTCGAACAATGATTCCACACTTTATTGCTTTTGAAATCCCTTGATGATCATAGGAAAAAATGCCCTCGAGAAAAAGAGACTCTGTTTTCGATAAACAGAAAATACAGTTTGCACTCTTAGCCTCTTTGTCATCACAAAAAAGGATTTAATGCCAATTCTTTAAAAAAAGACTTTTTTCACAAAATGTGCACCTTGTGTGCCATTTGTAAAATCAGCTCACTTTCTTTTATTTATTACTGCAGCGCGGCAAGGCAATAAAGCAGCTACTGATAGCTAATAAATTACATGCCTTTTAAAACAATTCTCCAGCTACAAAAACTTGTAACTACAAAGGCTTACATTTACATGGTACATCGTGTGAAGTGTCTACATTTATGTTCTACTTAACCACATAAATAAAATCTGACCCTTTATTAAACAGACAAGCATGAACCAGGGGCTCCACATAAGATTAAACAAAAGGTAACTTTTTAAGGCTTTCCTACATATTAACATAACTAAATATAAAATTTGCACCAGCAGGTCAGGTGAAAGTATTTTTAAAATAAATCGCATTTTTAATTAATGCCCTTCAAGATACCTTCAGAAAAAAAGATGAGCACAATTTTTCAATTATTGCATGATAACACTGATTTACACCTGAATCTAAAAATTAAATAAGGTTTTCAATAATAATTGCAACATATTGCTGTAATATAAAACAATAATTCTCCAGCACATACCATGCAAACCACAATTTGTATTTTTAATTAAACAAAGTATCAGAGCTTTGGGAAAGCCTTTCTTTGTTAAAACAGATTTAAAACAAAAAAAACCCTGCAGTTTTATTTTATCATGCATCTCTCCAAGAAATGCTTTAATTTAGACGTATCTATTAAGCTCATTGAACTGCTCTTAAATGTTTTTGCTCCATGGCCAGCCCTCACAGCTGATGGCACAGAACACTGAGGTGCACTGTCTTTGTCTTTCCATCTGCATTATTTTTAGGCTGATGTGCTCAACTATTTTCATCAATTTGTTCCTTGCAATCTGATTGTCTCATAAATCATTAAACTAAGCATTACATATATTTTAATTGTCTCTATATCATCATGCATATAAAATTCAGATGTGTAGTTGTAATATTATTTCCTCCACTCACAATGATTTTTACAGCTTCTGAAGCTTTGGTTTCCTTTGCTCACACAACTTTCCCTCTGTAGTTCCAGAATGGAAGTTCTTTAATTGAGCGTGAAAACAAATCTTAACTCCCTACACATAAAAACGTTTAAGACGTTGTTGTTCCCTGTTAAGACAACACCCCTGACATGTTAGTAGGAGACGGAAGGACCAGGAATTCCTCCCACAGCCCAGCACCCCCACAACCATCCATCACTCTGAACTGATATGCTGTGGGGCACATCTCTCACTCTGGCCAAGCACTGCTTGGTGCAAAATGAGGTGGGAAATAGTTTCCAGACACTTTTCTAGTCCTATAACCCCAGGTTTACTTTGATAATATGTGTTTTCTTGTATTTTGCATCAGTGGCTAAAACACCAAGTCAAAGACATTCCTTATCTAAAGCAGACGAAAACAAGGTTTAACAAACCAGGTGGCCAGGACAACAAACAAAGCAGAGCCTGTGGTTTCCTAATTCAGGTTAGTCTGTCTACTTGTGGAGATGAAATATTGGTGCAATTTTAAGATGGCAGAGAATGAAGCCTGGTGTGTCTGTACCAGGAGGGTCCTTTGAGGAACAGGAGCCCTCAAAGTGCTGCAGAGTGGAAAGAGAATTTAATAGGACAGAACCTAAAAACCAACACTTTGGTTCAGGAGGAGTTATAGATATTTTTATATATATGAAAACACATAGTGATACTCGGACACTGAAAATTTGTCAACTCCAAATTTCACCCAAGAATTTAAGCTAAAACACAGGACACTGAAATCAAGCAAGAGCTTAGGAAAAAGGAATGGACTGATCTGACCTATGGGCACACAAAGTATTTGAGAGGTATAATTTGAAGAGAAAGTTGCATATATTAAGCTTTTGCTGAAATTAAGCAACTAAAAATACAGCCAAAATTTGACAGAGCACACTATAAGTCAAGAAATTCCAAACACAAATATGCTGTACAGATAACACAGCAATAGATCCAACACTGGATCACCAGCAGGGAGCAGAATTATAGTTAAGTGAGTATTTATCGAAAAGCTTACAAAAGTAATAAAAACTAATGAAACCAATCAATCAAAATTGGTCAAGAATCTTGATCAGTGATTATTCTCGGTAACACATGAGAAGCTTGAGACTGCAGCCTTTGAGGTTAAAGTTGGAAACAAGGGCGTGACACCCTGAAGTTGTGCACAGAAAAACACAGCCTGCCTTGGCTCTGGCAGGAGAAACACAGACAGTCACTAGGCTAAGAGAGAAAAATGCAGGGCACAGTAAATAAAGGCGCTCTCACCCCACGGCTGAATGAGGCACAGCAGTGAACACAGGAGAGGACAAGGCGGCTGATGCTGAGGAGCCAGACAGGAGCTCCAGGTGCCCCAGCACACAGCAGCCACGGCAGCCCAGTGTCCTACACAGCCCTTGGCTCCTGCAGGACTCGGCTGGCAGCGTGACCACAGCGTCTGCAGGTGCACCCAGGCCACAGGTATTGCCCTCTTTTCACAGCATGACTGACAGTACCAGTCTTTAATACGGCACAGAGCAACACTTGGGTCGGTTTTGCTGTCTTCTTTAGCAAACACGATAATCTCGTCTATGCAAAGATGACAGATGCCATCAGACACAGCTGTTCTCAACAGCTGAAGAATCTGCAGCACCTCAGAAGCCCAGGGAGCTGGAATGGTGCTGCTGGCTCACCCTTCTCTTCTGAGATATTGCAAAACTAAAATTTTAGTTCACATAATATAGCACACATATTGAGCTGATTACATTAATATCTAAATAACAATTACTGTTATTCAGCAGAAATTGGTTATTTAAGAAAATGCATAAACTAGAATGGACTTGTGCTGTTAAGAGCTCATTCAAAGATACTCTATTCTATTAATGTTACTTAAATCATCAGATTCTGTGCACATTCTTATAAAAACTAAAATAATATGATTTTATATTGACTTACATAGTAAAGCTTTTATGTATCTTGTGATCAGCCACATTATTGTGTAGATGATATCTATACAAATAATTTAATACTAAAATTGATATAAAACCCTGCTTCAGAAATAAAATATTTGTTCCCAGCAGACGTCTTTCTCAATAGAGCTACATGCCTCAAGAAACAACTTGTCAGTAGTGAGAATGCTCTGGAGAAATAATATGGAACCTTCCACATGGCCTTCCTAACTGCAGTTCTTTTGATCCAAATTGGTGCCAACTACCAACTCTTCCAACAAACATGATACAGATGAAACCTATGTGAAACACAACACTGAAATACTTGGGGTATTTTTCCTCTCCTTGTTTCAGAAAAATGGCAAGTGGAAGAAGACAGAAGACTGTCTGCCTTCCTGTGATGTTTAACAAAAGTGCATTTAAGTCTGGAAAGTGTACTTTAAAAATATAGTCCTGTAAGTGAAACAGATTCATAGCAGAACATTACTAGCATTTTTGATTACTCTATAAGCACACAAACACAAATGTCAGAAAGATCTCCACATAGTCTGGTAATAATTTTGTGAGGATGCGTGTATCTAATGAAATATGAAGCATAGCCCAAATGCTGTTTGTTCTGCAAATTTGATTTCAGGATATGGAAAATGGTTATAGACAAGATAACAGTCTCCACTGCCCCAGCCTGCACACTGCCTGGGTGAGACAGCTTATCACTGCTCCTTCCTGTGCAGATGCACAGAGATGTACCAGTTGTTCTGCCTTCTACTAATCCAATTAGGCATGAAAATCACACCCTGCTACACCACACACTGGCAAAGTCTGACACAAACCTGAACCAGATGCTCTGCAGAAAATGTTTACTTTCATTTTTTTTTTAACTAAAATACACCTTTTTCATAAGTGGAAAAACCCCAAGCCTTCCTCAGTTCAAGCATTCTATAGAAGAACCCAAGCTGTACTGCTTTAAATATTAAGGTTGTGACTTGATCATTTTTTGAAAGCGTAAGAAGCTAAGGAAACCACACGGCTCCTAGGGCATCTCTGATTACTATAAAAAGAAACATTCAACAATTAACAATGAATTAGCTCTTGACTTTGTTGTGTGAGAGAAACAGAGGTGTGACAGCTTTAGAACACCTGCAAACAAAAGCGCAGTTGTCCACAAGGTGTTCCACTAAGTCATCATAAAGTATGTCAGTAATACCCAGAGAATGTTTCTCCTTTCTCTCACCCAACTTTATATTCAGTGCTTTTGGCAAAATATGTTCAAACAAGAAGACTGTCCATACTATTATTTATTACCTATCTTCACTCATCTGTTATCAACTTGACAGCTACAGATATTTTTCCAGGGTGAAAGTGCTGTTATGATGGGTTGTATTCCTAAAGACTGCTGAAGGAAAGTTATGAAATGTCTTAATTTAGCTACAGAATTTTAGATTAAAATTGAGAGGGGGATATTTTTCTTTTTTGGCCCAAAATAGACAAACACAGACTTTTCTTACCTCAGTCCCCAAATCTATTCCCAGAGCCATCACTGTATTAAGAAGGAACCATGACTTATGCCAAGAGTAACATCACAATAAAACAGGCCTGGCTGTAACGGTCTCAGTTCCAGGCTGATGATCTCCAGCCCCAGTTTGCATCACCTTCTAAACCCTGGAGTCTGAGAGGACACTAAGTTCTGGCACAGGAAGAGGTGGGGATGAGCAGCACTTGTGCGACACTCCACAGGTACGGCTGATGTGTGATTTCTTTTCAAGAGAGTGCTGTGCTTTTTAAGAAGCATCTCTAAGTGCTCTCTCTTCCTTCCATCAGCATCACAATGTAATTTAGGATGGCTTTATAGGCATTTTTTACCTGGACATCTGAATGGCTTTAAAGTGAGGAAGCTAAGGGGTAAGGGTGTTTAGAGACAAGCAGCAGTGTGGGACAGAGCATCCCCAGTGGGTCAGGGAGCTGATCTCCCCCCTGCTCAGCACTCAGGACACACAGCCTGGCTCAGCCTGGCTTTCCTTTTAACACTTAGTTTAAGGGAGTCCTGTTTTTACTGTTGTAAGTTTTAAACTTAAATCATTAATGTTAACTCAAATTGAATTCTAATTTAAGTTTTTGCTCTGAGAATTCTTTTAACATTAAAGATTGGGAGCCGGAAAAAGGTAAATATGGATATTTTAGTAATTGAAGATTACACACAAATAAGTAAAATGTTGTTTCCTTTTCTCCCCCATCCCTAAACGTAGACTGATGAGTAGACAGGTTTTTCTGAAGGATTAACCTGTATTTTCAGCTTTCTAGCACTAGCAGAATGGCACAAACCCACCAGAGCAGCATTGCTGTATCATTTCAGAAATCTGCATTACTAAGGACAAAATTAAAGAGAAAGAGAGGGCGGCCAGTTTTTAAACAGCTGTACTTTCAGGACTCCCTGTACATTCCTGCTTTAGCAGGGCTAAGGAGTCAGCATCAGTCAGTCTCTGAGGCCAGTGCCCAGGCCAGCCTGCAGGTACAAACCTGAAATGGTGCAGGGGAAAGAGAGACCTGCTGGTAGGACACAGAACCCATCACACTCCTCTGGTCTCACTGCTCGGTCCTTACACCAACAAGCCAATGGCCCAAATTCAGTGTGCAGCAGGAGGGTGGGTTTGTGACTCCAACATTCCAAAAAACCACATTTAACAGAACTGCCTGTGAACAGCTGGCAGCTAATGGCTTACTTAAGATCTACTTTTGTCAAGCTGATCCTCCCTGCAAAATTTTTTCTTTTGTTTCAAAAGAAAAGGGTTTTAAAAAAAATTTAATCTTTATGCTATGTAGCTTTTAATATATGCACTGTAAGTGTTGCCTTGCTGATCTCAGTACAATCAGCTGGGACAGATGGGTCCTGAGAAACCCATTTACTGCATGTGCAAGAGCCAGCTACCATTTTTCCCCTTGCAAAATGCAACTCCCTCAGCGTTAGAGGCTTCCCGGGAAGTCCCTTGGTTCCCTGAAGCCGTGGCGGCAGCTGGGTTCGTGCTGTCCCACGACAATCCCCTGTACCCTGCACCCTGTACCCTGCACAGCCTGCACACCCTGAACACCCTGCACACCCTGCACACCCTGCACACCCCTCACACCCTGCACACCCTGTACCCTGCACACCCTGCACCCTGCACACCCTGCACACCCTGCACACCCTGCACTCCCTGCACTCTGCCAGCCACACTTCCAGCGCTCGGAATGCCACTAGAGGGCTCCCATATTGGTATGAAATTACACACATTGCTGGGCAGGACTGAAGTTTACAGAATCTGGTTTATTCCATTACTAAAATTTTCTTACACACAGAAAATATTGTTGCCAAATATGTTATTGTTATGGTTTATGGTGTATGGTATAGGTTATGGTTTAATGGAAATATAAACTGAAAATGGTCAACTATCAACTGCAGCTGGAGAGCTAAGTCAGCACAGGATTTTCCTTGAAAAGCAAACAACTGCAGCTCTTGCTCTGTGTACACCAGGATTCACAGTAAATGCAGGTCAGTCAATGTCATGCTATGCCATGGCATACCACAATGGTATTTTGTTAACTGCAGATTTCATTGGGCTGGTTATATTCAATAATTGCAGAAGTGACAGAGCTGCAGTCTCTGAATGGCTTCATTAAGTGAGAGGCAGGGAGAACTGGCTCCCTCCTGCTCCACTCTGATCCCTCTGTGCTGTGCTACCAGCGGACAGGAGGAAGTGGCAACAGGTCCTGCACGGGTCAAACCTCAACTGCCCAGCACCTGGAGGGGCCAGCACCCAAAACAACTGCAGCACCAGGGTGGCTGCTGGGACTAACATCAGCCTTCTCTCACAGAGAGAACAGGAGAGGAGATCTGGCTGAAAAACAATCAACAGCAGGGAACAGAAATATATTATGCATGCACTAGATACGTACAGCATATTTTTATTCCTGTCCACATTAAGCTGTGCTCCAAGACAGCAAACTCAATGGGAGTGAAATATATCCATCAATTATTAAAGGAATTAAGTGGAAAATATTTTGATGGCAAGTGATAGACTCTAAACATGTTAAATTTCAGAGGTAAAAGCCAGTGCTATATATTTTAGGTAAAAATATTAGTTGACAATGCAATCCATTTGACTGAAAAATCAGCTAAATAAAAATTAACATATCAGCATGAGAACAAAATTAACAGTCTATGGCAGATGAATCCTCTATTGCACCTGTCTTCCACTGTGCAAAAGAACATCAGCCTGCCACTGATTATTTCTTTCCGACATGATTTATCACCTACTATTCTTTAAACTTGATAAAGCAAATTAATCTTTGATTGCAGGAGCCACTGGAGGTTGTCATTAGTCATGTAGTTTGGTGAGACTGCATGTGTTTCATTTACCAGTCACAAAGAAATGAAAGCCCAGCAGCCATCACTGCCTGCTTCAACTGCCTTCCTGACCCACTCAAGAGAAAAGAAAACTGAATTCCAGACATGGGATATTAAGCAGCTACTCCAGGACTGACCCACATAAACAGAACAGAGTATTTGATTTTCCAGAAAGAATGCTGATGCCCTAAAACTGATGTTCTTGGGAAACACATAAATTCTAATGAACAACAATTTGACCTGATTAATATCTATTTCAAACTAGAAGTTTACTGAGGTGTATCAATAATGTGATTTTATGTATTAAAAAATGAAAATTGAACCGTAAATAATTGTGTACTCATCTAGAAGATGTACCAGAAAAATCTCAGCCAACCTAAAAAATGTGCACAAACTGAAAAAGCCATTAAATCTGTGGGCTATGTCTGGGCCATGCCAAGCTCTCCTGCCCCGTATGTTTCACCTGTCTTCACCACAACATGCTCAATCTCACCACAGCTTTCCATGTCCAGCTTCCCCTGGGCCCACTGCTCCCCTGTTGCTCAAACCCACCGTCTCCCCCTCCTCAACTGATGAGGGTGGGAGCACCTGAAAACAGGGACAAATGACAAATCTGAGTGATTTTATTGACCAGTCTTCACAGCACCACAGAGTCCCTCTGGACAAAGCCCAGCTCCGGGATTCAGCTCCTCAGCAGCAGAGGCAGCCAGGCCACGAGGGGCCTGGCCATGGCCATGGGCAGTGCCCCGAGCACCCCGAGCGGACCCAGCCAGGCCGGGAATTTGGGGGCGGTTCCGAGCTCAAGGAACTGGAATGAAACTGCACAGCACTGTCCAGAGAAATACTGCTCCCGAGAGGGCTGGGAGTTGTTCAGTGAAAAACATCCAAGAAAAAACAGTGGCCCAGCTCCGAGGAGATGTTCCAAAGCCGGGGGTGTGTTTGGGAGCCTCACTGTGACCCAGCCCTCGGTGAGCGGTGCTGCAGCCCAGGGTACCCAGAGACACTGAGCACAGCATCGCCTCCGACACCACAGGGACACACAGACACAGCAGAAACAACATTTCCACGCTGGGCAGGAATACCCAGCAGTAGGGACACCTGAAAAATTGTCCAGCTCATTTATTTATACACATTTAACAGAAACCTCAAACTAGCCTAGAGTCTGTCTCTCAACAGCTATTCCAACTGCCAGTGTTGCATTTTAAAACCGTTTATTAACTGGGGACACACAAAAGCTGCTACTTTTGAAGCCAATCAGAATTTTGGTGTATAAACCCCACACAATTATGGGGCTTCGATATCTGACTTCCTCAAGGCATATATTTAGAAATAGTAAATCACATATTTAGAAATAGTAAGTATGTTTAGAAATAGCACATCACAGTGATGTGCTAGGAAGCTCACAGAGCCAGGAAAACAAAAGAACATCATCAAATATCTCAGGGTGTTCCTAGTGTTGCCATTCTTATTTGTATCAAAATAACTATAGCTACTTTGTGTTGAAGGAATAGCTCAAGCTATTTTTTCAATGTCTATCTACAGCTTGAAAGTTAGATAAAGATTTACAAATTGCTGTGAGGCACTTAATTTGATGTATTAGTGGGTTTTTTGTTTTTAAACTGAGTAATTTGGAAGTGTTTATGTGAAAATTACATTTCAGTACTAGAGATGCAATTTGTATTCTAGAATTAATAGTAAATACAGATAATAACTGCAGGAAAAAATCTTCAGAAATATCACCACAGGAATCTCTGTAGATATTTGAGAAAGCAGAATAAAGAGAGTCATTGAACTGTGAATTATGAATAGTAGTTTTCCCTATACAACTGCATTTTTTAAAAGTGAGAATCTCTACATTCAGTAGATTTTCCACTTTTTTCTTAGTTGCACAGATAATTTTATGTTTATTTAACAGAAATGCAAGTACAATAACTTACTATTCATATATAAATACACACATATTGTTTGGCTCCATTGAGAAGCTATAAATTTCATCTATTGAACATTAGCTAAAAAATTACATGTGTTTATCATCTGGATTATTCTCAGATTAATAGAGATAAATGACAAAACATAATCAGCACCAACTCTGCAACTTAATCATTGCATCTGAGCTATAGGAAACACTTAATTACTCTCATTTACTAGGTGCAATCTAATGAGGAGACATTAGCCAAATGAAAAGAATGCAGTACAAACAAACAAAATAGTTATACCATCATTAAAAAGAAACTCTGACAGTGCAGGTGACAGCGTATGCAGGATAAATTACCATAATGTCCTAAATGCTGAGCTGTCAGCATGCTAATGCCGCATTCGGATACCCTGGGAATCTCGGCACTTCAGCTGTCAGAACCAGGGATCATCAATCACCTCCCTGCACAGCTCTACTCATTATCCCAGCATTTCTGGGCTCAGCTCTCAGCTCAATGAGTGCAGGCAGCGAGGAAACCGCGGCCCCCATCTCACAGTAACAGAGAGCTGCTCTCAGCATCCCCCGGAGCAGCTCTTCCAGGGGCAGGTTGCTCACCAGTGCCTCCAACCTGCTCTCACAGCAACAGGCTGAGATGGGTTATGGCAGATCCCTGCCTTGTGCCTACAACAAACTAAATCCAGCACATTGTCTCCTGCTTACACAGACACCTACTGCTTTTACACTCCACTTATTTGAACATACTTGGGTCTTGGAATCTTTAAAGGAATACACAGACTCAAAAAAGCCATGCTAGAATAGCTCAGGCAGGCAGGCAGGTGGGTCAGGCCTGCCTGTGTCCATCCCCATGTGTGCCGACCACCTGAGGAGAGCAAAAGCACCCTCAGCTTACAAAACCCTGCTGCTCCTGTACATCACTGGGAATGTGTGTGTGTGTTTAGTACTGGGTAATACACACATCCAATGAAGCCATCATCCAGACCAGGGAACAAACAAAGAATGTTGTAAAACAGTCCCAAAATTCACTAGAAAAAAGTAGATACCCAGTGCATTGGGCCATTTATAGCCTAGTATCTCGGAGTTAAAATATGCTTCAGGACCTTCCCTTTTTCATTTACTCAGAATGATAGGCAGATGTAATGCAGTCACAGCTCCAGCTGCAGATCAGGGGAGATGCTTTCCCAGCTGAGAGGGCCCTGCTGGGTTTGGGGCACACCTTGGACCTCAAACCTTGGCAGATGGGGGATGCCAACAGGGGCAATCAGAACTTATACCGTCCTGCACTGTGTACCCCTTAGCTTCGAGAGCAGAGCCAGAGCAGGATGAAAACCATTTTTAAGTCCTCCTATACAGCTTTGAAGATGTGCCTATAACAAAACTCTCTGTAAGGCAGAGACTGTGAACAGAGGAGCTGCATGCTTGGACAGTATCTTCTGAGTGACGGGGTTTTCTCTGATTTCCAGAACTGACTGGACTCCCAAAAACCCTGAGGTTATACCAAGTTCTGTTTAGGTTGTGCTGGGTGTATGTCCCTTTCAGTGCACAGTGAAGCTAGTGACCCAGCCAGAAGGGGACAATTCACAAATGCAGAACCCTCTCATGTAATTTTTCTACACTATCTTCTACAACAGAACACAGTTTTTTTAACGAAACCAGTAAACAGACTTCAAACATCTCAAAAATGATGATCGAGGATTAATAAGTCTATTGTGAAGGAACAAATAAAGCAAACATGCCCACACAAAGATCCCCATTCAGAGTTCTGTGCTGGGTGGCACCATTCTGCAAGGACAGTGCAACTCACAGTGCAGGAACAGCCAGGAGCAGGGCATAGAACCCTTGGCCACATAGAATTACAGGCAGAGAGTTAATACTGACTGGAGTTGTTGCTTGAGAGTTTAAGGTTGGGTTTTTTCCCTTTCCCTTTAATCAGATAATACCACTTTTCACAGAATCACAGAATCACAGAATCACCAGGTTGGAAGAGACCTTCAAGATCATCGAGTCCAACCTCTGTCCTAACACCTCAACTAAACTAAACCATGGCACTGAGTGCCACATCCAATCTCTTTTCAAACACGTCCAGGGATGGTGATTCCACCACCTCCCCAGGTAGACCATTCCAATATTTTATCACTCTTTCTGTAAAAAAGTTTCTCCTAATATCTAACCTATATTTCCCTTGGCGTAACTTAAGACTGTGTCCTCTTGTTTATCTTGTTTGATAAGTAGTTCGATTCAGATTCCTTTACAAAGCACAGAACCACAGCATCAGCCACAAATTTCTGGACCTGAGGATTTTTAGGTTTTTTTGGGTTTGTTTTTTTTCCTGTAATACCAGTAGTGGCACAGTGATGAAACCCGGTGGGATAATACCATTGGTTTTCATCTGACCTTTCAGATTTGCTCTGCTGAGCACAGTAAACGTTCATTAAACTTTGAGAACTGCAAAGTTTTAGATACTTGGGGGTGGGTCCAGTCGAGATTTCTTTCACACACACATTCATCTTCTCTCACCTTTATTTTGAGAATCAAGGTCTTAAGTGATAGAAATGCTAGAGGAAATGCAATGAGGTTGAAAGATGAAACTACTTCATCTATAACAGAGCAACCATAAATCACCCTCAGATTGAGGGAAGAAATGAACTTTAACAGTGTGAAATGATAAACCCGAGAATTAAGGAACTTTTTAGATTCCAAATGCAAGAGTAGAAATTCTGTTATTAAGGAATTTGATTTTCAGGTTCTGCTGTTTTCCATGGCATTAATAATACTAATTATTTCCAAGGATTAAGCCAATGTGCTTTTACATTAATGTATCTTAAATATTGTTGCAGAAGCATGATCCAGAAAATACTGCTCAGATATGGAAGCCTAGTTCGTATTTTATATACTTATACTTTCCCTTTCCTAATTAAGATGTGAGCGGGGAAAAAACCCAAACCCACATTAAGGTATCCTTTTATCCAATATTTTGAGCTTGTCTCTGTACAAGCTAAAAAAGGAAGCTGGAAGGTTTTTGTTTGTGTAATTCAGTTATCACCTATGTACAATTGTGTTTGAGGGGGATAATTAACGCTGCACCTTACACTTTTATTCAAGCACCTCTTCAGAATCTTTTAGCAAATATATTACAAAGTCATTTGTTCAGCAAAAGGACAGAAGAAGACAGAAAGGAATGACAGAGAAAGAAATTCAATAGGTAATAAAATATTTTTGAATTTATTTCAAAGATTCAGTATTTAATTTGTGTGCCTTTTGTTGCCCTTGTAATTGGGGATGGCAATCCTCTGTCAGTGCTTGCATCCAGCCCTCGAGAATTCTTGCCAAACACATAAAATCCAAACTAACACATACCGATTCCCTCAGAGCTCAGCACAGCCCTTTGCTTGCACACAAAATCTGTCACACCCTGTGCAAACAGTGCTGCCCTTCTGGTCAGCACAGGAGCCAGAGCTGCCATCGGGAAAAACCACTCAGAGTGGGCAGAGAGCTTCTGCCAATCTCTGAGGATGGAAATAGAAAACATTAAACCCTATTGAAAACACAAATAATTTCCTGGTTTGATGTGGGGGGTTTTTGTGGGTTTTTTTTGTTTCTTTTTTTTGAGGCAAAGATTTATGTTACTTGAATTTTATACTTCAGGTGTTTTTTCTACATTCTACATAGAAATCAGCAATTTCTTTAAAGATAATTAATTACAATTTGTTTTCCCAAGCCTAACAAGTAAGGATACAGACAGAAATGTAAAATTTTGAATTCATGTACAATGGATGGACTATGTTTACATCGATAATTTTCAAAAAGGACTGTGTTTAAATTGTGGGCTGGTAAAAAAACCTCCACCTTTATCAGGCTCCTTCCTTGTGAGGACAAATTGTCTCCTAAAGGCCCTTTCCTTGGCTGCTGATGGACAGCCTTAATTAAAAATATGACTGAAGTATTGCACAAGCAATTAATAAATCCATACTTACAGAAAATGAAGGAAAAGGATCAAGGGAAGTTTAAGAAAAGATTGCTCATGCATGGACTGTGGGTATTGTTAGTAGGTAAAGACAGTAATATGTGAAAGACCGAAAGTATGTTACAGGTCTTCTCAAGAAAATAACATTTATTGTCTTTCAAAGATGACATATTCTAGTAATTCTGTGTTTATTTTTTTAAGTAGGCTTGAAAATCAAATTTTCAATACTAACAAGCGAAAAGAACTAATAAGATTTATTGAAGTGCATACTAAAGATCTTCTATATATTACAGACACGTAATAGGATTTTTTTCCTCTATGATAAGGTATTGCAGGGGTGGACAGATAAATTACTCTCTGTATTTATAGAATAATAATGAAAAACTACACTTAAAGGGAAATCCTTACAGATTTGTAAAACACTGGTGACAGTAGCAATCAAACTAAGAAAAAGCAGTCAATCCTTGACTGATAATCTCATTCATTTTTATGACAAATGAAGTACATTACAGGAAAAAACAAACTTAAAAAGTTTGTTTAAAGATACTTTACATATTCATACAGTACTGTGTAACAATAAAAAAATTAAATCTAATTAGATTATCACTTGCCTTGGATATAACACAGTGAGTAGCTATAAGTATTATCATTGACTAGTATTAAAAAGATATAAATTCAGTTTACTTGAGAGCAGCTGACAGACTCAAGAGACCATAATCTCAAATACTGTATTTAATTCATGATTATGCTTAAAAGTTACAACAAATATATGGGCTCTGAAGTGCCTGAATTATGTAAAACTAGTTTTCCACAGACTGAAGGGTTAAGCATTTGCAGCATAGATAAAAATGATTACATTAAAAACTCAAAACACTGATAAAATGCCCTCATTTTAAAGGGTATTAATTTCTTTTTATAAAACATTTCCTGATTTGGTTGTATAATAAAATTACTTGTGAGCCTTGCTAATGACAGACACGGTACTGGCCCATGACCTGTGCCAAAATAAGGTGATATTAAATCTATGGACTAGCTATTATTTATATTTATGATTTAATGAATTGTAACATTATTTTGCTACTTTCTGAGGAAATGAGCAAATCATAATATCTTTTTCTTCCTAAGAAGCTCTCCCTGGCAGCTATCAATGGAGTGTGACTGTAATTGATAACCTAAGCTGATTTTACATTCTGTTACGAATCCGGGTTCACAAGGTTAATTATGGCCCAGCCACAGCTCATGGGAAACACGAGGCTGCTGTGCCTGCCTGGCTAATGAAGATGTACAGCGTGATCCCAGCAGCTCCCTGACACAGGAGCAGTACCCCCAGCACCCACGCGTGGCACTGACACCAGCCCTGGCACCCACCCTGTCCCTTGGAGTAGCCGTGTCAGTGTCAGAGCCCCGGCCCCGCTCGCTCAGAAAACAGATTGCTCTGCGTGTTCCTCCTGGTGCCTTTTGCTTCACGTCCTTTATTCTATTAAATCCAGGGATCAATAAGTATGTGTCAATCCAAAACAAGTTACCTATTAATATCCAACAAAATGACCATTGAGGAAGGATCAACACTTGGTCCCATTTTCAGTCCCCTCTTCGGTAACACTGAATCAAAATGTGCAGCAAAGGAGGCTCGTTAATGATACACAAGGACAAGAGATGTGAATTTTAAAGACATCTGACAGTTACTGTAACAAACCACTAATAAGGCAAGGGAAGATAAGCATTACGTCATAAATTAACAGTTCAATGATTTCATTCAGAAGATCAGCACAAGTAAGACCTTCTTCCACACTCCACACCCAGCAAGGAGTTGAAGTGCAAAAGAAGGGGGGCTGCAATTTAACAAAAATCTATAATGAGACAGCAGGGGAACCACCGGACAAAGCTTCCCACTCGGCACTACAGCAACTGCACCAATCTCACTTTCACACCCACTTTCACTGCCCCAGAGAAGAGCAAGCAGGGGAGTGCTGCAGAGGCACCGAGAGCTTTGTTCGGTGCTGTGTCCCCAGCAATGCCACAGAGAGCCTCAACCGTGCACTGCAGAGGAGACAGAGCTTGTTAAAACAGCTTCACTGACACTGCAGAGCACAGAGCAGTAAAATCCTCTTTGAGTACTGACTGCAGTTCACTTCTTAGGCAAGCTGCAATCACTGAGGGCTCAGGCAGTGAAACCAGGCAGGGAAAAGAGCAGCACCAACCTCAGCAGCTCTCCCCAGGCACCTCAGCTAGGCTGCGCCATCGGCAGCAACACCACTCCCTTCTGCACAAATTCTGCCTTGCTTTGCTCTCCAGATGGACAAGATGTCATTTAGCTGTTATTTTCATATAGAAAAATGAGGCAGAAATCTCATTAGTTATACTCTGTATTCATAGATTCACAAATATTAATGCAAGATTTTAAAGGGGAAATGCAAAATTAACTTCTACAAGATTCAATCAAGTTAAAGAACGGTTAGTCTCTAAAGAGATCTAAACTATCTAGAAGGAATCTTGTGGATGCCGAACACAGTTTCTTACCAATACAGGCAACCATGTCCCTTAATCCTTTTATAAAGCACTGAAATTTCATTTAAAAATCTGGTAATCATTTTCCGTCCATAATTCTCCCTCTGGGAGGCTTTCTTCTGGATGAGCCTGGATATTTTGAATTTTTAACCAAAGGTTTTTGATAGCCATAGCCATTTGTTCTTGTGCCAGCAGCACCCTTAATTTAAAAAGCTCTTTTACCTCCCCAGCATTTTTAGCCCTGTCCCCTCCCTCCCCCACACACTTATGGTGATCGATCCTGTCCCATCCTGACCCTCATTCCCAGCGCTCCCCAGGCAGCCGGGAAAGGCTCCATTAGATGTCTACAGCCCTGCAGCACATCCTTTCTGCTTTGAAGGACTATCTCTAGGAGCTGTAACCAAGGTAAGGATGAGGTGGTTAATGTTCACACAGTTGTTACTTCACATTTGCAACGGGATAGGCCATTTTTCAGGTAACATAATCCCGATAAATGGGTTTAAAAAGGAAAGCAACAAATAAATTGAAAAAAATAAAGTTTACAGCTCGTTATTGTGGCATTCACTGGTTAATCGATCCATGGAAAACTTATTCATCTTTAGTAAAACTACATGAAATCATCAAAAAAAGGATATTAAAGAAAATCCATACTCAGCATTAATATTAAAATGCAAATATTAAAATGCTCAAAAGTGTATGATGCTTAATGGTTGAAAAATGAAGAAAAGTGCTTGCTGTCCAAGGAAAACCTCCAAAGAAGTCCAGACTTCCAGCCCTGAAAGAAATGTCTCTGACCCAGCATCACATATCTGCATCTGTCCTCCTAAAACAAGGAAAGAGCAGTAAAGGCAAAACTTTGGCCTGCCATCACGGAGAAGAAATCTCTGAATATATAAAAATCTACCACAAAGCAAGCAAAATTGTCTACTTAACAGTGGCAAATCTAGGACCAGATCAACCAAACTACCTAATATGAACTAAAGAGTGGGCATTATGTACTTATTTCCCTTTTATGCGCTTCTTTGCTGTGTCTTAAAACTTATTAAAAAAGACTGTTTGTACTTAAGGACATCAAAGCCATCCAAAACTAAGGTTCCGGTCCTGAAATGTCCCTGCCATTTCTGCTAGTTCAGTTTTATGTTAAGTGAAAGCAAGATTTCCTATTGCCATCAAAATCCACACAGTGGATGAAAGGTAGGAAAATATCTACAGAGCTGTCCTATTCGGAAGATTTTCCTTCCCTTTCAGGCGCTGTTCTCCAAGCTTGGCACTCTGCAATGTGTTAGCTGGAAAAGGAGCAACGCAAACGCTGCCTGTGTGTACCACAGCTCCCTCCGTGCAGGTCAAGAACCCCGGCGATACCAGGAGGGAGATTCCTCGGGCTTGCTGCCCCATTCTCTGCACCGGCTCCATCCCGCCTCCATCCCAGTCCCACCCCGGCTCCATCTCCGCAGTCCCGGGGGAACACCAAGCCAGCGCAGTGCAGGGCCTGGCTGCTGCACCAGGAATGGCTTTAAATGTTTTTTGCCACTCTATACTCAACACGGGTAATCAATTGAGATAAACTACAGAAAAAATCCCATCAGCTGCTATGTAAAAACTACAGTTTAATAATCATTGAACACAGTTGTAGCCAAAGTACTGCAGCCTTAAATCAAAGATCACTTTATATCACGAGGTCTTAAGGGACAATTTTGTCTAAGAGTATATGTGGCATGCTTAGATATTAGCATAACACTACAGTCACTACAGTTATTTGTATTGCAAAAGGTTCTCTACAAATCAAAATTAAATCCCCTTCACTTTATTCAGGGTAAATGGCTGCATAATGATGCAAACAAATTAATTGAAAGCTTGAAAGTCAAGTTCTCAATTACTATTTAACAGCAACTTTACTATATTTGAATATAATTTAGTGTATACTTAGCTGTTTTAAAATGGAATCCAATACTGTACAATAAAACCCCAAACAGCACAACACATGATTTATGATGATGCAAAAGTACAAATACTTGGGTCTGAATAGTGCTGTTTCTGGATATAGTGCTAACTACTGTACTAGCCTAACATCTAATAAATCATTCATGAAAAGCCAAAATACACAATTTGCTCTGCTATTGCTCAAAATCTGCCCGATTCTGAAGGCATGCTGACCTGAAAGCTTCAGAGCAGCTCTTATTCCCAGTTACTAAAAGTTGAGAACTCTCCCTTAAATGAAGGTATTTCTATAGATGCAGGGGAAGAGATAAAAGTGAAAAAGATCTAAATAGCAGCCTTTACAATTATGGAATTGTAAAAAACCAGGAGTTCATCAGTTTAAACATTATCAAAAACACGTAATTATTTTGCTGAGCATCCATTAGTTAGCAATGTTGTGAAGTAGCACCACACCTCTACGTGTAAAAATATAAACCACCTGCAGTATCAGAGAGAGACAGACTTATAACATCATCTGTGTAACAATGATGAAGTGCTCTATGCAGAGTGTTCTATTTGCAGCAGTGATTCATGGTGCTGGGCAAAAAAACGCTGACACTCGAAGAAGATATTTTCCCGTAAAAGGTTGAAGTCCTTAAGCAGCAAAAAACACCAACGTCCATCATCTTTAAAATCTATTGATTTCTGGTGAAGATTTAAAAGGCTGTTTACTTATTTCCCATCATTTCTGTCGGAGCTATAACAATTCTCTTCCCACTGAATAAACCTCTCATGATCCTCTTGGTGATTAAGGTCAGACAAAATGTCAAATTCCTAATGCTAAGTGCTTTCACATTAAAAATTAATACCAAATCACCAAGTAAAATCCAAACAAGAAGACAGACATGTAAACAGAACACAATAAGGGCAATACTGACCATTACAAAAAAGAGCTGTAGTGCATAACATGAAAAACACTTGGCAACAGGTAAGAGCGCATTCTTCCACTTTTGCGTCTTTAACCCCCTTCCTTATCTTACGAGTTACTGTACTCGTGTTTGAGGCAATCCTTTTAAAAATCCTTTTTCCATTAAAGCACGCAGTCGTCTCCTCTATTTACCCCCAAATGCCATTTACTGTATGACTAAAGTATTACAAGGATTGTTTTTATTTCATTCTGAACTTCATCCAGGAGCAAGGATTATTTTTACATCTGCTGCTGAATGCAAAGTCAGGCTACAGGTAACAAAAAGACATCTTAAGGACCCTCTAAATCACACTCAGACCTATTGCTAATTATCTATGCAGTATTTTAAACCATTGAATATATGAACACATGAATGGAGGAATGCAGAACGCAGCACTGAAAGAGGCAGCTCAGGGCTTTTTTCCAGACTGCTGCTTCAGGCAACCAGACCATATTACTACATACATAAAATTACCAAGTACAATCATGGAACTAATTACATATCTATAGTAACTACAGAAGAGTTACTATATAGAAAAATAAAAACTAACTGCATAACTAATAAAATCCTTCTGCCTTTTAAACATATCCCTCATATCCTGAGGGAAAGCATGAAACCATCAAGTGTAGAACCAAACCTGTAGGGTTTGGAAGCCTGCAAGTAGCTATAGAGTAAAGCACAAAGGTAGATCTTAAATAAAATACCAAGACAGCCAAGTGTAAACACTGGTTTGTTGTAACTAAAGGATTTTATTCCAGCATGGCTATTATTATGCTTCTGCATTCGTTCCATGAAGCATTGAATGAGAAAATTACAGTTCCCATAAAATACTCCTTCGGAAGCACAATGATCAACACAACTCTTCCTAAGTGTGTGTTGAAACTCTGTAGCTGAAACTATCTGAATAAAAATACTAAATACCATCATTACTTTTGCAGTACATTGCAGATGAATGTTAATGTAACATCAACATAAAATTCTATACGTGGCTATCTACCCATGCACCGTGTGCTTGGGTGCCAATAGAGTTTACAAAGATTTAGCATGAATCACACCATGGGAATGTATCAGTCAGGGAAGTGAAACATGCCAGTTCAGAATGGTGCCTGTGGTCCTGAACAGAACACAGCCCCAGTTAAGCACATTAACACACCTCTGCAGTATTGAGTTCAAAACTTGGTACAAAAAAATTGTGCTTACCTTTGCTTTAAGAAGAAGCATTATAAATGTTTGATATAATTTTAACACAAATTACTTTCTTGCTTTATCTTAAGCATTTTAAATATTTCAAGATCACTTTCTATGCTCATTTGTATGCAGTTTAATATTTCTCAAGTACTCCAATTCAGATAAAAACATGTAAATGTTTTAGGATAAACCTCACATTTCTGATCTGACTATTGTTTTCATCTATATTAAAAATCACTAACAACTTTGAATCATAAAGGTTTGCAAAATGTCAAAGACTTATTTCCTGCCTGAAAGGCAAAACTTTGTATACAAATGTTTTTGGTTTTTTTTTTGTTTCAGAATGAGTAAAATTGCCTAATGAAAAAATGATTTGTAAAGGAAAACATTATAGTTTACCAAATAAAAGAAACTATTGTTAAGAATCTTTAAAACAATACATCTTAGTTGGAACTGCCACACAATCTTGCTGCACTCTTTTCTGTGGCATTGTTGCCACAATCAGTCAGGATCGTGGTTATGAGCCCTCCCTCAGGATCACAGGATTTTATCTGTAAATTGGTGAGTGTAAAATATTGACAGTCATGATACCCTCCCTGCACCCCAGACAAGAACATCTGTCTGTACAGAGCTGCTCTTAGTGTTTTCAGCAGAATCTGACATCTGGCTTTGATTTGGTGGCCACGTGGCCTCTCTGCTGCACAGCTGAGAAACAGCAGGAGGGACACCCACAGGTACAAGGATCAAAATTTAGTGCAGTTTATTCAGCACATATTTGCTGTTGATATGACAAAGAAATCAAACAAACAAAACTTTAAAAAAAAGTAATGATCAGTTTTTTCCAAATCCAGAAGAGGAAATTCTGTCAATCTGGGCAGAAGAGCAAGGTTTAGTTCTGGACCTCTAAAATTAGCATAGAATCTCTGTCGTTTCTGGGGAGTGTCACTCACAATGTGCCAGGTCAGCCTCACGGCACCAATTCATGCCCAGAAAATTCCGCTTCCCCCATCGCAGCACACACCTACATTCACTGAGTGTACACAGAAAAACTAAAAGATGGGCCTTACTTCCTCCCTGCATTTGCTGCTATCTGCAGCTCCCTACACTAAGGAAAACAAAAGTAACAAATTGTCTAAATGGAAACTTCATGTGTGAGAAGGAACAGTAAACCAGATGAATTTCTGGGTTTATAAGCCGAAGATTAATCATGAATGAATATAATTAAGAACACCTAAATTACTCTTCACTAATGTCTTGCTTTCCACACTTACTCAGCTTCAAACAACAGCCCTCTCATGTACATTTTATATGAAAATCTTGTAAAGCTCCTACAGATGTTTTGAAAATTCTTTTTTTTAAAGAAAAAAGAAAATTCTTTACCTTAAATTAACTGGAAGCCTTTTAGACCTACTCTTCTTAGTCTGAATGTACAGATTTTCACCAACTAATGCAATTAAGTACATCCTTAACCTTTGAAAGAGTGAAATGCGACAGTGTTTGTGGTTTTTATTACCCATGGACAAACTAACCATCTGAAATCCCACAAAGTTATGTTACTCAATGATTTTTGTTTAGTTTGACTCCATCTCTGAAGAAAAGAAAGGGTTTTCCTTCATTTGACAAGTATTAGAGTCTCAAACCATGTGACCATTTCTGAAATTGAATTTTTGAGAAAAAGTTATTCTTCCTCACATATAAAAATCTTCCTATGTCAAAAATTTCTTCATCATTTAGATATTTGTAGAACGTATTTTTGAAGGAAGAGTGTATTATGAGCATTACAAAACTGTTAAAAATATTTAAGTTATATATCTTTCTTAGTATGGCAGAGCTGATACAAATTATGTTTACAGACTAACAATAATAAAATTGAAGTACTAGTTAAATATGTAAAATAATTAAAGGAATCATTTTTAGCCTGGCATAATTAGCTAATCCACTTTACAAGCACTTATTAAAATGAATTTACATGTTATATTCCATAGGTAGTTACACAATAGTGTTTATACAGGAAAAATATAATGAACCAAACTCTGTATCCAGCTCTCCACAATTAAAACGAAGACTCCCCAAGTAATATCAATCTAGGAGAGACTAATTAAGTTTGGTTTGATAACCATTCATTTCTTCCATTGCCTCTGAGCAAATTGTTTATTAGAGAAAGTTATTTTACACAAATCAAATCAAACTGGGTAAACCATTATATTTGAGAGAAACCTTAGCCATCAGTCAATTAATCCATCATTTCCTCCAGACACTTTTGTTTAACGAGCAGATCATATTATCAACAATTTAGATATCCTATGATTCAATTATGACAGAAAATTTATTGACAGCTTCTCTAATACTTTTGTTATGAATAAATATTAAATGTTCTCCATTTTCGATGAGCAAACCAAATGTTATCATGTGTTAAATGTAATCGTCAAAACCTGAGTGATACTTCCAAATGAAATGCTTTAAAAATATTTTAAACCAAAATAATTTAGATTATTAAAAAGAAAAAATCAAACATACCTCACAATTTATGAAAAATTAGCAAATTACCCGATTTCCACTGACTAAATGAAAATATACATAAAGATTACCAGACATGCTTTAAGAGATTTAACACAAATAAAAATGAGTGGCCTCATGCAGCACTGTAGAATACATAAGACATGACGATGTAAAAATGGTACCAACACATCATAAAGTCAGACACTCTCCACAAATACATGAAAGATCTCCCTAAAAGTTAATAGAAATACATTCTTCAAACTTAACAAATGGACATATTTTCCCTAATCATGTCTACTAAAAACCCAGTTGGTGAGATATTTATAATTACAGCTGTCTCAAAAGCAAGAAAAGAACATTGCCTAACAGTGATTACTCCATAATTTTCAAACCTCCTGACAGACATCTCTCTTTGAAGAAACCAGACCCTGACTCATTCAACACTGAAAAAACCAATTCCTGATGAAAGGACAATGGGGGAAGGTCTATCCAAATCAGCGCCCATTACAGAGATAATGGAATCACCCAAATTGCTATTGATACATTACACAATCATTATAAAGTCAAAGGATTTTTCCTTGAGCCAAGGAAGTTGCTTTTCTAACGAGGGGAGCTGTAGTAGGGTTTGTAGCTGCAGCAGGTCTTACTGCTGAGCTGTGAGCCTACAGGAGAGGCGCTCACAGGATACTCAGACAAAAGCGCTTCAAGTTGGCCAGGTCTGACACATCCTACTCACCAGAAGCAGGATTTTGCATCTAGATTGCATACCAGCAGTATATTTTGACCATTTCTCAACCTGGAATGCTCTTATTGTGTATATTCTAGTTAAAAATCTATTAATACAGGTGTATTTTCAAGCATCTATAAAATAAAACAATAATTTCCCCTTATCCTTACCTCCTATTTGGACTGGTGCATAATGTCTTGTGTTTTACAGACATTGCCTCTTCTTTCAGAACTGAAATCAAACTGTGAATTCATGCCAAATGGAAGCCACAGAATGGTCAAATATACTTTATTATAAAGCACATATTTCCAAAACCCCTGGCAAAAGTGAATTCGTATCAAGTTGCTCACTGGCTCTCAGTAATTGCATACTCTACTCTGATGGTTTCAATGGACCCCATTAAGAACTTCAGAAGCTTTCATGCAAAAATATGGAATATCACTATTAATAAAACTGGAACTGTTGGGTATATACCAGTATGTCAACTCACTGCAAATTGTTTTTTACAGAACTCAACATGACCCTTCATGTACTTAAATTCTTTTGCTGTCACATAAATACAGAAGTCCTGATGCTTCACTGCTGCAGCACACTTTTCTAGAGCATGGGCTTCTCATTTTTTATGGCAGCAGCTACCCAAATGTGATGCATGCAACAGGAAGAACTTTCTAAGTTTTTTCAGTGTTAACTCCCAAATTCATACCTGTTACTTTAACAGAAATAGAATATTCTGAAGTGAGTGAAGGTGTTTTAAAAATTCCTTTCTGAGAGCTGTAGACACATCTAAGAATAATAGTAAAAGAGAAGTAAATAGAGGAGAATTATCAACACATATATTTTTGTCACAAATGGCCACATCCACAGCAGCTCCCACCCTGGCAACTCTGCAGGCAGGAGCCAGTCCTGACATGGAGAGAGAGTGAACCCCACACAGCAATGATAATGCAGGAAAAAAAGCACCTTTTCAGCTGCAGAGTGGTTTTACAGCAGCTGAAGTGGACCATGAATCTGTACTATCAAACTTCAACATCATGAGTCCTGGAGCTGTGGCATTTTCATCGATTCCCCTCCCAACAGTTCCTATGTTTACTACAGATGCATTTTCAGCAGAAAATTATCTTTTTAGTCAAATGTGACTCTTCCCAGTTGCAGGACACTTGCAGAGCCAGGCCCATACCACGTACATGCAGCTCTTCCTTCAGGATTTGTGTCCATGCGTGATATAAATGAGCACAAGCATGGACAGTGATTTCAACTGCATCCATGTTACAGGTTTGGATAGGGCTGGATACAATTCCCTCATTGCAAGGATGATGGGGAAAGATTCTCTTAGAAACACAAGGTCTTTTTATACAAGACCACAGTCATTATAATGTCAGCAGACTAATAGTTATTTGAGCTTACCAGAAAGTACAAAGATTATCTCGATTTTTACCAGCAGTAAAGTATATCAACACTTTTCTAAGAAGAAAATCATGAAGATTCTCTTCAGTCTCAAAGCAGAGTATTGCTTAATGGACACACAGATCTTACAAGTAGTGAAGAAAATGCACTTAACTTTCAAAGGACATGCCTTCCTCAGAAGGGAAAGACAACTGCCTTCAGTTGGGTTTTCAGCACAGGAGCGGTGACCAAGCAGGAACACATCAGTGATATTGAAGGCCAGTGGTAGAATTAAAAGAATGCATGAAGTAAAGCATTGCTGTAAAAGAGGCATTTAACAGAACTAAGAGCACTTTGCCTTTTCAGCTCTCCTCATGCTGCGGGGATGACAGAGAATGGGGTGTGAGAAGAGTCCCTCTGTTCTCCCTATGTGACTGTGACAGCAGAGGTGCTGTCACAAACCTTGCTGGGGAGAACAGCAACACATGCAAAATGCCAGGAATTCAAAGGCTATTCATATATTTCCTCTCTAACAACAAGCACTCATAATGAAAATGTTGTAACTCTTTGTGAGGTCACGCAGACATAAATACATTCACAATTACACATGAACTTCCCTCTACTGGAGAAATAAAAACGAAACCCACACAAAAATAAAGAACACATTTATCTCCTCACTGCTTATTCACACTTGCTAAATCTAACTTGTAATAAATATAGGTAATGAATACCAATTGAGTGAATAGCAGGTTAAGTATTTTTATTTAAAGAAACTTGGTGAAAGCCTTATAATCACAGTTATCTCCAGAATGTATCTGGGTTTTATTTTTAGAACAACTATTTTTTGACAATATTAAAATCAGAAGTAGCTTTGATGAAAAAGAGAAATCAAGCGTCTGTGTGTACTAAGAAAGCCCTAAGTAAATCTACATCTGAATTTGGCTCTCCGCTCAGCTATGGGGTAGGCAGAGCTAATTAGAGTATACTTCAAAATGGTTAAATGCCTACAAGATAAATTGCATTAACATTTAAATACACTAGGACATTCTGTCCTTGAGCTTTTACCTAAAGTAACTCTAAAAAAGTGTCAACAATTATTTATAACAAAGCATTTTGACACATTGTTTTTCAAATACAACATCCAACTCAGGAGAACAGGGAATAATTACAAATATTTGTTCCCAAGCACACTTTATACTTTGGATAATAGAGAGTATTAGCACTGCCAAGTGAAGTGAATTTTACGCCTATATTTAAAAATTATTCTTCCACAAGAAATATGATACATGTCTATGTTAAATAATAGTTCCTAGTATAAACACAGGTACTGCCACTGGAAAGAGCTGGGAGAATACAACTGAGCCCCTGAGACCCCAGCCAAGGTACAGCAGGGCAAAATTGATTTGTCATCACTCAGCAGCCAATCATTCAGGTTTTGTAATAAAGGAATACTCGCGGAGAGTGAAACCCATTCCCAGGCTGCACAGAGGTATCCAGCCACTCACAGCCTGGTTTTCTTTCCTGCTTGCTGTAAGGGTCCAGCTTTTCACTGTACACTTTTCCACAATGATGTGTCACAAATCACCATCACATTTTCTCTTTGGCTGATGATGCCCCTTGGTAAAGCCACAAATGTTATTACAGCCCATCTCAGATCCATTCAGCAACAGTTTGGTACTCAAACACAAGCAAGGCTTGCAGGTCCTACTGAAACACACGCCCTTGATGACGGTAGTAACCTGGAACCCCTTCAGAAGCCCTGAATGTTTCCATTATTCCTCAGCCTGACTGACTCCTCAGCCTGGCCAGAATAAATCCTGTTGGGTCACGTCTTAAATTCCATGCACAAAAACCTCACCGAAGCAAACGAAACCAAAATATCTCTCAAGGATCTCACATGTCACTCCAGTTTCACCAAAGACAAATATCACAGGAGTTAATTGCTAAAGAAACAGGAGACTATCAGGGCAAACAAAAAACAAAAGAGCTGTGAGCAAGGAGGTGGGAATGGAGGTGGGAGATAGAAATTTCCTTAGTGGGTTCAAGATACAGAACTGCCTTTGGAGCTAAACGCCTCTTTCCAGTGAGTCTTTAGGACTAACACTTGGTGACCATTTGCCTCACTCCAAAATTCACAAAATTGAAACAATTTAATTTCCTAAAATACATTTTTTTTCTGTAGCTGGAGAAAGTAACACTTTGGTTATATCCTGTGTGTACTGATGTTGTACTCTAAAGCCCCTGGTTCTGACACTGAGAGACAGCTAAATTCCCCAAGTCCAAATTCACTGTGTCCGCTCATCTTTTAAAATGAAGGTATCCTTTCACTACAGCTCCCAAAATTACTAATGTATATTTTATGTTTTTGGAGAACCTAAATCACATATAACAGCTGACGTCTGTTGAAGTAGTTTTCTTCCCTGCCTCTGTCCAGAAAAAAACCAAAGTGTACAGAGCAAAAGACGTGCTTGCAACAGCCCAAGCGCCTCTACAACCACACCACTCCCTCCGAAGATGCAAATCCTCCTCTGGAGTTGAAAGGTGCAGCGTAGTTCCTGTGTTTTAAAAACTTAAGTATAAAACAAGGCTCATGTGACCAAAAAAAGTGTATGATTCATGAAATAAGGAAAGAATAACTCCATCATCACAAATATATTTGACCTTTAAGGCAATAACAACAGACATTAAAAACACTCAAGCTTTCCTTTGCTGCCAAGTTTATTTTCCTCAGACGTTGTGCCCCATTATGCTACAAAAATCCTTCATTACTGCAGACCAATAATGCATAGTCTCTCCTCTACCTATAGTTGTCTGGTGTCTATTTAGTTTTATAGCAAGCAAACAATTTGAGAATATGGCAATAAAGCCTCAATCAGAGTAATGATGTATGATGGGCTGTAATTCCTGTGTGCTAATGGTTTACAAACGGTATCCCAATGATGACTGGAATCTCATTGATTCATTATATGAGTGCAATAAAACCAAAATGACTTACTATAGATCACTGTTTACTCATGCACATACTGATAACAACCTCTATATATTTCTATATACAGATATATATAGATATAAAATTAGTATTAGTCTTTCCACATAGAAGTTCACATGGCACAAAACATTTTGTGGTGAGTTCCCTAAATCAATGTTTAGAGTTGAAATTACAGCATTGAACCTGTTCCTTGAAAAGCAACCCATTGATTTTAATATGCTTGATGCTATCAATTACTCCCTGTCCTCTTTATTCCAAACTGTAATGAAAACTAAACAGCGTTGTCTTGAAAACTAAATGTGAAGATGATCATAAACAGAATATAAACTGCATGGATTATTCATATCTACCCATTTAGATTTGCCATTTCCATTATGAGTACATTTGCCATGAGCATTTAATGGACATCTAAAAGGGAATTCATTAAAGCAGGAGCTGTTGGCAGCACTTATGGGCTTCAGACTGCTTTATGTTTGCCTTTAATAGCTTACTATTATAAAAGTGATATATTGTCTTCATCCCATTAGTAGTTTGCAGAAAGGTCTGTAAGACATAACAAATCCTTTTGAGTATTGTCTGAATCAAAACTAAATCACAGGGTATTTTTTTCAGGCGGCATATTATGACCCAAAACGGTACAATTTTACGTCATCTAAATTTTGGTGACATTAGCCAAGAATTTAATGGCCCTATAGACAGTTTGTCCTTTTTCTTAATGAAACACACGTGAGTTATTAATGCTGTCTCAAATGCAAGTTTTTAAAAACCTGTCATAGCTATTAAAGTTAAGAACGGTTAAAAATGAAATATATATTTCTCAAAGATATATTTTCCCTGGTTTTGGGCCAAAGCTGTGTCGAGGCACAGCAGGAAACTCAATGCCACCAGCATGTGCGTGGAAACTCTACAGTGCAAGCAGCATGCACCCACATGCTTCCCCTCCCCCTGGGCCCCCAGAGGTGGAGAGAACGGATGGATTTGCACAAGTATTTGCTTATTGGCACACAAGGAGAGCAAAAGCCAGACAGAGTAAAACAAAGATGAACTGCAAAAAATAATTCAAGGTTGGCGATATAAACATCTCCCCATGTCATAGATCAGGTATATGCACCTCCAGAAATAACTTAATATCATTCACCATCTATGTATTAATGGTGGCAGCCTGAATTTGTTCCTGCTACTAAATCTTTTTACACTACCAAACAAACAAGTGTTTGATTATTCAGTGCATGTTCAGCAGAAGCACTCCCACCCCAGTCCATAACTGCATGTTTGCTTGTGCTCCTTCTGTTGACTTTCTGTCTCTCACACAGCCCACACTTCCCGACAGCTATGGATGTATTGTTCATCTATTTGTAAAGGAAACAGTGGATTTCACAATATATTTCTAATGATATTTTATAAAGGATCACCAGAAATTCTAATAAACACGAATCATTGGATTTACTTCGTGAAGTATGAATTTCCTTAAAATCTCAGTACTCCAGGAGAATACCATCCCACTTTGGCTTCCAAGGGTACTGGCAGCTTTACTAATCAATCCTGGTACTGCATTAAATTTAGCCATCGTGCCACAGCACTAAACTTATGCATGGGGTCGCAAAAATAACTTACGCAGGGGTCCGTGTAAACTGAAGGCAGCTGCAAAGCCTATGCAGATAGAACAAGAACACCTTGAAGACCCTTGTAATATTTGAGCAAAAAAATTTTCTAAAATATGATGATGCTGAGGGAAAAAATTAGCATTTATCCGCTCTCAATGGACTCCAAAGTGACTGACAGAGCAAATGACTTCACCGGGTTCAGAAAATCCTGATCAGTAGGAGGATGAAATCACTCGTACTAGGAGAGAATCCAGAGAAGAAATTGGCTACTCTCACTTTATTGCATTAGAATTCCCAATGATCATAATTTACAAGAATTTGAAGGATGGTAAGAAAAATTATTTACAAAGCTTCAGAGAGTAATATAATACCGTACACTTGTGTAAGGAATGATAGGACATACCTCCACCTATGAGACAGGTGAAAGGAATCACAACAGCTAGGGAATTGTTTCCTGTGTATTTGTTATCAAGTAAAAACTTTAAAATCCCTTCCCTGATCTAGGAAAAACTAGTCCTTCAGAAACTTTGTAAGACATTATTTTGGTCAGCTGTTAAAGAAACCAGTATTTGCTTATAACTCATGGGAAGTTTATTTGTTTACACAAAATGTGATTGAAATCTTTATGCCAAGTTCCAAATTACATGGAATACTCAAAGGATGGGGTAGATAGACACACGATGTCCCCATGTCTGTGAGAATCCGTAAGAAAACCCACATCTGGGGCTTATGTCTCTAGCCAGAAAATGACATTTTCACAGGAGCAATAAGAAGCAAAGCACAGAAGAGTTGGGATCACCGTCAGCAGCGTCCCAATTCGTGGTGTGGCTGAGCGCAGGCAGCAGCGAGTGTGACACAGAACAATGTCCGTGCACTGCCACTGCGACTAGAGATGGAATCTACAGCTCACTCAGACTTATTTGTGAACTTGCTTACAGAAAGAATGCTAAAATTAGCCAAAGTTTCCACTTTGGAAAATACTCCAGTGTCTTGTGGAGCCATGATCATGTACAGCAGAACGAGGAAAAACTGTCAATCCTGCTCTCAGCTGGAATCGTTGGTTTCATAGCGTGCTATGAACACTTTCAAGAGTTTCATTAGTCAAAGTTCCAGGATCCAATATTCTGTTTGATCAACGAGAAAAATACAGCATATTTAAGGAACACCATGGGAATTCCTAACCTTTAACGTATTCATTCTCTAAACGAGTTCAAAATGGTAGAAAAGACATAGGAAAATATTTCCAGCGTAAGCAGTTTGGCCTTGAAAAAATAAACTAATACTAATATCTCAAATGCTTTTGAAGAATCAGGCTTCTTCAAAATATCTTTACCAGCCCTACTGTATTCCTAAAACGAAGCTGCTCTCTCATGGCTCAACTTACTCGGATGGAAAGCAGATTTAACAGTACTAACCCGTCACCTGGGCCTTTATGCGTGCTCCTAGAAATGCAGGTAAAATATTTCCTAATGAGGGGAATGACCCAAGGTAGGTTGGTTTGTCACAAGGTCTCCCAGAAATACGCTGATTTCTTGTGTAACACAAAAAAGGAAATGACATAGCGGCATTGCTTTCGCTTTCCTTTTCTTGGAGAAAAATCTCTGGTACCATCTAACACCATAAATTCTGTGCTCTTTGGCTTTTCAACACCTAAGCAAATCATATAAGCCAAAGCAGCCTCTGTGTTTATTATTTTTAAATTATTTTCCCAGTTAAACATTATGTATGGAAATAATTTACATCTTTTCCTGATGATACAATAAAACTAGATGAAAAGTGCAAATGGCTCAAATATTTAGCAGGGAAAAAAAGATCAGAGTGAAAGTATCACCAAAACGTTCGAGTGAGCCACAAACTGGCACCCAAATAGGAAAAGGGGAGATCGCTGGAAGCTCTTCCCTTGAGTGAAAAAAATGCAGAGTCCAAATAAACAAACTTTTAAAAATTTTTCGAGAAAGCTGATGTCTTCCTGCATCTGGAAATTTTCCAGACGAAAGGAACAGCAAAACAGAGGAACTAGCTAAAGCCGCATTTATTTCTCAAACCCAAAATGTTTCTCTTACTATTTACTAGTTATGACTGCTGCTGCTCTGCAGGAAATAGTCTTCAGGGACTCAGCTCCACAAACTTTCTCTCTTGTGGAGAGGAAGTGATGCATTTCTGTTTATGTGGCAAGAGCTGGATAGAAGAGACAAAGGTTTCTGTACATGTTGCTCCATGAACACTTGGTCAGGCCAACATTCATCTTTCCACACAAATACATGTAAATAACTCTAAAACGTATGAATAAAAATTAATGGACCATAGTACAAACGTAAACTATCCAATCCTATTTAATTAAAAAACCAGGAGTAATGATATGAGAGTAAGAGGTAGAAGAAGAAAGAGCCAGTCCTTTGCAGTTTTGGATTAACCCAGATCATCCAACTAATAACAAAAGAAGCACAAAATACCCCAAGCAATGGACAGCTCCCATGCCATGTTTAACACTCAGTTTTTTGCAAAGTCAAAACCAGCTGACCCTGATGTCACGAAGTGTGTAAGTCTGACTTTGCCTCCTCAACAATTACCTTTGTTTCACATATAAGAATAGATCTCATCACTGCATAAAACTTCATGGGAAGATTACTACTTGGGTTAAGTATTTTCTCAGGGAAAAAATTCCTTGAAATGAAGTCACTGCTGTGAAACAATTCCTCTTTTAGGACACTGCCAGACAAATACATATTCCTTTCTATAAATCTAATAAAATGAAAATTCTCTTCTAAAGGAAAATATAGATCATCTAGAGGACTGCTTTCGTCATAGACTAGCTGCTGGTAACTAAATTTAATTCTTAAGTCACTTTAAAGGAGAATTTAAACAACTGGTCAGGTAGAACCACATATACCCCCTTCTTTCAGCGGTGGCCAATGCACACCACGATCCCAGGGTCCAAACAGAATGGGATAACTCACCCAGCATCAACAAGAATTTTCCAACCTCTTGGGGTTTTACTGGGCTGTTCTTTTCTTGACAGATATACTTGCGATATATTATTTTGGAAATTTTTTCTCTTTGAATTACACAAACATGTAATAAGCAATCTCATAATTAAGTTTGACTTGAATCATAAAAATTGCTGTAGTCTAATATTAAAGAATTACTCACTCTGCTCTGAACTCTAACGGTTAATTTACTTACAACAAGGTCTGTTAAATTAATTCATTAAGCTACTAAAATAATGTGCATACGAGGCCAACGCACATCAACAAAACCAACGTCTTTTAGATGAGTAACTCGTAAGTTAGCCTGAGCTGTTAGAGTTGCTTTTTACCCAAGAGGCTCCGTTTGTTACTTATTCCTTCTTGCTAAGTAGGTTTGGGACATGCAGCAAAAGTGAAAAGGTCCAGCAGTTAGAGTTTACTGAAAGACGAGAACCTGCTCTATCTGAAATAGGCAAATTTTGAAGCAAATAACATAATCAACATAAAAAATACAAACAATCTAATAAAAACAATGTCATATTTAGTGATGTGGGCAGCAAACATAAGTAGTGCCAGAACAACCAAGTCTGGCCATCAAAGACAGAGCAGAAGCTGATAAGCCACAAAGGAGACACACGTGATAACTGAATTCAAAACAACTTTTGTAAAGAAGAGAGGACTTATATTAGGTATCTATTAGGTATTTCTACACCAGAAGAAAATCACTGAGAAATGTAATAGTTCCTCTGCCCTCGAAAAACTTGAAACACACTTACATTCAAAATAAGGTTTAAAAGGCAGAAAGGCTGAGTCTATTAACTTTTACTCCCAAACAGCATACCCTAGATGTCCGTTACTTGTTCAGGGAACCAAGTTAACCGAAGTGGTGGCTATCGCTCACGTGCTAAGGAAATACAACAGGAAATTAAGTTGCTCAAGCACTTAGAAGTCAATTACTATCATGCATATTTTTCCTAAAAAACACAATGTAGGGAAGGTCTCCTCGTTAAAGATATAAACATCTCCGCATGTGTGCAATTATATAGCAGTGGCTTAGACTACTAATGCAAATGAAATATCCAATCAATTTTGCAGGAAATGTCATGTTCTGTAGTGGAAACACTAGAATTTATCAGGATGCAAATCAATGAACAAACTCAACCTCATTCTTCTTTAAAACACGCTCATTAAATAAGGAACGTCTTTTCCTTATTGTCTTCTAAGCATCCAACAGGTTTTCATGCAGGTAAATTGTTGTACTAAATTGTCTGAAATATAACCCTTAGAATAATTTATACTGTTTGCAGCAATTTTTTACCCAGTGTACCACAATTTTATAAGGATTTTGTTGCCACAGCTTCTCTCTTCTTCTGCCACCAGCTCAGGTCATTCTGGGCATTGGCTATTAGAAGAATTCTCACATCACTAATTATATTCAAGTCCAAATAACTCAATAATATATTTGGCAAATACTTAAATCACAAACAATTTGGAGTGCAAGTAGGATTAGATTTTAAGTCTGCAAGTGATGGAATCAATTCTGAAATGCTTAAATATTTGTTAACAAATATTGCTTATAGCTTAATAGCATCATCGACTTTACACAGATATTGGCTCTAGACAGTAATTATATCCTCAGCTTAATGTTGCAGTTAATGGACATACACATTTCAATGATAATTGCAATCCCTGAACATGATAATGTGCCTTTATTAGCAGCTACAAAATAATGCTCAGCTACAGCCAAGTGAAGAACTGAACTATGCTTATTATATATTTTTAGTATTGCCCAATTCAAGCTCTAAAGTTCTAAAGTAAAAGAGCATGGCACTAAAACCAGTGATCTAATTGAAAACGTGATTAAGGATGTCTCTACAATGATTCATGCAGCTTTTAGTTGTCATGAGCAAGAAGTCGAAAGGTGACAGGTTAGTGAGACAAGGGTGTCAATGACAAAAGAGCAAACACACTGCACTTCAGACGGAAAAAAGAAAAAGGGGTTTTAAGGACTTAAATATTTCAAACAGCATTGTAAGGGAAAGAGGAAGGTAGGAGTAAATCATGTAAAACATGAGAAAAGAGAAAGCACATTAGAAGTTCCCCAAGAAAATGCAGACGTTAATGTGCTGTACAGTCCAGGAAGAAAAGCAGTGATTCACACATAAAACAACCGCATATAAATCATAAGACTGAGGACATGTAAATTGAAGAATACTTTACTACTCAACCTAATTAGGAACCCAGTCTTTATGATTCCAGAAAGTTCTGAGTGTTTGCCCCTCTCTCCTCACCGTGTGCTTGGGGTACAGAATTTCCATGTAAAGGAGAAATGCAATAAAGAAACTTCTGAGAGCAGTTCAAGGACAGATATTGAGATTTAATATTTGCCGAGGGTTTGTTAGTGAGTATTGCTGGCCAATCCCATGAACTATAATGTAACAGATTGTAGCTCACATTGTTTACTGTTGATATTTTTAAAATATAAAAATATAAAACCAAAAAATTTTCCACAGAATACTTAAAGGATCCACCAAAATATTAGATATTTTCATAGGAAATCCAAATACTTTTCTCATGAAGCAAAACGATTCTCAGTGCAAGCCACAGTCCAGAATTAAAAATACCTACCGGATTTTACACTCACTGGCACAATTTACTTAGCTTGTCCAGTCCTTAGGCAATTAAATAAGTTCAAATATTTTATCAGGACTATTTGCTGAAAATTCTTTCTGCTCACAGCAGGCAAGGAACTGAGATGAAAAACATGAAAGGATATTTGCCTGGATAACATTTACTTGAATAAATCTATACCTCCTAAACTTGCTGGGAATTGGTACACAGGTCAAGAGGACAGAGCCTCAAAGAGTTTGAGCTACAGATTTTACTGAGTAGTTCTGACGCTGTCTCCATGCTGGTAACAAGCTTCTTTTGAGAAATAGTGAATGTTCTTATTTCATTTTTGCTCTTTAAATGTTTAGGAACATATTTCGATTTCTTTCAAGATATGACTGAAACCACCTGGAAATTACTTGTCAAATAATACAACTGTATTTGTCCATTTAAGTTTACATGCATAAGTTGGACAGCCCTGAAAAGCAGGTGTACAGAACACTACCGAAACCTTTCGGAATTGTATGTTGGTATCCTGAACATCTAAATTTCTGCACACTAGCTCTAATATACGGCTAAAAATGTTCAAAAGGAGAAGTTCACAAGAAATCACCCATAAGACTCTGAAGATATTCGTATAATTTCCACTTATTTGGGACTAACTTGACATCTTTTGTCAATAGTATCTACTTATTTAGACTTCTGTACTAGAAATTACCTTCTATTTAATTCAGCCTGGGCAGTTAAACGAATTTGGACATTTTATGACCCACACTACTCAGTGCTTCCCTCTCATCATTCAGCTGGAAAAGCAGAAAATTGTTGTGTCTGATAAACCACACACGGTGTGCTTGGGCCGCTACTTCCCTGTGCACACCCGCTAAAGAAGGCTCTGAGGTGCCTCACATGGAAAAGAATTGTGCAACAGCTGCTGGAGCTTTCCACCACCACCAGATGGAACCCAGACACACTTAAGACAATCCCTACTTTATTTTCCTTTATAAACTGCAGGGAGGTTGGATGAGTATGGTGTGAGAGCTATGACACATAGTAGAAATGAGACTTGGCCTAGTGAAGGGAAAAACATAGTGCAAATATTTTTTCTGAAACAACAGTAAATTTACTAGAATATGCTAGAGATGTATGTCCTAGTGAATCCTTACTGTGATATTTCCTTAAGAAACTCTAAATGTTAAACTTAAAAGAGAGGTATTTCATGTAATCTGAAAAATATTCAGTTCAATTAAAAATAATTGATGCAGAGTGAAATAACTCTTCCCAAAGCTGCTGTAAGATCTTCAAAAAATAAAGCTACTTAATAATTTTCATCTCCTACAGGCTAGAGAGGAGCATTATTGCATATTAAAAATTGGAGTGTTGTTTTCCCAGAGGTAAAAAAACCTTATTAAAACAACCTATTTATTGTTGATATAACTATCCATTTGTGCTACACAAAAAGTAACAATTTCAGTATATTAAAAGAAAAGCTAATTAAGGCATAATTAGTTTTTTCTATATTTTGATAATTAAGGGTTAGTTGGCTATTTCTTTTCAAATTTCTATTGGAGGTAACCACAACCATGTCTTTAATGGGCAGCTAAAACTATTGAAGCCCTGATGGCTGAGCAGTTTAGTGACCACTACTACATTACTTTCATTTATCACTGCCTTTTTAGGTAAAAATTAAAGTGGCCCTGTAGCTATGTTGATCTACTTTATATCAATTTCTTCTTCCATATCAGCTGAATATGTATGGCATTAACCTCATTTACTTGTTTGGAAAAGCTGAATTAAAATGAGACCTAATTCCTAGTGCACAGAAAAATGTCAAAACGGCCTGCTAATTCCCAGCACCTGTCAGTGTTGGTCTCTTCACCTCGTGGTAATGAAATAAAACAATATATGTATTTTACAGCCAGGAAAGGATAATCATTCAAAAAGGTTAAGACATCATTAATCATGGAGACGCCAAGTCTCAGAGCCAATGATGAGCCCCTCACGGCTCAGCTCCTCCACCTGCAAGGATCTCACTGAAACCAGTGGGACTGCTGCAAATGTCTGGTCTCCTGTTGCACAGGGGAAATGTGTTCACACTCAGCACAACAAACTGTAGTTCTCTTTCTTGCTAGGTCATGCTTCTCTGTCTGCAGGCAATGTAATCAAAGAAGTACATATGCTGGAGAAATCTCAAAGTAAGGAGCCAAGGGAACAGCCATCACAGGTGAGAGGAAAGGCCTGTGTTTAGAGGTTATGTGACACCTGGCTACATACACTTTCGGCTTTCAGCTACTGCAATCACCATTCCGCAAGAAAATGGTATTTTTTCCTCCGCTCTAAACGTACTGTAGTCTGAATTATAAATCCTTGAGGTACTTTTTTATGATAATGCAGGTCTGCCAAGTCTATAACTTAAAAGTTTTAAAAACACATAGAGCTGCAATCCTTAAGGTTAACACAGGTCTTTGTACTGACCACATGGGAAAACAGAATACATCCATTATACAAAAAGAAATGCCCTCTGCCGCTTCCCAGCCCCACTTTATAATCATTCTTCAAAATGTAATGGGAAAGGCTCTTTATAATAAAATAATGCATACTCCTACTACCTTGTTCTCTCTCCCCTGCCTTGGATTGAAACACAGCCCTGACCCCAAGAACTTGTGACCAGGAGCCCTCCCGTACAGGGTGACAGCTGCATCTCTCCGGTGTACGGGCGGCTGTTCCCCAGAAACACTGGAGCCAGAAATCCCACTCATGCTCCCCTTCCTTTTCTCCCTAGCACTGCTAAATAAAGCTAGGGGGTAAAAAAAAAGCATGGCTTGCTGGAACACACCATTGCCAAAGCTCTTCACTCCAGAGGGCTCCGTCAACCCGCAGCCACCTCGGACGGACTGACCACCCCAAGACTTCTCTGAACTCATGCAGGGCTGCGGCTGGATATGAAAAGTCCGAACAGGGAACCATGAATTTCCTCACAGTGAAGAGCTTGCCTACGTGCATATTAATTAGAAAATTCTTTTTAACAGACGTAACCAATGTAGAACACGTAGCTATTCCGGGTAAGGTCACGGCGACATTTGGATAGCGCCGCTGTACCCGGGCGAACCGCGGCCCAACAGCGCCGCACGCCGGGCCCAGCACACACGGCCGGGGCACGGCCGCAGCTCTGCGCCTGGGTATCACTGCCACCTCCTCATGGGCTCCTCTCGCACCTCATTGCCCTTTAAATAATTCAATTTTAACCTCAAAATATTTAACTACTAAAAGCACTCCTCATCAGAAAATAAGATGTAAAGGAACTAGCGATAAAAAGAACTTTCTGCTTTTGTACAAGTATTTTTCAAGGTTTCTTTTCTACAATAACTCTTAATGCAACATCTAGGGAGAAGTCTCAAATTAAATCAAGCTTTTTTCCAATCACCGTGTGCACGTGGAACCCTGAACTGTTACAAGTGTCAGAACTCCCGTGTACGAAGCCAGAATAATTTTAAACTTTTTTCATGTTAATGATTTTAAGTGAACTTAATATATTTGAGTAACTTCATTCACTCAGTTGCATCACTTTTAGAAGCTAGTTGGCACGACGTAACACTTTTATTCACCTCTAGCAATGTCTAGAGGCCAACTAGGGACAATCACAGCCAAATCCCACAGGCGGCTGATCCAGCCTCTGGGAGAGCCGGGAAGAGCTGCACATTGAACCACTCCAGGGAAGGGTACAAACACCTCTTGTTGCTTTTTCCCTTCTCCAAGGGCAATGTCTGATGTGCGTGAAAGAAAGAAAGGGTCGCGGCTAGCAAGAATTTCAAGGTAAAAACTTCTATGGAACTCATGGAGAACGTGCTCATAAAGTGACAAGTCTGCTCTGCTGTTCAACAAACAAGATCTTCACTTTCTGGTCACCACCAACTTTGCTTTTCTGCTGCCCTGTTATGTTCCACAATTTGGCAGAGGTTACACCATGCAGTATCTCTCTACTGTAGGTTATCCCATGTGTGGCACAGATGAATGAGGACTCTGATCAGGAAAAGGAGTCAAACTCCTCTGCCAACAAAGACACTCTAAATCTTCCTAAATTTTTCTAATTCTTCACTCTTAGTTATCATATTATTTTTTCCTTTTAAAATGGATGAGATTAGTTTCTTGAAACATACCTGGCCAAAATAAAATCAAAAATAAGAGAAAACATCCTTATGAGTGGTTGATGGACATGACACACTACATACAGGAGGGCTCACTTCCCTGTGACCACCCATTTCACTGGCTTAGCCTTAGCAAACAACCATGACCAATTATAACTGCCTGATTATGGAGCAGGAGATGAGAGGAGCAGGATTTCTGAGTGTTTCTGTACTTGAAGGACAGTGGATTAGCTATATATACCTGGTCATCCATCACATCTTCTCTTGAACAGCACTCGCCAGTAATCCCTTACTGTCATGGTTAAAAAACTTTCCCTATGTCCTCCTTTCTGCAAATTAAGCCCATTTCACTCCATCTTTCCTTCGAAGAGTAGTGAAAATATTAGATTTGCTTGTCTAAGAAAAACTGATTTTCTAAAACGTTCAAGTTTTTTGGTCCCACTCCTATATTCTATTTGCTAAACTAAACCAAGCGGCGTCTGCATCTCATTTGTGAGTCCCACTCTGCTATTTATCTACAGTTTTCTCAAAGTGTGGTCTACAAATTTGGACACGTTATTCCCTAATCGGAGCAAAATACTCAAAATTGAGTAAGAAAATATAACACCTAACAAAATAAATGTGCTATTTTAGACACAAAGATGATGCATTTTTCTCATGAGTTTAACAAACACATACTGCTGATTTACCCCTGCTCACACTCTACAGCAATTTCTGAAAAAACAGTGCTGTCCAGAGAGGTCTCAGGGACAATTTATAAGAGGGACTTTTTGTTCCTAAGCATGGTGTCTCACCAGCATTTTATGCTTCCAGGTCATTCCTCCAGCCTATGAAGATCCCTCTGAATTCAAAGCCTGTCCTTTTTGATCATTTCCTCCCAGTCCAGTGTGAATTAGAAATACATAATTGTGTAGCTGTTTGTATATTAAGAATGTTGCAAAGGAACAGTCTCAGCCAAAGCAATGATTTTTTTTTTGATGATGTCAATTCACATTAGTGAAAAGCTCACAGCAGCGGCTCTACAATCATCTGCAGTTGGCACTCAGTGCTACATCTTCAGAAGAGATGCTGCAATGCTTCTCCAGACACCTCACTACCTACTACCCTGCCAGGATCCATACCAGCAATATTCCACCAAAAAATTACCCTATGAAAACTAAGTCATACCACCCTTAAAACAAAATATGTACAGATAGACAATAGATAGACGAATAGTAACAGCCCTGTGCCGGACCAGAGAATCCAGCCTAGTATTTAACGGATATTTAATATGTATATATCCATTCAAAGGTCTGTCTCTCCTACAGGATAATATCTTGATGCATTATTTTGTACTGGAATGGTTATGACACCAGACGTGTATTTCAGCATCATGGAAGAAATGTCCAAGGTTATGCTATAGTTCCTCAGAGAGTAAAACCTGGTGTGCTGCTTAATAATTAGGTATTCATTTACCTAGGCAATTCTCTATCTTGCTAATGACTTTCCTATTTTACAGGCACATGCTTAAGAATATGATTTAAATAATTAACAAAATTTGTATACTTGTATAGAAGAATAGTTCTACATTTTCATTCTTCACCATTCTTTTAGCATTTCTTCTTTGTCTGTATGCAAGCATATGAGCAAATATAATCATTACAGCATGGCTGAACCATGCAAAATTTCCATTGTGCATTGAGTCAATAAAAAAACACAAGCAATCCTGAGTATCTATATAAATGTGTATTAACTTTTTCATGTGATGTATGTCTGACTTTTCTGCTTCCAAGTGCGAGCCTGTCTACTGCATATTTGTAGATAGCTGCCAGCACGGCACCGTATGCGAGGATTTACAGCCGTGGGGGCAGCCTGCCATCTGCTGCTCTCCGAGCTGCTACAGCAGCTCAGGCACGGCAGCCACCACTGTGCTGCCTTCTACCTCCTCTTAAGTGCACAAACAGCTCAGCTTGCTTGATTAGAAATGTTTTAAAAAACACAAAAACGGAGAGCAAAAATGCCTTCACACACAGCTTTTTTTAGAAGAGATGGCAAAATATTGTGCTTAGGACCATGGGAATCTATCCATGCAGATAAGAAGCTGCTGTACCAGGACAACTAGAACAAAATAAAAATTTATCTGCACAATAAAAGATACAGGTATATAATATAATCAAACAGTTGGAAAAAACCATAATGAAAGTGTACTTGCAATGAACTCTAGGGGTCAAGACTGGGGCTGGAATTCGGGAACATACTTTGAATGCTTACACACAAGGAACGCCTTGCAGAACTCCTCCTGTCCCAGCTTGGTTCATGCCAGAACATGCCATAAACAAAGGCAGTATATAAAATATGATATATCACCAGCTAGATTCATGTCCACTGATCGGGTGGGGGAAAAACAGGAAAAATAACTTACCCCAAATTCTTTTCTTAAAATCACGCTACAGAGTTTCCCCATGCCTTTTCATTTCATGTCATTGCTTTGTGCACCGAGTGCTCTCCAGTCAATCAGTTGGATACATTAGCCAGCATTTTACTTAGTCACAAACCATTTAACTCTCCCCATGCAGTGCAATGGCAGAGCCAGGCTTATGGTCTTTCCCCTCAATTTGCTGAGCAATTACAGGGTAAGTTTGGGCAGCTTTCCCACCGATGACGCAGTTCCAGATGACTAAGTACAAATTGTCCACCACCCTGTTTTGCCTTCTGCTTCACCCACACACAGATGCTTCCTCCAGCTTTCTCTATGGATGGACATAAAAAGCTTACAATCTCCGACACCAACTCCTGATAACACTTCTGTACATTGATGTGGGTTCTCCAGGCACTTACACCCTCATAAAAACAAAAGGAGAAACAGAAACCCTGAACATTGGATAAAGGGAAAAATGTTATTATAAAGATTAAATAATAATGTTAGGAGTAAAAATAAAAATATTAATATAATAATGAAGAGAAATTACAGACCAGAATATTAGCTGTCGTGTAGAGACACTTTGCCTTTGAATTGACAACAGTAAGGGTTTTGTTCCTTAATATGCTTGGAACACCAGTACACTTTAACTGGGAACATCCTGTTCCGTAGCATCAGACAAGTCCACTGTGTTTTAAAATTACAAACCATCTTTGACAAATGAAAAGAAGGCATTGCTTTAATGAAAAATTAACAAAGTATAGGGTAAAATTTTTTTTAAATTTTACATGAGAAATTTGAAGTAGATTTCTAACCTGAAGGGGTACAAATAATCTGGAGATTGGGACTGTCCACCAGAAAGCAGGGAAGGAGTGTTATGCAAGTAAAACCACACCTCAATCACTGTCAAAATTTGCTAAAAATTCGCTTGAAGCTCCAACTGAGTTGTTTCTCAAGACCAATTGATCTCATCTTACTGACATTCTGTTTATAACATCTACATTATGACTGTCCCCTACAGTTAAGGTGAATTAACTGCTGCTTCTTCAAAAATGCATCTTTCTTTTCCCTCTTCCATATTTAAGATGCAGAAACGCCAAGTATTTTGAGAAATACAGTGGAAGCCACATACATGAATAACTGTCAAAAGAACAGAGCTATTAAAAGAATAAATCTTGTGTACCCAGATGTGAAATATTACACAATATATCAGAACCCTGCTAGATGTTTGACATAAAAAATCGAAATGCAAAGTAACCTAAAATTGTTTAATGAACATAGCTATTAAATGACTAACTCCTTGCATGCCAAAACTCCAAAGCACACAGGGTGGACCCCTCTCTCTCCATCCAGTCATTTTCCCCCAGGTGAGCTCAAGAGCTTTTATGGGCGAGCTATATTGGCAAGTTCATTCCGGCACAGAATATTTAGTTCAAATATTGTGGTTTACAAAAAGTACTTACCTTTGCTGAATCTGGGCTCTCACATATGTTTTACTGAACTGACCCAAAACCACAGAACTGCCAGTTAAACATTTTCATTTTTATGCTGAGATAACTGGGCATCCATCAAAGAGAGCACTTCGAAAACACATGACACAAGCAAATATTTTCAGGAAGAGTTCTCACCTGAAATGATATTGTCACAGCCAATTTCTTTAGGAACATATTAGCTATTTTTCTTTGCCCATGTTTAAGGGACTTCTAAGATTCTGTTTTGTTTAGATGATAATTACACTAATTGACCACAGTTAAACATCAACATAATTTTTTTCTGATTTGTCTTTTGAAATTTTCTGAGAAGCGTGCGTTATACTGTGGTAAATTTGTAAAAGTGTTTAGGTTTTTTTTTAGAGCATCCCTTCTCTGATGAAAGAAACAGAAATTTGAGAAAGAGGACTGTCGAACAGCAAGTGCAGAAGAGCTGCTTGGGCTCCCTGGAAACTGAAGATCTTGTACTTAGAAACAAACTCACGTATGCAGGATATAATGCACAGTCAGCCTCTCTCCTTCCCACTTCTGTCTGTCTTAAAATATCTGAATCAACGTGTTTTGAGGCTTAAATCCACACTTGGTATATACCTCCATATTATAAGGACTGAGTTGAAAGGACTAATTTCAGTCTGTGTCAGGTAAGAAAAGTTAATTAATTTTTTTAAAAGGAGTATTCATTTATTTAAATTCCTCAGTTATTCAGCTATTCATTCCTTGAAATCTGAATTCCCTAGCTATGTCTCACTTTTTGTCAGTTCTGCTATATACAGTCACGGGATTAGAGGTCAGCAGCTACCTCATCTCTAAGCCTGTATACTAAAACATTTCACATTCTTTAAAGAGTGGAACATTGCAAACACCACAGAGACCCAGGGTATATTAAGAAGGCAAGAAACAAAAAAGAAAAAAGTGAAGCTTTTTCTCCACGTCTAAGTTGCATGTCCTTTTTCATGTGTTAGCTAGTGGATGTACAAGAACAGGATCAAACATACACACAGATTAAAAAAGTTTTAGCCACCCGAAATTGGTCATCCACAAAAACCCTCACCTCACTGCAGAAAGAGCAGTCTTTTATGCATATATTTAAATCAAAAGGATTCTTTTATATTCCAAGCTATAGCTTAAAAATTAGTCTAAATATTCAGTTGTTGACCGGCAGGTCCTCTACACTTCTCCAGCCACAATAATTGCACATTCATTCCAAAATACTTATTATAAAGGAATTTCTGCAGAAAACAGCAACAAAAACTCACAGCAATAAATAATAAATAAAATTTATTAATTAAATAATTAGCATTGTGGAACACAAAAATCAAAGCAGTTAGCTACATGGTCATAGCCACACGCTGCTTATAGGAAGAGACATACCTGCTTTTAAGCCCCTTCCTTTCCTCTGAAGGAGTTATGAAATGATAAGTTTAGTGACTCCTGCAGTGCTCAGGATGATAAATGAAGGAAGACTAATGCCAGTGGAATTGTCTCAATCCACAGAAAGTGAGTACACCACTTGAACCTCCATAACCAAGGACTGGACAAAATTTGAAACATTTAAATTCCAGGTATCTGCTGACACTAAATACCATTAAAAAAAAAAAAAAATTATAATTCAAAATACGCCCCACTTACCAACAGGATAGTCCTGCACATTGGGTATTGTGCTCCTCACTAGTAGTGTAGGTTCATTGTCCTCCCCCAAAACTACCCATGAGAGAGAAAAGCCATGCCAGCTGTCCTATATCAAAAGGAAAGAAGGGTTAAGGATGCTAAACTCTTACGCCAGTACAAAACACTTCCTCAAGGTATCAGCATCTCTGTACAGCATCAAACTGCATTCAAGAGTAGTTCAATTTCTCCCTTTGCCAGCCTTAATTTTACCTGGGTAAATCAACTAACAAAATACTGAGCAGAAATAATATATAAAATAGAACAGCTTATTAACCTGTATATGCTCATAAATAAAATGCAATACAAATTAAGACTACACAGTCTCGATAACAGACAATTAATTCAGTATCCTCACTGGCCTGCCACAAGTTATTTAAAGGCATAGAATGGATTCTCCTACAGCAGGGCTGTTACATCTACTTATCACAGCAGTGGGAAGTAATTGAGTCTCACTACTATCTATTTGATTTTTAGGTCTGTCTCAAATAAAGGACTCATTGTAATTTTAGAATACTGTTTAAAGTGATTTGCACATAATAAAATATGTCATGGGTCAGAAATATCCTTCAAAAAAATAGTGTGTTAATAACCACACAGTTTTGAAACTCTTGTGAACTATTTCCAAAGGGGCTTGAAAGACACAGCTCACCCATTCCAAGCTACCCTCTCCTGGCTTCAGGTTCCCAGATTATTTAGGTGTCGTTCTCCAATAAAGCCCTTACAGTACCCACTGGCAAATTCCTTATCCGGTAAAAAAGAATGTAAGAATTGTAATTCCTGTGAAACTGAGGTTCTATAAATTACTCCTTGAGTCTGTGTATGTTGTGTATTTTGTATTAACATTCAAATATTGCAATGCCTCTTTAGGGAATTCTTCAGTTAACGAACACTGAATGTAGAGGAATTTTCTTGGCCTCTCTCTTCTGGAAAATCACTGCTGTGTTGCAAAACCTGGATTGTTTTAATCTCTCTGGCACATTAAACTAGAATATCTTTTAATTTGACCATCCTGACACTCAGTCAGTAACCAATCCAGCAACAAATGGCTCCTGCTCTCAGGATGGATGCACAATTCTAGACTGAGTAGCAAAAACAAAGTCCTGAATTGTAAAGTAACCTACAGACCTGTTAGACCTTAAGGATGCTGATAAAAGTTTCTTCCTCAACTGAAAGGCACTGAGACCAGAGTACAGTAAAGCTGCTTTTATAGTCTACCTTCTTTTGGCAAAATATATGTTGCAAAAAATTAAAATAAACTGAGTGAAAATAACAATGCAAAAAAGACAACTTGAAAGGGTTTCCAACTAAGCTACGCACAAAGCTTCACAAGAAGCGAGCTATTTACATAAACCAGATACCTTGCCCTTGTTTTTGGTTTTTTACAAAGTCACAAAAGCTTAACTTATATCACTCAAGACAATAACCTGATGAATACAGTGTCTTGCGAAACCATTCTAAAGATAAACATAAAGGATACACTACAGATAAACAAATTTTGTCATGTTGTGACTGTCAGACAATATTTTATTTTGGCTACTTTTATGTATCAGCAGATGCATAGTGTCTGCTTAAAATCTTTCCTTTTTATTTCATGTTTGTTTCAAATCTCTGACAAACTAGTCTTTGTTTACATAAATCTCCACTCAGTCTCCCTCATGTGTTGCAGTATTGTGTTGTGAAAAAACTAAACCAGAGGGTTTACATTCAGCCTCCTTCAACTAGAGCAATTAAAAGTTCTGAGGAGTTCCAGTACCCGCATAGCCAAAAGCTGGGCTTATGCAACATAAGTAGCTCTGCTTTAGTAAGAGGACTAGAGTACAGTGTGTTCTATGATTAAAAAAGATGCAGAGATCAAATATACACAGAGATGTTATTCAGGGCGTGCAATAACATGCAGGTCATCACAACGGAGTTCAGAAAATATTCAGGTTTGTCTTAAATCTCAGTCTTTTTTTAATGCCGTGTGAAACTGTAATATAGTCTAAGACCTGTAACAGCTAACATCGTGACAGGGAATAAGTGCCAGTTTTGTGATAAAACAATACAGGTAAGAATACTAAATACCCGCTCACGGTGTTCCTGTTCCATTCCTAACAAGCCAAAAGAGCTGTACAAGTTCTCTAACAACAACCCTATTTCCTGCTGCAAGACCTATGGTCTTTGAGCAAGGGAAAACACCTCAGACACACTGCATGTGGCGCTGCAAACAGCCACTCACTGGACACTGGGAGATCACCATCATGAGCAGAACACCGAGTTGGAGTGTCTCAGAACAGACACTGTTCACGGAAATTCAGAATTAGGAGACACTGAAGGTTGGCATTTTGAAGACAGTGTCACAGGACAGCTGTGAAGTGCTGCTCACTGCTCTACAGAACACAGCCATCCCTGCGCCAAGCAGCCTTTTTTAAAATAAAAATCTACCTTCTTTTTACAAACTGCAGAGCTCATTTCCAAGCAGAGTTATTTTTCAGCAAAATCCCAATTAATAAGTATTACTTCTTTCCCTTTATCGGACCTTTGTTACTAAAATATTCTCAGTCCATTTGCTTTTGCAATTACTGAGTAGACATATTTTATTTTAGAAAACAATTATTCTGTAATAATCTGCAATTATCTTTTATAACAGCAAAAATCCCAAAGAAATCAGTCATTACCATAGATTTACAAGTAATCACTAGCTGCTGTTAATTGTTTAAGTTAACCGTGACAACATCGCTAGTGATACAGCGAGCAAGACAGTATGCTAAAATGAGACCTTACTATTACATTGACTTACTTTGTAATGTTTTTGGGGTTGTAATATTGCTCTTCAATATGAACACAAATGTTTAGTTTGCAGAAAAATAGCATTATTTGGACCACACTGACTATTTCCTAACAGGGAACAGCAGTCCCTAGAGGACTGACGCTGACAGACTCCAGCTAATGGTTTCCCTTTGGCCCCTCATGCCTGGGAAGTGCGTTGTAAATTCAGACTGTAGCTAGTCAATGAAATCAGCTTATCCATGAAAGTTCTCCCAAATAAAATTCAATAGGTGAATGGAGGAAGGTAGATCTAATAAAAAGGTAAGTAGGAGATATTATGTAAGTTACTGAAAAAGTGGCTGCTCCACAGAAGAAAACCAGGGTTCACACTCAAAAAAAGAGCAGGAAAATAAATCACAAATATTTAATACCATTCAGAGGAATAGCTGCATTATGCATTTACCTGTCTGACCTTTTCAAAATACCTTTTACACCTCTAAATATGCCAGTTACGAATGTGTTAGGAAAGGGTCAGTAGTTATAAAGACAATTTAAATGACAGAGGATGGAAAGAGGTATATGAAAACCATATTTTTTACCTCTTAGATTACAATAAATAATTTTAGTTTTCATTTTAGTCATTCTTTTCTTTTGTTATCTCCAAGAAAACCCAGTATTAAGAAAAAAGGAAGTGGAAATTCTGTACTCTGAATGGAGCTTTCTACATCTGTGTAAGTACAGCTGTCAAAGGCTGTACTGCTTTATAACCCCTGTAGAGTCAGAATGAAATGTACTTCGCGAGCAGAACAAGCTGCTGGGATTTGGAAGTCTGTTCTCAACGTCTTGTGAGTAAGAATATTTTATTGAGCTTTCTGTAATTATAGTAATTTAAGTAACATTTACCTTGAAAGCAATTACTAGCTCAAGGTTAAAATATAAAAAGCACTGAAAACATTAGACATTAATCAGTGACACTGTTCCTGAAGATTAGAAAAATACCGATATAATTTTGCCTAGAAAAGCAGTAAAATAAATGCAAATGCAACAACTTTAACTAGTTCATCTGCTCCTTATTTAGATTCTAAGTCACATCTCAAGTAAATTAACAAATTTTTCAATACAGATGATAGAATGAATATCAACTCTGTGTTGTTAGATGCCTCATTACCCCGATGATTACTGTTGCATCATGCCAAAATTGACACTAAATTAGGAATTGGGCTTGAAATTTGAATTTCTGCATATTTTGTATGTACTTTTCTTAATCTTTAAACTATCCTAATTTTTTTAGAGAATACACATTTATAGCTGAGTGTATTTTTCAGTGTATTATAGAGGTTGAAATAGCCCTAAAAATGGCTTCCTATACTAAAGATAGCAATATAGACACTTATAATTTCCTTATATTTCTCCCTGGAAACCCATGTGATGCCATTCAGAGAACCGTCACAACATATGAGGGGCAAAAGTAGTTGCAGACAGCTGAATTATCATGTAATCCATTTAAGCACAGAATTCATCACAACAGAAAAAGTTGAGGGACAAGTATATGAGCACTCTAGTTTCCATCACAAAGAACCTCACCACCTCCAAAAGAGCACACGAGCAGCAGCTTGTACTTCTGTCAAGTACAAATGTGTCAGCTTTTTTACCATATGTCAACAAATGAGTCAGCTTTCTTACAATGCTTTGCTGGTTGTGCTGAATAACCACCCTAAGAAAAGTAAGGAGAGAAAAAACTATCATCTTCCTTCCTCGCTAAAACTGGGTGGAGACCTGCAGATTAATTGTTTGACAACGGAAATTAAAATCATGGCCAGCACTAAATGCAAATCTAGTAAATTTCCTGACATGCTTCCGTTTTTCCTCAAGGCTGCTCTTCTTTCTGAATGGACCTGTCTGAGGCGCTTCCTCAGGTTAAAATGGAGGCAAAAGAATGTTATTAGCAGAAACAAAATTGATTGCTCACTTTGCTTTACGTGTTCTGGTGACTATGATGAGAGAAATGCCTGTATGTGGCACTGGTGGAGCTCCTGCACAAAGAATTTCTTGTGTCTATGTGTATTTTGGGATGAAGGTGTTTTAATCCCTTCATGTCTAAGTAATATTGCTGCAGCCATTTTTATGAAAGGCTTTACCAGTATCCCTTGCAAAAGGAAAAAATAAACCATGCTCACCAGGTCCATTTCCTGAGTCAGCTGTGAGAGAACCATTCCTATTACACTGTTGTCCACAGTGCCCTGTGGGGGAAAAAAGGCAGGATTGCTCAAAACTCAGGGCTTGTAGTTGCCATTTTCCAACATTACTAGGATCAGATCAGGTTTAATATTCTCCAGCATTTCTAGAATTGAGAGTAATTGTTAAGATGAAAATTCCTACGGATATTAGAAGGCTTTCTTGCCAAATTCCATCAACATTAATGGAATCAGACCTTCAAAGTCTTTAGTTGTCTCTGAAAAAATTTGCATCATGAATTTTAAGCATTGTCTGACATCAAAAAGCCATCTGAAAACGTATTCCAAGGAATTGCGTCTAGAAATTCACTGCTACACTTGTCTCCTAGGTCTGTTCAGTATTGTAGTACTTCAAAGGCAAGCTGCATGATACTCAAACTGTTAGAAAAAATTAAGCTGTGCATGGATGAAAAACATTGGGAATACAAAGTTTTGTAGTGCTACCTATCAAAAAAGTAATTCCTTTCCCTCCACAGCAGTTTAAACAGCATTGTTTAGAACAGAATGATACATTCCATCACTGAGAAATTTTGTCCAAAAAGCGATGCATGGGGATACAATACTTCCATATGAGGGAACAACCTAATCATCAGGGCTTGGAAGATCCTTGGAATGTTTCAAAATCATATGCAATGCAAGATTGTGCAATTATTTAATAAATGTAACTGCTTTCATTGAGCAACTATAAAGATTTTATGGAATAATTAAACCTGCTCCTTGTTAAAACAACTACAATGAACTGCAATTAGGCCTTGCCTTTTAATCAGAGGAAGACCTTGGTGTTCTTTTGCAGCTGCAGTTTGCAGCCTCACCTCCCCTGGTCTCCAAAGCACCACATCATGCTTGTCAATATTTGCTGTTATTTGTTGCCATCACACTCCTTTTTACAACACTGAAGATCACCCAAAGCTCAAATAATGACAAATCTGGTCGTTTACCAAGAGGCCAACTTCTCACAGTCATTTGTTTTGTACTGTCACCTACACCAAACCACAAAAGAAGAGACAATTTAGGAGAGCACTCAGGCTGCTCTATCTGTCTTTTACATATCAAATTCTGTAAACAGTCCATTGGAATGCTTCTTAGCTCACACAAAGAGATAGAAAATGCAACCTCCCCTTCATCGCAGGTGTGAAAGGCTGTGCAGTGAATTATGCAGGAGCTGGAAAAAGAGCTGCAGACCTGTCTGCTAATCGTTTCCCAGTGTACATCGCACTTAAGTTCACACTGGCTGAACCTCAATCCACAATGCTAATGCATTTGAAACATATGCTAATTACTATATATTAGTGTTGTTTGGGGTTATTTCTTCAATTTTTATATAAAATTAAATTCACTAGATCTATGGCTTAATTTTCTTTTCTGCAGAAATTCTTAATTTAACTAAAGAAATCTCTTAAGAAACGATATTTTTTATTTAAATCACTGTTTTTAATGAGCTGCACGCTGAAGAGTCACACTGCAATAATTTTAATAATAAATGCAAACTACAATTACAGTACATTCATAAAAATAACTGCAAAATGGTGGAGAAGTGTACTTGAGTTTGTTTTTAATAAACAGATTTTTGCAACATACCTTTTATTAGACATTCTAAAATTAACTCAGAAAGTACATTAACTTAAACAGTATTACAAACAAAGTAACACTGAAAAGAAAATGAGAACCTCACCAGCTAGAAACAAAAACTGTTAACTTTGTGCTTCCTTGCTGAATTACCAGGATGACCAGTGCGTGCACACAGAATGGATGATCCTGCAAGTAAATTGCCAAATAGCTTAAATTTTCCCATTGCTTTTTCTCAAAACGTATGTTGGGAAAGGGTGAACCGTCCCTAGGACATGAATCAGAAATGTGTTTATATATGAGCTGAAGAAAAACGAAGGCATTAAACAATGTTTTGACAAGAGCTGCTATTTTACAACCGCACTATAGGGAGTGCTCTGAAAAAGAAAACGAAAAACCATGAAAGCACTATGAATGCTGTGAGGCATCCTACCCCACAACATCACACAAGACGCAAAACCACCCTGGTCCTTCTCCATGGGGCAATCTTTTTCAAGCAATGCACTTCCCGCTTTTTCCACCCAAGTATCAAACCAAGGAACGTAACATGCCAGTACCTATAAATGAAGAGTTCAAAAATAAAACAAAAAAAAGCAGAAGTGGACAATTATTTCCTTCCTCCCAGGTTTTCTACATCAGCAAAAATGTCTCTGAAGATGAGCTGATTTTTCAGCACATAGAGCCATCCTAATATTGTGATTTTAGCAATGACATGAATAAGGGCTTGATGACGAAAGGAGACAGTTTGGGTAGAGAAGCTACATAGTTCAGAATGTAATTTCCTCTAATGAAGCGTTTTAAGATTGGCAACACAAATTTTCTTTAAAGAATATGAGTAAACATTTCTAGCAGAAACTTAATCCATGGATTTTTAAAATAATTATTATGGTTAGTACAATAATTAATATTAAATAATTACATAAAGCTAAACACTTAGCAACACAAAGTACATTACATACACAGTGATTAGGACACGACAGCAGTTTTTTAATTTAGAGAACACTGACAGGTAAAACAGTAATTATTCATTCTGGTCCTATAAACTGGCCACTGATTATTTCACTATGGAACAGCAGCTCTCACACACAGCTTTAATCCAAAGTCTTCATCTTCCCACTGCAGGGGTAGAAATTCTGCTCTACCTAGAAAGCAGTTCAGCTGTTTCAAAAGATGTTGAAAAGTAAAAAATTCAAGTTGAGTCAAGTAATTTTCACCTGAAAATCAGTGAACTCTTTCCCCAGAAGCAGTGGATTGTGAGTTAGATATTTCAGGTTACTACCATCCACAAGAGTGCAAATTTTCTTAAAATCCAAACTGAATTATAGGCTTTTAGGTCAAAGCCTTTCCACACCGTCATGACTTCCATTAAGAGCTGAATATTGAGCAGTGTAATATGTAAGTGACTGGCAGTGTACTAGAAATAGCTGCAATTTTCATCTTTTGCAAACATGAACTGAATGTCTCTAGCATCTTATGGTACAAAAACAAAGTCTACTTCGAAAAAATAGGTTTTTTTTTTAAATATGAAGTAATCTAAGCAAGTATTTATTTTAGTTTTGAAAATATGATAAGTTATTTGTGAGTTAATTGCAGAGAAATGATGAAATATCCCAGAATCACCTCTGTGCTCACTCTCACTCAATGACAGCCTTATAAAAACCAGGACTGGTAAATGGGGAATAGAACTGTAGGAGAAACCAGACTATTCACTCGTTGCTTACTGTGCTTACATGGGAGTCTCTGCTCCTCCCACTCAGTGGCATTTTAGCAGCAAACATCACTTACAAACACCAGTCCTGTCCAAGAGGCAGGGGAGATGCACTGTTGAAAGCTTAGACAGGCACATTGCTGGCAGAAACTTCTCATAGGATGTCTACAAAAACGCATTAAAACGTATTCTACAAAAATAAGTGAATTAAGGTCAGGGAAAACAAGTCAAAGCTGCAAAAATAATCAGTAAACCAGACTGGTGATCAGGTTTTATTAAGTCTACCAACATTTTATAAAAGGTATATTTTAGTAGTATCTTTGTTTCATTATAACTAAACATAAATTACAAAACGGGAGTTAAAAAGAGAATACCTAAAAGTATTACCCTTTTTGATGGGATGACGGCTGATAAATAGCTAGGAAAGCTAACAAAATGAAGTTCAGCCACAAGGTCATACACCACGGTGTCCTGGCCCTGCTCTACAGATGACACAAGCCTTTGCTAATCACGTCTGAAAACACTCACAGCTAAGATGCGTTCGTGTTTTGTGCCTGACATTTCTAGTGCAAGGTGTTGTCTTTTCCACATAGACCAGCTGCAAATAAAAAATACTTAGAATCATTTAGGTAAAAAAAGAGAAAAGCATTTTGCCTTTATTGTCCTGACCTGGTAATGCCCCATGACTGAAAAATCTACGTGAGCTTCTATGGGCTCGAAGACCTTTATGGATAACACATCCCCCAGAGACTGAGTGCTCCTTGCGCCAGGAGAAGCTGGCGTTGGTTGAGGCATCCAGGGCTCTTGATAAGCTCCAAGAGGACCTTCTCATCTTGCCCTCCTGTGCTGGAACTGTTCCTCCATCCAGGTGCTTAAAAAGGACTTCTTGTTCTGCCAGATCCTTTCAAGGAAATAACAGGACTGAAACATCAACGAAGACTTCCTGGCCATGTAGGATTTCTTTATTTATAATTCTAGATGCTGTAGCAGAAACATGAAGTGTTACCTGTACTAAGATTTCCAGTTGTATCACACTTAAATTACAATTTAAAAAAAGGAGACTTCCTGTGACAAGGAGCCAAAATAACTCTAGAAATCAAACTGTTATTTCTGATTCTCTCAGCTACCAAAGTATTTTTTACTATAGTTCCATCCACTTGTTTTTCTCAGCCTTCAGATGAGAAGCCCAAAGTTTTCTAAAGAGAGATGAAAAGAAATAAAAATGTGACATTTGGGGTATGATGCCTGGAAATCTTCTGGCAAAAAAATCAGCTTTGCCTGCATCTGTTGAGGCAAATATTAGTAAAAGACAGGGCAATTTAGAAGCTGTACTGGTAATAGAAGAGCTAAAATTCTGCTCTGCCTAGAAGCTGAAAAAGTTCAGTGAAATCAAGGAGATAACAAAAGTAGCTCTCTCTAGATTACACAACTAGTTTTTTTTAAGAAAACAAAAGATTGTCACAATACTGTTTTTACTTTGAGACAAAACATGTGAAACCGGTGTCTTCAGACACCTCCTTTCCACAAACTTATCAACAGCTGAAAGGTGATTTCTAAGAAAACAATTGTGTCAACGGAGATGGTCCTGCAAGTCAGACATGCTGGATGCTTTAACAGTTGTTGGGAGAAGAAACAGACCTGAACAAGAAGTGGCATTTTTTAATCACAAAGAAGGGAAATTTTTTCCAAGAAATAGGAATGCATCCTAATGGAAAACATTAGATACCATGATTCCCCCCCCACTTCTCATGTTTTCATAAAGCTGAAGAATGAGCTGAACAAAATTCTCTGGATATTTCTAGTCCCACTTCTCCAGCACCCTGAAGTCCCAGGCAGATCTCCTGGCAGCCTGTCTAATTGCCAAGAACCAGAAATGCTGGAGGCCCAGCTCTGCAGCAACCCGCCAGGCACGCAGCCAAAGAGCAAAACAAACTGTCGGGAAACCAGGGAGGCTCGTAATCGAAGCTTTGCTGATACCGAAAAATTCCCAGAAACCTTTTGATTTTAATTAACATTTGCTGACTGAAAACATTCTATTAAGAAAGTTACACCAGGTCTACCCAAGGGGAACTTGACAGGAGTAACTACTCAATTGTCACAGCTGAGGAAAAAAGAAAATTTAGTGGTCCTTTTATGTGCCATGCCCGGTACTCAAGTGTTCAAATAAATGCCAAAAATGGCCTCTCGAAGTCTGCCACAGCCTTGCTGCCAGCAGTGGAAAGAAGCCACCAGGGATGCCGGACGCACGCCTGACTCCTCAGTGGGTGTCTCCCGATGCCCTTTCCCGCCTCCCCTTCTTTCCCCTCGTTCCAGGCCGTTTCAGTGGCTGATATTCTGGAGCGGGGCTGCCTCTGCTTTCGCAGAAAAAGCGGTGCAAGAGGCCAGCACTCCCTGCAGAGAGCAGAGGCACCGCGGAGCAGGTGCGGCTGCTTCCTGCCGGCGTGGGGCTTGTGTGAGGATAGCGCGGGTGCCGGTAGCAGAGCGATGGGAGCAGGGCGATGGGAGCAGGGCGATGGGAGCACGGCGATGGGGAGCACGGAGATGGGAGCTTGGGATCGCCGCTGACCCCGGACCCGCACAGCACCGCCGGCCGCACGCGTGTCCCGTCCTCCCGCAGCAGAGCCGGGGCCGCCGGCTCGGCTCCGCTGGCCCCGGCACCGCAGCAGCTCCGCGGGCAGGGCGGCTCCAGGGCGCCTTTCGCCCCTCAGCCCGGCCTGCCCAGGGCATCCCGCGGCCCCCGCCCGCACCGCCTGAGCGCTCCACCGCGCACCTCAGCACCGCCCTCCCTCCTCCCCCCAGCTCCTGGCCCGTCCCCACGGACGGCCCCGCACCGCCCCAGTCGGGCGCACCCACCTGGACGCGCAGCGCATCCTTCCGAGATGCGCCGGCAGCTGTCGGCGGCAGCGGGCGGCGGTGTCTGGGGTAACGGCGGCAGAGCCGGGGCCGGCTGGGGTGCGGGGTGTGCGGTGCGGGGTGTGCGGTGCGGGGAGGGGCGGCCTGGAGGCGCGGACCGGGAACGGTGCGGACACGGGCGGACGCGGGCAGGGGCGGTGCGGACGCGGGCGGAGGCGGAGCGGACACGGGTTGTGCGCGGTGCCAGCCCCTCCCGGAGCAGTGCGGGGTCCGCCTCACGATGATTAACGGCCGGAGCAGCTGGTGTAAAACTATTCATGTTTCCCTGATGCTTTATTGCCCCCATATCAAAATTTCCCATGTGAAGACCGGTAGCCCCAAAGAAGGGGCTAAGGGAACACATTGGTAGAATGTCTCTGGAAATGGAAACTAGTTTACACCTAGAAGGAAAGCATGAATTGAGTGTATTTGCTGGATTCATCCTCAGCCGTGAGTCGAGAAACAATTATTAGGACAATTTAGTCAGGGTAAGAAGAGTGGTTTCTTTGTACATGTACTATCACAGTTGAATCACTGAACCACATGCTTTTTTACAAAATACCTCAATTAATTATTATTCTGAGGCAAAATTATGGAAATGGAGTTAATAAATAAATAGTTCACGAGCAGAGTCTGTGAATAGGTCATAAGTGTGAGTCAGAGCTGGAATTTCTGCAGAATGAGCCAATTTCCATCTTGTCTGGTGTGTGTTTGCTTCTGGCCCGAAACGCCTGTCCTCCCGGCCTGGGTCTCCTCCCAGTGGTGACCACTGAGCACGGAAAGAAGGGGAGAGTACAAAGCGATGCCACGGGACAGGCAGGGAGGGCAAGCTGTGCTCAGCTGCACAGGATCCCCCTGGCACTGCACTTCATTTAACCATCACTTGGATAATTTTAATCTCTGGAACGCAGATAATTACCTTTCTATATCCGATTCCTTTCATCTATATCCTGATAACTTTAAGGGGAAAAAATGGTCCAGCTAAAGAATTAATGGATTCCTAGACTAATACCTGACAAAACGTGAATGCAGCAAGTAATAATGTTAGATTGGAAAGCACCACAGCCTATGTCAGGTCTTCACCCAAAGGACCAACTGCATTAAGTAGTGTAATTTCTTCAAAAACTGCTATACAATTCCCTTACCTTTAAGTGGGAGGGGGAAATGGCACAGTGAAAATGCTTCTGTGACAGGAGGATTCTCTCCCATGATTCCAGACTTGCAACAAAATTCTTACAGTCATCTGTGGAAGCTCAATTAAAGGAGGGTTTAGGTCTGCTTTGGAAAATACGTAACCAGGAATAATGCATAGTTTTCACCTGAACTCTGGTTCATTTCCTGCCAAGTGGAATAAACCTCAGTTCTTGAATTGCTGTTCCTTCGGGTTATGTGAACAGATCTTTTGCTACAGGCAATGCATTCACAATGAGGTCCATTTGCCACGCTGCTCAGAGAGGACTGAACCTCCTGCATGCTTTTTTAAATTTAATACTAAATGCCGTATTGAAGTATATAAACAAAACCATCTGGTTTTGTCCCCTCCCACAAAAAAGAAACAAGGAATTGTTCAAGGTGTCAGTGTTCGTTATTTTTGTAACACACTGGGATTTTTCCTACAATGGAGTTTTCTTACTGAAAGGAATGGGTGATAGTTTACAAGAACTTATTAAATATATATATAAAAAATACATACAGAGAGAAATGCAACATAATTAATTCATAATTCTTTGTTCGGGGAATGTTAGCTTCTCTCAAACAGACTTACTCCATCAGGCCGAACAATCACAGACTGGTGTTTGCTGGAGTTCTGCTGCACATTTTCTCATTCAAACATTCTTTTCCTTCTGTTTTTCATTTTACATTAACAACAACAAAAGGCCCTGAAGAATTCTGATTTCTTTCTATGGCTAATGATTTCAAGATTATTTTCTCTGCTGTGTACTGTACAATGCCTATATACATTGCCGCCATTTACTGATTACTTTAGTAAACTAATTCATTAATTTGCAATGCAGATAACAATTGATCTTGAGTATAGGCCTGCATATTAAAAATTCCATAAAATAATCAGTGATTCCTATCAGATGATTTTATATTTAATTTAATATATAGTGGATAAGTAAAAAAGGTTATTAACACATCACTGAGAAGACCAGGAAGAGTCCATAAAAACAAAATCGGTAGTTTAAAATGAAGACACTTCTTATTACTAATTAAAATGGATTAATCATTTCCAATAACACAATGACAAAATTTCTTCTTATAAGTTGACAATACCGAATGAAGCCTGAAATGACATAAATTATTCTTCGGGTGTTTGCTGGACACAGGTCAATAATACTTCAGGGCAAACAGTCTATAGCCATTTTCTTAATGTAATTCAAATTGAAAAGAAAAATCTTTCCAACAGTAAAAAAAAAAAAGGAAAAAATAACACATTAAAAGAAGAATTTGTGGTGCACTGTATATGCATTAAAAATTCTACACATTGTGTGTATGAGTACAGTAAAATTGCCCTTAAAGCTTCCCTGTCACCATGAATTCAGCTCGCAGCTACCTCGGTGTGTGCAGGGACCACGGCCAGTCTCTGTGCTTTAGCCCAAGGAGGCTGCAGACACCAAGGCTTTCCCTGCAGATGCCTGAACTTCTGCTTCCTTAGTCCCTAGAGGCCTTCAGTAATTTACTGCTATTCATCTGTCCTCAGCCAATGAGAACAGAGGTGTAAGTGTAGGGTTGGTGTTTTCCATTTCCCATTAATTCAGAGCCAGCCTTCACGTAATTAGTTCACAAAGGCAATTGGACAATTTTCTCAGGGTGGTCACTCAACCCATGGAAGTGCGTTTTTGTCTCCATCTCCTTTGCTGTCTGGTTCATGGATCAGTTTGCACGATGTGCATGCGTGCTGGTGGTTTTCTGACCTTTCAGCAGCCTGGTAATGGTGATGGGTAGGGGATAGGGGCAGCCCCAGACAAAGGACAGATCCTGGCTCTGGAGTGCAATCTCTCTGTGTTTGAAGTGCATGTACTGAGTTACAGAGCATCTGCTGCTTTTAAACTGCAAAAATGCCAACCAACCAGCATCCTGTTCAGGGGAAAATTATGATCCCACACCCTGAACCGCTTCCAGGCTGGCTGGAAGGAGCCAGCACTGCGAGGAGTAATGCAGGAGCTGTTGCAAAAATGAGCCCAAGGTGTGCTCAAATATTTGAATGCACAAGGAATTTCTTCTGGCTATGTTTGAGTATTGACAGTAAAGCAGCACTTACTGGCTTTAGACCGTGATTGCTTCATGTAGTTATTAAAAGTTAATAAAATCATGCTCCAAAAGATGGGTAGTTCACCTTTGATGAGCCTCACCATGGAAAATTTCAAATAAGAAAGAAAATCCTACTGAAACTTATGAGAAAATATGAAAAAAAGATATTAAATACTGTTTTCCAACCTCCATACTTACTTAGGCTTGTTGCCATGTGAAAAATCTTTTGATATTTCTCAGTACTTTTCAGAAAAAACCAAAACTGATAAAAAGTAACAATTTTGTTTAACTATTGACATTTTTTATAGACAAATTAGAATGTGTGAAAGAAGTTATAAGTTTAAAATTAATATAAAATTTGGCCTCTTTGGCATACTTACTAGAAAGGTGCATATTGAAGACTTTTATTTAATAGTCTGAATATAAAGTGTTACAACTGTTCTTATTTCTGGTAAGTAGCATGGTACACTTCATCCAAAGCTGTTTCAGGAAGGTGGATACACAAGTGAGTTATCAGAAGTGTGTTATCAGAGGAGTTATTTACAGAAAAGAGACTACTGGTAAATATAACAGTATGAAAGGATTTGGACAATAGACGTGTAAAAACTGTTATTCAGAGTTGTTTTCATTATCGTAGTCCCCAGACTCATATTCTTCATCATCTTCCTCTTCAGAATTGTCATAATACTCCTCGTATTCAACGCTGTAGCTTGCGCTTCTGCTGCCAGCAGTAAATTCAAATGCAGGAGATGGGTCTGCAAAATGTAATTGAATCCAGACTAAATTAGTTGAAGATAGGAACAAAGAGGAAGGTATGGGTTTGGATTTGTGTACAGCAAGCTCAGACTTTCTGAATCCTTGTTATTTATGAAAAGGACAGGGGTTTTATCCAGTGGCTTGACATCATACTACTGAAGGTCAATTGTCTATATGGAATCATGGAATCCAGGAATAGATCGGTTTGACATGGACCTTAAAGCTCAACTTATTCCACCCCCCCGCCATGGGCAGGGACACCTCCACTATCCCAGGTTGTTCCAAGCCCTGTCCAGCCTGGCCTTGGGCAGTTCAGGGACGGAGTAGCCACATTTTCTTTGACAAACCTGTGTCAGTGCTTCACCACACCCTGCATAAAGAATTTCTTCCTAACATCTAATCCAAATCTGTCCCATTTTAGTTTAAAACTATTCTCCCTCTCCCACCACTACCTGCCTGTATAAAAAGTTCTTCTCCCTCCTTCTAGTAAGCCCCCTTTAGGGACAGGAAGCAGTTCTGGGATCCCAGAGCCTTCTCTTCCCCAGGCTTAAAACCAGCAGCTTGCTCAGCCTGTCTCTAGAGCAGAGGTGCTCCAGCATTTGGAGCATCTTTGTGGCCTTTTCTGGGTCCACTCTAACATATCCACATCTTTCCTATGCTGTGGACATGTTGATAATGCATTTAATTCTTAATACTACTAAGCTATGATATCAGTCCTCTGCAGCTCTTGTGCATGTGCAAATATTTCCAGAGAAAATAAAGCTTTAAAAGCCACTTGTAAAAGCTAGACAAGTGACAAACTCCTCTAGACCAGGAGGAAAATATGTCAATGCGTCTTTATCCTGAATTTGCCAGGCAAAACAGTTGTCCATCGAGGAAGGATATTGTTCTGCAGGTCTGGGCTTAATGCAAAACAATGGCATAGCTATTTCTTACATCTTTTGAACCACTCTCTTTAAGGAATAACAATAGTTTCCTTCCTAATTTTTTGAAAAATAAACAGCTAAGCAGACCTGCCATGGTTCAAAGACTCTCTCAGTTACACCAGCTGTTGTTCTGGATCCTACTAACATCAAAGGACTTCTCTAAGATAAGGACAGTGCAATAATATGTCTCAGCTCTATGGCTCCAACCCACGGGTTTTTGTTTTCTGGAAGCTGATATAATTTGCAGCAAAATATTACTATATAAACTCAGGGGATAAAGTAAGATAAAAGCACACGGAAGGGTAAAAATATGGGCAGCTTTGGGTAATTTCTCTTATTCTTCATTTGCATTCCAACAACCCCATCCTTTGCATCCTGCTTGTGTGCATTTTTATATTTTTGACATTCAAATAAAAAATTACCATCAATGACTTTCAGTCTTGCAGAAGCATATGTTGCACCATACTTATTTTTGGTGTGGCAGAGGTAAATGCCTTCATCTGATTTTTTGAGGCCTTGAATCTGCAGCCAGCCTGTCACACTATACTTCTGAGGTCCACCTCTTGCCTTTGAGAAGGAAGGAAATGGTTGAAAATAAGTAGCTGGGAGACACCATGGTATTTCTCAAAATAATTGTGGATAGATTAAATATCATTAAAACCCTTGCTTTTTTTTATTAATACCAACAGTCTTTGATTCTGCTTATTCCTGCTGCTCTATGTTTTACCTTCTTACTGCTCGGCACCTCTGAGTTCCTGCTTTCCCATCTCTGCTCTTTCAGCTTCATTGCCCTGTGCAGTGCTCCCATGCCTGGTTTTTTTCACGCCACTGTTCCCAGAGCTCCTCCTTTCTCCTGTCCCAGCACCACTTGCTGCTCCTTCAAAGCTTTGCCACCTAGGCCCAAACTCAGCAATTTCTTTAGGGTGAGACGGGGAGTGAGTCTGGGTGAGCTGTTAGTGCCAAGGTGTCCTGACCAAGCTGACACTCAGCAGCCAGGTTTTATGCATTGGCATGACATTCTAGGGGGACTTTCACACTTCATGACAATCAGTTTCAAATGGCTTGGACTAAAGCCTCCTAAAGGGGTGAGATTTCTTTTCCAAACAAATAACTCAAACACCGTAAGAGATGTTAACAAGATGCTCTTGTGCTGAATGTGTTAATGAGATTGGTGAACAGGGAGTCAGCTTGGCCTCTGAGGTTACCAGTGCTTGCATGTGGCTCCTTCCATCATTGTCTCTCAGCAACCATTAGTCCACTAGTCCCACCTATGCTTATATTTCCTCTGGAAGAATTTCTGAATAACTTAGACTTTAAGTACTTCGTTATTTTTGGCACTTTAATTAGCTTTTTCTTTGTTTATTCTCTCTACCTTTTTGTTCAGGTTGTGCCCCATGTCCACTGGACCTAGTTGTTTTTGGGCTGTGTCCAGAAATTTGCCATGCATTTCACTGCATGGTCTCTGCTGAAGTTCTCTGTCCATCAGAGAAGCCTTGCAGAAGGTATTAGCAAAGGCTTCAGCCTTCCTGCAGGCTGCCTGTTCAGCTGGCATTGTTTGCTCATCTCCCCGGAATTTTATTTCCATTTAAAAGAGTAAAAATTTTGATTTATTTGGTTTCATCTCAAACTTCCAGCCTATTCTAGATTTTCTTGAAGCCCCTAATAATGCATTCTACTCTTTCCCCTTAGATTAAAGCACCACGGCTTCCATAAAATGAGCAAGATTCTTTGCTTTCCTGGTGAATGCCTTGGGGACACAACCCAAATAACAGGTCTCCAGGAACAGCATCTTGCTAAGAGGAACTTTAAATACCTGTCAGAATTGGGCTTCCTGCATCAAGAGTAGTAAAAGTGCCGCAAACAGCCATCCTTCTCAGAATTCTCCTTCTTTTGGCTCAGTTTTTTCTGTATCAGACCTACATAAAAAGATTCCTCCATCTTTTCTTTCCCTGCTGCAACCCAGATTAAGCAACTGCTCCTCTTCCCAAACCCTATGCAATGGTAAATGCAATTTTTACCTGAACAGAGATGTGGGTGTCATCTCCTGGCAGAAACATTTTATTCCCCTTTTTTTTCCATTCAAGCTGTGGCATAGGATAGGCTGACACCTCACAGCCAAAAATGACATCATTGCCAGTGTAATTCTGGGCATCCTGAGGTGGCATAGATATAACTGGAGCTGCAAAGAACAGACAGCGGTGTTTTCGAAGACAGTGTACAAAAGAAAACAAACACAGAGGCGAGTAACATTAATCCCTGTGTCTCACGATACCATCAGATTGCATTTGCCTTTTGCTTCTCACGTGCTGTGAAGAGCCACGTAATTCCAAGCATCTTTTACGCCTCAGAAAACGTCGTGTCTGTGCTTTCTAAACACGCTTATTTAAGTCTGTTTTTTCCCTTGCAGATGATCGTAGAACCTGAGCTGAAATTAAGGGCTTAATTTTGCCCCATGAGCTGTCATCGTAGACCAGGCTCGGGGCCCCCCAACAGAGCTGCCAGTACCCGACCTGGGCTTCAGAAGAAAGCGCAAGAAATTCTGTAGCAGACAAGTCACAGAGTGATTTGATTGTATGACAGCTCTGAATGTGTTACATTTTGGTTAGCTAAAAGCCAAAATACTGCCGTTGCTGGCTTGTCAGGTTTGTTTTCAGAGTACATCATTGCCTTGAAGCTGCTAAACCATTGTCCAGCACTGGACATGGAAGTCACAAGTTACAGAGTAACAGCATTTCATATTTGTCCTCAATTGCTACTGATGTCATCCAATATTAGTGTTAGGAATGAAAGGGATTGAAATCCAATTATTTCTATGAAGTTTCATGTTATGCTTATTATACCTGTTACATTTCCACTTTCTTGTTTCCTCGTGTTCTCTTACCGTCACCCCCTCCAGTGTTTATTGATTACCTCGGAATTCTCCCTTTTCCCTTTTCCCGAAGCAAAATCTGCCGGCAGCCACGAGAGGGAGCCAGTCCGGGGGCTTGAAGGCACCGGAGCCACACCCCATTCCCCGTGCCTTCGTAACCCATTCCCGGTGCCTTCACACCTGATCGCGGGGCACATCCCTCTGCGGGCGTGTGTGAGCGCACTGCTCATCTCCTGTGTTAACAGGGGATGATGATGTGCGGCGGCACAGACAAAAATAGTACATTTACTGCTAGCACAGATTTCCTGGTTTGGAGATCTCTGGGTTTTTACCCCTGATCTATTTGTCGACAACAAGAAATGTTTTGCCTATGAAAATCTGTTTTCTATCTATTTCTAGACCGGTGTTCAAAAAAGAATGCATTTTCTGGGCCATTGGGCATGCATTTAATTAATTTTTTTTCCCCCCAGATCCCAGATGCTTGGAAACAGAAACTTAAAGTAAATAATGAATATATTTTTACTTGCAATATTTGAATCAATACCTAGGTGCAGCATTTATGCGTTGGCATTTGAAATTGTAACAGCCCGTTCCATGTTTTCAAGCAACAATTTATAACACATTTGTCAGTTTTTCAGGATTGGTGTCTGTGCACCAAATATTAAATGCATACTGATTAAAATTAATTACAAACAAATGATACAGAAAACTACCAATTTTCCCATTTATAAATGCCTCATTAAACAATGTTGCTACTTGTCAAAAATAAGATTTTTCAAACTAGGAAACTTAAACCCTTAAATGCTTTTACTTTCACGAGAAATGTACATTCAGAATCTATTATTTTAAAAATCCTGTATTCAAATCAGCATTAACTGAATATATTGGATTAGCTTTTTTTTTTTTTTTGCCTATGGACTGATCACAGAGGGACTGATATTAAAACATAATGTTACATCTAATATTAATTGAAACCGCACTCCTTTTAACGATACATCCACTGTAGTTAAGCCTAAAATGTACAAAAGAAACCAAATGTCCACACTGACTCACAGGAGTTCTTTGAATTGTTGCCACACAGTGACAGTGTAAAAAATTTTCAAATAGATGTTGCCTGGTGAGTATTTTTGTTGTGCTGTTAAGTCAGGTGTCCTGTGGCTCCCCTGACAACACTGACGTGTGGCCAAGGACTGGGTGCTGCCCATGTCACTTTCCCCAGCCGTGGCTCAGCCCAGCGAGGCCATCCATGGGAACACATCTGGAGCCTGGGGGACACAAAGGTCTGTATTACAAATTCTCATTACAGCTGTCCAGCACTGCCTACCATACACCAGGATGAATTCCACACTGGAAATACCTCTCTTGCCTTTAACTGTGAGGACACTCCAGCAGACAGCTCGGAAATGCCTGGGCGTGGTCAGAGCTGAGTCCAGGGCTGACCAGGACTGGCATCACCCGAGACCAAACTCACAGCAAGCAGGAGTTCTGGTCTAACACTGCTCTTTCTGAATCTGAACACTCCACCAGTACTTTCATTGTCCACTCAAACTTGAAGTGCTTCTAGAAATAAAACACTGCAAGACTCACGACATCATTTTGCAGTGTTTTGTGGAAGAAAATCGAAGTAATGTTCTACAATTTAAACAGAAGTTTATAAACTTTATTTTTGAGTGTTTCAGGTTTTGTGTTCGGACAAACTCTCCCATTCATATCTGTGTGTACTTTGTTTGCATAACTGATTAGAAACAGAGTTTTACTCTTATGATAACCTGTCATTTTGATTCCTGGAGGAGATGAAGTTTTGTTCATAGCTATGGAAAATGTTCTGATGTCCCAGTGTCCAGAGTTGAATGGGCAGGAGCTGCATCTTTTCCTTTTCCAGTCAGTCATGAATTATCCCTATGTGTCACAGAAGATGTAAACCAGAAGCCAGGAAAAGTCAAAATACTGTTTTACCTTTCACAGTCAACCCACTATCACTCCACACCAATTAATTACATAATTAATAGGATTTTTTTCTCATATTGTATATAATTAATTTTTGCTAATCTATGTCTGTTTAGATGGAAATAGCAGAAGATTTTGTGCCTTGGTTATTTGTTTTTACTCCAAAATTTTCATTTAAAATAAATCATTTGATACAGCTAAATATAATCACTGCTAGATTGTTCTGCTAGTTCATTAAATTATCAACGAGCAATGCTTGAATGTCAATGGGGATGGTTTAAGTGTGGAGAATCTGCATATAATCAATGTACTTAGTAACTTTGGTAAATTATTGGATAAACTGATCAGAACTGGCTTTCACGAAAAGAAAGGTATTTTCCGTGTTTCTTTAGCAAGTTAGACCTTTTTCTTCTCCTTTTTCTGGAAAGAGAAGAAAGATGAAAGGCTGTATTCCTCTGATGAAAGGAGTTTATTGTTATTTATTTATTCATTGGTTGCTGTATACAATTAATCCATTTGGCATCAAGAGGAAACAGCAGATGCTTTGAAGGAGAGAAAAACAAAACAAAGTACTTTGAGCTGAGTGAAGGTTATATTTATAGCGTGGTACCAAAACCCCACAGTGCTCTGTGTTTGTTTCGCATGCAAATCGGAGTCAGGACAGCCCGTGCTGCAGCGTTCGCTGCTCTCAGAGCCAGAGGTTCCCTGGTGCCTTTTGTCACCAGCGGCGCCCTGAGAGGCCCGGCTGGAGCGCGGTGCTCTCCGGCTGCGGCTCCCGGGGCAGCCGTGCCCGCTGTGCCCCTCCGAGCCCCTCCGAGCCCCGCTGTGCCCCTCCGAGCCCCTCCGAGACCCGCTGTGCCCCTCCGAGCCCCTCCGAGCCCCTCCGAGCCCCTCCGAGCCCCGCTGTGCCCCTCCGAGCCCCTCCGAGCTCCTCCGAGCTCCTCCGAGCCCCTCCGAGCCCCGCTGTGCCCCTCCGAGCCCCTCCGAGCTCCTCCGAGCCCCTCCGAGCTCCTCCGAGCCCCTCCGAGCTCCTCCGAGCTCCTCCGAGCCTCTCCGAGCTCCTCCGAGCTCCTCCGAGCTCCTCCGAGCCCCTCCGAGCCCCTCCGAGCCCCTCCGAGCCCCTCCGAGCCCCTCCGAGCCCCTCCGAGCCCCGCGCTCCCCGCGCTCCCCGGGCTCCGGCCAGGCTGTGACGCTTCCGAGCCGGCGTTGGGGAGCGGCAGCTCGGGCACAAGAGAAGCGCGTTTGTGGCCCCCGTCGCTGCCAGCCCAGCACCCTGCCCAGGCTCCAGGGCTCTGCCCAGCTCGGACATGCTCCGGCCGGGCTCTCTCCTCCGCCACAGCTTCTTTAGTAACTAAACTCTGCGCAGCACTGACATGGCCGTGAGCTTTCCGCAGGCTTCTGTGCAATTCAGTAAGCTGAGAGGTTAGGATAATTCTCTGCATTCCTGGAGAGAGGCTCCAGCTTTTCTGGGGAGCCAGGACAGTAGCGGGAAAGTGCTGGGGGTGATGCCTAGATGCAGACCGGAGCAGCTAAGTTCCTTCCTCCTGCTTGAGGAGCAGCACTGGGACGCGCCTCGGCACAACTGGGGGCCTGCTGGATGACACCAGCAACTAAAAGGGGTAGTACTTCCAAATTAAAGTCTCTTGGACACGGCCAGCTCTGTTAAAATAATTAGAGGGACCACTGCTTTAAGCCTGTGTGCCTGAGCAGCCGCCGGTGCTGCAAAGTTACGGGCACTCGCTAAGGGGGTGGCACTTCTGGCCGAAGTCTTGCTGGAGTGGTTATGCCACAAGAACTATGGCTACTTAATCCCAAACAAAGACGCCTTCCCACGGCTAACAGGCTTTCAGCTGTCCTGCAGGCTGGCATGCATGTCCCTTCCCTGACAAGCCTCATTTCACAGCTTAATACCCTGATACCAAATAAAGGATTCTTTAAAAGATCTTTCTCTTGCAGCTAGAGAAGGAGGAAAGAAGCCTGATATTAACTGTTCATCACTTTTCCTTTTAAGTGTTCAATATTCATTGTTCATTCAATATAAAACCACAGCATACAGTCTAAAACTGCTAGAGAGGAGTGAGTAAAATATACCCAAGTTACTCTCATACGTAATCCTTTGCCAGAGCTGCAATTTCAGATTCCCAGAACTGTGACCAATTTGTGACCCACAGACCTCTTCTAGTTACTTAATTTGAAAAATATTTGATTAACTTAAAAAAAATCACAGTAACTTCTCATTCAGAAACAAACAAAAGCCTCTTCACACTTTCATTCTATAGATGTGTCTTAAGTGAAAGTGCCCAGGACTAATGACTCGTAGTAATGCAAAGAATGGGAAAAGCATATGAGCAGGAAGCAGGAGTCCCCTGTAAGCCCATCTAAGAATCCTTCCACTAAAAATCATCAGAGAAAACTCTGCACTGTAAGAGTCCTTTAGGGAAATTGGTTCAGCTTGATTCTGTCATAATATTTGGATTTGTATTTCATGGGTTAGATAGATTTTATGATGATCCTGAATTGGATTATTTTGGACCTTTTTGGTAAAAAGAACAGAGCTGTTAATTAAACCCCATCTTCTTCTATTGCCCCTGCTTCACTGCTTACCATGTATCTTCACAGGTGGATACACACATGCATCCATATAAACACACACCCATACATACATGTACCTGTGTGTGTGTGCACATACAATAGATGTATACATAGTGAAATATAGATATCAATGAGATCTGATTTACTATCACCACTTTACAATTAGGCCAGTCCTCTTATAATAATAGTTTGCCCATTCCTCCCAGACTATCATATCTGTTTACTGATACCTTAATACGCATACAATTTTTGTAGAAAGGAAATCATACTCTGGTAATTCAGAACAGACCCAGTCTGTAGACTGATGGCTTATTAGTCACCATGAGATTTAATCCACTAGTCTAATATAGAGGCTTATAACATATGAGATTAAGTACCAGATGATGAACCACATGTTAGCACTAAGTAGTATTATAACAGAATAATGGTAATTATAACAAAAAAACAGTATTAGTTTAATGAAGTTAGACTGGAGTAGCTAGTAACACATCTGAAGATAAGAATCAGATCTTTTTTCAGTTTGGAAGTGCCTCTGTACACATTACCTGATTCACATGGCCCTTTATGTTTCATGCTGATGTTTCTTTTCCCAGCATAAGCCTTGTTGAATTGACAGATGTTTTCGTAGGTTTTCCCTTCAGGTCCACAGATGCTCTCCTGAGATTTGCAGACACACTGGGGTTCAGGGACTTCCCCCAACTTTGCTTCATGAGCATCCAACCTGCACTCGAGGTGATCCCCACATTGTCCGTAAAAATGATTGCCCTGGTCCAAGTCACAGATCTGACCTTCCGCATTCCCACATTCCGGGCAGCAGCCGCAGCGATCCAGCACAGTCCCGGCTGGACAGTCCTTAGGCTCAGAGCAGAGCGCCAAATCGCATTTTCCACAACTATCTCCTTCCCTTAACAGCCTCCACCAGCCTCGGTGGTATAAGGCAGGGAAACTCTGAGAAACCTGTACCAGTGCCACCAGCACTGCTGTAACCATCCGGTACTTCATCTTGAGAGTGAAACAAAAAGCAGAAAAGGTCCTTGGAGGAAAGCCAGGGAGAGAAAAAAAAGCAAACCAAAAAAAGAGCAAGCTAGTGAGAGAAAAACATCACAATCCTGGTTTTGTTTTAGAAAATAAGCTCTACTCCAAACACACTCTTTAAGAAAAAATTAGCATCAGATTTCTAACATGGAACTGATTATAAAAATGTATCAAAACCCAGCAGCTTTTCTCTAATGCAGTTTGGAATGTGAGTACTGCTTGCACAGAGACCAAACTGCCCCTTCTGACAGCTGAGTCAAAGCTCTCTGAAAAGCTGTTTGCTCTGTGTCTCATTGAGCCAAATTTGCAAAGCCTCGCTCTACTGAAACATTACATTGCAACTATCATAGAAAGGGGAATAGGGTAAAGGAGTGTAAAATGAAAAAATTAACGGGAGGAGTGGCCCTCTCCTCCATCAGGCGAAATAGACAGTCACAAAAAGATAAACGTGTATGAAGTAGCACCTAAAATCCCAGTGCCCTGGGGATTAGACAGTACTCTAGAGCCTGGTGCAACACTTTATTTACAGGCTCTATACAAGCAAGAGGCAATCCAAGAAGCTGGAATTGACTTTAAACTCTCGTGTTTAAGATGAAAGATGCCTATAACCATTAAAGAACCCATTGTTCTCTCTCCATATATTTTCCTTTCAGCGTTTATGGGTGTCCGTGCTTTGCAACTCGAAAGAGTGTGGTCCATGTTTGGCTTTAGGAACAATGTGCAAAAGGTTTAGAGCACAGGCAAACATGAGCAAACTGCCACAGCTTCAAAAGGAGATTCTGCTGAAGTGTTAGATGCTGTGCTCATCTTTTCAAAGCACTTCTCTACCTTAGTTTCCTAAGAGGCACTTACACTGCAGGTTATGAAGGAAGATGAAAGAGGTAACTAGGATTTCTTTCTGTACGTTTTCTGTGTATATGCGTCTGCCAATTCAGGGAAATGTCTTTGCAGGGTCATTTCTCACCAGGTGTTGCACTGTTCTTTGTCCATCTCAGGATTTAGACATGCTCCCTATCTCCTGGCGGAAATCCCCCTTCCCTTGCCCTGCTGATGAGATTTTGTGTCTGTAGGCCACAGGCCGCTGTCACCATTGTTCAAACCACGTGCAGCTCACCAGCAATTCTCCTTCCGGGCTGTAGAGGTAGAAGTGAAGCATCATGGACCCACAGCCCCTGCAAGCATGGTTCAATGCCATGGGTCAAGGATCACCATTATCTACAAAGGAAATGTCTCTCTGTGTTAGCTTAAAATAACCCTACATGCATCACAGTTTGAAGATAAACATAAAACTAAGACACTATTAGCAAGCTGAAATAAAAGAGAAGTCATGCTTGTGCCTTCTTTTCTTAAAATCTTCCACAAGCAGTTTTTCCCCTGTTTTTTTATCCATGGTGTGTAACTGCTTACAGAAGCTCAGTGAAGAACACCTTTTGTTGTACTAGCCTTGCATCCTCTGGCTGCATTCACAAAGGCAAATCTTTTGAGGTCATATGTTTACTTTTCATCCCAAACATTTCCATGGCTTTTCCCAAATTCAGTTCCATACCTTCTGCACCCTTCGAGATTACCTCTTCCTTTGAGTTAAGTGGCAGGCTGCCCCAAAATCACTTCCTTCTCCTGAACGGCACATAAAGCAATTTCCCCCAGCCTACACTGATAGCACTTCTCAGAGCCAGCCTGGAGACACTTGCAGGGCACTGGTTGTTTTTCCTGTGATAACTGGGATAATTCATATTCTGTAGTGCAAGTTTTTGTTTTGAACTCTGAATCAGACAATAGATGAGTAAATTATGTGTGTAATTGATGCTTTTAACATTGAGAGTTATGAAAAAGGTAACCGCTGAATTTAATGAGAAATTGATTCTTTTGTCCTGTTTAATGTGTTTTATTTCATATTTCTTTATCAAGTCCTAATTGGACTTCAGTTTTGCATTATAGCATCTACTCACCACAGTCTATTTCATTACCTGTCTGTACAGCTGTGGGGGATGAGTATCTACAGGACAAGGCTTTGCTAAGGCTCATATGTAGTAAAGGAATGTTTATAGGGGTGAAGCCATTTGTGCAAAGTGGAGCCAAAGCAGGAAAGGCTGCAGGCCAGCACCACCCCTGATAAGGGTGAGCTTTGTCTGGCATGTCTCAGGAAACCTGGGATCTTAGGGCTGTAAAACAGTGAGTGTATTGCAAGGAAGTGCCTCCTGTGAGCTGGCACAGAGGAAACCCATCATAGATATCCTAGAAAGCATTTTTGGCATTTACCTGACTCATGTAATCTGAATTCTTGGTGGGTTCAGCCTGTAAATTAAGAACTAGAAGTGCCTGTGGTCTCGTTTAAACAGCTGCCACCTGGCAGATGATCTGCAGCTGAAGGTTACTTGGTCACATATTCCTGAGATCACCTGGAACAAATTGAGGTTAAAGCACGGTGGTATGACATGGAGAAATGGTCTGGTAACTCTCTGAATGTCTTTCATTACCAAGCCAGCTGTGAAAAGATAAGGAGAACTCCCCACACTGGATGGATGTGTGGCAGTCAGAGCAAGAGGAGGGGGAGGGAGAGAGAGTGAGATGCACAGCTGGGTTTGAAGAGGCACATTAAAGGCATAGTCCCATCTACTTCAGGAATAAAACAGACATTACTTCAGTGTGTCTCCAATCCCCGAAGCTTGCTTTGGTAGGGAAAAGTGTTGATTTTCAACACAAATCTTTAATTACCCTAAATATTTCCCAGAAAAAACCAAAAGCAGCAGTGGATTAACCTCACTGGTGGAGCTGCAGGACAAACAGAGCAGTGCCCTGTGCTTTTCAGACAGCAGCCCCCACGAGCTGCCTGCAGGGGCAAGGGCACAGGAGGCCTCACAGCCCCCAGGAGGGCAGGAGGCTGCAGTGATGGGGAGCCAGCTGCCATCAGCTGGGAAACGACACCTTGGAGAATCATTTCCCAAACAGGAAGGTGAAGCAGCATTCCTGTACCCTCGGTCTCAGCAGGAAGGGCTGTGCTGGCTGAGTAGCAATTTCCCTGGCTTTTCCCCAGTATTTCCATATGGCAGGATCAGTGTGAGGAGTTCTGCCACCTTCCTGTGGAAACACGAGTTGGATGATGGGCAGGGAGGGGACATGGCAAAGCAGCCCAGGGCTGTGTTACACTCAACTTCTGATTTGTATCACATTACCCTGCTTTGTGTGATAATATTACACTCAACTTCTGATTTGTATCACATTACCCTGCTTTGTGTGATAATAGGTAAGGTATGTGTCTGATGCAATTTGAAATCCTTTTGCTGGTGATATTTGAGGTATTGCTCCTTCAGACAAAATATGGTTCAGCTCTTTATTCTGTTTTTATTTGTGTCAACGTGAGTTTTAATTAAGTGAAGGTTTCTCAGTGTGGCTCCTGCCAGACTTGCAGACCTGGTTCTTACATAAGCATGCGCAGGGGTCCTGTCAGGAATTACAGCAAAGTACAAAAACCTTCCACGTGTTCCTTCTACCTTCTCTGTCCTGCAATGGTTCCTCTCCTTGAACATCTGGAGTCAAATTGAGAAACTAGAGGTCTCTGTCTCTTGGGCTCTACTACCTACCTATATTTGAGGGTCGTTTAGAGATAGGAAATCTTGGCTGAGTCAATGTGTTTCCATCCAAGGAATTTTATACTTGTATTATGTGCCCAAAAGAAGCATTAAAGAAAATGAATGTTCAGCCTGTTGTACTGGGTCATAGCAGGCTACAGGTGGCTGTGCTCAGTGGGTATGTGCATTATCTGCTACTGTATCCACCTCCTAGGAAAATTTTTCCCCCCACAGTATCCAGAATTGAGCTTCAGTCAAAGTGCTTAGCTCACCTGAGAGCAGGATTTAATTTTGCTGAAGTAAGTGGCAAATGGGGTGGAGTGATGCCATGTGCTGGCTCCTCCCAGAAGTGCTGTCTGGGGCAGTCCTGGGATCTCCAGACAGGGCCTTTTCTGGGGCCAATCCTATGTGCTGACACTGCTTTCATGAATCTCATCATTAGTGCTGTAAGCACATGAACTATAAGTTAATCCTACTGTAACATGATTATTAAATCCATTAATCAAAGGCAGGAGATCTATAATTAACTTATTCTCCAGCATCAAGTAAATGATTCTCCTGTGAGCTTTAAGAGATCAATTGTTCATTAATATGCAAAATACAGTGGGGCTATTAGACTATAAGACTGTAATTGTATAATTAAATTATAAATTTTGCATATTTTAATAACATTTTCATTATTTTCTTCGTAAGTTAAAATGGGGCTTATTTTTTTAAGGTTTCACATGTAATTTAAAAAAACCCCAAAATTAATGTTTTTCCCCTACCTGTAGGCTGACCTTTCCATGAAAGGTTTTGACCAGACTCACCTTGCACCTGTCTCCAACAGGGCCTGACTATAGATTTCTCCTGTTATGTATTTCAGCATATTCATTGTTGGTCACTGTAGACATTCAATTTTTAACTTGCAAGGACAAAAGAAGTGCCTGATAGCACTTGTGCTAGTATCAAAGGCTTGGGTATATTTCAATACGGACTAACAGATTCCTTTTCCTTTCCCTGCAGAGGCACAGAGACGGGGGGCACAGAAGGACGTTGAAGCCCAAAGCTGACACTGGTGCTGCTACGAGCAGAGCTATTCAAACTGGCAAACCACAGTGTTTCCTGGGAAAGTCTAATGGAAAGGGAGATCTCCAAAACTTGCAGACAATGAATAAAGAGTAATTTTTCTTGGCAACCTTAATGTTGATGGATAGGACAGTTTGCCTTGTCCAGTTTATATAAGAGCAGCTGATATAAAAGTACTTCATAGCTGGATATTTATGAGAAGTTTCATTTCAAATAATAGAATTTTTGCCTCTGGCGGTGCTGTGGCTTAGCCCTATTATTACTGGGAACTAAATCTTTAGGATATTCCAGATATAACTGTAGGGCCTGTCTGATCTACACAGCAATGTTAATATTTTCCAAAGCAATGGAAACTTTATAATGGAAAGTCACGTCAGCAAAAACTGCCTGTCCCTAAAACCAGCCAGGAAATCAGGCAGAGAGAGGAAATTTTGGAGGTGTTCCTTCAGCTTCTCCTGCTTTCTCTCACACCAGTACTGAGTGTTCTCCATGACAGTGAATGTACAGATATTCTGTCTCGGTCCTCCTCTAGGAAAGCGACCAGAAACCAAGCTGTGATATGCACAAAATAATCTCACCTTTCTCTGCTGCACATGTATCTTGCATAAACTGCTCCTCTCTCTTGAGGGAAATAGGATTCACACCAGGTGCCACACCTGAGCAACCTCAAAGCAGCAAAGTTGTAACAAAAGCTGTGGCTAATGAAAGCAGGCCCTGAGAGAGCCATCTGCTGAAGTCGTGGAATTGTTCAGGTTTGAAAAGGCCTTTCTGGGAAAGGGTCTGTAGCACAAGCCATATGAGGAGCAGCTGAGGGAGCTGGGAAAGGGGCTCAGCCTGGAGAAAAGGAGGCTCAGGGGGGACCTTGTGGCTCTGCACAAGTCCCTGACAGGAGGGGGCAGCCGGGAGGAGTCGGGCTCTGCTCCCAGGGAACAGGGACAGGAGGACAGGGAACGGCCTCAGCCTGGGCCAGGGGAGCCTCAGGGTGGATATTACAGAAAATTTCTTCACTGAAAAGGTGGTGGCATTGGAACAGACTGCCCAGGACTGTGGTGGAGTCCCCATCCCTGGAAGGATTTAAAAGCTGTGTGGATGTGGCACCTGGGGACAGGACATAGCGGTGGCCTTGTCAGGGCTGGGGGAATAGCTGGACTCGATGATCTTGGAGGGCTTTGTACAAAGAAATTCCTTTTGTTAACATTAATATTTGGTGGATAGAACACAGTAGGGCATTTTAGTTGGGTTTAAAAAAAAGAAACCAATACAGAAAAGAGAGATATTTTCTAGTAGAGAATCTCTCTGAGGGGTTGTGTTCATATCACAAACATTCACTTTATTACATTTTATGGAATGGACTTTAAATACCAGTATATACAAGCCAACACTTCATTATTGGAGTTTGTGTTTATCCACTTGCTATTGTCAGTCTGTTCCCCTTTGTCTTCTTGTGCTGCTCTTTGTAAAAGGTATGATTTATGAATATGTGGGTTAGATCCCTCACAGTATAGTGTGGTGAAGTGGTTCAATAAAAAGTTATTAAAATAAAAAATCTATAGTTTCATGTGCTCTACTCACCTTCTATAGGAACCCCCAAGAAGACAATCCTAATGTAAGCAAACACTGTGTGCTGAGACTAACAAAAACTACAAACTCAGAGGCCTCACTCAGCCAGAACTCTGCTGAATGGAGCCACTGCAGGCAATTCCAGTTTTGCCCACATAACTGCAGGATTGCCCCCTCTCATGAAAGTAGCATAGACAAAAAAGGGTGGTGGGGCAGGGGAATCTGCCATAAGCCATTCATTTTACAATCAGGAAATAAAGACTTTCAGTAGCCTTAAGCTACATAGTACCAAATGGCATTTGGTTCTTTAATGTAACTGTGTGTGCCACATTTAATTTATCTTTGAAAGAAAGCTCTGGCTCCTGCTGACTGCAGGATAAACAAAGCTGACTTTGGGCAGTTTCCAGAGACCACTTAGAATACGAATTTTTTCAGAAAATAACAATGTTACAGCCTAAAATAAAGCGTGAAAGGGTGATTTAGACTAGCCTACCCCAACCCGCGCATGTTTTTCACCCAGCAGCACTGCTGACTTGCCACAGCTGCATAGCCATGTAAAAGAGGGGATAACAAATGGGCCACTCGTGCCTATGGCTAGTAAGAAGTGAGCGCTGCTTGTAGCAGTGAAAGCTGAAGGAAATACTCTCCAGGACAAAAAATAATTTGTGAGGAAGACATGGAAAGTGGTAGAATCTGTTCAACTGCAGCACAGCAGGAAGAGTGTAAGAGATGAGTTACAAAATGATTTTGCTGCCTCTATTTCATGTTCCCAAATCTCTGAAAAAAATGCAGCTCTACCAACAACAAGCTATCTGTCTCAAGGATGGAGAACTTCAGCAAGTGAGGATTACCTCAATGAGGGACAGATGTTAAAAGCAATGAAGCACCACTGTGCAGTACCGAATCACCGGCCTGGCACTGCATCACCCGGGACAAAGCAGCACCATGCACGGGGAGCATCCCTCTGTGCTGTGCTGCACTGTGCTCCTGCTGCTGCCTCAGGGCTCTCTCACTGCAACAGAGCAGCTATTGAGGCAGCAATCACAGTCCCTCTGTTATCCCTGGCAAACAAAGCTATGACCCTGTACATCTTCTGGGACATCTGAATTCGAAGGTTCCAACCTGCTCCAAGCTACCAAAATAATTTTGCCACCTGTAGTGCTCTGTAGCTGCCATGTGCAGTCCTGCACACCCTTCTCCAGCCAGGTGGAGTGTGGAATGAAATGCAGCTACGAGCAGAAGAGCCTAGCACAGCCACTCAGCTGAACAGGCTGCTGTCAGTGCTGCTGATGCTGAAACACCAAGGCTTTGCATGCACACCTCACACACTCTTCTGCTGGGTACCTCAGGAAACACAAGGAAGTTTTTTGCCCACATTGAATCCACTGAAGTTAGTACCTGGATGCCCACTGGCACAATTCCTCTCCTGCTGAAGTAGGAGAATGAAGCAACTAATTTCTACTAAAAGTACAGATAATAAGCCCAATAAAACACATTGACCAGCATGAAAAACAAAGGGAAAAGCAATTTGGAGTAGTGGTCCACATTGCCAGGGTTCTGAATTGTGAAATAACCAATAATCCTGTGCATTTTGTTTCTCAAGACACATTTGATTTTCTCATGACTTTTCATGGTCAAGTCACTGCAGTTAACATTATCGCCGGAAATCTCAATGCTTGTGAAGCTGATTTTCTGTTTATAGCTGGTGATGGAATTGTTGAGGATGTTGGTGATGTTAACTTCTTCCATTTCTTCAGTTAGTTCATTTGCAGGCCCCTAGGAAACAAGAGTTTTAAGGTCTGTCTTCTCCTGCAGAGCAAGGAGACCATAAGAATAAAGATAGAAGAGCACAGCTTGATACGTGGTTATCCCAATACTCAAACACACCTGTCAGCTGATGCCTAATCTTAGGAGGGTCTAAGGTCCCAGAGATGCCTGTTTCCACCACTGTATTTCTAGAGATATTTTTACATCCTTGAGCAAGTCTGAGTAATCCAACATCCATCTCCTACAGGATATCCATCTCTTCCTGTCTACACAGTAACATAATGGCTGGGGAACTCAGTATTGAGGTGGGAAACCTCTTTTGCCCCTGACAGGATTTGGGCCCTTGATGACCACTGGACTACAGTCATACCTGACTATTTAATTTCTCACACTAAAGCAGAGCCCTTGAACAACTCACTCTCACAATCCCCCCAGAACACTGTGGGACTGATGTTTGGAAGGGTTCAGCTTTCCTTCGGTAGAGGTAAGTATCTCCGTTACTGGAGCTGTTTGACAGAAAAGCAAAGAGTTGTGTTATACTGGCTCGTCTCTGGCTATATTTGAAAGGAGCAGAGGTGCTTCATGCTCACATTGAGCTCAACTCAGGGCTACAGACCCAATTCCAGGGCCAAGCCCAAGTGCCTTTCTGAGTGTGGTCCCGTGAACGCAACAGGACTGTCAGCTAAGGCTGCTGCTCAGAAATCTGACAGAGACACAGCACTCATGTGCTATTCATGTGTTTGTTACACACAAAAATACAGGTTTAGTGCCAATCAGGAGAAGCATTGTTAATGTATCCATAGGAGGAAGACCATCAGTCTTATTCAGTTAATGGAGAACTAATGGCTGTCAGTCCAAGACCACTGTGCTTATTCACGTACATCAGGCCTTACCTCTTCTGGCACTTTAGCTGCACACTTCTGTGATGAGCTGTAGTGAGCCACTGCGTATTCCACAAGGGCACCAAAGATGAAGCTGAAGCAGATGCCAAGATAAACATCAATGGCCTTAATGAAACAGTTGGTTTTCGAAAGTGAACTTCGTGAGCCGATCATCAGAGTTGTCATAGAAAGCACAGTTGTAACTCCTTGGAAAACAGAGAGACCTTTACTTGGGGACACTTGGGAGAAATCTTGGCCTACCCTTCTGCTCATGTCATTGCTCTCTATTGCTAGCCAGATAAAGCACAGCACTTTCTACCAAATCCAAATCATCCATCATAGCAACTGAGATGCTTTTGTAGCATTAGCTACCGGCTTCACACAGGCTCTCCCTGCCTTTGGCAGCTTGGCTTCAACAGGCAGTTGTCTGTCTTCTTTTTCATGCTTTCAGTAAAAAAATTCCCCCTTCCTGCTCCCTCCAAAGCACATGACAAAGATCGTGTGCCCTGTCCCCTACTCTGCAGTGCATCTCCTGGGAGCCTGGGCCACACACGGCCCTGCAGGTGGGCATGTATCCCTGCCACAGCATCTCCTCCGCACCAAACTAGCTTTGCCCCAAGGAACAGCAGAAGGCAAGCAGACCATTTATCCCTGAGCAGGTAGCTCAAGAAAAGTACCATCTACCTAGACTTTAAAGGCTCCTCTGCCTGCTTAAATCTTCTCCCTTCCTCAGGCAATAACTCACCAATGCAAGTTCTTGCAGGCACTGAGTCCAATGTGATCCAAAAAGAAACCCAGGACAACATAACAAGCAGAGTGGAGGGTACGTAGGTCTCCAGAATGAAGTAAAGGACATTTCTTCTCAGTTCAAATTGTAATATCAGTCGTGGGTAACCGCCTGTTCATGAAAGGAAGAGACTTGGTAAATGTGAGATTTCCAAGGATACCTGAAGTGAAATTGAGACAGATGAGCACCAGCCCTTCAGCTGATGTAGCTCAGCAGAGCCAAACCACAACCGCAGGAGAGGCCTTGCTTCCACGTCAGAGAGCTGATGGAGGTAACACCCCACACCAGGGGACACCCTCAGAGCTAACACACAGCCAACACACTCCATATGAGGGACACACAGAGCACTGACAGGCAAAGAGGCATCACAGTGCACGCCTTGCAGAGGGGCTCCTGCACCCGAGCACAGCGGGAATGTTATAGCAGGGTCTCTGCTCAGAGCAGAGCAGGGCTGGTGCTCTCAACCGTTCTCTCTCACTCAGCACACCACACCTTTCCCAACACCTGCTCTGAAGGGCACTGCCAAGTTCAGCCTTATCTGATGACTGAAAATCAGGCAAAACATTTGTCTCTTGATGTCAGCAGGCTCTGGCTCACAGTCCAAAGCATCTGAGTATCTTATCATCGTAAGGAATTAGACCCCTATTTTCATTAGTTATTTGTGATCTTTGATAATGGTATCTTTTCGTGTTCAAAAAAATTCAGTCATCTTTTAAAAATCAATTTGTTGTAACTAGTGACATAAGGGTTCTGAGGCTGGATCAGTAGTGTTTTCAGGATATAGTTCTGCTCTTCAAACAATAATTCCCTTTGAAGTGTAAAAACAAAGTCCATGTTGTTCATGGGCTGTGTATGCAACAAAACAACAAAACTGATATTTTTAAAACCTTGTCATTCTAGGGAAGTTTTGTCCCCTTTCATAGTGTCTGTGATTGGAGAAAGCATTTTACACTGATAATGAAAAAAAATTAATTCTTATCCACAAAAATATGTTATCCATAATGATAGAATTGTAATTTACAAACAAATCTATATTTAAAAAATTAATTTTACTCCTAGCTACTGTAAACATTGCTCTCCACAGCATTTATAGACCACACACCTGGATAAAAGGGATAGAGTTTCTTCAGGTAAGTGTGGAGAAAAAAAAAAAGGAAAATTAAAAAAAAAATTAAAATCCATCAAATGAATACAGTATATTTTAAACCTCCATCTTTCTGTGGATTTCCATCTTACAGATTACAACTGTATAGGATTTCATACATTGAAACTGTATTGCAATGATTGCAGCTAATAGGATTTCATCACCTTTCTGTTAATCTCTTTTTGTGAGATTAAGATCTGCTAAGGACTTTGCTGGTCTCCTCCACAGGAGGGAGAGGAGATGGGATGTGGAATAGTCAAGAGCCTTCCCTGCTCTTTTCTCTCAAGGATTTACCTGTCTCCTGCTGTGACTTCGAGACCAGGGTGTAGTAGCGTTCCACCGTGTACTGAGAAAGCCGCAGCTTCTCGATGCCGTGGACTGAGTCGTTTCCTCTCAGCCAGGTGAAGGTGACATCATTTTCATCGTAGCCCCCTGAGGAGAACACAGAGACTTTGTAACTGCTTTTGCCAGTGAAAGCCCAGCTACTGCCCTGCTCTGTCGGATGCTGGCACTGCAGGCTGGCCAGAGGCCCCCTGCGCTGTGTCCCACCACGGGGGGACACTGGCTGTGCTTCCTTCACTGCACTTGGTCTGCTGCTCCAGATTTGGACAGGAGCACACACCTCTGGGAACGACATACAACGTGCAAGGCTGCTGAGAGCCTATTTCAGTTGTTTACACGGGGCATTTTTGTTGTCAAAGATAATCCATTGCTGTCACACACAGCTTGATTACATGCAGCGGAATAGAAGTACTGCAGTGGTTAACCCTCAAATGCAGTCTCTTCAGTCTGAGGGGAGAGCAGGAGAAACACAGTGGTTACAAAAGCGAATTCAGATCCCACTGAACCCCGTACCGTGGAGCAGAAGCACATTTCACTGAGTCTATTCAAGTGCTTTGAAACATCAGAAAATGCATTTTCAGTTAGTCAAGAGCTTACAGCTGAGACTTCTATGTGGTCATGAACCAGGCTCCTCTGACTGCGCACACATTGCCCAGAAAACCTGCTCACAAAAGCAACTTTTTCTACAAATCATTCCTCCTATCCTCAAAAGCATTAAGTTACTGAGGACAAATAAATGCACACAACATTTAGGTAACACAAAATTCCTGCCTAAAAGCAGTGGGACTCCATATATGCCATCTGAGTGCGTGCCTCCAGGGATGTAAGTGATGACATGACCTCAGGTTAGACTGAGGGATACCACAGTCTGAGGGATAAATCTTGTACTGAGTTGCCAGCCTGCCACTCCCTTCAAAAATTTGACAATTTAAGAAACAAGCCCATCGGTTTCACTGATTTAATTCTTTTATTAAGAGCCTTTCTTTGAGACCATGTGTAGGGACGCTGTGATTCTGATAATAACCCATTTGTCCTGGTAGAAGGAATCAGATGCAGTTGCAGCTCAATTTACATCTAATTGTGTTTTCTTATTAGACGCAAATTACCAGAGCTTGGGCGCTATGAACTCCTAAATTAGGTGTCCAGAGTATGAATCCCTGAGTAGAATCCTAAGCATGTGACTTTTCAAAGTTCCTAAGTGGTTTTATAAATCGTGGTTACTCAGGAAAATTTTATAATAAGTGATAGATTGTTGTTAATTCATCTGGCATATATTTAAATAGCATTATTTCTGGGCACTTATCCTAATGAAATCTCCAGTGGGCAATATGTATGTAATTTCATTGGAATTATACAGCAACTGAGCATGATGTAGGACCCAATCACTTTTAAACCAGGCCCAAACATGCTCCGCTTTAGCAGAAGAGGCCAATCATTATTATTTCAGGAGCTATTCTTTGTAATAAAGTTAACCATGGAGAACTAATATGATTTTAATGTGAAAATAATATGTGCTTCCCTAGATGCTTCATGCTGCAACCCCAGAAGTTAAAAATCTGGTCTTCTCAGTGCTGAGATAGTGGAAGTTTGGTTTTGTGCCATGCAGCAGGAGCTGGCTGCCTGCTCACCACAGCTATGGAGCAGCAGCACCGCGTTGGCTGAGCTCTGGGGTAACAACCCCACAGTGGCCTATGTTTTCCTGGAGTCTTTCTCAGCCAGCATTGCCATAGGTGAGCTTTTAATCTAATTGAGAGCAGAACTCAGTGATAATTCCTTGTCTTGAGACTTCCCAGTCTGAGACTCTTCTGTTGATGAGGGTCTCATCCTCTGTATCCCTGCAGCAGTCAGCCCTAGTGGAGGGGCGGGTACCACAAAGCTGGGTTTGCCCTAATTTCAGCTCATGATCTGAGAACCATGTTTAACTCTAATTCTAGTGAGAATCACCCTTCCCAATGTCTTTTTACAGTGGGGATTTGGGGGGTGGAATAAGTAGCAGCTACCTAAAAATGTGAGAATTGTTCCTTGCTATACTCTATCCCATGCACTTACCCCATAAGTTAGTTTTGAAGAAGCTGTGTGTTCAAAAGGACCTAAATTTTGAAAACCAACCAATATTACTTCATCCTTTCTGTGCAAGATTGGATTATCTTTAATAAAATATTCTTTGTTGGAACCCAAGGCACGCCTCTGGCTGCCCTGGGAGGTCAGGAGCCACGGCTCGGGGGTCCTGGACCCTGGCAAGAAGCCCAGAATGACACCATCTTTGATTTTAGTCCATGGGAAAAATTACCAATGCAGCGCGAAGTATTGCAAAACAAGAGAATGTGAAAATGAGTAGTGGTTTAGGATTTTACAAGGTAAAAAGTAGATTTTAGGATTTTTAATATGAGGATGAAGGGTCTAAGATGGAGGATTTTGGGCATTGCCCTGTTCTTCCTCTTCTTCTCCTTCTCCTCCATCTTCTCTTGTAGTGGTGGCACAAAATGATTGGTGGAATGAAAAAGGGGTAGAAATTACGTGTCTAGAATAGGTGCAAATAAATTGGCATAGAATAGTAAATAATAAATACGTTGTGAAGAATGGTTGGATCATGGAAAGGGCACAAAAAGGACGGGACGGCCCAAGACTGGGCAGTTCCCGCTCGGACTTAGCTGCATCAGATGTGCGGCCGGAGCTGAGAGCTGGCAGAGATAAGGAGAAATAAACAACCTGAAGCAACATCTGCAGGCGTTTCTCATCTGTTCGGGCTCGGGGTAAGGTGTCCCAGAGGCGAAGATAAGAACCTGTATTTGTGCGGAGTACTAACTTCCACAATTCTTTAATACCACTTTTTTTGCATAAACTCCACAGTGACAGGAGTTCTCTTGACTATGGATTCCAACACAAACATTTAAAGAATGATGGCGCAGAAGTTGTTTTCTTCTGGACATTATAATTTGCAGGAATAAAAGTCTACTCCAGGAAGTCACTGTGCTGAATCCAAATATACAACATGTGTAGTTACTTATGGATAAACAAATTTAGAGTTTTCTAGAATGTTATACTTACAGCTTTCTAGCTGCAGTCGGCACATTTGAGTGTCCATAGGGTATTTTGACAGGTCCATGTTACAGGCAACAGTAGTGGTGATTCTGTAGGAAGAAAAAGAATTTTGAAAATTGCAATAAAAGCATGTAATGATTTTGCTGTTTTACACAGCAAACTGGACCACAAGGCCTCTGCACTGTCAGTTAGATTATCTGAACCTATGAAATTAATTAACTGAGAACCCTTCTTAAGATCAAGTGCTCTCTGCAGCCACCCCAATAAAAAAGGTAACCCAAGGAGGAATTTCGCTTTGCTCTGGTGGGATACAGAGTAACTTTTTTTTCCCAGTGCTACAATTTTCACATCTTAAGAAGTCACCCCTTGGAACATGAGGCACAGTAACTAACTGCACACATGCTCTGGTTTGCTCTAAGGTGGAGATAAGTTTTTCTCTGCAGCTGAGGTAACTGGGACCCAGTTACTACAAGCTAAGGAGAGTACTGTAGGAATTGCTAACCCAAGTGAAGTGCACAGTCCTGCAGTACAGGGACAAATACACTTCTTGGTAAAAAACAGAAGTCATCTCTACATGGCACTGGATAAGAAAACAGTTTCCTACTATCAGTTAAACTTTTACTGTTGTGATGTCCTCCTTCCATTCCTCCCCCGCCTCCATCTGACTTGATTTTTCCTCAGTGACACCTAAACTTGTGAGCTTTCTCAGCAGGTCTCAGGATATAGCAAGTACCGTGATGGGAGATCCTGATCCCTGACTGGCATTTCCAGGAGGCCAGAACAGGAGGAAATGGATCAGCAGAGTCTAGTCACAGCTGGCTTGTTGACCCCAAACACATGACCCATGACAGCTGGTACCGGGTCCTGTCCAGGGTAATTCTGGAAATCTATTCTGAGCCAGCGGCACCAAAGCCAGAGGTCTCTGTACCTTAAGGCATACAGGACAGTGCCATTAGAGAACAGCCTGATGAGGCGGTTGCCCACGGTGATGTCGTGCAGGAAGGACCTTTTGGACTCCACGATGTAGGTGTCGGGCACCCAGAGCAATTCCACCAGACGAGCGTCCAGCGTGAAGCTCCTGTTGCCGTGGAAGACCAGCCGTGGGTCTGTCCAGCGCTGCCGCAAGGAGATGGTGGCTGTGTAATCCTGGCAAAGAGAGCAGAGCCCGGGAGGACGCGTGTCCAGCACCTGCACGGCACAGTTGGGGGCACACCACGTGTGTGACAGAGGACAGAACACATCTTTGTTCAACCAGGCTTCAAGCTTTGTTTTCATCCCAGTTTTATTCACTCTGTAATATTTCTAATACACTTCCACTCTAAGGTGTGGAGTTTGAGGCCTAAAGATTATACTTACAGTGCTTTATGTTTTTAATGAGCAATGATTGTAAATGATGTTTTTGTGTCCATTTTGCAGGTAAGAGAACAGATGGGAAACACACACTTGAGGCCACTCTGCAAGTCAGTGATGTTACAGATCAGTCATTTCCTGGAGCTGGGAAATTCCACACGTACTATAAATCTGGTTATCAAAGAAGCATTGGCATTTTGGAGAAAAAAGGGAAGTGAATCAAACCTCTTATTTCAGGGAGGTCTTAATAAAACCCCAAACAAATGAAAAAAGAAAGCTTGTGCCTTCTATTTTAATAGGAATTTTGAATCTAAGAACACTGGGATTAATTTGAGCTTGGCCTGCCAAAATCAACCTGCAGTGATTGAAGTGTTTTCACAGTGCCCCAACAGAAAAGAGTAAGTAGCACCCGCTCAGCTCTGAAGGTGATGCTTTGCTGAGACTTCTGGACACCACAGGCATTGTCGGACTGTTTCACTTCCTTCCTCACAGTCAAAGCAAATACAACCAGAAACACGTTTTACTTTCAGAACGTCTGTGTCACAGGCAGACTGGCACTGGTGCTTGTGCTAACAGCCTGAACAACCATGTTTCACCACAGAACTGCTGCCTGGCTCTGGAAGATCAGGCGGTTCTGCTTCATCCCATCTCCAATTTTCAAATGTTTTAAGGAATTAAAGGGTATCAGTGTCAGATTATGCAACTTTTAAAATTTTACCCTCAGCCTGTGATGTCAAATATTGGGTTGTTATGGCTTTCAATACAGTGAGTTATAGTAATGACAAAAGTGAAGAATCCTGGTTGATTTTCCAACTTCCATCAAAGCACAGATTGAGCCTCTGCAATGTTTCCTATATGGTCAGAGAAATTTAGACGGATCATGAAGAAAAGAATCCAGAACAGGAACTATTTTACAAGGTACTTCATTTAAGTTAGAGGTTTGTGAATAATTGATTTTGTTGGTTCTGCTCCTTCCCCAAAATGAATAGCTTTAGCAAAGTTACAAAATTTTATTTAGTGAACTTGATTAATTTGTTGGGAAGAGGCAGAAAAAAAATAATTGGTGGTGGTAGTCTCGAAAAGGCAGAAGTTAACTTTTGAAATTGCTCCTGACTGAACTTCTGACTGCTTGGACTGAAACTATTTCCTGAATTTACCCAAGTTGCCCATAGTTGTGGTCAGTCTGAAAGAGGAGCTTTCAGTGATCAATATTTGAAATCCAGCTGTTTCCAGAAGTGGAATGAATCAGATTCACAAGTGGTGGGAAGATGTTCTCTGTATAGTTAAATTTATTTTCTTTCTTTTCTGAGGATGACCAGTCCTTTGAGCCTCAGACTGTGTCACAGCTCAAAGCCTTACTTCTCCTCCTTGAGAAGAAAGTCCTGTCCAGGACTTCAGTCTGAGCAGCATGCCCAATAGAGCCATCCCTATCCCACACAAAGAGCTTCCACAAGAAGGAAAGGGATGCCACACAGGACTGATTTTTTTCCATTTCTACTGGGCCTGATTTCCAGAAGGTAATGCGTTTTTGACCAGCAGGACTTCTGGAACCTCTTCTATTTACTTGTAAGCCCACATTACAATGGCATCTCCACAGTCTGCAGTCATAATGAGTCCTGTTTTGACTCCACCTCTGAAAGTGGTCAACAGCCACAGAACAGCAAAGCAGTTTCAAAATGACCATTTCTGTGCCGAACACACAGGAATACGTGTGAAGTCTCTCAGGCAGATCTCAATCTTATCTTGTAAAATTAAAGTCCTTTCACTTACCATGTCACTCTCAGATATACTAGAAATACTTGCGATGTCCAGACTCACTGCTATTTGTACAGGTTCTCCTGTAGAGGGAAAGAAACTCTTCAGCAGAGAGAAGGGGAGTGCGAAGCCCACAGTAAAGCCTCTCAGGACGCTGTGAAGGGTGGGCATTGTCCTCAGCCTCACTTGCTGTCTCTAAAACCGCAGAGGTCAGACACAGTTTCAGAGCAATAGGCTCACAAATGACATGATCCAAAATACAGTTGTCACTGTTAGGAAGCTGGAGCTCTGTGTTCGGTGACGGTAGCAGGGGGCAAATACCCAACAACACTGGCAGTGAAGCTCAGCAGTTTAAATCAGCAGCGTTTCTGTGGCATTTGCCATTGGAGAGGCAGCCAGGGCCACTTTGTCCCTTGCTTCACAACCCACACCAGCCACAGAGCGGCCAGGCCAGGGACCTCTGCGCAGAGCACTTCCCACAGCTCAGGGAGCAACGGCAGCCCCGGTTCCTGGGGGGGAAGCAGCGACAGGCAGAGAAGGTCCCTGATTCTGGAGAACAGGCACTGCCTGAAACCCAGAGCAGCAGCCTCTGCCAGGTTTCAGCACCCGCCTGACGGATCCGCAAACAGCGTCCCTGCTGGGATCCACCGCGAGAGAGCAGCACCGCGCGGAACACGAGACACGGGGAGACACGAGGAGACACGGGGAGACACGGGGAGACACGGGGAGACACGGGGAGACACGGGGAGACACGGGAGAGGGGGACACGGGGGGACACGGGGACGGGAGGACACGGGGACGGGGGACAGAGCGACACAGGGACAGAGGGACGGGGAGAGGGGACACAGGGACACAGCGACACAGGGACAGGGGGACACGGGGACAGAGGGACAGGGGACACAAGGACGGGGTTACACGGGGACACAGGGACAGGGGAGAGGGGACACAGGGACGGGGGTACACGGGGACACAGCGACACAGGAACAGGGGAGAGGGGACACAGGGACACGGGGACGGGGGGACACGGGGACCCAGGGACCCCGCGCTGGGCCAGGCTCCGCCAGTGCCGGGGAAATGCGGGGCTCCGGGCGCGGCTCGGCGCTTTCCAGCACAGCCCTCTCTGCCTGGGTGACAACACAGCGCTGCTCTTCCTCGTGGGACCTCCGAAACTCCTTTGCATCATCCAAACCACAGCGAGGAACGACCAATGGACACAATTTCTAAATCTCCTTCCAGATGGTTTTGGCTTTGTTTGTTTGTTTCATACTGTTTATATTTCATTTACAAAAGATGTGTATTTTTTAAAGTAGCTGTCGTTCCCGATTCTGTCTATTCGCACTCTTGAAGCCCACTACTGACCACGGGACACATCTTTGAGGACTCGGCCTCGTGGGAGGTTACACCAGAGTCCTGACCATTCTTGTTTAACGTTGCTGCAGATGCAGTTCATCTCTGTTATCTCACAAAGAAGCATTTGCTCACCGGTGTCACAGGATTTAGAGGAGCTTTTCTAGTCCTGCATCAGGTCAGGCATTCTAGGCATAACAAGATGGTAAATTCTGTATTGTCCCAGAAATTTGTTACCATAGTCAGAAAATGGAAGCAGCTCAGGGCTGCCAGTAGCAGCAGGTCAGTCTACAATGGGAAACATCCAAGGCCTTTTGAAAGCCGATGACAAATTTTTCTGTCAATTTTTCATTAATGGGTTCAGGCACAAAACCAAAATCAATAGAAATAAAAATGGCCATTGGTGTTTCTTAAACTTTCAATTATACTTTTCAGGTTCTGAATGTCATTCTGAGAAACCCTTTCCTCTGTGTGATGACAGCACTCACCTGGAAGGTGGAAGATCTGACACCCAAATTGCTCAATAGCCTCAGGTAAGTTCCTAAATACCTGCCTGCTCCTGACTCCCCAGTCTCACCAGAGCTTGAAACAGGTTTGCGTCTCAGTGTGAAGTGAAACCATGTGTCAAAAGACAATGTTCCTGGCAAGAAGAATGGCTTTGTTCTTCTATAACTGCATAAATAGCTGTAATAGCTGTACATGAGCAAAAGTAAAGCAGAAATTCACAAGGGTCAGGCTCTAAACAAAAGCTTGTAAAGTTAGAGCAGAATTTAGTTATTCAGTCAGGTTGTTCATAGAGATGCTAAAGTTTATAAATTCCCTGCTCTTCACCTCACAGCTGGACAGGTTCTGAAGCCCCACACATATGTGCACCACCTATTCAAGACAACAGTGGGTGCACAAAAAGGAGGGCGGCCTGGGACACCAACTCATTTAAAAGAAACACAACCTTTGAAATTGCAGCTTAAAGCCTGCTCTCCCCTCCACACAAGCCTTACAGACTGATTTTAAATGCTCCCATGTGTGGAGCCAACATACCACCAAAGTAGGGCCGGAGGTATTTGTTGTACCCCATGGTGAGGTTCTCAAATCCGGGGAGGGATGTTGTGTCCCTGCCGTGCAAGAGGGATCCATGGCCCAGGGAGCACGTCCTGGGGACACAAACACAAACTGTTAATGTTGGGCTGGGCACATCTGGTGTGCAGCTGCAGCTGTTTCCAGCTTGTTTTCAAACGAGCAAACTGCATGAAGTAGCTATTAAAACCAAGTAGATAATTGAAATCACAAGCATGTGCTCACATTGCTGTCTTGGCTGAATAATTAGCACCTTCAAGAGCTGGGGAAAAAGGCAAATTGCCTCAGCTGATAGCTACAGGTTGCACACATAGTATCTTGAGAATGTTCTTAAAATATCACAGAAAATCAATCAAGGTCTGTAGATCACAACCCTTAACCCCCAATCTCCCCTCCCCACCCCTTCTTGTACAGTCTGTATAAGGAACATGCATTTCTTTTTTCCTCCCATTTATGACAACCTGAGACAAATCTTACAGCCCAACAGCTTCTCCTCTCTAATCTCTGGTCCCCTGAATAAGCTCCATCCTCAGATGTGAGCGTCAGCTCCAACAGCTGCTCTCAGGAGTAATACTGCAGGGGAAGGGTGGAGGACTGTGCACTTCACAGGCACCCCCAAAGCTCTGTGGGCACTGCTGTCAGAATTTATGTTTTGTGGCTGGACATTGAAGGCAGGAGCTGCATTTGAGGCTGACAGCTCTGCACCCTCACACAGACAGTGGGAGGGACAGGGGTTTGGACTGTAAAAGGTGTTATGGTGCAGGGTGGCACACACTCACTCGAGGCAAGTGTAACCGAGGGAAGGGTTAAGAGTTTGTTCTTGCTTTGGGCAGGAGGAGCTGGGAGGCAGACCCTTTTGCTGATGCCAGTCTCAGGACCCTGCTCTGGGCAGGAAGCAGCCATGGCGTTACAGCTCTCACCAAGGTTTTTTCTTCTATTTCCTTCAAACTGGGTTAATAGGGCCTTGGAGCTGCAGGATTTAGACAAAATAGGACCTTATAGCAGAACCAGACTTTGCACAGTATATATGTAAATACTTCAAGAAATTTTGGACTTGTAGTTCCAAGGATGGTAATAACAGAGCTGGGAGCCCTGTGGGAGGCACTTCTGGTAAAAAACTACAAACTGTGCTGGTTCTGAGCAGGAAATCAGGGGTTGCACTGTTGGTGGACATTGTAGTTTAGGGACCTGTGCAGATTGCTCTCTCCTGCACCCTGACTGCACCCTGCTTCCTTAGGATGGGCTGGATAACTGGAAACATAGTTTCCTTTTGACCCACATTATTTATGTGAAATGTAATTCAGATGTTCCCTTTAAAACAAAACAAACCCTTCACCTACCTTTGGGTTGGAAGGAAAAGACACAGACCGAAGAATGAAAAATATCTGCAGAACATCTCTGGAGATTGTTTCTGTATTTGCTCTGCTTGTCTGTGAAGAAGAAAAGAAAGACAAAGTTTTGTGGTTTAAGAAAAATTATTTTAAGGGAAGGAGACAGGGAAAAGAAATGCTGCACAATCAGAACCATCACGGAGTGATGTTTAACATTCCTGATACGCAGTGGCTCCTGCCCTTTTTCCTGGCTAGTGTCATTTTTCAACATGTTCTATCTTAACACTTACCACATAGAAGACCCTGGTGACAATTCAGGTCTTGAAGTCCTCGACAAGTTTTAGCTCCTCTCCTGTCAGTATGGGATGGCAATTAGCTGACGTTGAGAACGGCACCATGGGAAGGGATTTATTAAATAGGAGAATGTGTGGGTAGTTCCCAGAGCAGTCAGACTCTGAAGCCAAGAGAGATCCTGCCCATAGATGGCAGTTCCAGCATCTCTTAGTCCCAGACTCCCCTAACCAGCCCCAAGGAAGGGCTGTAACTCTGCGCTCCATTGACTGTACCTGGGATAAACCCCTGCTATTAACAGCAATGCTGGCAGGCCCCTCAGCATGCAGTCCTGCTGAGGTCACTGCACTTCAAAGGGGTTCCGTTGACTTTTCTGGGAGTGGAACCGAGTTTTGGCTGCTGGCCCGAGACTCTTCGGGCTTGTGCTGGCCTTGGAGCGGGTGCCACAGTGGCAGCTCTGAGCTGTGCTCTGCTCCACTCTGATCTTCAGCTCCCTGCTGGAAGTGCTGCTCCAGTCACACACCTCTTTTTCAGACCTAGCACCTCTCTCATCACCCCTGGCATTTATAGGGCCTCACCTTCCAATGTGGCTGCACCATAATAACCCAAACATCACGAATTTTCTGCCTGTGTTAGATCCTTCCTGTAGTAGCTCCCCATAGCCCAGAGGACACTCTGCCACCTCAGCTAGATGCCCAGTTCTGGTGCTGTGCCGTGGACAGCAGAGCTCCAGGAAATAACACCTTTGCCCATAGAGAGCCAGTAAAATACCTCAACATTCAAGTATTATGAACGCAGGGCATCCCACTGGAGAAAGGATGGTTTTTTTTCAAAACACATAATATGCTCTAATACTGGTCCAGCATCTGAATTTCCAACAAGGCATTTTTCTTCTAGGCCATTCTCTGAAATGGTACACAGATGTTTCTAGATGCTCTCAAGTGCTCCTCACTATAATGTGATGATGCAGAGAGAGAGAATAATTTACCTGCTCACAGCAATGTTAGACCATAATTTTGATTGAAAAGAAGGAGGATTGGTCCAGGTTGTTTAAACAACTTGTAGGAAGATGATAATTTTACAAATCAGACTTTAGTTAAAATATGAGACTTTGTGATCTTCAGCTGAGGAACCTCTCATGAGCATCCCTCATTAATATCCCATGTTTTGCACAGGATGACTGTAACTATAATAAATATATCAAAGACTGGGAGGCAGCGAAATGGAAATCTGTAAGTACTCCTGGGCAAGAAAAAGGTGACACCAGTGCCCAGAGCTGAATATAACCACAGCATTTCTTCACTGCTCAGTGTGTCTGTTAATGCAATGGCAATTCTGCTGTTATAGGGCAGGAGTTTTCATCAGAGATTACCAGTACTGGGATAACACTATAATAAGATTCGGTATTTACGTTTCTCTGTCCAGTAAAGGGTTTCATTTTAACAGAAAAACATAACCTTCAACACTGTTTAGTTTGGACATTTGTGTCTGGTCAGTGAAAGCATGGCCCAGGCAATACAGAAGAGCAGCACTCATGAATGGAATACCAGTACAACTGGAGCCAAGTTTGCTTCCAATGCCAGGTAAAGCAGAGGACGTTTACTGAGGATCTTTACTGAGTGCTCTGCTCAGTTCAGGGTGTGCTAGAGGGGGAAATGCAAAATAAAATACATTATTACAGAAAGATTCTCATGTGAGTGGAATTTGTGAAGAGTGTGTATCATCTGAGTGAACAGAACAGAGGAGCACAAAGATAAAGGAACACACAGAAAAAATACATCAGACATCTGATTATTCACACATTATATCAGACCAAGGACACAGTCAATGCACCAAGAGGCTACAGCAAATACATGGCCACAAAATCCTCAGTCAACATGTGGAAATTTTTCTCCCAAGCTTCCAGATAACAGGTAAATGTAAAATAAACTCTGCAGCTGCACTGAGTAATTTGGGATTACTTTTCTTGGTCATCTTTGATGGCCCTGACAAAGGGAACTTGTGTCCCTTGCAGCCCTATGCTGGCAGGCATAGCTGGGAGAGTTCAGCCCTCAATCCATGCAGTCGAGCAGTTGCTATGTGCCCTGGCCCACCCCTGCAGGGGAAAAGCAGCAGGGACTCACTGACCTCTCCCTGGAGAAAAGCAGTGATGGACAGGATCCCTTTATTTTGACTCCCCTCTGGCTGAGCACCTGCCTGCCTCGGCAGCACCTGCCCAGAACAGGAAAGGAGCCAGCGGGGCTGAAGGGAGGGAGTGAGGGTGAAAAGAGCTGCCAGTGACGCAGCTTTGAAGGTTTGACAACACACTGACAGATGAGCACGTAAAGAAAAAATAGGAGATGGGGCCTTGAGGAGCACAGCTCAGACACAATCATTCATCTTACACATCTATTAGTCTGAGTTTCTGCAGGGCAGTGAAACACTCCTCCCCACAGGAAGTTTTGGGGGAAAACCAGCCATGTACTATCTTGAGCACCTCCACAGCCCACTTTTACCCAACACATTCATTTTGCTCCTGCAGGCAGCACAGACAAAGCTGCACTGCAGCTGCATGTCCTTCCATGCCAACGTTCAGCTTTCCTCAATAAATACTCAATATCCACAATAAGCCATGCACTTTAGAAACACAAAGCACCAGCATTAGATGGAGCAGAATTTAGCTTTCAATTGATAAATGCTTTTACCTATTGCAGTAAGAGGTATAATTTATATAGGAATAAATAAAACCTTATCCTCAAAGCCAGTGACACACCCACGAAAGGCCACTCCAGCCCACTATGAACAATTCACCTTTCCTTGTAACACCAGTAATGCTGTCCAGCCCTTTGGCACGGCAGGGTTACCTGGCTGCAGTGACTGGCAGCCCAGTCCCTGTGTGCTCATTACCCAGGAGACCTTTGAGCTGCAAAGATTTCATTACACCCACAGAGTCACTGCTGGACAATAGCTAGAACAGACTCAGCGCTGTAAAGCTGTGACTGACTTGCTTGCCACTGTGACACTGGATTTGTGTCCATGTGCTGTTTGTCTCTGGCTTGCTGTGTGCAGCGCAGGGGCTGTGTGCTGGTGTCCCAGGGGCAGAGCTGTGGCCCGACACAGCCACCTTCAGACAGCTTCAGTGTCACTCAGGTTCCTGCAGTCAATGGTTTCCACCAGCTTGGGGCCTTTGAGGGGTATAAGAAAGCATAAAAGCTAAAACACCAAACAAACAGAAGGTGACAGCCTCCGAAGGCAACTCTGTTTTCTTTCAGGCTTGTCAGATCTTGCTTGCTTTGCAGCACTTGCTCACACTGTCCTCCATCCCAGGCCATGGCTGCACCACAGTTTGGTCACTCTCATCAGGGGCTTGGAGGGTCTGAACATGCTCTGGCCAACTCTGCCCAGGTCTCAGTGATCCTGTCATCCCTTCCCTGAGACAGACTTCACCAAAGGTATTTAATCTGGATTGGTTTCCACATTACCTTGTTTTTAAAGGCCATTCAGCACCTTGTTTCCTAGTGCAATGTGGAATTAAATACAGTAGTAAAACCAGCACGAACGTTTAAAATTTGGAATTGTCCCCTTTTTTTTAAATCATTCAAGAAATAGCACAAATGTTCCCCACTTCTAAGCACAGAGAAATTAAGGTACTGAGAAGTCAAGTTATCTGTCTTTTGAGTGTCATCAGTAACAGACTGTCTGTTAAGATGAACAAGCCTCCTGCAGAACACGTACTAACCCTCCTCGCTCAGATCACACCCAGGCTCACATCACTCCAAGAAATCCTGGCGGGCATCAGCACCGGCAAGCCACAGGAAGGCACCGCAGTGCTCCCCCTGCTGCTGTCTGAGCCCGGCACGGGGCAGCAGCAGCAGCAGCACCCTCCACACATGCACTGCCTCATTTCCTCTCCGCCTTCTCCACTTTCCCTTCGGATCCACTGCCCCAGACCCTGGGCCCCTCCTGCCCGAGCGTGGGACTTGGCCCGGGGGCAGGCACTGCTCTGCCAAGCACAGGCTTTATTTAAGCTAATCCTTCACACCAGTGACCATCAATAACTGCTAACCTACTTCCTAGAAGACACAGATCAATTGACAGAGTATTATAACCCCTTAAAATATTAATGCCCTATCACGGAGACAATTGCACTGGGCCTAGGGACTTCTCCACTATTAGAAATTATGCCCCAGCCTTAAATAAATTAACTCAATAAGTGTCTTACCATGAATACAAATTCCTGCTTAGGGCTTACAAATAAAATGATTTAGAGCTGTTCTTTGAGGAAAGATGAGGTGTTTAAACTTGCAAAAGAGCAAGGGCTGCCATATTCATTACTCTTTTGTTTTAAATGGACTGCTTTGTTTTAAACGGACTGCTTTGTTTTAAACTCAAGGCATCCCTTTCGGAAAGGAGGGGGAAGTATCTGGAAAATTGTTACATTTTCTTACTCTGGGCTGCACAGCTTCAGTTCTGCAAAGATGCAGATCTCTGCTCCAAACTCCAAAGGCAGCTCAGAGCCAGGCCAGCTCAGCCCCAGGGGTGCCCAGTGCCATCGGCACCGCATCCCTGCAGCACAGGGCACCTGCAGCACACGAGGAGGAGGCAGGCTGGTGGCACTGGCCAGCAGTGCCATGCTGCTGCCTTGCTCCCATCCGTTCTGGCAGGAGGTGGCCACGGCCTCCAGCTCTGAGAAACTCCATCTGGATCCCCGAGGCTGGAGGGAGCCATTCTGCCTTGCCCCGAGGCCGAATTATTTCTCAAAAGTGGATGCAATGTTTCTGGTTGCTACTTTTCAGTTTGTACATACAAACAGTTCTGCCCTGAACCACAAGATACACAAAAAGGACACAATTCGGGATTTTAAAAGAGCCACACTGATTCCACTTGACTGAAACAGAAAGATTTGTAGAAGAGAGCATAGATTCAGCTTGCTTCTTTTGCCCTAGATAGAGGAAAACTCTATTAAAAGCCACACACGGAGACCCTTAAACACAGAGAATTTTACAAGTGGCTTGAGGAGCTTGCCTTGGCAGCAGCCTCCTCCTCCATGTCTTCTCTTTGCTGCACTGGGTTTGCACATGGACCTGTTGCATTCCCAAGGGATGTATCAGTGAGCTGCTGAGCTGTTGTGACCCAAACCCTCCCAGCAGGAATGCTGCTTGTATGCTGCAGCTTTTACCTACAGCATCTGAATTTCCTTTTGAGCTCCCTGAGGGCTGGGATAAATTTAATACGGGTCTCAAGAGTGAGAAACTCAGACAAAAAGAGAGTGTGGACAGGGAGAGGGGGTGCAGCCTGCTTGGGAGCGGGGGAGACACAAGCAGTGGCAAGAGCATCTCTCTCTCCCCTCTCCTTACTGGCCCCCACATCCCCAGGACTCAGAACCTATTACCGAGTCCCTTGTGGTTCTGTGGGCTCCGATGCACGAACACACAGACCCAGAGATGACTTCAGTAATATGAATCCGATGGCAAGAAGTTGCGAAGGGCCCTTGCATAGAGCTCCAAGAGAGCAGTTTATTGCTACATCTCGTGAAGGGTTCCAGAGACAAATGACCCTGAAGACGTGGCGGGGCGATCTTAAGTACAGGGGGGAGTGGCTAACAGCAAGAGCCAACCAGGGAATCAGAACTGGGGTACATCACCACCACTGCACAGGCATCCTGGGAGAGGCTTCTCTCTATCATAACCAATATATCTTTGGCACCAGAGACTGTCTTACCAAGAACACTCTCTGTCTCTTACACCACAGGTTAACCACCCACCACAAGAACTCACTGTGGTGCCTGAGCTACCATGGAGACCTCAGGCATCCACCATCACCTGTGGGCACCATTTCCTAAATCCTGGGTCAGAACCCTCCCAGCTGCCTCAGTTTCCCCACAAGCCTCACATTTACAGTCGCATGCAGCCACCAGCCCCGAGCTGGCCCCACTGCCCAGTGGCCAACGCTCACCCCCGGACAGCCCACACAGACACCACCAGCCACCAGCACAGGGCTGTGTCACATTCAGGGCCACTGAGCTCCTCAGGTAATGGGAAGATGTATCTGTGCAGTAATAATGAGTGTCAGAGCAATCTGCAGAAGGTAAGGTTAGAGCAGTGACTTGCCAGCCCTGAGCAGCAGGTCACAGCCTTGTGACCACCCTGTCTGAGTCCCTGCTGCCACCCCTCCTGTCCCGGCACCTCGGGGTCCCCGCTCTGTCCAGGCACCGCCGGGCTCGGCTCTGCCGCGCTGCAGCCGGGGCTGATCCTCGCTGGGGCCGGCGGATCCTGGGGAGATGATTCCTTAACAGGCTGCTCTGTGTGCTAGCACAGGGCCCCGGAGGGAGGAACACATAATCAGCCCTGATCTGGCTTCACAGCCTGCTTGCTGCTTTGGTTCTGCCTCCCAAAAGCAGAATTGCCGGGCTAGAAAATGCAGATAAATCAATCAGTTCACAGCACATTTATTTTCTGTAGCTGTGCACTGGGCTCCTGGCAGCTTCAAACAACAGCAACACCCACTCATGCTCCAAAGGAGAGGTGAGGGTGGGGCTCTTGCCAAAGACTACCTGCAGAAAGGAGCGTAGGCAGGGCAAGGTGGGGGCTCGGCACCAGCAGTGACCTGGAGCGAAATGCCATCCCAGCAGCAGTACTGCCCTCCTGCAGCCTTTAAGGTGACTGCCAAGCCAGACCATTGCATAACTTATCTTTCTAGATTTTCCAAAATAAATGCCTGAAAGACATGCTAAAAAGAGGAGGTGAAAAGCTTGACATTCTGAGAGAAGAAATGCTGTTTTGTACTGTAGACTTATTTACAGCAAACTCTGTGACTTGACAACGGTGTCTACAGCAACAGAGAAAATAAACCACTCAGTCGTTACCAGTATGCTTTTTTGGGTGAAATGATAAAGCAAACACAAACCTCAAACCTCAGACTTGGACTGCATAGGAACCACTCTTTGTCTGTGCTTTCCCACCCACAGTCCTGGTCCCAGGCTGCAGTGCTGCTCAGCCACCACCATCAGCTGAGGTCTCTGCCAGGGAACACCCAGGTAGTTCCCTTTCCCTTTCCCTTTCCCTTTCCCTTTCCCTTTCCCTTTCCCTTTCCCTTTCCCTTTCCCTTTCCCTTTCCCTTTCCCTTTCCTTCCCTTGACACACCAACACCCTCAGTGCCCAGCCCCATCCCCACATCGTCTCTGCTCTTTCCTCCTGCTCTCGAAAAGGGACTTGGATGCAGCAGGTTCCTACCACAGCTCGAACCCCACAGCTATGGGAGACGCCATCAGTGTGGCTGCATTTTGTTCTGTTATTCACATCGTAGACTCAACACTGCAATTTTATCTCCCCACAATTCAAAGTGTATTTAATTTCTTAGTTAGAAACCAAGCAAACACATAGCCCTGTTGTCTCTGTGCCTCAAGTGCCATCCTCAGTCTTCATGGGAGGGCAGAGCGGGGGCCAGGCTGCCCCAGCACAGGGGAGTGGGGCTGTGGGTCCTCTCACTGCTGTGAGGAGCACCCCTGGGCAGCCCAGAGCCCCCTCAGAGCCCCGGGGTGCCCAGCACTCTGCAACACCCCCCAACACTGGGCACTGCTCACGGTGAGGCAGCTCCTGCTGTGAAATGCCCTGCAGGCTCCAGCTGCTCTTTGAGAAACACAAAATGCTCACAGCAAATGCTCTGTCACCAACCCTGCTGTGTTTTGAACAGGGCCCACGGTCAGTGATGCTCATACCAGAACCAAAACAACATTTCAAGTAAGAGGAAAAGTTCTGGACTGACACCAGGCATGTTTTTTTCCAATCTGTAACACCATTTCATTATTTCCATTTTGACATTGCCTATTAAAATCTGAAAATATTTTATCTGTGTGCACATCAGCACCCAGTGTTCATGCCTTTTAACTTCACTTCAAAGATAAAGAATACAATTTAAATGTAAAAAAAGGTTCGTGTAACCTCTTGTCAGATACAGGAATGAGTCTGGGAACTGACAATTAATTGGACACTTAGTTTTAATGCACAATGTTTTGTTATTATCTCAGATGAATGCACAATTGTGGATTCATCTTTGGCCAAAGCTCTTACCTGATATGATGTCATTCCTTTTTGTTCCCTAACTTGTTAAATAAATATTTCATCCCTAAGAGTGACTTCAGCTGTCAAAAGCTGGGCAGATATTTTAACTACACCAGATTAGGATCTATTGGAAATAATTGCGTACTTTTATGTTAATAGGATGAAATACACTCTGAGACAGAAGATCAGATCAAGATGTACTCATTAAATGAGCTGCATGAAGTACTAGTTCTAGCTTGCATGTTCAAGAGACAGAAAGTTATCTCTATTGATAGTGCCTGGTATTTGGAACTGTTCTGAACACCATAAACATCAAAGAAGTTTAATTAAAACACTTTCTTTTAGTTTAACTTTCCCCCCAAAGGACCTAGGCCTATATTGTTCTGTCAAGAGGGGGGTGAGGAATATTTTTAAGGAAAAAAATTCCCAAAACACTTTAAATTAATCCATGATTGCTTTATGCTTCTCTGCAAATGAGATGGCACTGACCAGTGAGATCCATCCCAGGGGCACAGCAGTATCTCCACTGGAACAGCCACAGAGCCTCGGGAGGTGAGGCTGCAGCAGGGACCCCACAACTCTCAGCATCTCTCCAAGCACTGCAGCAATGTATCCAATTCAAAACTTTCTGGGTTCTCATTTTGTGCAGACCAGTCACAGAGAGCTGACACAGACACATCCCACTGTTTTGCTGCTGAGGTGCCTGGATGTTGATTATAGGACAACACTTTCTCTTATTATTTTCACTATTTGAGGATCATAAATCTTGCCGAGGAGTTCTGGCCAGCGGAAGACCGTGGCTTCATGTTATTCATGTGGGATATGTGTGCTCCCAGCAGAGAGGGTGAAAGAGAGCAGATAAATGCCTCACCTGAAGCTCTTGTCCTCTGCTGTTACAGGTGAGCACCGGTCCCACGGTACTTCCCCAGGAGCTCCAACACTGCAGGCATGGGAGCTGCTCCTTGGCAGAGTCCCTCAGGTACAGGCTGACAGCTGCCAGGTGTGTGTGGGCTATCTCCACCTCTTTGAAGGTGGGAAGGACCTCTTTGAAAAGCTTCCTCAAAGAGCACTTCAGAATTGCCAAAATTATTGTTCAAGGAGCAAGCCTTTCCTGCATTGGGGTGAAACAAAATGAGGTGGAAAAATCACCGAGGTTTACATGGGTTTATCTTTCTAAACTTACCAAACAGTGGTGGTAGGTTTGCCAGCAGGAAGACAGCTCTCATTACTTAGCATGGGTTGAGTCTTGGTAGACTTACAAATGCCTCAGCAAAAGGCAATCCAGTACAGAAACATATTTTGTGTTTAAAAATAGTCTCAACAGTTGTTAAAAGGGATTAAGCAATGTTTTTTTCCTGTATCAGCAAAAGGAGCAGTGCAGACAATGTAAAAGGGTAACTCTGGGAATGAGGAAATCACTGTTTTATCTAATTTACTGCAGCCTGAGGTGAAACATTAACTCAGCTCAGCTCTGATGGGGTGTAAATAGCCTGAACAAAAACACTGCTGCACTTGCTTTTGAAGGCATGAATTCAGAGGTCTTCAAAGCTGTGAATGGTATCACAAAACACACCTTTCATTTTACTGAAGCATTCACTGAAATGTTTACCTTTGGAGTAGATTGTTTTGAACACACTTGAAATAAGGAAAAGGAGAGAATTTTATGACAGAAGTTTCCCCACAAATTGTGAAAATATTTTAAAGGGATAAAACCAAATCACTGCAGACTTACCTTCAGGTTTGCATCACAAAGGACAGAAAAGGTCTTAACATCATTTCCACAATTCAGTAGGTGCTACCTGCCAGGATCCCTTGCCCTCTGTGTGTGAGGAGCTGGAGTCAGCCTCCCACAGGCTCTGGGCTGGAGCCAGACTGATGCTCCTTAGGTCTCTGGGAGAGAGCGGGTTTCAGGGCACTCCTTCACAGGGTCATCCTTGATCTTGGTCTGTGCCAGAGACATAAACCTGTCTGCCTGGGAATGCACACACCAAACCAAAAGGGAATTCATAAAAATGGAGGAAAAGATCTGACATTTTCCCTCATGATTATTTAGTTTATATTTGTTACAGTATAAAGCACCTCCAGATCTGGCACAAATAAAATAACCAAAAATCATTGAAACACTTGTGAGCTGATGGAGAATGTGCCCTTGGGTATGAGACTGATAATTATTTGACAGAGAAAAAAAGTCTGGTGTCCTTAAAGGCCCTGTAGCCTATTTATTGCTACATCTGCAGTCACGCCAGATCATCACACACCCCTGACAAAGCTTTGTGGCATCTGGAAAAGTACTGACCAGTATGTCCCCACCATGGGGACCATCAGTACCCAGGTGCCCTGGCAGGAGCCTTGGTACAACTATCACAGGGAATTTGTGTATGCCAGGGCCTTATCTCTGCCTGCCAGTGAACTGGGAGATTGGCACGAGAAGGAACCAAGCTGATGTGCAGTTTTGGCCTTGTTATGAGAGGGAAGGAATAGCTCCTGCAGTTATTTATAATTTGCTTCGGTGCCACACGCAGGCAGTCAGCATTCACATATCAATGGCTGAAGCTGCACCCCCCTAAAACTGCTGTGCTGCATCACACGGTGGAATGGCAAGTGACAGCAGTGTCCCCGGCTGTCCCTGTGGCTCAGATGCCACCCTGGCTGGGGCCAACTGGGTCTCTGCAAGGCTCATCTACTGAACGTGCCTTGGGGAGACTGAAGGCCATTTTGGGAACACTGCACTCCTCCCTGTGATGTCCCAAAAAGCAGTCTTGAGACACGCACCTGATGTCATGTCACATTTGGGAAAATGTACGTCTAATGAATGCAATGGGACTTACCACTACATTTTTTTCTAGATGCATTTGATTAAATTTTGAGCAGTGCTGAGCAAACTCACAGCCTTTGTGTTCCATTTGCCAGGCAGGGACTGTCCAGGGCATAACCAGCACCTGCTCTATGGCAGCAAACCATTTGCACCGGAGACTCCTGTCCTAGTACTCCGAAGTCTTTGATCCCCAAATGCCCTGTAACAGCCTGTATAGCCTGTGACTGCAGAATCTGCAGAATCTGGTACATTATCCTTACATTCCATACATCCATACACATCCATATGTTCCACACATGATGACAATATCAGCTATTTTGCCCAGCTCCATGCAGGGAGTAGGGAGCACTCAGAGGTGCCTCGAGCCATGGGATGGGTACAGCCGATTCCCCGTGGAAGCTTCAGCCCATTTGGTTGTTCCCATGCAGCACCCCAATATCTGAGTGCCAGCTGTACCTGGGTTAATTCACAGCTCTGCATGTGTGGTGGGTGGAAGCTGAGGGCTTGAGAGCTGCAGTGCTGCCTCTCATTTGGGAACACGGAAGAGACCTGCAGAGCCAGAACCCAGGTGCCCACAGAGCAGGACACAGAACACCTGGAAAGCACAACCACAGAAGACCAGCCAAACCCTACTATTGCCCCTTCTTTGCTAAGCGCTAAAAAAACTCCAAAAAATCCCAGCACAGGGAACAGGTTTGACCAGCTTTGTCACATTTCTGTGTTCTCTGTACTAACATAGACCCAGGCAGGGTTTTGTCTATCCCTTCCAGACCCTGTTAGTGCCATGAGACACCTCTGGCTCTTCCCCTAAGGCAGCTCCAGCTCACTCTGATAACTTTCTCCAAACTCTACAACAAGGCATCTCCTTCCTCCATGGACTCGCCCTTGGAGGAAAGGCACAGCTAATGCACAGGGACTCATCCAGTCTGTGAAACGCTGGCTTAGCTCCCAGCTGTCAGAATTTCCTCCCCAATCCTCTGGCTCCACTCAGCTGCACCAGGAACAGGCAGCTCCTCCAGGCCTTCCTGGGGCTCTGGGGACACAGGAGCCGGCTAGGTGCTCCCACAGTGTCAGCACAGAGCTCCCCCAGGTCCTGTGAATCTGTACCAAACCCAGAGCAAAGCTGCTGTAAAGGAACAGGATGTCTTTGGACATGACTTTTACTGCATCTAAAATTACCTGCAGGTCTCTGCAATGTCACACCCATTTCTGAAGTGATGTCTTCGGGCCCTGCTGAGCAGGGCTGCCCAAGCCCTGGAATAGCCTCTTCCCAGGCTGGAATGTGATTTCTGTTCCAAATGGGGATTAAATGTGCTCTCAGAAAAGGGAATTTTTAAGTTCTGAAATTCTGCTTTTGGACTTCGAAGCTGCTGAAATCTACACCATATATTCCCAATTTTTATTTATGACATGCACTAAATATTCACTTCTAGAATAGGACATAAACTAAAAGCTTCAAGATTCTGTTAATTTTATTTCATTGGTGAAATCACTACTAAGTATTGCTCAGATAGAAATCACTTACCTTCCTTGCATTTCAAAGCATCTCTCAGTTGTTTGTGCACAGCTCCTGCATTTGAATACCAAAGGAACCAAAAGCAATTCAGTAGCGTGTTCATAGCAGATGCTCTTCAAGATTTAAGCAGTATGTATCGCAGTTAGTGCAAAGTAAAACAAGTACAAGGCACATAAAGTGAGATTAATTTTTAAAAGTCTGAAACAAAAATTGAGTACCATTTAAAAGTACTTTTGCAACTCAGTTTGTCATACACACACATGGGGTTTTTCCAAAAAGTTTTACTCATTATCAGTTACAGCACAGGCAGTGTGCCTCCCACCAGTGCAATGCTCACCCACCACAATGAGTATTATTTTTCTTACTTGTACCTGGCTGGTGACAAATGCTTTTCTGTAACAGCCTGTGCTGTGTGAATGAAACAAGGCTCTGGTACTTCTTTGTGTTCTGAGTTCTCTAAAATTTAGAATATTTGTTCAGACAGAAAACATTGTGCTGACATTTATCTTCATGTGTATTTACGTTGTTATATATTTTCAATTTATATCAATTTATAAGTAAATCAATAAGACAATTAGAACACAAAGGTTGGATAGGTTTCTCTGAAAATGTCAACAAATTCAGTTTAACCCTGGGACTGTAAAATCAATCTTGATTTTTTTTTTTTTAATCAACATTTTTCAATAACTTATTATTCTTCCGGAAAATCCTGGGTCAGCATTAACTTTTCACAGACATTTTAACAATGAGATGACTGGACATTACTAGCAGTGGGCCTTCTCCCTGCATGCTTCACAACATCGATGTACTCACTCCTTGGGTCTCTCTGCAATGCAAAGAGCAAATACAGACTCTAGAACATCGGGGCAGTGGCAGCGGGGCTTCATCCCTCGTGTGCTCCATCAGTCGCAGGCAGAGGGAGCTGGGGCTGGGTTTGGAGACTGTCCCGAGAAAAGCTGTGCAGCAGGGAAGGGAGGTCACGGTGTTGTGAGGAGTGTTCAAGCTCATTCTCACATTTTGTTATCTGAGTGAGGGCAGTGACCACCCAGGCCCATCTTCTGCAGCCACACCTCAGACCAGACCAGATTCCTGCGAGGGAAACTGCACTGGTGCTGTTCCCCTTCTCCATTTCCTGGCTGCTGGCTGTGCGTGCAAATGCCAGCAAGTAACTTTGGAAGTGTCCCAGGTTCTGAAGGAAACATCCCCCTCTCCCCACTGCCAGGAGCACTGCCCACCCCTTGCAGAAGCCTCTGTCCTGAACAAGGAGTGTGGATCACCCTTGTCTCCCCAGGCTCCTCCACAGGCTGCTGTGCACAGGGACCAGACAGCAGGGGAGTCCCCAGGAGCATGTCACAGGCAATGTGACAACTCACCCTGTGCTCAGGAGGAACCTTCCTGCCATGGGGGCTTCCAACCAGAGCCCCACTGCAATTCCCAGTCTCTACAAGAACAGATGGAGAAAGACACACATTTCCTCTGCAAGACAAAAAGGAAAGTTTTAACACAACAGACTGGAAAAAACCACATCCACTGCGGCTCTGGAGATCTTCAGTTCATTATTTCCCACCTCTTGGGGGTGACTGGGACAGGTGTCCTGTTTGCAGAGAACCAGCCTCTCCTGGCCAAGCAGTAGGGGTAAGTCCATCACCAGCTCTCCATCACACAAAATTTCTGCTCCTGCAGCTGCCACACCTGATCCCACAGAGTGCAGATCTGATGTGATGAAAAGACTTCATGTGCCGACACGTCCAGGCCTCCTCCTTCCCAGTTTGCTGGACCTGCGTGGATAAGCAAAGGTTACATAATCAATCTCTCAGTACAAAAAACCGCTATTACTAGATTCAAAAGAAATCTTTTTCATATCCCAAGTTGTGGCAAACACCTCAGGTTCCCCCTCTGTGCTCCAGAGTGAGGGACAGCCCCTGTGGCCAGTGCAGACCTGCTCCCTCCCCACTGCCCTTCAATCCATCAGGTGCAATACCCTGGACCCCTGAAGCAGCAGGACGAGATGCTCAGACTGCAATGGTGATGGGCTCAGAATAAAGCCAGAGGTGTCCAATACCTCACAGCAGTAACTGAGGCTTCACCAGCCATTCGAACAAACCTCAGCCAGAAAGCAAACAAAAAGCCTACGCACGTGCTTTGAGCCCGAGCCTGCTTTGCCTGGCAGGAGCTGGGACACATCCCAGGGAGTGAGAGGTGTTGAACAGGCAGTTACCACACCTTCTTGCACAGGGAGCAAGATTTCCAGTCTGGCATCCTCCAGAGGGCCCTGCTGTCTCCGGGAGCAGGAGGTGCCTGGGTGGCAGCGGTGCTGCCCGGGGTCTGCACAGCTGGGGGAGTGGGTGCTGGGCAGGCACTGCAGTGACACCAAGACCAAGATGTTTCACACAGACAGGGACCTTTATTTTCATATTTCTGCATGGATGAATGTTCTTTTTCCTGGGATGTACGGGTAGACAGATTATACCCTACAAAATGGAGTTTAGCAAACATACATATATATGTACACACATATATATAGTCTGGCAAAATCGCTTCTGCATTCCTCCACGTGTCAGAATGGATGTTTACAATAAATCAAAGCGAAAGGGACACTGTGAGGTTTTGGGTTATTTTTGTTATCTATAACATAAAATAGCATTTGCATATTTTTTCAACTCAATTGTCTGTTTTCCTGCTTATACTTAAACAGAACTGCAGAAGGGAAAAGACATGCCTCTAAATTTTCAATTTTTACTACCCCAAGTTACTATCAGTGATGCAAGTAGAACATTTCTGAACTTTACACTGAACTATGAGTTCAGTGAATGTTACCACATCAAATACAAGTGCACCCCTGTATCAGTGATGCAAATAAATCATTGGCATGTGTTAGCTCACAGCACAGTTCGGTTTCACAGCCCCTACACACGTGGATACGTTTGAGTCTCACTTTTCAAAGCTTCATTGCAAATTTTTAACCTGACAGTGTCCCTTGAGAAAAAATACATATTAGGTTTAAGAAAGGACACCCTCTACAGGTATTTTCTTTTTATTATTAAAACCAACATTTTTAAAACCGTTCAACAAAATTGAATACAAACTGCCATCGGAGAACAGCATTTGTAACAGTGAAGCTATACATGGCTGATCCATTAACATGGCTTTAGTTATCACAATTTACATTATTTGCACATTTCCTTAGGTGTTTCCTGGCACTCCCATGAAGAAGAAGAAAAGGCTGACACACTGCTTCTACCATCTTATCAGAGGTGACCCACGGACACAAGGGTGTTTGTTGTCAACACATATTGCAGTCAGGAAATGCCACTGCCCACAATGCCTGAACCTCAGGGCACTTGTGTCTCAAGCTTTTAGTTTGGCTCATGATTACCCACAATATTGCATTGCATTCAGAGGAACAGGAAAACAAACAGCCACAGAACAGGCACAGTACTTTTTTTTCTCTTTTTTTTTTTTTTTTTCATTATCATTAATCACATTCCTATTTGTCAACAGATTGTTACCTAAAATGTATATTAGAAAGGCTTTCTTTAAAAAATGCTGGCATGAAGATGCAGACTAATGTTTGTACCTAGTGAAACAGTCAGAGTCCTGATTCAGACATTATTTAAACATTCACGACTTGGAGGAAATGTGCACAGTTGATAGCACTGACAGAGAATCTGACTGTAACAGGAACTGCTTTCTGCCTACCGGCAGGAGGATTGATGAGGGTGGGAGACTGGAGTAGCATAGTGTGTTTTATTTATAAATCTGTAGTAGTGTTTGTCATAAATATTGCAAGCCCCATTTATGAGTGAGCAGAGGCTTGGCAAGTTTACAGTAGAGTAACATTCACAGAAAACATGAGAAACAAACCCAAAGCCATTTCCATGCAGAGAGCAGCTCTCTCACAGTCACTGATGTCTGTCACTTGCTGGCTGGAGAACATCTGCCACGGACAGATGCTGCTGATGGAAAACCCAGAGGCCTTCTATGCACTGGTACATCCCAGCCTCTGGCGGTAACAGTGGGATCAGGGTCAAACGCAGGGTAATAACTGGGTTTGCAATGGCAAGGACTCCACCACAAACAGATTCTTCAATCTGAGCTTTGGGAAAACACAGCTGTGGGTGACACTTTCCAAGTCCTCCTGTCTCAGCTACTGTGGGCTTCAGGTGAAGCACAGAGCTCAACCTAGGGCTGAACATCGGGGTGTGTGGGAGATGTCTGACTCCTGCGGGATCCAAATCAAAGCTTGTTACTCTGTAAGGGCAGACTCAGTGTGGCTCTCAGCATCTCCCTCTCTACCTGATGCATCCCCATTGTTCCTGGCAGTGAAAAGCAGGCACAGTGGAGCAGCAAAGGAGATGCCAGAAGTGCAGGGTCAGGTACCCTGACTTCAGCATGCACTGACGGTGACACTGTTTGCTACTTGCTGCTAACTGGAGCCACAGTCAAGAGAAAGAAGTGACAGCCCTGGTGACAAAGGCAGCCCACACAGAACTGCTGCCAGTGGGGCCAGGAAACATAGCTGAGGCCAAATTCATCACAGTAACTCCAGAAATTAATTTAGCTTCAGGGACTACAGCATCATGCAACTAATAACATTTTCTTTTGAAAAGGGCACATTCCAAACATTTCTGTCTGTATGTGCCATCTCATAAGCACCCTTGAAGCAAGACTGTTAGAGGAGAAAGGCACTGTGCTAGCCTGATTCAAATCCTTCTTTTCCATTGTCATGACCACTTCTCCCTCTGCTGAAGTGAACTGCTTAGAATAATAGACGTTCTTTCGGCGGGAGGGAAAACCTTGTAATTATATGAAATTCTGTCATTTGCTAAAGTGATTTCAAGAAGAATCAAGAAGGAACAGTGTAAGCCTGTGCATTATTTCAGCTACAACTGCTGTCTTTACCAGGTGTCTGTTAAATAAAGTCTAAATGACAATACCCAACAACTGGAGGACAAGGTACTCCCACAGCATGGTCTCCCTCCTGCAGACCCCAGCCCCTCACTGGAGCTGCTGTGCTCTGGATTACTGCTGGGAGGAATTCATTAATGGCATCTGTATGAAAGGCAATAAACAAGATGGACTAAGCTGTCATCCCTGCAGACATGTAACTTCACTTGAACAGCACTTTTGATGACAAGGGGATAACTTAAAGAAAGAAAGTTAAGACTACACAGGTGTATGGAGGACCACAGTAAAAAGGGAAAATGCCCCATCTTGGGGAATTGGCATTATCATTGTACTTGGACTGATCACACCTACCTCTATAATCAGGAATGCTTTAACAGATGACATTTTTATAAAATTAGGGCTACAGAACTGAGGCATTCTATATATTCTGTATTATAAAAAACTTCCACTTACATAATTTTTAAAATATATCTTCACTGCTAATAGTTTGTCTGTAATATAGTATGTGATACAATAAAAATAGATGCTTACTGGATGGGGGTGATGTAGCACTATGGCAGGGACTGTCCCATCTGTGTGGTTTGAGTAGCTGGAAAAGTTGGCTGTTGCCTCCTTCCCTTGGTTTCTCAGCCACTGTCTACCTGGAGATGGCAATGGCACTCTTGTGAGTCAGCTCTCCTAAGAGGCTTCTGCAGAGAAGGCTCTGACATGTTCCCCAGCTGACAAATCATCCAACCTTGGTGTAAATTCACCACACGAGTTTTTCTGTTTTATTTATTAGAAAAACAAACCCCTAATCCAATACTCTACCTGGCATTAGCAAGGAAATTGGGCTTGTACAAGGCATGCTACTGCCATGTAGGAAAAAATATGGGCCTGGCAGCTGATTCCAAGGTTAATAACAGTTCAAGAGCTCCCAATCAAATGTGCTGAGCACTTTGTGGATGCCAAGGTCTGTATGTTGAAACACAGCTGCATCTTTGGGCCTCGTTCTTCACTAAGTAAAGCAATAAAGCCTAAATAAATCCATAAAGGGGGCAAGACCTTATGGTAATGTCCGGTGATGAATCTGGGAAGCATGTGCCAAACTACAGCAAAAGGACCAGAGCACATGGCCATGGTGCTGCTGAGATGCACAGTGGAGGATCACCTGGTGTCCCCGGGACTCAACAGGAGGCTGGGACCAGAGCAGGCGTTCATCCCTCTGTACCAGCCCTTATCCACCTCCCTGGTCTCTTGGGAACTGACCACCACTGAACAGGATTTGCTCTGTACTTTGATATTAATATGTGCAACATGTTTTGCTCCTTTCTGGCTCACCCTGGCATGAAGATCACCCGGTTAATGTGTTCAGGAAAAACTCCACCAAACTCAGCGTGGTGGCACCAGTGCATGTGAGAGGATAACAGGGATCTCTGCAGAAACAGGGATACTGACTACATGGGCTGTCTGTTTAATGTCCTGGGTACATTGACTGTTCATTTTTTCACAGACTGCCCTGGTAGATTGGAGTTTTGTCAAAGCAGATTAATGGCAAGGCATCCATAAAACATTGTGCCGAACGGAGGTATGGACTGAGCTGTCACTTGCAATAGATGGCTGAATAGCTATCAACATGTGCTATCATAGGGAATTAAGCTTGCTAGATTAGAAGCAGGATTTGTGCCTAGCAAACAATGCTCTGTATTACTCATTGAACTTTGAGCAGCAGTTCTCTCTTGTCAGGATTTATTAAAATATTCACATGCTTCCAAGACGAAACAAAGGTCCACCGGCATCTCCTGGGGAGAAGAGGTGGGATCGGTTGCATTTGGTTGCCATTTGGTTGGAGATGTCATACAAAATCCTCACACACTGGACATGGCTCAATTGTAAAAAGCTTTCACCCAGAAAGGAGATCTTTGTTACACAGGAAGTCTCAGACTCCTCCAGTGCTCATCTGGTTACATGACATTCTCAAAGAGCTGTAAGGATCGCATGATATTGTCGTCCTGAAAGCAAGATGAAGATATTTCCATGAAACCAGCAAGCACAAGCACAAGTCATAACTCTGCCTTGGCACCAGGGAGCTCTGCAGCTGCTCCTGCAGGCAACAGCCTTGCTGTGGGAATGCTTTGCCTCTCTGTGAGCTGGGGCTGATTCAGCACCCCTGCCCTGATTCAGCACAGCAGCTGCCTTATGCTTCGGCCCCTGGTCTGGTTTGAGGCAGATCAAGCACAGGGTCCTCTCCTGAGCCTGATGTCCAGCACAGGCTGGGCCATGCAGAGCACTGGGATGGCTCCTGTGCTGAACCCTCAGATGTCCCTGATCCTAGGTATGCAAACGTGCTCTTGCTAATATGCTCCACAAGTCCAAATGGAATGGCAGGCTTTGAACTGATAGGCAAACTGGCTTGAGGGAGCACTTCCTGCCAGAAATTCCAGCTCAAACCCAAAACACATGCAATCTGTGCAACCTCAGCCTCTCCAACGCTCCTAGAGCCAAAGGAGAAAGTTACAGACAGACACAAGGGAAATCCGGGATTATTTCTCTTGAAGTCTTGGAATTTTACTTCGAGATAAGAACCAGATTAGTATTCAAAAACATAATGATGATTCCCCGCACCCCCCCCCCCAGGAATTTAGTTATTTCAAAAGGTAGAACAGCTGTTTGCCTGTAACAGGAAAATAATTTTCCACATTGAGCAACTTAAGAGATCTATTGCAATGCATTCCTCACTTGTATTGTGAGGCTGCATCAACTCCATCACTGCTCACTCAGTTTGTGGGTGCAAGGATCACCTAGCATGGGAAGCCAATCACCCCCTCCAGGGTAATGCCAGAGCTTCACTGACCACAAGCCAGAGCTGCTGCAATGGCACAGGTGAGCACTGTTGCCCACTTTGGTTTGTTTTTCATGAAGATAAAAAAAAATCTTAGTGTTGCAGGGCTTGCTCCTGCCTGCCAGGAAACAGCACCTGACAGTGCATCAGTCTGCCCAGCTCCCAGTCAAGGATGGCAACAGAAGGAACCAAACCCAAACAAGGGCAGAGAATCGAAACTCTTAACAGTTACAAGTAAAGCTGCTTCAATACTGAGACCACTGATCATACACACACCTACAGGCAAGTTAAGAATGTGAAGAATAATACACAACACAAATGATCAAATAAAGATGGTGCCAAAAATAAGCCAAACAATCAGGAGGGACAAAGAATGAAGTAACTGAAAAACATTAGCCTTCTACTATGCATCAGGTAAACAAGGATTTTGCTGCCTGTGAGACTGGATGTGGCCAGAGCCAGGTGTGACACAAAACCAGCAGAAGCCAGCCTGGCCCTCCACAGTGAGCATCTTCCACTTGCTCAGGGACAGAAGAGCTGTCTGGCTGCAGAACTGGAAAGAATTTTCCAGGCAACAAAAAATGCACAGAAGGATCAATATGCATTTTAAATGGCAGAGCTTGCCTTTTCCACCACTATTGAACTGGTCAAGTATTAGAGATATTTCTGAGCAAATATTCACACATCAAGGTCTAAGACAACAGACATTAGGCCAATTGCATGTTAACACAGATGCTTCTTTGTGCCAGTGCTAGAAATACCAACAAAAATTTATCACAGCCAATCTCATATATGGAATTTGCAAGAGGTAGCTTCCAAAACAGAAGAAAAATAAAAAACATTGCTATGATGATGGCATTTGCTTTTAATGTTTGACCATGAAAACATCAACTGGTTTTATAACTCAGGGCTGTAATTGCAAGAATTTGAGACACCTTTGACTCTGGGCAGTCCCAGCAGTGTGGTACCTAATAATGACATCTGAGGCAGCACAGAGACAGCATCACACTCTCAAAATGAAGAGGAAAAAAAAGCAAAAAAAACACCCCCAAAACAACCTAAGGCAACTAAGAGCTTTCTCTACAGTTGTCTGCTTGTCTATAGAATCAGGCACTGAAGTCCACTCAGGAAAATAAAAGCACTGATCCCAGCACTGCACATGAAGACATCATCTCCCATATTCTGCCTGACCCTACCTCACTGTTGAGTCACAGACTTCACAGAGCATCAAAAACTCAGTCTTGAAACTGTTTTGGTTTGGGTTTTTTTTTTTCACAGAGCAAAGAAAACCTGGGATCCTGAGCAGCATCTTGTTTCAGAGTTTGTCCAAAGGGAAGAAAATGATGTGATATGAGATAGATCTTTCCTTGCAGTTATAATTTAGTCCTTACCTCTTGACACGATTCAATAAACTCATCTAAAGTTACAACTCCATCTTTGTTTTTATCCATTTTCTGAAAAAAAAAAAAAAAGTTTACATTGGTAACACTACTGTTACATTGTAATACCTTAGTTGATGCAACCTGAATAAAGCTGGGACTCAACAAGCTTGGATCACAGACTCCATGCTGGATTGGCCAACTGCTAAGGACTTGTTTACTCTGGGATTTGGAGCACTTTTGAGGTCATCTTCAGTTGCTTCTTTGACACACAGGAGAACCTCTGCCCTTATTCCACTGTTTGTTTATGCACTGCCTGACTGACCCCCATCCCCATTCCTGTCAGTCATTAGGGCAGTTGAGAGAAGCAGCACAGAAGGGCTGCTACACATGCAGAGGCTTCAGACTTTCTGGATGTGGCACACCACAATGCAAAGGGTCAGGCTGAGAGACAAGTGAGATATCTTTGGAAACAGGAAATCAGCAGGCCCTGTAGTGTTAGGCTGAATGGCTGCTAGGGTTTATTTTGGAATATATAACAAGGTATAGATTCAACTTCACAGGAAAGTCTATTGGTGGATAGCTCAAGTATTAAGAAAAACCCATCAAAAACCAGGTACCTGGAAAAACACTTCTACATGCTGCCTTGGTGCATCTTCCTTGAGCACTGGATACGTGTACTTTCCCATCATATCATAAATTGCCTTTACGATATCCATCATTTCCTGCCATAGCAGCATGCCAGCACAAACACAAAAAGGAAATTAAGAGAAATGATAGCCCATTTCTGTCTTGTACTGCCCTATTCTTCACCCTGCTTCTCCTATTACAAACCAACACCTGGAATGCTTGTGCATGTGCATGGAGACAGATGTACCCCAATACACAAACTCATCCTATGGAAAGAATTGCTTTTCTCTGTCTGTGCCATGCCGCAGACTCCCACAGGGCTCCCTCCCCTTCCCTGGCCTGGCTCTGACATGGCAGGTGCTGGGAGCAAGGGCTGTGCTCAGCTCTGTGCTGTGGCACCAACCCTGTCACAGGAGCCTCCTCCAGGGCCAGGGCCTCCCAGCTGTAACTGGGAATCTGGTCCCTCCCAGCTGTAACTGGGAATCTGCTCCCTCCCCACACCTTGCACAAATTGTCCCTCAGCTCCATGACCAGTGGCAGTAACTGCAAACCCTCCATGGATGCACAAGAGGTTTGAGTGGACTAAGATGTATTTGACACACATTCAAGGTTACCATGCTCAAAACCGAGGCTTCCCACAATGGGAACAAGCAATACCAGATACAAAGATAAAAACAGATGACAATGCAGGGTTTGGGAGTGGTGCTGGAGGCTTGTAGTGCTTTGGATGACCCCCACAGTATCTCCCAGTGCAGAAAGAAAGCCCTCAAGCCTCAGTCACCAAGTACTGCCACTGTCACCCTCCCCTTCAAAAGGGTTATGTGGCTTAGAGCTGTAACCAGGATTTTGCTCCTGGCTAAAAACACTTCATTAAAGGTACCATAATACAGGAAAATATGTCTAGAAAATAATTCAGTAACATCACAGTGCACTTTGCTTAGACAGACAAATGCTTGAGTCCATTCTGATTTGCATTTAATTAGCTGCATGTAAAATTAATTGTGTTCTGCAACAAAACCCAATCATTTCTCTCTTCCAAAATCAACCATATTAGTCAGGAACAGCCTTACCTCCTTGTTTATATAGCCATCCTTATTTATGTCATACAGATTAAATGTCCATCTCAGCTTTTCGTGAACCGTTCCCCGTAGCAGAATGGACAATGCCATCACAAAATCCTGGTTTGAGGCAGAGAGAGAAGTGTGAATTTTCATAACATTCTCTTGTAAGTCATCCTCTTTACAAAATGCCAGTCAAAAGATTTATCTTTTTAGGATGGAGCATATGCTTATCAATCTCTTCTGGCTCCCTTTTCCCAAAATGTGTCCTCTCTGACTGAACTCAGTGGCTGAAGCATTCACTAAGAGGTCTGGTTTTTACGAGCACTGCCAGATGCTCCAGTGGCCTTTCTCCTCCCTGCTGCAAGGAGCCGTCACTCAGATTGCCACCACCAATTAAACACAGCTGGACTGTGCCTGTGGAAGTAGAAGCCGATGCTTTCTTACCTCCAGATTGAGGTGTTGGCAAAGAAGGGAGAAAATTCAGCATTTTCTCCATGTCCACCTTGAGAGATGGAATGATTCTAAACTCCTCTGACACAAGGAGCCTTAGATTTTGTTCTCTGGCAAAATCTGTCAGACTTGATCAGATGTGACCCCCACCACTAATTACTCAGTTGTGGCACACACAATTTTAAATGTTTTTTTTTTGCTTACAGTAAGGTTACTGCTTCCGATAACTTTGATTTATTAATTATACTGCACGGTGCCTCAGGCTCTGAGAACAGCATAGCTACAGGGGTTTGTTAGCACAGGCAGAGCTGCAGAATAACAGAGCTACACAGTTCCTGATAACTCATTTAATATCCTTAGTCAACTCCATGAGCTCTGCATGGGGCAGTGCATCACTGCTTAGAAACCTCTGCTCCTTTTTGCCAAGGCTCAGGGGAATTTGAATTTGTTGAACAATACAAAAAAGGGGACAAAATTCTCATGTTTGACAACCAGTAAAGAGATCTGCCAGGAATGAAAGTTCAGCACTTCTTAGGTTTGTTTTTGTTTGTTATTTTAACAGCATTTTTCTTTTCTCAGACTGTTTAGGTTTCCAGACAGCTTTAGCTACTGAGTAGCTGCCCCATGCAAACCTCCCACTGCAGCCCTCACCACAGAGACACACAGACACACATGGGAACACCCCCATTTTACATTTAGTGAATGAACATATTTCCCAGTCTTACCTGGAAATTACCAGAGGTTTTGGCCATTTGACAGCAAAGGCAAGACTGCCTATGATTTGTAGTTTTATAGGAGTTTTATAGTCTTCAAAACTATGAAGTTCATCCTCCAGAAGTCTATGACTTAACATATCCCTTTGCTGCGCTCCTACAGCTATGGGCTGAGCATGAAGAGAGGTTGTTTGTTGCCACTGCAACAGGCCTTTTATTTAAAGGGTGCATTTAGTTTCCAAGTACCTGAGATGCTTGTTCAACACATGCAATGCATGACGACTGCAGAAAGTACAACGTGCAAGTTACCTGTGTCTCTTATCTCATTTCATATGGGACTCTCCTCAGCCACTCCTCTCTGCTACATAACCCTTTGTACTTTCTCCCTCTGATCATGACTAGCACAATCTAGATCCTTCTTTACTGACACATGGAACTGCATCTGCATAAACTAAAGTGAACCAGATTTGAAAACATCGACTGACTTTAGACTGAAACCTCTAACCTTTAATCCAACAAGTCCTACTACTTCACAATGAAGAATGGACAGAAAAGCTTAAAAACACAAAATTGAGAAAGCGGCATGGAAGGAAGATGCAAAGCAATTACCTCAAACTTCACGGAGCCGTTCTGTGCAGTGTCGAAGGCGTTGAAGAGGTAATGTGCATACATGCTGGCATCTGAAAGGCACAAAAGGCAGGGACAGCAGCACGTTACACACTGATGGTTCTAAACAAGTCATGAACTTATTTTGCTCCTGTATATAACTCAACCCTGAAGCATTGCCAGGTATTCTGTGAACCAGTAAATGTTAACATGGACTTCCAAAATCCTGACACCCTCCCTTAAAACAGCCTTGAATGCAAAAGCTTTTATTACAGTAGAAACTATTTGGATTTTGGGGCAGTACCTGAAAGAATGAGCAGAAAATCCCCAACCGTCCCAGAGTGTCTCTGGTTCAAATGGTGGGAAACACAGCAAAAATACCAAAGAGTGACTGCAGGCTGCAGCATCCTTTCTCTACCTTTGTGTTTTGTGGCAGAGACCCCCCAGGGAATGCCCAGCTTCAGAAGGGTCTTGCTGCAGTTACCTGAGTTTGATCCATGGCTGCTGGAGAGCAGTCTCACCTAGAGGCATATTTTCCTTCTTTTGAATGTTAAACTGCTGGTTTTAGAAAACCTTTTCTATTGAGAACAGTCTCTATAACCCCATGAACGATGGCTGCTAGCTAGGAATAACAGTAGTGGTATGCAGAAAAGTATCCAACAGGTGTGCAACTTTAAGACCTTCAGAGGCTTGTTCTCGGCTCTGGAGGCAATTCACTCTGCTCTCTGTATTAGTAAAGCTCAGCTTTACAGGATGGAAATACCTGACATTAAAGTCCCTAATTATTTCACTGCTACTCTCTCGAGCAGCCATGCACTTCTTGTCTCTTATATTCTTTCTCTCTGGCACACAGCATCAGTCAAGCCTCAGTCTGCACACTCCATGCACGGAACTCAGGTGAAGCCTGGTGCCTGTTCTGCCCAGGTGGAATGACCTAGCATCTCCTTACTTTGATCTCTCACATCATTCAAATCCAAGAAAGTGTAACAGTGTGCAGAAAAATCAAATACTTAAGTTACTGGGATTCATAAGGATAAAATGCACTGGACTTCAGGGAAAAAAACATTGTGTACTACATTTTTAAGAGAAGGATTCTGAAATAAAATAGCTCCAAAAGAAAACCACAACATTATGTATGGCACAGTCCCACTAAAAGCTCCTATTAAGCTAAACTGAACAATGAACTAAAAGATTAAGCTAAGAGGTCTTATTTCACGTACATTAAGAAATACCTAGATCACTTGTATCACTGTCATCAAGTGATACAAGTGATCTAGGTATTTCTTAAGACAGATTAGCAAAACATAAAACCTGCCAAGGATAGGAGCCCTAACAAAAATAACACAAGTCTGGGATGACATTGCCCAATGTTTTTATAATTCAGAGCTAAATTACCACCTCTAGGTTGTACAAGTTTATCTGTAAAGAGAACCATAAAAGTGTAAAAGTCTCTGAGGATTTATGAACTAAGGTTATACAAATAGTTTGGAAACCAAGTGAAAAAAAACAATGAAAAATACAAAATCCCATCTGCTATTGACCTAATGTACTATTAAGCATGGTTGTATTTCCATCATCATTAACCAAGGGAATCTCAAGGGAATGGACCACACAGAAAATGGAAAGGCAAGTCTTTGAAAACCTCAATAGAGTGGGAAAAAAGTTATCTATCCATGAAAAGGTGAAGCTTCTGTGCCTACTGGTGTTTACACATGGGAAGGAAGGAGTCACCTGAGCTGCATTACTTAAAGGAGTTCATTGCGTTAACTGGAGTTCCTTGGACTTACTGGAACTCAGATTGGAAACAAAAGTCACATCCAGGAATACATTAAAATTATAAATACTTGATTTTTGCAATAAATAGATAAATAAATAGTCTGGTTGCATTTTGTAACAAAACTAAATGCAAACACAACAGGAAATCATCAACTTCACACTGAAATTTAATGAAAACTTTTTATAGATGTACATCTTTGAGGTCATGTGGGTTGTAAAACATAAGCATAATGTGTTTTATCTTGACATTTAGTTGAAAAAACACTTGTTAATGACCTTCTTTAAGTAAATTCACATGCACATATACACTTGCAGAAAGGTCAGTCATCATTCCCCAAGGAGTGTATTCTGCAGACACTACAGAGTGGGATATTTTGGAAAGCCTCAAATACTTAATCTTTTGCTAAAAAGTCACTTAAACCAATGACTCATTTCTTTCAATTTGAGAACAGCATCCCCACAGAACATATCCAATTAGAAGAATATATAGATCCTTGATGTTTTTAAAAGGCAAGAACATGTATCATTTGAGAGATTTAATACAATACTTTAATATGCCCATACATGACATGACCCTTAGTCACATAAACACCAAAAATGATCATTTAAGGTAGCCAAGAGTTTCCTTATCAACTAAAAACTGCTTTAAGAATTTTAAGGAGGTTTTGATTAATGTTCAGGCCAGTAAGAAGTCTGGGTCCCTCCTGTGCTAGACACTACATGCCCAGCAGTCCAACAGCAGGGAAGCAAAGACACACTGAGGAGAAGCAATTTCACTTTCTGCCAACAGAAAGTCAGTACAGAACAAAGCATCAACCTCCAGTTTCTATTTTGGACCTGGGGAATAAAGAGCCGACATTGAGGGGCAATCTTCAGTGGGGTTTTTCTATGTGAAATAACTCAAAGGGCCTAAAATTTTACTACCTTGATGTTTGTGTTTCTGTCTAAAACCCTTAAAGCTTAAATTCAATTCCCATTCCTTGCAAAGATGATCTGCAGCAGTTTTGCAGATCTGGCAGTAGGGAATGTTAAGTCTTCAAGAACCCTGACAGGCACTTACCTCCATGAGGAAAAAACTGTGCATAGATCTGTTTGAATGTTTCTTCATTAACAACACCACTAGGACATTCCTGTTGGAAAACAAAAAAGAGAGAGAGAAAAAGGATCAAGTAAAACCCAGCTTTGTAGAGGTTCATTTGCAAAACTCTACAAGCCCAAAGAGAGCAATGAAACAAATCATCTTCCTGTTCTCACAGTGCTCTGCATGTACAGGCTGTGCAGCTGGAGAAATTAAAGCAATTCAGGCTGCAATTTCATCTTAAGCATCTCACAAAGTTGGTTCGCCATTATTAACATTTCTAACTGTGTTTTCAGCAGTTTCATTGCTGTTTTATAGAATGATCTAGAAAGGCACCTCCTGCCTCCTGTCATACCAAGATTTCATCTAATAATTACAAATAATGTTCATGCCAGTTAACACCTCCCTGTCTAATGCCTTCACAGATATGAATCATGAATCCTCAGCAGCAGACTGTGGCCAGAAGTGTGACTCCAGATCTAGAGGTGAACAGTCCATAGCATACTAGCAAGTCCTTACAAACAAACCTTAATAATAAACAACCCCCACCAGCTCAGTGCTGCTATAACACACATTACAGAGTCTTGGGCACTGCTATCTAACAATGTGATGTTTTCAGTTATAGAAAATATTTCCCAGTTGATGGCACTATTCCTCAAATTTGCCTACCAGCCAATTTTGAAAACTAAACCAGAGCAAACCAGTAAAGTAACCACAGCACTGAGCCTTTTTCACGGAGCACAGAACTTCAGACACACAAAAGTCAACTTCCCACATTCAGAGCCACTGACCAACAGAGACTGCTGGGGTCTGTGCCCTGCTGCAGCACTAACCCCACTCAGCCATTTAATTCCCCAACTTCCCATCAGAGAGGGAGGAGGGAGCAAGAGCACTGTCCCTGCTGGTAGGACGCTCGAGATGGATTATTTGAGCAGGCTAACTCTCTCTCACTGAACTCACAAAACTGGCATGTATAGCTTGGCTTAATGCTTACACTGAGCTGAAGGGCAGATTTGGGATCAAGAAAGTTCCTCTGTTCCTGGCACTATATTCACTCCATGCATCCCCCTCTCTGTGACATGCTGTGATTCCTGCCTCACTTTAACACAGATCCTTCAGCAGGGAACTTCACAGGATATAACCCTCTGCACAAGGAATCCCCAGCTTCCACTCTTGGAACCTGACTCCTACTACTGTGCCTGATAGTCCTGAACTGCTGTTTAGAGAGAGCAAGCAAACAGTCGATCTGACAATTTTTCTATGTGCCACTTGTGATTTTGTAGGTTGTAAGGTTCCTGGTTAGATGAGTATTCTCAAACTGTTCCAAAGCTCCTCATAAAACATCCATTGCCTGGTTTCCTTATCATGAGAAAAGTGGCTACTTTTTCATCTTTAAAGTAGAAATCATCAGAAGAATTAAATAGAAGCTAACAGCTACCATAAGAGATTCTCACAAATATTTCCTAAATGTTCATGTTTTCTGAAGCTTGAAAGCTAACATACATTAAATAAATAATCTAATATTTATTTATGATAACTTTTAATCATCGATCAGACCAAGTATCATATTCACAGCCATTCTTGGGTAGAAGTGTTCTCCTTGGTCACTGAAGTGCTGTTGCTACAAGATCACACAGGGCCCTGTTGGAATCCAAAGCACGCCTCTGGCTGCCCTGGGAGATCAGGAGCCCCAGCAAGGGGGTTCCAGACCCTGGCATGAAGCCCAGAATGGCACCGTCTTTGACCTCAGCCCGTGGGAAAAGTTACCAACACTGCGAGAAACATGGCAAGCCACAAGAGTGTGAAAATGAATAGTAGTTCAGTATTTTACAAGGTAAAAAAGTAGATTTTAGGGTTTTTAAACTGAGGATGAAGGGTTTAAGATGGAGGATTTTGGGCATTGCCCTGTTCTTCTTCTCCTTCTCCTCCATCTTCTCTGGTGGTGGTGGCACAAGATGATTGGTGGAATGAAAAAGAGGTAGAAATTACGTGTCTAGAATAGGTGCAAATTAATTGGTATAAAATAGTAAATAATAAATATGTTGTGAAGAATAGTTGGATCATAGAAAGGGTACAAAAAGGACGGGACAGCCCAGGACTGGGCAGTGCCCGCTCGGACTCGGCTGGCATCAGATATGCAGCCGGAGCTGAGAGCTAGCTGGAGATAAGAAAAAATAAACAACTTAAAACAACATCTGCAGGCATTTCTTATCTGTTCGGGCTCGAGGTAAAAGCTTCCCAGAGGTGAAGATAAGAACCAGCATTTGTGCAGAGTACCTAACTCCCACAGGCCCTTGCAGAGTATTTCACCAAACTGTCATTCTTTTTAAAACCAAGCCTAGCACAACCTGCCCAACCTTTCCAGCACAGTGCTACTGGCCAGACACACTGAGATGTATTTCCTTCTCTCCTCTTGATAACACAACAATGTGCTGAAACACACCTGCTGAAAGATGGTTTGTAGATGAGGGACCGATCATTTTTTTCTCTATGCTTCCCACAATTGCGGAGTCCCTGGGGTCCCTTCCCTCTCTATTACCAGAGATGGGCACGTGGCCGCTGCTGCTGCCTGTACTCTCTCACAGGGGCAAGGGCTATCCTGGCAGTTTTAGTCATTGGGCCTGCTTAATTTTTTGAATTTCCACATGATCCTTATTGCTTCTGATGCTCCATCTGGAAGCCAAATGAAAGTTTGCATCACAGCCCTAGGAGTGCTGGGGAGAGGCAGCGCTGACATTGATCAGCCCATTTAGCTCTCTGTAACTGGATTGCTTTCAGACACATATGCTACTACCAATTCATTTGCAGTTAATTGATCACAATTTTTGTTTTATAAGAGACAAATAATGCTCAAGAGGCCTCATTAGTGCTATAGTACTATTTCATTCTGCTGACTCGAAAGAAATCTCTCTTGTGAAACAGAGCAGGTAAGCTTAGTGTCAGTTTAAATTCCACTGAAGTTAATAAAGGTTCACTCATTCAAGAAAAAATTCTTGTCAGTAAGAAAAAGCACAATCCTTCACTGTAGCATTCATAAGGCCTTCCTTTGTTAGCAGGGTTTTAGGTTAACACCTCTCATTTCCTTAACCTATGAATTTTTTTAAAATGTCAAACAGTGAACATTTTTTTAATATTGTGGTCAAGCACAGAACAAACACCTCATTTTCTGAGGGCTGACTGTCAAGCTCTGGCAGCATGAGCTATGCATCTGAACTTACCCTTTCATGCTGCTTTTAAATCACTAAAGCACAAAGGAGCTGAATCCACATAAAAACCAAACACATCAACCCATAAAACCAAAAGGAAAATAAAACAAGAGTTGCATTTTTCTTCTGTTGGCATCAGAAATAACCTTCACTGATTGCTTTCAGAGATGTGCAAAGCAGAGATGCAGGGACCACAGGGGAGCTGAGCCTAACCTGCCTGTTGGACCCTCCTCAGTTCACCTGGCCAGAACAACAGGATGAGTACTCAGGGGTCACATTTTGCTAAATTAGAGGTAGCAAGTTAGCTGACCACAGACAAATCCACAATCCAGATTTGCATCTCTAAGCACTCACACTTCCCATGTATTTTGTTGCTCTATGTTCTCCCACTTTGGAGATGTTTTGGGGATTATTAAAATATCAGAACATTTCTCCCTTGCTTGTACTGCTCACTTTAATCTCCGTAATTCTGCTTTGTTACAATTACATCTCATACTACACTTCGTTACAGATTTGCTAAATACTCACACTAAAGCAAGGTAAGGATGTCTCCAGCAGACCCTCAGTTATCTGGGTTGTCTGTTTCCTGATTTGGTATTAAGAAATTATCCCTTGCAGCTAACAAGTATTTCCCCTAACAGCACAAATCCCCCACGAACTGACCAAAAAATCCCACAAAACCCCCAGTTCTTTAAAATCCATGTACTCAATTCCAGATAATGTAAGCCATTAGAAACATGGCCTAAATGAAAGACCCTGAGTTACTGAGCTCAAATCTCTGTATTGTTGGTCACTTCATTAGACATCAATTTATCAGTTTTCAACTTAAAAATACTTTCTTGCTCTCCCTCCCTGCACTTCCATAACTGCTCATCAAACTTTACTCCTCTGGGGGGCAGAAACTTTCTTCTAATTCCAGCCTGTGCCTATTCATGGCCAATTTATTTCCTGTGCCAATATTGCTGTTTAGCTCAAACAATTTCGGTGTTTTCGTAGACAGAAGGTATCACATTTTCTTTTGTTAAGTTGTGCCAAGGCAAGACCCACCAGAGGCTCTGCTGGGTTTGCCTGTTTCTTTGCTTTTATAGAATCTCAACCAAAGAGAGGGGACCAAATACCTCACATTAGTCTGAGGTTCCGGTCTGAGCCAGCTCTGAGGTGCAAAAGATTCACATAATGCAGAATCCTGCGAGCAGAGGCAACTGCTAAGATAAACGTGAAATGTTGGTCCTGGAACCAAGAGATGCTGGAGGGTGGAACCCTTTCACAACTGGAAAAGAAGCTGAAGGCAAAGAGAGGGGACATTTGGCCAGGCAGCAATAGTACAGGCCTGGTTAGTGTGCTCGGCTTCTCTGGAGATGAATTTATTGGCAGCCTCCATCAGTGTGGAGCAAAAACACCAGAACAGACCAGTGACACAACAAAGACTGAGACAATTTGAAGGGAGTGGGGAACCAAATTCAGAGGCAAAAAAAGAACAGGTTTAAAGGTACTGAGAATTAGGACCCTGGTCAGACAGGGCACTAGCCCAGAGGCCACCTCAGGCTGTGCTGAGCTGCCGTTGGAGGAACACCATCCCTGTTCCTGCACACCAAATCCTCTGCAGCCAGGACTTCAATCCCTCTGTGCCCAATAGAAGTTCCTGCAGATGGCTCTGTGATTATGCAGGTGTTGCCTTGCAATTAAACAGGACCTGTGCAATCACTGAGAGCAAGCAGTAAGTACAAGCCAGAGAGGAAGATGACTGTATTCCCACAGGGATTTTGAATTTCCAGATGGTACTGTAACATCATCCCAAAGAACAGACGGTTTGGTACAATAGCAAATATGGTAACAGCTGAGCCAGTTTGCCTCCTGTGCATAATTACTCATCCCATTGAAAGCACAATTTGCAGACTACCAATGTTAAAGCTGCACTTTTATGTCAGTTTAAAACTTAGATATGAAACTTTATTGTGTGTATTTATTGTGCATATTGTGTGCAGATCAGCTGGATAAAAACAGCCTGCTTTGTCCTAATATCCAGATATAAACCAAGACCTTGCCAGCACTGTCAATTAATACCAAGACCTTCAGTGACATTCTAGGTTTAGGTCACAAGTTAAATGCACTTGTCAGCTACTCTTGCCCTGGGAGGTAAAGCCTCTGTAGTGCAAAGTGATAGCAGAATTGGGAAGGGCAAGAGGTAAATGTCCTGTGTGCTGAGAGTGCTCCAAGTCTGCCTCACTGGTTTGCATCTGCATCTGCAAATCCTCCCAGCACGGAGCAGAGCTCTCCCACACAGGATTGCCACCCAACAGCAATACAGAAGATTCTGTAGAGATCTTAGCAAAACTAGGTTTAATCTCCTGCTGTAGGCAGTGATGTCATATCTGGGTGTTAACCTGCCAAGCTCTGTCTCAAAAGCTGTATGATTTCCTGCTGGCTGCATGAAGAAATATCAGTGTTCAGTAGAAAACTTCACATGTGAAATGACCTTTATGTGCAGCAAAGGCTGCACAAATACGCCATGTGCAACGAACAAAAATACAGAAAGCTGAGCTGTGCTTTGGCCCAGTTAGGTGAGCAGTGAAATGAAGGGTGAAACCACCAGACTCCTTGGAAAAGTCAAATAAACATTGGAAATATGATTTGATCGAATTTCAATAATCTGTCAAAAAAGAAAGGCCCTTCTCAAAGTCCAGCAGGTTCCCTCTGATCTGCCTGTATTTAAGGCAGCTCAGCTGTCTTTTGACAAGATTTTACCCAATAGACTTGACTTTCCAAGAAATGTCAGCATTTTGCTGTGATGGTAGTTGAATGCTGGAGATGTCCTGCAAGACAACTTCAAAACCACTCTGTGTTTATTGAGCCCACTCAATTCTGATCTGTTAATCATCATTAAAACATCAGCTGGCACAAATCACCTGAGTGACTAAATCCTGACCCTCAGGCAAACATGTAATGAGTACTCATTCTTCAAGGTCCACAAAGCATCTGGTCCATGTAGCCTCAACATTCCCCATCCATTTCTCCTTATTGTAAGGGGCCCTTGAGCAGCAGCAGAGTCAGGCTGAGGCTCAGGAGCTGCAGCCTCCCTGCTCCCAGGAAGCCTGGCTGGAATGGTGGCTCACAAGGATTGCACAGAGCTGTTCTGCACACCCAGTCATGCCAGCTGGCATTGGTGCCTGCTTTCCCAGAAATCTGCAGCCTCTCTCTTGTCTCCTCAGTTTTAATACACATTTAACTTTTGATTTCTCTTTGGCTCCTGCCACTCCAGCCTTATTCCCTACTTATAATGCAGGACCCTAAAGTCCTAAAGTGCTCTGCTGAGATCCTACTAAAAGAGAAAGATTTCTGCAGCTAGAGAAGGGATAAAATCTCCATGCTGGGCAGCTAATCACGAGTGAACAGCACCACTTATATTTGAACATGAGATGACAACAAAGTTTAAGTAAGTAGCCATAAAAACATTTCCAGGTTATCTTCAAGTACCGACACAGCTAGGGAAATTGAAGTGTGCTTGCTGACATTTGGGGAACAAGTTTAATGAGACCATTATGTGCTGAATATTCATCAAAACCCAGTTTAGGCAGATTGCAGTATCATAAATATTAGATGGAGAGGCAGATTGTGCTCATTTTGCTGTGGTAAGGGAGATCTAATACAAAACTACTAATGCTTAACAGGGGAATAATACAAAATCGAGCTGAGCAGTTGAGGCTGGTGGGGACATACATATTAGACTCTGTTCACTGCAGTACTGCTCTTACATTTTTAAATCCTCTGTAAAGAACCTGAAGTTCTCTTTTAGTGAAATTGGTTTGTGCTTCAAGCTGTTCCAGTCCCTCGGGTCTATGGCACACTGTAGTCATTTCTAATTCATCTTCAATTTTATCTGAAAGAGAAGACAGGAAAATATTTATTTTGGTCATTACCTTTGCTCTTTTAACATGGTAGATAGGACAGACTGGATTTCAAGAGCAGCAGATCAAAAAGAAACCACCAACAGAACTGATCTGTGTAACTGTTTTCAACCTCTTGAAAGCAAAATAAAAGCCATAGGAGTAAAGCAACAGCTCACATTTCTTACTGGGCTGCCAATTAGCTGCCCATCCACAAAGCCAGAATGGTGGTGTGAAAAGAAGGGCAGCACCAGACATATTGCTCCAAAAGGCAACCACAGACATTTCATACCTAAATATTGAAACAGCATGGAGGAATAGCACTTTCAAAGAACTGGCTTTAAAGAAAGCTGTGCAAATGTATCTGAGAGCAGACATGCTCAGGCATATTAGACAACCACATTATACTGAGGGTAAACAGTGAGGGAAACTCTTCTGTGTGCTAGCCAAAAAGCTTGCTCTAGAGACAGTAAAGGTCACTTTAATCCTAGGAGAAATTCAAATTTTGTCCACACTTGCAGAATCTGGAATGAATTCAGCCTGAATTTACATGGACTTTTTGGGAAAAGAGATAGAAAATGAAAAACACTTATATGCATCTTACTCAAGAGAGTGTTCTTCTGCAAGGAAGAAAAATACTTGAGATCTATCACATCCTGTATTACCATAACCTCACTTCATTTTTGATGTATGTTTTCCCCTGTCAAGCCCATCCCCCAGCAGTGTACGTGATGCCCAAATATATAGATACTTAATGTCTGTGTCAGTTTGAGAGTCTCTAAACTTCAAGGACCAAATCCAGCCTTCAGCTGACATGAAAATCCAATCCACATCCAAAAGTTGCTTGGCATAAAAGTGAACACTGCCTCTATTGTCAAAACCGCACAAATCATGCCTTGTAAAAACATTTTAGGTTATTTGGCTCAAGCATAATGTAGTAACTTCTGCTGGAAGACAACAACTCGAATAGAAATTTGCAAAGAAATAGAGTCACTCTGAGTAGAGAAAAGGCATGAATTCAGAGCAGACTGGCTTGGTGAAAGAACAGTCCAGCCCAATGGTGTATTTTCATAAGCTAATTAATTCTTCAGAGAGATATATATACACACATACATATATATACATACATATACATATGTCGCTGTTCTCACCACGGCCGAGTAGAGAAACGACACAGAGTCCAGCTCAGGGTCAAATGGCAGCAGCCGATTTAATGAATTCTCCGAGAACTTTTATATGTTAGTTCGCAAAGGGTATTAAGTGGCATAAAGTGATTGATTTTACCATCCATCCCTTAAGGGGATTGCTCAAGTTCTAAGACACCCATCTCTGGATATTTTTCTGGTCAATAGCCGTAACAATACTGCAAAACAACCTGCAGGTGCAAGAAGTTTACAATACTGTAACCTTGGTCAAAGTAATCAGCATGGGAAAGACTGAACTCTCACAAAATGTTGCAGAGAGCTGAAAAAATTCTCTGCTGGAGCTTTTCAGCATCCATATACATATATTAATTTGAATGTTATTAAGGGAGGGCACATGTCAGTAAGTGCTAATGGTTAATTAACATTGGTTAATTTTGTCAGTATTAAGAAATTGGTTCAAAATATTGGTGAATTCAACCATCGTCCTAATCTACCACATCTGCATCATCACAGTCAGCATTCGTAGGCCCTGAACAGATAAAATGCATTCCTAAATACTGCTCTGAAGGTCCCTTGCACAGCAGGGGAATAAAGGTGAGAGGCTGTAACAGCATGGGACAGGAGCAGAGTATCAGGTGCTTATGGTGCAGAAAAAGGGACTGAAGGCTGGCAAGTGGCCAAAAGAAGCCTGAAGGACTCACCTTCCCCACACAAAGGGAAAATGAAGAGTCTAAAAATTACAGCTCCTGTTAGAAGAAAAGAGATGAAAAAGGATGTCTGCTACAGGAAATAGAAAAAGTAATGTAAAATAAGAGGGAAAAGCCATTTTCTTTGCAAGAGAACTAATGCCACAAAATGAAGGAATGCAGAAGCTGTAAAGAGAGAAAAGTGCAGGGAAACAATTCTTTAAAATGAGGGAAGAGAAATGAGTGATTGAAAAAAAGAGTGAAAATCCACTTAAAAGGGAGCCAGGTTAGGGACCCATCACTAGACCCATCACTAATCTATACATTGTACAGGAAATATCATTCTAGTTACCTCTAGTTAACCATAAATCGCCTAAACTTTTTCCTTAACAAATGCACATAACCCGGCTCCCCTCCCACACACCCCTGCTGTGCCCAGTGCCACGAGCAGTTTACACAGGACCTTGGCAGGCATTTGTTTTTCTGCCGTGCAAGCAGGGCTTGAAGGCTTTCTCTGCTCTTTAACGAGCTGAACATGATCAGCTTTTCACCCACATTTTCTGCTGCTTGAGTTGCCCTAAAGTTCTTTAAAATTTCAGTCAATGTAAACTGTAAGTGTAACACACTGGCCAACTACTCTTTATATCCTATAACATGATTTAACAGAGAGAAAAAATTATCTATGCAGCCTACAGGGTGAGGCTGATGGGGGAAACCAGCCTGTTGGAACAGTCTCACACTTGCTTTTACTTATGCCCCTACAATGTGGAGATTCAGATGGTTTCCACAGAGGCAGGAAAGATTCAGCTGAGAAAAGTCTTACTCTTTGCAAAGGCATTTTGATATGACTAATTTTTTGTGGGTATTGTATTTGCCATATACTTTTCCACCTCCTTCTTAAGCATACAGTTTTTAAAAACACTTACCAGAATTTGTGCTAGTTTTCTAAAAAACAAGTAGTTAAAGAAAAAAGTCTCGCTTGTGCAAAACTTGCCATATAGTGCCACGATAGTTTTAAACAAAATCTACAGAATTACAGCTCAAAACTCAGAGTTGTCTAGATGCCCTTTACACAAGCAGACCCAAAATTAGGGTCTTGGAATTATTTTTTTCCAAAACATTCTTGAATAAAATATTACTTGGTGAATGCTGTATTTTAATAACGATTCTTGTCTTTCGACAGTACTGACCTCATTCAGTGAGTCACTACTTCAAAAGAGTGACACTCATTTCCTTCAGCTCGTCCTGCAAGAATAGACTTTCCCAACAGTCAGCTCATGAGCTTGGGTTCCACAGGGCAGATATTTCTATGTTAAAAATAAGCAATTTAAAATATTGCATAAAAATGCAAATATTGGTGTATATTTGATTCTATCTACCATGCTGAGAAATGTCTCTCCTTTTTCTACAACAAACTTCAGAAAGAAAATTAAGATAAATTTATCCCTTTCAAAGGGACGCGCTATTTTTTCCTTTGTTCCCTAATCCAGAATCTATGTTAAAATCTGCCTCTGAAGAGGATTTGATGGTTCCCTGTGGGTTAATATTTTCATCTGCTTCCTCTTCCTTTCCCAAGGGAAGTATTTAAAACTTAGCAAAAGAATTCATGAAGCTTTAGATCTGGCCAAAGGGACGCTCAAATTGTCACCAGACCAATCATTTTCCAGTGAACAGACTCAAAAATGGCAGAAGCTGTTCCTCCAGGAACATGCTCCAGTGCAGCAGAGCAGTCCTGGGCATTTTCTGGAACATCACCACAGAAAATAAATACAACAAAGACCTGTTTTGTCATTTTGTCTATCACTCGCCAACCATGTATCATGATAAAACTTCTTTCAGGAGCAATCAACTTCACATTAATAGGCCTCATAGATCAAACACCCCTCCCTCATGTTCACCACATTTAACACACAGTTGTCATCCCATATTCAAAGGTTTTTCTTCACCAACATCACTGTTCATCCTTCCTCCGTTCCTGACTAAGGCTGCAGTGGGCACAGAGCAGAGCAGGAGGGACCTGAAGCCAGACCTGAGGACACAAACTGCTCTTCTGTGCAAACCGATTGCTTCCAACTCATTAGTTCTCACCCTCCACAAAGATTTTTTTTTTCATTATTTGTTTCCTTTCAGTGCTTGCTCTCAAGTCAGGTCTTTTCAACATTTTTCCTCCTTTCCCTGATAACCTATAAATTAACCACAGAAACCTCAGTGGCAAAACAGGAGACGGGCACTTCCTCCTCTGCCCTTGCTTTTTATCATGGATATTGTATTTCCTTTTATTTACATTTTCATTATCATGCTGGCTCAGTCCCTCCAGCTCTTCAGAGGTGTCACTGTATGAAATATGAACTCTTGCATTTATAACCACTACAGTTTTATTAAACTGAAGCTCACTGCAGGGTGGTGAGTGTAAGCAAAAGTGTATATACATAAACACATGCAAATTTAAACTTTTGATAGGAATGATGTTAAGATATTTTACCTAATACCATATTCTTCCTCAGTTTTGCCTTGTTTACAGTTTGCTGAACACCCAAAGAGATTTGAGTGAAGGAAACAACCTTTAAAGTTAATTTTCTTCTCCTGCAATTCACAAGTGCATGAACAGACCTCGGGACTGACTGCACCCACTGCGAGGGGTGAGTGTGGTCACCTCCCCAGCTGTGACACCTCTGACCCCCAGCTGGTGCTTACAGCATCCTTATCCTTTCTGAGCTGGAAGGACACCCCTGCCCTGCTGATGGAGACATGCGACCCAGAGGCTGGGTACCATCCAGCTGCTTAATGAGAGCTTGAACCTTAACAAATAGGTCCCAATTTATTATTCTGGATCTCAAAGCATGATTTTTTTTTCTTTTTCTTTTTGTTGGGTTATCTGTGCTCGCTAATTAGGTGGAAGCAGTAACTAATGCAGAAGGTTTCTTCTGCTTACAGGTACTGATAAATGATAATTTATTATTTTTCTGTTTTTAGTTCCAACACTTGTTGAAATCATCCCGAGATTAATCCCTTCCATGCCAGATGGCTGCAGTGAGCTGTCTCCTAGGCTGAAGATTGTTTAGCCAGTACAGAACATTCTCTTAGCTGTTTTCCTTACAATGTGTTTAAAAATGGAAGAATGGGATGTAGCATTTCCTGAGTGAGAATTTATTTCTGCCCATATTTTTGTGGCTGCTTTAATAGCAGGGAATGAGGTCTGGGTCTGGTAGAATCACCTGTGGTAATCTTACTCCAATGTAGGCCCAGGTTAAAATAAGCACTTAGGTTTGTATTTTTGTGCAAAATAGCATCTGTATTTGCTTAGCCCATAGGATATGCACATTTCCTTATGTAAAAAAAACCAAACAGCGACTTCACTTTACAAAAAAATAATCTTGACATACTTGCATGTACATGCATATTTTAATGCATGTTGCTAATGAAAGAGACTATTTCATTTCACTGCTCCTTGCTCAAGAGCAGAGAGAGTGAATTTTCCTTAAGGCAAATCGATGTTTTAACAGAATACACTTTAGAAATTACTTGAGGATTGCTTTATTCATCCTTTCATATTTGTTACAATTTTACCTTTTGTTATCTTTACCATTTGGGAAGTTCCATACTCAGAGTGCCTGCAAATGGCCCTGCAGCATTTCACACAACGTTTTGGATTGGAAGGGAGCTTAAAGACCATCCAGTTCCAACCTCCTGCCACGGGCAGGGACACCTTCCACCAATCCAAACCATGTTTGTGTCCTATAAAACAATTGTGTGTTATTCCTCAGCTGCTGCCTCGGCTCTGGGTTTGAGCAGCCACATTTCTGAGCCTGCCCATCCTTCCTGGCTCTGGCAGCTGCCCCTGCACCCACAATCCTTGCACAGGGCTGGGTTTGCTGGGCCAAACTCGCTTGGGAAATAAGCATCAAACAGCACCAAACACCTTTCTCAGGTGCAATCCTGCAGCAATTCCAATCCATGTGCCTGTCAAACGAGCAATAGTGAAGCCTCATACAGTGCTCAGGCTGGCCAAAGACAACCCAGAGCCTAAAACACAAGTTTAAAGGGTGTAAACGATGATTTAATGAAAATGTAAATGACCCTGTGCCCTGCATCCAGAGGCTGCAAGGTGAAATCGCGGAACACCAGTCTCCGTGGCTCATGGGAGGACTTTGAGAACAAGTTGCTTATAATAAATTCACTTTTTGCTAAGGAAAAAAGTCAAGACATAAAGTGCAGCTAATGTGCCCAGTGCTAATTGTAAATCTGACAGGCATTAGATGAAATGGGTAATTTTACAAATACAGCTGAAGGGGATTAAATTATGTGCAAGAATTATTAGACTGCATCTTGCTTTTATTAAAAAAAAATTGGCTATATTTTAGGAGCAAGAACCTGAAGAAAAAATTAACTCTAGTTTACCCACGGTATATTTGAAATTAATCTCCAGACAGAATGTGCTCTTGGGCAGGTCTCACAGGAAATAGGCCTTGTCTGTGGGAAATCAATTGCACATATTTGGAAATTCCATGAGGAGAAATAACTCTAGGTCTGAGTCCGTAAGTGCTCATTAGGGCAGGAAGTTGTGGGGCAGGAGCTGGGCGAGAGCTGCGGGAAGCGCAGCTTGGGATGTCCCTGGAGCTCTGAGCTTCCCGATCCCGGGCTGCGCTGTCTGGCAGCACATTCCTGTGCTGTGCCCTGTGCTCCCCCCAGGGCACTGTCCCAGCCTGGGGATGCCTTTAAGCGACCCCGTGCTGCAAAGCCCGCACACCCCCGGAGCCGGGCTGGGACAGAGGCAGCAGCTCAGACTCAGCTGTGATCCTAAAAAAGGGGCAAGGAAAATCTGCTCATGGCAAATAGCAATTAAAAAATGGCACAGAGGTACCTACTGATGTATCAAATATTAAACACAATTGAAGCTGAATACCCTTTATTATTTAATATTATTATTATTATTATCATCATCATCATCATCATCATCATCATTATCATTATCATTATTATAAAGAATTTTTAATATATAATGCCTGGATGGAGAGATCAGTTTCCAAACCAAAGGGACTCTCTCCAGGCAATAAACCAAGAAGAGTGGTGTCTCCTTATCCACTCCATTTTTTCTGATATGATTTTTTGACTCTTTCAGGTGCATTTTGAGTTGGATTTGATGGTTGTTGTGGGTCCCTTCCAACTCAGAATATTCTGTGATTTTCACCACTAAACCAGCAACATCAAATTCATTACACAAACAACCAAGCTTAGCAGGGTTGTTCTGCCTTTGTGAACCTGCAACACCACCACTTGCTAAGAGAAGATACATGAAAACCCAACAGCGTATAAAATTCCAAGATAAAAATAGCTAATAACAACAAATATAATTACTAAAAAAATAGATTTTTATATTTCTTGTCTAATCCTTACAATGATCTATGCAAAATGTATAAATACTGTCCTATACCTCTGTACTCCTTTAATTAGCTTCACAGTTGCACACAGGGATGCAAAACCAACGTTATTCTCGAAAAAAGGAGGCACAGGAATGTTGAGGTGCCTCCCAAATGTCTTTCTGGCACACAGCTAAGATCAGGTACAATGGTTTGAACATGAAATATGCAATGTCAAATTTGAATTCATATGTTTCCTCAGACACTGAATGAAGTTCACCTGTCATTAGAACTGTTTTTGCTGTGGGCATTCCCAGAGGAAGAGACTGCAATGTGTCCTTCCAGTGCACTGGCCTTATCCAGGACAGCACTTCCTTTTCAATCTTCCTTGCACATTCCCACACATCCTGTAACAGCATTTATAAAGCAAACAACTTGTGAAAACAGGTGGAAAACCCCTGAGAGCTTGCTTGGTGCTTTGTTGCTTTTCCATGGGGATGCTGCAGAAAATGTGCTTTTGGGACAAGTGCTTTCCTCCAAGCAGCTGTTCAAAGCTGACTTAAAAAAAAAAAAAAAGAAAAAACATAAAAAACTCCCTCACTAGAAAGTTTAGAACATCATTTCCCTCTGATGATTTTCAAAAAATTCATACTCATACCATCTCAAAACTTCAGCTGAACTGGGAAGCACTTGACTCAGCCATTCATGTGATAATCTCTGCACATAGGAGGACTTGGAAGTCGAGTCAAAGTTGGGGCTTCCTTCCTGGGAGGCGACTGGGCTTCTGCAGCTTACCCAGAACTGGGGCATTTTCTTTCTATTTCCTTCTATTTCTATGGGAATAAACTCAGCCAGGGCAAAGCTGTTTCCTAGGTTAAGAAACCTTTTACTACAAAAAAAAATACAACTGATAAAGTCAAACTGGTTTAAATTTTACCTCTCTGATACACATAAAACCATTGGGCAGGGTTTAGGAAAAAGGAGGAAAAAATTTAACAAAAAGGAAGTGACAACCACTCACAGGTAATTTTAAGGTGACATTGGATGTGTTCTGCAAGTGCGACAGAGCGCCCTTTCCCAGTGATTGTAGAATCGTTTCCAAGTGTATTTTCCATTCTTTTCCCCTGAACTGCCTCTTTCCCTTACCCCAAGGGGTAGGAAGGGAAGTCAGAGCTTGCTGTCTCCTGCATGACCATGGAGCTCAGGGCAGTATGTGAGGGGAAGCATGCACCCATGCCTGCAGCAATGCAGCAGTCGTCCTGCAGCAGCCTGGGGAAGGGGTGAGGAGAACTTTGCATGCAAAGCCTATTGAGGGCAGCAAGAGGGGCCCACAGCCTTGTGCTCCACGGTCTGGGTCTCCACAGCAGGAACAAAACAGTGATTAGTTAGGGTGAAGGAGTCTCAGGTGGTCCAGAAGGCTCCAACTGGAGCTCTTTGCAGTCACATCACTTGCAACATGGTTACATTCTCTAGGAGAAAATGTCATTAGAAAATTAGGTTAAAAGTAAAAAAAAAAAACAAGGAATAGTTATAAAGATATGTATATGTCTTCTCAAGGCACCAGTTTCTTTTTACTGCAGAACTGGGCACATAGCACGATTGGCAATACCCAGCAAAAGGCACCAGAGCTTTGGTCAGAATGTGGCTCCCCAGCCTGGCCTCCAGCCCGGGCAGCTCCTGCCCTCAATCCAAATCCAGCTGGCATCTGTTCCCTTCATTTCCAAGCAGTCTGTGCCTCCAGCTGCCCAAACTGTCCAATAGCTCTCCCACCACACCATGGGCTCTGCAGTGTCTTGCCCGGGGCTGGTGCCCAGGGAGCCCTGTGAGCTCAGCACAGCACACCTTGGCCCTGGGAGTTTCCAATGGGCTCTGGGATCAAGTGGGCCATGGATTCAACCTTACAGACAGAGCAGTCCACACCAGGAGACTCATGGAAAGCATATAAAAACAATTAGTAAAATTTAATGAACTCTGCTGTATCATATGCAGTATAATCACATGACTCTTTAAACTTGATCCACCAAGACAGGTTTGTAACAAATAAAGAGAATGAGCAGGTTGCTTAAAGAGGCCCTGAGTCTTGGCTGAAGACAAAGTTGTTGAGACATTAGCCATGAAATCACCTGCTTTGCTGGGTAACCTGAGGACAGGAAAAATAATCTCCCATTTCAAGTTTAATTCGGATAGTTCTAAATTTGCATGTTAACACTAGCTGCAAACTAATTTCCATTGATGGGAACAAAGAAATGTAAATGCAGTCGTTAGAGAAAGCACAACAGCAGTGGCCTGATTTAGTAAGGGTGATAATAAAAAGCAATAGAGTATATGGAAAGGGCCCACTGGAAATACTGGGCTTGAAAAGATGAAGATGCATCAGAAATTATTTTGGATAGCAGGAAGACTACATGTGCTGCAAAAGAAAAAAAAAAAGCAAAAAAGTAATCTAAATTTCTGCATAGGGTAACCTTGTGGGTTATCAAAACTTTAAACTGTAGATAATACCTTCTGTATAGAAATAATATTCTCTTCTCTCTGCAAAGATAGGGAAAAAAACCCTTAAAAAAGAAAAACCAAGAAAAGCTTCTTGTAACAATGTATTTTTCTTCACTGTATGAAAAACTTCACAGAGTCAGCTTTCAAGAGTTCAACAGAAAATTATGGCTATGTGTTTTTCCTTTACAGCCTATACTTTCTATTTAACACTGAATTGTTCTTTTTTGAAAAATGTCACTTTTCAATACAAAAAAACCCAGAAAAGCTCTTAACCATCATCTCAGATTCATATGCTTATGTCTACTTAGCATACTGAATAGCACAGATAGAAGAAATTACGATTCCTTATCACCACTTATAAAACCTCTTTCCAAAACATGAAGAAACTGTTACTGAGGACTTGATTATTTGTAAAACGCAAACCTCACAGGTACCAAAATAAGATACATGAAGCAGTGACAGAAAAATGGAGAAAAGCCTGAATTTACAGTCACATGATCCTATTTCGGCAGTGCATGCTAATAAAATGCTCACATTTCCCCTGCAACATCTGCACGGCAGTATTTTGTATTTGCGCCCATGCCCAGTCATCTGAAAGTTCAGAAACTTTCTGATCAACAGTGGATTTTATTTCATTCCAGTCGTGCTGGCAGAAGACATTGCACACCCTGGAACTACTGTTTGACTTTGTTCCTATGATCTAAGAAACTGAACACGGCCAATAATGTTTATTTCAATGCTAACCCAATCCTGGTGTACAGTAGATTTCTGGTAAAGGTAAAAAGAAGGTACTGTTTGTCCCAGGAAACTAGTGCACTGGAGTGCTGTGGGGTGTGATGAGACATTTTTCTGGCTGGAGGTAAGTCTGCCTAGGTCTCTTTTTTATCAAAAGGGTTTTCAAAATCAGAAAGCATCTGTTTTACACTCTAAAGCAGACTGTTTGTATAATTGAAAGAAATTTAAAGGACCTAATTAGAAGAGACATAAAATGGCTTTGTGCTCAAATCTCTCACAGGTAAATATACAGAGGGATGGGTTCTTAGCTCTAGGATTGCTTTCAGCCAGCTCTGCTCTCTTCTCAGCTCCAGGAGCCCCAACACAACCCCTCTGCCCTCAGGGAGAAATAAATTTATTACATAAACATTATAGAGCTGTTGGAAGCTATAGAACTTCTAACATTTTTAAACTAACTTTAGTCAGGGGTTTTGTTTGTCTTCACCCAGAGGGAAGGGAATGGAAGCTTCTTTTCAAAAAACTCTGTTCCCTGGGCAAGGCCTGATGAGCTTAACATCTCAATGGACTGGGAGCTGCCAGGGGATGCACAAGGGATAAGTGATCATTAATGAACTTCAATGCCCAAAAGTCCTTCCTGGTGTGTTGGAGACACCTTGTCTGGGAAAAGATTGATAAGAGAACAAAGAATGAGGACCTGATTAAGGGATCAATAACCAATAAGGAACCGAATACTGAGAACCCTGTAACTTGGAACCAATGAACATTGAACCAATTAATTGATCTGGTTTTGTCTGTATAAGTATGTGGAAAATCTAGTAAAAAGTGCCATTTGGTGACACACCAATTCCCAACTGAAAAGAAATAAAAACAGTAAAATATTTACATTCTAACTTTTCATATGGTTTAATAATTTTGCATGGTTTGTTAAATAAATGTATTTTCTGCAATGCACAGGTTTTACAGGCCATGGAACCTGGCAGCCCTTTCCATTTTACTTGGTAAACATGAAATTGTGCATTTATTCAGCATCACGTCTTCAATTCAGCTTCACTGTCTCTGAACAAAAGACAGCTCAGGCTGACATACAGCCCCCCTGCCCTGCCCCGAGAGCCATTCTGTGTTTTGTTGGGGTGTTACAGGCAGTCTGCCCCAAGCATATAGCATCCTAATTTAAGAGATAGGGAGTAGGTCTAATGAGCGAACAGATGCCCATTGCCATGGCAAAACCCGGGAACGTCTCCACGAGCACCTGTTCTGGTGGGTGGCCAGGCTGGGGCATGCCCAGGGGCACGGACAGCCATGCAGAGCAGCCCACACACACTTGGAGCAAGAAGTGTTCAGGGCCGCAAATCATCCTCGTGCTCAACCTCGGCAGCTCAGGTCTGGGCTGGAGTTCAGACAAAGGCACTGCCTGGGGCTGACTCCAAACTGCCACCAACAGCTTGCGTGCTTTTGTGTATTCTGCTGATCTCCAGAAACTCTTTAACAATTCCAACAGCAGTCCAGGTTTTGCTTCATACCATTTTTCCCAAACTCCAGTAATGAATTTTGCAGAAGAAATCCCCTACTCTGTCTCAAACACAAGTCTGTATCCATGAAGGCCCTCAAAAAGCCTGTCTGAACAGTTAATCCAAGGACAAACACCCAAAATCAAACTTTTGCAAAAACCAAGTTGCACTTTGTGCATTTAATAGTTATGGCTACAATTAAATTGTAGGATTGCAACAGGACACAATATGAAACCTTTTCCAACACCTTGCAAAAAAAATGGGCCCCAAAACCCAACTCTCTGTTCCTTCTCAAATGCCAGCAGCAGCAAACCTTAAACCCAGCAAAATAAAATCCTGCTAGCATATTAATGGCCTCGGAACAGAATTCAAAATCAGTCATTTCCCTTTAGGGGACTCAAAAAGCCAAATATTATAAAACACCACTCCCCTGAGAGGGGACTTTTGCAGAACTTGCAGTATTTTGCTGGAAACACAAAATTTTTTATGCAAATCAGTTCTTATATTCTTAGCAGGACTTGGACTGGGGAGCCCAGGTGTTCGCAAAGAGGAATGTCTAACACGAACTGCAACACGTGCACAGAGCTTTCTTGCCTGGCAGCGCGGACAGCTCCTTTCGGCCTCCCAGACAGGACCAGAAATAGCATCCACAGCATTATTTGCTCCCAGTAATGTGTAACAGCAGGAGTCTCATTCACAGCATTCCACCCCTTATGAACCTATTTCCTGCCCTGCTATGGAAATGAATTACACCTCTGCAGCTCGCCAGTTGAAAAGCCTCTATAGTAAAATGGGAATAATAATGCTTATACATCCAGATACGCTTCCCCAGTGCTTCATGCAAGCTCCCTCAACTTCAGCGGCTGTCAGTTAATGCACATCCTTTGTTATATATGGGCCTGACTTCGGTTCTGTGCTGCCACATAGCACAAAGCCCCACTCCAGTCACAGCAAAGACTCTCAAAAGACTTTCTAGGCTGATATCTATGCAGTGCTTAAAGTACAGTATTTGTGTCTAAATCACTCCCCGTACTTCAATCAGCAATCCAAGGAGTGCAGAAAAGAGTAACAGAGTGGTGAGGCTGAAAGGTGACCAGCAGGAAGAATTTAGGCAAGCGTGCACTTGATTAAATAAGCATTAAAAAATGACTTATCATTTACCAGCATGCTGGTAGAAATGAAGAACAGAAAATGGAAAAATGTTCATGCATCTACTTCCTGAAAAATTTTTATCTAGCCAACTACAATGAAATGTCTCTTCCCCTGGCAGTCTAACAGCTGGAGACATGAGAGGCAGCAGCAGGGCAGCCCCAGCCTGCCGCAAGGGGCACAGAGCTCACACCCTGACACAGCGCATTTGCAGAGGACCCATTTCTTATTAATGGGTAACGAGGCCCAAAGAAAATCTCTACCTACTACGCACAGCATAAATCTAACAGTTAAGCATGTTATGATACTTTTACTAGACTAAAGTTTAGGTCAAGAGTTACTGCTGGGAGAAAAAAATTAAATTGTGGTAGTGAGAGGGCACACAAAGGATACGCAGGCAGGAAACTCTTCAAAAGAGCTGGCCGAAGCCACTGGCCTTAAACTGGTTTCCCCAGGTAAGATTATGATTCCAAAGCAGCAAGGGAAAAGAAAAACCATGAGAATGTCAAGCCATTGGACATGATGCTTTTTTAGAAGAAATATCAGAAACGCTTCAGAGGGCACTTAATGAAATAGTTGTAAGAGACTTCTGAATTATGAATTAGCTACGTGAACTAACTTTTTTCCTTTTATGGAATAGGTAATTTATCAAAAACCCCTGATGAGCCAAGACAATGCACTACAAATGGACTTATTCTCTCTGTGAATTATTGCTGTCAGATTTTTTTTCCTCATTGAAAAGCAAATCAGACACTTCAAGTCCTTGATTTACAACTGCACCAATTTCCATTTAGACTGGTTTGCTCTAGCTTTGAGTTAGGAAACAGGTTTTGGAAGAACAATAATCAATGAATATATAATGGGGTGAAATCAAGCAATCAGAAATAGTAATTAGTTGAGTGCCTAATTCAAGGACATTTTATCCCTGAGTTATTATGGGAAATAAAGAACTGTATAATTGTACATTCAGGCAGGTTTTAACTACAGTGTAAAAACTAAGGGCTTTTTCCCCACTCAGAGGCACCTTTTTGAACAGATGGGATTACACACACTTGGCACTGGCTGCAGACTTGAAAGGAGAACTTATAAGACATTCAGAAAAAGAAGGCAAAGGTGCAGGGACAAACACAAGTTGAACTACACAAACCCCTTGTAAGGGCACTCTCAGTCATGTACAGTGTTTAAGGGCATGATTGCAGTGGATCATAAAGCTGTAGCCTCCCCTCAGATTTTATTCTGGGTTGGGACTTTTCAGCTGGAGACAGAGAACTTGTGCCTCTGAGTGTGTGCATTCCCTTCCCGTGGAGGGCCTGGCTGTGCCCTCCCCAGGGCAGCCTGAGTGGCAGGGAGCAGGAAATGCAGATCTCTGAAGATGCAGGAGCAGCCCCAGGCGAGGACAGCCAGAGCCCTCGGTGCATGCCCAGCCCAGGGCCGGGTGCTGCTGTGGGCTGGCTCTTCCCAGGGCGTGCCCCACAGCGGGGGCTGCAGACCCTGTGCCTGAGCCACCCCTGGAGGCATGAGCCTCCAACAGGGCACTGAAACCCTTTGGAATTCAGACTGGTTTGTGAGAGATGTCACTCTCCCAAAGCTGACATTCCAGATTGGGAAAATAAATTAAATAAACAAATTATTTCCCACAAACTGGAAGTTTAGACTGTGATTTAGAAAACATAATTTGGGAAAAATTTTCAAATTTTATTCCTCACAAATGTTCACATAACTGTGATACAGCCAGAAGCCATCTCCCCCCTGCACCATGTCTGTGGTCAGTTTGTCACAGTCTACTGACAGCACAGAAAGCAGCTCTTTGCAGCTTTTTTTCTCTTAAGTTACCCAGTTCCATAAAATTTTACTTCTTCACTGGGGAGCTATGCAGCAAATGAGCAGAGCTGTAATACATCTATGCTCATAACCTACACTCAAATTCTGCGCAACAGCAATTTTATGCTAAGGATCTTTAAAAAACAATTAGCTGCTTTTTCTACTTTGACCTTAAGTGTCAATTTCTTATGATCAGTTTGTTTCTGTGTTTGTTTGGGGTTTTTTTGAAATGAAGCTTTGGTTAGGGTTTTTAAAACAGAAATATTTATTTTTCCATGCTGAAAGCATCTGTGGGTTTGCTCACATTTATTAAGGAAATGTGTGTGTGTGTGTTAGCATACACTTCCTGTTCAGAAACAGCAGTGTGTAAAACAGAACTTGCCACAGAAATATAAAGCAACACTAGCATCCCCAGCAGGAGTGAATGTGGGAGCAATTTTCCTCTTATAACAGGTGGACCACTGCATTATGGCAATTCACCTGTTCAAAGCCTAGAAAAAGAACAAATTGGTTTGGTCGAGACAGAATTGAGGAGAGAAACACCACTATTAAATGAGCACTCTGCAGATCACATCCAAATGAGCCAGTACTTCCCAGAAGATCACTTCTTCCCACTTCACAGAATTGCTGTTGAAGTTGAACAGATTGCTCCAAAATGTGAAGCATAATTAAGCAGAACACAAGTACCAATTAAGCTCTATTTGCACAGAAGAAACTGTTCAAAAAGTATTGTTCCAATACAGATCCAGATGTTTCAGTAAGAGGATATGTTCTGAAACACGTGTGGTACTGTAAGCAAGCTTTCTGCTGACACTTCCCGGCGGGGTGGGGACAGCACCAGACTGGGGACAGCTCAGGGCCACGGGCTGTGTTCTCTGGATGTGCTTGTATGGGCAGCACCCTCACCTCTGGCATTCAAATGGATCCTGATCGCGGGCAACCAATAGTGCCTAGATATCTCCTCTATAAAAACATTCATGTCCCAGTTTTTAGTTTGCCAAGAAGGGGAACCAGAAGGGAGGCTTCAGGACACTAAGATAAATGGACAGTGCCTGAACCACCCTTCTGCCACCGATGTTTCTTTAAATACAGACTGCGTACTTCTTCCTGACTCAGATAAAGCCGCTTTGGTACCTATGTACTCACTCAGATTCTTCTTCCACATTTTGACTCAGACGGCTATACCAGGGTACTGGTTTTTACACATACAAACTGCTGCCCAGGATGAGGGCATTCACTCACTGAAACTTTTCATCCACATGAATGTCAGCTCCTGATGGCAATTTTAAAAATTAGAAAACCTTATCCAATACACTATATTCTGTGGAGTTAGTAAGAATCGGGTGTGAAAGCAGCAAGCTGTTTCAAGATTCCCAACAGATTTATTCCTTACAAGGAATTCTTTTGCCTTTTCCCCAGGGCCATGCCTGGCTTGTGGTGATGCTCCCAAGAACAGCTGTATCAGCCAACTGCCTTGGCCACTAATCCTTCCCCATCCTTCACCCCTCAGCTTCCCCTGGTGTCCTGGTCCTGCCTAGGACAGGGTTAACTTTTGCAGCAGCCAGGAGGGGCATGCCTGGTCCCTGGGGTTATTCCCTAAGGAAGGGGCAGAGTGAGTGGTCTGTAGTGCAGGTTCGTGGTGATGAGCAGGTGGTGTGGATTGTTTCCCTGTCCTGTACACTCTGCTATCAGCATTGCTGCTGTTACTGTTCCTTCTCTTACTTCATTGCCCTTTCTAGTGAATTGTTCTTATCTCAACCCATGATCTTTACCTTTCTGTACCTCCAATTCTCCTTTCCATCCCACTGAAGGGGGAGGGAGGAAGTGAGTGAGTGGCACATGGTCTGGGGTGTTTCAGTGGCAGCACTAAATTGGGGAATACTATTCCTTACCCACCTGGGCTTCTACCTCCAAAGAGCAGTGTGGGAGTCCTCCAGGCTAGGCGCAGGCTGCTTCTTGTTTGAATCAACTCTGAGCCGCTCTCCAAAGAGGTAGCAATCCAGAGCAGCATTCCATACCCACAGGAACAGCACAAGGGAAGATCACACAGTCCACAACTTACAACTAACAGCTTAATATCTTTTTTATATTGTGGTGACCAAAACTGCCAACAAGATTCAAGGTGAGGCTGCACCTGTATGTCCCACCAAGGAGCATAAAAATCAAGGGGGCCACGCACACAAAAAAACCCCAGACACATTGGTACAAAGCAATAAGGAACCCCACAAATAAGAGCTAAACCTTATGGCCATAGATCCCACTGCTGGTCAACATACCAAATATGCCAGCACCATGTACCAAAGCAGGAGTGAAACTGAGACCTCCCTGAACTTCCATGCAAGGGCCAAACCACCAGCAGCTCCAGCCAGGCAGCAAAGCAAACAGGCAGGGAGCTGAACGCCCAGCAGACAAGATAGGAGAGTTTCAGGAAACAGACAACAGCTTAAAAATTTCCTAAACTTGGCCCGGCTAGTGGTGCTGGGAACCTCACAACTTTGTTCCTGTGGCAAAAAGTTATTTGGCGCAAAACTTGCTTCCATTTTTCTGTCTTTATGCTGATTCTCTGGAAGGCCAATAGGGACAACCACTGTAAGACACTCTACTAGGATGTAAATGCAACCAACGACACACTTGATCAGTTGCCATGAAGCCAAAATATATAATTATTTAAAACTTTACCATGCTCAGGTTAGAAGATTTAGATTTCCACTAATCTGTCTAAGGAACCTTCTGCTTCTGAAACATACAAATTCTCTGACTGGGAGACAAAGGCCATAAGGTTTGGATCTTCCCAGGCTGGGGTCTGGCTTTGATCAGTCCCCTAAAAGCACTGGCAAATTCAGAGATCTGGTCTGTTTTCGAAATACCACCAACAGAGAGTGGTCTGAGACTAATAAACACCAGTGCTTGTAAACACTGGAGCTGTTCTGGCTGACAATATCTAAGGACTTCTGCAGGCAGAAAACAAATACACAATTAGGAACATGACCAATGCCAGAATGCAGCTTATTAAATTTTCATGCTGACTCTGATTACTTTCATTTAGCAGCACAGATGTTAAAGCAGGATGAGGAGATAGAGTGCCCATGAGTACTGGGAAATGGCTGGCAATATGAGCAAGATTTGGAAAAGAGTCATTAGAGCAAATGTTGCTCACATGTGCGCTTATTGCTCTTACCAGTCAGTTGATTTTAAAGACGCCATGAAAATGTTTTAATATATTAGATTTCATAACTCTGATTCTTCCACTCTGTTTTAAGGAAGTCATGTAGCAACTCTAATGCAGTCCATAGGAGGAAATCTGCCCAAGAGCAAGAAGCACAAGGAACAGGTTTAGATGAACATGCCATCATGGGCAAGCTCATCCCAGAGCTGAACCTTGCATAGATGAGCCCTTTGGCTCTGGGCTCTGACATCAGGGTGCCACAGGACCATCAAAGGGAAAAGGCAACCAAGACCCACAATCTTGTGATGGGAACTTCTGGTTTAGGATCAACCTAGGGAAGCCTGACCAGTCTGCAGATGCATGCTCCTATTTATTTTAGGGAGGAAGAAATACTTAGCTTGAAATATTTTAAATAGGTGTTGGGGTTTAGGAGTTACCCTGTTTTCTTTTTCTCTTAAAGATTTTTCCCATATTTGTTGCCAGGGGACAAACTACTGGGTGCTTAAAAGAAACAAAAGACCTGGCCACAGGGGCGGGGTCCAACTGGCCACCCTTTTGTCACCTGGGGGTTGGGTACACCTGGGGGGCTGGCTGGTGTTCTCAGCGTTTGGTGCGGGAGCTGCCTGCCATCGTAGCGGACAGTCTTTGTCAGCACTGCAAGCTTCTGCTTTCGGCTGCTTGTTTTCTACAGGAGAACCCCCGGGATTCCCAAGCCTGCCTTTCCCTGCCCCGCTGGGAGCTGGGCCACTGCCGCTCTGCCCCTGCTGCTGCTCGGAGCTTTCACTACTCTGTAGCTCGTACGCTCTGCCGACTGAGAGCTGCCGAAGTTTCCTGCTGCAGGACCGGAGTTTGATACATCTCACTGCCACCCGGGATCTGTGCTTGCCTCTGCCGTTCCAGCCTGCTGTTCCCGAGGATCTGGCCGGACAGCGGGATCAGCTGCCCAGGGGTTTGTGAGGCTTTTCGTCCATCCCTTCCCGGGAGCCCAGGCTGCCATTGCCGTGTGCTCCCCGAGCTCGCTCCGGGGCGCCCCCTGCAGCCGCGGGGGAACCATCGCACCCGCCCTGCTCACCGGGAGCCGCCAGCGCCCCTGCCGGCCATGAGCGGAACTGCACCCAAGGGAAAGGGCCCGGCAGCCAAGAAGGCCGGCACTGGGTTTGTGGCTCTGTTTGCTATTACTGCCACAGTTATCGTTGTTTGTTTGTGCTGTTATACATATATATATGTATTAGTAAAGAACTGTTATTCCTATCCCTCATACGTTTGCCTGAAAGCCCCTTAATTTCAAAATTATAATAATTTGGAGGGAAAGGGGGTTGCATTTTCTGTTTCAGGGGAGGCTCCTGCCTTCCTTGGCAGACACCTGTCTTTCAGACCAAGACAATAGGGTGTGTGAGAATAAAGAAGAAAAATTTCCCTTTCAGAATACTTCCGATTTCATCTTGCAATTTCAATACCCCTTTTAATCATGAACATGAAATTTAATTAAGTTTTGGCCTAATCCCAGAAAAACAGAGAGCTAGAGCATTGTTCATGCAAAGACACACAAAGGGAGTCTCTGCTGCTGCAGACTGCGAGCTGCCAGCCCTGCTTTGGCACCTGGGAGCCCACACTCCTGTCCTGGGGCAGCCAGACCAGCCCCGAGGGGTTGGGCACAGAGCACCACTGCCCCTCTGGCCTTAGGGACAGGTCTGGCAGCTTCAACTTCACTGCTCAGTCTGTTTGTGCCTAAAACCCCAGTGCTCCCAGGAGAGCACTCAGCCACAGCAGCAGCCCCTGGCACGTGGTGCTGTGACAGACCCCAGCACTATGGCAGTGCCGCAGCCCCTCGTCACCTGTGGGCACCCGGCTGCTGCAGGGAGCTGTGGACTGCCACATCACTGCTGTCAGAAACTGCGGTGCACATAAAAGGAACAAATTAAATGTTTCACTCTTTCAACTGTGTGAAACCTCCTTTTAAGAGAGAAGGAATTAAATTAGGACTTAATTAAGATACATTAAGATTAATTAGGACTTAATTAAGATACATTTGGATATGCATCCTCAATTCAAGGTTCCCATGTGTGGGTTTAAGAATCACAGAAGAGGGCTTAAAGTAATGTTAATTATGTTCCATTGATATTAACTATTTATATAGCTATCCCTTTCCAATTATGAGCACTTCTAACTCAATTTCTTCAAGAAAAGCAGCCTTACCCTGAAATTCTTGAGGATCCTCTTCAGTCAAAAACAATCTCTCCCCTTAGAACCATAAATTTATTAAGCCAAGTGAAATTATTCCAGATTTCAAAACATGACACTTTCAAATAGTTTTCTTGTGTTTCTTGCATGTTTCCAAAAACAAGGAGACAACCATGAAAGCACAGGCAGGTCTGTGTCTAGAGTGATGTTTCACATCAGTGAGAATGGCTTCAGCATCAATGGGAGAAGCTGGAGCACAAGTCTCATTTTAAGACTTACTAATAACAGTGTGTCCATGATACTTTGGCAAATCAGTGAAGAAGATGAGTGATTTTTAACATTTCACCAGAGCACAGCCATCTCAGAGACTGCCCTGGGGTCGGTGGAAGGATGTGTCTTCAAAACGCTGATGGGCTCTTCGAGAGTTTGCACAATCAGCTTCAGGTTACACACTTCTCATTCCTTCCACCTCAGTGTCCCCTTCCCTTCCCTTCCCTTCCCTTCCCTTCCCTTCCCTTCCCTTCCCTTCCCTTCCCTTCCCTTCCCTTCCCTTCCCTTCCCTTCCCTTCCCTTCCCTTCCCTTCCCTTCCCTTCCCTTCCCTTCCCTTCCCTTCCCTCCTCCTGAAGGGAAAGGAGAATCTCCTGCCATGGCTGGACACGTTGCTTTGGGGCTGTTCACCTGCTCTCAAGGCACTGAGGATGACACTGCTCACAGGAACTCACTGCAGGAACAGGAACAGAAACCAACGCTGACTGCTCCTAACCAGCCATATGAAAAATCTGCCTGCAATATTTCAAACACCTTTTGCGTATTGATGATCTAAGTTATCTTTAATGGCACAAGCCAAAAAAATATTTTTTAACCTGGCTATGTCTCTTTAAAGTGAATGCTGTTTCCACACTCTTTAACTTCTATAATTTAAACATGTATGGCAAGGGGAAAAAAACACCACACTTATTTTCCTTTCTACTGCAATAAGAAACCACATTTATTTCATATAAAATTTACCACCATTATTTATTAGCAGGCAGAAAGCTTCTGGGTATAATAAAAATCTGGTACATAAAGCTGCAGCATGCCTGAGGAGAGGGGGAATTAACTGTAATAAAACTTGTTTAAAGAGCCTCATAGTATCACTTTAGAAATACTAAAAAGAAGGGGGAGAAAAAAGAAGAAAAAGAAAGATTTTGTTTTTAGTAAATCACAAAATATTTTCTGTTCTTTCTGCTAAATTCTGTTATGAAAACAAAAGACAAGTTTTCCTCTTGTGGTTACATTTGAGAGTATACATGGAAAGAATATTTTCTTTTCCACACTTGCTAATATTTTACCTCTCGACAGACAGCAATTATGTCTGATGATGATTTCTTCCTGAGTGTCAGATTATTACATTCCTATTTTAGAGAGTTTTCATGGTCATCACACACAGGAAGAGTCAGCTCTTTAAGCACAACTAACCTCATCGTTATGTGCTGAGCCCAGCTTGCAGAGCTTCAGTCAGGAAATAATTCCAGTAACATCTAGAAACGCGCCTGTAACGCAGTGGCAGGACTGAAGAGACAAAACACACAGAACTTGGGGAGATGTTCAGTACTTGTGTACTCCAGACTGCACACAGGGATAGCACACGTGGGCATTGCTCTCACCCAGCTGAGCAGGGATGCCAATTCCTTTAGTAAGGTATTATCCTTACTGTGTGCATTTTCTATTAAATATTGGCAGTATTTACTTTTTGTGGGTCCTCTGGTCATCTGAACTTTAGCATTTAGGAAACAGCTTTGGTGCAAGTAATATATATGTATTAAAAGTCCTCCATGCAACAGCTGTATAATTATACAACGTTTCAAAAAGATTTACAACACTTGGATTCAATTACATCATAAAGGAAGAACTTCTGCACTCGATTCTAAACAATTATTTGTGTCACATGCTGAACTGATGGTGAATGGTGGCTGTCTGTCAGTCAGACAGGCTCCGCAGGCAGGTTTTACTTTCACAGCCTGTACTTGGGTGTACCCAGCTTGCCAGGGCCCTGATGGAGCAGGGAAACCTTGGCACTACAGTACCCTTCATGACCTTTTACCATTTAAAATTCAGGTCCCAGTGTATTTACAAAAGCCAAAATACACTATTACTAGCAGATGCAACTCAGACGCGACCTCACTGGTTTCCTGTTTGGCCACTCAGCAGCCAGGCAGAGCTCTGCAGCACTGAACTTGCCTCCAGGTTCACCTTCTAAGAGTGAAAGAAAAGCTGCTGAACTTCACCCCAGAGTAAATCTGCAGAGCTGAGTTATAAATTAATAACTAAAACTCACTAGACAGGCTTACCATGTTTTTATATTTTTATTCCTGAAGTAATCTTTCTCCCTCACTCTTTCCCTGTGGAAAACTCTTCTGGGTTCACAACAGATGAGTTTCAGCAACATTCTAAGTTGATGAAGGTGGTAGTAAAGTGCTCAAATACAGGTGAAAAAAATTCAAAGAAGTCACTGCATTGTGATGGATCTTAGCACGATGCTGCAACACAACACAATGAGTACATGGCAAGCAGGACTGCATTTAGATTATTGTTGCAAATGACATCCGTTAATCACCGTGACCAGTCTGGATCCTAACATTCTCCAAGACAATCTGCATGTAATTTCCTAATTCTTTATTATAATTAATAGCAGATATTTGTATTTCATTCGCCATGCAGCCCAGATGTGACTGCTGACACAGACAGAGTCCAAACCCCTCACACAGTACTGGTATGACTTGTTACACATTTTGCCAAAAGCAAGATACTGGACAGGTCCCTAGAAGAGAAGGAAACGTTATTCATAGCTGTTTTGGTTAGAACTTTTTCCTCAGATCTAAAAGGATGAAGTAAAATAGTATGCAGAGATTTCACTAGAGGTGCAAAGAACAACTGCAAACCATACAGACTGAAGTATCATGGGAGAGCTTTTCCTTTAGCTTCCTCTGTCTGGTTTCCCACAGCCTTGATTAAATGAAGCCACATCCTTCCTACAAAAATTCATTGAAAACAAATAGGTTTCATGCTAAACAACTTCATTAAACAGCATTTGAAAAGATATATTCATGCCTTAGTCAGCCACTAGTATGTTCTCTGAACTTGCACAGCTCCTGCCAGGACAGCGGCACTGGGCCCCACGTCCCTGTGTGCTGAGCCCCATGACCTTCACCACAGCTGGAGCAAAGGCACAGGACCTGCACCACTACTGACACCTTGCACCAGGCTCACTGTGTGTCTTTTGTTCTGCTGCTCTCCATCAGGAGACTCTGACCCAGTAACCAATGAGCAGGTTTAGAGCAGTGAAAGCTGCAGAACTGGCCAAGCTGTATAACCTTGTCTAAACTTTACTGCAGTGTCAGATGCAGCTTGGTTATGACCAGCACTGCCCCAGCTGATGCTCTCCTGCACCTCTCTCAACAGAAGGGAATTTATGAGAGAGCTCAAGGAGACAGGTACTCTTCTAAATAATGTAAACCAGAATGGAAGTCAGACTCAGCTAGAGCCCATGAAATGCAAACCAAGTGTTAAAATAAGACCACATAATTTTACACTTATCCAGCAACATTGTTATTCCTGTAGTTGTCTGACAGGCAGAAGAATGACAAGCTGGTATTCCAGCTTAGGAATCCTTTCTTCTCAGGGATGCAGCATTGTTTATGCTCTAACCATTTCTGGACCTGAATGGAGAGGGCACATGGAATTTAAGACAGATGATGGCTCTGTGTGTACCCTGCCTTTCGAAGGGGTTTTGTAGTCCACAAATGCAGAGCCTTGCACACAGAATCAATCTTCTATGCTATTAACTCTCTTAACCTGCATGGGACCAATGTACAATTCTGCCTGAATCCCCCATTATCCAACAGCTCTTCCTTTCCGAAGTACATCAGAGAAAAGTCTTGCAAGGGAAGACAATAAACAGCAAGAGAACAGAAAGCCAGACTCATCCAGCATACAGTTTGGTCTGTGGCAATCAATCACAGATACTGTAACATCTATCAAGCAGCCTGACAGCTGGTTTAAGAGCATCGGGGAATCTCTAACCTCCACAGGCAACACTTCCATGGTTATAAATTAAAAGTACCTTTGACAGCTACAAGCTCTGTACAAGGACAAACTCAGCTTCAGTGATGCTGGCATTCAGTTTAGAAAATGCTATGCATGTATTTTTCTTAACCCACATTAGCTTTTCCTTAAAACCAGCCCCTGCCTTGCAGGCACTGCAGGTCCAAGAGCTTGCACCCTTCTCCCCTCTGGCTGCCTGATGCCTTTACCCCCGCTGCAGTTGGATGGGATGTGGATACACATGGACAAGGGCAGCACCCAGCACCACATCCTGGCACAGGCAGCTGTGCTTCTGACATGTAGGGGCCACCCAGACCCTGCAAGTTTGCAAGACGGATTTGAGGCAGCATGTTACAGTCTACAGTCTCTCTTGCAGCTCTAGAAAATGGGTAAAGCATAAGCTCCTCCTCTTCAGAAATATGTTAGACCAGCTTATCATCTGTGCATTTTATCTTGGAAAAAAACTGAAGCCAAACAAAAATCCTTGGAGTTAAGCTGACGATTTCCATCAAACTTTATACAATTCTATTAATTTCATTTTAAAACAGTCTACAGAATATTAAGTGCTTCTAACAACCTTCTGCCCAGCAGATAAAGAGATGGATGTAGGGAGGGAGTCTGAAGGGATAGAGGCGAGATGCAAGGTAAGAAACATATGCAGGTACAAAAGTCAGGTACTGTTGCATTTTAATATACACAGGGAATTAACAGAAACACTACAGTCATGGAATATGGTGTGGGATATATTAGAAGTTTTGCTGTGGTACATTGGTATATTCTTTTTGCATGTCTACCATGTTATTTTAAGAAAAGGACATTTGAAGTTGTGCTTAGTAAAATACCTAATCAAGATCACTATCTAGCTCTTCCATGTCTATTACAAAGGTTTGCACTTTTCAAACCATTAAACTAAGTCACACAGGAATAGGCTTTGCCAGCCATGTGAATTAACAGTGCTCAGTGGGGCCAAGTCACAGCTTCAGCAAAGATGTGCATTAGCTACAAATACTACAATTAAAAGCAATAAAAATGATCAGAGGCTAAACCACAGAACAAACAAGACCAAAAGAATTAGAGTGATTTACACATGTAAGTAAGAATCTGAAAGAACAAAGGGTTTCTGCAAAGATTAAAAAACCTATTTTCCATGTCCTTTGGTGGACTGAAGACACAGTAATGCCTGTAATGAGTTTGCTGTGCTGACATGGACATGTACAACCCTGCTTTGAGACAGGATGGACTAGGAGACCTCTTCACCTTCCACATCTACTTCCCAATAATTTTATGAAACATTTACATACTTTTCTCATAAGGAATTGTTTCCCAAAACAACAGTTAAAAACGACAGCTATAGCTCTGACCAGGTGAGTGTAATGCCTCAAACAGACTTTCATTTTTGTGTCTGGTCCAGTTATGGGGTGCTTGTGGGATACTGTAGCTATTGATGCTAACCCTTAATTTGGAAAGTAAATGCTTTTAAATAACAAATTGTTATGTCTTGCCCAAGAAATTTGTTAGGTAACAACCATTAAAGTTTCAACATCATTGAATATCCTTGAATTCACTTTTTACTGAATTGCTGCAAAACATTAACTGTTTTCTAAGCATTTCTTTGCATCAATTAGTACAGAAGAAAGAAGCTACTAGTCTCTAACTCAGGATCAGTACCACAGGTTATTGTTTTGCTCTCCCTTCCCTTTAGATAAGATAGAAAAGGAAGGACTGACACTTGGGAATTGGTTAAATAGGATTTTTTCTGTGGAAATGTTACAAATTTTGGCAAAGCTTTAATAACCTTTTTAATAAAGATCAATATCTGCTGATAGAGCTTAGAAAACATGATAATCTGCCACTTTCCACTCCAGCCACTTAACTGTCCCCTCTAGAGTGACAGATAGATAATGTGAGCATTAACAGAGCTAGAAAAGGAATAGTAATTCTACCTCTTAATAATAAACAATCAAATACAAACAAGCTCATGATTGCTTAAGCAGGAAAGCGATAATCAAAGCAAACAAGAAGACACTGAGCACTTGCAGGGAGGTGTCTGGAGCAGACTATGAGCTAAGGACAAAGTAAATGTTCAAGAAAGCCTGTGTGGGAAAGAGGATCAATTAGCAAGTTCCATGTTACCTTTTTATAAAAACACTTAAGATTGTGCTCCTATTGCTGTAACTTAGAAATTCAAATAAGCAAAAAGAGCAGGTTTTAGCTCTAAGTTGGTGTTATAGATATATTATTGTGAGTTGGCTTTCACCGTATGTTGTGTGGGTTATGAGTTACATTATGAGTTATAATATTACATATTAAGAACTGTCTAATGGTTGTTGGCGTAGTCTGGCTGTGGGCTGGTTTTTACAGGGGCTGTACGATCTGTGTCCTGTAATATCAGTTCTGTGGGGTTTGCAAAGGGCCGGGCTGTTGCCAGCCCCACTTCGAAGGCAGCACCACAAGAGGAACAGGACTCCCACCAGTGAGGGCCCTGAGGACCACAGCGCCAGAAAAGCACGGGCTCCCGCAAGATTGGCAAGGGGCGGGGCTATGCAAATCAGTGAATAAATATGCATCAGGCTGAGGCAACCACAGGGGTATAAAAGGCAGGACCGCCATGTTGTGGGCGAGCCTCTGGCACCTAGCCCGCCTCCCAGCGCTGCCCCTTTTCGCTTTGCCGTTTTTATTGAGTACTCAGTAAATTTTAATAACTCATTTCCATATCAGATCTGGGTTGTCTATAACACTGGGAACGGGACTGCTTCAGGGCAGAGGGACTAAAAGCAGAACCTCACATCCTGTCACAGTTCTATAAAGCAGTGATACTTAGAACTGCTTGCCAAATAACAGAGGGACAGCAACATGACAAAGTGCAAAAGACAGAGCAGCATTTCAGATGAACAGAGCTGCCTGAAGGGCTGTATCCTGCTGCCTCGGGAACACTGGGTTTGACAGTCTTCAACCCAGGTCACACTGCAAGCGCCACTCAAAGGTGAAAACGGAGACACAGCAGTAGCTGCAGGAGCAATGGAAACGGTGTATACAACGTGGATTAAATCTGAAAGCTGCGAACTGTGATATGGAGAGCTGAGCTCAATTGCTAAGGCACAAGACAAATAAGAACTGGTACACACATGTGCAAACACACGAGGCAGTTTGAACAGACACAGGGGGACACAGGGCAGAGCTGTGAGACATGGGCAGCTTTACTATGGCGTGAACATGAATGGATAAGAAAATACTATCTCAAAGAAAGCTTAGCAGTGGAACAACTATGATACACATCGAAGTATACCCAGCAGAGCAGTGCAGTATGCTCTGGAAAACATAGCCATAAGTAATTACAGCCACCAAGGGAATCACTCCATAGATCCTGGGGGTGAAGCAGAATATCTGCCACTGGAATAAACCCCTTGAGTTATCAGGTTTGAATTGTCTGTCTGAAAGAGTGTTGGACACTAAAATCTTCAGTGTTAAGACAGCACAACTCAATTTAAGTTCCTTAGGGAGTCTAAAGGCCACAATTAATCCACAATGTCAAACCCTCTCCTACTCCTTAGCAGACCCAAAGCTGACAGAAAAGCTGCAGAATCAGAAGCAGCTGTCAGAAGCTAATCTAGAGAGACTCCTTAAGCACCAGCAAATGCTACCAGGCCTGGGAAAGCAGAAGATGGCGTGCAGCAAATAAAACTCACTTCATTCCCAATTGGAAGCACATGGCTTGCGCTGTATCAGGGCTACCAATCTTCAGGAGCCTCTGGAACAGGTGCTGTGATGGTCTGGGGCCTACTTGTATGAGAAGAAGTCCTGAAAGCTCAAAGTGCTGCAACAAAGCCAAACATCTCATTACAGGAAACCTGTAATAATTAGTTGAAATAACTTCTAAAAAGCCAAGTAGAATTACATTATAAATTCATATAATGCACTTTCCCAAATTTACATGGCCAAAAACCTATGCAAGGAGAACACTGAAAAGATAAAAAAGGACAGAAATCCTCAAGTTGGCTGCACGTTTATCTTCTGCCTGCTTTCCTTTGTAATATGGGGCTTTGTCTTGCAAGGTACTAATGTTTCTAAATGAGCCAAACATTGAAAGTGTGGTGCACCTATGCGTGGATGTATGAACACAATGTTACCATGACACATACCTGAACAAACAAACAAAACAAACAAACAAACAAAACAAACAAAAAGAGGTTCTGGAATTGATAATCCACCAGAGGTTTGCTGTGTGTTTGGGTTTTTAAATAACTGTTTTTACTGTCATGTCTCAGAGCCAGAGTCTCACTGTTTCTAGCTGAACAGTAAATAAACACATATCAATAATATGCAAAATATAATAATATGCAAAGTATGCATAAACTCAGATCAATATCCCACAAAACCCATGAGATCTAGTGAAGATGATGGGATTTAATGGTTGGAGTAAGAACTGTAGTTCAAAATGTCGATCTACAGTCAGTTTCCTTTGAAGAGTATGAATAATAGTTATTCTAATCTTCCCTATAATGTAAAAATAATTGCATGAATATAATAAATAAAGTAATTAGCATAGTGGGGAAAGGAATATGTCTCTTGTATTTGTGTACTGCTCCAACTCCTGCCAGCACTGGCACTACCGAGGCACTTCACCAGCTCTGCATACCAGCTGCTTCAGAGGGGTGAAGTTACCCCTCGGTGATGGCAGAGCTTCACACCCACTCTGCTTCTGAAAAGGCTAGGGTGGCAGAAACAATGCATGACTTCTGCCTTGGATGAAGAAAAACCTGTACAAGGGTCAAAATAATTGAAGGAAACTTACTGTCAAGGATGTGAAGATACATGCTGATTAGGCTATAATACAACCTCTGCACCATACAACAGTAATGAGCATTTTTGGTCCCTATTACCTCATAGCTGAGCACCTTCACAAGGGGTACACCATGAAAAACTTTTCCGTCTACTCAAATCTCTCCCCTCTTTCCCTCTCTCTAGGGTGGGTCAGTTCCCATCTGAACCTAGATGAAAAAATGTTCTCACTTTTGTTCACAAGGGCTTTTATATAAGAATACCCTTTTTCCACATCTGGATTTTTCAATACCATATCAAATCAGAAGAACAAGCCAGAATATAGATTTCACTGCAGGTCAGCTTGTATCACGCATGGATGGAGCACTGACTGCAAACCATGAACAAGCACAGGCAGAACTGTTCCATGAATACAACATGAGGCTATTTGCTCACTTTTACTCATTTCACCTTTACACAGACACCTTTCTCACCTGCCACATACTTGACTTTGCTGGGGAAACACTGGGGAGACTCTTCTGGGAAAAGTAATTCCTTCAGAAAGAACAGACATTGGAATTACAGTAATTCGGTCTGCAAAGGAGGTATAGAAATATTCTTGCAGTTAATGCAAGGCAAATGCCTCAACATTTGACTTGGCAGCTAATTTTTAAGGTGAGCATTTCTACTGCCATTATTTGAAATTAGTTATCATTGTTGGAGATCTTAATTTATTTGTAATTATGTAATTGCAATCCAGTGACATTCTAGGAGTAAACTAAAAGCTCCCACAATATTAATTTTGTAATAAGGAATATCAACAATCATGTAATAACAAATACATGCCAATTTACATCTTCTCTTAATAAAAATAACTCTTTACTAAGCCATTTTTAATATTTTTTCCTAATTCTGCAGGAGGATTTCTAGGATTATGTGACGGCACTGATTTTACTGTAGCAGTAAAATCCATGTTAAAATTCCGTCTGCTTTTCTTGATCCAGTAAAACAGATTTAATATATAAACTTTCTTTACTTTTTTTGAATCTTTTGCCAACCTTTACTATTCCTATTTTGAAGAAATTTGAATAAAGTGACACAGGTGTTTATGCTAGTATTTTATCCTTAGCATTTCCTTTGCTAGATAAACTTGATACAGTTAGTGATCAAAGCAAGAATACAATCAGTGACTTGGGGGTCCCTTTGTTTTAAAAAAGTACCTCATTTACATCATCAAGAAGTTATTTTCCTTCAAAATTCAGTGATACCTACACATCCCTTTATGAAAAGATAATACAAGCCCTAAAGCACACTTAGCTGTTAAAAACCATATGCTTTACTAATCCAGGAAAACCTGTAAGACAAAAAAAGTTCACTACATTCATTTGAGTTCATTACACTGAATCACTACAAGTCAAAGAGAGACCAAACCTTCCAGTTGGTGAAAACAGAAATATTTCTCTTTAGGTTATTCTGCTGAAGTGTCTGGAATAGCAATTAACAGCGAAGTTTTGTTTTGTTCACATTCAATCTATCATGTCTTTCATCTGCAAATATCACAACAAAATTCTTGTAGCCCCATGAAATCATATACCTAATTATCAGTTGTGTTTCCATTATCCCAAGAGGGCCTTTCTTTTTTCTAGTTTAGTACTAATTCATTTTCAATAGACAGCAAGAATTAACAATAAGAAAAAATAAATAGGAAAACTTAATAAAATAATACACAAGGCAAAAACCATCACAGCTTCAGATTCTCTCTGGCTAAGGTAATATATCAAAAGCAAACAAAAGTCCTCAATAAAGCATAAAGCTGAATTCCCTCTTTGCAGCCTGTATGATTGTTAATAAAGATCAAGCCCACACCGAGAATCCGTGCACTGACAGACATCACTTTCCTCCCACAGCCATCTGCTGCTCACAGTGGCTACACTCACACAGCTTTAAACACAAGCAAACAGGAGCTGGAAAACTTGAGTTCTCTTACCATCTGACAAGTCAATTAGCCCGAGGTAGTGCAAAAGTTTCAGAGAGGAGCACACCACCACCACAATCCCTAAAGTCTGGAGTCCCTCTGACTCGCCTTTAGTCCACATCCTGCAAGGCACCACACGGGTACCACTGGTGTGCCTGCAAACAACTGCCAGGCATCAGAAGCTGAGAAATCCTGTTTCAAGCCTTCCTTCCTGCTGTTCAGCTAAGTGCACAGCACATTCCCCTCTCCCCACTCTCTCACTCCCTCTCTTTCCCAACCTCTCCCCCTGCTCTCTCACTTGACTTTTTTTTTTTTTTAACATGCAAGCAACTTCTGCATTGAACCGTAACCTATGGTTTTATTTTCTTTCACCTCAGGGTAATTCTCTCTGGAGTTTGCTCTGCTCCAGAACAACTGAGCACTGTGCTGCTAACCTCAGCAACATCTCACACAATTTTTAGGTTCTTTTAAATACCTGTGATACCAGTTACATTTGAGATTTTCTCAGTAATTCTGTCAATGCAGATGCTTTTTGTCAATGCCTCTTCTGTATTGCGCAAGAGAATAAAGGACATTGTAGGGGAAGAAAGGGCTTTCCTTTTCTGAATGCCTCCCCTCACTCACAACATGCTGGGATAAACAAAATCACACTTCCCACATCCATGTGTGCACCCACACACAGCCCAGCCACTGCAGAGTAATTCTATTGTCTGTTAGCAGCTCCTCTGGGGTACAGCTGGACAGGCAGGAGTGCACCCCTGGAATTTCCAGTGGAGACACACTGGGGTGGGCCAGGCTGGCTGAACAAGCCCCCCTTGCAGGCAGCTGAGGCAGAAGAGGCATTTCCACCATTTCATCTCACAGTGGTTCACCAGGCTGCTGGCACGGGGCAGCACTGCTGGCTGCTCACAAACCAATGATGTATTTCCCCATTATCACCACAGATGAGAAAACACTTGGCAGAGTGAGTGTTTTATCAGGATGGCAGATGCAATATTGCAACACCAGTAAAAGCTGGGTTTTTCAAGCATGCTCTTAGATGCTGGTATTCTCATGCAGGATGTTCAGGAGAACAGAGGTCACCAATGCCTTTTATTTTACAGGACTCAGAGGCCGCTGATTCCCCAGACTCCAGCCCAGTCCAGGCGATCAGAAGCTCCCTTTTCCCTGCAGCCCCCAATGAGCACGGCAGGCTGGCTTTCACCCACCACACTGTTCCAAAGCCTCTCCTGGTGCTGCCTCTGCCTTAAACTGCTGGTGAACACCAACATCATGTGCAGAAACTCAGTGGGATTTTGTGTATCACAGGAACTAAATAGTGCACTTGAATTGCTGAGAGATGTTCACAGTAAGGCCAGTTTGGAGGTGCAGAGTACTCATATACACTTGAGTGATCCAGTCAACAAGCAATGAACACTTTAATTGAATTTGAGCTTTGTTTCTGTATGCAGGTGGCCAAGGAAGAGATCGCACTAGTAAATGTGTTATGAGGCTTCTCTGCCATGGGCATCTACCTTCCCAGAGCTCAGTGGCATGGTATCAAAGCCACTTCTCCTGATGAATACTTTAGACCAAAGGACTTTTTAGTGCTCTGTGGCATCTGCCACATTAGGTTTTCATTGCCCTGGCTGTATGACTGTAATGCCACATTATGTTTCATATCTCCCCGATTAACACATCTAGCTTTAAAACTGTCAATGATCGGAAATCACTGTACTGTCAAATCTCACACAGATAAGGAGAGAAGAATTTGAAAGAGTAACATGGTAATCAGACCTCAAAACATTTAGATAATTCCTTGATTTACCATGTCCTGTTCCCATTAAAAAACCAAACACTACTACTACACAAAACCCCCAAATTAACAAAAAAACATGAGCCCCATCACATGAAGTTTGGACATGACCACAAAAATAGCCAAGTTCTTTCCTATCTATGGAAGGGATGTGTGTCAGATTTACTGGCTGTCAGGTGGGCTTTGCACTGTTTTCTCAGACTTCTTAAGTTAACGGATCCTAAAGAGCACACAGAATCAGAGCCCACTTCACCCACTTGTTCCCAGGCTCTTTATTTACTTGCAGATACATTTGGTCACAAAGTTTCTTCTCAGCAGTGCACAAACCTCCTCAATCCAATTATCACTAAAAAAAGGGAAACTAAACAAATGATGCTACAAGAGTAATGAAACTCAAAGCACCTGGCTCCCCAAAGGTGTGTCTTGCAATTCTATGGATCTCTCACCATAATGTCCTGAACTCCGCAGCTCCTAAAGCCCTGCAGCAGCACCTTAGCAAGAGAAAGGGGAAGGACATGGAAAAGTGTGAGTTCTATTTGTGTTACTGCAATTTATTCCAAGTCCAACATATTTGATGCTTTAGGTGCTCCTGACACAAGCAGCTCCAAAAGAACATGCCGTTTTGTTCCCTCGAGTTCTCACTGCTTGAAGAACGTGTGCATGCCAGAAGCTCAGGATTCATTTGACAATATATCCAATGCTGTCAAGGCCAAAGCATGATTTTTCTCAGGTTGAATCAGTTTTCAAACAAGCTCGGGAGGAATGTTGAATGAGAATTTTCCCATTCAGGACCTTCAGGCTGCTTTGGGATTATCCTGATGCCAGCAGTTCTTCCTGGATGCTGCTTTTTCTCTCCCACTTCCCAAAACTACTCAAAATTGTCAAAATTGTCATTTGGTTCATTCTTCACTTGCTCATTTCTGCCCCAGGAACAGGGATTCCTTATGTTGGGCACATGTTGGGGTCATGCTGTGCTAATTTTCTATGGAAGATGCTGTTAAGTTGCCTGACATGCAGAGCACCAAGTCTCCCCCATCCCTCCAACCACCCAGCTTGGAAGCCATATATTGAACTACTGTTACGGTTTAATTAACCTAAATCAGCTTTCTGCTGTTCCTTAAACATTCAAATAATCACAAGTGATTGATAATCACAAGTGATTGATAATCACAAGTGATTGACAATCACAAGTGATTGACTGAAGAGCTGACTACAGATGCCCCACGGGAGGCCAATCCTATGGACCCAAAAACTTGTGTGTTTTCCCCATGATAAGAACTATTTTCAGTAAAAGATAAAGCTTTCCTTAACAGCTTACCTCCCAGCTGGGCCCATTCCCTACAGCCACAATCATTCTTTGCTGTAGTATTGAGCTAATAAGAGAGATTGGTTCTGTGATTTAAACCAAAGGAAGGCTATCCGGGTTAGTTCTCCAGTAGAAATCTGCACAGAAACAGAGGATCATCAACTCTTAACAAGAGGCAGAAATATTAATCAAGATATTATTAGGTATTTTATTTGAGTTGCTTCTGAAGCAATGAGAAAAAACCCAAACCAATGCCAAATAAATACTGTGACTAATTTTTTTTTTTATTATTTCTACAGAATTCTACAATCTAAAAACCATGCTGCATAATCAGCTTTTGGATTGATGCCTCCCAAAAATTTCTAATCTGCTGCAAAATACAGGTTGTCATCCTCAGAGAGGGTAGGTAGCTCAAGAGACTATGATTTTACCTAGAATCACACGTTGAATAAATTGCACAAACTAGACTGCCTGGTTTTCTGCTGCAGCCACTGATCAACAGATTTTGCAGATAAGCAGCAGGAAGAATATTTTTCTAGTTATATACAGACAAGGTTAAGCTCACCAATGAAGCAGGAAGCTTTGTTTTTGCCAAACCTTAAAAAATGAGGATGTAAAAAGTCTAATATTTAAAATATCAGATGTTCTGATAATAGAGATAGATGTTCCTGCTAGTGCCTACTGTACGTATCTCTCACATATGGCAAAAGGAGTTGAATGCCTCAATTAGCTTCAGAAAAGGTGTGCACAACATGTACCCTGTGAGAATAGAAGTAGGAACTTCATAAAGATCAATCGAAATAACATGTCACGAGAAGGATTTTCTGATAATAAAAGAATTGCTATGATGAATCATATAAATGATTTATGTAATCTATAATCAGCTCTTAAAAGTGGTTGGGGGAAAATAATGCATCACACAAAGGTGCAAAAATCACAGCAAAATGGAGAACAATATTCCCCTCAGCAGAAGCTTCTCCAATGACCAACCTATTTGGAACAGATTTACACTTTTGAAGAGGAGGATTTGTCTCCTCATTTTGCATTAAAACAAATGCAGAATGACATGTTCTCAGTACCCATACCTTTAAGAAAACCCCTGTCCTAGGTTACAATATAGATGTATTCTATTACCGTCAACTGTGGCCCATTAGCTGCTATCTCCTGCTATGACCCATCCCTGATAACAGACAATGGGCCATCAACAGACCACTGCATGTCTCATGGACTTATCTCATCCTATTGTGAGTATTACCACCAGCTGTGGGCCATTAGCTGTTATCTCCTGCTATGACCCATCCCTGGTAACAGACAATGGGCCATCAAGGAGCCACTGCATGACTCATGGACTTATCTCATCCTATTGTGAGATGCTCTGCCCAGGAGGGAGGAGCCAAGAATTCCCACCTGGATATAACCTGGCCTTGGAACTGCTTAAGGGAGCCCTGTCTACTGGATTCCTGGAGGACAAGAGCTACCACTGGACCTTCAGCTGGAGACTAGACCTTCCATAGGATCACTGCTTTGACTGAACTACTTCATCTGGACTGCTACCACCACCCTAATAGGGTGTCAGGTTGTGTCTGACTTTGTGTTTTTCTTTTCTCCTTTTTCCCTTGGATTATTTCACTTATTTTAAATTTTTTTTCCTATTAAATTTTAACCCTGACTTGAGATCTCCCTCTGGTTTGTTTTCAAACCAATACAACCCCAGTGGTATTCTGTGATTTGCCTGGTTTAAAATTCTAAATATTAGATTGTTGTCATTTTGATGGACTATTCCTTTGCTACAGTGTTATGATAAAGAATAAAAAGGAACATCTGAATGATTCTTCTTGTACACTACATTATTTCATATGTCCCTAGAACAGTTCTGTTTATGGATCTTTTAACACTCAGCAGTCCTGAACAGTCTTCTGAACAGGCTGTTGTCCATATATCTATTTCCACTGCAGATCTCTGAAGCCCTTCCACTTCTGCTTTGTTTTAGAAGTGGCATAATGAGATTACTCACAGTATGGCAGGTGGCTACAGCATCAGAAGTATGAACTTACTATTCCATACCTATTTATCCAATGAATTCTTTTGTGTGCACATAAAGTTAGTGGGTTTTGTTGATGTTTTGATTTAAAGTTATTCAAACTAAAATGAAAACTAGGCCTTTCTCATGATTGATTTTAACTTACCTAGTCCCAAGCAATGATGTTTACTGCTTAAATTGAAGGATTTTTATCAGCTTGCCTTGGTCACCAGTCATTTCTCTGTCCTGTTCACCCCAGGTGATTAGGCCCCATCCATATTTCTCAGATTTCTCTGGATCTCACTAGCCCCAAGGAATTTGTGTCATCTGCAAATTGTGTGTTGAGAAAACCACTTATTGATAACTATTGACTGCAATTAAAAAAAAAAAAAACTGTGAGTAAATTTAGAAGTTTGGTATTTAAGTAATTGATGATTTAAAGCAAGTCCATGCAATCACCAGCTAAACTAACAGCTATTCAGTGCCACTGAGCTCAGGTCCCTGCCCATTTGCACCTCTACAATTCCAGCCTGACCCCTCTGCCTGCAAATTAATTGGATTTCATATCACACTGTTATTTCCCAGCAGTTATTCACCAGCTTGGATAATTTTTTTTAAGTTCTGGCTAATTACCACCTAATTTTGTCAGCAGAGGTACATTCAGTATAAGGAGAGAGGAATCACAAATATCTCCTTAGTTAGTTTGGATAAAACAGGAATTTGGATGCTTTTCTATTAGTGCTGCCCAGGGAGCTGGGAATAAAGAGTTCAGTTCATCAGTTGCCATTTCCTTGCTGTGTGAGCACAGGGAAATAATTGGCAGATGAACCCTTGTCCTAACATAGTATCCATTTTTCTGCCATAACAAAACCAGCTATAATTCCTCCAAAATTTCCCCATTAGTTTAGGTCTTCTGATTCATGTGAAGGTGCTGCTATCTTTGTTCTATCAGTATCTCCCTGCTTGCTGACAGTGATAGGTGGTTTTTGGGTCAAAGGACCCACAGACCCATGAAAAGTAGCAGGAGGACCCCGCATATTCTTCCCTTTCAGAGAACTGTCTCGAGCTTCTTGTGAGCCTGTTGGCACAATTCACATCATCAACTTCACAACACACAAGAGTAGCTCTGAAAGATGCCAGAAATCTAATCCATCATTATTGACTTTTTCCAGAAGTGTTGGCAGCACAGACAAGCACATCCCACCTCGAAGTTACCACAGAGTGCACAATGAGGATTTGGCTTTACCCTGGACTTTATGATAGCAACATCTGGTGAGTGTTAGCAATGCACACCCGGGTCATGAGAAGACCAGCAACTAACAAAGAAACCATGGAACCTTGAAGGACTAACCTGAACCAGAGTTTACATGCACAGTCTGAAACTGCAATGAGGACAATATATAATTAATGAAAAAGTAACAAGAACCCCTCCCAACTGTTAAATATCCTTTACAAGCTCTATTTCACTTTTCCCTTCTAGTTTTCACTTATTTCCCTATATTTTTATTTGTAAATCAACCCAGGTACACAAACCACAGCAGCAAAGCCAGCAGCCTCCTCCTGAGATCATGTCACTCTCAGACTTGCAGAAATGCAGTAGCTGCTCTTGGGATGGACCCAAGGAAGTTCTCCAGCACTGAACTTGCCATCCTTTCATGCTGTTGCTGAGGCTGGATGGACTGCTAGCAATCACTTTATAACCTCAGCTGCACTAGGAGAGGAGACAGGGAAAGGCTGCAGGATGTTTCTCATTGTTCTACTTTTAAACAGGCAATGAAAGTTGAGGAGGATGTATGCTGTGAGGAAAAAAGAGGAGTAGGGCAGAGAAGGTGAAAAGTTAAAAGAAGAAACAGGAAAAGAGGGTATTTCAAGTCTGAAATAAGGAACAATGCATAAGGGCATGCAATGGGAAGAACAGATCTGTGATGGACAGGGATGGGACTATATAGAACATGAAACTGCTCAAAAATAGAAAACCTGATGTGTCAATTATTCTGGAGGCTCATTCCCCAAAAAGGGAAAATGCCACTGCATGAGTCCATGCAGCCAACCTGTGCTGAGCCCCACATCCAGCTGAGCGTTTTCCCCAGAACCTGTACTCAGAGGTAAGCACACCTCATTAGCAAATACACAGCACTGATGAGTAATGAGCAGCCAAAAGAAGCTGCTAAACCCCACAAATAACCAGGAGGATGGATGTGCTTTGCTGTGGCAGTTTCTTGCTGACTGGATTTCTGCCACAAGCAAGAGGAGATGAGACCTCTCCCTTGCACTGGTGATTACTTTCAGGTTCTGGAAGCAGTTAAGAGGCATAAAGCTCAAAGCCTCTGCTACCGAGTTGGGCTGCAGTGACTTTCTCATCACAGGTAGATTTTTACCTATGTTATGTATTTCTCATGGGTATCAGATTGTCACAGCTTCATTCCCACTTTTATTAGAAGTGATAATGTGGAACCTCTGAACTTGGACTTTTTCTTATAGGCTTTGTTTTTCCACATTCAAATTAAATTAGGTATATGAGAATGATGATGAACAGGTAGGTTTAAGCCTCACAGAGGCTTAGAAGATCCTAAGTTCTCATCACAGAAAACTAATGCAGGACAAATCATGGGTTAAAAACAAAATTCAACTTGCTTAACTGATGTCATAGCCAGTTACTTGACATAACTGCATTTATTATTTACAGTTTCTACAATGACAAATAACTTGTCTTTCCAATGCATGCCAACTTGCTGATAAATGCTAGGATGCTTCTTCTGACCATGCCTTTTGCTTATTCCAAATTTACTGGTAAAGCAAAAACTCTTGAGGGATGAAACCAGTGAAACCATCCAGCACGACATGTGCTTTACTACTCTCACAGTCCCTCCTCCCTGACAGATTTTCTGACATCAGCCAGAGCAAGATAATAAAAAGTTGGTTATCAGGGGTTTTCACTAGAACTATGGGAATTTACTGGAGTCTCCAGGTACCTCGTAAATTTACAGAGACGTTAGCTGGAAAATCAGATATCACCTGCTGCAGCCTGCTCTCCAAAGTACAAGCTGCCTCACTGCCACCACAGCACTGCATCTCACTGCCAGAGTAGTCAAGTCTTGTCATCACTTGTCTTGAGGGCAACAGAATCCAAGTAGTCATGAAAAGACAGTAAAAAAAATGGTATTCTGGAAGTCCAGAAGGTTTCTAGAAATAGCCACCAAAGGGCATCAAGTGCCCTAAAAAACATCTCTGCTGGTGACATCTGTGCCAAGCAGATAATTAGCAACTAATTTCTTTGTCAGTTCCCATTGCTCCACTACAGTAACAAGTGTTATTTAGTCAATCATGGAGTCATCACAGCTCTGGTGGTCTCCAATCAAGATATCCCCCTTATTTACCCATTTCTCTTTGTTTTTAAGAGGCAAACTGAAGAATCATTCTGCTTAGTACATTTTAAACTCATGCTCTAGTGGCATATTAAGCTATTCATTTTTGCATAAGAATTATAAAAAATACTGCCCAGTAAAGGTCATCTCATACATTTTTCTTAGTAACAACAGGCCTAAGCACAGAAAAACATTCTCCACTTGAAGAATACTGTTTGTGTGTTACATTAAACTATGTTTTCTCACCATTTTTCACACTGTTCTAGATTTCTTATTTTTAAGTGACCTCAAGCAATGAATACATGCACATAATATCCTAAATAAGCCCATATTTCTTTCACTTACTGAACTGTTGTATGAGGAATAACCTTCAAATATTCTTGTTGACTCTTTGCTGGCATTTCATCTTCATTTTATCATCCATGCAATAGTTACACTTAGGCTTTTATTTTATCATCGGTAATTTGTATTCCTGTTCTACACCCAGCTCAAAAGATTTGTTATTTGCATAATTATACCAGACAGTGCCACAACTACTAGGAGATCAGAGTAATAAATTCATGAAAGAATTATGAAACTGTACAAAACTAACCATATTTCAGATACATTACAGTGAATTATGAAGCAGTACCACATTATTTTAGATACATCATAGTCTCAAATTACACCTTCCCAAAAATTTTTAAAATCTGTACCAACCAGCAAAACTCTCAGCAAACAAAAAGGCCAATTTATAAAGCCATTGCCTGAGGTCAAACTTTCTACAGTAGTTTGTGAAACATAGGCACCAAAGGCTAAAAAAGCAGTTTATGCTGTAGTTCTAAACACAGCGAGAGTAGGAGAACTTTTAGGGGGCTGTCTGGAAAGGGGGCTGGCTTTGCTTTTGCCAGCAGTGCTCCCACTATTACATTATGGCAGCAGCTCCATGTAACTTGCACTCACTAGAGAGGTCAGCTCTAAGTTAACCAGACTGCCCCTGATTTATGAATTACAGTTTAACTGCTCCTCTAGAGGCCCCACTATTTAAATTCTGCTTCTTGACAAAACACAGGTAGGCTGACATTCACAGAAACAAAGCACATGAAGAGCACATGACAGAAACTATACTCAGGATGTTAAAGCTAAGCAGCAGCCTTAGATAATAAACCTCCTTCATGCATCTTCCCTTGTGTGTATCTAAAAGTATTCCATGACCAAGCATGTATCATGAACATTTGAGCAGGTAGAATACCCCCCAGTATTCCACAATCCTCTTGAATCACAGTTCCATTTCCATGGCTAAGCTGGTATCAGAATTGTGGCTGGGGATTGTGTGTGTGAATTTCTTCAAAGGCCTTCAACCCACAAAACTCAAAGCCTAACTTTTTTTACAAAAAAATGTAAGAGACTTGAGAGCCAGATCCTTGATAATAGAAACATTCATCGGCATGAAAGATTTTGGATCTTACTGCATCCTCTGAAGAAATTATGCACCCCAGCACCAAATGGGATAAAACCAGATTCCAGAATTAGGGACAGAGTTCAGTGCATTTTAGAAGCACTGGACTGGAGGGTTTCTGCCAATGTCTGCAGAATACCAAGAATTCCACAGACTCCCACCCCAGAGCTCTCCAGGAACAGCTACTATACAGGAGCACAAACCTGACACTGATGCTGTGAGCCAAGCAGTTTCCCCCATGTGTCCATATGCAAATGACCATGTGATGAGTTTTATCAGTTGTACTATGACATTTCATGATAAAAAACAAACACACAGCATGCAAAGTACAGAGATGAAAGGCCAAATCCCATCGTGAATTGTGCTGGTCCAGATCCCCTGTCAGTTTAAATTTTGATGAATTCAAGTACAGGAATATCGTTCATCAGGATGCTGCAACGGACTACCCAAAGAGCTTTTTAAGGAAACTTAATCAAATAGGTCCATCTCAATTAACTAGATATTTTTACAATGGTCCATAGTATTAATTGGAAATTTTAATAAACTTTTGTCTCTACTTCAATATTCCTGTCAATTTGCTGATTGGAGCACACCCTAACTAATGGAAATGAATGTGACAGGACACTACTTTCCTTGCCCTCCCTGCAATTTAATTAAATTACATCTTATTAATTAATTGCAAGTTACAGTCTCATGAAAAAAGTGCAAAGCTTAATTGTCATTATTAAACTACATATCAATTTGGAAGCATCAGTGCATGCTTTGCTGCTGCTCAAATACATCCTTGTTCAGGCCTTGAGGGCAATACACTTAGATGAAATGAAAGGGTATTTCACTTGTCAGTACTTTTTCTGTTCAGAGTGCTTTCATGCAAAGAAAAAACCCCAAATCCAGCAATGATGCCAAATTATGTCTGGAGGTATCTGAGACAACAGTTTAGTTAATGTAAAACATGAAACACTCTTCAGTACGTTGAAGAATCCTTGGCTTGAGATTTCTCTGTCCTTAAGCATTTTACATTCATATCAAGTAGCTAATTACTATTAACTCTTTTGCTAGTCATCAGAAAACAATGCACAACAATACACTTGGGTTCTATTAGGATTATCTTCCAGGTATATTTTGAACAAAACTATTGATATGAATTCTAGAGATATATCTCTAGGTATACCTCTGCTATTTCTAGAGACAAAAAAAAAGATGGTACACATCCAAACGACTCTCTACACAATAACAAACCACTGAGCATGATCCCATTTTCATCAGGCCTTGAGAACTGAAGGATGCTTCCTTGCAGAAGAACAGCATGCAGGCTAACACTTGGGAAATGGAGGCAGGCAAAAATTCTTTAAATTTTGTGGCAAAGCATGAAAACATTCTGCCACTTTAGGCTTCTTAGAGAGAATTGTAGCACTTGGGTGATGCGAAAGTAACCATTTGAGCTACTATATAAAGGTTTAGTTTGCTTAAGGGAAGCTGGATGGACTGTGCTGAGAAAACACCATATTTTCTGTCCTCCATTTCCACTGTTTGATGTAATATCTGACTGTCAGGGGCAGCCTTTACAGACTGGCTGTTGCCTACAACCAAATTGGAACAGAGGCTCAGCTGGAAGCGTTAGTGTCTTTCTGCTTACTTTCACCATTTCAGCTGTATGGGCTGCTTACAGGAGGGATTGCTTTCAGATTAGAAGAAAAATGCATCTGAATCTTAAGGCATCATGAAAAACTCATACATCATGGGTTTTTCAGATTATGATTTTTTTTGGAAAAGATACATAAAAATATTTGTGAATATGTGAAGCTTTGTGAGCCTCAAAAATGTTTGCAAGCCTCTCAAATCATCCAGTTCCACAAAGCGCACTAATCCTGTTTCAGTGGCTAGCTCCAATATCTTCAAAACAGGAAAGTGGAAAACCACTTGATTTCACACATGGGCAAACTGGCATGGATTCTGCTAAAGCAACTGATCTAAACAGGAAGGAATTTTCTAGTTTGTTGCCCAGTTTGCAAAGCTGCAATCTTCTGTGCTAACCCATACAAAAATTCGATTCATGTGTGTTTCTCCTGGATACCAAGCAGGCAGCCTGTAGCTGTTAGGATATAAGCACCAGTAAGCATTAATACTTAGTTTTCTTCAGACCTGGATAGAAACTATTTTCCAGTGGAAGATATATACATATATATCTTCCTGAACCACAAAAGAGTGCTAGGAGAGTCAGTTAAGAATGAAATAGCATCTTCTCAATTAACATAATCTCAAATCTACTAAAATTTCACTGTTATAACTCTAGAAGGAGAAGGTGAAGTTGGCATATTTATTCAATACATTCTGTTCAGTTTATACAGTAATTGTGCTCAGAGGGGGCATTAGACAGCACACAGACTTGGAAATGCCATACAACAGCCTTAAACTTTAAGTGTCCGCTGAGGATTTGGTTATTACTTGTTTATGGGGACATTAACTGCACAGACACTCAGCCGACTTTGCTTTGGTCTCTGCTATAACTCCAAAGTACTGTGACAGGGGAATTAACTGCGCCACAAAGCTGACAAGCTTTTGTTTTGTGCTAACAAATGCTAAACTGACAAATCTTAAACTGGGGCTGTACTTGAAAGTAAAGCTGCACCTTGGATCGTGATGAATTGCAAACACTGAGCTGGAGCCTTTACAAGACCAATTTCTCCAATCCAGCTCTTGCTTAGCATGCTGGAGGGAAAGGATGCAGAGTCCCACGTGCACATCCAAGCAGCAGTGAAGCAGGATCAACTCGTCATGCTTTGTATCAGAAACACACAAATGAATCACCAGGGCATCACAGGCCCCACTGTGGCTCAGTGGGACTGGTTGGCTGCAGACACACAAGAGCTGGCAATAGATATGACCCAGATGGGAGGTATGGAAAGCCATTTTCTGCACACGTGTATTCTGCTTGACTATTGTTGTGGTTTAGGATAGCTGGGAATTGTAGTTGAAGAAGGCTGCATCTTCCAGGAAGTGATTCCTTGCAAAAAGGTGCTTCCAGCTTCCTCTAGACCCAATCAACTGGCCAGGTTGAATATTGGCAACTTTCTAAACCACTTAGAGAGCTTGACACACCTCTGTGAGCCACATTTTAAGAAGGAGCAGAGCCCGGGAAGCGCTCTCTTGCTTCCGGCGGCCGAACAGGTAACTGGTGGGGGGTGGCCGGGCCAGGCCGGGCTCTGCCGGCCAGGCCTGGCCCGGGTCGGCTGGGGGGTGGCTTGGCTGAGATTGCAGTCACTTCAGCTCGCCAGACACCCCCCCCAGAAGCCAGGATGGCCCTCACCTCACCTCCAGAGCAGCTGAAATTCCCCTGAGACTGCCGTCCAGCAGGATCACGTGGCCAAGAGATAAGCGAGCTCCAGCTGCAAAACCCGAGGGAGATTAACTCTTTTAGTGCTGTTAAGATTTTTTTTTTCAGACCAGATGAAGCCTGCAGAGACTAATCATCTCCCCGATCAGATGGAGAGAGGAAAGTAAAGGCTTGTGAAGGAAACACTATAAAGATGCCCAAGTCAGTGAGGAAGAAAAACCTGAGACCTCGAGGAAGGAGATTGAGGAGATGCTTTAATCCTAGAAGCTGAAATTCTGTTGGAAAAACCATGGTGATGGACTATGATATATTAGACTACCCATTGTAATTTCTTAAAAGCATTAGGGGGGGTTGGGGCGTTCAAACTGCAACTGTGAGCAAAAGTGCTTGTACTACAACAAGCAAACGCTGAAGTAGCTGTAACTTGCTGTTAGCAACTGTACTTGTGCTGCAATGCTGAAGTAGCTGTGATTTGATAAGAAACTTGAGCAGAGATCACACCAGAGAGAAAGACCTCTGTTCCCAGACCATGTGGCTACTCCCAGAGGGGGTCCTTACGCCTTTCAGGCACTTCGATAAGTGGAGAAAACTTCTGTTTCTGAGCTGCTCATCCTTAAAAATAGTACCCCCTTAGCTAAAGAAACGCTCGAAACAGCTGTGGGGAAAGCTGTAGTGGGGGGATGGGACTTTCACATGCAAGCAGAAAACCATTCCAGGCGGCTGCTTTTGCTGTGACACTGAAGCTGCACGAGATTGTTTCGTGTGGAGATGTTTCCATGGTTTTGACCAAGAGAGACTCCTCTCCCTAAGTGAACTGAAAACCAGAAATTATTATATAGGTGGTGAACTGACTAGAATCTTCAAGGGTTGTGTTTTCTTTTACATTGGTGGTAGAAGGCAGCAGAAGTGGGGGGAGAGAGATGTTCTGAAGGTTTAGTCTGACTTTCTTTTCCCTCTTTTAACTCTGTTAATAAACTTGTTTATATTCTTTAAGTTTTTATGCCTGCTTTGCTCTTACCTCCTAATGCTTATCTCACAGAAGGGACATCAGGGGGCTACTGCCCGAGTTAACCCTTAAACCACTACACGAATTAGTAGCCCGTATGGGGAACCAAATTCAACCCGCTACAACTATCCATAAAACACCTAATAGTTTGGCTTTGCTGGTCACCTTTATTTCTTTATTTATTTGTCACCTTTACTTTTCTCTTGGGCGTATCTAAGTCAACACCACTTGGATACTGGAATTGTCCTTTTGTCGTTCTCACCTGGCTGAGGTGTTTCTGTGTCACCACTGTTACGGTACTCCTCAGTTACTGCTCAGTGACTCACGTAAATGCTATTATTTGTGTGAAGCAATAGCTAATAGGTGTTCAGTGTCAGCCCTTTCTTGTTCCTAAGATGCTACAGGGAGTCACAAAAAGAGAGGAAAGATGTATGTTAGCCCGAGCCTTCAGAAACCTGGTTGCTGTGCTGGGGAGTTTTGAAACCACAGCCAAGTCACAGACACCAAAATGCCCTGGGATGTGTTCAGGGGCCCACCAGCCCTGAGCTCTGGCTTTGCTCCCCTTTTCTGAGCAGATAACAGCACTACCTCAAGGGCTCTCCCCCACCAGAGCACTGAGTACTGTGCAACACTAGGGAGTTACAGCGTGGGGCACTTACAGGGTAAAGTTCAGTGTGAAACATACAACAGGGCAAACTGAAGCCATGAAACAACCATTGGCATCAGTGTAAGCCTTAGCTCTAGTAAATAACTACGTCACCAAATACTAAATTTCAGCCTCTCAGAGCTCTGCAAATCACTGCCAATTTCTTCACATGCTGACAAGGACACTTGTCTTCCAGGAAGTCATTTGGGATAAAACTAGATCCCTTCCCCAGGTCTCATTGGCAGAATTTTCAAAAAAGTTCCTTGAAAAATAGTTCTGGTCTGCTCTACCAACAGGTAGGAAATAAATACATTTTCAGCTCACTGCATTTCAGAGACTTCCCAGTCTGGGGTCCCCTTTATGAAATGGTGCTCAGTGACATCAGCTGCTGGGCACACTGTCTTGTGGGTTTGCTGTGACTTAGGAAAGGCACATACCAACATTTCCATTTTAATAAAGAAATCAGTTACCAAAAATGCCATCAGGGGAAGGTAGTTGCAGTAATGGGGAATTAACAAGTTTCTGTAATTAACCAATTATCTTAGATATAATTCATTAAGAAGTTTCATGTTCTCATTTCATTAACTTCTCCCAGCCTCTGCTTTTCAGCTAATTGTAATTGCATGAAAAGGTGGGAGAGGTTAAGACCCAGCAGGACACATCTACTGCAACTGCTGCAGTATCAAGCATGCTCCAAAGCTTATCCACATTGCACAGTCAAGGAAAGCTGGAGGGACTCAGCTGCTGGCAGGTTTGCCCAGAGCCAACTGCCATTACACAGAAGATGGGAAATTTTAAGTAGTAGTCTGAACATAATATTGAACTAGTGATGAACTGGTCCAAATCAAGGCAAGGCCTGGCAGCATAAATCTCTGTGCAGGGTAAGCCCTGTGTATCAAAACATTCAGGATGCACTATCTGGAGGCATCTTATAAAGTTCCTCCAAGACCCTGCTCTACCAACAGAGCACGTGCTCAATACACAACAAAAATCAGCAAAGGCAAAGAACCCTTAAGTCACACACACCTTTTTATTTGCCTGTTGCTGGGTCTTAGCTCAAATATTAAAGCCTGATATAGTCAAGGAGTGTAGGAGTAGCAGCTCTTCAGTGCTGCCTGAAAACCACTTACGGAGAAAGAGTGCTAAATTCCCTTTCACAGCAAATTTTTTCTAAGTTATCAGTTCAGCTCTCTGCCTCCTTTCTTCCTTAGGATTAAGGAAGAGAAAAAAATTCATAACCTGGTTTTGCTCAGTTTTTGCTTATAAATCAAGCCATAAAATCTGTTTTAGCATCTATGTGATCACCAGGGAAACATTCACTAGCTGGTTTAGGAACTGGCACTGCAATCGGGGCTTTTTACAGTATTGGATTATTTCTTGAGAAGCAAAGATCTCCATTTCCCAGCTATAACAAAATGGAACTAAGTCCTGAGAACTTCACTTTTGTAGTATGTCTATAGATATTTTTTCCAATTATGGATGATATGGTTTGTACACTGCATTGCTTAAATGAGGTGTAAATTGTACAATACAATAAAATATAGCAAATTATTAAGAAAGGGGAGAAAGTGTCCACACAACCTGTGTAACAAGCAAATAGCAAAAGAAAGCAAATGGACAAATTGTTTTGGTAGGAATTCATCTTGTGTAAATACCATGTAGGAGATAATTACTACTATTATTATAGAATTTTCACCTACAGTTCTAGAATATTTTACAAAGAAAACTCTGGTAAGGAAAGTGAAAGAAAGCAAGAGAATATTTCCCAGAGCCCTGAAGGAAAGCCAGGGACAGAGCTTAGGTTTCCTGAGTTTTTGATGCAGCTTAGTTTGGTACTCTTGCCTTCTTTCTGAATCCCTTAGTTCAAATTATACAGGCTCAGGTTCATAAACTCCTTTGCCTTCATTTTCTTTCCTGATTTCAACACTGTTTAATACTGTTTTCAATGACTTATTCCCTAAAGTCTATTTTCCTTTTGTTCAAAATCACTGATAGAAAACTTCACTATTCCTTGGTCATTGTTGAATAGTCTTATCCTTAAGAAAGCTTCAGAACACAAGACAGAAGGGAGAAAAAAAAATAAACAAGACAAAAGAAAGAAGGAAACAGTGAAAACTGAGTGATAAATCAAGACTAAAAAGAAGGGAAACATCAGATAAAAGCCAGTTTATCCATGCCACATGTGCTAGCCAAAGCTATGCTGCTTATTTGCCTAATCCTAACTAGAGATGCCTGCCTTTGTTTCAAGAAATGTGTCAATTTACTGAACCAACCTTGAGGGAAAATGCATTTCAAAGACAGAGAAAAAGTTAAAAATAGCCTTAATAAGCAGCTCAAAACCCAGGATGGTTCTAAAGCATTTATCTAAATGCAAATACTTCTGCAGATACGAAGAATATTGCCTAACATCAGGTATTTTTTGCCTAAATCTGCAGTTACCCATCACAAGCAATTCTGTTACCCCTGCAGGTGACACCAGCCACAGACAAAAACAGAGCACAGACCAGCAGCAGATTCTCCCAGTAGGATTTCATTTCAAGGAATAATTTTCATAAACCTGTTTGAAATTCGGTTGAACAATGATCACACTTGGACTCAACACTGAGCAAGTCACAGCAGACTGCAGCTCATTAAACCTTACAGGCACCTCTTGAGGCCCTTTGCTTTTACCCAAGCAAACATCCACAAAGCCATTCTGAGTAACTTTCCAGAAATTAACTGAGAGCATCACAGAACTGGTACAATCTGGGCCAGAAGTTTCCTAAAAAACCTGGAAGCCAACTTTATGGAACAGGCCCTAAGGGAGCAGACTTGGAAAGATGCCCTCCTTGTCAACAGAGTGGATCTCATGAGCAAAGCAGAGATTGGGGCTGTCTTGACCACAGTGACCACTGAGCCATCGTGTTTAAAATCTCTGGTGACAGGAGGAAAAGTGCCAGAAAAACCTCAACTCTGGATATGAGGAGAGCAGACCTCAGGCTGCTCAGGGAATTAGTGAGTAAGGTCCCCATGGAAAATGCTTTGCATGAGTAACTTGAAATACATAATTTCTCACTGCCCAGGAGAAAGCAACAATTTTAAAGTGACACAGAGAAAGGCAATCTGTAACAATAAGGAGGCATTTGCACTTTGTGGTCTACCCAGAAAACCATTCAAGGGCAGGCACTTTGTAAGAATTTTTCATAAATTATGTCCAGCATCAATACAAATGGACAATTAATTAACATGTATTTGGAAAGTAATACTTCTTTTGTACAGAGAATTTTTTCAAAGTTCTATGTAGACATAGAATAAAACAGCTGTAGCTGAAAAGCTCAGTACAGCAGATTTAATAACCTCCATTCATATACATTATAAAGCTATTAAATGTCTGCCATTCAGGTAATTATTGGAGGTTTGCCATATATTTTACTGTCTTCAGGCCAAGACATGAGGAAAAGGAAAGGGGAAAAAAAAAACAAGACAGAAGGGGAAGTTAATGGATCCAGCCAAGGAATTCTTCCCAGTAATTATGCCTGATTAGAAATTTGTCTGTTTCAAAGAACAGAAACCTGAAGCTTTATTAGTAATGAGAGATCTCAAGTTTCTAATTAACTGAAAACAAAAGTACCACACATTTCACATTGTACCTTCTTGCCACACACAATCACTGTTTTCAAATTACTCTCTGAAGGACTAATTTGTGCATGACATGACAGAGAGAAGGACAGGGAATCTTTAAAATAATTCCAGTGATTCAGGAAACACAGTTTTACTTGTCTAGAAATCAGGTGGTTTAACTGATCCTCTAACTACCCTAAACCTGCCCAGATTCCAGAGCAGATATGCAGACTTTTTATGCATACCTTCACGTGAGAGGGAATAAACCCAGGCTCACTGTGAAGCAAACCAGGAAAAATATTTGAATTTAGGCTTTTTTTTTTTTCCTCCATGAGTAATAAGCTGAAGCTGCACAAAGCTGGGGAGGACGGCTGCATGGCTGAGGACTGACTCTGTGCAGGGTATTTTCAACAGCACATTAACACCCTTTCCCCTTCTGCCTCTGGAAGGGCATAGATGTCACCTTTAAGAAGAAATTGCTTCTTATTCTTTTACGATCTGCGCACTGGCAATAAATGTTGGGAGTTCCCAATTGAAGCCAGAAGTCCCAAAAGTGAGAGACCTATGGCAAACGCCATCGTATGAGAGCCTCTGCCCACAGAAGCCCAATCCAGAACAAAAAGGGTTTTGATTTCTGTGTGCCAAGACTTATCCTTCACTTTCACTGAGGCTGGCAAGGCAGTGTTAAGGATGGGACCTGGAGGCCTCCACAAAGCCAAGATATCTGGAGGACACCTGAACTCAGTGGAGCCTAGACATTACACTTGCCTCAAAAATACTATTACCAAGTACCTGGCTGTGAAATTCTGCCCTTGGTGGTCAATTTGCATTTGGCAGCCTCTGTATCACCTTAACTGAAACAACATTTCAGTACAGCAGCAGTCCTTGCACTGATTCATGTGACATCCTAACTTCATCTAGCTCCCAGTTTTTCAATTTCTATCTCACTTTTGCAGGTTATTAGGACATTGCCTGCCAGCATTACAAATGGTAGAAAATACATTACTTCAATTTTCCTGCTAGATAAGATTTCATGCAGAAAGCAGTCTCAGTAGCAATGCACTGAGAGGAAAATAGAAGCAAATACATCCTGCTCAGCTGGGCTTTCACTGCATCCCAAGAGATGAGTTTAGCCCATCAGCAAGCACAGAACAAATGCCTCATATTGCTTACAATTAGTGACCTGTGCTAAAGGCCAGGTACATATTTCACAATCCAAAGGTTCATCCTGTTGATGGAGAAGACAAAATCTTCTCATGATATCTTCCTGCTGGCGTGAAAGCAGGCACACACTCTCTGCTACTGACTCTGGCTCTACTTGCACAGCTGCACCATGCCAGCAAAGCTCTGTACAGCACTGGCCACCCATGTCCCAGAGTGCAAGAGAGCTCCCATGCAGCTGCAAAAGGTGCTCCACCTCCTTGCTGCTGCTGCTGCCCAGAGAAACTGCCTGGAAATCAGGGCCAGAGTCACTGCAGCCTTGGCAGACAGAGAATGCAAAGCCAGTGCCCCATCAGAGGGGGAGCCCAGGGCTGCCACCACCTCTGAAGCAACACACTACACCTCCCCAGTGCAGAGCAACACTGAAAATGGGTGTGAAAGAGAGGGCACCGAGATCATCCAAAGCTGGAATCACAAATGGACACCAGTAACAAAGGGATAGACAATGCTGTTTCAAAGACCAAATGGGGAAAAAGAAGACCTACTCCTGTCTTTGTAGGGCAGGGGCAAAACACACAACAACAAAAATCACAATGAGAAGACTGAACCCAAGACAGTGCATAAATGAGGGTATATGGACCTGCCACGGATGAAGACAAGACTGTGTTTCTGCAAATCCATGCAAGAGAGCAGGGTATTTTGAAGACTAATTCAAAGTGACTGGATACACATTAGAAAGTTCCACATTCATTTGAAATTCTGGATTACATAACAATTGAAATTGGAATTAATTGTTGGCTAGGGAAGGAATAATGAACCTCCATTTTCTACGGCATTTGGACGTACTTGCTGTGTACATAGGCTCTTGTAACATGACACTGAGAAGGAAACCACAGCAAATTTAAGGGCTCCAAGGGACCACTGAACAACACAATTCTTCCACTGTCCTAAAGGGGAAAAATCTGACAACTCACTACTGCAAGACTAGTTGTCTGTCCTTTCCTAGATTGTCATCAAGCTACCACTGGATCAGAAGCAATTCTTTCATTTTGGATACGAGCTGTAACACACAGCTTCCCTGTCAAGGGAAGCAGGTATTAGTATTTATATACAATATATTTTCAGCTTTTCAGATCTTGGGTAGTAACTCTGAGGAGATCATAAACGACACCTGTGGAGAGCTGGCTCACCGATGTCAGCTCTCGCAATGCAAGGCCTGGGCAAGCAAGAGGCCTGTAGTTAAAAGTGTACTAAGAATGTGCTAACACAGTGAAGGGCAGACTGACCTTGTAGAGGAGTAGAAAGTCCCTGGCCCCAAGCCAAGAGAAACAATAACTACTGTGTTATAAGAAAAATAAAGTGTCTATTAATAGTATCAAAGCTGTATAGTATGAAAGAAAACTGTGTGCAGTGAATAAACGAAGCTTGCTTATCACTCATACTGAGTTGGGGTCTTGCTTCCCTTACTCCCAAATCACAACGAACTGCAACAGACACCTACACTTTAGCTTATGTCTGACCTTACAAGTTTCACAGTACTAAACATAAATGTTGTTGAAGATGGCACTGGTAGGTCTTTGCAAAGAACCTCACTACCTGGCAAAGTCTGAGCCAGGATATTTCTGTGCTTGATCTCGTTGCTGACATTATCAGCAAGAACATGCATTACATCCAGCCGTGAAAGCAGACAGAGAAGAGCTCCCCCAGCCAGTGACAACTGGAGTAAGACTCTTATTTCACAGATGGTAAATCCAAGTTATTATCTGGTAATGAGAGAGCCAACATTTAATCTATCATGAACAAGGACAGTCAAAACCAGGATGTCTATCTCTACTACGTGTCCAATGGAAACTAATCACATGCCGAGAGGGCAAATCTCATTCCCCATTATAGGCGGCACACAGAATAACAGAAGTTTGTAAACTTCCTTTACCTCCTGCCAGAACAATCATGAAGTCATCCTTACACTTCTTATTTCATCAGACTATATCAGAAAAGTCCAATTTATTCCAAGAAAAATATAATATTCACTTTAAGTTCTCTTTGTTCTGTTAAATACTTAATTTTGCAATTTCATCTTCTCATTCTTCTTGTGTAAGATTGAGACATTAACATCTTTGTTTTCTTACACAATATCACAGAACAGCTGACGTTAGGAAGATGATGGAAAGCACTGTTCAGAGCTGGGTTAACTACAGCAGGGTAGTTTAGAGTCAGGCTTGGGCTACTTCCAACACTGACTCCACAACCCATCAGATCAACATGTTCCAGTGTTTGACCTAATATGTGCTGGAGTCAACAACTTCTACTTCTACTGACCTCAACACCTAGTGAGTTACCTTGCACAATGACACTCGTTATTTATGCTCATAAACACTCTGTAAAGATCATTGAGGTTTTTTTAAAATCAAGTAGTTCTGCCTTCAACTTCATAAGACAATTTGATGCAGTGGTATGGGAAGTGTACATAAATCACTCTAAACAAGTTGAAGTTAAATAGCTTGATGTCTTTATCAATTTTCCACGTCTCATTTAGAAACAAAAACAATGTAAATTTCTCAAACACACTCTCATAACTCACAACTTCAAAGACCTTGTTTACTGTTTTATACTGAATTTATCTATATATACTTTGGTTTAAGGACTTGTAATAATATTAAATAAAAAGGCCTTGGCTTAAGACCAGATTAAGTGTCACTGTAGTAATTCAGTAAGTGAATCAAACTTAAAAAAAATAGTAGAAAAGCTACACAGTTTATATAATCATGTAATGACAACAGTTTTCTGAAAATTGGCATGGTGCTCTTCCAGCTAACTACAAAAACCCTCTACCAACTTTTCATTATCTACAACAAAGGCCCAGAGCAGGGTTTTGGGGCTGGGAAGAGAACCCTTCACTGAAAAAGGCAGCAGAAATAATGAAAAAAAGTCAAAGAAAATTAGTGTTTCACAGCAAAAAATTTTGCCAAAGCACCAATATTTTCTCACTTCCCCCAGCCCCTCATTTAGATCCTTAAGTCTTGTATACAAGTGGTTTTTGCTGCCCCACCTTCCCTGCCCCAGAGAGTCATAGCTCACACTGGTCAATGCATTTGTATCATCAAGAAAAGCTAAATTTTGTTGCTAAATCCAGGCAGTTTGGATGGGGGAAGTGAATTGTAATATAAGGAATACATAATTGTTATGTAAGGAATCTAATTGGTGAGCACACCCTGTGAAGGCTTTCACAGGAATTTGGGGCTGGAATTGTGCTCCAATTTTGTGTCCTTTTGCTTCTGTTGAGGACACAAGCACAGGCTCATGGTAGCCCCTCATTTTGCCTGATGAGCCCATGGAATCTGTTTCAAGTTTCTGGTGATTCAATATATTAATTCCATTCTCTACCCCTTAAAAGGGAATAACTTCTACTCTCTTACAAAAAGGAACTATAGTGGGACAAAATACATACTAAAATTGTTCAAAAGTGAAAATCTCCATTCCGCAAGGCAGCTCCTCCCTCAGCAGGCTCGGCAGAATGGGCGGGACACACAGTCACCGCGACAGCAGAGGCAGCACGGACAGAACAGCCCTTGCATTCCTCGGGCTCTGCTGTGCTCTGCAAGACAGGTTCACTCTTAAAGAAAGGACTTTTCCAGACCTTTCCCCTTGTCCCCGCGCCTCCCCAATCGATTCTATTCCTCCCAACTCCTATTTTACAGGGGACTTGAGATGAAAATTTTGCTTACTTATTTCATCCCAGCAATGTTAATAGACATTATAGCCATGACAACTACAGCATGGACAAAACCCAAGTGTAGGAATGAGGTCTGGGGAAGGCCTAATGAAGGAACACTCACAAGGTTTGACACTCTGTTTGTGCAGTTCTTTATTATTCACTTGGTACCCTCTGAATGTGCAGCAATGCACAGCATTAGTTTTTTTCCCGAATTAAAAACCAAGTAAAAGTGGTATTTACTAGAAAAATGATGGTTTAATTAAAAGGAAAGCATTTCATAACTAAGACACAGCCATAAGAAACAGTTACACAAGCCTTCAGAGATCCCTGAAAGCTGTGGTCAGTCCTTTTACAAAGGAGGCTCAATTTTGGAGTCCTTCAGCTAATTTCATTAGTCTACTTGCACTTTCTTACACAAGACAATCTGTTCCACTCATAGAGGACTGCTGCAAATAAGTCAACATTAAGCTCACCTGTCCAGTCTAGATAGCTCACTTACCTCTTTCTTATGACGTCTCATAAGCAGCCAGTAAATACACAATACTTTGAAGAGTTTTTCTTTTCTAAGAAAAGTTTTCTGCCTCAGCATGTTCAACCTAATTATTCTGTAACACTCAGGGCTCAGTAAAAACACTCTCACAGTGGCATGATTAAAAGCCAATGCGATAATAGTGCCCTGCAAGCTGTAGCACTAATTGGATTTCTTAATAGGATCAGGTTGAAAAGGTTTAGTTTGGATTTTGCTGAGGGAAAAATAAATGAGAGACAAAATGAGAAAAGAAAGACTGATCCAGATATCAGATACAGGTTTTGCTCCCAGTTCTCTCACTCACCTCACAAGCAACCCCAGACAAGTCACTTTTGTCCCCAAGCAGCTCAAACAAACATCAATTCTAACAACCATTTATCTATGCAAAACACTTCATTACTCTTGGACTGATCTTCATACTGTACAGAATTATTGCTAAAACCTTCACTAAATGAGAATGGGCTTCAGTTTGCCACAAGAAAGGCACAAAACCCCAAATGAGACGAAGATGCTATAATAGCCAGCAGGTGTGAAGACATGAGTATAATTAAAAGCTTTCATCTACTAAGTACTGGTTATATGGTCACAGCAGTTATAATGAAATGCTGGAGCCACAGTTCGAGTGATCTCTTTTCTGACTTTTTACCACATCAAGCTGATCTACACTTGCGTTTTTATGGGTAAAATTCCATAGCTCCAGCTTCAAACTGATGGAACAGGAACTTGCTGTTTCTCTCTGCAGATCTCAGCGGTCAGCTGCACATCCTGGACCTGCAGACCTGAACTTAGATGCTTCTTTATTTTTAGATGCTTCAGTTCTTTATTAACTACATGATCCTTCTGCAGTTCTTTGTATCTATGTCATAAAGGAAAAACCAAGCAAGAATATTGGTCCATCTCTGAGGACACAGGTACTACACTTTTGCCATCAATGCATTGCTGTGAGCAACCCTCCTGGGCAGGCTAATTTCATGTTGAAGATTTGCTGAATCAGAACATACTAGAAATGAGGGGGGTCATTTGAACAGAAGCCATGCTGTAATTCATGCATAATTGTATTATTGATTTCACTGAGGTCTATGATTAATTTGAATGCTGAATTATTTGATGGCACTGAAATGAGAAATTAGGTTGTTTGCTACTTCTGACAACAGATGACTTGGGATTTTGGAATGTTTCCATCCATTGCTATGGCAATTTCCAACATTGCTACACCAAACCTTTGATTTGCCTTCTAATCAAGTTTGTGTAAAACACACATGAAACAAAGAAACTTGCATCTTTTGAGGGAACTGCTAAGAAAAAAAAAAAAAGGAAGTAAAAGCTCTACAGATTAAAAGTCTTTTATTTATCCTCAGAGCAGGCACAAAGAGCACATCTGTGCCAGAGCTGCTACCTGCACTATCCCTGCTCTTACGTTTCCCCTGTGAGACATCTATACCTGCTGTCACTAAGCAATCTGGTACATTATATGTAGAAGAGGTTTTGCTACTTTCTTTCAGACGAAGCCATTTCTTTAAAAAAAATCACGTTTACTAAATCATTAAAGCACATATAGGACAGATTTTAGGACAGCTGTCATGTCACTGAAATCAATCCCTTCCCATGCTGCACAGAACGTTGATGGGATTTGGTTATTTTCCTTCCCCTCTTCCTTCACTGAAAACTTTTGTGTGTTTTCCTTCACAGTTTTTCTGATACTACATTGCTGCATCACAGGGTCTTTTGGTTAACTGCTGTAGGAACAGAAACCAGCAGTTCCCATGGACCAGCCATGACATGACTATCAACTAACACCCAGTAACAGTGAGCCAGGCTCTGTACACACACGTTCATCACAGCCCTCAGGAACAGCAGTGTACAGACAGTGATCAATGAAATTCATGTTCCAGAGTGAAGAATTTATGCCAGGTGAAGACCACAAGCATGGGTTTTCTGCTCTCATCCTGGGCAATATTTAATGAGCGTTGATGCATGCAGTGCATTTCCCAGCTCAACTACAAGCCACACTACAAAATTATAGGTGCTGCTTTCCCAGCATCCTAAGTGTGCTCTGAGAGGCACTCCACAGTACAAAAGTGAAAATGCTAAGTGTGGAATCGATCAAGCTGGCTGTCACCTGCTGTCATGGCTTAACTGCAGCCAGCAGCTCAGCTCCATAAGGCTGCTCACTTGCTCCTCTTCAGTGGGATGGGGGACAGAATTGGAAGCATAAAAGTGAGAAAACTCATTAATTCAGATAAAAAGTTTAATAACCCTGGTCAGGGGTGAATAATGTTTCCACTTGCATCTCTTGTCCTGGGGTTTATTTATTTTTGTTAATTTCCTTTTTGTTGTAGTTTATATTTTTTAAAGGATTCCTGACAACACATCTGGACCACAGTACACTCAGAGGAGTTCTACTGTATGTTTGTGAAAGCTGAATTATTTCATTTTATATTATACTTAAATGGCACTAGGCTTGTGAAAGGTATTAGACTTGACAACTTACATTTTGTGACCTTCATTCAAGATGTTCAGTTGAATTTTATCAGTCTCTCTCTCTCAGTGCTTCAAGAGAACCATTTTTGGTTATGTTTGCATATAATTTACCAGAATTTCAATTCATTTCCTGATGTAACTAATTTCACACACTTCCTAGAACAAATGCTTTTTAGACTCATGCAAACACATGTAGACAGTAGTCCAACTACCTACAGTGTCTGTGTCGTAGGCACCTTGGGTAGAAAAATGATGTTATATTCATCTCTGGACAATAAGGAGCACTTATCACCCTCTGAGGAACTAAGAAATAAGTTTGCTTGGTGACAATTCCGCTGCAGTGTTTGCAACGCCATCTGCAGGAAAGCTTTCCTCAGCTCAGACCGATCTCTAGGAGCCAAAACCTTGTAACACTCTGGAAAGGCATTTGGCCTAGAATATTCAACAGTTATTATATCTTCAGCAAGGAAAACTCTAGAATATATTATTTTCCCCTACACAGTTGGAGGGGAGGGTTCAGATGTAAACTGTCATTAAAATAACTTTAAAAAGTGTGATCGATACAACAGTCTGAAATTCAAAAAGTAAGAGTTCTCTGCAGGAATAAACATTGTGATATGTTTTAAAATGGAAGTTTGGGTGTATTTTTTATGTAAGTTCTCATCAAAAGCTTCATTCTCTAATACATTTCACAGTTCATTCATGCTGAGAAGTACTTCTTATCTTCTAAACATCCAGACTGCTGGGTTGAACAAAATGCATACAATTTGCTTTTAACTGTTTCAGCACATTGCCAGAAGGATTTCCCCAGTTCCCAAGCAGCAGCCATTTAAGCTGGAAAACGAAGTAAAAAATCCAAGTCATTCCACCTTCACTGTTATTTTCATCTAAATGAATCAGTTCAGTTTGAACATTTTTAAGGAGGGCTCTTCTTTCTGTCTTTCAACTTCGTTAACATGACAGCTGTGGTTTAACCTGATAGGAAATGTAATAAAGACAAGGTCTGGAGAATCTAGAGAAGAGGGACCATGAAGGATTTTGAGCAGAGACAGAAACAGAGCAAGGACAAGGACTTGCTCTATTCTACTCCAAATCATCAGTTTTACATAATGTGTAGCTGATTTTACAAAAGCAAAGTATTTTAAGGATTAAGAAAATATTAAGGAAAATATTTTTACCGTACAACTTTTCCCTAAACAAGTAATTGTTTACTTTCACAAGAGACAACCACACAACTAAGTTTATGACTCAGTTCATACTGCTTTGCTCCCCTACCTTTATCACCTGCTATATTCTTTGGGAACAGAACAAGCTGACTTCCCATACTGCACTCAGAGCAGGCTGCTAATATTTATTCTACTGTCCACCAGGATTTTGCCTGAAGTCAAAATGAAGTAAAGCATTTAGTTCGGGTCCAGAGCACTCCTGCTCTCTGCAAGCCTCATCCACCTGTGCAGCTACACAAACTCCTTGGCAAGCAACTCAAAATTTTGCTAGACTAAAACAATTTGAAAGTCTATTCAGAACTCAATAAGCAATAAAGAAAAAGCAATTTACAAAAACTTGTTTCAGAAGCACTCAATATCATTCAAAAAACAAAAAGGTTTTGAAAGTCACACATAAAAATCTTTAGCCTGAAGATATCTAGAAAAATGGACTACTAAATAAATAGTCTTACTTGAGAGTAAACAAGACAAACATACCTGAGACAGGTCTACTACATGTGAGCATTCCTCCACACTATTCAAGGATTCTGACCTGATATCCAGCCCTCCTTGCACCAGCACTCAGCTCAGGTGCTCAGCCAGCAGCAAGTGCCCCTCCTCAAAAGGGCCATGTTTCACACAAACACACTTTTTCCAAGCAGAAATGCTGCACAGTGAATGAACCCCAAAAGTAAGACTAACAGTGTATCAGCAAACGTTTAGCAAATATTTAGCACATATTTACTAGCATTCAGCAAAGAGTTAGATATACCCCCAGAACACACACTGAGATATGCTGCAACTCAGGTGTTCATTACCCTGGAATATATCTACCAGGTTTAATGGAACCAGCTGCAACTGAACTCCGAACAGGTGGGCTGCGTTACGGGAACCAACAGGCGCCCGCCTCCGCACGGCTCTGCCGGCGGCAGCTGAGGCTGGAGCTGAGCGGAGCTGGGGCCGACGGTGCGGGAGCGCTCGGTGCAGCCGCAGCCGCAGCCGCTGCCGCTGCCGCTGTCCGGGGGATGCTGTCCGTGCCCCGGCGGATTCTGTCCCGGCCCCGGGGGGGTTCTGTCTGTGCCTCGGAGGGTTGTGTCCCTGCCCTGGGCGGTGCTGTCCCGGCCCCAGGGGATGCAGTCCCGGTCCCGGGGGGGTTCTGTCTCGGCCCCGGGGATGCTGCCGGCCCTGCTCGGCTCCTGCAGGCGGTGCCGGCACCTCTGCCCTGCCCTGCCCTGCCCTGCCCTGCCGTGCCCTGCCCTGCCCTGCCCTGCCGTGCCCTGCCCCGACCCTCCCGCTCCCTCCGGCAGCGCTGCCGCCCCTCGGGCCCGGGCTGGGCTTGGCTCGTGCCCCAATCCTGGGAAAGGCACTGCCTCTGAATCCAAGGCTTCCCCCAGCACACACAGAACAGAAAAACACTACATGGAGGAAGGAGCTGCTGTTTCCTCTTTAAATTCACCTGCTATGCATGAACTGGGACAAAATGCTGACAGTCTGGGAAACCAATGCCTACATGAGCAGTTTTCACATTAAGCAGATCCTCAGAAACCACCAAAAACCTAAAAGGAGCTGGCGCTGTCTGGTGTTGAAAGTTGGAGTTGATTTTTTCGGTTTTGTTTGTTGATTTTGAGGGGGATCTTTTTTCCACTAATTAGGTAGTAGGTCAAAACTAGTTGTTTTAATGAAATAACTTGACTTTAAGAGGTACGAAAATCCATACAATTTCAGAATAGTCCAGTACTTCCGAAAACCAGGTTATTCCTTTTCAGGTCTGGCTATTAAGATGGATAATTAAAAAAAATAATTTTGTTTGAATTTTGTCAGCAGCTATTTTAGGAGACATTTCATAGTCTGTTCTGACAGTCAATAGTCCAAATCAATATTAAACCTATCACTTTCACCAACAGTACATTCGCTCCAAACAGGAGAGTGAGCATCTTTTGTACTTATTCACTGAGCATAGATCTTTTAAGGTGACGTTTTGACTTGTGATACAGCACATGTGCTAGAGATTAACTGGAAACTACTTTTAAATATTCAGTATTCTGTGTGATTGTATCAATGATCAAAGACACAGAGAAATTCTGCTTATTAATTAATAAACCAGGCTTTAAATCACAAATATGGAGCAACCAGAAATAGGGAGCTGTCATTCATGAAACATAAATCAGCATTTTCTATTTCTTTTCCCACCCAGCTAATTGCAAACAGTAATGAACCACAGACAAAAACTCAATGGCTTTTTTGGGGAAAATTCAATGCCAAAATGGCCTATTTAATCAATTGATAGTAATTGTGTTAAGAACATTACCTAACATTCAGTTTTCTGAGCAATTATTGTAACAGGAAAATCATGGGAAGAAAAGAGAAGGAATTAATGATACTTCTTTTATGGCAAAACCTGCAAGGTAAATTAAAAACCCTAAGTCTCACATCTATTGATGTTGATATTTACAGCAGATTTTCCAAGCTGTGCGATTTTTTAACACGTATCACTCACATACAAATATTTACTCTTAATGGACATTTTTCTTTGAAGGAATGCTAAAATGTGTACCAAAGCAGAAGGCTGTAACTGCTATTGTAATTTCTACTCAATTACTGCCTACACAAGAACTGTCATGCAGTGAAGGCAAGAGAAAGAAAAACACCACCACTGATGGTGAATTTCCTGGCTTTTATCACTGTCAAAATATTATCATTCTGTAATCACAGGCTTTAATGTAAAATAGCTCAAATGGCAGGAAAATCCAATGCAAAGCATTTTTAAATATCACTTTAGTGATGGCAAAGAGCAGGATTAAACACTGCTTAAATTTACTGAGCAGGTACTTAAAGGAACTCCCACCCTAACCACGGGCCAGGCTTTCCGCAGCACAGGCCCCTCCGGAGGCTTTGGAACAGCTGCACTCTGTAGGCAGCAGGAGGGTGGTGGGAAGGCCCTGTGGAAAGAACCTGTAACACAGGGACCTCCCTCCAACAGGTATTCACTGCCATGAAGCCTTTCCTGGAGTTCCTCTTCAAAGTTTGGGGACCAGGAATCCTGTTCATCAAGAACATACAAATCCAAGTTTAAACTGCTTTCCTATGCCTCAGGTTTCTAAACCGAAGTTATCCTTGGAGTCCTCTTGCCAAAGACATCTTCTGCTCTTTGGCTTTGTGAATATTAAAATAGTCTCTATTACACGTTGAACCCAACCAACGATGGCTGAAAGAGACCTGGACCAGAGTACCTCTTGGGAGGAGATACATTCTCCTGGGAAAGGGGAATACACACTCAAATCTCACTTCAAAAAGAAGGAATTTTACCTCTAAACCAGACTAGTGCTCCAGCCTCTTGGGCTGGGAGTTTCTTCTCAGGCCCCCCAAATTTAGCTCATGTTTTCCTCAGCACCTGCCAAGACTCAACTCTTACTATTCTGTGAACTACCTCAACTTCTAAAAGGAGCTCAAATGAAATGTGTTGTGTATATGTCACTTCAATAATTTATTTTTGGCTAAAACTAGTTATTTAAAGGTGTCAAATTTATAAAGGAGTTTGACCATTCTTCTGCATAAATACTTTAACTGAAAAGATCCAACACCAATTCCACACTTAAAACCCCAGCACAATGCTTCCTTTGTGATCACAATTCATCCCTGAAATACAAGACATACAGACAGTGCAGGGGAGAAGACACCCTGTTATGACAGCAGATAATGACATATCAATGTATGATTACAGCAGTAAGTCCACAGCTAACCAAAGCTGCTCTCATTCAAGAGCAGCGCCTCTCCAGCTGTGTGTGGATCACACACTTTCAGATATAGACATTCCTGTACACTTGCAAAGCCCTCAGTTGGGAAGCCAGAATAGCCTTAGTTACTTTTAATGACATTAGGGGAGCACACACAACTACCATACCTCTGCTTACATGTAACCTTCACTCCACACAGGAGGCTCTGTTACTACCTGCACAGCTTTGTGTGTGTCCTGTTTAGATTTGTTTCCTGCAGAAACCACCAGCACTCACAGCAGAACTGCACCGAGACACAGGATTGCTTCTACCCAGCAGTGTTGTAACAGAGGTATTTATGTATCTCAGCAGCTCCTTCCCCTCAAGTCACTCACACATGAGTCTTTCCCTGGAAATGAAGCCTCAAAGTGTGGGAAAGTATTCACAGCTTGATGACTGCATTTCCTGTAAGCCAAAATACTAGGACTGTGTGAATACACAAATCTTATTTACAAATCAGGCTGTTAGAAAACTTGGATCCAAAAAGAGGCATCTGTGTGTTTTCTGTGCTACAAATAGTCACAACAGGTTGCCTAAAACGGCTTGTTTCTTTGGCTAGTGGGCAACAGTAATTTATGAAAATGATGTATTAGATACTTGTATCTAAAAAAAAGGGACATTAATTTACAAATTATAGTTTTTTCTGCTTCTGAAATGTTCAAGGAGTGTCTCTGGGTGAAACCATGAAACTGTTACCAGACTCCCTCGGTGTGGAAAGCAGAACACAAGGGGAGTTGCAGTGCTGTACAGTTCCCAGGCTGGGTTCTGGAGCATGGCCATTTCTCTTTCAAATCTTGGGATGAGCCTCCCCATCCCCAGCTAAAAGGCAGTGATAACAGAGGTATGTGACTGATATATTCTCCACTGGTCTTACAGGCAGCATTGCAATTTTCATAGTACCTGCTGTAGCACCAAAGAAAACCAAACCAAACAAACCTAAAAAAAAGGATTCAGCCAAATGGCTCAAGTTTTGCATTAAATACAGCTAAGGAGCAACCTTCCAATTAATTCATGGTGCTTATAACAAGCATGACAAAATCCTTGGAGTACTCTCTGCACAGATACTGAACCCTGCCAAGGCATCAGGAGTTAGGGTTTAGTTACCATCATCTCATTAAAATACATAGAACTGACATGGATGAATCCCCTTGTCTGCTTTCATTATCCCAACTTTTATGTTTATGCTACACAATTTTTACATGACTAAACAAATATCAAGTCAAAAATCCAAGTTTTTAGACATTTTTTCCCTTACTTAGGACCAGATTTTGTCACAATACTACATGTATTACAGATCTTGGCAAGATGAGTAGCTGGAATCAATTTTACTGTAAGAACTACCTCTTTGTTTTAATTAATTCTTGGACTAATAAGTAATTCATTTATTATTAGAAGGGATGACAGGCAACAGAGCTTGTGGCAAATCATCATTAACAGCAACAGATGCTTTAGTCCCAATATCGAGGAACATTTAAGCTGAATGTATCTGGGTGAAAGCCAGGCTTTCACTGAGAAAACAGTAAAATATATGTTTTAGCTGACTAGGTCCCTGTAAATACAGGTCTATGCTGGCAGGATGTACTTCTCCAAATTTGGACTTGTCTCAGGAATAAAGAATAACTGAATGACATTGTCTGTACCTTACTTTTTAAAAGTAAAAATCTTGAATGACACAGTTTTTGTAAGTTAACATTACTAGAAAAGCAAACATTTTAATTTAGAACTTGAAAATGAGAGAAAGCCTGATAGCTTGCTATGGAATGCCATCCTGATCTCATGTGTATTTAGTTTATAACTCAGTGTTAGGCTTTTCCCTACAAACCAGATCTCATCCTCTCAACAGCTCTCAATCCTCACATCCCTTCTCAAGCTAAAGGTTTGGGGATTCTGTTCACATGGAATCACAGATTGATCACTTAGAAATTATTCCCATCCAATGAATGGCCCCCCACTTTTCATGCACAACTCCTTTGGTTGTATGCTAAGGCATGTTTTGAAATGAAAGAAATAATTTCATTTGATTGAAGAAATCAGTGGCAAACTATTGATTAGGAGATTTGGGAGTTAATTTGGAATAACTGAAATGGAATTTTCCTTCCAGCATTGTATCATGAGTTTAACATTATTTCCTGTGATGTTTATGATGAACACCAACATACAAAAGCCTTTATATTATCTTTGAAATAAGGAAAGCCTGGTGTATTTAATACCAGCAAAGAAGAGGGGCAACAGTTTTGCTTTGCTTGTATGCACAACTTTTGGTCTCCCTTTTAAACTGTCTTTATTTCAACCCAGGAGTTTTCTAGCTTTTACCCTTCTGATTCTCTCCCTGATTCTGCTGGTGGAGGAGTGAGAGAGAGGCTGTATGGGGCTTGGCTGCTGGCTGGGGTTAAACCATGACACAGATGAAATGCAAAGCTTCTGAGTTAGGGGTAAATCTAAACACTAAAAAAACCCCACCACTCTGCACAGCTAAACAAACAAAGTGAAGATAACTGTTATGTTTGCTAAAATGCATTGCTGGAATCAAACCTGCTTTATGTTATTAACAAACAATACATGGTGCAGGGTCTGGAAAATACCTCCCAGACAGAATAATAATTCAAGCTATTGGGAGGGGTTTTTTTTTTCTACCATTTCTTTTCCACTGAGGTTTCCTTCTTCTGCCTCTGCAGCTGTCACTGTAAGAGTCATCAGGCACCAAGAAGAAAACCATTAGATGCCTGACTGCATCTGTGCCTCTCAGAAGAGTAGTGGGCACACAGCAGGCTTGCAGCCAGGGCGTAGTGGCCTGCATTTTGCATGAGACTTTTCCAGGTGCTCTGAAGAAGGTCACCTGGCCTGCTGGCATGAGAGCTGTAAAGAGGGGAATTATTTGATTGCTGGAAGTATTTGGTTTCTGAAATCAACAGACTACCTAAAAGATAAATATCTGAAACCCATACTTAAGGATAAGGTGCTAGCTGGGAAAAAAATGTAAAGAGTTGGTAATCCAGACTGCCAAAACAGGAGGATGAGGGGAATGCAGCTTTTTGTGTGTGCGTGAACATGTGAAAGAATGACCTTGAGCAACAAAAACAGCCAGCTCTAGGAAGTGGTAGTATACAGATATACCTGGAAAAAACATGGCATTGCTGACAAGATTGTTGAATTAAGTAAATATTTTCTTAGATGATGTGGAAAAAAACAACTAGAAAAGGGATCATCCAAACTGGATTCTAACAGGAAGTATGGAAACTGATAAAATCAGTGAGATGGGACTGGATTTTTTAATAGGGAAGGAAGAGGTTAGAGAATATTTAGATAAGTCAGAGGGTTTGAAATTGGTTGGGTCTGATACGCATCCATGGCTAATGAAACCTCAGGGGTGTCAGCAGTTATTGGCAACCCAGTGTTCTTCAGAACAGGATGACTGAAACAAGACAAATACACTTCCTGTCTTTGCAAGGGGCAGAAAATGAGAAAATGGGGAATTAGGTCTCTATCTATCCATTTAGCTGCAGTTCTTAGAAACAAATAAACCCAAACAATGGGTAAGCAGACAGAAAATCACAAGAAAATGAGTGGTTGCCTGATTGGATCTGTTCAGAGTAATTGGTGTCAAACCAATCTCGTTTCCTTCAATAGTACGACAATAGATTTTGCATCACATCTTCACTCCTCTAAAGCTTTTCACAGTATTTCATCTCACTTTCTTGTATATAAGCTAAGAAAACATTGTCTGGATGAAACTCTTAGGGTGGATACAGAACTAGTTGAAAAACTACTCAGAGTAGTGTCAGGGATTCATGCTCAAAATAGGAGATACAACCCCCCCCTATGGGGAGCTGCCTTACTTCTGCTATCAGTCATCATGAATGGCAAATGAATTAGTTTTCTTACTATATTTGCAAGTAATTCCAAGTTGGGAAAGGGGGGAAAATGTGAATTTAAAAAAAACTTAGAAGTTGGAGTCTGAAAACAAACAAAACCAGGCTTCTATTCAATAGGAACAAAGCTAGACATCTACCCCTACGTTGGGATAATCGCTGCAAAAATGCAGGGCAATAAAAAAATTTATTGGAATTACAGCTGCATTCAAAAATTCAGGAGCTATAAGGAATCAAAACTCGTATGTTACAAATAACAGGCAAATGCTTTCTACAAATACATCACTTACATGACAAATGAAATAGCCCTTCTACTCTTCTCCATACTACCAAGGCCTCAGTTGAGTATAATCCAGTTCTGGGTCCTGTACAGCCAAAATGATTAATAGCCTAGCACATCCAGACCAGTGAGAATGATCAATAGTCTAATAAACAAGATCTAAACAAATTGAAGTTGCTCAGGAAAGAAGAGGCCAAAAGCAAATGAAAAGTACAGTAAAGACCAGGACAGAAGAAGAGGTAAATCTGTTCTACATGTCCTTGGTGGATCTGAGGAGAAATAGGCTTCAAGTTTAGCAAGAATCAATCTGGTATGAGGAAAAAGCTTTCACTGAAGAAGGCAACAAAGCACTGAAATAAATTGCCTAGAGGGACTGTGGAGCCTCTATGTTGGAAGAAAAACAGTGCCAGAATCCAATAAGGGACAGAAGTATGGATCAAACTGGGTCCAGAGGAGTCTGTGCTATGGCTGTGCCTCTGAGGCTGTGAGCTCACCCTGCAGCCTGCCAGCTCAGTGTCACACAGAGCCTGGGGAAATCATTGACAGCAAACAGATATTCTGTATTTGATATGGAAACTGCCTAAAAAGGGTATTTTCCCCAGTTTCCATGGCCATCCTGGCTACACTCTGCCAGAATTAGCGCTCACTTTATACTACAGGAAATAACAAAAATTTTTAAAAGGGGTGGCGGGGGGGTGGTGGTGTTTTGAACTATTTCCACCTGTCTGGGTCTAGTTTCACACACAATATCTTAACGCAAACCTATGCTCATGAATTAACTGAATTATCTCTGTGTTCCTGCTGGTGCATCCTGGAACACTCCTGGGTCACATTTGGAGGTAACTTACTCCTCCTGCAGCATAGGCTATGTCCTGCTTCCTGAGAGCACAATTTATTAATAACTACCCTGCTACTGCACAGGCCTAGAACTCAATACAGGTGTATGTTTTCCCTACTTTCCTGGCTTTTGGTACTTCACTAAGTTTGCTACAGAGTCCTGTATATATTCTGGAGAAAAAATGCTTTATGGAAAAAAACCTGGTGGCTTGTGACTAGAAAGGACTCGGCTTGACATCAGCACTGTCCCTTTAGCTGAATCTGGAGCCAGCCAGCAGAGCCAGCCAGGCTGCTGGCTCTGTGCTCAGCTATTCCTCCCACCTCTCTTTTCTATTTCCACTGCCTTTGTCCTGGTTTATAGAGGAGGGTGCTGTCATATTGCTTCACTTTTACTGAGAGGTTGCTTTGTAATTTGCATGCGTGTGTATTTGCGCAATGGCATGCCGTGGAGTTCAAAGCTATTCTCTCACTTTCAAAGTAGTCCTTGTGAGTAAGTTGTCCTAAGTCTGATGTGCACCAGGCTTGTAGTTCTGCTCTTGATTGAGTACTGCTGTGCTATATTCTTTTTAAAACTCTAGCTATTCTGGGAGAAGCGTATAATTTAATATGTTCAATAGTTTTCTTGTCAGGCATTCATGTACAACTTCCTTCATCTTGCACTCAGATGTTTGATATTCCACAGTAATTGGATTTGCTGCATTTGTGTTTACTTTTATGACCTAGAGTAAATGCCGCTATTTTAGCCAAGGACTGTTCAAGTTTTTGCTGAAGCCTACAGTAGCCTATCCTGGAGGTTTTCTGAAGCTTGCAATGCCAGTTTCCAAGTAATTCAGAACTCTTTTCACAAGGGTACTAATGTACAAATTACTATAGCCTGAACATTGCATTAAGCAGAATCTCCTTCCATACAACAGCAGCTGTGGGCATGCAGTATGACCCTGTTAACCTGCTCTTTGACCAGATGCACAGCAATTCAGTTTATTATTCTCACTGGGCAAATATCCAAGCAGAGACAAGGAAGAAAAGCTTTTCTCACAGATATTGCTCTGAAGCCCATTCATTGGCAGAACTGGCCTCCCCTTTGAAAACAAAATGGGAAAGCTGAAGATACAGTGCAGGAGAGATCTTCAAAACTTTCTGCAGGGTCAGCACCAATGTCCCATGGAACTTGGACCCAGGAAGCTGATCTTGGACTGCAGAGAACCAACTCTGTGAAGAGGAGAGCTGTAGGACATCTGAAGACTAGTCCTGCCATCTCTGCCTGTAAAACTGAAATCCAGACAATTTCCTTTGCAAGCACGATCAGACATCTACAGACAAGTGGAAGACTATCCCTACTGGCATGGGGGATACCATCCCATTGCTCAGTAAGCAGGCTGTGCTTCTGCCAGCTCTGTTAGCTCATTCCTCAGGTATTTACTTTGGAGCCAGCTTGCTTTCCCACTGAATAGATGTGGGAGAATGAAGATCCAGGGATGAAGGCAGGAGAGGAGAGAGGCCAGGAGTAATCATAACTTAAAAGACAGAGCTTCAGGACATTATTAACAGGCCACACATTTTAGTTAGTCTCTGATGTTTGCACTGGTGGTATGCAAGTTTCTCCTACAAGTCTCATCACATTTGTTTTCTTTCTTCTCAACAATATGTGCACGTTGTGTCAGGAGTTGTCTTTTCTGCTCAGGATCGATGGTAGCTCCTTTCAACCTTTTCCTTTTGTATTTAAGAAGCCCAGCTGGGAGTTCTAAGCAGCTGAGCTCAAAAAGTTGCTTTTAAAATCAAGAAGCAAAAGTGCAAACAGCTACAGGGAGTGCTACTGAAACCTTTAAGAGGTGGAAAGAAGCATAAATGCTCCAATACAGCCAGCTGATTCCCAGTGTGTCCATGCAGGATGCATGTGGCAGGGCCTGGTTGGCTTGTTCTGAGCAGGACTGACCACAGGTCTTTTCAGGGACAAGCAGGTGTCAGAAACTTGAAGAACCTCACTGTTCTTCAAACCCTTTCGGTCTGCAGGGAGTCTCAACATAGGATCCTCAAGTTTTATGAACAACAGAAAAATTGAGGAAAGCCAGTGTTGGACAGTAGGTAAGGGACAGAGGATGTTGAGCAGATTGCCAGCAATAGCCAGTGCTCCTCCTGACAAGGAGAAAAAAGCTAGCACACAGTCCTGCTAAGAAACAAACTTAGGTCAACTGGAAGCAAGTGACACATTCATATTCTTTGGAGAAAAACCCAGAGAAAGCAATTACTGGAGCTATTTTTACTTACAAAGGTGAAAACCATCTTAGGCTGTGATAAAGGAAGCAGCTAATTGTTCACATGTGTGAGAGATTTGGGTCTCCTCCATTCCAGTACTGTATAATGATTTGCTTTTATCATCCTAGTATGTTCTCAAGTAATATTAGACTGGTAGAGCCGCTCACATGCTGTCCTAGACCAGATGCCCCTTGAGTTGCAATGTATCCCCCTCTGCCAAAAGAAAGCCTCAGCTGCTGCTGCAGGTATCAGCATGACCACTGTGCATGACCACTGGTCCTACACAGGGAGACCCTTGAGGACTGGCCATGGAAAAACAGGAATGCAGAAGGAGCTCTCTAGTCTGTAACTTCTCTTTGGTCCACTGAACCTTGACCTGTCCACTTCTAAGGCTTTATATAACCTGTTGAGATGCTATAGAAGTGCTTTTTATTCAGACTATTTCATTCCGGTAGGCTCCCTTTCTGCTTTTTTCTGATGCAGGAAGATAAGCTCCTGAAGTGGGATCCTCGAGGCCCTCCTCTTGTTCTTTTCTGGGCTACCTCTTCATCCTGTGCTTTTTGGTTCATACAAGGCAACGATCCTCCACCCTCAAAAGACAACTGAGATTCTCCTATGGTGTATAACACTGTGACCTCTAACAGAAACACAGTATGTCACCACTGATGTACAAGAACATTATTTCCCTATATTTTCAATGAAATACATTAATTCAGTGTATATTAATCAAGGCATTACAAATTAGTGACTGTCTGTGAGACATTGTGTGCTCAAAGAATTGAAAAATGTGCTATAGAAAGCACAGTATTTTGAACTATATGATAAATGAAAATTAAGATGCATCGCATTATGGAGTACCTCTTCTTTTTCCCCTCCTAAAATATGCATATTGTACAGTAGAATTTTCACAAAAATGAACTAGAGAAAAAACCCACCTTTCAGAGCATGTCAGAATTAGGTCACCTCAATATTGTTGGGATGTTTATTGAATTCATATTTTTCTATCATTTTTCAAATGACACAATAGAAGAAATTCTTTAAGTAACAATGCAGAGGTCAGGACAAAAGCCAAAAAAAGGGACAATTTCGACAAGTGATAAAATCCTTTGAATCCAAGACAACTGAACTAGGAAGCAATTTTAAGCACAGAAGCATTCCAGTTAGGACAAAAGTGGGTCAGGTGTTTAATGGAAAACCACAGATTAAAGCAAGAAGTTTTTTTCCACTTCACAGTACAGCAAACTTGGATTAAATAACAAGCCAAAAGCTAGATGGTTTTGAGGTACAAAAATAAAATTGACATTCTGTCAATATGGACTTATGATTAGTTAGTAAATGGAGTCCAGGGAGTGGCCCAGCGAGGTTACGTCCACCACAGTGGGCTCTGTGGGAATCATGAGGTCACAGAAGTTCCCCTAACCTTTAAAAAAGACCTGAGATGATGAAACTGTAAATAGAGTGACTCTCCTATCAGGTCACCAATTCCCCTGGTAGGAATTTTCAGTATCCTGCATTCCCTTGTGAATGGTGGTACCACCCCTGCCATGGGGCCACACACCAATACTGACACAGGAACAACAGCTCCGTCCACCAACACAGCAGCAGCACTCAGGGCTCACCCTTGTTTGTGCTGATACAGTTTCCCTGGGGACACACAAACGCTACCAGCTCCTGCCTGAGAAAAGAAGTTTCATAATTCTGTGGAGCCACTTTGAGCAACCTAGTGATCTAGTGGATGGGTAAGGGGCTTGGAACCAGATGATCTTTAAGGTCCCTTCTAATCCAAACCATTCTGTGATTCTGTGATTTTACAATTAGGAGGATAAAATCTATGCTGGTGCAGTTGTGAGCTTCTCTAGTATTTCCCAGCTGCTCTGGAACTTTAAAATGTCCCTCTAGAGCCTCTCAGAACACTGTCTCCGCACACTTACACTTTGTGGCATCACCATGTATTTGTAAACACAAATATTTTTATCTAGTTAGAACATGAATATGGATTCCTGGTGAGCCTCCTGGGCCTGGCTGTGCTCACTATGGATTAATTGCTTCTCAACACCAAAATCCACTCCTCACACTTCAGCTCATGTACCTTCTTGATCTCTGGGGCAGAAGTAGTTTATACAATTGGGACATGAAGTGTTGACCTATTTGTGAGACTTTTTTATTATTTAATTATTAGTATTACTTTTAACTCCTTTGTTGGGTGTATAAGCAAAGAAGCTGCCTGGTCTGCACAACTGGAGAGTATTGCTCACAGTCACAGGGTACTGAGGTAGTAGCCAAAGAGGTTGTTGGTGCTTTTGACTATTCAGACACCACAAAGTATGGCAGAGGGAAGCTTTTACAGTTTTTGTGATTTTGAAACTCATATAAATACTTTCATAGTCCTAATTTTAGTGAATATAGAATTGTGTAATTATTGTTGTATCAACATCTCAGAAGTCTTTTCTCAATGAAATACCAAAGAAATCAAGTGAAAAAGATTAAATTCTCTTTTCTTTACAAGAGTTCCAATCCAAGTCATAATACCAGTGCATTTGTGGTTCCACAAGTGGTGTTTAAACCCCAATAAAACAGGGCCTTCCACTAGTCCACAGCAAATAGACTCCTCATTCCTACCTAGTGACAATGGGGAAAAAATTGTTCAGCTTCCATGAAAAATTAGCCAAACAAGCATAGGCCTCGCTGGGCATCACAGCTACAGACACACACAGGCCTCTGCAACAAGCTAAGATGAAATAAATTATTCAAACTGCTTTATTATCTCATGAGATAAGAACAAAAAGTGCTCATAACCTGCATTAAGTGGAATTTTAAAGGCTATAGGATATGTATATGTATATGTATATGTATATGTATATGTATATGTATATGTATATGTATATGGGCAAATAAATTCACCTTGCATTGTGCAAGAGCTGTCCGCCCTTGAGCAAATAATAGCTACGCTTATAAATCCCAAATGAACAACTGGACCTTATATGCAGTCTCCCTTCATATGCACACAGATAATTTTCTTGACAAAAATACTGATCAAACAACCCTTGAAATGAGGACAGCTATCCTTGAATCAAACAGAAGAAAAAGCTCTGTGCACACTATGTTTGGAAGCTGTGCAAACATACTCACAAAAATCAAGGCCATAATACAGCAATTTTCAGTTTCAGGAGAAAAGCCATGTGAAGAACAACGTGAGAATTCTGCATTATTCTTACAACAGTTTTGAGTGACTCTTGATTTGCCTGCTTTTGCATAATATGCTGGATGGACTAACATCTGTCCTGACAGCTCTAGCTAAAAACAAGGGGCAACATGATCACCCAGGGCACTGGCAGCAGCATATGGGCTGTTCTGTATCTCACTACTGACTGAAACCCTCAGCATGGAAAAAGGAGGTGTGAAAAATGAAGGAAAGGACCTTGGAATTCCTTCAAAAAGGAGCCTGGATGAACAGGACAAAAAGGAACCCATGCCAGAGCCTTCAGGTTCCATTTCACAGTGCAGTGCTGACAACTGCTCGGGCGGGCTGGTCAAGCTCAGTGGCTGGCGGTCACAGCAGCCCATGTTCCTTAACTCGGCCTCTGATTGTCATGCTCTGCAGCTACTGTGCTTCCAGAGATCCAGTTATTTCCAAACTCCCTCCACAGAGGTAACTGATCAGGAATGAAATCCTCCCAAAGGATCCAAAGGAGGAAAGGACAGTGCTGATGCCTGGTGCTCTTGGACTGCCCCCAGAACTTGCAATCCAGCTGCACCTTGTGCCTGCTGGAGGTCCCAGCCTCACTCTGCAATTTATGATAGCCCAAGCAAGGAGCATGATCACAGCATGGGACTAAGTACAGTATTTTAGGTTTGTCTTTTGGGAGGAAAAATGGAAAGAACACTCACTACTGATTAAAATGCCTGCTTGGCATTTGTGCTGCCAAGATCCATTTGGGTTTGTCTCATTACCATGTTAGGCCTTCAGCTACAACTTCCCCTTTGGTCTTCTCTGACAGGTGAAGCAGGTTAGCCACATTTAGATCTCTTCTCCATCCACACTCTGATCTGCCTGATGGATTCCAGATGATGTGTAAGCAAAAGACCTTATCTCTCTCAAGAGGTCAGTTCCAGAATTATCAGATTCTCTCACCCTCCTTGCTGTTGTCCTCTACCTCAGATGATGTAAACTGAAACACCAGCTGATAAAAATCCTGACTTGCCTGCCAGAATAATAACTCTTTTGCTTGATATAGAGGAAGACCAGGAATGTCAGCAGTGTGCCAGTGAGAGAAACCAATTCTACTCAGTCACTGTGATACAAGACAACATTGAAAAATTAATTTGGAAGACAGAATTTTTATCCTGATTTTAGAAGTTATCTCACATTGTAGTAGGAATCAGAGGAAGACAATTCTTTCCCATCCTGCTCTGTCTGCAGGGCATGCTCCTCCCCACCTGAAAGAACAGGTACATTCTTCTGCCCTAACCTGCTTTCCTGCCTTTTTCATCTTGACAGTTTATTAGGAATTATACACTGAGACAGAATCTTACTTTGTCACTTTTCACATCTGAAGTAAGTGTGTGTGCACTGAATACAAGAAAAGTGCAGCACTACATTCACCTGGAAAGCATCAAGCGCTTTCAGTGGGAAGATTTTTCAAGTGTAGGTGATAAGCAGAGATGTAAAATATCCAGCTGATATTACAAACTAAGAGTCATGTAAAATTAGTGGAAAAAAATTAGGATCCTAATTCTGTATTACACCTACCAAGTCCCCTGTGACAATCTCTCATCCAGCTTCTAAGGTGTGAATTAGATGATCACTATGATGAGCCTGTCAGCAGTGGCAGAACGAAGAGAGACGTTTATCACATGCACAGCAGTACATAATAGCACACACTGCTAGCAGATTCTTACGGTTTACAGCCTGCTGATTTAGTACCTTTCCATGTGAAAGTTCCAAGTATTTTATGGTCAAGGTTAAGCTTGGAGGAAAATGGATCCAGTCATTACTTTTAACTCCATTTTACTTGAGAATAAATTGAGTATGTAGAGAAAAAGACATTCCATCTGCCTGAGCATCATCTTGAACAAGTGAGAGGAAAACCGCTTGCACACTCCTGTCATGGTTAGAACGTAGAAAACCATGGCAGATGGTAACAAACAAGTTTATTTCTGTTCAGAAGGTCCCTGTCCTTTGGCTGTTCTGTGCTCACAAAAATGGCACAGTCCTATTGGCTCACATGAGTGCACAGAAGCTTCTCTGTAGGTATTAAACGCTTTCTAATGAGTTAATCAGCCAGTCAAAGAAGCCAAGAAAGTGCAAAAATGTAAAAATCCCAAAGGTGGAACAGGAAGCTGAGTACTTGCTCATCCTCAGTCCACACTGAAGCTTACACCCCCAAAATATGTTCATCAATGGCAGCTGAAACCCAGCTGAGGGCAGCAAGAGTCAAGGACTTGAACTCTAGCACCAGCTAGTTTTTTAGTGACTGTGATCTTCCAGAGAGCACATTTATTACTGGCTGTTCATGACTGGCTGGAAGGGTGCAGAATTTCAAGAAGTTTTGCCTGTTTCTGCCCATGGTAATATGAGTCCTCTTCCTCCACTTAAAAATGTATAGATTTTATATTCTATATTTTTAAGTCACTTTGAAAGAATCTCTGTAGAAAGTACTGACGAGTTTGAATGATAATTACAATGGTTTCAACACACAGTTCATTAGCAGTATACTTTTGTAAGTTGTTCAGTATAAACAAAGTCCACAACAGTTTGGGGAACCTGAAACCACAGCTAGGAGTTATCTGGGCCAAAGGCAAGGTCCAGCTATTCCAGCTATTGCTTGCTAGCACTCCATATGCTGTGCTTGAGGTTGAGCATACACCTTCTACAGCTCTGTGTTTAACTCAATACCTCTTTTCTCTTTGCTCAATGAAGTCTGGCAACAGAAATTTGTTTCTTCCTAGGATAACACACACTTGTGGAATTTACACTGTACTGACAGTGTAGATTCCTATGGAGCATCATACTCTATGTAAGTCCTACAGCATTATGCAGTGCTATTCAAAATAATGGAAGTTACAAGTAGTTAAAATTTTTTCTCACTAGAATATTAATTATAATTTCTTTGTATAACAAACAACATGTGAGCATTAAGAACTAACCTATTGTAACAAACAGTCAATAGTCTCTGCTGGAAATTATTGAGAGACAACCTCATTCAAGTCATCTTACATTACAGCAAAGCAAGCAGCAGATCTCACAAGGACCAGGTTTTCATTAAATATGTGTATGCTGTATGTTCTTACACAAGGGTGGACATGGCAGAAGCAACTGTAATGAAGCCATAATTTTATGCATGTTCAAACTACAGAGTCTGAATGCCAGCTTCACCTGAAGTTTTAACATATTACTGGGAAGTTAGCCTCATCCCTTTTTCAGTATAATTCACAGAATTTTAATGTAGATTTCATCAGAAATACAACTAGACATTATGGTGATTTGCTCTGAATTATTCAAATATTCCCAAACTTTCCCTCTTCTTAGGAGTCAGCAATGTGCCACTCCCCCCTCAGGACACAAGTACAGCTCACAGATACACTGGAGACGGGCGCTGGGAAGGAGCAGCCACCCAAACCCATGAACTGCCCTCTCCTAAAGCTTCCTTCTTCAACGCTCTATTCTTTTTTAACCAAGTTGTTAAACAGAATCTACCCTTAGAATGCATTCAGACAGACAATAAAAGGATTAAAAAAATCCAGGTGCCCAGATGGACCAATTCGTAATGGACTTTGCTAGAGCTGGAGACAGGAAATTACCTGTACATCAGGTACCATCTAAAACCTCTCTGTGATAGGAGCACACAGACAGAATAAATGGATTTTTCTGTTGTCATTTTGTCTTGTTTGCACAATTTGATAATTTCAATAGCCCCAGCAAAGTTAGAGCTGGTATGTAAAGCACTTGCTAAGCAATCTGCATTACTTCCCCAGCTTCAAAATCAAAAGCTTTGCATCAGTCATCACCAGGTACCTCTTATTTCACCCAAACATATAAGTTAGGAAAAATGCTCAAAGCAGCAGGAAGTATGAAAAGCAAACGCATGCATGAGAACTAAAAGCACACAATCAATGAACCAAAAGTTTTGTAACTTTTCCCTCCATTTATAGTACTTGCTGCTAATCTCCAAGATTCTTCGAACCTTGTACCAAATGTTGTCACGTAATTAATATGAGGCCAGTAAGCTCACCTCTTCCATGTTGTCATAAGCTCTGAAGCAGAAAGGAATAATTGTTCTGTATCTGTGGTAGCTGAAGGTTATTTTAAAACCTGCGTATTTCTTGCTTACCATGAAAAATGACCCTCAAGTTTCTAAAAAAAGCAGCTGTTCAATATTCAGGAATATTTAGGCATACTGTAAATCTACTCTCCCTATTAAAAAATAAGACTCTGCACAGACATGCTTTGATTTATAGAGCTCACTGTCTAAAATTCATCCCTTCTGCTTATATTTAATATTTGCGTGCTTCTACATGAATTACATTGTTTATAAAAACAGGTAACAAGAATTAAGATATCTTTAGCAGTCAGCTCCCTCAAACTATATTCTACAAAGCATATTTACATTTCAATCAGCAATGTTTTCCTAAAACATACATGAGAATAGAGAGCAAGACCAAGCAGATCTGTTAAAGATAAATATTCTGAAAGAGGGCTGAATTGATTACGACAGAAACATTCATCCAAATAAGTTCAGTAAGGTTTTTGGATTTCCTGTGAATAATAGCTAATAGCTAAAAATAAGCCATGAAATTTCTAGAAATGAGAACAAATTGAGAGTATATAATGATAAACTTACTAAAATGTAAACCTTTCATTCAGAGCTTTGGGATGTGACCTGCAGTTTACTAAAGCACACAAATCTGTATTGAAGTTCTTGAAACAATCTTAAACATAAACAAAGAATGCTTTAACATCGTCACATTTATTTTCAGAGTTGCAATGAGAGCTACAATACTACATAGACATATAAATACATTTCATTTGCCTAAAGAAAGCATGTAATGTTTTTTCAGCTACCTTTCAGCTCCCCTGATACTCAAACACTGCACATGCACATGCAGATTGAAGTAAAAGCCTCTGCAGCAACTGGCTTTCAGAATAAAATATTTTCTATTTCTTAATATCCTACCTTCAAAGTTGTCTTCTAGGAGACCCAGATGCTCAAGTGCCTTCACAAATCCAACAATAATCACCAGTACAACAATCATTTCAAGTCCCTCCAAGTTCATCTTGAAAAATTATTTATGTAAAAGCATCTTTTCTTAGGGAGCGTCCTGACTTCAGAGTTAGACTTTAATTAAAAAGCCTTCCTAGTTCAAGACATGCCACACAACCAGATAAATACAATGCTAAAGAAGCCCAGAATATTCGCACCATAAAACATTTCCATTGACAGCCAGATGAACACAGGAATGTAAGGAAGTCAAATCTTACCATGTCTGCATCACTTGCCTGCATGGATACAGATGTTTCAGTCTCTAAGGCAACAGAATATACAGTAACCACTGTGTTTAGCATTTCCTCTCTGACACAGCCAAAATCCACCAGATCTGTTTGATATCTAGTAAAATTTTTCACACTGAATTACAGCTTTAGAGGGATCTTATACTTTAATAACACAGAGGAAAAAGTCCAAATACTTTCTTTGCCTGATAGTGAAGTTCAGAAAACTCAAAGCAAAAGCATTTAATTAAGAAGATGCCCTATTTCTGTATTTCGCTATTGAGTGGAATACAGTTACAAAAGGTTAGCTATTTGTTCAAGCAGCTTGTTTTCCCACACTGCAAACACTTTTACAGGAATCTAGTAAAATCTGAAATATTATAAGAAGAGGCTTGTTAGACAGAAATCAGATTAAGTTTGAGGGATCTATGGGAAGCAAAAGCCTTTCCCCCTGCCCCAGGGGCTTGTGCAGATGTTAAACAACTGCCCCTGGAGCAGCTCAGCTGCTGTTCCCATGGCTGTCCCAGGCGAGGAAAGCCAACAAATGGCACCAAGGACACAGTGTGCCCATGGCCAGCACTCCGTGCACCTGACTGCTCTGGCTCAGGAAGCACTTCCACGAGCACCCAGAAACACTGAAATTGCTTCCACGTCCTTGGACATGACAGGAACAGATTCTCTGAAGGACCTTATTCTGAGCCACCTAATAGCAGCCATTAGCAAGCACTTGTCTGTCCTTCCTACTTACCTTCCCTTCTTTGCTCTCCAGAATTGCAGCCAGATATGCACAGAATTACAAAAAAAACCCTGCATCCTTTTGGAAATAAGGCCACTTTTTCTGGTAAATTTTGATTACTTGGTCGGTAATGACAGAATTCTGTGCACATCAAGTACCACACTCATCATTGTTTTAACACATTTTGGGACAATCTAATCTGGAAAGATAGATTAGATAGCTAGATAGATAGCTAGATAACAGATAGATAGATGCATGTAAAAGTAAAAACTTACATTACAATCATAATTATTAAACTACTGCATTAATAATACTGCTCTGAAAGCCTGAAATCCAGCTTGTTGTTTCAGTTACAGTTTTTTTAACCATTTGTGTACTTCTGTCTTCAGCTGATGCTTTATGTTGATGTCTCCCAGGACACTCCTGTCCCGGTACATTAAACACTGAGATGATGCTGTGAGTCCAAGGCTGTCTCTGTGATGAGACTGGCCCTTCCTGAGCTGCACAGTGGACCCTGTGTTGCTGTTCACAGCAGAACCAGTCCCACAGATTCTTTTGAACGCTGTAACTGGTTTTCTTAATGACTTCACCAAAGCTTTGCTGTGTAGCAGGGTGTCCCTAAAGGCCTGAGTGAAGCTGTTTTCTGTATGAGTATTCCAATATATTAATATTTATTAATATTTTAGAAGTATCAACTCCTTATCAATATAATTAGCATCATTGACATCCACAGCTTTTCTCAGGTACTCCCCATTCAAAAATAAATCTTATACTTTTCATTATTGAACTCCACTTGAGGATCTGACAGCTGTTACTGAAATTATCATTGAGCCTAAACACTCATGAGAGGAGGTTAAGAATTTACTGAAAAATCAAATCCAATTACCATGGAAATCAAACCACCTTTGGGACAATACAGACATAAGTTATTATAATTTAGAGCAATAAACAATGGTTGAGTGCAGAAAGCAAAATAAAGAAACACTACCTGATGGAAATCGACTGGGACAGAGGGTAAAAAGAAGAAAGTAACAATCTTAATTTTGGTCAGGTTTAAAATCTTTGCTCCTACTAAAAATGAAATGAGCTGGGTGATGCCAATAAGCATTGAAAATTAATTTTATTTCTGTCTGGGAAAGGGAATTTCTCACAGTCCAGCTCACTTGTACCTCTTTTCTGGTTTGCTGCTGCTCTCAGCTGATCTACCAACATAACCAATTAAGAAATACATAATATCTTTTTCTTGTTAAAAGTTCTATTTTGTAGAAAATAAAAATTTTCCACAGAAATAGATTTTTTCTTCTTTTTTTAAAGAAAGCTGCATTTCCAGAGCAGCCCAGCTGTTTGACATGCCAAGGCATCCTCCCTTCCTCAGAGGGATGGAGCACCTTTCCTGTGAGGAAAGGCTGAGAGAATTTGGATTGTCCATCCTAGAAAAGAGAAGGCTTCAGAGACCTGATTGTGGCCTTCCAGCGCCTGAAGGGAACTTAGACAAAAGATGGGGCAAGACTATTTACAAGAGCCTGGAGTTACAGGACAAAGAGGGAATGGGTTCAAATTGAGAGTAGGTTTAGATCAGATATTAGGAAAAAATTCTTTACTGTGAGGGTGGGGAGGCCCTGGCACAGGGTGCCCAGGGGAGCTGTGGCTGCCCCTGGATCCCTGGCAGTGTCCAAGGCCAGACTGGGGCTTGGAGTAGCCTGGGACAGTGGAAGGTGTCCCTGCCCATGGCAGGGAGTCTGGAACTAAATGACCTTTAAAGTTCCCTTCCAACACAAACCAGTCTGTAATTCTGTGATTCTCCCTGCTTGGATTCAAGAGTCAAAGTCCGAGTTCTGCTTTATCCCACGTGGAGTAGAGAGATGCCCCGGCTCTGAACACAGGTCTGGAGTCAGGGGGCCTCTCCCACCCCCAGAAAGCAGAGAAGGGACTTCCACAGACTCTGCCTTTCCCTTATGACACTTCTGTTACCGAGTTATCAGTTGCTCTGCACCCTAATTCCTGGAAGCTACATGAGGTTTTCTCTTTTTTCAGACAAGAAAAGAGCAAATTTTAACCTAGAGCACTTCCCAGCTGCTCTCTTACCAGCCCAAACCACCAGTAAAGTGTCTTTGGGGAGAGACAGGGAGAGAGAGAGAGAGAGAGAGAGAAGAGAACCTACTCAAATAAACTCCAATCAAAACTTATTTAGCTTGGGCAAGCTGACAGAACATAGCTGCAGGCTGTGTGTTTCCTGCTCGTTACCTTCTCACAGCAATAGTATATTTGTAACAAACTCTCAATATAATTTTCAGTTATTCTTTTTTGAGCCTGAGCAATTCACTGTGCAGGAAACCACTCCTGTCAACAAAGAAACACAGGAGTGCTCTGTGAGGAAAATCTCCACCTACCATTATCCATGACTATGCAATTCAGCCATGCACATGCAAAGCAGCAGGGGCACTGCTGCCCATATTCCTCCCCTCTGTCCAAGGAGGAAGGCTGGGCACCTGGCATTCTCTGACACTGGGTAAAGTTTGAACCAGTGCAGAACTGGGCATCAAGATGCCTCTGGCAGGTCATGTGTTGGGCAAAACGCTGGGGACCACACAGATAAATGGCTCAGCCCAGTGTCATCACCTCACTTGTGAGAAATATCTCCCTTCTGCTCCCAGCAAACAAGGAGAGATCTCAAAGTGAACTCACATGTGCATCAGAAAGTGGGAATCATGATACCAATAGGGAAAGCACCAAGACAGTATCTGTTTGTTAGTTAAATTTTCCTGTACAGCTACCCTTAAGGGCACATCTAAGGTTCGGCCCCACAGGGTCTGTTCACAGTGCAGAAGAACCATTCCTCTCATTTCTACCTGTCATTTTGCCCCTACACAAACCTCCTGGTTTTTTATATTTTTCTTTAAACCTTGGAAACTGGACCAAGCCCAAAGATGAGATGACCTGTTGGTACCACAGCAGCACTTTGACAAGGGCAAACTGACAAGAAAAGCCCCTGAGATTGCCCTGCTTTGATCAAGCCTAACCATTCCTCATGGTCTTCAGGAATTAACTTCAACAACAACTGGAAACAAGGAGATCACTGCAGAACCCCCCCAACACTCACAGGGATCCACCAGGGATGGCAGCAGCACAGCAGGGCTGCAGACCTTCCCTCTGCTCCCTGGCCCTTCACTGCACATCAAAATTAAAAGGACAGTGCCAGCTGACACGGGAGACTTTTTGAAAGTCAGGGAATTACACAACTGAACAGCTAATTCAGGATAGGGATTCCCAAGCTAGTCCATATGCTTCTGGTCTTCAGTTCTTACATTTCTTTGCCCCATCTAGACAGTAACCAGGCTCTCAGCTGAGTTTTGTGGCAGCAGACACTGGCTGATCCATCATTTTATTAATAGCATGATTACAGTATAAATATTTTATTCCATGGTGTGTGTAGGAGGATTCGTTATGCCTTGGATTCTTCATGTGTACATCCTTTTTAAATACAGCTCTGTTAAGGCAAATGTGTCAGTTCCAGCTCTTTCAATATTTTCTTTAATGTTCTCAGTATTTTCTCAATTGCTGATAATGATTAATTTCAGGCCAATTTATTCAATGAATAAAATTCACACAGAACAATATAATTATTTTCTGATTTGGTCATACAAAAGGATGCAGTAAGAATTTAATGCAAATGGGAATTAAGTCTTCAAAAAAGACCTGCTTTAAGCATGGTATAACCAAACAGTTCAGTCAGGATTTGCTAGGTGTCCAGGGCAGTATTTTCATGTTTCAGTGTTTCACAGATAAACTTTCCCAGACTTTTGTTTTTTTTGTCTCCTAATCATATCCTTAAACAGACAATGTAATTTTAATCTGTTTCAGGCTACTAACCACATTCCTAATATAACCCTATCAACAGTGCTCAGCGAATCAATCCAGGGACAACCAGCAGAGTGAATGACAAAATACACTTTTAACAAGCAATGCTCCATCCCAGCAAAGGCAGTGCAGAACACCTGCAAGGGGTGTGTCAGTTTTTCCAACCCCCAAGGCCAGCTAGCACTTCCACTCTAATTCTTTCTTTTTATAGTTCTGATTTCAGAAGCAATGTGGACTTTCTCAGTTTAAATAAATGATAAAATAATAAATTAAGATATATCAAGTAGAGATTTAATTTTCAGGTAAATGTTGAGAAGAAATTCCAGTTTGTGTCACTGACACAAAAAGATGATTTAATTATGGTTCAGTGATACCAGTGATCTCTAAAGTGATTATTCCACATTTTTCGAAGTAATAGTTAACATCAGTAGTAAACTTCTAGTTACACCATGGCCCATGTTTTAAAGAGGCTGTTTACAGCTGCACTAGAAATACAAGTGTGCAGTTCTGTGTGCTGGCTTGGCCTCCTGCACCTGCAGCAAAGCAGCACCAAGGGCTGCCGGGAGGAAAAGCAGGGAGGCAACAGCAGCAGCAGCACCTAATGCTTCATAACACTCTGCAGAAACCATTTCCATGGTGCAGCTCTATCATGGACCCAGAGGACAGTGGAGAATGGGATGTATGGTGCGATGAAGCACTTGACTAACATGATTGTGCCTGGCCTGGAAGAGCCACCAACAAAAAACAAAACTCCCAAATCACTCCTCAGTATTCTCCCAACCATCAATGCCATTCTGCTCTCATGGATTTAGCAAGGACAGATACCAGGCATAGAAAGCAGCTGAAACTCTCACACTGCAACAAGTTAATGTGTGAAGGTGACACAAAAGGTGCCTCCTTGTGTAAAACCTGTCATTTCAGACAGAGCATGAAATTAGGGTTAAAACTGTGCAGCCAGCATAGGTGTGTACAGCTGTCACGGATATGCCTGCAAATAACTGCTTGAGCATTCTCATCCCTTTCCTGAAACTTCAGTCATTTGGCTGTACCACACTGACAGAGCTTTAGAGAAGCCTCAGCTCCCCCAGCTGAATGACAATGCAGAGTGTCCTAGACACCCAACATAGCCAATCTCTGCTACAAAAAGGAGACAGAGGGTGCTAACGGTATGAGAAAAATTCCAACATAGTGCAGAGAAGAACAGGGAAAAAATAAAGAAAGTTTTTAGAATTTTGGTGAAATTTTAGTTTGAAGAATTTTTCCTCTAAGACAACAGAGGCACCACTGGATTGATCTCAACAAGCCATATGTGATAACCAAGGAAGGAAATATCTTGCATTTTCTACATTTTACATAAATTAGTCCCAATTTATGATTATCATGTAGGAAGCCATGATAAGAAGCTTCCTTGAAGAAAAAAAGCCCTCTCTTAGCACAACAAATAGACTTGCAAAAAAATCAAGGTCAGTTTTAATCTTCAACTTAATTATGTGAAGCTCTCACCTTCCTGGTCTCATTTTAGAAAATGAACAGCACAGGGATGATGCCCTTGCCTTGCAGCTGGAACACACGTCAGGCTGTGCGGCCACTGGAGCACTGTGCCTGCCAAGAGCTACAGGGACATTGCCATGTGCTCATCCCAAGTATACCTTAGAGCTTGGCCACTATGTCTGACTTGCCATTAATTTTTAAAAGTACTTTTAAAATTCTAGTTATAATGAGGAAAAAACCATCAAGACAAAATCACATTCAAAAGGAAAAATGAGAATTATGCCTGAAGACAAAGCATCTTGCTAACTCTCCCACACAATGTATTCAATGTAACCGATTTCCAGCCAGAAGTGTCCTCTAGGCCAAAGGAGCTGCTCTTTGTAGCGTAAAGACCCAATTACATTCTTGTGATTGGCCAAGGCAGCCTCTGTTTCCAGCCATGGCTGCAGTGCCGGGTGTCAGCTCTGCTGCTCTCCTGCCATTCTCCATCTGCAGCTATCGGCATGTGCAGCAAACACTGAGCCCGTGGGCTCAGGCCACCATGGCACAGCTTCTCCTCCCTCCCACCCTCATGCAAGGTAACTCCAGCTTAGCAATGCGTGTGGTGGTAGGGCAGGAGGGGACTCCTTCCTACCAGCACCAGCTCTGCTGCGCAAGCCCTGGGGGCACCGGGGACTGGACACCCACTCAGCTCTCTGCTTATATTCCAAGGTCTCCTGCATTCCTGAGAGGGATGTCTGCATCAGGTACAGGCTTGTATGCAAACTTACCTTTCTCAAGGGGTTGATGAGAACCAAGACTGTGTCTACAATGTCACCATTAGGAGTAGCAGAACTGGGGTCTGAAGCAAAGCTTCCAAATCTACTGCAACTCCCCACTGCTTCAATTTTATCAGAGAATTCAAAATCCCTCTTGAAGGAACCAAACCTTATACTTGATCACTGCTCTCTAAAATAACAACTTTAGCCCATATCATGTCAGATAATGTACATTAAAAGCTTCAGAAAGATTACTTATTAATGGAACAAACGCTACATTGGTTTTGAAGCAGTCTTTTGAAAGGCATATCTTGTGTCTGAAGGCAGCCTGTTGCATGAGCAGATATCTGTCATAGCCCAGACAAAGCATTTAAGAAACTGTGGTAGAATAGGGACAAGAGCGAACGGAAGATTTCGCGATGTGACGGAAAGCAGAAGGCAGCGTGTAACCTTCCTCCCTCTCATTCCTTTGTGATAAGATTTTTAACGGGGCTGGGATGATTGTTTTTAAACAAGAATGGAGAGACCGCTGCACAGACCTATTAGCCCAGGCTTCGGGGGTGGGGCAACAGCTGCACGGCTCAAGCCTGTCCAGGCTGACAGGGAAGCATGATGATGGAATTACACCCCAGCAACAAGCTGCACAGCTGCGGCTTGAGGAAATTAGAGCTACAAACCGGGCTGCAAGAGAAGCGATTCGCGCCGCTTCTTGCGTGGTGGTAAAACCACCACCGTGGTCCTCCATAAAGCAGGCAGAAAGCGAAAGCTTCACGCAGTTTGTGGACTGCCTGCAGGCAGCAGTAGATGCCTCTACCCTGCCTGCAGAAGCAAAAGGCCCAGTACTCATAGAATGCCTGCGACAACAAAGTAACTCCACCACCAAAGACATCTTACGCTCAGTACCAATCGGAGCCAGCCTGGCTGACATCATTAAACACGTGGTTCAAGAGGAGCAGCTCTCACCTATCCAGGCAGCCGTGCGTTCCCTAGCCAGTGCCATGGCATGTTTTACTAATGAAAACTGTGAGTTTCTGTTTACAGGACATGCTCGTGGGGCGTCCTCGTAACACGTACACCCCTGTTCCTGAAGAAAGTGACACCCCTGTTCCAGAGGAAATTGACAAACCACCAAACCGCCAGACAGCACCCAAGAGTCCCGTGCCGGTGAGACCCAGACATCGACAGTGTTTTTGTATCATTTTGCTGTTGGGGCTTGTCACCACAGGGCAAGCCAGCCCAGACCATTACCCCCATCAGCCGTTCAGGTGGGTCATGCAACACCTTTCAAATGACAAGGTGATCAAAGAAACCACCACACCAAACACCCCATCTTTTGTGATTCGCATTTCTGATCTGTTCCCGGGAAAACCAAAAATAAACCCCTATTCCCCTCATGTCACACGCATGCACCTGTCCTACTGGTGCCCAGCCTCAAACCCAGGGAAAAAGTACTGCAATTACCCGGGATGGGGATATTGTGGGTACTGGGGCTGTGAAACCATTGTTACAGATGCCAGACCATCAGGACCTGGGTGGGAACCTCAAAAGCCCGATGAATTTTTACAATTCACCTGGGCACCCACCGGTTGCAAACAACCCGCCGCCCTTCATGAAAAATTCTATCGGAACCGTCACAAATTCTCTAGAGTTCGGAGATGCACTGACTATAACATGACCGTTTTGCAGCCAAATCACCCTAGTTGGGCCACAGGCAGGACATGGACAGTAGTCATTCAAGGGTCAAAGGAGTGGGTGAATGTGCGAATTATCAAGCTTCAGCCATGAGCATCCCGGGCGGTCGGGCCCAACAAAGTTATTAAAGATGTGCTGAAAGGAAAAAACACAACCCACTCCAAAGCCTTGCCCACAGAGGTCACTGATACCCTGATTGGTCATGCAGATGCCTCCCAAATAGTCTAGCCGGATGTGACCCAGACCCAGTCTTTCGTATGTTAGAAGCTACTTTTCTATCCCTGAACGAATCCAACCCGAACCTAACTGATTCCTGCTGGCTTTGCTATGATGTTAAACCCCCTTTCTATGAAGGAATTGCTTTAGAAATCCCCTTCAGTTACTCCACAGCCGACGCACCTCACCAGTGCAGGTGGGACACTTCCCGAAGGGGGATCACCCTGAGTCAAATCACGGGCAAAGGCAGATGTTTTGGCAATGCAACTTTAGCAAAGAAAGGCAACATCTGCACCAAAGTTGTCAAGCCCAACAGAAAAAATAAGTGGGTGGTTCCCTCTGCATCTGGGATGTGGGTTTGTCAGCAATCTGGAGTGAGTCCTTGTGTGTCTCTTGCCAAGTTCAATGATTCTACTGATTTCTGTATCCAAGTCCTAATTGTGCCTAGGGTCCTGTACCACTCAGACGAGGAGGTGTACCGCCTTTTTGAGGCACCCGGCCGATGCCACAAGAGAGAATTAATAACAGGCGTCACTATTGCAATGCTGCTTGGCCTGGGAGCAGCCGGAACGGCCACGGGTGTCTCAGCCCTTGCGACCCGACACCAAGGACTGTCTCAGCTACAAATGACCATCGATGAGGACTTGCAGAGAATCGAGAAATCCATCTCCTTTCTGGAAAAATCAGTTTCCTCACTTTCAGAGGTAGTCTTACAGAACAGGCGACGTTTGGACCTCTTGTTCATGCAACAAGGGGGCTTGTGTGCTGCCTTGAAAGAGGAATGCTGCTTTTATGCAGATCACACGGGAGTTGTCAGAGACTCCATGGCAGAACTCCGAGATAGACTGGCTCAGAGACAGAAAGACAGGGAAGCTCAGCAGAGTTGGTTTGAATCCTGGTTCAATCAATCACCATGGCTCACCACACTAATTTCCACCTTGGTAGGTCCATTGGCAATGTTGCTTTTAGCTTTTACCTTTGGACCATGCCTGCTGAACAAATTAGTCTCTTTTGTCCAGACCCGTCTAGAACGGGCCAACATTCTGTTTTTAGGCCACCAACAAATGCTGTGAACAAAACTGTACACACTACTCACGTGTACCAAATGCCTTCCTCTTCTCAGGTTGTTACCTTGTGCCTCATCTTTATGCCTGTATGTATAGCTACCTCGTTCTTTTGTAAAGGGAGGGGGGGAAATGTGGTAGAATAGGGACAAGAGAGAACGGAAGATTTCGCGATGTGACAGAAAGCAGAAGGCAGCGTGTAACCTTCCTCCCCCTCATTCCTTTGTGATAAGAATTACTCTAAACAATACAGCCCTTCATAACCCCAGTAGCTTTCCACCCCTTACTAACTTTTACCATCCCACCGTCCCCCCTCCTGACGTAGAGAAACCACCTCGACTATATAACCCCACGAGGTAGAACAATAAAACGCCATTTTGACCATCTGCCATATTAGTGCTGTGTGTCTGTGGCCCGAGTAGCTTGGGGGCTAGGCCGAGCTGCCGTGCCGGGTTCTTAAACCAGGTCGCCACTGCCTCACATACCGAGAGGCATCAAGAAACGAAGATGCAAGATGCTGCTTGCCAAGTAGACTGCACTGATGAAAGCTACCTGGCTTGTGTTGTGTATGGAAGCACTCTTTCTCTTACAGCATTTTCTGTAAGACTTGCTGAGCAATACAACTGTTTCATACTTATTGGTGAATTTTTACTTTCTTCCTTTCTCTTTTTAGAAATTAGAGTTGTAAATTCAGCTATTCACAAGATTCTGAAGTATGCCTTCTGCAGTCCAGCAGGTCACCAAAACTCACATATTGGGCTCACCTACCACACAGTTTTTGTTTCATCATGGCCCTGAGCAGTTTTCAGCAAGACTGAAACTGAGTAGCTGATCCTGTATATCTGCAGGAATGACAAGACTGCATCCACAAGGCTGCTAGAGAATACTCGTAGAGATATATTAAAACTAAAAAATATTTTTAACTTGACTCAGGAAAAGGTGTTAACTGTCTACTTATATTTAAAGGGCATAAATACCAAGGAGGGAGAGGAATTGTGGAGGTTTACAAAGCATACCTAAAAATCATGGGATGAAGCAGTGCCAAAGGAGAATCCAGGTCTGATCATGATTTGCACGTGCAGACAAGACTCACACTTAGACCCCCAGAATCTCTCTGCTGGAGTACTGTGGGTCTGAGTTAACAAAGACTTCCCGAAATACTGGCTGAAATTGGCACTTGCTGATGAAGAGCACCAACAAAGCATTTCACTGAGATCATTTGCTCTCTGAGAGCAGTTTCAAAGCACTGACCCATCCCTTCTTGTCTTGTCCCAGGCTGTGCTAGATGTGCTTTGAAATATGGAAGCATCAATGGAGATGCTTTCCTACAGATGCCTGTAGGAAACCCAGAGGAATGAAAGGCCTCGCTCCATGCAGTACATATCAGCACACATCTCTGCAGCAGGACAATCTGAATGTGCTGTTTGATCTTTGTCAGTACAGATTAGTGGATCCCATTTGGTCCTGATAACAGCAACACCTGGTCTCTATGAACATTGAACGAAAAGTGTGCAAACATGGTAACCAACCATAGTTTATATATACTTTACAGAGGAACTGTAGGTGGGTGGACACCTCCAAGAAGACAGCAGAAAGGCAAAGGGATGTTGAGCCCCAGGACCATTGAGGTACCCAGTTTTCAGGCTCACTACTTCAAACAAGGGGGAACTACGTAATGTTACTCAGTTTCCTAGAATTCCTCCTCATCAAATAAATGTTCCTTTTTAAAAACAAACAACATTTATTACTCAAAACAGACAACAGAAACAGAAAGATTTATAAAGACAAGGTGACGGGAAACGCAAAACAACTAAATTTCATTTTCTCATCTCTAAAAGCAAATTCAACAGGCTTTAGAGACCTGGCAAACATCCAACCACTGTGTAACACAGCAAAAATCAACACAGGAGATGGAATCACTTTTCCAACTTTGCTTTTGTGCTCACAGTTTTTCCTGGTGATACATTTACCTTTAAACTCCCTCACTCCCTCATGCATTGATTAATTCTTAACTAATTCAAAATAAAATTTCAAAGCTCCCAAAGCATTGGTTGGCCTCAACCCTTTTAGAGGTCCTAATAATTTAAAGGTTGGCCAAGTGCCATTCCATGGTCTTGACTAAATTATTAAAAGGCTGTAAACTCAAAGTAAAATATACTCCTGAATTTCGTCAGCCAAGGTTTAATACTTTCATACATTGTGCTTATCAAGAGACTTATCAAGAAATAAACTTGACTGAAGAATGTTGATAAATGCATAAGGCTTATTGATGCTTCTAAGCTCAGATCAAATATAACACACAACAATTGCTTTGGGGCAACCATCTCTGAGGTACAGAGAGAGACATCCAGAAGATCTAAAAAAACTACACAGAATTAGGAAATCATGTTTTGTCATGACAAATGCATCACATCGGCAATCTATTCCCATACTAAACTGTCAACAGCTCTAACAAACAAGGAGAGATAAAATGTAACAGATCTACATAGAGAAAAATTATGAAGATCTGCCCACTGTGATAATCTTTGAGAGAGGGCTAAAGGAAGAAACAAGTTACTGATGAGAAACTGGAACACACAAAAGGCAATACAGTGCCATGGGACAGGGCAGAGGCATCCTTTTTTAAGGGCCTTCTGCTTAAGAAGAAAAAAATGTAAATGGATTGAATTGCAGGGTTGAAGTCAGCTGGGATCCAGCTGAAAGCAGGCAAAAGAAGCTGGTGTTGTACATGCATGAGTCTATCAGAGACAGAAAAATGTACCTGTTGTCTGAGATTTCACAGACAGACTGCCTTACAGCCACACTTCCCAGACACAAGACACAACACTTGCTTGGTGTAAAATATTTCTCTTTCCACTGTCAAACATTTTCCCAATAGCAAAACACTGCATTTATTGAGAGCAAAACATTGGTGATCCTAACACTCACAAACAGTTTGAGTGGCACCAGTGAATGCGCAGCTATGCTCAGTGTTCTCTGTTTTTGCAGGAAATAACAGGATTGAAGTAGAGAGCAGATGGAGAAAGTTCTCCAAAATCACAGATGTGTATCTACTGGTTGCATGGATATAATTGTAATTATTCCTGGAGATAATGGGAGAAGAAAAAAGAGGAAGAAAATTTCAAAGGAAATAATTTTCAGCTCTGACACAATAAACACACCACCATCTGAATGGAGCCCACTTATTCCAGTGTTTGGAAGCTTGCAAAAACCCACAGCATGGGTTAGGTGAGAAGCAAGGCATGCCAGTCCAGTAACAGCATTTTATTGACTTCTAGCAAGGTCCTACTTCCAGGTGATTAATGAAAGATAATCAGCTCTGAATGATCCACAAAATAATCTTTTCAGAGTATGACCTGTAAACTTGGCCCCATTCAAGTGAAGGTACTGTAAGTTTTATATCTGGAAACCTGTCAAAACTAGAGAACTCATTTAAATGATCAATGAAAAAATAGTAAAAAAGTTGTATTACCATTTAAAATGTCAGTAACATGAATATTTCATTGTTCCCACCCAGTCCTAGTCGAAGGATGGACCAGAGAAACAGTAGTAGCCTGCATAATAGTTCTCAGTGCACGTATTTGCTCTGTGACATTCACAGCTGGCATAAAGATCCCATTGTGTCTCACAGCCATAGCAATCTGCAATTACAGTATCCATTCTATTTTAATTTTAACTTACAGTATTAGAGCTCAAAAAAAAAAAAAAATACTCTGACCTTGTTAACAGGCTGGGACAGCTTGAAGAAGGCTTACTTTGTTCACTTACATTCCCAAACTGCACAGTTCAAACAGACCAATCCAGACTTACCTGCAAGGAAACAACATACAAATCTGGGGTTACAACTTCAAACTTAATAAAAATCTCTCACTGAAGAGTGCAAATAAATAAAGGGTCCCTGAAAAATGTCACAGTACTTTGAATTAAAATAACTATTTGTAGCATGATTAATTATTTATTTAACTGTACTTTTCTCCTAGTCCTTAAATAATTAAAAGGGCTTTTTTTTTAACCTGATAATTTAATTACAAAAAGGTTGCACTGCCAAAGGCAAAACATAGTATCTGTTATCTTTCTTATTACAAAGTACTGTTTTGTCTGTTCATTGAGGCCTGCCCTCCAACCCCAGCTTTCCCTTCCACTGGTGCTTTACAATGCAACAGAGTATTTCAGTATTGTTTAAAACAACATGACTGAGTGCAAGGCTGGGCAGACTGGAAAAGATGGGGTTTGTACACTTTTCACTGACCTTTTAAATAGAAGAAAGGTCAAAAGCCAACATCCACATGGTGAACTTCTGTTCCTACCATGGAAGCTACTATCAGTCTCCCAGCAGTTTTTTTTACAGAATGAGATTTGGGTGAAAAGTATTTGAGTGAAACATATGTTCCATTTGCCAAAACACAGTAAATTTATTAACGGTGGTTTAATAATCATCACTCCAACTCACCAACACCACCAGCTCTGTGCTCCAGCCCCCATGAGGCCAGCACAGCCCTGCCTCCAGAGCTGTGATGAGCCATTCAGCTCAGGGATGGACCAAAGGTGACACGGAGAAATTTATGTTATTCTTTTGCCTTCCCCAACCACCATTTAAGTTTAATTAATGCACGTTAACAATTTGCCACCACGCTGGTGGTGCAAGCACTGCTTTCAAGAGATGACTGGAAAAGGCCTGTTGGAGCACGGTCTATCCGACAGGTTCCTGGGGCAGAGCTGTGACACGTAGCACCACTGGGCACCCCGACCACTGGACACCCTGACCACTGGACATTGACCACCGGACACCCTGACCACCGGACACGGGCCACCAGACACCCTGACCACCGGACACCCTGACCACCGGACACGGGCCACCAGACACCCTGACCACCGGACACCCCGACCACCGGGCATTGGCCACCAGACACCCTGACCACCGGACACCCCGACCACCGGACACTGGCCACCAGACACCCCGACCCACACGGGCTGCAGTAAACACTGCTGGAGGGTCAGTCCGGAGTAAGTGACTGGGAAGGAATATTTAACTTCAGCCTAAAAAGGCTCCTATCCCCACCTAGTGGCACTGGTGCCATTGTCAGGAGGCAAAAGTAAAGAGCCACAGGCAGGCTGCGCCCGAAATGCCATTCTCTCCAAGCTGCGTTTCCATGTCGCTGTGACAGCACCAGGCGGGCGGGCGTCCAGCGCTGCCGGTCAGCGCAGATCCCGCACATTCCTGGTGTCCGGAGGCAAGGAGGAGCTCCGCCCCTGCAGCTCCCAGCACTGCTCCCGCCGCTGCCCAGGCTGCTGAGGCTCCCAGCCCGCACCCCGGGCACGAGTGAGCGCCCGGAGCCGGCGGGATCCTGCTGCCACCTGCTGCCACCGTGTCACACACACAGGAGCCCCGCGCACCGTGCCCTGCAGCCCACAAATGCAGGGAATGACAATTGCGTGAGGAAAGAAAAAAAAAATTGTGATAACTGTACGACTTCAGGTTAGATTATGAGGAATTCTCCTCCTTTCCTGCTGCATAAATGAACCCAATTTGTGCTTTACTGACTTTGCACATTAACACTCAAAATTTCAAAGCGACTATTTGGGCAACCCTGAATTAACATTTTGCTGCAAAAATAAACTTGGGTCTTTGTATGTGCAGTCTTTGAAAAACCTTATTTTCCTTCCTACAGAAACTTGTACTTGTGGCCCAGCCCTCACCACACGCTCACACCAGTGCGCCTTGATGGATGATAGCAGAGAGAAACAGCAGATGGGCTCGGCATAGTCACAACAGGCAGAAGCCAGAGAGAAGGATAGGGAAGCCAGAGCCAAGGAAGCAGCAGGTAGGGCATCCAAGGGCTATCTCTTTTAGTTGTTGTTTTATTTCTTTTCCTAGTCTCCAGCCAATGCAAGCCCAGATAATGGCAGGAAAGAGCTAAAAGGCAGAATTTAGCCCCACATAGCTCTGGGTGCCACCAAGCAGGAGCAGCCAAGGCTGGCTGGCCTGTGGCTCAGGGAGATGAGCCAAGAGCATCCTTTAAGGCTTGTTTCACACCACAGCCTTGCCAGCCCTAAAGTCTAAGCATTTAAATAAAGTTAATGCATGTCAAAATATGCAAATATAGTCATAAGCATTCCATCTTATTTGCATTATTGAATTTCTGCCCTTAAAAGTAACAACAGGCAATGGGCTGCTGAGAGATGATAAGAATGTCACAGTGCCTGTCCCAGCCACAGGACACTTCCTGTACCACATTGGTTGCTGGAAGCTGCAGGATTTAAGTCAGATCTTCTTCTAGTGAGTACAGAGTAGTAGTCACAGAAGAAAAAGGATTACGGTGAAAGTGGGGTATAATGGAGAGTACACCGACATGTTACAAGTGTTGGTTGATGTGGATGTGTACTGGATCAGGCTGCCAAGAGATGAAAGGATAGCTCTTGAAGATGAGGATGTAGGAAGAAAAGAAATATTTGAAGAGACCATTTGTGTCAGTAGCTGGCAGCACTACCAAGGTCCTTTTATGGCTTTTGCTCCATGTTCTCTTTTTCCAGCACAGCCCTGGAATGACATCCAAATCAGGACTGCTGAAAATATTCACTGATCCCTTCCTAAGGAGTATCCTAAAGAGTGTTTTTCTCTCCTTTTGGGAGAGCAGAACATTAATAACAATATATAACATTTATAAGAATTTAAAACTGCTACCTTAGATATAGATACACAGAGTAATGTGATATTTTAGTACCCTGCACGTGTATATGCAAACTGTGCTTGGCCAATGCCACAAGCTGCTCTGGCACATGAAAAAGAAGAAGATACCACCCAGACAGTCCATCTCAGGGGGCTCATGATACACTAAGGACACAGGGATCCACGGTCGATCTTACAGCAACCCCATGAAGTCCTCTTTGATGGCAGCTACTGAACAAATTATCAATCTGGAGATGGGTTTTATTATTCCACATGGTTAATTAAAAAAACATTCAAGTATATGGGTATTTCCATGTGTATTCTCAAGTATACACTTAGCTTCTAGCTATGAGACCTAAGCACATGCCTAATTACTGATTTGAGAAAGGTCTCGAGATGCTGCAATGATGGATAACAGAAAACTGAGTGAAAGCAAGATCTTCCTAAAAGTGAGTGGTTAAATTGCAAGAGCTATAGCTTTTGTAACTGTTAGGGCAAAACATTTTTTAGACTACCCATCTGTAAGTTCCATTCCAGGCAAAACCACACATCTCCCAGCTTTGTGGTTTTAAAGCTGTCCTCAATATTACTTTCATTCAACTAACCCATCATACAAACTAATTCTTTTCATTATCAGCCAGTAATTTATAACCAGTAGAGACATAGGAGATTGCAGACTACAGTCCCTGGAAACTTTATCTTCTCACTCTTTCCTTATCCCAGGGAAATTCCTCTTCCTCGGATTGAGATGGTGGATAGGGGTGAAAAAGGAGGGACTACACCAAAGGCAATTCCCTACAAACCTAGTGAAATCCAATTGAACTGTGCCTGCAACACCATTGCTGTATCAACATTAATGCTGCAGTACAAAACACTTCATAAAAGCATGAAGGTGCATCTGGGGAGCGGTGGAGGTGGGATCCCTCAGGTCTTCAGCTGACCAAAGAACAGCTGGGGCAAGGCCAGAGCTATGACTCTTCTTTCACTCAGTCCTTTTCTCAATATAGATGGTAACAATTGCTTTTACAGGAGACTCAATATTACTTTCTGTTACAGGTTTTAAAGGTATAATCATTCTCAGACATTTTTGGCAACTGAGAAGACTTCAGTCATAGAGACAAGGAACAAAAACTAGTTATCTGATGCTTTTCAGGTTGCTTTTAAAAAATATTTTTATAAGAAACATTAAAACCCCAAAAAAACCAACAAAATAACCCCCCGACGTTTTCTTTTCTCCATGTACCAAACGCAGTTCAATCTACAGTGATGTTTGTTCTTCTGAGAAACTGGGAAATTCTCCTCTGAGTATATTGCTCCCTTGGTTTTGTGTGACAGTTAAAGAAGTTTTAATAAGCAGCCTGAGATCTTTTACCACCTTTTTAAAATTTCCTGTGTTATCACAGATTGTTGACACAGCAGCTGATAATCTTAACAGACTGAGAGAGGCATCTTTATAGAGAGACTTATAGGAACTAACCAATCTTCAGTGAATTCATTTTCACTTTGCGTTTTCTAGAACCCCAAAGACCAACCTCATTTCATACTCTTGAACAGCTCAGATGCTGTAAAGTGTTCTGTCATAAGAGCATCAAGGTGAAAAAAAGTATTAAAACTCTTCTTGCAGATGTAGATGTACAAAGTTCAGGAGTTCGCAGTAAATGAGACGTTTCTGGGGGTTTAATTTCCTTTTCCTCTCTCAAGTTACTGTACAGCAGCTAAATCATTCCCTGATTTTAAGCGTTCATGTCAGTAAGATTGTTGCCCTGAGTTTTGCAGTCTTTCGATGCTTTCATTTCTGTGATAGAATTTCTCATGCACTTTTCTGTAAACAGCCACGTGTTTTCCTAACCTTCTTTATTGTTTTCATTCTTTTCCTAAGGCGGAGCAATATGATAGACTTCGCGTTGGTCCAGTGTGGTTGGAGAGGTGGTAACCTCATCCTCCAATCCACGGTTGGTTCTAAAAAGGTATAAAAATGACTGAATAAACAAAGGGCAAGGCTTTTGGCCCTGGGTTCCTGTCCTGAGCTAAGCTTGAGTCTGCATGCTTCTTTTCATGTCCAAGTGCGACATAAGATTACTTTACCACACACTGTAGATACAATTCAAGCACAATTCAAACACCAAGGCCATCCCAGTGCTCCTCACTCATGACTGGGTGTAGGGCACTGAGTGTCCTTCTTCCTGAGGACCACACAGCATCCTGACCCACGGCCAGCACATGGACACTGCCCAGCCCAGCCAGTCAGTGCGTGGCCTCAGGGGGAACATCATTCTGCCGGGGTGGAAAGACCTCCTGCCCTAAAAAGCCATTGCTACGGATGGCTGGATGCAATTAGTGAAAAGAATTGCACGTGAAGGAATGTGGAAAACGACTTGCAGCTTCACAAAATGAAGTGACAGCTCCCAAGGACTGACCCCAGCAGTTGCTGCAGGGGCAAAATGAGAGAAAAGTTCGTGCCAGGCAGACAGAGACAAGCAGAGGCAGCTGGGCAATGGAATGAGAAAACAGCTCATCCTCAGCACTCTCAGTTCAACTTCTGTGTGCAAATTGAGGCCAAAAAATTCTCTCTGCTGCTTTGGGAAATACAGCTCACAAGAATGAACCATGCTTCTCAGTGTGACAAAGCACACAATTAAGGGGAGCAACCTGAATATCCTACCTGTGTATTACAGTAGCCCACCCCCAAAGCTGACTCAGGACTGGAAGGACTCACTACTTCCATTAGTCGGAAACTGAATGGAGGTCAACTTTTTTTTTTTTTCATTTTCAGAAGGCCTTAAAATTACCAATACTTCAAAAGTCCCAAGCAAAAAAAAAAGACAAATAAAAATATATTTACATTTACTAGGTTGGGGTCAATCTAGCCTATTCCTGACCAGCACCAACACCAAATTCAATAGCTAATGCCAACTTAAAAATAAAAACAAATATAAAATGTTCCTATGTTCTGGCTTCCATTTTGAAATTACGTTGGAGGACAAAATTGGCTGCACCAATCTTTGTATTTTTACTGTTTTCCCCAAAGTAGTGACTCGCTCATCCTAGACCTCCAATAAAATTTTGGTTGGGACAAAATTTTAACAGCCGTGTTCCTCTCAGTATCTGTCCAGTGGTCAGTGCCTGCAATCTGATTGGCCACTAACAGCACTCTGTTCTGTCCTGCCATCCTGGAGGGCAAACCCACTCACCTGGCGTCTCAGAGGTTGAGCTCCAACCTCACATCCTACAGTCCTGATTCCTCTGGTATCTTCACTCTATGATACTGTGAGTTTATCCTTTATGAGGCAGGTATGGCAGCTGTTGCTACTGCTTTTCGGATGTGTTTTGGATCCTCAGCACAGCTCACTGAACACACAGCTCACAAGTTGCTCTCATCATGAAAGCCTGCTGGTTTCACAGGAAGCTTAAAATCATCCACCAAACTAGAGGATGGATGTTTTCTGTGATGAACCAAAATCCCATGGTAGGCCCCTTTCACTATCACCCAACCTTCTAGTGTAAGTCATGTGAACTTGAGCCCACTTTTACCATGATTTCTCCTGAGAGCCACCACCTCTCTGATGTCTGGCGGAACTGGATGCCAACCTGGTGCCTGAGGAGGCTCACTGATGAACACATCTAGTGCAGTAGTTTGTTTGCAGCTGCAGTGCAAGATGCAAGCTGAAATGCAGGTTGAGCTCTGGGTGGGAGGCCAGAGAGATGAGAGCCCATGAACTGCCAAGCAAGGGCACAAAGAGTGGTGGTACAGCCAGGTGAGGGACACTGGGAGGCACAGCAGGAGCCAAGGGCTCAGGAGGAAGAGTGAGACTTTTGTGCATTTGCACTGTTGGGGGGATAACAGCTCAGGGCTTCCTTTGTCAGGGGTCCCTCCTCAGAGGCAGCAGCTCAAGCTGTTCTGTGTTACTGCACCAGGAATAAATGGCTTTATGGAATGAGACATCTGAGACTCTGCCATGGGAAACCTGGGCTGGAACCAGTGAGGAAACCTGGTCTGACTGCGTGTGAGGGGATGAGTAGGAGCAAGGCACACATGGGCTCACTGGAGCCGCTGCTGTGAAGGGGCTTTGGTACCAGCAGTAAAAGTCTCTGGCGTTGGAAGTGTGACAGCCAGAGAGTCTCCTTAGTCAGACTGGCAAGTTTCTTTAACAGGCTTTTGTTCCCCCACTGTACACAGCCCACTAGTCCTCTCCTTGTCCAGCTCTGAAAGATCTTCAGAGGAAAAATTGGAAAAACCTACCACTAGGATGGGTTTTATGGCTCCGACCCAAGGTGATGTGACTCTGCTGCTCTACATCTTCAGGTCAGCATCAGAGTATTTTGTACTCCAACTAAGCTGTCCCTGCAAACTCGGTCAACAGCCTGGTCTTATTCCAGGTGGTGAAAAGAGCAGAGACTGGCTTCCCTCCTTCTCTTGGGCTAGAAGGAGAGCTGTAGATGCCCTGTTTCTCTCTTTTCACATCCCACAGCATGTCCAGCCATATCACAAGGCCTTGCAACCAGAAGACAGATTCCCTGACAGCTATTCTTTGGGTGCTGATTTTCATAAACTACAGCTATAAAGTACCTCAGGGTCCCTTGGTTTTCACCTGCAGTTATATCCATTTGTTTTCCCAGAGGAGGGTGTTGCAGTGGTCAGTAACTTCCATGCAAATGCCCTTCCTTTTGCAGGATCTCTGCAAATTCTCCCTGTTGTAATGATATTAGGAAGCATCCCATAGACGCCCTGCTTCCCAGCAATGTTAGAAGTGCTCCTCCTCTATCAGAGACAGAAACCAGCCCTGATGCAAGAAGGATCACTACATATGAACAAGAATGGGTGAGCACTCTTTAGATAAACTGAGGTCTCTGTGGCTCATGCAGGACTAAGAAGTGAAGTGGTTTTGTCCGAGTTCATTGACCCCAAGGACTGGCTGGACTGGATGCAGGCTCTTGGAATTATTGTCTTCGCAGAACTATTTCCCTTAGAGGGGAGGAGAACCCTGTGCAGAAAATTTCCTCCCTTTCAGAAAGAAAAACAGTAGTAGTACACTAAAAGCATATTTTTCCTCATGGATAGAATGCATTATCTTAATCTGCTGGACTGAATCATAGGTTGCTAAGTGTTCTTGGCATCCCTATCTATGGGTATAGCTCCATGCCTGAATTACTGTTTTTTTCACCAGCAAGGATGGCTGGAGGGGCTGGAATGGTGCATTACTCACAGTGGGAAAATAGCACTCTGAGATGTGATCATCTCTTGCACATTTTGTGGAACATGCATTGAACTACTGGTTGGTACTTTTCAGTGGGAGGCATTTCTACTCTTCTGTCTCTAAACCAAGCTGCCTTATAGTATGCAGAGCCTTTTGCATAAGTCCAACCAAATTTGAAATGCAAATACCTGAAATAGGATTTATATAAAATAGTAGCATAGGGATTTGCAAGTTGAATATCTCTGAAACAGGAAGAGCTAAATATAGAGATCTGGATACAGCTTTTAAATTTAAAATCCTGTTCCAGGTGCTAGGCATAGATTAATACCCCTCCATAGGGATAAGGCATTTTATGCAAAGCCAGTGATTTGATAGCACTCATTAAGAAGAACTGTCATTTCACATTAAGAATGAGGTAGTCAAAACAACCGTTAAGTGCACTTCTTCTAAATTATCTGCAAGATTTGTGGGAGCAGGACTAGGCCTATGCTGATTCCAGATCAATATTTGCATGGTGAGAAAAGAACCTGTGAGATCAGAGGGAAGAAACACGATGACCCATTTTTGAAGCATTAGAGACATGCTTGGCTAAAGCAAAGGCAGAAGAATCTTTCCCAGTGGCAGTCGATGAAATTCAATACTAGTGTGTCGCCCTGGTTTTCACAGTGCTCCATGTTTTTACTTTTGTAGTAGAAGTTCTCATGCTCTTTCTATAAACATAGCTCTTGTTTTTCTAACCGGCCAAGGTTGTTTACTGAACTTTTACATTGTTGACCATTCCTTTCTCCAAGGGGGAGAAAGGTGATAGACTGTGTTCCTATCCTGTAAAATGCTAGAGGTGTTAACCTCATCTACCAATGTATGATTGTCTTAGAAGAGGTATAAAAGTGTGATAATAAAGGTGGGCAGGCCTTTTGGCGCTGCTCCGTGGTCCCCCTTTGGCTCTACCGGGTGGCTGACCTGCTGCCAACCTGCTGTTTGAGTCCGCGTGTTCGTGTCCAGACACTGCGATATCTGGGGCACTGTGAAAGCAAATTTTGGCCTATCGTCGGGATGTAAAGGAATTGAAAAGAAACAATCCTTTAGATCCACAACGAGGATCGGCCGGTTAGCTCAGTTGGTTAGAGCGTGGTGCTGCTAACGCCAAGGTCGCAGGTTTGATCCCCGTATGGGCCACCAGATGTCGCAGTGTCTGGACACGAACACGTGGACTCAAACAGCAGGTTGGCAGCAGGTCAGCCACCCGGTAGAGCCAAAGGGGGACCACGGAGCAGCGCCAAAAGGCCTGCCCACCTTTATTATCACACTTTTATACCTCTTCTAAGACAATCATACATTGGTAGATGAGGTTAACACCTCTAGCATTTTACAGGATAGGAACACAGTCTATCACCTTTCTCCCCCTTGGAGAAAGGAATGGTCAACAATGTAAAAGTTCAGTAAACAACCTTGGCCGGTTAGAAAAACAAGAGCTATGTTTATAGAAAGAGCATGAGAACTTCTACTACAAAAGTAAAAACATGGAGCACTGTGAAAACCAGGGCGACACTAGTGCTCCCTACTTTGAGCAGGATAGTGCACAGAAGCATACACAGAAATCTTCTCAAACCCAGTTTAAATCTAGTTTAAAGCCCCTTCACTCATCTGGAAAGTCTCAGACCAAAGATACTCATTCCCTTCTTGGTCAGATAGAGCCCCTCAGCCCTGAGTAGACCACGCTTGGGCAGAGTGAGTCCCATGGTCTGAGTATCACCCTTGACTGTGACATCATTTCTCTAACCATTTGCTGACCTACAGATTTGTCTGGCCACTTCACATTGTCTGGCTTTAGTCAGGTCGAGATTATACTCGTTTATGACTGCATTTCACAAAGACATAGATCTGCTGAGATGGATAAACCCCTCCCATTACAGTTGATGCAGAAGGAAAACACCTCTCAGCATGACTTTATGAAAGGAAGGTCCTGCTTGACCAACCTCATCTCCTCCTGTGATATGGGGACCCACTCAGTGAATGAGGGAATGGCTGTGGATATTGTCTACCTTGACTCAGCCAGTCTCCTGTCCCAAGTAACTAGTGACTGGACAAGAGGAAATGCCTTAAATTGCGCCAGAGAAGGCTTAGATTGGATACTGGGAAAAATTTCTCCACTAAAAGGGTGGCCAGGCATTGGAACCAGCTGACCAGGGCAGGGGTGGAGTCACCATCCCTGGAGGAATTTAAAAGACGTGTGAATGTGGCACTTGGGGACAGGGTTTACGGATGGTCTTGGCAGTGCTGGCAGAACAGTTGGACTTGATGATCTTATAGTTCTTTTACAACCTAAATTACTTTATGATTCTATCCAACCACACAGGATGAATTCTACCTAGGGTTTTCCAAAGCATTCCATGTGGTGATAGTGAGTCTGTGATCTTTGTGAACTGCCCTGTGGAGAGCCAGGCTGGAATGGGAAGTGTTGCCAAAATAATTCTGTAATGCTGTGAATGGTTCTACAATGCTAAAAGTTAGCATTACTGAGTTAAATTAATTTCTGCTGTATCTGACCTGTAGTTGAGGAATGTTGCTTAACGAACTGGGAATAGCTTGTTTTTTGGCTCTATAAAATACTGTTACTTAAACAGTCCATTGAATTCCTCTGACATGAGTTCTCCTTCCTCTGAAGGGTTTTCTTTCCAGCTGGAGTTATTGATCACTTTGACTTTAGACAGGAAATCATCACTGTGTTAGTAACCACCAAATGGTCTTCAGTCCCTAGAGTTTATTCCCTGACATGTCACTGATATAAATTTTTTGAGCTGATAATGTTGTTAAACTATTGTCTGATAAAAAGCACTGTAACATGCAATGTATGCAATGCAATCTGTCATTTTGATCTGAAATTTCAAAGTGAGTATGTGTATATTTTCAAAATGTTTCAAACACTCGCTACTACATTTTGCTGCAAAGCAACTTTCCTTTATAGAGGAGCTCTCCTTTATACGGAGGAAAAGACCATCAGGGCAAAAGTAGCCATCTCCAGCTCCAACATGCTGAGTTCACTTTCTTAAACTTGCTACAATAGAGAAGGCCATAGAAAGTCCTGGTTTGATGTTAGATTCCCATTGGTGTCTGTCCCTTTACATCTGACTTCAGCCATCAGGTCTACCAAAAGATGAAAAGTAGCTGGTAAAATCTGAAATTTTCCCTGCACAACAGTGCAACATTAAAATTCTGTTTGCCACATAAATACAAAACAATCTCTCTTGAAATTGTACCATGGTACTTCTACATTCACACTTTGTTGCTCAGGGTTGCAGCCACAGCAGCCTGCTCTTGAAGAGAACATCTTATTCACTCTTCAACCCTGATGTGAAACGGCAGCTACATTTAATGGTAACACAATCAGCCACATGTGCTCTGTTTCCAAGCCTTGGAATGCAGTAGCTCCTCCCCAGCATTATCTCTCAATACAGTGCCAAAGCCAAGAGAAATATAGATTTGTTTGGTAAAAGTACCTGTAACTCAGATCTCGTCAAATACTGCAATGCCTTGGTAATATAAGGGGTGAAAGCTATTGATGTCAGCACCATGTAGCATAGTGTCCAAGCCTGTCTACAGATGCCCTGGTGTGCTGCCAGGTTGCAGGACACAGCTGCTTGGATTTGATTCTGTATGCAAAACCAGAACGAAACAAAAGAGTTGTGCAAATCTGCCTGCAGCATCAAACCAGCTCTGAGGGTTTTTTGGTGAGTGTCTCAAATCTAAATCAAGAAGATAATTGATGGTTTGATTTTTTTTGTAGGAAACAACATTTCAAAATTTTTAACACACCTTTACAAACTGTGATGTTATCTGTCCAAGATGAATTTAACAGGCAGCTGAAGCATAAGGAAGAATCAAACTGGTTGTTTTCCTGACAATCGAAACCGTACTGAGAACAGATGCCCTGACAGCTCCTCAGGGGAGAGCAAGGGTTCTCAGTTCAGGGAACATTACCAGTTTAGTACCAGGGCTACAGAACATGGCTAGGAGGGGATGAAGCTCACATGTGTCCAGCTTTATAGCTGTGCACACATGCACACACAGAACACCCCTTTGGGAAATTATCGTCTTAAATGAGTGACATGCTAGAACACCTTATGCCTCTGAAAACGAAAACTGCTGGTGCTCATGGCACAAGTTCTCTGTGGGAGCTACCTGCTTGATTCTGGGTAGTGCCTGGGAACCTGACAGAGTCCAATTCATCAGTGTGCCAGTACTGAAAGGACACAGGACGGAAACACCTCTCGCACATGGAAAGCACAGAGCCTTCCAGCAGGCCCTGCCAGTTTTTAAGACTACATAGTTTCAGTGATGCCACTGAAGAGTTTTGTTCTAACTTAACCAAACACAACTCTTTGAATCCATGGCATTTGCATTGAAAACATGCCACTTGAAAAATGTGTGATTGAGGCATTAATGAAGTGCCCTCTTGAGCTCCAGCCTAATTTATGGAGAGCACGAATCCATGAAGAATGGCTCAGCTTTCACAAAAACCTTCAAGACCTCAAGAGTGATTTCAAATTTGCAGAGCAATTTAAGAAAATGTTATTTGCAGGATTTGACTGCCTCAGCAAGACACCACAGTATCAACACTAAACTACGCAAGGGCTCAGAGGCTCGTGATGAACCCAGGCTCAGTGTGTCTGGCTGGTGCCATCTCTTCTTGTATTGATGAGCAGCACTGGCCAGGTCTACGTAGTTCAAAGAGCAGCAATAACGATGATTTTTTTAAAGATCTGTCCTAACAAGATTATTTATCAATTTGCAGCTTTTCTCAGAATCAGCAAATTCACACTAATTTTCCAATCTCCATATTGTATGTGGGAAGCAATGTGCACTCCTTTCCTCCAAGAACGAAAAATGCCCAGTGTAGCTTCAGACATGGATAACACTAGACAGCACTTCTCATACTTATCTTTTTTATGTATGCATTATTTTAAGTCTACCTATTAGCAAACAGTTCCTTTCCATAAGCTCTGGATTTACAATCCTCAGCAGAGGCTGAATAAGCCGAAGTCAAGACCCCATTAACCTCCCATTTCATGTTCCTCAGGTTTACACAGTAAACCTCAGTAGCCACAATTAGTTTTCATCTCTTAATCAGCTGATAAAACAAGAGCAATTTCCACTTGTGCTGTACTACGGAGTTGTAAACATTTATGGGGATGTGGAGAACTGGCCATCAAGAACACTAATGTGCAGATTTTTACATCTTAGATAATTTCCACCCTGTTGAGGCATCTCTGACACCTCCCTGGCAAAGCCAGGCCAGGGGAGTAGAGATGGTGGGTGGTTTGTTTGGAGCAGAACGTAAAACAAGTTCAAAACTAAACCACATTTCTTCCAAAGTATCAAATGTAATTTCTTACACTGAAAAAGGCAGTAGACTCCTGGGGAGGGAGGGACAGAGGCTAAGACCTAACCTCGGGTCCTCTCAGCTCAGCAGCTTCAACAAGACGCTTGCAGCAACATTAATCAGCATGAAATAATGAGGCTATGAGAGGCGTCGTGCGATTTCTTTATTTCATCTTAATTATAATTTAAAATTTTAATGTCAGGAATTTGACAAGGGTTTGAGCAAGTGGAATTATTGTCTCAACAGCAATTAACGTCAGGCAGAGAAATGTTTGCTTAATCCCAAAGGGAAGCAACAAATGTGCTCTGTAACAGCAATGCAATTCTAATTGTTCTGCTGGTGGCTGACAGCAAATGGGCTGGTTCAGAAGCCCAGCGCTCCTTCCCGAACATGTGTCCCTGGTCTCCAGCCAGAAGTAGGCCTTACCACAGGGTCACTTATAGCAAATGCCAGGCTTTTGGGAAAGGAGCATCTGAACCACCACCATGTGAAGGCAAGATGCACCTATAATAGGAGCAGATTTTACTAGGAGCAGAATATTACTAGGTTGTGATGCAGAGGCATGTTCCTGCAGCAGGACACAAAAGCGGTCTTGCTGGGAAGGAAGAGGCAGGGAAGTGTCAGACATGAACATGCAGATTCAAACAGCAGGTCAGGACCACCGAGCAGAGCGAAAAGGCCCTGCCCACCTTTATTATCACACTTTTATACATCTTTTAGAACAATCATACATTGGTAGATGAGGTTAACACCTCTAGAATTTTACAGGATAGGAACACAGTCTATCACCTTTCTCCGCCTTGGGGAAAAGAATGAACAACAATCTAAAAGTTCAGTAAACATTCTCAGCCGGTTAGAAAACAAGAGCTATGTTTATAGAAAATGCATGAGAACTTCTACTACAAAAGTAAAAACATAGAACACCGTGAAAACCAGGGCAACATCTCACCCTTTTTACCTTTAAAAAAGAAAAAGAAAAAAGAAAAATGAACAATGTTCAATTTCTGCTTGTGGAAGGACCATCGGAGTGAACACTCACATCGTCTGCATCTCAGTCATCACTCGATGTTCCACCCACTTGATCACTTTCATTCTGGTCACGGCCTCCACCCTGCCTGTTGGCTGGATTTTGCCTCTGCAGTTGCAGGTCAGGACGGACACACTTTGTAGGTACCCAGCGCACCCCAGTGTCTGTGGATACACAAGCATACCCACGCCCTGAAGTGATAAGGTCATAGGGACCTTCCCACTGTTTGGTGACTAAATTTCTCACCCGAACCTTCGCTCGAGGCTGCTGTGCCTCATCCGAAGCCTGTAACGAGAGATGATGGTTCAGAATGACAGGATTGTTAGAGTTCTGTGGTACTGTGAGGTGATTGAGGGTATATACAGCCTTTGCCAGCCGACTGTGCGGGGTTTCACCCTGCATTCCCCGTTTTTGTTTTTGAAGCACCTGCTTCAGAGTACCATGAGCACGCTCTACAATAGCTTGACCAGTCGGAGAGTGAGGAATACCAAACTTGTGTGACACACCCCACTGCTGCAGGAACTGCCTTACCTCTTTCGAGACGTAGGCCGGACCATTGTCCATCTTTATAGTAGAAGGTATGCCTAGAACAGCAAAGGCCTGCCTCCAGTGGGCGATGACATCGCGGCCCTTCTCTCCAGTTTGAGCAGAAGCCCACATGGCAGAGGAGCAGGTGTCCACTGTGACGTGCACATACTTGAGCCGGCCAAATTCGGCAACCTGGGTGACGTCGGTCTGCCAAATCTCCAAGGCCCTAAGGCCCCTGGGGTTTACCCCCGCCGGCAAAGGCGCCGCAAGCGCGTGACAGTCATCGCACGACTCGACAGTGTCACGGGCCTCAGTTGGCGTCAACTGAAACTGCTTCTGCAGGGTATGTGCGTTCTGATGGAAAAACCCATGCGAAGCTTTGGCCTGTGCGAGTGTGTCAGGCTGAGGTGCTACCCACACCGGGTTAGCCAACTTGTCAGCCCTCGCGTTACCTTCCGCTATGAACCCTGGCAAATTGGTATGACTCCTGACGTGCAGAACATAGTAGGGATGAACCCGTTCCTGAATGACACACCACAGGGTCTTCAGCAAATGAAACAGATCGGCATTGCTGACCTCCTTCAAAACCGAGTAACTCAACCGCTTTGCGATGTCAGCCACGTAGGCGGAGTCCGTGACCAGATTGAAAGGTTGCTGGAAAAACTTTTGAAATGCCATAAGAGCAGCCCTCAGTTCAACCAATTGGGCTGAGCCAACCTCATGACCTTCCAGAACCTGCCACTCAGATCCATCCCTCCAACTAGCAATAGCCTTCCCGGTTCTGCCCGAACCGTCCGTAAAGACAGTGGGTCCGTGCACTGGCTCCTGACTGTGTTTGGGTCTCAGAGAAATCTCTGTGTGTTTCGCCACTTGCAGAAACTTGTGGCTAGGCAGATGATACGCAATCTGCCCTGAAAAATTCTCCAGAGCACTTTGCAGCGAAACGCTGTTCGCAAAGCTCCAGTCAAAGTCCTCCCGCTGTACCGGCAGTACAATCTGTGCGGGATCTGCACCCATCAATTGCAAACACCGTTGCCGGCATTTGACTATCAAGCGAGCAATCAGCTCAAACAATGCAGTTGCCGTCTTCTGCGGCTGATGGGGCAAGAAGACCCATTCCAGGACGTGCAAAGGATCGGACCATTTGTCACTCCATTGGCCAATGATACCTGTGGGATGCAAATCTGGTGTGGTAATGAAAACAGTGACATCAACGGAGGGATCAATGCGATAAACCTGTCGAGCAGAAACAGCTCGCTGCACCTCCTCCAGCACCTGACGTGCCTCTGGGGTCAAAGTGCGAGGTGATTTCAAGTCAGAGTCTCCCTTCAATAAATCAAATAAAGGAGACAACTGTGCCGTGGTCAGTCCCAAATACGGACGTGACCAAGCAATGACACCCACCAATTTCTGGGCATCATTCAGTCTCTTCACTGATTGCACGAACTGCACCTCTTGATGCTGAACTGCACGTTCCAAAATTTTGACCCCCAAATATTTCCAAGGAGGTTGTTGCTGAACCTTTTCTGGAGCCACCTGCAGCCCGTGCGAATGCAGAGCATCGAGCAACTGAGGCTGGATCCTCAGCAGCTCATCCTGGGTGGACGCAGCCACCAATATGTCATCCATATAGTGATAAAACTGAGCATCAGGAGACTGCCTGCAAACTCCAGATAAGGCTCTGGCCACATACATTTGGCATATGGCCGGCGAATTCCGCATCCCTTGGGGAAGCGTCCTCCATTGATATCTCTGTGCAGGTCCAGCATTGTTAATGGCTGGCACCGTGAAAACAATATAGGAGGCGTAGGACACTGCGCCTTTCACCGCAGTGGCCCCTAGTAAAATCCGTCCCAATGCGCACCCCCCATGCAGCCAGAACATCCCTCCCCCAGAGGTTTGTAACAGTCTCAGTAACGTAAGGCCTAATCACGTCTGTCTGTCCCTCTGAGTTCATTATCACCACAGGCTTCTGGCTCACGTAGCAGCACTTCGTCCCGCAGCACTGTCGAGAAGCCCACGGAGAGATATCTGGCAGCGTAGCATCAGTGCACTGCATCTCAGGAGGTTTTCCGGTCAAGACAGCAGTCCAATGAACCTGAGGCGGCCCAGTGGAACCAAAGCAGCTGTCTCCTCGTGACCTCGATTCTGTCCTGGGAACAGAGGACTTAAAAGGAACAAGTTGAGCAATGCGAGTCTTTTCAGGAATTGTAACCGGGGGGGGTGGGTGTGGAAACCATAGCATAAATGCGTCCCTTATAATCTGCATCAATGAGTCCCTGATGCACAACGATATCCTGAACGGTGGCACCAGACCTGCCCAGGAGGAAAACACTCAGGCCACCGCCCAAGGGACCAACAGCATTCAGGGGGACCTTGCGCACTCTGCAAGAGTCTAAGACGACCGTCTCTGCTGTGCAGACAAGGCCGACCAGTAACAGAAACTGCAGCTTTACAATGCCTGGCAATATGATTGGGCCCCCCGCACCGAAAGCAGACATACGAGGCAGCTGTGCCTTTCCGCACCTTCCTTCTCGGTTTCCTGCTAACCGGAGCACTCGTCTGCTCCCACCACTTGCCCTGCGGCCCTGTCCAGACAGGCCGTGGGGCAGCAGCCGCTGCAACCACCTTATGACCAGCAGTGCCCACATGCTTACAGGCTCTAGCCATCTGCAGCACAGTAGGGTCACCAGGCATTGCCTCAATTTTCGCTTTCACATCACCCCAGAACCTCGCCTTATCACGAGGGCGAACCGTCGCTTTACACTGGGGAAGAGTCAAAAGGCTGCTAGAAGCAGACTTGTCCAGCCGAGACCCACGGTCTCGGGATGATCGCGGCTTGCCTGCCGCTTCTCCGCCTGCACTAAAAACAAACACATCAGGATTAGCAGCCTTTGCGGGTCTGGTACGTTTAGAACGTCTCACGGACGAAACCGATGAGACTAAGCTAGCGTTATCGGAGAGATCCCAGTCCGAATCCCCCGCGGCCCCCGCCCCTGAGGCTCGCGGGCGCTCCCTCCGCTCCCGCGCAGGGAGGGGCCGAGCCACCCGGAGCTGCCGCTCCCGTGGCCCCGCGGCGCCATCCCGCTGTGCAACCAAAGACACTGCGGGCACCGGGCGCGCCCGCGCGATCTGCTCAGACCGGGGCGGGGACGAAACTGCGCCCAGCAGGGCCCCGCCGGCAGCGCAAACACCACGCGCAGACCGCGCTGGCCCCGGCCGGGGGGCGGCCCCCCCGCTGCCCGGAGACGGACGGGCCGGCCCCAGGGAGGGGGCGGTGGCTCCCCCGGCAGGGGCCAGCTCTATCCGCACCCCCGCCGCTCCAGGGGGATATCTCGTGTAGACTCCACAACACGGGCATTCTGCAGTCACCACGGCATGCACCCAGGATTCGCCCTCCCTGGCCAGACCCGGGGAGGCACAGGGGACCGGGGACCTCACGCCGCGCCGCCGCCGCGTGGGGGGAGGGTAGGCCAGCGCCTCCCACTCCCCGGGGCTCGGGGGGCCGACACTTCCCCGGGAGCTGGGCTATCCTCCGCGGCCAGCCGGCCAGCGGGCCGAGCTCTCTCCAGGGGGGGCCCATCCCCTGTCTCCGTGGGCTGCGGCGGGAGGGTGAGCTCAGACGCTGTCTGCCTGCCGAATTCTCTGTCCCGCTGTAACTCGGACGGCTCAGAGAAATCTCTGAGCGAAGTGACAGGGGTAATACCGCCTGAAGAACTCTTCTGGACTTGAACAGCAGCATTCACCCGTGTCCAGGACAATAGTAGCTTAACCACATCCCTGTCATAAGCTTCTGCGAAAACAGAACGCAAGGCTTCACCAACTGACAGCCATTTGGATTTGTCAATGATATGACAGCCTTCTGGGAAAAACCTATTATCCTTGGCCCAAAAATACAAATTTTCTAAGTCTACCTTGCGAATAGCCATGTTCTCGACTTCTAAATACATTTCGAGAACCTCTAACGCCATGGAGTCACCAAAGGATCTCTCCCTAGAGATTCCCATATTTTCTATAAAATTTTTTACCTGCTTATTTTACCTGTACCTGCAGTTCCCTGTACGGGCCACCAAACGTCGCAGTGTCGGACACGAACACGCAGATTCAAACAGCAGGTTGGCAGCAGGTCAGGACCACCGAGCAGAGCGAAAAGGCCCTGCCCACCTTTATTATCACACTTTTATACATCTTTTAGAACAATCATACATTGGTAGATGAGGTTAACACCTCTAGAATTTTACAGGATAGGAACACAGTCTATCACCTTTCTCCGCCTTGGGGAAAAGAACAACAATCTAAAAGTTCAGTAAACATTCTCAGCCGGTTAGAAAACAAGAGCTATGTTTATAGAAAATGCATGAGAACTTCTACTACAAAAGTAAAAACATAGAACACTGTGAAAACCAGGGCAACACTCCCAGACCTGGCACTGGGGGTTTCTCTCTGATTCCTGGTCTCGTACAGCCAAAGCACAAGGCCCAACAGAGGCCTTATCCCTAAACCATTAGACTGGAGATGTCTCACCCTAGTGGGAGCGAGAGCATGAGGCCCAGCCTGGGCAGTAAGAATAAAACAGGCTCAGGGTTTGGATTATTCCCAGGACTTGACTCTCATCCCTGTGACTGCATGGGGTCATTACATTTGTGTCAAGGTGTGCTCCTTCAAACATGGGATATCCTGACAGCATAGCCTGAGACCAGCACTGCTCCTTGGACACCTGGGTGGGCTGAGAGCCAGTATCACACTGCCTCCTTTTCTCACTTGCAGCACATCACACTTCCTAAGCAACGTATATGTCTTACAAAACCTCTTATTTAGACCTTATAGATGCCAGGCCATAGTTGTAGCAAGCCTACATCCATTCACTTGGCAGCATTTACAACAAAAAAATTCCTAAAGACAGGCGTCAGATTTCATAGGGCGTCTCAGGCTGTTGGGAGAAAGGACCGGGCAGTATTGATTCAAGAAATTTAAATAATTAGTAGAAATTAAAATGAAGACTAGAATGAATCATTACCAAGGTAAAGGTTGCCTAGGTAAAGAACATGACAGAGACTATTGACAGAGAAGAAGCTTTCCAAAACCAATCTGTAAAGTACTAAAAGAAACAAAACAGTCATGTGATGACAAGTCTCTCTGCACAGCAGAAGAGATTTCTGTTCCTTTGGCAGCAGACCTATTTTCTTTATAACAGCACCTTTTTAAAATCATCTTTTATAGGCAAGGTGATTAGTAACAGAGGTTGGAATAGAGCAGTGCTATTCTTTAGTAGTGCTCAATGAGCAGGTGTCACAGTAGATGGGCATTACTGTGTGTACTTGGCCAGAGCTAACAAATGGGATTTTTAAGTACAAACCTTCTCATAGCAAGTTCTTTCAAGAATGAATATAAGCAGGGAAACAGTCTGTTAACTCAATTAGTTGTAACTGGGTATAGAATTACACTGCATTTACACCCCTAAGACAAGAAAAGCCTTTGCTATGATTGAAAAAGAGTTTATATCACAACAGCTGGTATGATGTCAGGCAGGAACAGCTAAAGCTACTGGATCCAACAGGCAGAAACTAGGAACAGGAACTGGAATTGCTTTTCTAAAACCAGCAGAACCACCAATAAGCTCATTCTCCCTCTTAGCAATAACTTAAACCTTGTTTTTGGCAGTGCCACCAACATTTCCATGAGGCTGCATTAATAAGGTTTCAAACCATTTGACATATGCCATGTGCTTCCTTAGTTCTTGTTTACACTTATGTTAAGGAGTTAATCTATGCAATTTGCATTGAAGTCCATTAGGAAATGGTAGTTTCACAGAGAAAAATCACTATCTCTTCTTTACAACTGCCCCAACACAGCACTTCCTAAGGCAAACTGAAGTCGAAGGCTGCACAGATCTGGCAATGAAGGGAAAGGACAAGCGCAGATCATTCTAACAGAGCCCATCCCCCCCAGCTGTTGTCAGCTCTGCCTTCAGCATTTCCACCTGGTGAGCAACTGCAGGAGCATGGACTCTGTCAAGTGAGACTTTGAGCACATGGGTTGTGGCCCAGCCACAGGCTGGAAGTGGACATGTGAATTATGGGCTTGACACTGAAAAGACAGAATTAGACTGGAATGAATGCTATAGTGAGTAATTTGAGTGTCTCACAGAATCAAGCAATAAGGGTGGAAGGTGGAAGGGACTGCTGGAGCCAAAGAACTTAATGGAGGATTAACCGGCGTATTTGTTTTCCATGCAGCACAACCCCCCCAGCAGTTTAACTCCACTGTATAGTGAACTGATGAGTTTGTTTTCCAAAGACCAATATTTCTCCTGTGAATTCCCTGCTCAAATTCAGAACTGAAACTCAGCACAGATATAAGCTGATGTGCTCATGCTTCATTTCAGCCAGCTTTGACTGCAGCCTCCCTGCCCATGTCTTCAGCTGCCTGACGCCTGCTGGCAGCAAGTCCTGAGCCCCTGAGGGACTGAGAGCCTGATGGCCCTGTCATCCTGCTGCAGGTGCTACAGGCACCCAGCAACTGCACTGCTCTGCAGGATGCACTGCACACAGCTCTAGCTCAGGCACCTGCCAGAGATAAACCACACAGAAACGTCTGGGAAAAGCCTGGCAAGGAACAGATCACGTCTGTAAATGTGACTGCACAGTTCTGGGCCTACAAAGATCCATTTTTAAAGACTTTTCTCAGCACCTTGCTTCTGAAAAACATTACCTTGTGACCACATAGATTTTGCCTTTCTGACCTTGTGCTTTAAACAATTATTCTTCCAGGTGAGTCTTCACCTACCACTGAATTAAGACTTGAAATTCAAATAGCCAGCACTGTGCAGCTGGATATAGGGAATTTGACTAATAAAAGCGATAGTGCCAGGGTTCACTGTTTAAAACCACATCAGAGAAAGTGTTGGGCATGGGTAGAACAGCAGGACCAATACCAGATTAAGGAATCAACGCATTATATTGAGCCCTCACCATTTGTGAACAGCTTTTGAAATAGGACAACATAACAAAATAACCACCTGCTGGTTTGCATCACTTTCTCATTGTTTGAAGTTCAGTGAATAAACACAGCCTCTTACTGCACGACTTGGGGAGATTTTGTAAACTTTAGCAAATTGTCCTACAGGGTTCATAGAATGACACAAAAAATAGTTCAGATGTTCTGCCAACAGCACTGGAAAACATTTCTTATGCACAAAGCACTTAAACTGGTCTGTTTTCTATGCAATAGTGCCTGGTATTACTGCTTTAACAGTAATTATTGGGAGCAGAGAGTGATTCATATCTGCACAGCCTTCTCTCATTCCTTATCTAAGCATAGCACAGCAGCTCAGCCCCAGGGGCCCAGCATCCATGCTAGGATGTGGGACAGCAGTGTGGAGAAGCCATGGCCGAGGTTTGGTCACCAGCCACATCTTGGGCTTGGGAGATGTCAGATGGAAGGAGAACACACGGCTTGGGGACCTCTGCAGGAGCTGTAAGCAGGTGTAGTCACAGAGTGTGTGGTGCTTGGCATCACATGAAAAATCTAGAAAGCATCTCCAAAAGCCACGAGGTTTAGCTACTGCCAATGCACTACAACTTTCAGTGTATCAGAGTATTTCTTGTGCTTTATGCTCTTTGATCCTGTTATGGCTCTCCTGTTATTTTAAAGTCATTACCCATGAAATAAAATGCTTATTCAAATGTGAAATTACAGCTCCCTTATAGCAGAAACTTACGGAAAATGAGGCTTGCAGGGCTGACTGAATTTGAGCTATTAAACAATTACAGATTTACTGATGACGGACTCGCATGTGCCTCCATTAAAGAAACAGAAATTTTAATGAGTCTTACTTGTTAAGGATGTGAGATAATGACCTTTTTATTTAATTATAAATATATTTTATTGTTTTACAGTTGCTGGCTTAAGGTCCAGCAGTGAGAAGCCTAAAAGTGAAGCAGTAATTTTCTATGTGACAAATTACTTACATTGCCTGTATTTTGAGTTTGAGGTAAAAGACTTTAAAGAATGCAAGAAATTAATCACTGAACATCCCTCTCTCTATTCTGTTAGCTAACTGCAGTGAAAAATACACAAGGAGATTACTGACAGGTGGATGTGTAACTTGATGGTAAACTTCAGTGCAGAATCACCTACAGACATTAGTAACCAAAGAGTGTGAGAATAAAGCCAAGTGATAGGCCCCTTCCACAGGAGCAGATGCCTTTCTGCATCCTGAGACCCCACTCCTGCAGAACAGTGGTTTTGTCCAAATCACCATTATTCTAACATTAGAGATAGGCAAAAACTGCAGCGAAGGCAAAACCTTCCCAAAAAGATAAAATAACATGTTCAATTGCAAACTCCATGTATTTCCATTGAAATTATTCTTTCATGGGATAGAAAACCTGTACTGTAGATTTTCTGACCCTGGGAGCTCTATGGATATGAACTTTAGCACAATAGGTAATGTAAAGTCAACCCAAACTGGGCACAGGCTAGAAGAACCAGAGTTTGCTCCTTTTCAAGACAAGAAGTTGAATTATGGGGCAAGGAAGGGCTCAGAGTGGTTCATAAATGTCATTTTTCACATGAAAAAAAATGATGCATGTAATTAACACATAAACATCTTTCTCACATGGAAGGAAAGCATAGAAAACCGAAAGGTATAAAAGTATTTTGGCACACATGCTATTTTATGAAGCTGTTCTGGTAATTTAGCTTTTTACTTTTCTGTACTTTGCATACATGACTGTCGTTGAAACATAGTTCCTTCCCAGGAAGGGTAAAATAATTGATTGAGATAACTTCAGAAGAAACCAGAAATCCTGACATTTCATTTAAAATGACATGAAAACTGAGAATAGCCTAATTTACGTGTAGAAAAGCCTTACCTCTTTTAAAACACTGCCTTTCCTGGAGAAGGCAGGGCACTGTCACAGCACCAGGAGCTCACTTTGCCAACAACACTGGGAATCTCCGTGTTAACTCCCACAGCGAGACAAACCCAGTCTCCCTACTGAAGCCAGACCTTCCCTCGATATCTGCTGTGTTTTGCCAGAGGAGGTCAGCACCACCCAGTGCCGCTCAAGTTTCTGACTGCATCCACGTGGAGCGGCACAAAGGCATCTACGCAACGGAAACTCCATTTTGCCAGTTCATCTGAAATGTTTTAGACCATTGCTATATTTTCCAGACATATCAACCCTGGGGCTGCAGGAAGCACAGCTCTGCAGTCTAGCTCATGGCACAGACCGCACGGGAGGGCAATAATTCTCATACACGTAAACATCCTTAAAAATGCTTCATTTTATTCCAGTTCTCTGTGATTTTGATCCTGCCAGAGCATGGAGCTGTTGGTGAGGGGAAGCACAGGAGTGTTTGAAGGGCTGAGCAGGTTACAGCTGCTGTAAGTTTTTCCAATGTGTATTTGCATTTCACCAGCTGAGTGCAGTTAAAGAGCTGTTTGTGTTGGGCCTTACAAACCTCATTTTACACCATCAGGCATAGTCTTAAAAGCCTTTTCCAATTACCACCTACTCTTCCTCCTGTTAGCAAATTTCCTCACAATTTCCTGTCACTTGATCTCAAATGCACCCCCTCAATTGGTTTATTGTCATAGTTTTAAGATAGCACTTCACTTCTAAAATATTTTCCCTAAGAAAAAACCTTTAAGGCCACTGCAACTAAATTTAAGCACCATCGTGCATCCCTGCACAACACACCTGGGTACACTGTCCTACCCTGACCTGCTAATGGTGTTCCTCTAGAGGCTTTCCTCTCTTTTTAGTGACCTTTGCACCAAAAGTACTGGATTTTTACCCGAGGTCCAGACAGGAAAAATATAGTGTGACACAGCTCCAGGACAGCCCTGCCTGCTAAATTGTTTGATTCCTTAGCTCTGTTCCTTTTTTTTTGTGCACCCAGGCACACCATGCCTACCACTAAGGTAACTGCAGCATTTTTGTTTGTGCCAGTGTAACTCCAGGGGTTGGCTGTGCAAACACTTCTTGTTTGGGCTGCTACCAGGGAATATAAAAGGAAAGATCTTGCAGCTTGATCTCAGCTTTGATAGAGATAAAATGTCTCATTCAATCTGGAGGGAAAAGCCACTTTCAAGCACCGGAAAGTGGCTGGAAGCATCACCCAACATCTGTAAGAGCAGAACATGCCAAGAACACTCTAGCAGACCTGTGGCCAGAGGCTGGTCCTCCTCTCCAGCTCTGACACCCCAGGCAAGTACCCTGACCAGAGAATTTGCAGATTCTTCCCCAGACCAACTATTCCAGCAACTGGCAGGTACAGCTGAGACTCACTCTGGTGATTTACATGGAAAAATGCACATTATGGATCCCCATGCTGTTGCTGAAAGTAAGCACTGACCCATCCTAAGCAACACAATTGTTTCAGTAATTGTCTGTTAATTTTCAGGTGTCTTCACTGCTTGTTACTTTCAGTTATATATGTATACAAATATATACATATGTGCACACACAAATACTTCAAATATCTTAAATTACTTACCAGAGATAGTGTATGTTTTATCTTTCTGCCTACACAGTGCACAATAACTGGATGAGGACAACAGAGACCGAGAATTATGAGCCACAAAAGAAGACGTCTCAGATTTGATACAGCTCCAGCCCACCCAATGTCTGTCTTCTCCAAAAGCAGACTGAATTTCCCACTGGCAAGCCAAACCCATCCAAGCCAGATGCCTCTCAGAGTCCCTGCATGTGCCAGCACAGCCATCACCTTGGGCTGCCCTTGAAGCTCAGAACACTGCTGCACATGCTTAAAGATGCTTTTAGCAGTGTCAGCTTTTACATGGGGCTGCAGACAAACGGCACAAGACTGACTGGAAAGACTAAGTAACATCTGCCACAAGAATTTAGGCTCCTGACACCTTCAAATGCTTTTCAAAATGTTTACTAAAATCTTGCCTGTAGAGCATCATCTCAGAGCTGAGATTTACTCCATGGAGAAACAATTCCCCCCACGAGGCAGAAACCTTCCCATCCTGCCTGTCTGGCATAACCAAACACATCCTGCTCTGGTGTCGCAAACTCAAGAGGGACAAAATGAATCTCTCCACCTTCCCATACTGTTCACCATGTTAACTCCCATCCTTTGCTGATTCCCATGATACCACTGAACACAATTTTCTAGTTATTAGCCAAAAATGCCTCTCTGTTCCCTGAAGCTCACTCTTTTTTATGCCCCTGCCAATAATAAAAAATATTTTTGCTGTACATTATTTTTCCACAGCACAAAGCCATAGATGTAACCTTGTAAAAGGCAAGCAGCTGCTTTTGAAGGATACTGCTTTCTGCTGTTCAGACCAAGTGACATGAGACATATCAACAGTATTATCACCACGTGCAGGATGCCAAACTGCTGCACAGTCTGAAGAACTTTCTTTTGAAGCATTAGCCAAAGAATTAAGCAAGAAAATGCAGAGTGGGTTATTCAAATGTCAGTGGAAAACCAGAATATGTGGTGGGCACATTGTGGAATACCACTGGAACAGTAAAACATAAAGGGTTTGACATTTCAGTGCTGACAATATGGCTGGCACTTTAAGAGGGAGAAGAGGGTGCTCTGCCTCCCTGCATTTACCAAATAAAGAGTGCAAAAAACCCCATCGGAGAAGACACCCACACAGTAGGAGACCTCAGAGCTAGATGTAAATCCCATTCCCTGTAAACTGGAAAGGAAATGACATGATGTATGCAGATTAGTATTTGTCAGCTTCACAATAAATGGGTTTTCAGAAGGGATTTGACTAATGAGTAAGTGAAAGTCCTCTTAGCAAAAGGAGTTCACACCTAAAAAGCAAGACTTTAGTACTTTTTAAAGCACAGAATTCCTTTTACTTATTTCTTTGTAAAGCCTTTGCCATTTTTGGTGCCTGAAGTCAACAGCAAAGGCTGGTTCACCCCTGTGCAGGAATGACTGGAAGGTGCTGCGGGCACTCTCCATGCTGGCTGGACTCAGGCAGGTGATGCTGAGGGAGCACAGCACGAGGGCCACTGGAGCCATGGGGCAAACCTGGCAGACCAAGGAGGATTACACACTCCAGTAGCCCATGAGCAGGCTCTGGGGCTGCTGCAGCTGCAGGCAGAGACCGGGGTTCAGCCTGCCCTAGGGACAGGAGGGGCAGAGCTTGCCTTGTAGCTGCACTGCACATCATCTCCCCAAACCAGAGATAATAAAGCACTGTTTAACTATCTGGTTTATGAGACAGCATCATTTGTTAAGCATAACGGGTTTGTAAACGAGGAATGTGTTTGCACCATACGGCAGTGGAGCATCATGGTCTCGCAGCTCAGTTTAGTTCCTCCCATTTCTCTTTTTTTTTTCTTTTAATATCCAACTTCCCCTGCATACAGCAAGGCTAATAGCACGACAGGTTTTTCTGCTACTCTTTGATCACAACAAATAATTATGTCTAATTGTCTCCTCCTAGAACACAGAACAGGTTCTGCTCATTTATAGCTGGGCTATAGGCTTTGTTAGTCTGTTTTCTTTTGGAAAGGGCATAGTTGAAGAGGATTTCAAGGCAGGTGGAGTCCAATTTAGCCTAACATAAGGGATCCAATTTCAGCCCTACATGTAAGTATTTCCCCAATGAGAAGATGCTCGCCTGGAGCACTTCCTTGTTCACAACAACGGAAATCCACTCACATGTGTCTGGACACCTAACGGTTGTGTTCACTGCACCAAAGCACTAACAAATACTAAATCACAAGAGGCCAGAGGCTGTCACTGTGGCTGGACTATCCTGCTGGATATTCCATCAAGCAGAGTTACCTCGGTGCCAGACTATGTAGAGTAGCAGGAGGTGGATTAGGTCATGCCAACGCTACCTTCAGAGTCTGCAAGAATTGGAAAAAAGGTGAGCTAAGGTCTGCCGGCAAAACATGGGCAGATTTCACCTGTGCAGGGGAACTCTGCAGCCTGCCCTGACTTAGTAAGTTTTATCAGTGAGGCAGCGCATCAGAGACAGGGATGTCTCTGTCTCTTGTCACCCACCTGTAGCCCCTGTGGTCAACTCTGTTATGCCCAGAGCAGCAGCAGGCAGGTTACCAGAGTTTTATGGGAGGTGCCTTTTTCCATATCTCACAGTCATTAAAAGGTTGGCTTACTGTAAATCCTGTGTCTCAGAAAGTCTGGACATGGACGCAATTCTCTCAGGAGCCTGAGGTGGAAAAACACTTAGGATAACAAAATGTACAGAGAAGGAAGTTCCAGTCCATTTCCTCAATCTTTTGGGACAGGTAAACCATGCACTGTACCATGCATAAACCTTGCATTCAAGCACTAAAACTCTCTGACACTCAACTTCTCTTACTACCACTGCATATTGTTTTTCCTTCTCCTACACTTGGAGATGGGAAAGCAAAGGGCCAAGTTGATGGGGAAGGAGCATCAGTTGCTGGAGTAGTAACAGGGAGTTTTTATCAGCTAAAGGAGGGCAATGGCAACCAGTCAGCAGCGTACAAGGGGCCATGGTGTCTTAACTGCAAACCACCCAGTGCATATGGCTATTTTAGGAAGAAGCTTTTAAAAGCTCATCTGTGAAGCTTGAACGGTGGTTTGAGATGGCTCCCGCATAAAGCAGCACCTGGATTCTTCAAATAAAAGAACAGCATAAGATTTTCTCTTTCACTACATGAAGTTAAATCCCCTTCCATGTTTAAGTCTTGAGTAGATCAGTATCATTTGCTGTCACAACTGTGGAAAGAGTCATACCACATGAAAGATCAGGAAAAATCGAGAGACTGGGGCTCCAAAAGAGACACTTCTCTAAATAAAACTCCTTTGGCAAAAAAACCTGTTAAGTTCAGGAATTATCTGAATGTCAATTTTGCATCTTAAATGGTAAAGTATATTATCTCTCTTTTAAAGAAATAAATGCTGTGCTACTGAAATCTGGTTAGCTAATGGCCCTGAAGCATGTTCCTGCTGTCCAATGTACCAATCTCATGCTCCGTCCGCACTGGTGGCTGTGAAGGCCATAACCAGGAGGGGATGAATTTTCCACCTGCTGTCATTCCTGCCTCTGCCAAGAAGGATGCCAAGCACAAGTGCAACATCTATTTTCCAACAGATATTGGATTTACACTGCCAACTTATTTTTCGTAACTCACTAATGAATAATAAGAAGGAAGGATCTTCCAGCAGCACAGGCAGAGAGCACATAGTATCAAACACTCACATAGGTGACTGTAAGTATCAACTTTTCTCAAGATAAAGTGAACACCATATGGCACTGTATACAGAGCATCAGCTTGCAGCTAGAAGTAGGGCTGGTAGGAGATCTTTAGCCACAATAAATGCTGTTTCTCCAAGCCCCAAACCTGCTGCTCCTGATCAGCAAGGATATCTGGGACATGGGGAGGGTTCTGCAACTCTCACTCAAACTCATGTTGATGCCAAGAGTGTGTAGATGCTTTCCGACTTGTGAAAATCTGGGTTCAGTGTGTCTCAAAAATAATCAGCTCCCCCACACCAAAAATCTAAGAGAGTTTTCTTTAAACCTGCTTAGTAATCATTGCTACGCATAACTATCAGCCACCAAAGGATGGTAAAATCAGTATGAAACCCACTGTGGAAACGGATGGAAAATTCAAAAAAACTGAAAACCTGGTCATCTGAATTATTTACAGAAATCTGTTTTTGTTTCACCAAGCTGTGGTACCCAATGGAGAGTGGGAGGAAGGACCACAGGAGCATGGCTGTTCCATGTCTGCAGCACATGGAGCACACGCTGAAGGATCACTCCAGACCCACAGTGAGTGCACAGTAATTAGGGGAAGGCAGCGTGTGCCTGTGCTAATTGTGGCAGCCAGATGGGCCAGAGTGTTTCCCTGCTGTTCCCAGAGCCACCGGTGCTTGCAGCCCAGGGAACCCTCGAGTCATATACAAAATGAAGCTCTTGATACAGGTTGCTGTTTTCAAAGACATTTAAAAATGAAGTCCCCATCAGGGTAAAAGTAATTTATTTTCTCCCTTACCGTGCGCAAACCTTTCTCATGTAGACATGGGCATTAATGCCATCTTGCAAGCATGGCTCAGAATCCAAATAGGGCTCTTAATTGTTTCAGAAAGGCTGGAAGAGATGGAACTATATTAAAAATATTTATTGGATGTAGCAGCACAGAAATCTCTTGCGGTCTAGCAGTGAGGGGATGCATCTTTGGTCCTGTTGTAGAATGAAAAAAACCAGAGGTCCTTTAAAAAAAGCCTATATTACTAGGTAAACAGCTGAAGAATGAAATCAAACTGTAACGGCAAATGTGAAAGAAATAACAAGAATCGACCATTCTTGGTCTGCAGCTTAAGATGTCTTTTGGTTGATGATCATATGTCACATTTTGTGTCCTTTTATCTTAACTAAGTGATTAAAAGCCAGCAAGAGAAGTCCTGCAGCCAGGTAATCCTGCCATGATTCCTTGCAGGCCGGAGGAGCAGTGCCAGCAAGGCAGTACCTGGGCAGGCCACGTGGGCACCGCAGAGCTGGGCTGTCCCTGCCCCACAGGACAGAGCCCGGGCCATGGCACTGCCGCCCCTCAGGCTCTGCACAGGGCAGCTGCTCCAGAGGTGCAGCTAAACCCCCGGTGTGGTGCAGAGGGTTTTCCAAGGGTTTCTGCCAGCAGAAAACTCAGCCTGCCAGAGAACTCCCTGCAGATCTCCCCAGGGCCTCACCAGAGAACACATCCAGTACCTTAGCTTGTGAACTAGTTGCTGAAGTTTCACTTGCAATTACAATTTGTGCAGACGGGGTTGAGGACTTTGTGATTTCTATTCATGTCATGTCTTAGAAGCAGCCAAATTAAAATCCTTATCATTAAGGAGCTGAGAGCTCCTGTAATTGCAAGCATCTTTCTGTGCTAGCTGGAGGGAGTGGTGTGACACACTGGCTAAGAGAAGCGATCTGCTCGTAAAATAGGAAGACTTCTAACCAAAGAGATTTTCCTGAACCATGAATTCCTTTAAAGAAAGTACTAATTTAAAACAAATTACTTACATAATTTGTGCTGTCAATACAAGAACATTCTTCTGAGTTAAATTTTTTTGCCATGTACTGCTCTGACTCACCTTCCTGCCTGACCTACAGTGCATCCATTCCTGACTGAAAAGAAAAATTTTATCCCTGAAGGATGAGTCACACCTCTCTACTGTCCTTCAGGCTAAACCAAGTTTCCCTTTACCTTCCGCAGAGTACATTTTTTAAGAGCTGATGAGTTAAACAATTCGTAGGCAGATCCATTTGACCAGAATAATTTAAAAACAAATATTAAAATATTCTCATCTCAGGGACCTGTCCCCTATGTGGTTATGATTCTCTGTGAAACGATGATCTGTCACTTGAGGGAGAAAATCCAGGAGGATACACAGCTAGTGCAGATTTAAACAGGATTGTTCATATCTTTTGAGGTCAGAAAAATAAAATGAAAAGATAGAGACATTCCATCATGCACTAAGGCACTGGCATGTTTTGCAGAGCTCATTTTGTGAGTGCAGTGCTAAAATGGGGTGGTTTTGGTCTAGGAAGAGGCTGCAGCACACAGCCATCCAGGCAACCCATTTACCATAAGCAGCGACAGCCTGCAGCCTGCGGGGGAGTGGCCGAGCCACCAGCCAGCCTCTCCTAACAAAGAGCTCTGTTACTCACAGACTTTGTCCACTTTGCAGAATTCAGCTCAAGACTACAATTAGTAAGTGGTCTGACTGGATAAGGTGACTCTTCTAGCCTTAGGACTGCTCAGACCAAGGTTTAATATCAACCTTTCATTCAAGAGATTTATTCTAATATGGGGACAGTTAATGTGGCCGTGAGCTGAAACATCCAGCAGCTGCCACCAGAATTTCAATACCTGTTCTTGCTTCCCATAGGGATTCATATTAAAGAAAGTATGTTCTTAATGCCCTGGAGTCTTTATACTCTTTATGTGAGCTCACAGCAGTGCATGGGAAGTGACACAGCCCAAACAAGAGCAAGGAGGAGAAATGCCCCAGGTCTGCAGTGGGGCAGGAGCAGGACAGGGCCTCAGGAGTGGGATGGGGAGGGCATCTGGGAGGCCCCTCACCAACCCAGCATCCCTCATCAGCATCCACTTCTGTAACTGTTGGAGAAAAATGAGTTACTGGAGCAGTTCTGGTAATGGAGTTCAATCTGGGAAAACACCTGAGGCAGAAGACAAATACAAGCCCTGCGAAAATGACCAGGAGCAGCCTGCACCTGGGAGCAGCAGGATAGCAGCTGATGGCATGTGACAAGAGAGAGAGCAAGTACCTCTCACTGCAGCCCCCCTGCAATCAGCCCTCCATCAAGCACTGCTAGATTAAAACACTGAAGTCATTTGAAAGATGGTCACCGGGTTTTTCTTTTACAATGTGTTGCTATTCAATTAGAATTTAATATGAAGTGGAGCAAAGACACTCCGGGATTACTGTACAAGACTTAAGAAAGGGAAAACCAAAAATGGATTAAGAAAACTGCTCTTAACAGTAAGATGTCTGAGATCTGTTATAAATGTGAAGAAGGAAAAGCAGTCTGCATGAAATATAAAAAATTGCACGAAAAAGGAAAAGCCACAAAAGTACAGAACAAGTGAGAGCACAGAAGAACAAGCAAGCAATACTACAGCTCTGTTTGTTACACACAAAACCTGAATGAAAAGGGACACGTTTTTCTGAACAATTTGCCCCATTAGATTACTGGGAAAATGGAGTGATGAGAAAGATGGCATTTCAGCTGTGTCCAGCCATGCATCGCCAGCACTGTATTCCCTGTGTGTTCATTTCAGATATTATTTTTTCCTTTACATGAGTTTTTTCACCTTTTCCATGAGGGACTTCCATCCTGGTCCAGTGCAGGAGCAGTAGCTTGGGTCTCTTGTTCCTGCAACTGGTGCCATGCTGCCAGCAATGCTGTCAGAGGTGCTATTTCCTTGGTAAGTTTTCCTTGAAGAAGGAACAGCTTTATAAAAGACGTAAATCATGCAGGATATAAAAGGGGCAGTTGGCTTGTGTGGCTTAGGCTCGCTGAGCCATAGGCTCAACATCAGCCCTGAATGTCAGGCTTATCTCAATACAATCAGCATTACCAGAGGACAAATGCTTGCCTAATCTGAATAACCACAGCTTGTGGAGAGCTTCCATGGAAAACTCACAGAAATATGAATAAATGGAATAATTGCAAGATTTGGTCATAAAGTACAAATTAGCCCAGCCTTTAGCTGGGCTTCCCTGATGAGAGAATCTGATTCCAGCAGCTACCACTGCAAACTCCGTTGTGTGACAACTTTACTAAACAAATGCAAAAAAGGGAGTGAGAAAAGGGAGTAGAAATTTGGTAGAGAATATCATCATTCCATAAAAAAGGATCTAGTTTGATATTCTAGGAGTGGAAAAAAAACCCCCATATACTATTTTTACACCATTATATGCTCGAGCTCTGTGATTTCCATATAATATGCAGATAACACAACTTAAGGAAGCTGCAGTGATATGAAATAGTCTTGATTAAAATTTGCAATAATAGTAACAAAATGCATAGAAAACTAAAATTAGTAATTTTAGACTACCATCATGCTGTTTTATTGTGGGTAGAACTGTTTGGTTAAGCCTACACTTTAAAAACCAAGCGCTGAATACAACACGTAGAGTTGTGTGGTCTCAGGTATGGTAAGACTTGTGGCTTTATATAGTATATTCTGTTTCCAGAGGCTACATCTGAGCTAAAAATTCTCTCCTGCTGTCACTTCACACCAGGTTGCTTTTTAAAAATGTCCTTGCTGAAGGGATGCACTAAAGATTTCTAAACAGCAACCCAAAGCCTCCCTGCTGCCTGTGATGTTGGGTAAGTGTCTGGCATGGAGGACTTTTTTGGGTTTCTGGCCTTCTATTTGGGCTTCCCAGTCTCAGGTCTTTGAGTTTAGCCCTCCCACAGCTGGCAGTGGAACTGTACACTTTCTCTCAGTGTGGGTCAGGACACTTTTTTCTCATCTGCTTTGTTGGAGATGTTGTTCCTTGTGCTGGTAATGTGGAGTGGGGACCAGCTGCCAGTGCTGGTGACAGTATTTCAGTGACAGCACTGAAATACTTTGTCAAGTTTTAAAACAGAATTCAAAACAGTACATGATCCCCTGGGCTGTCTGTGCTCTCCCCAAAGCCACGGCGGCTGTGCCTCCCCTCAGGATAGACCATCTGGACCAGCTACCAGCCACCTTCTCCAGGCTCGCAAGGAATATGGGATCTGTAGGTTCTGCAGGACCCAGAATGAGGGAAGTATCAGGAAACATCAGTATCTCTGCAAATCCCAGTGCTAGATACTAACTCCTTACTCCCATACCTCCTGCTTCACCTGGGCAAGGAATCACAGCCAGGCTGGAGCAGGAGTCCATTTCAATGCACACAAAGAGCTCGCTAAAATAGTACCAGGACTCTTACACGTACCAAAAATTATTTATTCCAATTCTGCTGACAAATTCTCTACAAGCAAACAGCAATTCTGAATTTTCTGGACTGTTGATGAATGACTAAACACAACAGTATTTCATCCCAGACCCAAAATGTAAAGGCTTTGTAAAGTCATTTATGCTTCAAATTGTACAGCGAGACTGACAGAAAACAGAAGTGCTGATAGTCTGCTCCAGCTTTGCAAACATCACAACTACTTCTGAGATTGTTTCATCCTGAATATTCACTGTCCTACCTTGCTACCTCACTGAAATGCGGAGGTTGCAGTACAGCCATGGTGACACTCCAATGCTACTGAGAGTTTGGCTCCACCTGTCTGCCCTGCACACACCAACAGGCTCCTAAAAGAGGTTCTCCAGAACCTCTTCTCCCTTTGAGTCTAGGACATGTACACTCCCCTTTAGCACTAAGCCCTCCCCAGCAAGAGGCTCGTCTCCTGATGAGTATTTGGGGTTCCTGTGAATTCCAGCCCCAGGCTGGCTTTTGACTCCCATCACAGCCACATCTTTTCCCCAGCAAGCACCACCACAGAGCTGTTGCAGCTTCTGCTAAGACACAGGAGGACAAGGAGTCTTTCATGTATTTTTTATTGGACTTTTCTCCATGGCTTATCCAGGCACATTCTTATCTATGTTAATTTGGTATCTTCCAGGCTAATTAAACTCAATATACAAGACAGTCTCATTAAGATCTTAGCTTAGGCTGGATATTTATATTCTCAGTATCCCCAGCAAAGTAAGAAAACTGGTATCAGGCACAGACCTGCCTGCAGATACAAGGTCACATTCCTTCCCCAAAGCAGCAGACAGGTTATCACCAGAAGCTCAGCATAGAAAGATTTGAATTTTTGGTGCCTCTTGCTTGCAAGAATTCCGTGCCCAGCTCCCTAGCATTAAGGCTACGTGAGCATGTCATTGCCTTTGAAAAATCCTCCCTTCATTGTGGTGCATACAGAAGATTCAGCTGCTAGGAAGAGAAAACTGGTTGTCTGAACACCGAGGAGTAAGAAATGTTGAGGTTTTGAGTAATAGTAAGAGACTATAACCCTATAAATACCTGAATGCTGACAGTTACAAGGGACACAGAAGAGGGAGCTGGAGAAATCCCACTGCTTGACGGGGTTTGGAGACGGAGAAATGCACAGGATTATTTTGTGATGAAAAACAAGAGGCCAAACTGGTGTGAAAACATTTGATCAGGTTTTCAAGATTTCAGATTTTGAAAAATCCTTTGTAATTACTGTGACACTGATGAAATTAATTATGGCTTGTTAAAATACTACAGGAGTGTTCTTACTTACTGGAACCACTTAGTCACTAGTTGAGTGTTTTGAAGAATACGAATTTCAGTCTTGCACGAATGAATGCCCCCTCCCCCCCAAATTCACACTGAAAACTGCTTTACTTTATCTCTCCACTGATGCAGCTTAAGATTCCAGAGCCTCATGCAATCAGAACAGACATTTCCAGGTAATTAAATGACCCATAATTGCAGCAAACACTCAAAAGCAAACATTCACAGTCTAAAAATCTCTCTTGTGAATGCTTAGGAACAAACAACTGATTTCACTGAAATCAGAACTGATTCACAAAATAACATGAAAACAGAAATAAAGGGGGCCTAAATCTGAAATCAATAATTGAAGCAGCTCCCTTTCACAACCATTTGGCAGGGGATACTTATGGAAACAGCAACTATAATGTAAAATATTCAAAGAAGCACAAGAAACAACAACAAAATCTAAGTGCTATGAGACATTCTAGGTTTTGAAGGCATTTTTGTTTCCACAAAATGAAAATGCAGTTTATTCACTGCAAAAAACCATGATAGCAACGTTTGTGCATCCAAACAAACGGTGAGAAGCTCCCTGGAAAACACAGCCTGCAGTGACTGGATGGGACGAGCCTGGGAGCTGCTGCAGCCCACAGGGATTCCAGTGCTGGAGCTTCTAGGCTCTGCCCTGTTTGCTGGTTACATTGGTTGGCCACATAAATCATGAGACTCCTCCGGTCAAACCTTGTCCCCTTGGATCATCTTAGGTAATGGCATTAGAAGCTGCTTTTTTACTGTTGGTGTTCTGATTGTCCAGGGTTTATTTAGTCTATAGATTGCGGTCCAGAACAGAAGTCCAATTTTTTATTAGACTTCAGTTGCCACAGTATACACAGAGCAAAAGGCAATGTTTTACTGGTTGGATTTGGTTTCCCTCCCCTTCCTCATGTACCAGGTTGGTAACAGTGGTGGACAACTCTAACTGAGCCAGAAGGGCAGTGGCTGGGTTGACTCAGGGCAGGAAGAAAAAAATCTTCTTAAGCCATATGCAAAGCAGCTTAAGTCTTGAAAAAGTCTGCATTCCCCAGGGAATGTATGGATACATGAACAAAGGTCAGTGATGGCCACATCAGGCAGTGCCCTCCTCGCAGAACACAGAAAATGGATGGATCCTTTTGGATTATCAGATTAAGCATTGCCTGGAGAAAACAGACTTCAGTCACAGCCTTTAATGATCCTCTTGAGCCACCATCAATCTTTACCGCTCATTAATTGAATTTGCTGTTTAGCTGATGGTGTGCTGGGTGAGCCTGTGTGCGACACAATCCTGTTTCATAAATTCTTTAAAGCCACAGGAACCTGACCATAAAAACACTGTGGCTGCACTGCTTGTGCAACTGATGTTAGGAGACCAAATGGGGGATGAAGAAAAGGAGCAAAGGAATGCATGAAAGCAAAGAAAGGTGATTCTGCCTGAAAACTGGCGTCAAAGGAGCATTTGACACAGTCTGTTAGCTGTGGTGGCTTTCCCTTCATGACAAAAGAACCACTCTGCCCTGAATCATTCATTAAACATCAAAAAGCAAAGGAAGCCTCTGCTCTAATACAGACAATAAACAGGACAAAATTGAATGGCACTTGCCAGAAAGGAGAAGTTTCAGGCAGACTGGCTGGTAGGCAGCATTTCAGCCTTTCACAGTGGGTCTTCCCAACAGATTCACATCAATGAGAAGTGGCTGGAAGACCTGATCTCAGCATTTGGGGGGCAACACACACTACCAAGTATGCAACACCGTATGTTCCAATAACTATGAGGCAAAGGCTCAGTGATGCTGAAAGCATCTATAGGATAGGGAAGGAGGACCAAAGTTCTGTGGATGATGATAAATATGTATATTTGAAACCTTTTCTAGATATAGCACAGAGATATTTGGGAGCTGAACCACCTACATGCACAATGCAAGAGTAGGTGGTGAAAGTGTCTTTTAACTTGTCAGGAATACATGTTTCTGTGAATGAAATAAGAACTCTGTGGAATGTTACATCTTCTATAAGCTCCTCATAGCTACAAGCTAAACAAAAGATAACCAATTTTCAGAGCAGAAGATGGGGATTCCTCTTTGCTTTTCTTTGCTTTCTACGCAAAACAGACATATTCTAGGAAGAAAAAAATATATTCAGAAACATTTCCCAAATATTTCTTGTTTAAATCTTGTCTAGGAAAAGAGCCAACTATTTCCAATCCTCTACAGCAAACATCAGAGGTGAAGCCTCCAAAAACAGCCCTGCTTACTGTCAAAAGCGTATGAGCCAAAGAAGAGAAAACACAACATAAGTACTGCTGAAGATATTTGTCCTGAACCCAGCCTGGGAGTTCATTAAATATGTTTCTATTTAAGCAGTCTTTCCTTGTTTTCCTTTAACGAACATGGTGTGCTGCAATGAACTTGGTGCTGCATAAAGATGACATAGCTCAAAGTGAAATTAGAAGATTGTCCTAAAGGCCTAGAAGTGTTAATACTATATTTTTCATTGAACTCTGTTTGATAAACTTCTTTATAAATATTCCAGGCATGATTTTTATTACAGCTACATTTCCCCATTGAATTGTTGGATTTCATTTCACCATGAATAAATAACTATTCAGGGATTTTTGGCAGCTTAGTGTTGTTCTAACCCACTGGTCTTGCAATTAGCTTCTAGTGTTGTTTTTGTGAAGCCATATTCTTCTTCATGTATCCTGAAGTTGCCAGTTAACTTCTGTTATATTAAGGCTAGGGCACATTCATATACAAATGGCACTAAATTGCAAAAAGCTGCTGCCTAGATGTTTTCCAGGCAGGTCTTTGAAAAGGAAAAGTTTTGTTTAAAATGTTCTACACCTGAGAATGTACCAAATCTCTAACTTCTAGAATATATTTGTAGCTTGGTATTCAAAAATGCTGAGGTTTTCTCCCAAATCTTTCAGGAAGGATTGCTCAAGATGGGGGAGCTCACAGCATTAACAAGGAGCAAATGGGGTCTTCCTGAGAGACTGATGGTGGCCTTAGCATTACATTCATGGTTCCACCCACTTTAGTTCACATCCTGTTTTACCCCCTAAATATCCTACTGATGCAAGGATACCAGGAATAAAAAAGAAAAGATGTTTTAAGACTGATGGTGGGACTGAACTACCTGAGGGTGTGGTAGATCCTCAGTATGGAATCCCCATGCTGAGCCAGCTGCCAGGGAAAGCTGCTCACAGAGCAAGATGTGACAATCACCCAAGCTCATCAAAGAGGGTTTGTCAGTCTAGTGATCAGTTCGCAATATTGATGTATTCTTTTTATACATGTATAGATTCATGTGTGTGTACATACTTACACATTTGTATTTATACATTCTCCAGACCACATCAGACTGAAAAACTGCTTTCTTCAGAAGGGAGAGCTAACCATAGACTCATATAATTGTTTGGGTTGGAAGGGACCTTAATGATCAACCAGTTCCAATCCCTTGCCATGGGCAGGGACACCTCCCACTGTCCCAGGTTGCTCCAAGCCCCATCCAGCCTGGCCTTGAACACTTCCAGGGATGGGGCAGCCACAGCTTCTCTGGGCACCTCCTACCAGGGCCTCACCACCCTCATAGGGAAGATTTTCTTCCTAATATCTAACCTAAAACTACTCTCCTTCAGTGTGAAGCCATACCCCCTTGTCCTGGCACTCCAGGCCCTTGTAAATAGTCTCTCTCCGTCTTTCTTGTAGGGTCTCTTCAGGTCCTGGAAGGACTCACCGTACTTTTCTCTGACTGGAAAATTACAACTGCACCACAAACTTGGTTTTTCTTTCTTCTTAAATCTGTTATCCCAGAGGTGTTGCCACCATTTCTAATTGGCCCAGGCTTGGCCAGTGGCATGTCCATCTTTGGAGCCATCAGGGATTGGCTCTGCCAGACATGGTGGAAGCTTCTAGTAACTTCTCACAAGAAGCCGCCCCGTAGCCCCACTGCTACCAAAGCCATGTAAACCCAATACAGGCAGGAGTAAGGAAAAGCATTATGTCAGTTAAATACGGTTTACAGCTTCATTTGGGATTTTCCTTAAAAACAGCCAGTAATAAACCTGCATGAATGGATTCACTTAATAGGAAAAACAACTCCAGCATCCCTCAGGGTAGTTGCAGGACAAGCCCACTGACTCAGCAGCAAGACTGGCACACACTGCTGTTTGCCATGCTGACACTCAGCAGAGGCTGTGTAGCTGCTCTCTGTGCCTTCAGGCCTTGCCTGGAATCACTGGAAAGTTGTTAGACCACTTTAATTGTAAACTTATTGACGAGCGTTTAATGTCAATGAAATGTTAGTGATGAGTAATTCTGGCAGATGAAACACAGTTAGTTCATTGTGTATCTAATTTATTTAGTGCTAAATGTTTGCCCTGATATCCTTTACACACTGAAAAGTCAGATTTAGATAAAAACTTTGCATATCAAATAGGAAAATTCTTTGAAAAGTCAGACAAATTTCTATGCAAATGCTTGTATTTGAGTTTCCTATAAAACTCTGTTTGGGGGCATACATCCTGCCATGACGGAAATGGAAAGTGCACACTGCTCCAAGTGCCCACTTACTCATAAAACCCATAATGAAGGAGATGGGAACTATCTCTACCAAACCATTTTAACAAATGCACTGCCAGTGAAAAGCTGAAAGAGATCCTACACAAAACCACAGGTATGGGAAGGTACATGCTGTGCCAATGGATCAGGAGTAGCCCAGTTTTATTGTCTCTGGGTACTGAATTCAGAGCATCTGTGATATTCGGCACTGTGACTGCCAGAACATCCTATCTGGTCAGCAATTTATTACACTGCACACGGTGTATTAATTGTGGCAGCCACTGGAAAGAATAGACAACCTCTGTGCCAACAGGGAGATAGAAAATGTCCTGTGCAGCAGTGCCAGTGCATGGGCCAGCACTGCAGGAGCTGCCCTGCTCACACCCCGCAATCCTCTGCACGGCTCCAATGCAGCAGCAGCTCCTGACACACAACAGATTAGGGAAATCAGTCTGATACAACATCTGCCAGCTGTCTTCCTCAAAGAAATTGGACAACATAAATATTTACCCTCTGCCCAAGTAAAATACAACCATAACACTATACCATAAGACAGTGCTGCCTAATACTGTCCCTCTTCTACTGGCAAATGTAACCCTGAGCTCAAGAGAGTTTGCAATTGCATTAGTTTCTGAACAACTGAGTAAATCCAGAAAAACAGATGGTGAAAAACCTGCCCTACTGCAGATCCCTGCCCAACTGCCCGAGAAGTGTTTTCCAATTTGTTGTACCCATACCTGAGCATTCTGAGCCCCGTGGGGTGGCCCGTGGTGAGGAGGCAGCAGGTTGCAGCCAGCACCTGAGCTCATCTGGTACCTCAGTGCTGCTCAGGGGCGTTTACAATGCTCGTAGCACATGGCTCCATGGTGGAGCTTGGGCACGTGTCCCTTAGAAGCTTCACCTGGTTTAAGCAGAAAGCTATGGTCTGGGGAGGAGGAAGGCAGCCCAATTGCTGTAATTGTTGGCAATTTATTCACCAACAAGTCCCTAAAGGGCAATATATTAATACATAATGTGCCAGCCAGGAGCTCAACTCATCCTGTGCAACACAGGGCAATATAAAGCTCTGAGACTCCCATCAGAGAAGATGATTTGGAGGGCTCAGCACCTCTAGGCAGTGAGTTCAGCACAGAACAAACCAGCGAGTGCAGCTTCTGCCCCAACACCGTGAAGCTCTTGACAGTCCCAGTCGGGCAAACTGTGTGGTACCTAGAACACCAGGGATTGCACCAGCATCAGCGCTACAGCTTCTCAGGGAATAAAGCACAGGGAAGACAATGTGGAGGATTTTTTAATATTGTGGGGATGGGATTTGGCTACCCCCACCCACAAGCAGCAGTGCTTATTTTTCCCCTCCCTTTTTTCCTTCTCTTCTCTTTTTAGTAAGGGGAGTATTTCAGGTACTCAGAATAGCTGGAAGACTTACAAGGAGAGATGGACAGCAGAAAAAAATATTCACCATTAAGAGTGGGAAACAGAAATAACACAGAGTAAAACAATCTGTTTCTTTCTTTTTCCTCATGTTGGCCCAGCAGCAGGCAAAGCCTCAGGGGCACATGCTGCCCCAGCCACTGCAGGGCTGGAGCAAACACTCAGGCACGTGGCTGATTTCCAGAAGTGTTTTTACATTGTTAGTGAAACTTTAAGCTCAAACAGAAACTAAAATGAAATCAAGACAATAAATTACAATCACTCTGCCAAAAGAGATACCAATGTTAAGTGGGATTGAGCAGAATTCCCTGTGCTGGGCATGCTTACAGGCTGGAGGGGAATCCTTTATTATTTCACTATTCGTCGTGTTGAACAGATGTACAGAAAGCAGCGACAGCATGCAGAAATCGGATTTGTTAATCTCTGAGTTTCCTTTCATATTCTTCTAAATGCAAATACCTGAGTTATCACCTTTTCTATATGTCTTGTCTGTGAAATGAAAACAAGGCTTTCTGCAAGTTTTCCCTATTTATCCTTTTGCTTTCCCTCTGAATGGAAGGTAACAAATTAAGGTGGTGCAGAGAAAGCAGTTAACAGCCATTCATTCTGTACAGGCAAATAAACAGAGAGCGTAAGCAAAGAGAAAGAAAGAAAATAAGGAGAGAGGACACACTGTACTTGCATTCCTCTCATGTTTAATCCCCCAGTGAACTACAATGGACATCTGGTACCACTGTGCCAATACTTTGCTTTATGGCTGACTGATAAATTATCAGATTTATCTGATGTCTAGCAACTAGCAATTAACACTTTGAAATTAGATTTAATTGATAATGTCTTAATTTCTCTGTTGTTTTCTTCCAGACAACATGTCTCCAGAGATCTGAAACCCCTCCCAGTCAGAACAAATAATACTCTTCGTCTCTTATCTTGCTATACCACATGCATGTGGGGATGGATGTTTTGGCAGCATGTTTGTATTCAGATAGTCACAAATACATCCTGTGCCTGGGACAGCCTGAAGTGCGTGATTGATGGCACTGTTCTTTAAAACTTGATCAACTTTGTGAAATCAATCAGTGGAAGCTACTGTGGCAGAGAAAACAAGGGAGGCTTTTCTTAAAGTGAGTTGTGTACTGCTGCTTCAATCTAGAACGTTTTACTGCTGGTGGAGCAGAGTCCCAGCGACAGCTCATCCATGTGCCAAGGTAACTTCAAGAGTCACACTCAAAGAATTAACAATGGAGCACTAAGGACAGACCCAGCAGACACAAGTTGACATATGTCATGAAAACATAAATCACACAGACACTCAACTACATCATGGATTAAATCTTTGAAATGAACTTATTTAGAAAGCGTATGTGGGGGCAGGAGCAGCCTGTTAGTGCTGCTGGCTGACACTGCCTGCTGCAACCTCCTCTCCTCACTATTCTAAGCTAAAACTTTACAGAATGGTAAAAAAAATTTTCAGCCTAATGATTTTTTTTCATTTAGGAAATTTGGCCATAGCAACTCAGTGGGTTTTGTATCTGAAACTACAGAAAATCACCCATTTTTTTGCTTTATTACAATAATTGGACCATCTCTTTGGTTGCTGAGCCTGGGCTTTCCTTTCCCTTGGCTCCTGATGCATTTCCCCCTGCTAGACCTGCATTCTCAGGATTTACAGCCAGGATTTTTGTACAGAAAACTTCCACCTAGCATCAATGTATTTTGAGTGCTTAACTTGGCCACATTTGTACTCTGCTGATGGGAAGGACCTGACTGCATAGGAGGGAAGATCAAGAACGCCACTGATCCTGCTGAAACCAATGACAGGTAAGAGGAAGTGTAAACCACACTCCTTATTTAGGTAACGCAGCTAGAGCGCAACTCACAATGACAAAGGAAGGGCACATTCCCAATGAAACCAAGGATAAGGGAGGGCTGAAAGATTGCTGAGTCAGGTCTTTGGAGCACAAACACAGACTGCTCCTTACTTCAGATAAATTGCATCCAGTCTGTCAACATCAAGCATCACATGCTGCAGACCAACGCAGCGGAAATGCCATAGGAATCTGTAGATACTGTTAGCCTTAAAGAAGGACTGCTCAGGAAAACTGCTGTGAATGCTTACCTTCAGCATTCAGGCTTTTATATTTGCAAGCCCAGCTGCTCTGCTTCCCTGTCTGCTGTACCCTGTCATTGACAGAAGGAACCATCATAGCATGGGGAATATATAAACATGCATCACTTCATCCCTAGGAAGCTAAACCAACAGCTATATGGTGCCAGAGAAAAGGTAGAAATTTCATCTCCCTTGCTCCCACTGCCTTTTTATGACAGATGCCATGGGATTTCCTTGAAGCAGTTCCCATGAGCTCAAGCCCAAGGAGCGCCCTGTGAGACACATTGGGAAGACAGCCTTGGAGAGGTGGCCGGAATCAAAACCCACCTCTGCAAAGGCCTCCCTGAAAAAAGCACTCACTTTAGGACACTGGGAAATGCTCTTCGGAACCTGTGTGCATACAGCCATGGGATGTGGCCGCTTCCCTTGTGCTGCCTGGGGTGAGAAGGAACCAGCTGAACATCCCACTGGGAACCACAGTAAAGCAAAGTGTACAGAAACTGTACAAAGCTACAAGGTGAGCGACATAAATAACCTTTCTAAAGGTCCATATTCACCAACTGCCACAACCTAGTTACTCCTTACATTTGGAGAAACAAATCACAGTAAAAAATATTTTCAAAATATTGTTCTTTTCTACAGCACCACCTGAACACAATCCATACAGCAGCACACAAGTTCCTGGCAAGCAGAGGTCATGCCTGAGGGAGAAAAGGGTTTGCTGGGGGTGAATATCTCCTTCTGCCTAGGACACAGTACAGTGAAGTAGCACTTCACAACCAGGAGCCAGAGTTTGCCCTGTGGCCCTGCTAAGGCCAGTAATAGCTTGGTACTGGTCAAGGGCTGCACCAGGGCCCTCACTCTGCCCTGGCCCAGAGAAAGGCTCTGTGCTTCTCCAATATTGTCAAAGAGTTTGCAAACACACAACTAACAAGAGGCAGTGAAAGAAGCACTACTGAACAGCAGATCGCAGAGCTGTGAATGAGATTCACGGCTGTATTACTCACAGTCATCTTACTCTGTCTTCAATATTTTATTTCAATGTCATAAACACAATTTTATTCATTGCAAAAAACATTGGGGGGGAATGCTGGATTATTTATTATTTGAAGCAGCCAAACAAACTGCTTGTCAAAACAGATTTTAAAACTTAACGCATAGTCTCATGTAATGAAGTGTGGTTTAGAAGGTGCAGGGTGTTCCTTCTACAGCTTGAACTCCTCTCCAAAAAACTGATCAAAGGAGCTGCCTTTGAATGTTTAACTCACAGGTGCAGGTTTTTTTCCCAGAGCAGGCATATGCCTGCATACTGCAGTGCTCCCAACTGCTCCCATCCCATCCCATCCCATCCCATCCCATCCCATCCCATCCCATCCCATCCCATCCCATCCCATCCCATCCCATCCCATCCCATCCCATCCCATCCCATCCCATCCCATCCCAAGCAACAAAGGCTCTCCAGCATCCCCAATGCCCTCCCACAAGGCACGTCTGAAGCCTGTGGTGAAACCAGGAGCAAGTTTCACTGCTTGACCTGTCCACAGTCCCTCACTTTGCAGAAGCAATGGGGTATCTTAAACACTGAAAGACTGGGTCTGTGGGACCTGGCTCTGCAGAAGAGCTGCCTGAGTCTTTTTTAGTGTGTTAGATTCAAAGCCCAGCACCTCGTGGACAGCAGCTGCCTCCAGAGAGCTCCCAGTGCTAGTGCAGCCCCATTCAAGCCCTCACTCACATCACAGCACTGGTATGCCAGTGACTCACTGAAAATTGCTTTAGTCATCTCAAATCTTGTTACAAATGCAAATGTAAACCACAGGTAATTCTTATTGCTCATTGCAGCATTCAACCAAATGACTGTAACAAAGAATAATATAAGATGAAGGCAAAAAACTGAAGGAGAACTATCATGGAATCTTGCATAAACCATGACAGAACATACTGCCAAAATTCTCAATTTCACCAAATTCAATTAACACACGTGTGTTACTTGTATGCAACACAAGGTGGATAGGCCTCAAAGGAACAACAGATTCATGCAAGCAGCAGGTGTTTTTCTGGTTCCTACTCTGAAGAAATACCAGAGCAGAAATGTTGGTCACACTCAATGCTTTAGACAGCCTCGTGTCTTAGACAACAAGTGTCACAAGGCATGTGCTGCATTCAGCATGGGGACCTGAATGACCGACCCCGGCCACATCACATCAAGCTGAGAAACACAGCAACTGCATGGGACAATTCCTGACAGCAACCTGTCTCAGCCACGGGGCCCATCTTTTTTTTTTTGGTTTGGGACTGTCCAGCTGCTGTATTTAACCTAAAAGTACCACTCTGCTTAATACTCATATCTGTAATATATGTGCTATATTATTCTTATACATTATGCCTTTGGATGCTGAATTTTTAAAGAGAGAATGGACAAGACCCCCTGGCAGAGCATCTGCCCAGGAATGGGACGGATGGTGGCAGCCCTTCCCACAGGATTCACTCTGAGGGCAAGATGGAGATCTGCCCCTGGAGCATGAAATCAACGAAAAGCCCACCAGCTGCTGCACTGAGGGTATATGGCAGAAAAACTGAGGACAGTAAATCTGAAGCTCTGCCACATCCATTCCTCATGGCTTCAGGCCCTCCCACGAGCCCACAGCACCCCCAGTGAGAGGGGCCAAGACCTGCACCTGCCGCTGCACCACAGTGCTGCATAAGGCCAGAGGCGCTCCCTGAGCAGCAGTTAAATTCTACTTTCTTGTTAAACATTCATAGGATACTATTCTTTTCAAAGCATGTTTCAATGTCTATGAGTACATCTAAAATAGCAGAAAACATAGATGTAGGATATCAGTCAGGCTTGCAAAACTGTCCCCAGAAAAATCACAGGATCAGCATCAAATCCATTACCAGCCTTTTACCTTCACAGCAATTATTCTGCAGGCTTTCACATCTCTCATTTAAAATTTTATTTACAGTTAAGATTGCCACAGTCATAAAAGAAACAGGAAGGCTTTAGCATGAAACTGATTCCTGCTGTTTTGAAGACAGGACAGGTGTCAGAGAGTTGATTAAAGAACAGCTTTTATGTATCTTTCCATTTCCCACTTGTTACCTTGTTAAACATTTTTAAACACTCTTTGTTTAAAAAAAAAAAAAAAAAAAAGACAAAGGTATCGCCCTGAATTTCATTATCAAAGAATTTATGAACTTACTTTCCTGCAATGAAATGATAATGCTGACTTCTTCTTTTTACCACAGGGGAATAAGAATATGGAAAAAACGTTTAAAAGGATTTAATAACACAAAATAATGTGTCGAAACTGTGCATGGAGATACAAAATTACAGTGCTCTCCATCAGGATGTTTGCACACCTAAGAAAAGATTAAGTTAGAGGCAAAAGTTCTGTAGTCTATTAAGAGGTACAAAAAAATAGAAATAAATTAGTGAAAACTGCAGAAAAAAGTCAAGACCTTTCAAAATACATATTCAGCTGGATGTAATGTTTCCTCTACTCTGCAGGTAGAGGTTTCACACTTGGGGCTTTTTGGTCCACCTGGCATGAAAAAAACAGCTGTGGTTTAACATCACTTTTTGACATGAAGGAAACTGCTTGTCAGTGTGTCTCAGCATCTCAGCTATGCGCCTGTACCGCCACTCATTGTAAGATATGGTGCAACAAGCACATGTTACACTTTAGAGTAATTTTGATCTCAAATGTGTGTAGGAAACCGAGAAGGGAGAACTTCAGTAATTAGTGGTGGATTTAATTTACAACCCTGGAAGAAACTTGGTCTGGCATAATTAACAGAGATTTATAGTCCTTAAGCAAGAGAAATACAAACCTATGTTTCTATAGTTATAAGTAAAAGTATGTGCTGGGTGTTATGGTGGAGGGTTTTAGGTATAGTAATGTGATTTTATAGTTCAAGTTAAGGATTTAGATGTTGTAGTAGAAGTACATGGGGGTACGTGACATGACAGGTCATTGGTTGAGAGACCTCTGCATTGCAGTAGAAAGGAATTACAGCCGATAGGTCATTAGGTCAAAACAAAGTTTCGTTCTAAGTGCCTATTGGATTAGAAAGTTATAAAATGCCATGTAATCCTGAGTCTTGTGACTATTCGACATTTTGGTGGTGTATTGCTTAGACTCTTATGTCTTGAGACTAATGCCGTGTTTATTTTAAGTAATAAACCTCCGGAAATGCTGATAGTACCATCACTTTACTTAAGAAGTCCGACGCATGGAGGGGTGCCAGGGAAGAGCATTTCAGAGGAAGACTTTATGGCTTCCGTGAGTAGCTCCTGATAAGCCAGGAGTTTGTAGCAAGCGCAGCTAAAAAAGGGGCTCCCTGCCCCTATAAGGGGAGCCCCAAATACCAACAAGTGCTGCCCGAACAAACGGGACAACAATAATGTGTTTTCCTTCAATTTGTTTCAGGCCATTTTTCTATTATATGCCAAGTCATGGAATACAAATAGTTTCAATTATTGCCCAAAAAACAACTGGAGCTGGAGGTGGCAGAAGAGTGTCTTGGAGAGGGTGCAGTAACATGAAAATGCTTCATTTGAACTTGAAAAGGGCTTTTTTTTCTAAGTATGAATGTCATAAATTGTGGGCTCTTCAGCAGTGACAGGGAATGGTAACTTGAAGAGCAGTCTCAGGTTGCGGTACATGGTCTAGGAACATTTTAGAAACTTTGAGGAGAAAAATAAATACATTCTGCACCTGGATGAAAAATTGCTCATTGCCAGCCCAGCTTGGAGTGAGGAATTGGATGAAGCTCTCCCATATCTCCAAGAGGAATCTGGGCCAGTTGGATGTCTGGTCATGCAAGCTGGATGTGTCAAGAGGAGGAAATAAAAATCCGAGAGGCAGCAGTGAGGGCATGCTGGTGTTACAGAGATGAGACGGAATCAGGCTCCCCCACCCTGCCAAGTGTTCTAATCACTTGCCTAATGGGCTTCTAATACTGTTTTTAATCAGTATTCAGTCAGTGGCAAAGAGGCAGGAAGGGTATTTGCTTGCAATTCCAGCAGGAGCATTTTATTGCATGCTCACTGTCGAAGGGTGCAGAAGCAAATACACAGAGCATGGCTGGCTCAGGCCAGGGGAAAGGTGGGATCAGGGACCAGGGACCAATGGGAAAGCTCTGGGGGAGTGACCAGGCTGACAGACAACCACGGAATCCAAACCGGGACAGGCCATCCCAAGGAGCAGTGCACCTCGGCGGGGAGACCCTCCGGTCACTCCAACACCATGTAAGTTCACCGGCCACCACAACTCCTCCTTTCTGTATTAGACTAAGAGGCCTCCCCCAGGGATCCCAAAACCCAGCGTCCCAAAAACTTAACATATACAGAACAACAACAATTATCAGAAGCACCCAAAGCTCAGTGTCCCAACAACCCAATTATACATAATCAGAAACACCCCCCACCCAGTGTCCCAACAAGTCCTCAAATCTTTCAGATTATTTTCTTTCTGGATGCTGGAATGGATGCTCTCACAGGCAGAGGTGAGACTGAAGCAGCACAGTTCTCTTTGGGCTGTGGCAGATTTCAAGCATTCACTGCTGGTGGAACCAGGAACATTCAGAGGACAGCAGGGTGATAGGTGTTGGGTGCTGTACGTCATGGTGGTGAGTGCACGCACAGGCTCTGGCAGTTGCTTCTGCTGGGATTCAAACAGAGTTAAAATTTTGCAATTTCAAATGGAGGGGGGCCTTTCCCTTCTCCCCTCTCCTAAAGGTTTGGGGAAAGGGGAATGGCATAAGGGTTACAGGGATATAGGAACCCGTGGCTAGGGAAAAGCCTAGCAGAGGGTGGTGGTAGGAAATATTAACTGTTTGGGAAGTCACAGAATGGGGTAGGATATGGGGAGACACCACAGGTGTCTAACTTAGCCTTTCGCAGTCTCGTTTGCAGTTCTGGTTCTCGGGACACCGTGTGTCTGTTTCTAAGGTGGTCATCGATGCTGGCTTGCGTTGTCTTCGCTTCCAGGCGACAGATGTTTCATCTTTTGACTGCACCTTGTTCATCTTGGTTGGTGTTATGTTTGTAGCAATGGCGTTTGCTGGGCTGGTGCAGTTCTTCTTTGGCAGCTTCCAGGTGTCATCTGTGGCTTTCGTTTTTTTCATTCCAGTCCTTTGGTCTTCATACTCAGTAGCAAAATCTGAAAAGTCACTGTTTTGCTTCTTTGGCTGCTGTTTTGCATCTTCTGGCCATGCCTGCCAGCTGCTCAGGTTTACTGCTTTTGGGAACAGTCTGAGTCCTACAGCCTGGCTCCTGCAACCCCCTCTCTCTCTCTGCTTTTCTTGCAGCTTGGGGCCAGGGTATGCAAGCAGGATAGGGGCCGAGGTGAAAGGCAGCACTTTGGGCGGGGTTTTCACAGCTGGAGGAGCAGGGCAGCAGCGGCCGAGACTCGGCAGCCTCAGGGCATTTACGGAGCCGCGGCAGAGCCGGCAGAGGCCAGGCGCGGCCCCGCAGTGCCGCAGCCGCGAGGAAAAGGCCGGGGCCGGCCGGCACATTTGGAACAGAGCGTCTGTCTAGGAGCTGGCTCCAGCTCGCTGCCATTCTGGGGAGAGCCAAGTCCATGAAGTTAAAAACAAGAATGTACTGTCCTTTTAACTCTCGCACCATGTGGCTGGCCAGGGTGACCCGCAGCGAGCGGCCGCAGGGGAGAAACACGAAGTTGCCGGGGCTCTCGACGGAGGGATGGGCGCTCCGTCGGAGCTGCCGCGGGGGAGGAGAGGTCTGCAGTCGGTCAGCAGCCCGAAGGGATCGATCAGCAGCTTTTTGTCTGGGCTGGCCACGCTGCATGCTGCTCGCCGCCTTAGGGCTTTCAGTGGGGACTGGCAGCCGCTGCGCCGTTGCTGCGGTGCTGCCGGGGAGACGGAGAGCAGCGGGGTCAGGCTTCCTCACCTGCCACACTCACTGCCGCTTTTTCAGTCTGTGTTCTAAAGGCACTAGACCCCCTCTGTTTCTAGTATCGTCAGGCTGTCTCAAGCCTTTCAGGGAGTCCTTGAATTCTGCTTTTTTCTGCAGCTGCAGGTCCTCGGGGCTTATATCCAAGCTCCAGCGAGGCTGCTGGGGAAGGTCTGGGATACAGGAGGGCGAGACAGGGTCTCTGGCTGGCAGGGAACTCCTGATGGAGGGAGAGGGACCCGACACGATCACGCGAGCAGGAGCCGGTGCCGGAGGGGAAGGCGGGGGGCAGGGGACAGGCGCAGAGAGGGGGCAGGGCGCTGTAAGGCGATTGGGCAGCAGAGGTGGGGGGCAGGGATCGGAGCCGGGGCTGGGCGCGGGCACAAAGCCCACCAGGGCCAGCACGTGGATTTTGTCCTGCTGGAAGGGGAGGGGAGAAGCGGCAGAATCGAAAGTGAGCTCTGCAGCTGGCTTTGTAAGAGCGGCCATGCTGCCGTTGTCTTGGAGCAAATTAAAACTGGGAAAAACCGGGGAATTAGGTTCGGGAAAGAGGTTTTGGGTAGGATCGGGGACGGCTTGGCTTTCACCACCCCTGGCAGAGAACAAAGGAGACAGAGAAAAGGCAGGTAGATGGTGGCAAACCTGTGCCGTGGGGCAGGGTCCTTCTCTCGATCTCCCTTGAATCAGGGCAGAGGGAGTAGGAATACAGGGGGAGGAAAGCGGCAGAGGGTTTTTGAAACTGGGGTTAACATTTTTAAACCATTTTACAAAATTATCAATGGCTTTTGCTAACTTATAAAGCAAATATCCTTTTCCAGACATAAACAACCATCTTACAAAGCATTTTAAATACTCGATTGGCCATTGCTTGAATAACCATTGAATAAAATGTTTTAAACCTTCCCCGGTATAACAAAAATTCTCACGAACAAGGGCTCTCAAAACTGGGAAAAAAGCTTCCCACAGATGAGAAAATTATGCTCCCGTCTCCCTCTCTTCCCAACCCTCAAGATAAAAATTATTAAAAGAAAAGGATACAAAGGTGACCCATATTACCTTCACGGGTCAAATAAAAGTATCGAGGATGGTCCACTGACTTAGACCAGTCCTCTCTTTCCCTAGAAGGTTGTTGGTCTTCCCCGCTGAGCCTCTGATAAAACTCAGAGGTTTCTCTGGGGTAATGGCTGCTAGAAAGGCGACTTTAATTCCAGCATTGAAGCTCTGCTGGAGACGCTCTCCAGGGACAGTCCGAGCCATTTAATACTGTTTTTAATCAGTATTCAGTCAGTGGCAAAGAGGCAGGAAGGGTATTTGCCTGCAATTCCAGCAGGAGCATTTTATTGCATGCTCACTGTCGAAGGGTGCAGAAGCAAATACACAGAACATGGCTGGCTCAGGCCAGGGGAAATGTGGGATCGGGGAGCAGGGACCAATGGGAGAGCTTTGGGGGAGTGACCAGGCTGACAGACAACCGCGGAATCCAAACCGGGACAGGCCATCCCAAGGAGCAGTGCACCTCGGCGGGGAGACCCTCCAGTCACTCCAACACCATGTAAGTTCACGGGCCACCACAGGCTTCTGCCACCACATGCTAACAAAGCACTTGCCTCTCTACTACACCACATTTATAAGGGCTCAAAAATTAAACACTGTTTACATGGCAAAATAACAATTTCAGCATTTCCAGTAAACTAATTGAAATAAACCATTCCCCCTCCTCTGCCCATCCTCTGCCTCCCATCTCTCAAGTACTTTCCCTGCATGTTCTCTGCACACATGGCCTTTGCTGCATCTAGAGTTCCCATGAAGTGCAATTCCTTAAGCTCACTGTAGTTAGAACACCTAACACCAACGAAGTATTTAGTCCCGAGACTATGATTTTGCCCTATAACACCCAGTCCGGAAAAAAATCAGTTTCTGGGAGGCACCATAATCCTCCTCAAAATATTTCCTGATCTTTGTTGCTCATTACTCATCTCACCGGCTGTGTAGCTAAGGAATTTCAAAGCAAATCCCAGCCCATTTTGCATGAAGAGAGGATGCTGGAATATCATCTCACAATGACACTGGGAAAAAAAAACCCCAGCCATTAGCATTAAATTATCTGCTCCCAGATAATTTCCCAGATGAATCACCATAAAAGGCTCTGAAACGGTCTCTTTTTCTTTGCATAACATTTCACTGTACTCTAGACTCGAGGAACTATAATTTATCAGATTTTTATCTGCAATCAGGGCATTGTTTTCATCAGAGTCCCTGATCATGGGAGAAGTGGCAAGGCCAAGTCTGCAATGCAGGAGGATGAGCATATAACACATGGATCCCCCGTGAGAGCAGGGGGCTCCAATAGAAAGCAGAACATTGTTGGGTGCTAGTAATACCCCGAATCACCTCATCCGGGCAGCACTCAAGGCTTTTTCCTTTGTGGATGATTATTCATGAGAAAAGCCCATGGTAAGACATGGCTTGACCAGCCATGTACATGACTGTACAATTGCAGAACTGTCCACCAAGCTCAGAGAGATCACCTTGGGCTCTCTCTTCAATAAAACATAAGCCATCACGGCAACTGCAGTGATTGACATCATGGGATTTTTTTTTGGGTCAGACTTTAGCCTGCTGTGCCCTTTTTCCCTGCCCCAAAGCCTGTGCCAGTCCCCTCCCAACTCCGCTCCAGCTCTGATTTCTGCACAGCCCCCAGGCCCTCTCCCCTCCTCTATGGCTCTGCTGAAGGCTCAGGGGCTGTGGGGAGAAGGATGTTAGCTGGGCTAAGCTCCTGACCACAGGCTGTACACAGGCCACATTCTCCTGCACAGAAATGTCCAAGACCCTGGAGGAAGGCACCCCGAGCTGCTGCTCCCACGATGCCTGCTCCCACGGTGGGGGACATTCAGTGCCCTGATACCCTCAGGTGCTCTGCAAGCCCATGGCAGCCACAGGCTGGATGAGAGGGGACAGTACCCACGCCTTGTTACTTTGCAAGCAGTAGGCCTGGAGGTGCTGGAGTCCAAATCAACCTCCTCAATGCCTTGCAGGGCATCTGCCCCATGTCCCCAAGGCCACAATGGGCTGCCACTTCCTCCGGAGATACCTGTCCTCTCCTGGCCCACTCACTGCTCACATCCCCAAAACCAACCCTATTCCAAAACAGCCACACGGGACTTAAGAAAACAAAGTCTTACACCCACAGACCGATGCAAGGATTTTGAAAGAGAATCGCTGCTGTGAGAGCAGGCTGTACATCATGCAGGAGGAATGTGCCTAATTACAATCTCCCAGGTGATGCTGAGTAGCTGCTGCTGAATGCACCATGTGAAATTCCAGCTCGCTCTCCAGCAAACAGAGATGAACACAGCAAATCCTTGGCTCCTGCTCCACACCCGTGGTTGTTTTTTTTATTCAGGGTACCAAGACTGCTACAAAGTTTACATTTTCCTGCTTACCGAAAGATTTGATCAAATCAATAGCTTGTGATAAAAGAAAGTAACAAAACCTGTAATAAACCCATGTGATAAATAGGTATGTGTTAAAGAAAAAAAAAAAATTGTGCAATTCATTATCTCTAATGTTCTCATCTGATGTGATTTTGGGTCATTATCTCTAATGTTCTCATCTGATGTGATTTTGGGTGGGGAGAAGTGACACAGTGATAACCATTAACAGAGGGCTTCTCAGATGTGTTTTTCAGTGTCCAAACGGAACATTTGGCTTCCATTACAGACAGACAGACCCACAGTGCAGGGTGGCTCAGCCTCAGCCAGCACACCTTCAGGAACCAGGAGCAGGAATTCAGGTGTCTGCCAATGGGTTCCAACCCTACACCTGCTGCCAACCAGCACTGGGTGGTTCGCTGCACAGGGCTGAATTTTGCCACTTCGTGCCCACGCAGTGCCAGTGCCATCTGGCAGCAGCTCCTGAACTTCAGTTTCAGTGTTTTAATAAATGGATCAGGGACTTGTCAGGCTGCCAAGTGAACCATCATTATCACTCAAGATATCATCTAGCACATACTCCACATGGCAGTCAATTGCTTGTGTTACAATCACCTCTTAAAACTGTGACTCCATATATATAATATCCCTACAAGACAATTTTACCTGTTATATTAAACTTACAGATATTTAAAATGTCCGATAATCTTTCATCTGAATTGCATTGCTGTCTCAAACAGTCCATCAGCAGCTCCACACATGAGTTTTGGCTCTCAGGAAAGAGGCCTGAGGAAGTTGCTTTTCTGCATTTGCTCACAAATGTTCTATTTGTCTTCAGGTGTGAGAAACTAATTTTCTTGTGTGCCACCGTGAGTCCTTTGGACATAACACCACTGAATGGGAAGCATCGCCTCTCCCTGAGATTAGCTCAACTGGTTAGAGCATGGTGCTAAAAACACCAAGGTTCAATCCCAGTATAGGTCATTCACTTAAGAGTTGAACTTGATGATCCTTGTGGGTCCCTTTCAACTCAGAATATTCTGTGATCCGTGATCTTTCGAAGACAAGGCAGCTTGTCAAGGTGCAAAGTCTTCTCTTTTATGTTACCTTCACTTTTAGTACTGTGTGGTAACCTTCATTTTCAAGTAAAACCAAGCTAAAAAGATATAATAAATGTGTGCACATTTTTTAAAAAGGTGTTTCTCATTGTTACATCTGCACTGTGAGAACTGTTGTAGCTAGTAAGCTGAGGAGCCTGGGTTATTATCTACACCAACTTCTGCTTCTCAAAGGCAAGATGGCAGAGTACTCAAGGACATGGAGAGGCTCATTCCTCCTCCAGAGCCTCCCTTGTTCATCAGCCAGGGTCACTGGTCTCTCCAACCTCTCCTAGTAAAAATACCACTGTGTTTGCACACATGTGCCAGTCCTGTCACCCAGGTTTCTCTCTGCTTGCAGCAGGACAGCAGGCAGTGTTATGGCCCCAAGGGCTGCCAAAGGAGACAAGCTGGTCTGCAGCTGTCGCCCTGGTTTTCACAGTGCTCCATGTTTTTGCTTTTGTAGTAGAAGTTCTCATGCACTTTCTATAAACATAGCTCTTGTTTTCCTAACCGGCTAAGATTGTTTACTGAATGTTCTGATAGTGTTCATACCTTTCTCCAAGGCGGAGAAAGGTGATAGACTGTATTCCTATCCTGTAAAATGCTAGAGGTGTTAACCTCATCCACCAATGTATGATTGTTTTAGAAGAGGTATAAAAGTGAGAGAATAAAGGTGGGAGGCCTCTCTTTTGGCCTCGACTTGGATCTGACCTGCGGCTACCTGCTGTTTGAATCTGCGTGTTCGTGTCCGAGACAGACACACGCAGCTATGTCTGGAAGCTCCGCTCCATGTAAAAAATCTCTTCTTGCTGGATTTCTTACTTGGCTTACAGAGACTTGTCATACAGGCTCACTGGCCACGCTCTCCATACACACCAGCATTCACACAACCACTTATACTGTTCTTGGGGACACTGTGACCCCAGCAAGGGCACAGCCATGTCTGTGCCCAAGTCTCCCCCTGCTTATGGAGCAGGTCACTGTTTTTGGCTCAGCCATTCTTGCCAAGCTTACACAAAAGCTGCAAACCTTGCCTTCCCCACTCGGAGGGGTTTCACCAAACTTCATTCATTCCCCAGGTTAGTAGTAGGGCGTGGAGTTTTCAGCATTGTCCATTTTATACCATTCACATCATGTCTGGGGACGTGGTCTTGGCAGGAAGAAGCCAGGGCTGGATATGGAAAATTTGCCATTTTGTCTGCCTGGCTCGTGCTGGAGGGTGTGCTGGACCAGGGGTCAGGACCATGCTGCCTCTTGGCACTGAGTGAGAGCCTCACTGTGCCATTGCCACCGCCACCCTGGTGAGAGAGAGCCACTGCCAGTCAGCATTTTGGCAGCACAACTCATTTGGACAAACTAGCTTCCTGGTTTTAGTTTTGTCCCTGCTTTCCATTATTTTTTCTTTCTGGGCTGAGGGGAGAAAATGCTAAGCCGCAGAAGCTCTCCACCATTTTGCCTTTGTTGGAGACCACACCGAGTGCTGCCTGGACGTTCAGTGGTGAATACCTTTTTTGTGGGTAGAACATGGTCTCTCTCTCTCTTTTGTACACTCCTCATTATTAATATTGTTGTGGTTATTGTGATTTTCATTACATTGTTATTCCAAATTTTAATCTCTCCCAGTGTTTCCTCCATTATCAGAAGAGGCAAGGGAAAGGGAGCACCTCGAGTGGATTTAATTTTTGAGCCGGGTTTATATCTGAGCTATGTCTGGTGAAAGTCAGTGCTACAACACAGAACTAGACTTGGCATTCCCTGCCACAAGATGCCAGTGCCACTTCCTTTGCTGTGTGTGAGTAGAGAAGAGGAGACACTGCAAGCAGCAAGATAAACAGCTCAGAAGTAATATTGATACTTACAAGAGCTCAAATCTAATCCTGGAATGCACAGCTTTGATAGCCAGGTCACATGCAGCCCGTTGCAAACCCTGAAACTGTGCTCCATAAGCAGCAGCCCCATCCCCTACCACAGCCAAGGCCACCTATTCTCTGGACACTGTTAGGAGGAGACAGCAACTGAGACAGGTGTATGAATGCTGAGACCAGAAAGAGCTGTAAGATTGGTGCATGGAGCACAGGGAGGTGCTGAGCACTGCAGCATACGCAGGGCTCAGGGGGAGCCAGGGCACCAGGGCCCGTTCGGGGCACAGGAGAGCCATGGCTGTCATGCCCGGCTCCCCTGAGGCTCAGGAGCATTTTATCCCTGTTCCCCAGACATGGCAGCAGGAGTCAGCTCTGCCTCTCCTGTGCCACTGGATTTGATGATAATGGCCTTTACTGCTGCCGTGCTGTTGTTTACATGTCTCTGTTATTAGATTGCTTTGTGGGGAGCTGGTTTAAAACAACATGTGACTCCTGGGTTTGTATTAACTCTGTGTAAGCATCAAAAGGCCAACCCTAGAGACACATTGTATACTCTTGTCCAGCTTTTTTTCTGAACTCCCAGAAATGCTTAACGAAGTTACCGTCTCATGAGGTGCCTCAGTCCAGTTCATTGGGATTTCTGTGTCTCTTTTATAATGCAAAACATTTCACACTGGCCGCAGTGTTGTTATGGCAATGCAGTATTGTAGAGTTGGACAAGAAAAAGAATTTACATGACAAGTCCCAGTTTGAGACATACATGATGCAGTTCCAAGGGACTTTAGGAAATCATGTGCAATTGTGCACTACAGCAGATACTGTGCTGAGAATGAGCCCTGGACTCCGGCAGAGTGATCTTCGGCCTCCTTTGTAACTTGTCATTCCTCCTGCAAATGTGTGCACATTCTGAACTAGTGCTCATGAAGGAAGCTGCTCTTTGTGGGAGAAGTGACAGTTTACAAAGGAGCCTATTGTTCTAATGTCTCTAGCTCTTTTGTAGGTGGCAGAAGCTCAGCCCAGTCCAGCCTAAGCATCTGTCCAACATCAGGGCACGCCCAAGGTCCCACCATGAAGCTCTTAAACTGAATGAGGCAGTGGCATTATTTCCAACAGAAATTATGTGCAGTTTGTTGCCCTTAAATAACTCAGATTTAAGAATCTGATGTGCTATGGTCACAGAAGACCAATGTAACAGAATTTCCATTCTGCAGGACAACTACTATGTACCTGCAGCAGGGCCAAAGTCCCTTGACATCACTTGGGGCAGACCAATACCAAGCAATGCATTTGTAGCCTCCTTTTCTTCAGTTTTCCACACATACCTTTTAGCCAGTAAGATGATGAATAGCATAGACATTCACATGCTGTACTATCTCAGAACATCATCATCTATTTGTTACGAGAAAGAACAATTTCTCCATATGCCAAAACAAAACAAAACAAAAATGCAGTGGAGTGATAGTTTTCCTCTTTCTTCCCAGCATGAGTCAAGCACTGTTAAAGACCTGAATACTTCAAGTACTAAATTTGACTGTGTATTTCCCATTGTCAAGGTACCTGAGAAGCTCCAAATCCATTCAAGAGAAGTCACCATACACTAGGATCTAGTTCCTAATTTTTGTAAATGCTCTCAAAATTAGCTGATGTATATGGGTGACCCAGTCTTCACAGCCTCTCTGCTCTGGGACACAAATTAGCAGTTCTTCACCTCTGTACCTGTTTCCTATAGACAATGAGAACCCCCCATCTCCCATCTGCCCCCTTTTGCTGCATGGTGGTCTTAGCCAGACACAGACCAGCCACCCAGCAATGCAACCAGCCACCAAAGCTCTTACCTGTTTGTGGTTTTTTAGATCTATTCTGCTCTATATAAAGGTACTGCTCCATCCCTTCCCCTATTTTGAGCAGATGGCTCTTGAGAAGCACAGCAGAGCCAGCTACAAAAAGAAGGTCTAATTAAGCAGTGTAGCCATAACAAGGACATGCACAGCTTTGGAACTGAACAGACTCATTTAGACTAGACAGCCTGACAAAGCAGGTACAAAAGGTGTTGGAAGTTATGAGAAGTATTGCCATGTGCCTGCACACTAATTAGCAATTTGGAATTGCAGGGAATCAAATTATACCAAACAACACTTTTCTTCTTCCATCAAAGACTGTCCTTTTTCAAAATCAGAGGCTTTCCAATAATTAGTATACATTTCTCTTTTTATCCAGTCTTCTCCTCCTCATTCATTTTGTGGTCTTCATTTAGGTATTTTGGATTTTTTTTATCCTTTGTACCTGCTTTTGGAAACAGTGAAGCCTAAGGCATGATTTACAGCTCTCTCCTTTTAAGCACAAAGACTCACACAGAAACGTGTACTGACACATGAAACAGAAAAATAGAAAAAAGGAAAGAAAAAAGCAGAAGGTGGAAAAATCAGAGTAATAATTTTCCAAAAGGAAGGAAACATGAGTAGTGCTTTACAGGTTTTACCCCAGTTAATATATGCATAGATATAATGCATAGAAAGATGGGGGACCCATGCCCTGGGTAAGGCAGAAGAATGTTGTGTTCAGGCTCTGTATTGTGATGTACCCAACACTTGCATTCGCACAATGCACCACCACAGAGGAGCACCCTCAGCCCCAGCTCTGGTGATGTTTTGAGCTTTCTATTTTGTTCTCCTTGACCTTATCTAAATTTCACTTTTACAATACAACAACAACTTCTGCAGAGCTAGGCATGCCACTTTTATGGCAATAAGGAAAGCACAAATATTGTGCATCCTACCACTGTCCCTTGCTGCTCAAGGAGCCTGCCTGGGCAGCGGAGGAACCCTGGAGCACACACTGCTTTAGTGACACTGCTAGACTCCCCCGATAAAGGAAACCCTACATTCCTCCAGAGCCCCATCCTATGCCCTGCACTAGGTGCTCTCCTGATCATGGACAAGCTGAAGCCAGGACAGGGCATTTTACAGGTCCTTAAACCCAATTTTCTAAAGGCATGAGGTGTACAGGAACTAACCTCCAAATCCTAAAGCTGGCCAGGGACACTCAAAACTCTTAAATCCCTACAGCCCTTCTGCAAAGAGACTTGACTGCAGGTTTGTGAAGGGATTTAACTACCTAAAGCCACAGTCAGGTGACCCCATACCCCTGCCAGAGGTTTGTACCAAGGCCTGGGAGCAAGGGTCTCCTCTCCCAGGTATCATTTTACAAGTGTATTTTCAGGCTTGACTCTCCCCATTTTCATAATGAAATGCAAGAAGCAGGATCCTTTTAACTCAGAAACCTCACCAATTTTTCTCTTCTATTCAGATGGGAAAGTGACTAAAAGAATAGTAACATCTGGGTCACGTGGAAGCATTTTGAAGTGTCAGGAATTTTTCAAGCAATTCAGGGCATCTTTTCCCTGAGGTGTGCCTTCTCCATCTCTGCTACTAGCTGAGCTGACTACACAAAAGACTGAGTCCTGTAGAGCTGGGAGTAGTAAAGGATAACCCTCCACTTTACAACTCCCTGCACATGGGACCCAGCTCCTCCACGACAGCATCCCTTGAGGGTGACTCTCACTCCCCTGGGACCCCAAAAGCTGTCCCACGAAGCCAGAGCAGGAGCTCGGCTCCCATGAGCCACATCTGCTCCCATTCACAGCAATGACTGCTGAGTCTGGGTCTGTGTTTCAATTACCAGGAATAATACTGAAATGCTTTTAGTGGAAACAGAATTATTGATGGTAACAGTAAAATTATTTTATCCACAGAAGTCAGAGACAGCATATACAGTCTATCAGGAACATTTAACCTGCCACAGAGATTAAAATATTTTCGTTAAAAAATAGCATCTAGAGCATTATGCAGTTGGATACAACTTGACCTGCCATGATAAGAAAAATGCTTTCTGCTTCATGTTTGCCTTCTTAAACTCTGATTCAGTGGAAACAGAGTTTCCCAGGCAGTTCTGAAGTCACTGTTCGTGCTTTGCATGGTATCAGGCTCCCAGGGCAGGGACAGGGAAGCACTGTTCCTCCCAGAGCTGTGTCAAGATGCAGACCTACCATGCTCTTCATTCAGAGAGGCAGTGAGCACGCTCTGCACCACAGTCACAGCCCCGAAATAAATTCCAATAATGAAAAAGTCACAACAGCAGAAGAGAGCTGCCTCCTTGGTCACAAGGGAGATAAACTGGACAAGAGCACAAGTATAAATCAATGCAATTGGTTTGACAGAGAGATTACAGACAGCAAATGCTAATTTGCAGCACAGAGGCATACCGAGTGCAGTGATCAGGATAAAATAACCAAAACAGCCTGGGAATTAAATCTTTTATTTTTTTACAAGCTGAAATTAATTTACGTCATTTTCCTGAGGGAATGCAGATTGCTGTTGTGCATCTTTTGTTCCCCCCTCCAGAGAAGATATCCTTTCCTAATCCTGCGCTCTCTCTTGAAACGATGCCTCTAATTTGGTACAACAGATTTTGTGCTGCAGTGAATACATCCTCCAAAGGTATTGTTCTGAGCAAAAGAAAGTATCAGTAATCTGACTTATGGATGCTGAAAAACTCCAGCAGAGAATTTCTTCAGCTCTCTACAGCATTTTTGTGAGAGTTCAGTCTTTCCCATGCTGATTACTTTGAACAAGATTACAGTATTGTAAACTTCTTGCACCTGTGGGTTGTTTTGCAGTATTGTTATGGCTTTGACCAGAAAAACATTCAGAGATGGGTGTCTTAGAACTTGACCAATCCCCTTGGGGGGTGGATGGCAGAAACCAATCACCTTAAGCCACTCAATACACTTTGAGAACTAACATATAAAAGTCTTCTGAGAATTCATTAAAATGCTTCCTTTTTGTCCTGCGCCTGGACTTTGTGTCATTTCTCTACTCGGCCGCGGTGAGAACAGCGACACTGACTCACTGGAAAAGTTTAAATAACTGACTAGACTACCTTTGAGCTTGATTCTGTTGATTTCCCACCCACCTGAGAGTGCAGCCTCTTAGCCACTCCTTTTCAGTACACACTAGTGTCGTTCGAGACAGTGTGAAAACCTCCAGGGCCCCACTGTTCCTGCCCTCCTTTGGGTCCCAGACCTGCCATGGGTCCTTCTCTAGAACAAGTGATAGATGCTGCCCAGAAACCAACCTAGAGCTGAGAGATATATATCAGCCCTCAAGCAGGTGGACACAGGGAGTCCTGAGCTATGGCTCTGTAGACTGATACACAGCAGTAAAGGAGTTCCAGCTAATACCAACGCAATATTAAATGCCTCAGGCCTTTTTGATGAAAGTGTTAATATACAGATCAAAATGACCATAAAATACATAATTTTTTATTGTTCATAATAAAAATGAGCTTCTGGGAAATTATTTTATTTTCTGAGAACTGTGTCCTTAAGAAAATTGCTTCTCAGCCAGCTCTCTCTCTCTCCCAAAGTGTTCTTACTCAGTAACACCTCAGTGAGACTCTGTGCATGATTACCAGGGGACTGTCACAGAGTAAAATGTAAATAATTTCCTAAATGTATCTGTTGTATTTTAAATTCACTCCAACGACTGCCTTCTAGACATAGACTGCTGTGTTCCCATTAGAAACAGTTTGCCAACTTTTCCATCATCTGGGAGCTAATCAAGCAGAATGACAGCTATTCCAATGCCAAATGGAGGAAAAGTAATGATGAGTGTGAAGTAGACAAGCACAGACTGTGCAACCTTCCATGCCAAATATCGATCTGCTTATCAAGCTGCACAGCTGTTTGGAAATACAGCAGCTCATCTGTGACGAAGTTCTGTTTCAGGCCTGAGAAGAAGCTGAGGAGCTTGGCTCCTAGGCCTTCTTGGTGAGCAGAGGCTGCACAGGTCCTGCTCCAGGGGGCTCAGGTATTGCTTGTCAGCAGCACTCTTGGATACTCCTGTTGCTTTGGATGTGGAAATCCTTGTTCAGAGCTCTAAACTAAAATTGTTTAGGTAAGCGGGGGTTGTAAAAGGAGCAATTATCTTAACTGTATTTGTACAAGAAAGGAATTTATTGTTATGGGAAACACTGCTGCAGAAATCATACGAAGAACAAGCAGTTTTAGCAGAATATACCCACACCTAAAAGCACATAAGCAGTAATAACAGCTGCAGCTGGGAGATTTAGGGATTTTCAGCAAGATACCCAGGATGAAAACACAATGATGAAAACATAGCTTGGGATTGGAGCCATCCTTTTGCACCTCGCTGATTGTGCCATCCCGGGGGCATGTGTAAGCCTTCCTTAGGACTAGAGAGGGTTCTTTTTCAGCTGCTCAGATTGTGCTTGACTGGAACAGTTCCAGATTCAGGCATGAGGCCACTGTAACACAGGGCTCACAGCTTGTGCTGTGGTGCACAAGCATAACCTCCCGCACAGCCGAGGGCCAGACCAGTGATGCCCTGTGGTGGCCGGTGAACATATATTGTGTTGGAGTGACCGGAGGGTCTCCCCCCGCCAGGTGCACTGCTCCTTGGGATGGCCTGTCCCGGTTTGGATTCCGCGGTTGTCTGTCAGCCTGGTCACTCCCCCAGAGCTTTCCCATTGGTCCCCGCTCCCTGATCTCACCTTTCCCCTGGCCTGAGCCAGCCATGTTCTGTGTATTTGCCTAGTACCCTTTGGCAGGAAGCATGCAATAAAATGCTCTTGCTGGAATTGCAGGCAAATACCCTTCCTGCCTCTTCGCCACTGACTGAATACTGATTTAAGTCGGTATTAATGCCCTGACAGTGCAGCCAGAAATAACCCTCCTTCCCACCCTGGTTCTCCTCCAAACCAAGGCAGTTGAGCTGGTCTCTGAAAATACCAGTTTCTGAAGGAGTTCTCAGGGATGAACTTAGCCAGGATATCTAACATTTATACACTTCGCTAGTGTGCGTGAGTCATCCAGGTTCTTTCTAGTCAAAGGAGTGGAAAAGCAGTGATTCATCTACCAAAATAGGCGCTCAAGGGAGGTGGGATGGAAACTTGCATGGAGCTACTTGTCTTCCAGGGAGCTCCAAGAGCTCTTTCCTCACTAGCCCAGGCACAGCTCAGAACTTTTACATTTCTAATTTACATAAGACTATTTATGCAGAATTAATACAGTTAACCCTAGCCTTTGCAAATTATTAATGAAGAGCATGGGAAACCAGGAATAAAATGAACTAACAAAGAACAAGGCAACTAAAAATCCACCTATGTTCTAGAATGGAACTGCAAAAAGTTTAGCAGACCCCGCTCTGCACCTGCATGGATAGGTAGAGCCAGAAGGCAGGGAGGCAAAAGTCTTGGTTTTGACAGCATCTGCTTTGGAAGCACATGGTATTTTGACTGCTTTTGAGCTAGATTTGGTGGAAGAGATCCTACCTCAAGCTTCAGTAGAGAACTATGAAAAAGAAGTTATCTGAGGAGGAGTAATGGGCTTAGAATCAAAGTTAATTCAGTCATGGTCCGCAGGTGCAAATTCTGTGCATCACTCTGAAGTCCACTAATACTGCAGGGTGTTTGCAGCAAAAAGCTTTCTTGTTCCTTGTTTTACTCCCATGAATTGGAATACAGCTGGATTAACTCCCAGATTGGCATTACTAGGTCTGCTCCTGAATTACACCTTTAAGATACTCCTCACCAGCTTGATGGGTGCCCTAGGCCCTTAGCCAGGGTCTAGGTGACAACAAGGCAAATCCTGGGCAAGTCATGCAGAGCCAGACTCATACCCATCTTCCTTGGTGCAGCTGCTGGCCCTGCTCACAAGCCTGCTCTGCATTCAATGCATAAATCCAACTATTGCACAGAATTTCTCACTTTCATCCCAACTCAAAATTAATTTGAATGTTAAAACCTTTCTCCTCTCTTTCCATACAGTCATTCCTGTTTTATTAAATACTGCACTCTGACCCTTTCCCTCACAGCAGTAGATATTGCCAAATTAAAATTATACACAGGTGTTGTTAATAGTACTAATTATTGTTGCTAATTGTAACAAGAAGATGATTAAAAAGTATGCAGTACTCAGAGTTCCTTTGAATTGCCTTTGAATTGCATGAGAGTGATTTACATTTCTCCTTAGCATAGATGGCACCAGAGTGAATAGCTGTATTTTAACAGTGCTTATGCAAAATACAATATGGGAAAAGAAAGGTGCATAGGACTTACTCACTTGCACTGTCAGTGAGAATGTCCTTCAACAGCTGTGGCAAGTGTTAAAAACAACTGCCCAGGTGAATAAATGACAAATAAAAAAATAGAGAAATTCAAACTCTTATTTTCCAGATTTAAGCTCAAACATTCAGATGGCTCCCCACTGTGCCTTCCCCCTTGCCAACAGATTATCTCTTAGGGTAATTTTGTTCACTAGATACTGGTTTAACATTGGGTTAGTACTGTCTTACACAAGGAAGAATTTGCAAATGGAAGGAGAGATCCCCTTCACCTTCTTAGAACCGAACCATGTTTTAGGAACCAATATAAAGCAGCAAGTTCTATTTGGCTATGACACTGAAAATGCTTGAGGGAATGAAAAACAACAAACCCCTCCAAAACCACAAACAATAAACCATGTGGATTCTTTCCTTGATAAACAGAGGGAAGTTAACCATTGACATAGTTTGAAAAGGACCAGCTGCTTCATCCTTCGTTATCACATCCTTGTCATGCTAACTCAGTTGAAGTAAAAACAAGCCAGAATAGCAGTAGTAGCAAGGCAAGGTATGTACTTTGAAATCTCAAATGGTTGTGGTTTCAAGTACATCGTTCTTAGTTCCTAATTACTTTGATTTGTTTGATACCTACCTGTAAGCAGGGAGTGTAATGCAGTGTGCTTTTGCTGTAAAAATGATGAGGACATCTCCTTGGTCTGTGGTCACCAACACCTCTAACTTGCCAACATGTGCCAATGATGTGGCACAGATTTCCTTACAGAAGGTTTGAAAAAAGAACAGATATTTGCCTCTGGAAGGCACAAATAAATCTGGGCATCTTTTATAGGTACTTTAGAATCAGGGTGAGAAGGATTCTTAGTTATGTGCTAGCAGGCATTTAGGGCTGGATAGACTGAAACTGTAATGAACCGCCTACTCTATTTTTGAGGAAAATTCTTCAAGCAAGCAGAAAGACTCACCCATTAGAAATGTACTCTTAACATTAATTAACTCAGTGAACTCAGTTTACCACAGTACCCCAGTAAGAAGCGATCCCTGCCCAACTGACTGTAAACCTCGATGTACAACAATAATGGCCCAGCAGCACTTTTCCCAGCACACTAACAGGGGTGCAGCCTCCCCCTAGGGGTACAGCTGGACCAGCTGATACTATCAAAGTAGTTCACTCAGTGAACTTCAATCAAAATAGGTTTGGGAAGTCCTGTATTAATTTCCTGGGTTTGCCTGCTTTGGTTTGCATTTTATATCAGGCTTCTTCTCAACACAGCCCAAGTGCTCTCCTATGGAAAGGGAACCCAAGATCCTCTTGAGAGAAAACAATTATTAGAAACAGGAGTTCACAACTATGTTCAATTTTTTCTTTCTAAATTTGATTCCAAACCTCGATCAGTGAAATTAGCAATCATATTATTTATTTATTATCTCAGAAAGGAACAGTTTTGATCCAGTTCATCCTATTCTTTTTAGACAAAGCAATTTGATTCATTTATAAAGGATTTCAAACTGTCAGTACCTCATCTCACATTATAAACTCAGACTTGCAGATAGATGACATCACTTGGCCCCCACCAAATGTGCATACATTTTTGATTTTTCCAAATCCTTATGAATAGGGTAGTTTGTAATCATTAAAAATTAAAGAGAATGCTGCTTGCTGCCAAAGCAGAAGGGCAAATTTTGCTCTTGGCTCCACTGCCATTCCCATGCAGCAGAGCTGGGACCTTTTTATTGCAAAAGAGAAAGGAAAATAAGGCCTCTCTGTGCAGCAGACAACTGCCCAGAGCCATTCTGGATTAGGTACTCCTCCAAGGGAAACCACAGGGGTAACAGAGGTGCCCATTGCAGGGCAGCCCCCTGTGCTCAAGCTCTAGGGCTTAGAACAGCTCTGCAAGCTGCTCCCTGTTACTATTCTCTACCATTTTCACTCCTCACTGTGTTTGCCTCAGGAATAACCTTCTAGACCCACCAACATACAAGACGCTTCCATGGTCACTAACGAGGTTCATCCTATGGTCACAGCATAAACTGCTGTGGTCCTTTATTATTTCCAAGCAGATTTTTGCTCAGAAGCAATTTAAATGTTTGGGAAATGTGTCATTTTCGTAATTATTCCTGGCAGTATTTCATAAGAGCATCATGGTTCCCCAGCACAGTCAGTCAAATCTTCCTGGTGCCTGTCCCCACCTGCTTGCACACACAGTGGCTGCTCCACCAGTCATTTCCAATTCTGTAAGTTATGTAGGTCCTGGGAATAATTAATTTTAAATTCTCTTTTTGCAGAAAAAACTCTGGCAAGGACCTGGAATCACAGTCACATTATCTAGCTATTTGTGAGGCCATTTCAATAATGAAACACACATCCCTGTAGAAATTTTACCAGCTCAAGAAAAGACTTTTAAGTGACATTTAAATGTCAAGCTACTATATTAAATGTTATGGGCATTCCATTGCTCAGCCCAGTTGAAGCATGAACATATCAAATGCTCCTTAACAATCAACCATATTAAAAGTTCATGGTCTTTGGTACCTGGAAAGACAACTACAGATGACATGTTTAACTGGGCTGATGGATAGCTACCTGATTCTGTTGCATGAATGCAAACCCAAATACATCTTCAGTGGGCCACAGAGAGTCTATAAAAATAATTATTTTAAGGATAATACGTTAATTCTTTCTGAAAAAGTCCTGTTCCCAGCATCATACTGATTTTTTGCTTTACTTGCTGTAAGCCTGGCCTTATCCCACTGGTTTCCTATCCTATCCTATCCTATCCTATCCTATCCTATCCTATCCTATCCTATCCTATCCTATCCTATCCTATCCTATCCTATCCTATCCTGTCCTTATCCTACTGGTATCCTACGCTACCAAATGAAAACTTGCTCTGCTCATCTTAAAACAAAGTAGTAAATCATTGTTAACAGCTGTGGGTTTGCCCAGAAGACAGTCAGCGGTGCTACCCCATTTACAATCTACATTTATATGAAATGATCCCTTAGCCTTGTACATGCAATTCAGAAAGCAGACTAAGCATTAATTTCTCTGAATTAAAGCAATATACTGAAGTCCAATAAATTATTTTAAAAGAATTTAAAATTAATTGGTCACACTTGGCAAAACCAAGAACACACCTTTCAAAGCTGCAAAAATAGTCTAAATAAAGTTAAGAGTAATAGACATGAAGTGCCAAAGCCACCTAGGGAGTAATGCAAGATTCAGGTCAATATTTGATGCTCCTAAATGCATCTCCAGAGAGCCTGCCTTGACTGTTAGAGAGTAGATCACAGTAAAAGTCATAGCCAGAGTATTTGATAATGTTTGTTAGCATTTATTTATATTGCACAGTCATTTTTGGCAGCACGTGTAGTCTATCAAATCGTAACTTTCATTAGTCAGATTTGCATTACTGTAACTATTGGCCAAAACCCCAAATTTCTTGAGCTCACCCTAGAACCCCAGCTCTCTACCCTGGTGACAGCAGGCTTTCATCATACAGCCACTGGTGTGGGGGACGGGGAATCAGCTCTGGGCAGGGGGTTAGCATTTAAGAAACAATCCTGCTTCTTCACCCATCCCCCTTTGGCCCGACAGCTAGAGTGACTGATGATATGGAAAGACCTTTGCTGCTTCCCCCAACTCTGACACTTGCAGTCTCAAGCAGGTCTGCAGTCTTTCATTAAAAACCTGTTAACAAACACCAAAGATCAGATGTTATCTGAGAAAGCAAGCTTTTTCCTACCCATCTCTAGGAGTACAAAAATAATGAAAATATAGGATATAATTATCTCATCTTCCTAATCTTCACTGCTACATAAATGTAACTCCTTTCAAATACACACATATGCCTGTATTATTTGGCGAGGGACTCTGTGAAGATTATACAGTGATTAAAGAAGCAAGTCAGACTTGTTTGAAAAAGGGCTGAACTGATATTAATAATTACAAAAAGATGTAGCAAATGACTTGGTATCAAGCAGCTGACAGGTCTCTCAGCAATGCTCTTCTCAGAAATGGCAGAGGTGCTGAATTTAAACACTGCTTCCAGTATTGTCACTGATAAATAACCACATCATGATGAGCACTGAACCATGCTTCACTGGGATTGTGAACTCTACATATTTTTTACTCCTTTCAAGAACTAAATGACTAATTTCTATGTATTGTATAAGACTGAAAAACTATGGAATAGTTTTTATGGTAGAAATCACTTGGCTCCGAGGATTCATTAAAATATCTTTGTATTATAACACAGCTGAGGAGCAGCACAAGCCAAGGAATTTAGCAAATCTACCATGGAGTTCCTGTCAATAGCAGGACTCTGCAGTTGTCACATTGATGGAGTTAATGAGATTCGTGGCTGGGGCAGAGACAATCACACAGCTGCCATCAGCCATCATCTCAGTTTTGACAAGCAAGACAGGATTATTATTTTGTACCTGTGCCAAAGCAGACAATTAAGCTACAATTTTAATGATTACAGCTGATATTATGGAGTAGAAACGCCCAGAAGATTTTTGTAATCTATGCATACACATCACCAGCTTTCTGTGTTCTGGCTTTCTTATGAAAATACCCTATGTGGAAAGCTATATGTGGTCATTTGAGTCTTTGATATGAATTTATCCACATTACCCACTTGCATACTTATCTTAAGACATGGCTGGTGTTCCAGCTTTTTTCAACCTGAGCAGTAGAATAAATTCGTCCTGCTTCCTTCCAGCCCTGGCTGTCAGACCCAAGGATGCTCATAGTCCCTCTTCTGTGCATGAAACATGAATGGACAGGGCGATGCACTGAGCCTTCAACCACTTGGACAGCTCTGGACCAGTGCCACTCCCATGAGGAGCTGACAGAGGACAGGCATTCCCCCCAGGCAGACACAGGAAGGATGAGAGGAGGATAGACAGGTGCATTCTGCATGTACCGCGGAATATCATCCTGGAGGTGCATTTGTTGCTTTCTGTATTCTAGGTTTACAGGAAAAATAGGTTGTGCAGGATGGTACTGCGCTCAGCCCTAGGAGCTACTGCAGCTGGAGTAAGAGGAGCAGGACCTTTGTGTCCACCAAGTTATTGGGGATCCATTTTTTTACACATTAGGGCCAATGTGGCATGTAAGCCCTTGACTGCTATTTTCCTGCTTGTAGTTGACTTTCTATTAAAAATCCCATATTACATTTCAAATCTCTGCTCAATGTAGCACAGAAATAGCTAACATGATGGGAGTGAAGAATTCCCTGCCTGCAGGATGCCTTTCTATGGTTTGTGCTATAATTCATGCTCCTTCCTCTAAAATCTCAGTGGAGAAAAGTATTTAAAAGGAGGCTACACAGACTTTTTGTCCTGATGCCGCCTGCAAGCCCCAGGATATGTGCATGGGCTCTCTGAACGGAGTGCGGAGCTGTCTGGGGCAGGAAGGTACTGCATCCCTTCTCCAAGCACCTTCCTCACCAGATAAACCAGGTGGAAAATGGGCATTTGCCAGAATGGATAAATAAACTCAGTAAAACTCATAGATGGTCCTGCTAATAGTTTCTTTTTCTTTGATCAGTTTAATTGTCATCACACTAACTTTTTTAATGCTTATAACACTCTTACTTCTTTTCAGAGAAAGAGCTTTGCTCTTAAATGGTAGTTTGAGACTGCAGTTTCCCCAAAATGCCTCTAGCATGGCTATGCTGATGTCTCATACATGGACAACCATTCCCTATTTTACTCCACAACAATAAAATGACACTATAGACATGCTTTGCTGTTGGCTACTGTATTTATGATGATTCTGTTGTTATACACAATTGTGGTGCTGAATCATTGCTGGCTATTGGAAATTTCCCATCCTTTAGAAAGGAATGCCTTTGAATGGCATCAATAAATGCTGTTCAAAACACGAAAAAGAAGCCCAGACCTTTCAAGAAATGACAACCAGTATTTTTCATTTGTTTATCCGTTCAGGAACACATCGGGACTAATTAACTCAGGACTAGCATAACTTGATAGAGTAAAAAAGGATCTAAAAAAATGACAAAATTAAAAGAAATCTAGTTTGCTTAACATTAGCATATATATTTTAAAAAAATAAAGATACAAACCAGGGTCAGTATTGACTGAATATGTCCTTAGTTTTTAAAAACAATCTATCTTTGATTATTGAAATGCAGTGGCTGGCACTAATATTTCAGGCATGTAACTAGGTTGCAGATAAATGGATTTCATAATAACCTTCTGTGTCCAAGTAATAAGGCTGTGATGTAGAGACATAACAATAAGACAGTAATAAATTCTTTTTAGTCTCACAAAACCACAGTTTCACTTAGATAAATCTGGTAATTAATTATACCAACTGCAGAATATCTGTTATGATTTCAGTATCTTAACAGAACACTTTAATTAATGATTCAAGAGCAACTCTAGCACTTTAGGCCCTCAAACTTCAATGCAGGGAGCATTTAGTTTCTGCTGAATCCAGCAATGCCTGAGGACTGTCACCAGAAATTAGACTGTTAAAATTTGACCCTAAGTAGCTTAAATTTTATAGTCTCCTCAAATGTAATTTCTGATTTTTTGCCTTCTAACCTTACAAAATAAGGTGACTGAAACAAGTTGTAAATATTCTGTCCAATGCATACAATAAAGGTAACTGATGCAAGCATTGAGAAGTAATCATACTACACTTGTAATCAGAGCAGAAAGTGTTATAAATTGAGACACGCGCCCCAATTAAGTGTCTGAGTCAATGTGAAATTTATTTAATTAGCAAGCAAGCAAGCAAGCAAGCAAAAGCCAGCGCTGGACGGTACCGGGGAGTCTCCGCTCCACCAACGGCACACCATCGTTTTCCAAGCTCCCCCATTTATACAGTCCCAGTTCCTGTTTTCCATAGTCCTCTGCACGTACTCTAGTGATTGAAAACTTGTCCGGGCTTATCTTTCTCCAGCAAACAGGAACTAGACCGGGCTTAGCTTCCTCCAGCAAACAGGAACTTGTCCGGGCTTAACTTCCTCCAGCAGACAGGAATTAGACCGGGCTTAACTTCCTCCAGCAGACAGGAACTTGCTTATCTTGGTTATAGCAGACAGCAGATCTGTTTGGACTTGTCCTCACTCAGTTATAACCTGGCTCCCTTAAAACTTGTAAGTCATGATTACAATCATTTCATACATTTAAGCAAGTATATATAAGATAGGTTTAGGCAAGCACGCAGCATAAACTTAGGCAAGCATATAATATGGATTCAGGTAAGCATATAATACAAAGTGGGCTGTCCCTCAAAGGGGCTCCAGTCTTTCTTATAATGCACACATTCTTGTGCTCCTCTGCAGTGCACATACCCTCGTATATCTCTTATGTGATGAGTCAGTGAACAAACTAATTCTCATTTATCACAGAAAGCATATAAGGTGTCTTGGTAAGTCCAGCACCATTTTGGTAGCTGCAATATCTTGCCCCTTGTTGACTTTTGCTTATTTCTGTCTCTAGAGATGGGAAGAAAAGGTGTTGCTTGCAGAATGTGCTGTCTCTGTTAATCTAATTATGCATCCATTGCTCCATATTCTGCACAATCAGTAATTTTCTAGTAACATGAACTGAAAGCACAGTATGCAGAAGGGAACAGGAAAACTCCTCACTATGTGGGCACCACCTAACCGGCTGAGATACCTTTAAATTCCCTGGGAAAGATCAGGCTGCCAGCAGTGGACATGACTGCAGTCTGCCTGAGGTCCATCAGATGTATGCATGACACTACTGAAAAAGGGGAAGAACTGATTTTTACACTCCATCACCAGTCCCACCAGTGCCCATGTGGTGCTGTTCAGCTACGGTATTCCCTGCAGCGTAACAAGCAGGATGGGCAAAACTAGTCTACTGAGGCTTAGCCTGTTCCTTGGCTGTATATCCCCCCTTGGAAAAATCCACCTTTTCATTCTTTGCATATTGCAAAGGATGAGGGGAAAAAAAAAGGGAAATGGGCCGAATTTCCTCTGGAAACAAGCCTTCCAGGAGACACCCCTCTCTACATGCTTCCCCATCACTCCTGCACCATAAGAACTTTAGCATGTTCCAGGCTCAGTCCAGCCAATTTAATCTTCTGGTGGGGAAAACAAAAGAGCAGTCCTTGAGGAAAGTTAAAACTCCTACAGGTGCCATAAAAATAGGTACTATATGAGACGTAGCCAGAGGAGAAACTTGCTGTAAGTACCCCCATGGAAGGAAGAGCTCCATTCTCAGAAACCATTAGAGATTCTGTGTGAGGAACACAAAGTACAATGTTGTGGCTGAAAGCAAAGCTCTGTTCACACCAGCCCCTGCAGGGACAGCCCAAGCAGCTTTTTGACCTGCCACAGGCTGGCATGGCTATCACACAAACTGCAATCCCACCTCTCCTCAGTGCCAGTTTCTGCCTGACCATCAGCTTCTCTTTGATGCTGACCTCACCTGTGTCTAGGTGGATCCTGCCTTTCTTCAGGGCAATGAAGACACACAGCCAAGCTAAATTTTAATGTAGAAGATCACTATCCAGAGGAGGTAGAAAAAATTACTGCTGCTGCTTTAGCTCCAGAATAAGAATTACAGGGAGAACTGGAGGTAAGTAACACTTATCTGTACTTAAGTTTTGGGTTTCAGTTAATTCCATTTAAATCTTTAAAGTACCCTAAGCTGCACTGCAGAGTTAATGGATTTGGGAGATAACAATAGTGGCATGAAATGCTAAACTCAAAGCACACAGCTCTGCTTCTTCCTGATCAATGGTAATTGCGTTCTGCCGGAGCCAGAGGCTTTTACACTCACACACCTCCCACTGTGCTCAGCGCCAGAATGCTGCAGGCCCAGCCTCCAGCTCAGGAGAGGAAGGCACAGCGAGCCAGCAGGGCTGGCTGGGCTGCTGGCATGGACAGAGGAGCTGAAACATTGAGTATTTGGGGACCAAAGACAACCCGAGTGGTAAGAGCCATTGTGTTGCTCACTGGAGAGTGGAGCTCTCTCAGGCGCTGGGGACATCCTCATTTCTCTGGGTGCAACACAAATATGGGACTTGGCTGTCACATCCCCAATGTCTCTGACTACCTCATGGAGTGGACACTGGTAAACTGACTTTCTGCACATCCCTACATTACCATATCTGCACATTACCCTATTTGGAGCTCACTAGAAAGTTACTATTTTCAGCTTTCAGAAATAAAATTTAAATCCATCTTGAGTTCACTGTGGCTTAAGGAGTTCCTTCATGTACCACTTAAATGGTGGAAACTATCCCAGTTCCATGGGACTGTGCTCTTCCTAATGAAGGTCTAACAACTGCCAGCAGTTCAGTATTTCTGCCCTTGACTCCAAAATCACAGAAGGAATTAATTCTGCTGGAAATTCTGCTGGAAGAACAAGAAGAGATTACACAAATTCAAGGTGTCCTTTCCGCTCACTCTCAGGGTGCCTGGCAAGCCACTGTGTCAGGCAGCACTGGTTCTGCCTGTAAAGATTCTAGTTTCTTTTCACCTGAGGTTGAAAACAATGCAAGAAGGCTCCTGCAGGCAGACCTGGTAACTGAGGCCTTAGTTCACCTCATGGGAACTGCAGACTTAACAAAGGCTTGCTCACCATTGCAGCATACGGAAGATAGTGTATTATGTCTTGTCATACAAAAGTTCTTTCCATCTGAAATCCACTAGAATTCCCAGCCTATATAACAGCGTACTCAAAGCACCTCTTCCCATCTGTAGCGGGTTTAGTTCGTTAACCGGGTGGAAACACCAACTAGTGTCGTGGTTTCAAGGTTAAAGTGGGCATTACCCTCCCTGGTGTCCTTTCTGTGAGATAAACATTAGGAGGAAAGCAAAGCAGGCACGAAACTTGAAGGAAATAGTGAAGTTTATTTAAACACCCAGATGTAAAAAAACAACAGAACAAACTTTAAGAGCTCTTTCTCTCCCCCACTTTTCCCCTCCCCCAATCAGTATCACAGTTCTAGGAAAGGGGAAAAAAGAGGTTTTCCTCCTGCTCCGGGCTGTTTTACAAACTGCCACCATTTGCAGGTTACATCTCTTTCCCATGAACCCTCTCACAGCCCTTGCGACTGCTAAAACGCAGGCCCACACATGGGGCTATTTACTAATTTAAGAATGAATCATTTTCTTTTTGGGCTTGAACACAAGGCCTCCTTTGCCACTAGGTTTTGATTCTGGCATTGGCACTCTTCAACCTTTTACAAGCCACTTGGGAAAAAGAAAATGCCCATCCCCCCACGCATTTTAACATGGATTAAAGAGACAAACAGTTTGCAATATTAAAGTTCATACCACAACGAGGCAAGGAGATTTTTAAGCTCCGCGTGGGACCACGCAGCACTGCCCTTGTGGCTTTGTCCCACATGACCCCGCTTTCTCCTCTCTCTGGCTCTGAAAGCCGCCACGTTGTAGTAGCCACGCAGCCGCCGGGCTCCATGGTGGAGAGAGCCCTTCCCGCTCCCTCTGCACTGCCGGGTGCACAATGTGGAGAAGGGGTGTCTTCCTCTGTTCGCCGCGAGGTACGTGATGGCACTGGAGGCTCCGCCGGTTCCCCCTTCTCAGGACTGTGTCGGATGACCTCAGCCCTGTGGCTGGCTATAGCTGCTTTGAGGCTTCAGGGAGTAATTCCCCTCCCAACAATCTAGAGTCCGTGCTGCAGCAAAAATCCCCCCTTCTCACTGGGAAAAGGGGCTGAAGGCAGAGGGGCAGGGGTGCCCATCCCCCGCCCCTTGCGAGCCGGGCAGCCGGGCGATGAGGGGGGGACCACACCTCCCTCTCTCCCGTTCCTGCCCTGAGCCGGAATGGGAACTGCCCAAGAATCCCCCCTTCTCACTGGGAAAAGGGGGCAGGAGGCCGAGAGGCAGGAGCAGGGGCACCCGTCCCCATCCACGCGGGCTGGGCGCCAGGGCACCACCACTCCCCCACTCTCTCGTCCCTGCACCGGGCTGGCACTGAGCCGGGGCCAGAACTCGGAAAAAATATGTAAAATTTAGAGAAGCGTGATTGGTCTGAAAGGCTGTCGGTCAATTTATGATCAACCCACCACACCATCCAACACCTCATCTCTCTGTGCACAAAGTCACTAAGGAAACTGCTTATATTAGCCACAAACACTGGGAACGGTGTTCGCATCTATTTCCTGAGACTGGTGTAAGTCAAATTCTCCACAGGTGGATTTAGAGGACCAGGAACAAGAAGCAGAGCTTCACAGCATCTCCCTCCCTGCTCCTGGGCCAGGCAAGTATGGCCAAGCTGTGCTCACCTTCCTGCTCCAGGACAGATATGCTTCACATGACATGGCCTCTCCCTACTGATCTCATGGCACAGATTCCTGGCAAAGCAGCTTGCATTTTGTTGAGGAACTCGAGGTGAGCAGGCAAGATGGAAGGTTTGAACCATTAACATAATATCATAAACACTTCATCATTAACAAACTGTGCAGCATAGTCAGGAAAGTAAGTGTTACTCTGAATTCTTAGAAAAATTCAGCCCTATATTTTTAACTGCAGGTGTAAAGGGTCTCAGATTAGTGCAAGGAAGATGTGACATATCTGACTAGTATCAGAATGAAAGCTCAAATTCTCTCCTGGAATAGAGATTACAGACAATCAAGCAAGTCTCGTTGATAAATTCTGAATTACCATACTAAGCTGCCATCAACGTGTCCGAACCTGAAATCACACCCTCCGTAAGGAGTCCTCAGATTTAAACAACTCCCACTGTAAATCAGTTCCTCACACTACCCCATTAATTGCAGAGCAGAATCCAGAGAGAAGAGATGGCTGTAGAAGAAGGATGCTGCATCAGGCCGTTGTACTCCACAACACAAAGAGAGAGAACTATTCCTAACACAGTGCATGCCTCTGCTCTTTCAGCAATTGTGTAATTATAGATGAGTCTTTTGAAATTCAATGCATCTCACAGAAAATGAGACAACCACATATTGTGGCTTAATGAAAAGAACTGAAGGAAATGTACCAAATTATTGGTTAACGGGCAGCTGCTTCGTAAATGCTCTCTCCCATCTGTTTTCTCCTTCTCCTTGTATCAGCTCATTCAGCCTAATGCCTATAAAATGCTGAGCCCAATGTTTCAGGGCATCTCTAAACTCCCCAGCCAGTGCTCATGAGTGACTTCAGCCACTTTGCCCTGGATTTGGTAGCTCCCATGGCTGCATGGCCAGGAAAGACATGCTCTTGTATAAACACACCCCAGTGCAGAGGGCCTGCTGAGAGCAGGGACAGCTAATGCTTCAGTCAGTACCAAATATTAACAATTAAAAAAAAATATATATATACAGTTAATTCAGCCCTAATAATAATAATATTTCTGTCAGTACAGGGTTGAGTTGTCCCACCTTAAGGTCTCTCATTTCCAGGGAGTCACTGAGTGATTAGATAGAGTCACATTCATGTATGCCTCTCACAAGTCTGGTCTGCTCCCAGAGAGTCATCAGACTCAGTTCTTAGTTTTACAGACAGATAACATATACAAGATTCCCAGCTGGAGCAGGTCCTTCTGCTTTACTGTGAGACCTCAGGCATTAGCCACAGCAAAGGATTGCTGCTGGACTTAGAGGATTGATGATCTGATTCAGTAAGATCTATTCATTTGCAGCTTTTGCAGCAACATGAGTAGCAGCAAATAGATGTGGCATGTGCTGTGTCCCAGCCTGTCCAAAAGATCCGCCATGGAAGCTCTCATACAGGAGCCCAGACAGGTCTGGGCTGGGGCTGTCTCTGAAACAAGCCTGCTTCATGCCCACCCCACTCTCAAATCGTCATCTCTCTTCTCACACCAGCTGCCATGAGTGGTATTAAAATCAACAAACATTGACAAAATTGCTCAGACAAAAGGATATCAAAGCAATCAACGGATGGTGGCTACACTGGGTAAAATCTTTTCTTGAAAATCACACCTGGACAGGCAGCACATTACCTAAGGAGAGGAAGATACTTTGCTTTTCCAGCCATGCTCTACCTCTCACACGCAGGGCTACATCTCATCCTGCTGGTCTGGCCTAATCTAACAGAAGAGCAGACAATGGAAATCAAATCCCCCGGCCCCCTGAGGGGCACAGGAGAGCAGCTGCCTGTAGGAACGCAAGCAGCAAGAGCCACCAGCTGACTCTGCACTCCCTGACACAGAGCTCAGCCTAGTAATCTGGGTCACATCCACACTAATTCTGTCCTAATTTACCAAGCTAGAAAACCTGCAGAAGCAAACAGGTGTATGTACTTGTTTAATTTGTCTTTTCCCCTCAGCAAAAAGAGTGATTATATTTCTCTTCATTCCCACTAGAGCCATCATAAAATATTAACCTCAAGCCATCCAGTTCCACATTATAATTACCTGCCAAAAATTGCTGATGGATATTCTTTTGCCATCAACATGAAGCTGGCTAATCCTCTGGGAACCTCTTTTTAATTAAACACCTAATACAGTATGATAAACATTGAAAATATGCACCTCTCCTCTATTAAGAATGTGCCTTGATTTCCAAAGTGTGCCTAATCAATTCAAAGGTGGCAGCAAATTTACAGTGGCAGGAAATACTTAGGGCTTAATATTTCAGGTCAAGGTTGTTTTAGTGATTCTATTAAAAGAAGGAACAAATGAGCGCAAATACAACTCAAACTCCTAATTCAGCTTGATATTTAACTCCAGCCTTGGGTTTCCCTTCTCAGCTGCTGGCACTGACCAAGCACACAAGTTTTGTGTACTCAGTTCTGGAGTTCTCCTTTCCCCTCATGGTCTGCATTGGCAGTTTTAAGTAGTAATGTTCTCCTAATCTATAAATGCATCTTTCACCCCTCACACAACACAGGAAGGGTTGTGACTAGCTCATGTAAAGCAAATAAACATTCACAAACCTCTAACATTATAGCATCCCCATCTCTTCTTTCCTTTGGTCCATCTCTCACCTCCATCTTAGCCTCACAAGAGCCAACCTTTTCACTGCAACCTCAGTGTCACCAAAACTTCCTTGTGGACCCTTTCTCCATAATGGAGTTCTTCTTATCTAGTAAACAGATATATGCCAGGCTTGGAGTGCATCTCTCTATCTGGGACACTCAGAATAGCTTCATAAATATTTTAATTACAGGACTTCTACTAAGGAAGTTGCCACAAAATGTTTTTTGCCATTTGTAGGGGTGCTCACAAGTTCAAGGGTACAGTGAATATGAGTGCAACCCTCAGTGTCCAGCTGAGCAGGGATGTAAGGACCCTGACCTGCTTAACCACCCAAAGCAAGATGTGAGCACAGTCCTAGGGAAAGCCTCTCCACAGGCATTCCTGGAAAAATTACTGAATCCAAAATTTCCAGAAATAAATCAGAGGTAAAGGACTTCAAGGCTAAAACAAGACAAACATTGATGACAAGAAATAATGACCACAACTATGATAGATCATCTCTGAGAATTGTTACATGAAAATCTTGTTTTCTGATTAAGAACACAGCCTAGTGCAAAGTCATCAAATTATTTCTAATCGATGAAAGCTGAACTGGTTATTACTACAGTAAGTGTTTGAACAAATAGCAATGTTAAAGAAACTCCCTATGTTGAGAAGGCAATTCACCCAGTGTAACAAAAATCACTTTTGAATGAGGAGGGTGTCCAGCCTGGGCATACTGATCTGTGCTCCCTGAGAGAAGGCACGTGCATGGCTGTGAATGTGTTACTATTAGTCTCAGGCTCCGAGATAGATGGCAGTGAGATTAACACTTGTTCTCCAGCCCAGAGATGGAATTTTCCACATACAAGCTCATTTCACAAGCCGTATTTTCCTGACATTTCATAATAAAGCTTTTCATGTACCTAGAGACAGGGAAACAAATGAGGCTGAGAAATGTCCTTACTCTCCGCTGCTCCATGGGGAGTGTCTTACCAAGGATGGCAAAGACAGGTGCTCCTTTTGCCAGAACAGCAAATTTCCAGGGTTTAAGCCAGGAGGTTTAGTTATAATGATGCATGCACTCATGTAATAAGCAGGATCTTTTTGTCTCCTCTGTTAGAATGAGTTGCAGACACAAATCAAGCCATCAAGGAAATGAAGACATGTTCCCTCAGACAACAGCACAAGCCCCATATTTCTGATTCAGTTCACTTAAGTGCACTGATTAAGTGCACTTATACATCTGTCACTGAAATCAGTGAGACTTGAACTTACAATTGCCAGTATAAATTTATGGATTGAAATAATTCTGAAAAAGCATTAAAATATGGGGCCACAGGCTATCTGAGATCACATTCACATGTTTTTCTGTAACCACATGAGGTAGCAAATGTAGTCACTGTACCTAAGCCAGGAAAAACTGAAGTACTCACCAAAAAAAAAAAAGAATATGTCAAGGGAAAATATATCATAATGACAATTACATGCACTTCTTCTAATTCAGGTTAGATAACTTTCTCACAATTTCTCCTAAGTGAGAGCAAGACAAGCTGGTTTGCCATCTAAAAGGCACTAGTGAGTGTAATCAGTAAAGACCATCTCGGGTTCTCAGATACAGCCTGTTCACAGATGCTAGAGGCTGAACACCAGACAGCTTTGTGGAGGGGGATTGTGCACATAAATGACACATGACTTAAATTCCTACCATGCTTAAAAATGCTCAAGCAAAACCCTTTGAGAGTCTCTCTGGACTGCTAGCCACACAGGCTCAGCAGTGAAAGACTTTGAGGTTGGTTTGCAAAAGCCACAGCTACTGATTATAGTTCATACCAACTCATGGATGTTATTTGGGGGCAGGGACTCTGCCCACCAGCCCAACCCTTGCATCACCAGGGGCTGCCATTATTGTCCCCTTGGTGCTGGAGAGCGTTGGTGTTGCGGACAGCCATAATCAGAGCAGCGGGCAGCTTTTCTTAACATGCAAACCTGGTGCAGGGAGCAAGGCAGGCACACTAGACTATTTCATTTGGTGCAAGGAGGTAGCACTATCATTCCACCTAAAAACAACAGAAGCAAGCAGTTAGCTGTTGTTTCTTGCTCCTTAATTACAGATACCTTTAAGAAACACTATAACTGTCCAGCTCCGTTTTCCGGATTAAGCTTTTCAAAGAGAGTGTATTTGTCTTGCCTCTCCAAGGAGCTTGCTTCCAACCTGTTTCTTCCATAAGATGTTTGTTCACATGACTGACCCAAATCTTGCAGTCATACATAAGCAATCATAGCAGTGGGCTGCCCAAAGGGTTATACTTCCCTCTGCATCCCACTGAACATTGCTCTCTCCTCTCTGCACACACCTGGCTCTGAAAATCAGGCCCTGCAATAAGCAGCTCTCATCACCAAGTATTCACTACTGGTTACAGGTTTCTCTGGTTCACCTATTTCCTCACGGATTGTAATATCTGCAGGACTTGGGAGCTACTTTCCCGCTTTGTTCAACACTCATTGTCACCATCTCAAAACGGAAAGGAAAGAAGAGGTATAATCTTTCCCCTCAGTATTTGTTTCTAGGAAGAAACACATTTTATCTGTCCTTTTCTCCCAGCACCTTCATCCTGAATGGCAGAGGCAAGCCTGTCCTGGGGCTGTGCTGTTGTTCCTGGGGGTAGCCAAGGAACGCATGTGCCAAAGAAAGGTGCAAGGCAAGAAGTCAAATGTAGTCAGCACCCACTGAACTGCAGTGACCTACAGGGGATATCAAACAGGCCCAAAAGCCCTGAAACACTTATTGGAAGATTTTAGTTGCTATTCTCATTTTCTTTTTCCTAAGGAAAAAAACCACGGTATTTCACACAGGCAAAATAAAGTTCTTTTAGGTATTTTGTATACATTTTTATTGTAGTTAAATAAAACTGATGAGTAAATGGATCTGCTTAAGTCAATACGGGACCAACCTATGGAAGGTGTAATGGAAATAATAAAATCCCTCCAAACCCCAACAATAATTCAAAGGTGGGTTTGTTACTAACATCTGTACTTTCGGTGCTTTTGCAAAGCTTTAACAAAAGTAGATTTTAGGGCAGAAAACACAAGGAAAGCCAATACATGGTTTCACCTGGGCCCTTCTCTTCAATTTATGTGTCTCAAGCAAGGAGAATGGACAGTGCATGTGTGGGGATCGGGCCCACAGAAATAATGTATACATTATGTACAAAATGGTGGCCTGAGTTTTGTTACAGGAACGTATGCTGCCTTTCCTGGGTAAAACAATGCTAACTTCTCCACATTCAAATAATAATCAAGTATTCAAATCCTTTGTCAAAAGGAAGCATCGGCAAAACAAACAAATAAAAAAAACCCCAAAAAACAAAGGAGGCATAAAAAGTACAAAATTTTTCAATTCAGTCAACGTCTAATTGCAACTAAAAGCTGCTAACCCTAACCCTAACTAAAGCTGCTCCAAAGGACACTGTGTCACCGCACTCATCTCTTCCCGAGACAAGGACTCATGATCTTCAAATAAGTGGTATAAGAGAGCTGTGCCAATACCAGTTAATCATCCCTGGTCATGTTTGAGAACAAGTCTTGAAAGCAAATTTTCATCAAATTAATGGGTACTCTACAACTGGGATGAGGGGATTCACCAGCTTGAATCTAAACAGCAGCAGTCAAGAAAAAACAGCTGAAACTTTCTAGGGATGCAGCACTGATCTCACTCTTGGGTCCTGGAATTGATGACCCAACTCAGCCCACCTTCACATGTGGAGATTAAAGGGAAACCTACATCAGGACACAACACACAGACCATAGGACAAATGCAAGTATATTAAAATGAGCTCTGAATTCTGAAGCCAAAAAGTCACACAAACATGGAAACTGCTGCCCCAGCTACTAACTATAGAGAAAGTTAATGTTCCCTTGCTCAAGTGCAGTGTCCTGCTACCCCTGCCTTCTTAAAACTACTTTGGACACCTTCACACTGGTTCCATGAAGCACTCTGGTTTCCAATAGTTTTAGGAGAGACAGTTTAACTCAAGACAGTGGCTGCAAGGGGACATCTTCCCACCCATACAGAGCAGTTCTTCCAGACACCCAAGGGATCACAATCAGCCCGGTCATGGCATTGCATCATGGCAAGGCACAAATATCACATGACAGCTGACCCAGTGCAGAAGAGCATTCACTAAGTTTTCTCTTTTGCCTGTGCGGCTTCTCATTAAGCACTCTGAAGTTCTCATTATATGCCTTTCATCAACATAGCTTTTGAGGATGAGACTTTCTTGCAGCTTGGGCTTTTGATCAAAAAAAGTTTGCACTGAATCAACTCTGGAAAAGAAAAAGCTGTCCCTTGCTTCTCCCTGCAAACCAAGCAAGGAAAAACAAACTCAAGAAAAACTCAGGCTCCACCATTATCAAGTACCATATATGAAATTATATGGAAAAAAATTTTATGGAATAATCTTCTTGCTGATCTCCTGTAGTTGAACACCACTGGAATACACGTTTACAAATCAGGCTTCGGTCTCTAAGCTGAAAGCAAAGTTGCGATTTCTCCCTGCCTCTGACTTCCACACAATTAGCTGAGGTTGCAACTCCTAACCAGTGCAACTCTATCAGTTCTTCCCAGGGCGATCATCACACAGACCTGAATGTCAATGTCCTACTTTCAGCCCAAGCCTGATTTTCAGTTTCTTGGAAGGGGTTGAAAATATGGGACACTGTACAGGTTTTAAGCACTATTCTTCAATCAAGTGAAATATTAATGCCAGAACTAACTCAGTGCCAGGCAGTAAGAAGTGTCTTATCTAATTTGCTGTCATCTGCAGTAATCACTGCTATTAATATCACTGTGAAGAACATGTCATAAGCTTAAATTCATCACTTCAGCATGTCATTCAGGGAATGTGTGCCAGCAGGAGCAATTGCTCTTTCAGAGTGATTGCTCCTTTTTCCTCAGCCTCTGGTCCTAATATTGAAACCCCAACTGCAGTGCAGCAACCAACATAAAAATAACACCCAAGTGGCTGTGCCAGGTGTACAGCCATTAGAGGTTAGTGATAAATATTCAACAGAGCTTGAGCTGGACGTGGAGTTCTAGTCCTTCCAGGAACAGCTGCACATAATTAAATGAGGGATATGGAGCTTCTGTGGTTCCACAGTACAGACCCAAAGTACAGAGACAGACCAGCCAATGCTCTTCATCTGATGTATAAATTTCCCTTTTTGGTTTGTAGTAACAGGAACAATAAGAAGAGAAAAGGAGCAGGGAGTTGTTAAACTCACACAATGCAGGAATTGCTGCTTCCCTGAGGACACATTCTCCATTTGGTGTCACAAAGGTCACATGACTGGGGAACAACAAAGAATACAGAAGGCCCAGCCAGGTCAGAGATGACACAGTGGCACAGAAAGTGCTTTAGACGATGTCTCACTGGCCACAAACTCATGAGACAAAATCCAAGTCTCACACCAGCTTGGCTGGCAGGGTCTCCCTTGGCACACATGCAGTAAAATTGCTTGTTCAGGAGGAGAAAAGTGGGAGGCAGATGGAGGGCACTGCAGGGACAGCAGCCAGCATAGCAGACAGAAGTGTTCGCTGTCAGGGGAGCTACTCCTGCCCTGGCTTTTGTCAGGCAGCACAGAGGAGGGTAACAGTAATGGTGTCAGGGCTGCAAAACCTGCTGCAAAACCCACCAGGGGCTCCCCCCTTCCCTTCTGTCTGCTCTTCCGGGAGTCGTGCTAACAAGACTATGCCTGCAGACACCACAGTAACCTCTGTGTGCTCTGCAGACGTGCTGACAGTGTTTCAAATCAGACACTTATGCCTTATCTCACACCTAAGTGTTAAACTGTTCTGTATGTTCTGTATGTCTCCTTGCAGTTAGAACTTCCTTCCTCCAAAGTACACTTTTCATTTGTTCTAATTCAATTTTTCTATTCCTTATTGAATTCCCTGACCTAATAACACAGCAGTACCTTATAAACAGAGAACAGCAGCTAAATAATGTTGCTATTCTTTCAAGGAGAACAAACATGAAGAACTTAAAGACAATGAAGAGAATCTATCTAAAGGTATCTCTGTAGAGTAGCATATTATACATCAAACATCCTGGACACCATGCCCTGTGCTGGGGGTCAGAGGGAGGACATTCTCCTGGACCAGTTGTAACCAGAAGAATCTCCTGCCAACTTGGGCAACAGTGCTGACAGATGGTACGTGATGCTTGTCAGTACTAACATAGTTGGCAAGGGATAGGTAGTCCACTTCAGCCATTATTCAGTGCTTTTGAATATAATCCAAGAGATACATAGCTTCTCTCGTGGGGAACCACACCACTGTGCACTAACCTATCTTTATCACAGAAAGAAAAAGGCAAGAAAACTCCCAGCAGAATCCCAGCTACAATTCCCTGACATCTAAAGGCCCTTGCACTTGACGCTCGCTCTCCCCTTAAATACCTTTTGCTGTTATTAGCTATAGTCACTGGCTTGTTGCTGTGTCTCAGCCAAATAAATTGTACAAAGTATTTTAACCCATTAGTCAGAGCTGAGAACCATTGAAATGTAGATTTAAGAAATCGTAATTATGCTGCAGAGTAGCAAAACACTGATTTGCTGAAAGAGGAGTCCTTGGGAGGGAGAGATGACCCCAACAGTGCCCAGGCAACTGTTAACCCCACGACACGGCTCAGCTTCCAACACTAACCCCAGCCTTGTGTCTTCCTGACAGACCTGGGCCCTGTCTGAATCAGCACAGGTCTAATCACTGGTCCAGGAAGATCTTAAAGCCTTACACAAAGGAAATCCTGAACTGTTATGGGGCATACAACAAGGTGACCACTGAGCTCTCAAACTTGACTGGACATCACATCCTGAAGCTCACAAAGTACATCCACCACCAGAGACTAAGGGAAATTAGGAAAAAAAAAAAAAAAGAAGGAATGTCCAATAACTATCTGTTGTGCCTCAAGACATTTTTAATTACAACCTTACTGGCTTATTACTATTTTATTTAAGTCTTTGTTTACCAATTTGGATTAATTCAGATTTTGAAATACAGAAGTTTCCTGCACAAATGTCAAAGCTGAAGCTCATGCAACTGCTAGCTTTTCAGCTGACTACAGGTAACTGCGTTAAAAGTTACAGGACAGGCTGTGAAGACTTAAAAGTCAATATAATACGAGAATAAAACTACCATCTCAAGCCTCAAGAAGTCCTTTATTACTGCAGGCATGCCCATCCCCTTTTAGCTCCTGGCCCTGGTACCGCTGTCTCTCATGGCTGAGCAGCTGTGCCCTGTTCCTGCCAGCTGCAGCACAAGGATGCGCTCGCTGCCGCCTTGGCCACACCAGGACAGGCAAGGTTTGACCTGGCCTAATTCTCAGCCGACACCATGCAGCAGGACCTCCTTATGGGATGTGCTGCCTCATTGCCCCCATGTCCTGGTCCAGCTCAGAAAGCGAAGCCACCGGAACAGCAGAATCAAGGGCTCTGACCCGCCGGCGTGACCCTGCAGCTGCTTTGGGCCCTCGCACGGCAACTCTGGCAGCCCTCAGCTCGTGCACACATACCTCACCTTGTTCTTTTTGGAAACAGGACCACAAGAGAGGAAGCCTTAACTGCACCATCCTCATGGAGATCCCATCATGCCTAACAACAATAAAGCAGGAAAAATCAAAGAAAACCAGAGCCTAACCGGACAATCCGCAACCCATGAGAGCCCAGGTTGTGCAAAATGCTTCAGGGTTCTGCACTGTTTTTTCAGTATTTGGTTAGAGATTTTTTTAACATTCAGGCTTCAAATCAGTTAATAAAGAGAAGACACTCAGGTCTTTGCTGGTGGAGTCTAATGCTGTCTGATTCATGCATTTATTACACAAATGAAATAATATTTTTCTTTGCCCAGCTTTTCAGCCTAATGACTCTATTAATCTGTTTACCACCAGCAACAAGAGTTTGTGGGATGAATTTTTTCTTTTCTATTGCTCCATTCCACTACCCCACACTGCAAAACTTTAACTACATATCTCCATGACATTGATTAGATTTTGAAGTGTTTTAATCAATAATCACTGTAAGCTTGAACGTATCCAGAGGGATGGGACAGTGAAAGGAAATCAGTGTGGCTAATGCATGTTACATTCCCTTGAAGAAAAGGAATCCAAAGGAAAAACCTAAGGAATGTTGAACCTTCATACAAGGTGTCTAGTTTTGCAAATTTTTCACATCAGGCATGACAGCAATTTTTGTGGGTTTGGGTTTTTTTTTAACTTGATGGCATTGAGTAGTACATAGACCTTAGACTGCTCCTGAGAAAAATGTTTTCTGAAACCCTTGCATAGGTTATTTTCTCCATCAGACTTCCAATGACTTTCTTAATAGAGGAAAAAATACTATGAAGCGGAAGCTGATTGAGATGCTTTATAGCGCAATAGTAGACTCAGAAAATAACCCAGAAATGTTCTGGTTTTGGTTTTTTACCACAATACATAGTTTAGAAAGGAGGCACTGAAAAAAGAGAATCATAAAATCTACAGGATGAGTTTCCAGAGTGAAAGTTTCCTTTCACTGATGAACTAATTTAAGGCATTTTTGCAGTTGGAATGGGGACAGTGTAGACCAAAGAAATTCTTTTTGCAGGGTTTCTGAAAAAGAACATACAACGGGTTTTAAAGAGGGAAGGGAGGAAGAAACAGTCCCCTAAAAATAATGAAAATTGATTTTTTGAGAAATTTTGAGAGAGATTTCTGGAAATCATGGAGAAATGGATGCACACACTCCAGGATGGCAGGCTTGGTGAGATGAAGGACTGAGATGATGGATTGGGTGCCTGTCAGGTTCCCTTCTCCCAGACAGGCCAGACCAGAGAGGCTCCCACCTGTGGCCTGTGAGGATGGCTTGGCTCTCCCTGTGAGCAGAGTGTGGGTGCTGCAGGGGGGAATGGGCATGGAAAAACCAGTCTGGGAGAAGATACCTGAGATATACTGAGATCTTTATTCAGAAGAATTTGAGAGATTGATACTGCACAGTAAGAGGTTTATGTGCATTCTAGTAGGTATCCCCTGTTGAGTACAGTCTTTTTCCTTTCTAAATAACTGCCATATATTTTAACTTTTTAATTATTTTATTCAATCCTTTCTGTGAAACACAATGCACTTATCTTGCTGTTGGTCTTGGTGGCTCAGGGCTGCCATTCTGTATCACATTCTGTAGGGCTCTCTCTCACCAGTCCAGGGTTTTGGCATGTGGAGAAGTGCTGGCAGGTAGGCTGCAGACCAAAGCAAGCTGGACGCATGCCTGGGGGAAGGGCAGTGTTTGACCCTCTCATTATTATTTCATATTATCTTCTGCAGAAAATATCAAGCAGCAATTCACTGGGGGAAGGAGAGTCATTTTTCAGATACCACATGAAAGAAATACCAATCTGGCCTGCACTAGATTATGTGGGACAATATTTCATTAAATATTATATTACATTGCTGGCAAGTTAAGACATTGATTCATTCCTTGTATTGAATTTGCTCACAGTAATGAATGCATTGCTTATTCCACAAAGGCCCCATTTTCTCTCACCTTTATTGATCAATAGTTTATAACTTTGAAACTATTTGCAAACACTTTTTAGTGATTAATGTAACTTATTTTCTAGTCTTAAAAACAGTGTGGGCAATTAGCATGTGTAGAGCTAGGCCTTGCCTAGTCAGAAGTAGCACTGCTGGAACTGCTATCATTACCTGTTACATTAGTCTATATTTCAGCACAGAAATCAGTAAAAGGGTGCATAAACACTAACTGAAGCACATTCATCTCTTAGAAATCACTCTGTAAAACATGGAGGATGGTCTAAGAAGAATTAATAGCTGCTACAAAATCTCTATAACCTTTAGAAGAAGTGTATGGAAATAACTGGGAAAGTGTGATTCTTAATCAAAAGCAATGGGCATAATTCTTGGCTCCTCCAAGACAACCAATTAATAAAAACTTAGTGGGGTGGGAAAATCATTAAGGAGAAAATCTAGCCCCAAAAAAGACAGAGTACAAAACTTCTGTAGTGAACACAAAACACATAGCCCCTTTGTGAGGTTTATGTGCTCCAAAGGCTTTCCACTGGCACCTAGCTCTCTCCCTTCTGAACGTACCAGTCCTTAAAACTTAAGAAGTGCAGAAAATGCTTTTCAGCAGGTCATCACAGTGGGGGTTTTCAGGAGGAATAAGCCTCAATATTGGTGCATGGAGGTAACCTCAGAGGGTTACCCTTACCAGGATCGGAAGTACTTTGCATAATTTTTGATGATTGCTGGGCTTTAAGGAAGGTTGGAATGCCAAAGCCAGGAGGGGAATGGTAGCTGAGGAGTGGGAGCCCAAGGCTCATTCTCTCTCAGGTGTAATCCACCCAATTTCCCTTCAAACCACCCACCTGTGAAAGAAATCCCTGCTCTCTTGAGCAGCTACAATGGGAAGGAGTCTCAAGTTACCTCCCCACAGGAGGAAAAGAGGAGTGGAAAGAGATAAAAAGGAAAGAGCAAAACACTCAGAGAAAGAGGAGAGGATCAGGAATACAAAAGAGAAGAAAATGAGGAGAATCACATAGCAGGAAAAGCAGATATGTGAAAAAAAAAGGTTTAGAAAACAGCAGGATGTTGAAATCAAAAAGCAATTAAAACAGTGCTAAAACACCTGGAGACCAGCCCACAAGTTTTGGCAGCAGGACAGCCCCCCATCAGAATCTGCATCAGGAATTTCTTCACCAGGGCCCTTTTATTACTCAAAGTACAGCAGTTTTAGAGCTGGATGAGCAGAACGTGTTTGAGAGCTTTATTAAAAGCCTCCAGAGATGCCCTATGCAGAAACAAGCTCACTAATCCTAAAGAAAAATTTCAAAGCTTACTAATCCTACAGGAAAACTTCAATGCCTCACGTGAAGGGTGACACTGAGCATTTGCCACACCAAGAGAAACAACCCACGACTCAAAATGCTGTTCTGGCAGCCCATGACCCATGTCTGCACGGACAGTGGCATAACACTGTCATCCTCCACAACATCCAGAGATGTTTACTTTGGTTATTTATTGCTTTGTGAGAAATGTGTGAGCTTCAAGCACTGAAGTACTGATCTCAGTTTGAACTGTCACTGAGGTTTCCTCAGTTGCCTGTACTTTGCTGGTTTTCCAGCTGGGCAAGAGGATGGTGCTGTGCACACTGCACATCAAGCTAAGCAAGGCACAACTCTTAGGTATACATCTCTGAAGCTTCATTGCTGACAAACAACTGTGCTCATCCTGAGCATGGTGCACAGGAAGGGAATAAACTAGCAGTACAGGAGAGGAGGGAGCTCTGCTCCACTACCCCAGCAAGTCCTCACAGACTCGAGTTGCCTTTGAGACTCTGGACAAGAAGAAAATGAGATTAAAAGAGATGTATCTGGAAGGTACATGGAGGTGGTTGAATTGAGGACGAGTAGCTAGTGTTCACACTTTTGTGTTGCCAGTTACACAGCATCTAAGAACTGGTTTTCTACATATGTTTGCACACGGATGAGATGGGAAGCATCAGACTCTAAAGGTCCCCACCTAACCCATTCTAAGGCTACAAGGGAAACATTGAGAGCTGCTGCTTCTTGAGCTGTTTCAGCCAGCCTGCACAAAGCCTTCAGTAACACTCTGAGCGCAAAGCCTATCCCATGAGTAGCTTCGTATCCTCTTCCTGCTTTCAGACCATCTCTTGCCATCCTCAGGTGCGAATTATGGTAATAGACATGACTCAGCAGTTTGCTGATGCAATTTAACTACTGAAAATAAGATATAGGAGCCATGCTCCACAGTCTACTAGAGGTCCAAAGCTGAAGGAGTTGGATGACAGTGAATTTTTTTAGTAGCCAGCAATGGGCTGTATAGCATGAGTTGTTTTTTGCCTACGTATTATAGCCACACTTTGTTATCAAGCCATAGAAAACAGATTAGCATGGAGAAGTAGCACAGATCATTCCTGTGTCCAGACAGCTGATGCAATGGAGCTCCTGCTGCCATCAGTCACTGCCTCCACCTGTCCCATCTCACATGGCTTGTGACAATAACAGACCTCAAGGTTTCCAAGACCCAAACTATCTCTTTATATAGGGGCAATACAACAGCCCAGGCTTCATCAGGCACTGCCGCCTCAGAGAGTTCCTCACTTCCGGTCCATGAGACAAAGCACTAAGAATAAGGCAGCATGAATAATAAGAAAAGCAAAAGATTTGCCAAATGGGTCACTTTCTCCTCCAAGTGAAATCAAAATCTCAGAGCAGCTTTACAATACCTAGTTTATTAGGGCTGATCCAAAAGCTCACTCTGACTGCTCCGGCACCTGTCCTACCCACTTGCATGCTCTTACAGCCTCCTTTGACAGAAGCAAATTGTTCCTCCAGTTTTTCCTGACTGAGCTGACAGACCTTTGGATTCCCTTTGCCACCTTGATAACATTATCTCCTTTCCTCTATTTTTTATTTTTCTTTCTGCATCTTCTTTTCATATATTTATACCAAATGACTCTTCCCTTGACTAGGATTGGGGAACATGCAGAAAACAAGCAGAAACATGCTGATACTAGAAATTAATGCCATTTTTAATAGAAAAAAGTTTTGCTTCTTCCATGGAGTAATTTTGCATGTATCCATAGGAAAATACTAAGCTGGCTTGTGTGGCACTTGTTTGTTACATATATACTGTGTTTAAACTTACAAACACATATAAACTCTGGTGAGGTAATCTTGAGTGTTCTAGAAGGAGATTAATATCATTCCTAAAAAAATAAACATGTGGACTCCTGACACTAGGTTCTATACTCATGTTCACAGAGATGCAGTTCCTTTGTAATAAATGTTCATGACCCCTTTCTCATTCTGTTCTCACCTCTTACTGTGTTTAAGATTACACCAGTCCACTCTGAGGATACACAGGGCTGTTAACTTAGGCTGGAACTTCCTGACCACATTCTCAGTCATCTCAGTTCCCATTTCCCTCCAATGGCTTCCTGAGACAGGTTTGTGCTGGGCATGACAGTGAGGGAATGAAAAAAAGAATTTTGCCAAGGGCAAAACCCTCATGCACTTTGTATTCTTTTTTTTAGCTTGTTCCTGAGGCTCAGGAAGTGGTGAAACAATGGGGACAGATGAAGTAAGACTGGGACTAGACCTTGGACTTCTCGTGAGAGCTTAATAAAGTAAACCTTCATCTTTTGAAGGCTTAATGGCTTGAGTTCAAGCAAAATCTAATCTGATTATCTGAAAAGATGAAAAGAGAAAGCAGAATACTCTGAGACAGGATGAGAGTACTTCTGAGCCTGGGTAGCTGCAAACTTCTCTCCGTATTAATCACTCTTATTTCTGCCATGCTTGACTAAAGGAAAAAAAGAAAAAGCTGCAAACTGGGACAAATATTAAAACCATTTGTCACCACAAAGGCTATATTACAGATAGACAACATCCTTGAATGAAGGCAATAAAGGTTTTTGAAGCAAACAAAAAAGTTGCTGTTCACTTTATAAATTTATGACCTTAATTCAATAATCTTCCTCTGTAAAATAAGTGGTGCAGTTTCTAAGCAGCACATGAACATTCACATTGTATATGCAATGATTTCACCAAATTTGCAATGGTACCAAGGCACTCAGCTCATCCCAGGATCCCAAGGCTACTATGAGCAGGGATGGTAGTTAGAACCTCAGGGCAATGCTGTTGCTGTGCTTAAGATGACACTATGTACGCATTGGTAGTTTGGCAAGGAACAAGAGAAGATCTGTTGCTCATACATCCTGTCATTTGGGACACTTTCTACAGCACACTGGTCACAGCGCTGCTACAGACTTGTGTATAGGAGAACTGAGTTACAATCTAGGACACAGTCTACAGTGTATACTGAAATTATTAGTTAAGCACTGGCACAAACCATACATGAGCACAACAGAACAGATGTAAGTATCTCCATACAGGCCCAAAACCAGTGGGAAAACCCAATGGCTTTCAGTGTGTTTGCCCATAGAGCAAACAGCATCCCATCTGTGCCCAAGCCTGCAACAATGGGATGAGGAGCACAGCTGGAAACACAGGAGCCCAGACCATGTAGAGGGCAAGGGAGAACTGAGAAGGACTGAGAGCTGCACAAGGAGATGTGCATGAGCTCAAAGAGGCAGGGCAGGAGCCCTGTCAGTGTCCTCTTGCAGAAGATGGTTAGATACTGGGCAAGTTCAAAAGATATTTTGTTTAGTGATTCAGTGGCTTTTTTTTAAATGCAATTTTCCCAGTCAATGGCTAAACTTCTACAGGCTCATACAGGGAATCTACTAACACTCACCCTCTGGAAGCACTTGCCAGACACTTTGGAAAAGCAGCAGCACCAAACTGCGCCGGCTTCCACGAGACCTGGTGAATTCAAGAGGTGCAGTTGGAAGCTTTCTCCGAGGAACACCAACCTGCACTTCACACATGCATGCAGCACAGCTGCCTCTAGCAGCCACAGTCTCACCGCTGAACTTCAGTCTGAATATCTACTGCTGTTGGATTTAATTACTCCATGCGAACACTTGACTTTGAACTATTTGCTTCTCACTTGCCAAAAACAGTGGTTCCCTCCCACTCTGCTATGACAAAACAATCCAAACTGTTGCTGCTGACAATACAGCTAATATTTACAAATAATTACCAAAAGTATTTGAAATTTTGTAGATACCTCAGTAAAAGATGACATCTACAGATAAATTTACAAGATGTAAGATGTGAGTCACCACAGACAAAATTCCTTGGAGAGGTGGTATCTATAGATATTTAAAATCACTGTGTAAATCACATAGACACTGCACATGCAGAAGCTCTTTTAACATAGCTGATGTGATGACTTCTATTTCATGAGGGGAAAAATGGGTACACCAGAGTGATACTGTATTCCTCTTCAACCCTGCACAGGTGCCAAGGCTGATGTAGGGTGATTTATTATCCCACATCCTTGCTAAAACTCCTTCAGAAGGCACTACCAGTTTGTGCTGGCCACACTTTTTCTTTAGGCTTCAGAAATGAAATGTGTCTTTCTGAACAGTACCTGTCATGGAAAAAAACGCATTTAAGGGTTCAAAAGGTTTCGATCAAGAGTAAATCTGGATTCTCCTTTTTGTTCTCTTTTCCACCAGGGAAAGGATATACCAAAACATGTTTTGTGTTTTACACCAAATACAATATTAGCTGTAATAAAAAATAAATTATCTCCAAAGTTTCATCATATTTTTTAAAGTTTCTGTATCTTTTGGCACTATTTTTTTTTCTTTTTGTGATCTGTATTAATAGTTCAAAAGGACAAAACCCTGTCCTACTTCTGCCTGCCACCCTTGCACAGAAAGACATGTCCTATTTGGCTTTAAAGGAACCTGTGGAGGCTGCTCGAGACGAAGCTCTTAAGTACATTTCTACACAGAGCCCAAGGCACACAGCACTCGTTGTTACACAAGCCTCTCCCTTGCTTCCAACGCCTCTTGTTTCAACAACTCGAAAAAATCAGGTGTGTGGGGCCCCCTCACTTTCCTTGGGCACAAGAGGATTTCCATTGCTTGAAACGTAAATCTCTACCCAAGCTGGCTGCTAAAGACGGGCCGCGTGGTTCCCACGCAGCTGTGAGTGTCCGTGGCTCGCATCGTGCAATTGACGATTCGAGCCGATGAACGGGGAATGGGACACAGCGTTCGGACAGGTGCCGCAGCCCAGGCCAGCCCCGGCCGCTGCGCGTGGTGCGGAGCCGGGGCGCGGAGCGGGGACCCGGAGCGGGGGCCACCCGGAGCCGGGGCGCGGAGCGGGGACCCACCCGGAGCGGGGGCGCGGAGCGGGGGCGCGGAGCGGGGACCCGGAGCGGGGGCGCGGAGCGGGGACCCGGAGCGGGGGCGCGGAGCGGGGACCCGGAGCGGGGGCACGGAGCGGGGGCACGGAGCCGGGGCGTGGAGCGGGGACGCGGAGCCCGCCGGCGCTGGCGGAGGTGCAGCCACACCCGCACTGCCGGGCGAGAAAATCCCTCCCCAGCCCTCCGCAGTGCCGGGGGCAGCTGCGCACTGAGCCTGCGCTTCCACTCCTGTAAGTAGGTTACTGACACCAAGGGGAGCAAGAGCCTGAAAATTAACCTATGTGTTAATCTGCTCTCTGCCCTCCTGCGTTACCAAAGTGTGCAACTCCAGGATAAATGGGAAGGGACTCTCTGGAGAGAGCAGCGTTGGCAGCAAAGCCAGCCCCAGACTTTCCAGGCTGAATTGAAATCGACAAGATTTGTTAAATTCCTGGGCAATTAGTTCATGGCTTCAAACTTTTCTCCTGGACTCAGAGGATGCTCTAGAATGCAGGGTAATGTTTTTCTAATAGCTGCTTAAATTTTAAAATTGAGACTAAGGGGAAATAACAAATGTGGCAGATTGAGATGTTTGAATTGAAAATCCTAGAGATGTTCCAGCTGGAAAGCAAGGAGATTTTGGGAGCTGGATTTACAAATCCACGTCTGTTTAATGAGGGTGCCTACGTAGAGTGCTGCAAAAATAAAGCTATCCAACTTACGTGCAGTGTTTCCCTGCACTGCCATGTGTCAGCAGGTTCAGCACTCAGGACTGTTAACTGATAAATCCCTTCTGTAATGTGATGTCAACAACAAACAGCATCACAGTGAACATCAACAGGAGCCAGTAACACAAGTGATTTTCCTCATATTTGTGAACAGTTTCATTCTGTAAATATCTCCTTTCCCTTCTCAGTCAAATAAACATCTCTAAGATGGAAGCAGAAGGCAGGTGAAAACTTCTCTGGTTTTGAGACTGTATTTATTTACAGGAATTTAAAATCTCCATTCCTGTTTCTCTAAATTCTCTTTAATTCTGCAAATATCTTACTTATGCTTTAGATTCTCTGCTTCAAAGCTACACAAGCCTGCAGAGACTCCAGGCATGTGCACTGAGCTGTATGCTCCAAAACTGCATGTCCCAGAAATGCATATGCATGAAACAAAGAACCAAACAGCAGGAAAAACATTTTGCTCCATTTTCTGGAGTATCTGCAATGAAAATGGAAGTAGGAAAGAGATCATTTTGGCAGTGTCTCGACATTTATGTGGACCATGAAATGTAAATCAGTTCAAGGCTCTCTTACTAATACAAGAAGCATTCAGTCAACAAATGTGATGTTCTCTGGGAACCAGCCATAGAAACCACCCTAGTATTAACTTTGTTAGAATTTAAGTCGTATTCTGCTGTTTTTTCCAGCTCAGAAACTAACACCTCCATCTCTCTGAGCTGCCCTCTCACCACTACAGGTACCTTCAAACCACCCTTCACAGCAGAGAATGGGTTAAAATACAAAATGTTCTTTACTAATAGATCAGACTCAAAATCAGGGAAACAGGAGCAAAATAAAAAATTTATATTACTTTGCCCTTAACAAATGTCACTTAGTTTGATGTAACCTCAGCTTCATTAAGGAAGGTACGGTACCTTGCCCTGAATCAGAATAAAGGACACATTTTGAAGCGCACACAGGATTTAAAACATAAAGATTTGAGTGGTTACTGCTGAGATCTGTTCACTCTGTACAAGATCTTATGGTAAATGCTGCACAAGCTCCTCAGGAAGGCGATGCTCATTTCCTTGCACACACAGCCCAGCCTGGCTCTGTGGGGTTCCAGTTTTCTCTGCCTGCTCCTGCACCTAGCAAAGGACACATTCAAACATTCCCATTTCTGGATGATCACAAATGTTCTCATTGGAGCCCTATGACCACTGTCCACCACCATTACTGATCTCAAAACACCTCTATATCGTGGCCTCTGGGCTGTTTGACACTGCAAGCACTCACAACATGAATAATGATGCCTTAGCTATGCCCTCCCACTCTCCTAAACCTCACGTGATGGGAAGCTAACTCATAATGCGTACAAAATACAATAAAACTGAATCACAGCAAGCAGGCAAGTGACAAGTAATTACCTTAGGCAAAACTCTACATCTCTAACAGCTACCACACAAAAAAGGACAGCAAGGTGATGAGGATGGCGTCAAGGGCACCAATGCAGCTTGGCAGCATCATGTCCCCGACCTGCAGACTGGCAATACAGAGCAGCAGGTGCCTTGAAGATGCAGACTTGGCGCTTGCACCAGGTCCCAGGAAAAGCGCAGACGAAATCAGATCTCCTGCAGCATTGTTCCCACCTCATCCTGCCTCAGCAGTTTAATTTACAAGGAAATGAAGCTCTTTAAACAGATTGCTCTATGTTCATGGCTAACAGGACAGAAACATTAAGTAAACGAGCGTGATTTGTGTGGGCTTCTGCAAGGAAGCCTCTCTACAGGGAAACAGGGAGAGGATCAAAGGCACATTCAATTGCTTCTGTTTATTCAGGAATTCAGTAGGGTTTGAAACATTCTTGCAGGTGGAAAACACTACCAAGCATACATGTCCCTTATATTTATTTATATTTGTTTAACTCTTTTAAACTATTTTTTCCACACAGAATTCAGGCATATTAACTGAAAATAGAGGGTCTGATCCTAACCTATACCAACATTTTAGAGCACTGGTCTCCAAACGGGAGCATGTCCCTCAGAAAGGCCAGATGCCTATAAGGGGGAGCAGCAAAGCTGCGCCTGAGCTTTGCAGCCCTGCAGCGCCATGAGCTTGGCCTTGGCTCCAGCACACCCCAGCAAGTTCTAACAACTGATGGTCTGGTTTTGATCCAGTTAAAAACTTTTACCAGGTAATTCCCCTCATCAATAATTTCCAGGCAACAACTCATAAAGGGACAGTTTTGCTAAATACAAACAGTGGAAGGAGCCATAATGAAATTCATTCCAAGTCAAAGCATTTCCACAGTTTCCAAAACATCTCACAAATTCCATGGGGTAAAGAAAAGTTTCGGGTTTTAACCAAACTTTTAGTCTAACAACTGATGGGCTTTGTAGGTTTTACAAACCAGTAGTACACACAACATGAGCATGCAATTGCTCGAACAGATACAGCCCCACGTTTACCCTGCACAGCATTCGCCTGGGCATGATTGGGATGTGGGTGACACTCAGAATGACACACTGCACAGTGTTCTCTCCTTGCATTGCTGAGCAGCCACAGCAACCAGCGCCTGAAGAAAGTGCACACAGCACACCCCTCTCCTGTGCCTCATGAACTTTTGAACTGCAAGTACTTCACCTCCATCAATAATAAGGACAGAGGAAAGAGAAAAGACAGCATCAGCTAAAAGAAATGCAAATGTAGTAATGTAAAGTGCTATAGCTGATGGCATTGTCCAGAAAATGCCTGATTAGAAAATTCTCTTCTTTTTGCTTCATTCTTTTCTGGAGGGCTGTTTTCTGGAGGCAGTGAGCCAGGGCAGCCCAGTGCTCAATCGAAGAGGTGATTAGAAATGATGGGGCTCAGCTGTAACATCCTTAACTCCTGCCAAGTAGAGGATGCCAAATTGCTAATGTAAATAGCCCCTTTTGATGCCTTAAAGCCCTGGAAATGAAAGGCATTTTCCTGAAAGATCAGCCTCTGGTTGACTTTCTGTCCCAGTACCAAACCTGCTCTGCATGCAGGTCCAGTTGCTGCCTATACAAACGGGACAGGACCCTGTAGGACCAGATTTCCTTTGCAGAACTGCACATGCTTGCGTTTACCTATCGTTAAGTACATTCAAATGACCACCCAGGCAGAATTTTCCTCATGCCCTAATGTAGCTCTCTGTCTAGTTGTCTGCAGCCTGGCTCATTCTGTATGCACAAGACTGCAAATGAGATCTTCTATCAGCTCCCATGTTAAAATATCAGTTAAAACAAATGCCATGTTACAGGGATTCAGCTCCACACAAGGATATGCCTTCAGTTCCTGGGGTGCCAGTATCACAGTTTGGGGTCACGTTTGACACTCCCAGCGGAGCATGTAAACCAGTGTGCCAACTCAATTACACTGGCTTATTAGGATTAGCAGACAACAATCCTCTCTGCACTGACACAAAAGTTTCCTGCTTCCCATTTTTAATTTTCATGCACTGCTCCCAGTTCAAATGGCAACACGGTCAACAGGTCCTTTGTGTGGATTAGAAATGCAAAGGAGTGCTGATGCTCCCCGCTGCACCACAAGGCTCGCCTGCATGGGATGAAACAGTTTCCCTAAGGGAAACTGTCCTTTCCCACAGATGTTTGCTGGCTCCCAACATTTTGCAGCTAACAAGAGAGAGCTAACAGCATCATCCTTCACATGGCTGTGTGTACCCCACAGAGAGTAACCCTAAGCTCATGCAGTTTGATGTGCTAAATCAGGGGCCTTGCCTGAGGTTTCAGCTGATTATCAAAAAATCTATGGGGCTGAGGTGCAGCATCACTCACTAGAATAGAGCAACAGCAGCCTGGGAAAACATACCTGGGAGTGTGGCCCTGAGCTGCAGGCATCAAAGTTAGAATAGCTGTCAAAACATTTGAGCTTTGCTTCTGAAATCATGCTCTAACTAGGTAAATCTTGTGAACATGGCTTGTTTCATCCATATTTTCCTGCATATAAATTTGACAGGCCAGAAACATTTATTTTGTCAGAGCACTAAAAGCCCCGCCCCTGATGTTCAGCACTGATCTCTGTCAGGCTGTAATTCGGCTCCCCTCTCCCACCGACACTCTCCTGTTCCACTAAGGAGCACTCAGTAAAACGATGCCATGGTCTCAGGGGTTTCCTAGAAACCTGCCTCCAGCAGCACAACCTGTATCCTCACTGCCGTGTTCTCCATTAGTTGTTCTCAGCCACAATATAAAATGTCCTGTGCCTACTGGTTTTTACAGACTGTAGCTGTGGCCATCTACAGAAATTCTGGGCACTTCCCAACCAGCCACCCACAGAACAAGTTTGGGTGAGGAGGGTTTTTGTGGAGCAAGAGAAAAGCAAACACTGGTGTGTGTGAAGGGCTCTGGTTGTTGAATGTGTCAAGAAAGTAATGTTTGCATTGAGGAAAGCCAAACAGATGTAGCAGAGCTGTGCCAGGAAAGGATGGCTCTGTTACCTTGTTCATGTCTTCTTAAAACATCCTGGTACCAGAGCCAGGCCAGCTCATCTCGTTCCTGCCCAGCCTCAGCCTGCCTGCAAGTACCAGCTCAGCCCCCCAGGCAACTCTGCTGCCCCACACCTGCCTGCTAGCACACAGTCCTCCCTTGCCTCCTCCAGCCCCACATCCTGCCCAAATCAATTGTACTTTGTTCAAACTCTTCAGAGCATCTCTACACTGAGCAGTGCTGGCAGAAGTAAGGTAGAGACAAGCTGACCACTATCTGTATCCTTTTCAGTCCAGACAGATGTCACCTGACAGCCACAAACACAGACTGGAGACGTCTGAGCACAGCTGCCTTTAGTTTTGACTTGCCTATTTTGAAAACATGGATGCGGTTTACACTTTCAATAATTTTCGATTTGTTAAGTACAATCCATCTTATAACAACAATTACTCCCCTTCCCTCTGGCATCTCAAACAAATAAAAGGAGAAAAATTAAATACCTTGCTTGGAATCCTAAATATATTTTGGTTTAAAATGCTGCTGTGCTACCATACCCAAGGCCATTGGGCCCCTTCCTGCAGGGGTGATACGAGGGCGCTCTGCACCTGCTGGAAAATGCCTCTCAGAGAAATGCAGAAGGTTCATACCTTATGAATAGCCATGGTGTGAGCAGCAACAGGACACAGAGACCCTGAGCAGAGACTCAAACTTTCTGCATCTGTGTACCATGACGTTCTCTGAGTAATGCTTTTGAATAAGAAACATAACATAATAACCCAAGTCTGTTGCCCACTGCAATGAAGTACTTCAGCATTCACATTTACGCATTCACATCTAAAACTACAACAAATCACAAGCCAATTCATTTAGTTTGGAAAGTTTCAGGGAATAATTATATGTAATAACAATTTTGAATAGTGAAACATTTCAGCTAAGAAAAAATTCATATATGAAAAATCTGTAAATCTTCAGTCTTTTTAACAAAGCTTAAATAAATATGAAAATAAACTATTTGACCAGGGGTTTGTAAGTGGAGAAATAAAAGATTTTCATTTTCCTCTCACATTTGACTAAAATCAGAATGGCTTCATAACTTGCCTTGGTTTACCTTACACCCTGCTTTTTACTTCAATTTTTTCTTCAAAAAATTTGTACTACCCTTACTGACTCTCGTTTATATATTTGGTGACGTTACCAACTGTAAAGTTAGGAATTGCTCAAAACTTCTGCAATGTATGAAGTTCCAAGCTTTTCACATCTACAGCATTAAATATTTTCAGGTGCAAAAAATCCAACTGCTTCTTAGTGCCCATTCCAAACATCAAATATCCAGCAATGCACACTGGAAGAGCTAGTGATGATAAAGGCTGGAAGATTACCAAGGCTGGAAGTTAAAAGCTAGAAAGTATTTTCTGATTTACTCGTTTGAATTACTGTGGGAAAAAAATGAAACTTCAAAGCACTGGCCTGCAGAGCTGAAGTCTCTGATCATGTCTTTTCTTTGTGGTGGGATTTCACGGCTTTGCATGGACATGCTGCATGCACAGAAGCATTCAGTACCTGTACCCATGGGCAGGAAATCAGCACACGTCTGCTAATGCAATACAGAACACTCTGTAGTGCACTTTCCTCTATCCGTTTTATTTTATTCCAAACCTCCAAGCTGTGTCTGACTGCAGCATTTCAGGCAGGAGCTGTATGCCTATGGGAAGCAATCAGGGACACACATAGCTTATTTTAATTTTGTCATTGCTATCCACTCTTAAGACCAGCTATTTGAGATCGCTCTGCCTCACTTCCAGGAGTCACTTGAAGGCAAAGGAAGACATTTACAGCTAGCAACTGATTGGGAGCTAAAGAAATTTTGGCTGAAAGATGGGGAAGTGGGGAATGGAAGCAGTCACGAGTCTGTTAAGACCTGGTCACCTCTATCCCCACACTCAGGTGAACTCTGGTTGGTAGGACACAGGGAAGCCGGGGACAAACAGCTCCCTCACCTCTGATCCATCCAACACAGGTGCATCAGCCACATGGCCAGGATGTTTGGCTGCTGTGACACCAAGCAGCCTCCCATACACCTCTCTGCACTTCAGAGAAACCAAAATGCTTCGTGCAAAGAGGCATGTTCTGACAAGCACTTATTTGTCGCCGCAATTTTTCCAAATTGCTTCTGATTTGTGTGCTTACATCAAACAGTCTTGTTGCCGGATGCTGTTCTGTACACTCTCTACAAAGGTAATTCCCTCAGAAAACCTGCCTGTCAAATCCTCAGTTTTCAGTGCAGGCAGATGACCATGGACTTGACCTGCCAGGCTGTATCAGATGACAATCAGACAAGACCAGAGAGAAAAAATGAAATGTCAGTGCCAAATATTGGCTCTTGGGCACAGCCAGGAGAAACCAAGTCAGCCACTTCTTCCATTCTCTCAAGCACCTGCTCAGGTCTCTGACCAGGGGGAACAATGCTGTCCTTGTTCTAGACGGAAAACAGGTGAGTACCAATCATCTCTATTCAGAGAACACCCAGAGACAGTCTGAGTCTTTAGAACACATGCATTCGTTCACAATAGTGTCAAGCTTTGAGGAGCAGAAAGAAATGAGAAAAGGGGAGCTTTCAAAGCTTTTCTTTTGCAACAGTATGTACTGGGCAAAGTAAATAATGAGGCAGCTTCCCTGCTCAAATCTATCATCTCCATTCCATGGCTGTACTAAAAAGGGACCATTCCTTGAAACACTACTGAATCACTTTTTCACCTTTTGAGCAGAGAAGCAGGTTGTTTTAGCACAGGGAACTGAAAGGGCACAGTCACAACCTAGCAACCTTAGGAGCTCAGGGCAATCTGATGTTCTTGTGAAGACTGTGAAGTCAAGCAGAGTTGGTTTCCTGGTAAATAAACCACTTGAAAATACAGCTGGTAAGGCACAAAATCTGATCATTTTGGACAATAAGCCCTTTCAAAATAAAGCCTAGAAATTGCTCACTATAAAAATCACACAACTGACACTTTAAGCAAAGTGAATTTCTGACGTTAGCTCTAGCAATATTAAACAACTGTACCAGACTCCTCTTGCTAGTTTAGGTTTGGGTGGTCTTTGATCAAAACATGGTTACTCACATTTAAGTACACAACTGAAAGTGGTGCTGCTTGCTGCTGCTGTTGGAGTCAGAGCCTGTAGCTCAAAGTCCAACAATATTCAGGTATTGAAAAATATTTGAGTTAAATTTCACTTTCACTGGGGGAGGCAGGGGTGAGTGTATGTTTAGAGAACAAACAAAAGAACTCAGGGGTACAGAAAGCAGTCAAAACTAGAATTTCCCCTTGCTTTAGCAATCTGCTAATCCAAACGTTTCCATGGCAAACATGGAAATGGCTGATTCTAGCCACAAATTTGGTCATGATTGGATGCAGGCAGTAAAAACATAAAAAAATCTCTATTTCTGCATCTAGCTGAAATCAGAAAGGCATTTGTGTGTGCATTATCTGTTGTGCTGGCCCTCTGCCTTTTAGTGCTGTGGTTTCGATGGGGTTTTTTTCCCCTCATTTACTGATTTATTGCTTATGTTTGCAAGAGAATATACAAGCAGCTTGATATTCTCAAGTATACCTCAACCATCTGTCTAAGCACTAACTACTAATGTACTAAAGAGAGGATCAAACCATCAGCTTTGTTGGCATTTGGTCCAAAATGAGCTTTGAATGTTACTTCCTAATCCCAGTACCTCAAGTTCTTGTATCTTTTGGGTTTTTAAAGTGACAGTAATCCCAGATCCAGAGGGTAGATAAGGTTGGAAGGGACCTCCAGTTCCCCCTTCAAGGCAGGGTTAACTACAGTAGGTTTGTCAGGACTGTATTCACTTGGGTTTTGAGTACCTCCAATCTTGGAGACTCCACAGTCCCTCTGTGGGGTCTCTTCCAGTGTTCAGTCACCCTCACAGTAATTTTTTAAAATCTTATGCTCAAGCAGAATTTCTTGTATTTCAGTTTGTGCGTGTTGCCCCTTGGCCTTCTCCTGGGCACCATGGAGAAAAGCCTGACTCCATCACCTCTACTCCCCTCTATCAGGTAGATTCATACACACTGATTAAGACTTCCCTGAGCCTCCTCTGCTGCAGGCTGGACAATCCCAGCTCTCTCAACCTCTCCCTGTATGCCAGATGCTCCAATTGCTTCATATTCATCATGGTCCTTCAGTGGACTCAGCCTAGCAGGTCCTCATCTCTTCCATCCTGGCAAGTCCAGCACCAGATACAGCACTGTAGATGTCTCACCAGTGCTGCACAGAGGAGGAGCATCACCTCCCTCAATCTGCTGGAGACGCTCTGCCAAGCACAGCCCAGGAGAGTACCAGCCACCTTGGCTGCTGGCTCCCTGTCAGCTTGTCCCCAGGACCTCAGTCAGGCTCCACCAGCATCCCAGGAATGAGAGTCTGACACACAAGCAAAGTGAACATGGTGGAAAGAGTTCTTTTAGTACGTCAACTCAGAATGCTGGAAACGGAAGACAAGAATTGCAACAGGGAACAATTCCTAATAAAATGTACAAATAATCAGTGGAACCGCCCCAAGCCACTCCCAAAGCAAACAGCACAAATCTCTCAGACCGTCCACGGACACTTCAGTGAACAGGGAAAGCTTCTGTAGCTTTACTGATAGGACTGCAAGTCTAAAAAGCAGAAGTCTTTATCCTGCAGGACAGGGCATGTGGGTCCCAACCTACCAAGACAAAATGCCCAATTATATTGGATTAAATTTTCACATTTGAGCCAAGCAAATGATGTCCTTCTCTACAAATGCACAACGCTGTCCCCTCCCAGAGACAAGGGCTCATGCTTGATGGACCACTGCTCTCCACTTGACAATTTCTCTGTCACTCCTGCCTTTATTGATTCAGGCTCCCCATTTTCATTAGAACAAGCAATTTAATCTTATATTCTTGAACAGTGCTAATATGTCCTCTCCAGCACTGCTGCTCACAGCTGGAATAACCAAAGCCAGTCCCACTGCCAACATCCCAGACCCAGCCACATGCAGGACATGAGGGGGAGCAGCACAGGCAGAGCCATGTCATGTGCTGAAGCTGGAAGGGTTCAGCATGGGCCACTTGCGCCCGCTCTGCCCTGACCCACCATGTGCTTACTGGTATTAACCGATCTCTGGAAACTCCTCAGTTTAGACGTGACCTGTTTATTTTACCTACTCTTGAAACAATGCCTGTTTTTTGCTTTTGCTTTATTACACCAGAGAATCAGAGCTTTGGACACTGGTGTGAGCTGCTTTACTTGGAAGAGCACATACTTAGCAGCATGAGAGAGCACTTGTAGAAGTGTGGATCTAGCCCTGTTACAACTATTTCTCCAGGCTTGTTTTACCAGCAGTATTTAAGTACTACATAAAGTCCTGAAATATTCAAATAAACACATAAATATAATAATTAATAATAATGTGATAATCTAGTAATAAACATTTTACTCGATTAAAGACAAACTTAGCAATAGCCAATGAAGCAGTGGCACCTGGGCACCACTAGCCAGCTGCCCTCCAGCAGAGAAGCCCCCACATGAGACCGCACCAAGAGCCATGCAGCAAACACTCAGACAAATGATCCTTTCTCTCTGCTCAACACTTGGGCAAGAACAGCCAGAGGGCTGGTGCCAATTTTGGACTCCCCAGACCAAGACAGACTTCAATATGGTAGAGCATGGTCCAGTAGAGGCCACCAGGATGGTTGAGGGCTGGAGGAGATGCTGAGGGAACATGTGGGCAGCACCAAGGAGTCAGTCCATCACGTAGCAGTGATTGACTTCAACCAACTATTTAACTCACAAAGAACAATTTCAGATTGTATTCAAGCCCAGCACACATTAGTATTTCACTGCTCACAAGGTGAAGTGGTAACAGTCAGCGTAAAAGGCACCAGCAAACCACACAGATAACGCATCAAAGCCAGGAGGAAATAACTCTGGGAACACAGGTTTCAATAAATATAGCTGAACAACCACTGCCAGCAGGCATCAGCAAGATTCAATTCCATTGTAAAGGTTAAAATGTGTGACCAGATCCTGGATTTTTACTGCAGGTGGCCTCCAACAAAAAGCAATGGCTTGCATGCACTAGTATGGAGCCAATCACAAGACAACAAAGTCGCAGAGAATGGATATGTTCAGCCACAAATTATCTACATTTAGTGGAAATCAGCTTCCTGGCAGGTAGACAAGATGCCCCTTGGTGTCACAGCGGCCACCGTGCCCAGCACATCCTGTTCAGTTCTTGTGTACTGCAGTGCCTAAACACAAGTCTCCCAGCTCCAGGTGTAACTCAGTGCTTAGACAGTTATACAGCTATTTTTACACTTAAGTAATATCATACATGTCCCAACCAACCATACAATCATGGGGGCATTATAGTAACACAGAAAGGTGAACTGTAAACCATGTACGCACACTCTAATGTAAAATGTTACCCTACAGGTATCAGGAACACAGAATTTTAGTCTTGCTCACGAACTTGCCACAAACAAATCTCCTGCACAGCTCTTGCCCACTTCTGAGTGATTAATTGGTGTTTGATATTTCCTAAGACAGTTGTCAACTTAAATTGCAAGAAAATCCATATCAACTTGCAGTTCAAAAGCATATATATGAACTGAGCAACAGATCCAGTGGAAATAGAGACCTCCCTTAGAAATACGAAGAGACTGTTAAATGCAGGGGTTCTGGCAGGGAATATTTCATAATAGCACAAATATTGCTGAAGTTATAGAGTTTTTCCTTTTGTTTTCTAAACAATTCTCATTCCGTAAGGTATGGATGTGCCCCTGACAGTGCTTTCAACTTTCTGCTCAGCAACACCCTGGAATTTTTGAATTAAGCCTGAAGAAAATTGATCAAAGCTCATGCAAATACTAAAATACTACACAAACCAGACCTCCTGAAATATCAGCATTTATAGGCAATATTTATGGATTTAAGGATTAAAATCCCTATAATTGCTGCTTACTTTCTCATTTTTCATGAGCTTCTGCTGCTCTCCTTCTTTACAAAAACATCCTATTTTTTTTCCCCTCTTGCTATTCTTTATAAAACACACATCATTAGTACTGCATGCTTGGTGTTGGATTACTGAATATGCAACACTGACTCTAACAATACTTCCTGAGACAGAAACCCAAAGGTATTGGGAAGAATTTGCAGTTATTTTATTCCCTCTTCAAACGGTTTATACAGCATGGGATTTGGAAATAAACAGGTCTCTTCTGCAAGTGCTCTGCATATGAAGCCACTGAGTTTCCCCTCCTTATACATGCTTGCATGAAGGATTACAGTATTTCAGATTCTTTTCAACCCCCAATCCCCTTCACAGCAATTTCCTCATGCCCACATGTTTTTTCCACCACCTTGCATCCCACTCTCCTCTGTAAATTACCCCTCACAAAAACATTGCCAGGTTACTTGCAAGTGGCACATGTTCATTTTCTCCTCCCTTCCCCATGCAAATGTCTCTGACAGCATATAAACCAAAGGGACAGGAAAAGCATAACAGGAGGTCTTACCTTTTGATGGTCTTCTTTGTTTCGTTTGTAGAGAAGAGAACGTACCCATGACAGCACCCATTGCAAAAGCTACTCGTGAGTTTTTGGGGAGGATTTATTTTGGCTGGGATTTTTTTTTATTCCTGTTACACCACCCCTCCACTGACAGTGAACAAAATCTATGTGAAATGCCCCCAAGAACAAAACAAAACGGAGGAAGTCCAGACAAGAAAGAAAAGAAGGAAGGAGGAGGGAAAAAGCAAAGCACTGCAGCTTGGCATTCAGCAAGCGTTAAGCTTTGAGGGTTTTTTTTAAGTCAACACACATGCACTGACTCACAGCCGGCTGCACTGTTATTATTCAAAACAGCTCCCCATCAAAATTTAAATGCTAGGTAGATTCCCTCAGACCAGAGCTGGCAGCAGATGCATCAAAATATTTACTGGAGCACAGCCACGTAAACACACAGGCTAATTCTTCCCCCCGTTCCCTTATGGCTCCAACCAGCAGCCTGTAGCTCTAGCAAGGGAGCATCAGTGCAGCTCTTCCAGTGAATACTAAACTGGAGTCCTGTAGACACGCTGAGGGTCTCAGGGGGAAGCCAGGGCTTTAGGCTGGATACCAACTCGGAATGAATGGAAATCTTCTGAGTGGGAAGCAATAGTGAGCAAGGCATCAAAGCCCCAGCTGCGCGGGCTGAGTGCTCCTGCTAATTAAGAGTCTGACAGAAAGGTAGAGAGCAGCAATCTCCAACAGTCTTCTCAAGCAGAGAAGTCAGAGGAAAATTACTAAATGCAAAGGGGGAAAACAGAAAATTTTACCACAATCCTTTTCCTTCCCATCTTTTCTCACACACCAGAAACACATGCAAGACAGTTAACTTATTTTTCTGCCAAGTATGTATGTGCATATCCTTTTCAAGTATATGAAAACAGAACTGTTGAAACAAAACTATGCAAACATCAAGTGACTAGGAGGAGGTAGGACAATTCCCAGCATTTTTTCCAGTTCTGTCATATTTCAAAAAATCAGCTAGACATCTAGTTATGTTTCCTCAGAAAGTGAAATAGCAAGTGTTTGGGTACAGAACGAGTTAAATACACTGAGGCAGGTCTTAGAACCCAAAGTAATTTGCCACTTGCACATGGTGACTGAGATTAGGGCAGAACCTGTGCAAATACTGTATTTTTCAGAAGAAATTCACCACAGAACAAACCACCTTGTCTCAACAAGTTTCCTCAGCTTTCCTCTTACTTTGCAGCAGATTCCCTCAGATGCAGATCCCAGCTCCCCAAATATTGGTGTCCCTGGAGGTACAGCCCTGCCTTACCTGCTGCTCACCTGGTGCCAGCATCTGAATTTGCATACACAGGTATATTTGCATCCCTAGTGTATATCAGCAAAGAGCTTCCCATTAGTTTTTAGTTGCAGAAGGCATTGCACAAAATAATTTATTTTTTCTTGTTTTGTAACTCAAATCACATTAGTTGAACTTTTTGTGAGAAATGCCTGGGGGAAGGTACTGTTTTAAATACCCAAGTCCTAAAATTAAACGCATCAGTTTGCAGGGAATTGCCCAAAGCTTGGGGCACACAGAGGCCTTTGGCATCATGGGAAGAGCCTGTCCTGGCTTGTGCAACATTCCCTGCCTTCCACCCAGCCCCCACTCCTTCCCCCAGGCTGGCCACAGCTGAGGTCCCACTGCCACTGAGGTAACCAGCTTCTTCAGCCACCCAGTTCCAGATGGGGGTCTCTCAGGCTACACTGATCTCTACCAGGCACTGAAAAACTACACGAGATTCTTAAGCTTTTTAAAAAAATAAAATATTTATATCTATTAATATTTTATTTGCATTTACACAATAAAATATTACATAGACTATAGCCTGCATGTGGAAAATCACTGCACTTGGGACTTGTGCATTCAGCAAAGGCTGGAGGGTAACCAGAGGCCACAGCCAATGCCTCCAAGATGTCAAAACCAGAATCTTCAATCTAGGCAAACTGTCACTAGCAGAAGTCAACTGTTGACAAGGTGTAAGGCCCCAAACAACTCAGTTGATGAGGTTTTTAAAAGGGTTTATGGTTGTTCATGTACTCTGTGTTAGACGCACGGGAGAAGTGCTGACATGATAGTCTCAAGAGATCAAAACAACAGAAAGAACTTTACTGGCAACTTCAGAAAATTGAGGAACTTAGGCAAAAGGTTTAGTGCATCATTCAATCAACATAAAACACTTCTCAACTAATTAACTGGGCCCATTCAAACTTAGCAAACTTTAAGCCCATTTGATTCTAAATTACTCAAAAATTCCAAGAAAAGGGAATTAGAAGAAGGAGAAAGAAAGAAAGACAGAAGAGATATAGAAGATCTACATAGCTACCAACCCCTGCGTTCCAGTGGTGTTCAGATAGAAATTCCAAGAGGAGGTAGGGTCAAGACATCTGACTGCCTCATGCCCTGTGGCCTTAAATACCCTTTGGCCCTTCCCCCAGGTGGGACTTCTGGTCATTTGGTCACTCAGGAGCTGTGTCAGGGGCTCCAGGGGATGGGTGTGGGGCATTGCCTCCAGTGTGCCATGGATTGGCACCCACTGCTGGGCTGAGGTGTACAGGGCAGGGCACTGCCTCACCAGGGCAAGGCCTGACCTGCCCCCACCCCTGCACACATGTATTCCAAAATTATGTCTCAAGACATCAATCTTTCCAGTCTCATACAAGGCTACTACTCCACCATTTCCTCAACTGCCCCATCTACACGTCTTTTAAATATGTCCAGGAATGGTGACTCTCACTACCCTGGGCAGCCTGTGCCAGTTCTTGACCACCCTTTTGGTGAAGGAATTTTTCCTAATATCCAACCTACACCTCCCCTTGAGGCCAATTCCTCTTGTTCTATCTCTTGTTACTTGGAAGAAGAGACACCCCACCTGCCTCCAAACTCCTTACATCAGAAAGTACCTTGAAAGTAGGTGGCTTCAGGATTCCTTTTGACATCAGCTGGATCCCAGCCATGCAGAAAGAGCTCGGTCTGGGAGTGACAGATCAGGCTGTCCATATGGTGAGATACCCAAGAAGGAAGTAATTTGGAAAGACAAAATTGCACACCTGATGCTGCACTGTTGTTTACTTGAAACATCACGGCATATGAAGGCAAAGGGCAAATGTAAATATTCAGTTTTCTTTGAAACTTGAAAGAAATAAAGGATCTGTCTTGGCTGGAAATCAGTGTTTACAGGTCCCTAACAAACCACGGGAATAAGCAGTTACATACATTTTTATTTGTATGATATGACTCAAATATACAAGAATGGGGACAAGAGGAGGGACCATGTCTGTGCCTAGGCAGATGAGCACAGAATTGCAAATCCCCATTCCAAAAGCAGACACTTTCTTTCACAGCCAAAAACCAAGACCTCCAAGGAACAGAGGCATTGTAAACACTAAAAAGTTAGGGTATTTGCCACAGCAAGCAGGAATTCTCTCTCCTCAAAAGATGATCATTCAGATGTATCAACCTAGGAGAGAACACTTTGAGATGTAACAAGTGCTGGTGGACATCCTTTATCTGAGGAGGCGAATATTTTTCAGAGTATTTCCTTTAGAGATAAGACGCTGCCTGAGCTCTGACTGTGATGGTGAAATGCACAGTTGTAGCTGTGTGGGTATCTAAGTCAGCATCCTGAGTAAGAGATGCTATAAGAGGACCAAAAGTACATCAGGGAAAGGAGACAGCATATTGTGCCAAACCTGACTGCAGCCCCCGGAACGGATTTGCAACACTACAGTGCCCAACCACCACTCACTTCCCAGTGCAGGGAGAAACCCCAGCAGCACATCATGGGGCTCTCTCACAGTATGATTTAGCACAGTTTTTAAGCACTTGCTTGCATAGCTAAGGGTAGGTACCGCTTCATGATGCTTGTGCTGCCTAAATCCATCCCCTTTCCCACAAAAATTCACCCAACAGGTGACTTGTGTGACCATTCCACCTGTTACTGCTAAGGAGGGGAGAGTCTCCCATGGGAAGGGGCCATAAGTGTCAGTCAGATGATGGGCAGACACATGCTAGGCATGCACAGATACAGCAAGGGGTGCATCCAGCAGAAGAGAAGCCTGTACTAGGTACTGATCTCCTTGAGCTAGGTTAGCAGGGCAGACGTGACCCTGCTGGTCACCATTGATCCATCACTACTGTCTGCCTGTTAAACCCTGTTCCATCATTTTACCACTGCTGTATACCATCTAAATTCTGTCTACTGACTACTAAAACCCTGACCTATTACTATTCGCTGATCCTCTTCCTGATTTCTTTCTGCCTCATAACTCGGTACTATCACTTTTAATGAGCATCTGTGAGACTGAAGCATCAGAGCAAAGCAGTAAGACACTGACAATGATTCTGGATGCAGCCAGAAGGCTTGGTCAGAAAAAGAAGTTTACTGTTTTTAATAAATGCATATATAGCATCTTCAATCAGGCAGTCATATCACCAGCTAGCTGATATCAGTATGGGATGGACACCTCCCAGGAGCAAGGTCACAGGGATTGGCACAGCTCTGCACACTGATGCAGGATCAGGTCCTCTTCCTGCTAAAGACAACTACTGGTGCAAATCGGAGCCAGACCACACTTGCATTGTATCTGTCCTGAACGACATTTCTGGCATTCTTGTGGATATACACAGGAAAGTAGAGGGGGAGGTTGGTTTTTTTCGTCATCCAGGAATCTCGACCATTGCCAGGAAAACACCACCTATGTAAGCACTGTTACTGTGGGATGACTCCCCTGGGTTATCAGCCATCCTGTCCTGCAAGGCACAAATGGCCTGCAGGACTAGCAAGGGAATGCCTCAGATATATCCAGATTTTACAACTTTGGGCATTGGTGAAATTCACTCTGATGTCATTTTTTATCTCTCAAAGTGCAGCAACGAGCACTCACATAACAGGAACACAAATAAAACTTGAAAACTGCCTGTTTACAGCAAGCCCTTGTCATTTACTCTGTATCTATCAGCTTTGTGTGCTTCAAGATAGGTTCTGCTTTAAAAAGCCTAAATGGAGCTTGAAGAGACTAATTTCACTTCCCTTCTGAGTATTTTAGGAATGAAATCTTGGTCAGAATTTCTATGTTCTTTAGAATAAAAGATTTTAATTTTTCATATTCCAGTAATTAACACTTGTTTCAGGGAAGCATTTTACACTTATCCAAACAGTGCTTCACTTTAAGGCAGAGGTGAGTTTCTCCTCACCTGAGCAGCTACTCTGTAGAGTAGTTTCTCTGTAAATTAAATTTCTATTAAAAAATGTAAACATGTAAAAATCTCTATCATTAAACAGGCTCTTTCAGGCAGGCAACTGAGAGCATACAAGTAACACCCTGGGAGCCGGGGTGATGCTACTCAAGCACTGACACAGAAATGCCAGGACTGCTGCTCTCAGCTCAACTCCCCTCAACTGCAGACTGGTCAAACATCTGTAACAGGGACCCACCGGCCCCAGCCCAATTACTGCCCAGTGCTCTGGCACAAAACCACTTCCAGCCACAGTGACAAGCTGGGTGTTCACAGCAGTACAGACAGTTACTCCTGCAATACTCTGGGCATGGATTCCTCCATGAGGGATGGCAGCCATCGGAAGCAAGAGACATGCATTTTGCATTGATGCAGAAGCACCAGCACAAAATACCCTCACAGAAGCTGCCCATGCACCAAGAGAGCTGCCCATAGGCTCTTGCCCTCTTTTCCAGTTCCCTCCGATTTATAAAGCAGTTAATGAGAAACTGAGACTTGGCTATCTGAATGAAAAAATAAAATCAAAAGCAAGCAAGAAAATAATCCTTTTCTAAGAGAATGATATGAGAGTTTCTGTTGCTTAGCAAATTTTTAACCAGTTGCTGTTCTTAGCTGTCTGTGCCAGAACATCCACTGCTGAATGCTTTGCCTGACCCTAAGCCCAAGGCTCTGGCAGGAGCCTTACTGAGCCACTGCCAGCCCAATTTCCAGTGTTGTTGCTTGCTTGAATGAGGAGTTAGAGAAAGCACATCTGCCTCAACATGCCAGAGTACTCCAGACATTCCCCAGTGTCAAAGGACTCATCCTTCATATCATCTCAGTGCTAAGGTTCCAAGCAGGAGCACTCCACATAGTAGCAGACCAACCAAGGAAAACCAAGGTGCAATGCGTATTAGGAAATGAATAAAAATAGCTCCAACTGGACACTGAAGAGAAGAAGAAATCCTCACCATCACAACTGCATGCATACAGCCTGGGATGCTGAGAAGGCTCCACAGTGCAGCCCCTCCATACTGATCCTGAAGGACCCCAGGAAGCAGGAAAAGAGGCAAGCTCACTATTTCTCTTGCAGTACTAGTCATAATTTTCCTTTATTTCTCTGCTATTATTAAAAATAAAAATAACTTTCATTAGACTACTCAGGTTGCAACTACACTAACCAATGCATTTACATTATGTTTCTTTACTGCAAATATGTATCACTGACTTACTGAAATCAGCTCAGTTCAAAGCAGGAAGATTGACAGCTAAGTCCATCTGCTGAACAAACACACAGAGCTCCTGCAAAGATCTACAGGGATAAATGAAAGCAGCATGGGGTAATCTGCTCTGCCCTTGGAACCAGCTTGATCACAGAGACACCCAGATGAGGCAGGTTTTTGCTGGTCTATACCTGTACAAAGTGTCTGGGGATCTTTGTGGGCAATCATTTACCTTTTTGTCAATTGGCATCAATCAACCCAGACTTACCTGGTTTGCCTCCTCTAGGTTTTCAAAAAGTCAGACTTCACCATATACGTATTGTTTTTCCAGCAGCTACTTTTCAGAAATGTTTCTTCCATAAAAGCAACAACACTCAAGAACCTAATTTCATCCTCTTTTTCTCCACACATGAGCTGTTACAATAAACGGGGATGTTTTCAAAGGCATCTTTTGCTCTCTGGAAGGACAACACAGCAGAACAGGAGCCATCAAAAGATTCATAACTGCACCTTTGCAGGCCCAAAGCAAATTCTCAAGCTTTGTCAGACTTCAAAGGCTAGAAGTCCTCCTTTCCATTTTGATGGAAATATATTTTTCATTACATGAAAGCCTGTGAGTAATAATGCTCAGAAATCAGGAGACTTTAAACTTAGGAATCATCTAGATTTTTATTTAACTAAGGCAGGGACAGTATTAGAGCATTGGAAAGCTACGTACCTTCCAGTCTATAGCGAACACAGCTACGCAAAGTAAATGCAACAGTCACTTCATGCCACCAAACAGGGAACAAAATGCCATTTGGTGAGGTCTGAGCAATAAGGGGCGCTCCTTCGCTTTAACATCCCAAGGAGGAGAGCAGAAAATGGAGCTGGAATTTTACATCCTATTCTCAGAGCAAGCAGTCAAACACTGGTATCCTGAACTCAAGATCAGATGTCCCTGTGCAGCCCTGGCCCTCCTTGCAAATACCAAAGCAGTCTCCACTGCAGCTGCACATGGGTATGCATGGACATACACATTTGTGTACTAAGGAAATTAAATGAAAAAAGAACAAGGGACTGTTCAACCTATGTGACACAATATAATGAGAGCTGAAAATAAAACTACGTTATTGTCTGCTGGTTCTTCATTATAATAATAAAACTGGGAAGATGTACACAGAGCAGCCCTAATGTTTGCCCTAGGGATGTCACACTCAGACAGCTGAGAGCTCAAGAAGAGAATACTTCATATTTCTAGTGACAACTTCAACAAAACACAAGGTAGATACTGTTTTATATCTTTGGTTGGAGTATTTATTCTGTAAATAGAGGGAGACTGATTCCAGATAAAAAGCTGAAAGAATAGGAGAGACAAAAAACCTGGGCAAAGCACTTGCCCAAAGGGTAGCATGGAAAAATGCCTGATGGAGAGGGGGCATGCTGCAGGACCAGTGAGCACGGTTGTCCTGGCACATGGTTGTCCTGGCACACCAGTGCCAGAGGGAGGGAGTGAATGACAACAGACACATATTATTAGTAGATATTTAGAATATTTAGAATAGGTTCTTGGCAAGGTGGAGGCCTTGTCAAGCTTCTAAAGGGGGGAAATGATGCCTTAGGTTTTAACTTTTGTATCTTTCAAATTCTGTACTGCTTAGTGTGTAACTCTGAAGTTTCTTGTAGCCTGTTAATTTCTGCTCTCTCATGCTAGGTAGACATAACAAAGCCTCTCTGGGCCTGCTCTTCAAGGACACCTAGACCATCCTAGGCCCAAAAAGTATAAACCAAAGAGCCTCTAAGGGGGGCAAGGGGAGAGGAAATTACATCATTAAATGGAAGCTTTAATTGGAGAAATAACCCTGATATGCAAATGAACCAAACCTATAAAAGTGTGAAGAACTCATGACCTGTCGTCTATCTTGGGGTCCATCTTGGCAATAGCCTCTGGTTCCCCAGGGGGTATCTTTGAAGGCCTTTCAAATAAATACCTACTTTTATTCCTTTACTCCTGTTTAGTCTCTGTTTCTAGGACTCTTACGGAATCAACATCTCTCCCAACTGCTGAGTGTGGCATGTACTTCCTCCCTTGCTCATACACCCAGCATCAGCTCAGCACTGTTGGAACTTCCAAACTAAGCCAGCTGAGTGACAGACAGGAATTCAGTGGTGGTTTGTTCCAAGAAGCATTGAAGAGAATACATCAAAGCTGTATAAAGAATGTGAACACTAAATGCCAATCCAGGTTAACAGCTAGCTTCGTTTGTCTTGTGATAATGGTCAGAGGCCTCACTGAGAAAGAAAAGGCAGGTTTTGATTATTTGGTATTTCCATGGATGGCTACTTTAGGGAGAAGAAAAGAGTAGAGAAGACATCCAGATGATCTCGAATCTCTCTTTTCCTTTTGCTTTAGTGCACTTCACAGAAATGGGCCAAACTATGTACAATTCAGGTCACTGAGCAGCTGCACAAACCTCTGGGTAACTAATGTGGACAGTTAACCAGCTATTTTTGTTTCACATTTCATTTCTCACTATAGGGCCTTGTAAAAGAGACCAGAAGCAGCCATTAGACAACCCTAGGTAAGTTCAGCTAGTGTCAAGTTAAATCACATCAGGCAAAATACATGCTAAATAAGAATATATTCTGTTTGTAACCATAGAATCTTTTAGGTTGGAAAAGCTCTCTAAGATAATCAAGTCCAACCATTATCCAGCACTGCCGAGTCCACCACTAAACCATGTCCCCAAGTACCACATCCACATATCTTTTAAACAGTTCAGGGATGGGGACTCCATCACTTCCCTGGGCAGCCTGTGACAGGGCTTAACAGTACTTTCAGTGAAGAAATTTTCCTTGAGATCCAATCTAAACCTCTCCTGGTGCAACTTGAGGCTGTTTCTACTTGTCCTGTCACTACTATCTGGGAGCATAGCCTGACCCCCACCTGCCTCTGATCTCCTGTCAGGGAGTTGTAGAGTGAGAAGGTGCCCCTGAACCTCCTTTTCTCCAGACTGAGCCTCCCGAGTTCCCTCAGCTGCTCCTCATCAGACTTGCACTCCAGACACTTCTCCAGCTCCGTGGTCCTTCTCTGGACATGCTCCTGTGCCTTGATGTCCTTTTTGTCATGAGGGGCCCAAAACTGACCCCAGGATTCAAGGAATAGCCTCACCAGTGCCCAGTACAGGGGGGATGGTCACTGCCCTGGTCCTGCTGGCCACACTATTGCTGGTATAAGCTGGGGTAGTGTTGACCTTCCTGGCCACCTGAGCAAGTAATTGGTTCTGTTTCATTCTGAATGTGCAAGGAACGCATATCAGGCATGAACACTCACTCCCCTGGTCAGGTCTTGCTAGAAGGTGCTCTAGAGAAGTCAGAAGTTTTAGTTATTATTAATAGCATCATGCTTTAGGGGAAATGATGCTCAACACTAATTGTATCGTTTCTTAAATTAAGCACAGCTTTTCTAATGAGGATTCATAATTTTATGTTTATGTTTTATGCTATCATCTTTCATGCTGGAAAAAAAAGGTAAGATTATTCCAGTAAAATGTTTGCTGTTGAAGCTGGTTGAAATGGTTAAAACAATGCCTTAACATGGAGATTACCTTGGCAAGCTTCCTTAAAATAAGCATTAAGTAAGTAAGCACCCACATCTCCCAAACGTCTTGCACACCAAACACCCAGGTTGATGTCTCCCTGAATTTTCCATCCTGCAAATGCACATCTCCTGATGCTCTGCCTGTAAACCTGCCTGCAGTAAATTCAGAGCTTGGTTCTGACACAAAGGTGCACCTCAGTACATTAGCATCAGTCTAGCAGATTGCCTGGGAGTATTTTGCTTTGTCGTTACTGTGTATTGAACTACACTACATCTGTGCAGGATGGAGCAGACTTTGCTGCAGAGTGGACATAAACAGGCTTTGAAGTTCAGATGTGGCACCTGCCCTGAATATCCAACCAAAACCAGATTGTACCTGATACCTCGCTATAGTTACAGCAGTTCCAGACAAAAGCAAGCTTAGGAAGGGCAGCTGTTTATCAGTATCTATGAAACAATCACGGGAAATTCCATCATCCCTATGGAAACCACAAGGTCTGTGACACTATTGCCAGCAGTCAGTACACTAAAGTCATTCACCAAATTAAAACAAAGACTAAATTGTACCATAAAGCTCATCACTACAGCATACATATACAAGTAATGTAAATTAAGTGGGACTGGGGACGACTGAGAAAGTGGCGTAATAGTGTGATCTACAAACTGAAACCTCCTTACTAGGAGATCCATGGGACAAAATAAGGTTTGTTCTACACTGGATTTCACAAAAAGAAATAATTTCAGGTAGCTTCCAAGCTGTTAAAGTAACTGACATTCCCAATAAATGTTTTCAGGACTTATGAAGTCCTGAAATCTTCATGGGAGCCAAATGCAACCTTCCTCTGATCAAAGGAAAACAGCATTATTTTTGGGAAAAAAGGTTTGGAAAAAAAACCCTGTTTCTTAAGCCAGTTTTTAACTAGATTCAGCTGCATTCCTACATGGCAGAACTATGTAGAGCTACAAAGATATGATGTGAAAAATACACTGGTAAGACACTCAAAAATCTTGACATATCTGGAGATTTCTGCATTTTGCAGAGCATCACATCTTTTGGGGAATAACTGCAGTGTCTCTGTAATATGAGTCTGTCAGCAGTACCAGTGAGTATTTCCATCTGTAACTCCATCTTAACTTCATTTTTGTGAGAGAATTCACATTAAGGTCACAGCAGATGAAGAATGCTTCTAATAAAAGGGATATATGCTATTCCTCCCATGCTAGCTGGTGGACTGAATTACTACTGTCACAATTATATAATAACTTTTATCTTGCTGCTGAAGTGCTCCCCAAATCACATTATTGGTGGCAGATATATTCAAATTCTGTTCAAAACACCAATCCAGATACTCTCTGGAGTTAATAACTAATTAAAAACACTCCATTTCAAGATGTACCAATGGAAGGGTGGAGACAGCTCTGAGACACATTGTGGCACTACTTCCACTGCTGGCAACACACTAATGTGTGCAATAACCCCAACTAATAACCCCAACTCATATGCATATATTCAGATCAGAATGTCTGCACTACTTTTAATTTACTCATTTGAGGGTATCTTCAAGACTGAGCATCAGCTTTTTGGAATACCTCACCTTCACGTGTGAGATCCAGGCAAAGTTGGATGGGGCTTGGAGCAACCTGTCTAGTGAAAGGTGTCCCAGCGCACGGCAGGGGGTAGGAACAAGATGGTCTTTGAGGTCCCTTCCAATCCAAACCTTCTATAGAATATGATTCTGTGGGTTGAACAAGCCATGCTTATCTCTCAGACACAGAAATGCTACCAGGGAAGCAGCCTCCCTGCTGTGCTACCAGGGCCAAACCCTCAGCTGCAGGAAGGAGCAGCACACCACACACTTCAGGGAACCTGGGCAATTTCACATACACACAGGAGTCAGTCAAATGTTCCCACACCTCATGCAGTCCCTAAACCGATGTATATGCACAAAAGGAACAAAATTAGTCTCTTGTCTAATCGAGCGCTTTTCACACATGCAGAAAATGCATTCTTTTTGCTGTTTCCCCCTGCTCCATTGGCATCCAGAATATATTTCCAAGAGTCCAAGAGGTTGAGCCATACTTTGATTAGTGCAAGTAGTATACAAATTCTGTTTCTTGTTACAGGAGACTTATTTTGACCAGCAGACCGCATGGACACTGAGACAGGGCATTTATCTTTTTTGGGCAAACCAAGTATCTACCACAGCAAACCCAGGGTTACTGGCTGCTGTCTGACCTGTTTGGATTTCTTGCAGGGGAGTCAGTGTTTTACTCATATACTGGAAAATGGGTGATTGATTAACATTCCCATAGACCCCTCCTCAGTAAAACCCTGCTGCTAACCTGCACAGAGTGGGAATTTTTTCATTGTTGTAGAGGAGCAGGGTGTCACTGGAGGTGCCTCTCAGTGAAAGCAAAGCTACACAAACCACTGCCTTACCATGGAGCTCAGATTAACTACCTAGACAACTACAGATTGGCAATTTTTGCATGAAGCTAATCAATAACTTCTGAGAAGTTACATGCAGATCAGTAATTCCAGTCAGCTCTTGTTTTCTTTTCAGATTCCCTCCAGTTGGCTTCCGCAGCAGACTTGCTCCTTTGGTTAGGTTTCATTCTTGCCAACACAACAGCAAAAACATTAATAGCCAATTTACATGAAAAAAAATCTTCTGTAATCCTCTCTCATGAAGATTTTCAGCAAGATTTCATTAATCCAGTGGAAAAAGCCCTGGAATAAAGCAGCCCTGAGGAACCCACAGGATTCAGGTTGGCTCAGAGGTGGGCAGAGGGCTTTGCAGGGCTCCAGAGCAGAGAAGCCCCTACCAAGGCTGCTCTGCCTGTACCTTTACCCTCCCCCATTCACAGAAGCCCCTGGATGCAGCAACCCATGCCCCCAGTACAGCCACAAATTGCAAGTAAGTTTGTGTATGAATGAGGGCATAGAGAAACAGGCAGATGTCAGGTTTAAGCTAAAGCTGCAAACCCTAACTCGACAAACACAGAACAGCATTATCTATGAAGTAATTTTCCCCTGTGACATTCAGACTATGGTATCATTTCAAAACCTAAAATGCATATTATTTTCTCTTTAATGAGTCTAAATGAGAAATGCTAATATTGCCCTGACCTTTCACATGAAAAAATAAAAAACCCTCCAAATTCACTGAACAACACCAGAGAAAAAAAATGGGAATGAAAATTCACTGGTTTTGATCTTAGTGGAGTCACTGGCTTCACTTCTGCAAGATACGGAAGTAAAAACACACAAATAAAATTATTTGTCCCTTCTGTGGGTATGAAAATCTAAGACTCACCTGATCTCTTACAATAAATCATCTACTGGAGTGCACTGACCTTTCCCAGCCTTCTAATATGGGCCTGGCAATCTAAACAAAACGGTATCCTGCAATAGCTAGGAATTATTGCCAATGGCTTGGGAAGAGATGGAAAAATAGGAGAAAAAGAAAAGAAATCCTTGTTGCACCAGGATCAGCCCTATTCTACCAGGCTAAATTCTGAGAAAAGTCACAATGACTATTTCATAAATTGCTGAAATTTGAGAAAGTGTTACACAAAAATTGAGCATATTCTCTATTTTTCAGGCACAAAACTTTAAAATTCACTCTAAAAATACATCAGCGGGAACAAAATTATTTCCTGAGTCTCCTGGATTTTTTTCCCCTTGCTGCCATTTACCTGAAGACTCAGATTCCAAACTGAAATTTAGATTATGCTTTGTCGAATAATTAAGATGTACCTAAACACATGTATAGCCATTGTTCCAGAAACTGGATATAGAGAATACACAGTATACATCCAGCTGCAGGCTCACCCTTGTAAGCAGAGCGCTGGCACAACTGCTCACAGCTCCAGACAGTGAACATAGGTCACTGGCACAGCTACATGTTCCCAGTGCTGCCCAACATCCATGCGGGAGGTCAGCTTCTACTACAAAAGGCCAGAAGGAGCTGTACTCAAGTTCAAGCTGAAGCAGAAGTTTAACCTGGCTAGCTGTGGCTCTGAACAATGAACAGATCCCAGAGGCACTTCTTCCAGCACTGAGCTGATACTGAAGAAGGGCTTGTGCCAGGGCTAAGCCTGACCTAGTGCTGGAATTCTCCATTTGAAATAAGAGCTACGTCGAAAGGGGCTTTGCCACTCATGTCTGATTCACAAGTCAGCTTCATGGGATAGATGTTATAAAGCTACAACTTGATTCATTTTGCAGCAGCAGGAAAAAAATAAATGATAAGCATTCCTGATAATTTCATTTCTTTTTACCTTGGCAAATACACAAACCATTCTGCCAGTAAACCCATGCTTCTTAGAGAACTGATGCACTGTAAATCTACAACGCCAGGACTTGTGTTCTGGTTGTTACAGAGCAATTCAAAAGCAATTTTTCTGTTGTTTTATTACCAATATTTATTACAATTATTTTTCATACCTTCCTGTCACAGGCAAAAGAGCTGCGCCTAGCATTTAAATTACAGTATTCAACAACCTTGTTTATGCAAATTGATACTTAATATATTAACAAGGCATGGATTAGCATAAGTATTCACACATGAAAATGACTGGTCCAGACAGCAGCAAAGGAGATCAGTGGCAACATATGCATTTGAAATTGTTCCACCAGTATACCCAATAGAACATTAGTAACATTTTTAAAGGAATGTCACATATAAAATACGCTGTGCCATGTCATAGATAAACCTGAGAAGGCACTTGCTGCTCTGGCGATGAGCAACAAATCTCTCCACTGGATGACTGAATGAAGTTACAGAGATTCATGGCCTACAAGATTAGAGGACTAACTATGGCTGAGAAAAGCTGTTTTCTACAAAGAGCTTATATGCCCTGACTCTGCAAGATGCTCAATACAGCTCAGAAGCTGGGAATGGAAGGGGTCCAGCTCTAGAAAACGAACTCCATAAGCAAACAAACCATCACAAGCAGCAAACTTGAAACAATTTTAGATAAATTCTACTTGTGGATAAATATTCTGTATTTCACATGCATCAATATCAAATCCTTCACTCCTTCACTAATCAGCATCCAAATATCTGACACTAGCTTTATCTTGTGCTCAATCTAGAGGATGAGGTCTAATGCTACCTCATGTCTATATTGCCAGTATTCACTGTGCCTCAGCTGCACCCTGTATCCAAGGTTAGACAGCAATGAAACTGGAGTTCAACAGATGCCAAAGCAGCTGAAGGAAGGAGCTGAGCTGTAGGGCATCGCATGGGATGATGAGCAAGATGAATAAAATAACTGAGAGGTTTCTTACAGGCTTTGCCTTTAGTCTCACAATCAGCTTTGCCCACAAATGTAAAAATACCTGAAATACTGAATTAGGGTACAGAGGGTAAGCACGCACACAGAGTCAAAGAAAAATCTTACTAAATTATTTGATCCTTGGCCTGCTTAAAGTTAATAAAGCATCACTTCACCGAAGTTGTCTTCCTGGAACACTGGGAGGCATCACAGGCTCATGACATTTTGGATGATCTTGTGTGAGCAAAATTTCATCCAACATTTCCTCTCCTCCTCGTGGCAGGTTTCTATCAAGGTGATGTCTGACCTCGACCTTGCCAGGTGAGCACTGAGGCTGAGAACTCATCAAATCTGAGAAATGTCTGCTGCTTTTGTCAATAAATTGCTTCTTGAAGTCCTGCTGAATTTTTCAGTGACCTCTTGTTCCTTTGGTGCCTGAAAAAATTTCAAGCTTTTTAACTTTTTCTTCAGTATTTTCTCCCTTCAGCTTTGCTTTGCAGCCTTCTCCTACATTGCACTCAGTCTTGCTCTTTGATCTTCTGATCCTTTTTGTAATTGCATCTGATGCCTTCACTCATCCAAACCTTCCCAAAGTTCTTTTGGGAGGCTGAATTTGAAGGATTGCCAGGCAGAAATGCATCACTTTCGAGTGAATACAGTCTTGATCAGCAGTAAAGCTGCAAGAGCCCATATTTTCCAGCCTGACTGCAAATGTAATTAAATATTCACTCTCACTTTCTGTTTAATGATGGTGACTCCAAAGAATTCAAAGAGTTATTCTGCTGTAGTATGTTCTAATTTATTCCCTTCGGAGGTGGAAAGATTTGAACTAGATGTTCTATCACAGCTTCATCACTATTTGGAGGTAGATAATATGCAACTAGAGATGTGTCGCAGTTGTTTGCTACAATTAATACTTCCTTTTCATTTTTTTTGCCATTAATATCTTTCCTACAGCCTAGTTAAGTGCTGCAGCCTGTGTTTATTCTATCACCGATGAGTTATTGAAAAAACCACTACAGCAGACCAACATAACTGGTCTTTTCTGTAGCATTAGAACTTACTGCTGAATTCCGATGTATCTGGTTTTGTTCATTATGAGTTAAAGGCCTTTCCAGGTCCAGAAATGCTGGGATCAACACATCCAATAGAACAACATTACTAATGCACAAGGGCTGTTAACTTTGCTTACACATTTTTAAAGTTGTTACTGGCTTTCTCTCCAACTTGCCTTTCAGTAAAGCAGGCCTCTCTTGGGTTACTTATCCAGCCCAAGCTGAAAGTCTGAACAAGCAAATCACAGACATGACCTTGCTTTCTTCACTGCACAAATGACAACAACAAAGCCTGCCATGTTTACAGAAACCAAGCTCGCATTTCTCTCTCTGATAATCTGTCGTGAAGTAAAAAACACTTCATCTAACCTCACAATACTATTCTGCTAGCCTAGACACGGTCTCGTCTATGCTTTTGTCTTTATGGCATCAGCTTTTAGCCATGTAACAATCCCTTTAGCTTATTAAATATTAACAGATGTAAAAAAATAGTTCAGGACAGCTTTTTGGAGACCCAGCTGTACCAGAAGCTCAGGTGAGGGGGATGGAGCAGCCATCATCAGAAGCAGACCGCCAGTAGGCCCTTGACTTTCTGAGACCCATGGATCATGCTCTACTTCAGATTCAGCTCTGCGGGAGCATATTGTACAAAACTCCTGTTAAGGTGGGATACTTAGGAGTCTGGACATCAGTTTGCTTTTACCCTTTTAATCTTAATGTTCTAACCTTTTAATCTATTTTCAGGGGGTAAAGACAGTCCCAAGATCTGTCACTTTCACAGTAAAAGACCTACTAAAAGGAAGACAGGATCATCCACTGCATATGGTGAATGCTGACAGAAACGCTTGTGCTGGTGGCGTAAGGATGCAACACAAACATGCACACTAAGACTGTACCAGCCAATCTTCCTGGGGTTGTTGGACCCCACTGGCATCCTCCCAGGCATGATGAGGCAGCAAGCAGCCTAGACCTGCATTTTCAACTGATGCATCGTGAACTCAATATTCACCACAGTCTTGGTTCTAGAATCCAGCTGAAAACTCCTGAAAAGCAAATCTGAAGATGTTCACTCATATAAAACAGTAACAAATATTTTAGACTAGTAGGAGCTGAGGATTAACAAAGCCTAACACTGGTGCAGAGCAGCTCTGGCGCATTATCAACCTCCCAAACAAGGAAAGCTGCATATCCATCCATCCATCCATCCATCCATCCATCCATCCATCCATCCATCCATCCATCCATCCATCTAGCACTGAATCATCCCTTAAAAAAACCCCCAAAACATCAGACCTACAGAAAATTTTGTCTCCCTGAATAACTGCTAACAGATCATCTTCAGGGCTTGCAAAACAAGGTAGACGCAAACTGCAAAGCCAACAGGGTATGACTAACAACTAAATAATCACATCTCAGAGCAAAGCCTAAGCAAAGAAATCTGGAAATGTATCAATTCTGAAAATGCTGGTGGCCAAAAAAAGTGGGCAATGAAAATTTTATTCCGTATTTACATCAGAGACTTTGGACAGTACAATTAGCTTGAGTATAGGGCATACTTTTGTCTGTGAGATATCAATAGAAACCACCTCGCAGTCTTAGACAAGGGCTCTGAAATGTGCTGTGTTCCTCCTCACTGACATTACTGCATCTCATTCTTCTCAGGAGAGCAGAATTCATCAGTAAAACACACCACTTTGTCCCAGCTAATGCTGGGACATTTCTCAAAGTCAGTCACATTTGCAAACAGTTTGTGAATTTAGCTAGCATTACGAAAAATTTCACCCAGGATACTGCAATATGTCACTAATGTCCTGACATGGTTACTTTCTTTTACTTCTTAAATTTAGTCCATGCTGGTACAAGGTGCTGGAGTGCTGTGCACATACAGGAACAGTGGAACAGCACAGGATATTGCTGAGTCCGACACATTTATTTCAAAATAACTCTCGATAGAAATATAAACACTTTAGAACCAGAATGACAATGACAAAAGCCACAGCATTTGTATTTGATATGGTAACTCAGCGTAAAATTCAGGAGAACTCACACTACTTAGCCCACAGCCTAGCTGCGAACTGTAGCCACAGCTCTGCTGAAGACATTTCTGTCCTTCATCCCTTTGCCCCAAATTCCCCTCTCCTTTCTGGCTGCAGGTATTTCTGCGGCAAGGCTCTGCAAGGCACCGCCCAGTTCCAGTGGTCTAACATGAGTGCATTGCACAAGGACAGCCTTGGGCCCTGGTACAGCCTGAATATTATTTATATATAGCTTCTTCTCTGTAATTATCAAAATGTTAGATCAAAATTGCATGGCAGAATTTCAATTCATTTTTAGTTCTGTGGAAGATGACAGTGGCTTTTTAAAAGTTCACTTGATATCAAAACAGCCTAGAAAGAGCAAATGTAATTAAAATCTTCTTGTGGTTATTAGAAGTTTAATCACCAGTGAAAGAAGCTGCAAATAATACCTTCACTGCCATCAGAAAAACAACTCAGCTGCTCCTGGCACATAGAGCTGACCTCGGGTTTGATAAAGTCTGTACTTTCACAAATTATTTATTATGGCTATAAGCACATGGAGATATCACCAGCTGCCCAAAAGTACACCATAAAGCACAAGAAACGAACTATGTCTAGCTTCTACCATTTATTTATTTCCAGAGAATTCCTCATCAGGTGTTTGTGCTCAAAACAAAGTTTTCAACTCGCATAGAAACTACCATAACTGATGCTCCTCCAGACAGGGGTTTGCAACCAGCCAGCAACAGAATTACATGTTATACGGGCGTGACATATCTCTCTAGTTCCTCTTTCATAATAAAGATTGAAAGGTGACTGCATGGGCCTCATTATTGCTTTCAAGTTATGTAGGAACATTCCTAGTAAAGTAGTAGCTCAATAAAGACAGAAATAAAACATTTGTTATGCTTTTTCCACTTGTAAAAAGAAAGGAAAACACAACCAGTCATTGCACCATGTAAGCTTCAGTAAACAAAAAACAAGCTTCATGTGCAGTACATGAATGAAGCATGTCAGACTGTATCATCCAACAGTTATAAAATACAACTTCATTTTGCCCTCCGCCCCTGATTTTTATGTGAGCTTGCAGAGCATACACACTGCCTTGCAGTATCAGTTAATGATCAGAAAAGTTAATCAGTTAATGTTCAGAAAAGGGGTATTTTTAGGAGCAGCTCCCAGAATTACAGTGGCTTTTTCATGTTTGTAACACATAGAAATAGAGTACTTAAACTGCAGTGAGGCACCCACTGACAGCACTTCTACCTCCAAGCTTTCTGCTCCGTCTTCAGTGTTACATGTGATAACTTTCCTACAGAAATACTTTCTCTTTTCCTAGAATGAAACAGTTCTTAGTAGATACTTCTCTTGTTTTTCTCATGGTCACTGATAACCTCTATCTCTTCAGTGGGGTTTCAATGCCTTCCAATTTAACACTGCCTGCAAATTTCATTAATGTCCTGTATAACACATTTTCCCAATCTGCAATGAACTTGAGTTAAGCCCTGCAATTGCTTCTGCCAGTTCTCCACCATGCTGCCTTGCCCTCCCATGTCATTGTGCTCCCCTTGTGTCACATCTTTCAGCCAGCCAGCCACACTGCCATGGTCCTACTTCAGGCCAGCTGTGACTTTTAATGGAAATCTGAATGAGGAAATATCAACTGAATTATTACAATACAAATCTATCACATTAGATGCATTCTCTTAATCCACTGAAGCATTTACAGTAATAATTGAGTAAAAGTAAATTGGTCAAGATCATTCATATATAAAACCTTGAGACAGAGCACTGGAGAGAATGTTAAAGAGGTGTCTGAAGACATGAAATATTTTTTTAAAATGCAATGCAATCCAGCTAAACTACTTCAACAGTAATTGCTTAATCAGCTATGCTAGACTAATTATCATTTAAAATAAAGAAATAAGAGGGAGACAAATATTGTTAGTCAGACCACTACATGGAGACTCAGGGTGGATCTGGGGAAACTGTTCCTCTGGTTCAAGCAGTGGGCACAGCAGCCAGTGCAGAGGCTACTGAACAAGCTTTGATGATGGAAAGTCCAGAGCAAGTAACCTCCCAATTCATTACTTGTACATAAACCTGGAGCCTTTTGTCATTGTCTAGAAAGATCTGTTTGACCCTGACCATCCCATTTAATTACTTCAGGGCTCATTTGCATCCCAGTTGTTTTACATATCACAGGTTGTGATGCTTAATGATGGAGCTGATCCTCATTGTGTGCGACACGTAGGCTCTGAGTACACCAGGCAAACGAGGGATACACGCAGTGAGTAAAGCCAGCTCAGGCATGGCCCAGCACATATGCACCAAACTGAGGTCTGACAAGTCAGCCGCATTTGCACACCTTGCACCAAGCACCATTTCTGCTAGAAACACACAGCCACAGAACTCTTACCTGAGCTGCACTGATGGCTGAGCACAGCATAGAGGTGATGGCTAGCAGCAGTGTGGCCCCAGGGAGCCTGTCAGCTCCCAAACTGTGGTTTAATAGTGGGTTTCACCTATTCTCATGATGCTGTAGTTGATTTCCAACATGCACCATGACCACAAGTGTTAAGAGACTTATAGTGGTTCCTTATGATTATCCACATTTCGCAAACAACCTAAACCGTTTAAAAGAAAATTTCCAAAATGTGGGAATTCCCACAACATGATCTCAAAACACCAAAGCAGCAGTGTTGTGAGGCTCCAAGCTCAAAAACACTGCAATGGAAAACTTACTTTTGCCACATAGAGAAACCCTTACTAACTCTGAACTCCTTCAAGTTCTGCATTGCCCTATTGTGCAGCAAGCATTTAATAAATGTCAGTTTACAATTCTCTGCTTATTTTCAGCACTTAAAAAAGCACATCTTGCTCTAATGTGTTCTGCTTTCACTTAGAGCTAGCACTTTAGGAAAGTGCTAAAAGTACTGAATAGCAAACATCAAACAATATCTAAAGATAAGTAGTATCCAGGCTGTTAAAATATGGTAACAAATAGTTTTGCATCAGTTTCCACAGAAGTTTGCCTCAGGTTTTGAAATACATCAGTATGCATCCTACACTGTTATTACCAAAGTCTCAAAACCATCAGAATTCAGGGAAGACATACAGCCAGCTGCTCATATTAATCAGTTATGACCTGACTTGGATGTAATCCAGGCTTCTATTATTTACTACCGACATACGCTTAATCAATTTTTTTCCTACCATTTCTGCCTGATTTGTAAGGACACTAACAAGAATATTAAGCACAAGACATTAAATTTATTTTTACTTGATTACGTTGTCTTATTTAAGAATTCTATTTGGATTAATACAAGGAAATCTATTGCCTTGCAGCTCTGAAAAGTTTATGGGAAATAACTGGATATAAGAAGACTTTTCTTCAAAGTGCAGTATTTGCATAGAGAAAGCTCGAGCAGTGCCTGTTGGGCAAGCTTCACATTTCACTACTCAGGCACGTAGTCAAACCATAAGGCTCAGGTATGTAATGTGCTTCAAGCTCAAGCACCTGCAAAACAACACTGTTGCCACCGTGCTGCCAGCCCAGCAGCACCTTTTCTCTTACATGTGCACTGCTCAACATCGGCCAGGTGAGGACAACAGTCTCCCAACCTGGAGATACTTTTTCTCTGGAGGCAAAATAAACTTTTTATTACATCTCCATAATCCAACTGTGTAAGATTATACTATGAGTAAGACTTTTTGTAAAGGTTATACATGAAAGTGGGTTTCTTGATTAACCACGTTACAGGATTCAGACGACCCTTAATTATTACTGTGGCATCTAAAAAGGACATTTAACATATAAAGAAAAAAACCTCTCTTGTTTTCCTGATGACCAGTGATACTTTCCCATCTCTTGAAAAGTTGCTAAGATGATGCTTGTTTTTCTTTAGGTACAGTAATGCATGGTCACAATCTTAATTACTTTTAAGGGAGAAAACCCAAACTGATTATAATTTTTCCTTTTTTCGTAAGTGAAATTCACATAGTTCAGTGTTATGATCAAAATCTACCAACATAGGTAATTTTTTAAATGCAGCAATTGTTTTCAACCAGTTATTCATTACTTTACAGAGAAACAAGGTTTTTCATTCAAGTTTCTGATGCGAAAGTATTTTTGGAACTTTTTCTTACCTCTTGCATTTGAATTGAAAACAGATTCTAGGAGAAAAACCTTTTTAATAACTTTTTTTTAAAGGTATAATCATAGATTTAATAGTCTCTGTGGTTACTCAATACAAGCCTTGCTAAGGAAATTCCTCCCAGAAGCAGTAGAAACTGAGGCTGTGCTGCAGGAGACAGTGAGGGACTCACCTGCTGCCATTCCAGGACCCTTCTAAGTCTTTCTTTCTCCTGCCCATCCAGGACCCCCAGGCACAGCCAGGCAGCCTCCACAAGGGAGAGCTGAGCCCAGCTCCACACACTTCTTCCACAGGTCCTGCCAAGGGTAGCATCTTTCCTGCTTTACATGCCATGGGTTGCAGCACGCAACCATGCTGGCAGGAGAGATGCTATCCCCTGGTTCCCTGCCTGAGGCTCTGGCAGAGTCTCTGTGAAGGCACTCGCTTGTCACCTCTCCTCCACCACCACCAACCTCCAGCCCTCAGCCAAGCGACCACTCATACCCAGCAGACCTCAGAAGTCACCACAGGTTCATGCACACAAAGCCACCCGGACTTAGTTAATGCACAACACTGTCCTCTCCCATCTGACATGCTGGAACAGACACCATCAGCTCTGCAGGGCACCATCCTTGGCTTGCAAAAACCATACTTGCCTGGCTCTTTCCACAGTTAGTATGATTCAGAATCTGGACAGACACAAGATCTACTGTAGCTGGTTGGCTCCAAGTATGCATCCGACTGATCTAAAATATCCACAGACAGCAAGAGGCGCTTGGGTCCATATGAAGCAGAGACACCATGATTCATCCATCCCAAGCAGCATTATGTTTTAGGCCATAGTTCTTTCTGTCTTATGTGACAAGAAATTCAGCTGACTTGAGGCCCTCCTCCAAGAGAGCAACTGTGGTCTCAGAAGCCTGGTACCTCATCTCCATTTTGTCACTCTTTTTTATTTCCAGCTAGTGCAAGTGATGGAGTTTCTGAAGACTCTGCCTTCTGCCCCTCTTCCCCATGAGGGAAGGTTAACGGTCACCCCAAGTGCTGAGGCTCCCACTTGGAGACAATAAAGACAAGAGATTAATTTCTGCATTACTGTGGGGTATCGCAGATAGCAAGTGCTGAGACTGCTCTGCCTTCTCTACCCTAGAAATATCTCCCAGGTCAGAGACTATGAAAGTGCAACTTTCAACTCCACAAATATCATGAAATTGCCCATTTAGTTTTCATCTTGGGATTAGAGCTGAAAAATAGAATGAGGAAACAATGGAGGGTATCAAAATTCTTACTGCCTGCTATTCTCTTCATTGTTGCAGATGTTGTGGTGAAATGGTCCTGATACTGTTGTGAAGGCAAAGCTTGAGAGTAGAGTATGCTATGCCAAGAGCTGCTGGGTTGTGTGGAGGCACATCCTCAGGAAACTCCATGCAGGATGCCTCTCCCTGCCTTTGGGGCGTTGAAAGCAGGCTGGGCAAGTGCACTGCCCTTCCTCTCCCTCCAAAGAAGGTTTATCACGATGCTCAGCTAACCCTCTGCTAAAAGGGAAAGCCCTGTCTCCCTGACAAGTTAATCATGGTAGCATAGGGTTGTTATTACTTAGAAGCAAACACAGACACTGGGGTTAGCAACAGGACTGACACCAAGGGCAAGGGCCATGACAAGGCAGAAGGGCAACTTCCATGCCATAGGTCCAGCTGAGCTCCTCGAGGGGACATGTACAAATACACACAGTAACTGCAAACCACCAAAGAGTGCACGTCCTCCATGCACTGTATATTTGCAACATAGCGAAGTTGGCAAAATTCTTCCCTATTTTGAGGATACCTAAAAAAGAAGCAGATGAATAGGACACAAATGGAAGCAGAGAAGTAGGGGTCTTTGTTAACATCTCCAGGGGAGACAAGAGGAATTTGAATTCAGGGCAGTAGTTCACACACGTAGGAGTAAAAGGCATCATATACAGGGGCTGTGACTGTTACCTCAACTTTCCTCTTTTTTGGCTATTGGGAGTGAAGGGAGTGTAAGTTTAAAAGACCCAAACACAACAACACAGCCAATCTGTAAACATTCCCTTTGCTATACCAAAAAAAATCATATTTACATGCTGTCAAACCCCTTCAGGCTTCTAATTCTGCCAGTGATTCTAGAATGTGAAATGACCAAGCTGTATTCTTGTCTGGAATTTGGCAATCAAAACAGCTCTAGGAATTTACTGACATTACAGCCAGTGGAATGAGCTAGAAGAGAGTGCTGCCTGATGGCTGGCTGCATCTTCTCTTCATTAGGAAACACATTAGGAAACATAGCTAAGGCAAGAGAGAGTTGACTTTTCATAGGACAAACAGAACTTGTATTTCCCAGGGGTGAGCAATAAAAGGCCAGAGAGTCAGCTGACCAAGTTAAGCATACCCAAAACTCAAATTGCATACTCAATACTAGACTTCGTAACATTTTCAATTAGCATTTAACTATATTTTTAAATTTTAAATTATATTAAGTTACTCCCAGCTGAACTATTTTTCTGCTCACAAATATATATGCAGTGTTACTGATGATAGAACATACTCACAGATTTATGGCATCACCTACTATTTTTCTGACTGAATTCTCCTGAGTGTGAGCACACACACAGAAACTGGGGATGCTACAGTGGCAAACATGAGAGCAGAGGATGTGCAGAAACTGACTCAGGGGACAAAGGTGTTAAAGATGAGCACAAAGAGAAATACTGAAAAAGTTCAAGCTGCCATTCACGGAATGGCACCCTGTGGGAAAAATACTGTGCACTCATGTAACTGAAGGCTGTGTCACAATGCAGGCTTACAGGGGACGGGAGCAGCATTCCACAAACACTAATAATTCTGCCTTTCTACTTCAGAGCACTCGACATAGTTTAAAAAAAAGTGACTGATCCCAGTGTATTGCATAAAATTTTCTCTTTTCCTAGAAGAGAAAAAAAATCCCATTCTGTGCAACCTGAGGAGGATCTGCACACCATGGCACACACCTCTATCACTCAGCTGAAGGTCAGTCTACAGAAGCAGACATGAAAGGCAGGTAGTTATCCCTCTGTGAACTGGCTGCCCCGAAGATAATATAACAGCATGCCTAACGAGTTTGAACAGCCCCATTTTACATATGGAACAGATATTAATACAATGGATTTTTCACTAAGAGACAGAAGGGTATTCACACAGGTTATCTTTAGCCTAACAAGGAGGCTCTCTCCATGCAAACTCTCTGCAACTCCATTTCCCACATCTCCCAATCATCATTGTACAATTTACCACAATGCACATTTTCTTAACCAATCACTACATTGTTGTTAAGGCCTATGGTGCAGGCTTATATTGCTACATGTTAACTTTCTAAGAAGTTTCATTATAAGGTTTATTGCTAAACTTAAAATTCTTAACTCTTTTACTTATCACTATTATTTCTTACATAAAGCATGTTCTTACTTATTAAAAATACATCTCTACTTTTATAAAGCATACTTATTTCAAAACTACAAAACTGCAAAGCTACGTTTTCACTTTAAGCTATAAAAGCAAAGCTCACTTTTCTAACTCAGGCAGCTTCTGCCAAGGTCTCAGATCGAAACATGTATCCATTTCTATCTGCTTGAGCACAATGCTGTTTATGTACTCTGTCTGCACCTGCAAACTCTCTGCAACTCCATTTCCCACATCTTCCCCTCTCTGTTCAACTACAAAAATTCCCTTGACAGCCTTGTCAATCATTCGTCGCATGCACTGAAACAAGCAAGGAGCCATTATTAATACAACTATAACAATAAGCAGTATGTATAGACTAATTTTCAAAAGCTGTTTTAACCAGGATGCTAGACCCCATCCATCAAATAAATCATCTAGCCAAGTTCCATCATCAACTTTGATTTTGGACACACCTTCTTTTAGCTGCTGTATGCTTTTATGAATGGACTCTGAGTGATCAGATAGATTCATGCAACACATTCCATCAAAATCCATACAGCCGTGTCCATGAACTAATAAAAGATAATTAATTGCAGCTCTGTTTTGTAAGGTGGCATGTCTTGTGTCTTTAACATCTGCTAGCAAATCACTTAATGCAAGGGAGGTAGCATTGGTTTGCTTACTTAGCCAACACCCTAATTGATCCAATTGTTTTAGTGCTTGTCCAGAGGCTGTTTGGGGTAGAAACAATGATGCAGCAAACCTTTTTCCAAAACCCCAAGGACTAAAATCGTCACTGCAATCTGGTTTGTATTGATGGACAAATGATCTTTTTTCTCTGTGTTTCATTTGGCTAATCATTTTTATACTAGGTGTGAACAAAGTAAGCTTTCCCAAGCTACATGGTCCACCTTTGATGTGTGACGGAATAGCAGACCAAGCTGTCTCCACAGATAAGGAACACTCCCCGTGGTAGTGAAAGGGGAACTGTGCTAGATACAGATGGAGTTAAAGAAGTGTAGTTACACCAAAATGACTGATTTTTAAAGACAGGGTGATGTGGAGAAACATCTTTGACTGCTGACTTATCTTTCCCTGTATAGTTAAATGTCACACAGAAATCCACCCTTACTGAAGCAAAAAGCTCTAATTTTTCTGGTTCAAAGGATGCCTTGGGAAGGTGAGAAGTCCACCAATCCCACTTGTCTACTGGGGTCCAAGTGAGAGCATCTCGTGTTACCTTAAGTTTTTTCGGTATTGGCCAAGCATCTACTGGCATTCCCACTAAGCAAGTTGAAAACGGTTTCTCTGGGGTTGTAGTCGATAGACATATGGTATCTAGACCTGATGCATTAGCTAAAGTCACCCAAACATTTGTTTTAGGCTGATCAACAACTACACTCGCATTGCTGAAAGCAAGCAAAGCAAAAAAGCATAAGCATAACATCCAGCACAATTTCATTTTTCTCATTATAACTCTCTACAATACATGAACTACAGTTTCTGCACTATTCACGGCCTAGTTAGGTAGCAGCCACTTTCTGGGCCTGCCTCTAGGTCGCTTTTCACTGGTGGGCTCTAGTTTTTTCTGAGCTGCTTTAGAGGAGTTTTTGTTCTTGCTTCCTTTGGGTCTTCCTCTTGGTCTTTTCTGAGGTTGAGGTTCTGCAGCTACAGGATGTTCTTGGTTGTTAGCACGGACAGGAGACTCAGAGGCAGCAGTGGAAGGCTCATCAGTAGTGGAAGGTTGAGCAGGCCTCTCACTTTGTGAGCTCATTAGGCTCTTGTTGTCTTGCGTGATATGGTTTCACGTTCTTTGCTTGAACCCACTTAGGTCCTGCACCTTTTGAACTTCTGTAATAACACTGTCACGGGCTGCTTTTACTTCTTTCTGTGTTGGTGTTGCAATATGCAGATCATCCATGTAATGAAGAATCTTTGCCTGTGGATTTTTCTTCTGAGCTGGAGACAGGGCTTGTGCCACGAACCATTGGCAAATTGTGGGTGAATTTTTCATTCCTTGAGGGAGGACCACTCGATACCTTTGCAGTGGTTCTTCTCTGTTGACATTAGGGATTGAAAATGCAAACCGTGGAGCGTCTTCTGGGTGAAGTGGAATGCTGAAGAAACAATCTTTTAGATCAATGATGACAAGAGGCTAATTTCTTGGGATCATTGAGAGGGAAGGAAGCCCAGGCTGAAGAGGTCTCATATCTTCAATTACTTTATTAATTCTTCTGAGATTATGAAGTAATCTCCAGGAGTCAGAAGTTTTTTTGTGAATGACAAATACAGGTGAATTCCAGGGACTGTTTGTTGGTTTAATGTGGCCTTTTTGCAGTTGCTCAGCTACCAGTTTTTTGAGGGCACTCAATTTCTTTTTTTTGGGAGGCCACTGTGTCACCCAAATAGGGTCATTAGTCCTTCATGACAGCTTTGGAGTGGTGAGTGCTGTAGTGGCCCCCACTAAAAACCCACTTCTAACTTTGCTCCCCACTGAGATAGCAAGTCTCTTCCCCAAACTGTGATGGGCTTTGCCACAATGAAGGGACGAACAGCTGCTGTTTTTCTTTTATGGTCTCTGACTGTAATCATGAATGCATTTTGCAAGCACACTGAAACTTCACCGATACCTGAAAGAGAATTTGAAGGTATGACTAACTTCTAATCACTCAGCCAAAACGATTGAGATGCGATTGTGACATTTGCACCTGTGTCTAGCAGACCTGTGACTTCAATTGTTTTGTTGTTATGTGTCAGGCTGAAGGTTCGCTGTGGTCGACCACGGCCGATGAGTTCGGTCTAATAAACTTCAGGTGATGGAGTAGAGTTTGTTACTGAACGCAGACCTCGCTGACATTCCATTTTTATGGCCTGGTGTGTAGGCACAGTGGGTACTGCAACAGCTGTGGCAATCTTTATTCTTGCAGGAATCACTAATGGAGGTTGAAGAGCTAGAGTTAAAACTGTTAATTCTTCATGACAATTAGCTGCAACCATAGTTGGATAGACAACAAGGCCTATTATAGAACAAGCATCTTTTCCCATAATTAAAAATTCTTGCCTTTCTTCAGATGTTCCAGTGACTCCTGTAGGTATTGTGTAATGAAACTCATGTGTGAAAAATATTAATTTGGAAGCCGCCAAGTCGCAGTAGGACCCTGGTGGTAGTAATCTGGGGAGATGCTGGACGATCCTGCTGACAGTGTGTGGCTCGGGCCTCCAAACGCATTGGGCCCGTTCTGGTGAGCTCTCATTACTTGTTTCGTCACGCGGTGGCGCGCGCTGCCTTTCAGGTTTCCCGACTGAGGCAGGGGATTTCCATCGACATTAAATTTAGAGCGGCACTGGTTTGCAAAATGCCTTCCCTTTCTGCATTTGGGGCAGCGGTTAGGTAGCCTAGGATTTCTCACTGGTTTTGGGCAGTATTTTATTAAATGTCCAGGTTTTTTACATCGGTAACAGAATTTATTAACAGTCTTAGCTTGCATCACTGCCTTAGCGCTGTTTAGATTAAGAGCAGTGAACGTTTTAGTTAGCGCCTCTTGAATTTTCTCCCCTAAGGTGTCTGCTTGTATTGTGGCAATATGCTGCAGAGTGCCAATTTTGCCGCAAGCCTTTAACATTCGAAGCAGAGTAGGCTCTGGGTCAGGTAAAGCTCTGATAACTCGTTTGCAATCATCGTTGGCATTAGCGAAAGCAAGGGTATGGAGCAAAAGCAGACGGGCAATATTGTCCTCGCATTGCCTTTCGATTGCTTGAGTTAAGCGATCAATGAAGGTGGCATAGGGCTCTGAAACCCCCTGGCGTATTTGTGTATAAAGATTTTTAGGGGTCCCTGCTGGTTCAATTTGCAACAGAGCTTTACAAGCTGCCTCCTTGATATCACTAAGCACGGCTCTGGGTAAGTCAGCCGCCTGGTCCTCTGCTCGGTCATGAGGCGGGTCGCCAGCCAAATGAGCAATTGTTAGCGCTGCATTAGGACCACCAGCCCTCTAAAACCTTATGAAGGAACCTTCGCCATTTAGATTCCCACATGAGAAATTGCGTTTCTGTTAAAATCATATGTGAAACGTAACGGCAGTCAAATGGTGTCAGATCAAAAGTAGCAAACATGCCTTTCAGCAACTGTTTAAAATAGTTAATGGCAAACTTAGTCCACTGTCTTTTATAGCTTTTTGTAAATCTTTAATTTCATCATGTCCCATTCTCTCCCATCTCGGATTTTGATTTTGTCTGTTGTATCTAACAGGCATAGCAAAAAGCGGATCGCGCAACATATCAAAGTCCCCCTCCTTAATCGCTTTACGTCTCTCTGCCACCAAATCTGTGACGGGATAGACCGCCGCTTTACTGGGTTCACGTTCTGGATTAACCGGACCCGAATCTAACGAATCAGTATCTTTCTTAAGACTGAAACCGATTGCTAGGTCTTGCTCTGTCGCAACTTGCGCATAGATTCCGGAAGTTCCGGATCCCTGTTGCTGTTTCCTTTCCTCCGTGTCACTGGGAGGAGGTGGCACAGGTGGCGGGGGGCGCGAGGGGCGCGGTGGTGGCAATGGCAGAGGGGCAGAGGGAGCTGCCGGAGGCTGCAGTGAATCTGAGGGAGGCGGAGATGGCGCGGGAGATGTGGGCACCGCGGGGCGAGACTGTGATCTAAAAATCTCAATAAGCACCCGAGATGGTGCAAGCAGCTTAGCAACTGAAAGATCGCGGCGAGTGATCGCGTCATAAAGCTTAATTCTAACTGAATCCCACAGAGCCAAAGTGAAAGCGGATGCGAGGTCCACCTCGGTAAAATTTTTCTGTACTCAACGGAGAAGATCTTTAAGCTCCGAATCGGGCACGGTATGAGGGCTTGACCGTATCAGTGACTTTAAACGGTCATAGACATCTCTCTGTTCCCGGGACATTTCCTGCCCCATGTTCCCCAAAGCTCACCTGTATTCCTCCAACAGGTGCTCAGGTACGGACCCTCTCCGGCTCGTCCAGCGGGCTCGGGTGTTCTGCTTCCTCTAGCAGCGAGTAGAAGTCCGATCCACCTTCGTTTCATGTGCCTCTAGTCCGCGGAATACGGTTTCATCAAACCGCACTTAAATTCGTCCTCTGGGGCATCCCGACAATCGACAAAGTCTTTTGCTTCTTCCTCACACGACGAGCACCAATTTGTTGGGATTGGTGGGGTTTCAGGAACACAGAGATGTCACATGGATGATTTATTTTTGCATCAGTCTCATGTTTATTGAAGGGTGTGACAGGGATTGGCCATAGCAGCAATAGCAGAGGTAGCTGCAGCAAGCGCAGCTACTGAGGTAGCTACGATAGCAGCAGCAAAAGGTGCAGATGCCAGGGCAGCTGCACCAGCAGTAGTTGTTACTTTTTTCTACAAAGCCTTCTATACTTTTTTAAGCCAATAAGCAAATGCCACAAAGCTTGCTAACACATTTGTACCAGTCATCATTGTACAATTTACCGCAATGCACATTTTCTTAACCAATCACTACATTGTTATTAAGGCCTATGGTGCAGGCTTATATTGCTACATGTTAACTTTCTAAGAAGTTTCATTATAAGGTTTATTGCTAAACTTAAAATTCTTAACTCTTTTACTTACCACTATTATTTCTTACATAAAGCATGTTCTTACTTATTAAAAATACATCTCTACTTTTATAAAGCATACTTATTTCAAAACTACAAAACTGCAAAGCTACGTTTTCACTTTAAGCTATAAAAGCAAAGCTCACTTTTCTAACTCAGGCAGCTTCTGCCAAGGTCTCAGATCGAAACGTATCCATTTCTATCTGCTCGAGCACAATGCTGTTTATGTACTCTGTCTGCACCTGCAAACTCTCTGCAACTCCATTTCCCACATCTCCAGACTCCTCGTCACAACCAACCATCAGAGCCCAGCTCTGGAGTATGATTCACACCAGCTAATTGGGGTCCCGGTCTCAGTCCCTCTCTACAGGGGCTGTTTATTCCCTGCTCTCTTTACAGAGGCCCCTGGAGAGATGAGCCTCACCAGGCTGAAATTAGACTTCGTGAATTGCTTCCTGTATCTAAGCAGCTCAGAGTCATACTGATCTCCGGATTTGGTGCCAGCAGGGATTTTCATTGCATCATGCTGGCAGAGAGCATGGTTTAATGGCTTCCCTTCACCAGTGGAAACAGTCATATCTCATCTCATTGGCTCTTTGGACCCCTAGACACAAGCAGCTCCTGGTCTTATGTAGTTCCAGTGTGTGTGCACATTGGTAAGCTGTTCTCTTGTTCATCAAAATACTCTGGTCCCCTCTACCAATTTTTGACAGTGAAAGCATCTTCCTAGCATGACAATGCCTAGGAATATAAAGCCTGCAGTTTTGAGCTTCCCTGCTTTTAAGCTGCATGAAAAAGTGAGAGAGTTGCATTCTTAGCTTGAAGGGCTCCAGAGATCAGAAACAGAGAATTTTAATCATTTCTCCCTCAAAGACCATCCAAGCAACAGAACCCCGCTCCTGCCCAGTGCCCTGAAGTGGCTAATGAAAAGAAAAAGTAACACAAGCAGACGTGTGTAGAGACTATTCAGTAAATCAAGCACACAGCCTGATGTGCCATTAATTTTATACATTTCACATTCACGTGTTTGTTACAACCCTCACGTCAGTTTGACTTTCAGGCTGATTTTTTTCCCTTTTTTGTTGGCTTGCTCTCCCACCCCTCCAGCTTAGTCAGATAACGCTGGAAATCAATAGTTACATCAGTATGAAACCTGGGTTAATAAGAGAACAAAAGAAACTGCAATCTTACTAGAAGTATTTGATACTCTCACATCAAGAATTGAGTTGATTTCAAAAAGAAACTTGGCTGGTTTAAACTGCTCCTTTCAGGTGAGCCAAAGAATTTAACTTAGCAGTGAAGGGCATAAAATGCAATTCTGCCAGGAAAGTTGAGAGGTCACAGGCAATAACTCATTTGTCTGTCCCCAAACAAGTCACAGAGATCAAAATACCATCCTGTATACAGTGAAAACTATTAAAAGGCATCCCACACTGACAGCCCTCTAAAAATTCCAAGAGGTATCATCATACTAGAGGCAGCAGAATCCATATTTCAAACACAAATATTCTAACCTGTGTTGCTTTTAGGAAAAGCAGTATGGTTTATTATGCACTCTGTGAGAAGCTCCACAGACTGTCTTTTAAAGGCCAGCACTGAGCACAGTAGCCTGGGGTCTGGGGCTTCAAGTTTCAGATGATCCTCAACCCTCACAGGTGCCCCAGGAAACAGTGGCGTTGCTGTCACCAGATAACTGGCTGGTGATGCTTGTACAGAGAAGTGATGGAGAAATTTCTGGTGAGCAATGCCTTATCCCTCATCTGAGGTTTCCCCGCACAGCAAGATGTGAAATACCTCAGAGGACACTGATAGAACAATCCAAAGATAACCTGGATTTTTCATAAAGGAGAAAAATATTACTTAATTGAAAAAATTTAAATCCCTCTGAAGCAGTGCCATGCCCAAGTAGATGAAGTGAATCATTAATACTGAACAGCTGGACAGTTGTTTAACTTGTGCTATGAAATAAACAAATATATAACCTTTACCCAATTGCTTTCTGCATGTTCCTTCTAGCAATTTTTTGACAAGTGAAGCTGACAGGAAGCCTTATGCCAGACACTGGATCCTTCCCCATCACATTCCTAAATCAGATCCTGATGTACCTGTAGTTAACAGCCCTCTCTGACAACTATGGCTGCAGAGTCTCTTACCAGGTACCTCAACCACAACTATCAACACAAACTATGCAGCCTTAATCTTCCTCTCCTGCATAAAGTATGATTTATCTCAGAAATGGAAGGGCAGAGATGACACCATCAGATACCAGAGGTGATTATTCATAGCCACTCAAAAACCCTTAGCTACTAGAACCTCATGATCAATTGCTTGTAAAAGAAGGTAGACTGGATTGGGAAAGGAAGAAGGTATTTGCTTTTGCTTTTCACCTGTCACTGTTGCTACAGGAATAAATAACAGAAGTAAAAATTACCTTTTGGAAATGTGTAGCACAATTTATTCTGGCACTCTAAGAAAGATGTATCTGTCCCAAAACTCACATTATTTACTCATTCTGTGAGTGTTAAAAGAAGCAACTGTTCTATGGCATGTCATCTCATTTACCTCAATTTCACCTCAACGGCTGCCCAGCTCCTTCATTCAAAAGGTAATTTTCAAGATCAGAATTTTCTGAGATCAAGATTTCCTTACAAGCAAAACAGGCACATTACATTTTTACCAAGTATAGAATAAGTTAGCAGAAATTAAAGTTGGAACATGAAGAGCATTACATAAGCTGAAAGTTTGGCAACTTATTACTGAGAGGAAAACTAGCAGTGAGCAGGCTAACAGGATACAAAGCATGCTTGTACACAAAGCTGTAAAATACACAACTATAGTTTTTTCATCAGATTGATGCCTTATCGGCCCTAAAATCACAAGCCAAACAACATTAAAATGAGAAAAAGCAGTTACCATTTACAGAAGGTCCTCCAGGTGTACTTATGGCAGAATGCACATGTGATACAGGGCTTCAACACTTTTATAAATTTAGCAGATTAGCATAATTGACAAGAATCCCCGATTAAAAGTACAGTTCATGAAGTAATTCCCCTTCTTGGTTTGGCCCCCTACTGAAGCCTCCCCCTTGCTTATTGCCCCACATTGTCTATGTCTAAATACATGGGAAACTGAAATGGCCTTGGTTCACCAAAGAAGCAAGATTAGAATAGGATTTCAGGAATGTATTTGTCTAACAGGGTAGGAAAAGTACTGGAGTTAACTAAGAAATTATACAATAATAGTCTACAGAGCTACGCATATATGAAAAATATATAAAAAGCAAAAATTTTTGGCATCAAGACTAGTTAAATAAGCCCACGATTACTGCCAAATGAAAAATTTCCAGCATTACAATACATAAGTACACATACTGCAGTGCAACGTATTTTCTCTTGTTTTTCCCCTTGCAATTCCCACAGCAACAATGAAGCAGAAAAAACTTATAAATTTTGTCTGACTTCACATGCACACACATATGCCCACACCTCCACTACAGCTGGCACAGACGAGCAATATATTTTGTTTGAGAGACCAAGCCATATTACACGAAGAATGGTAAGACAGATAAATCTAAGTCTGATATTTGGCACATAAGACAGACAAGCTAAAAGGAAAAAAATCAGCTTTAGTTACAGGAAGGCTTCGAATGGGCTGTGTTGAGAGCACATATGTAGATAACCCCACCACAAAGGCAGGCATGTGCCTTCTCGTGTCCCCAGACTGGCCTTGCTGCATGCAAAGGAAGGCATAAATCTTGCCTTACCTACAAACCATCAACCTGTTTCCCTTATAGAAGAACAATACGATGATAAAGAATATGATAGTTTTTCCTCTCTCAGCTGCACCAGCTCCCAGGAAGCCAGAACTCCTTCTCCAACGTGCATTCACTGAGTTTTTAATCAAAACCTCTCCCTGCCCCCAAACTAGATAGCTGCCAAAGAGTAGGGAAAAAAAGCTTCCTGAAACTTAAAAGGAGCTCTTCAAAACCATTTTTTAGAAGTAGAAACTGCTGATATCCATTCAGAAGGCAGGAGCCTCTTCTCCAAAACAGTGACCATCAGAGGCAAGTGCACAGTTAATTATTCAGTGACAAAACCTCATCTCCAGATGGATGCTGTCCACTTAACGCAGCTCCTAGCATGCTGTTCATCAAATATATGGCTCCTCTGACCTCAATTACTATGGTTCTCATACAAGTTACTTCTGAGAAACTGTCCCAAAGTTCTGGTGGAGCTGTGAACAAAGGGTTGGAATAATGGAAGTTCAGATTTATATAATCCTCTGAATAGCCAAAGTGACCTTACGAAGTAAAGAAAATAATTTCAGAACATACCAAAATGTTCATGCAAAAGTTTGAGCATATCTGCAACTCTTGCGTCAACACAAGCAGTTGTGCTCTTTGTTTCTGGCAACACAATGTGAAATAACTAGAAAAAAAATACTTTATATGCTTTGTGATGCGAGTAAATTTATTAGAATTTTTCTTCAGAAAAATCTGATCCACTATGGCCAGATCTTTTGTCTGGAGTATGAGCTTTTTAACAAATTAATACTAAAATACATAAACAGATAATCTGTTGCTGAAACACAGCCATCTCTTAACAACCTTTTTTTTTTCTTCACTTGATTTACAAAACCAAAAGAGAACTCTGTAAATATTTATCAGTGAATGCTCACACAACATTAACAGTTTTACTAAACTTTACATAACTTGCACAAATAGACTGAAAAACAGTTTGGTCACGTGACATAATACCAGTAACCTGCAATTCAATTTCATTTTCCCAGGTCTCCTCCCTGCACTTATGACCAGGGCAGATTCTTTGGCAAATCCCTAGCACATTTCAGCAAGACATGCAGGATCCAACACCTTTAAGGCAAACTAGAAAGCGTACCTTTTTCATTAATCTCTGCTGTGTAGATTTCTGGCAGATGAAAAGGACTCAACTACCGCCCCCTACAACTGGGGTTCCAGCCCCTTGTACTGCCGTTGCTCATGCACTCTCAGGCACATTCATTTAAGGGTCTTTCTGACCCTCTGGCCCTTTTGCATAGAGGTCTTGACATTCAGCGAACAAAGTGGCTCAAACTTTTTGGCAGCTAGGGACAAAACCTGTTTTTAATTCCCTACACCTTGCCCTCAAGCTTCATTTCCTTGCAACAAGTTCACCACCTCTCTCACACCAACCTTTACACATCCACCCCCACTTACTTGCTGGTGTGAGGAGCAATGAAGAACAATGAAGAAACACGTGGCTATTGCAGCCTTTCCTTAATGCCGTACTGAGTAAAACCGCAGGGGGATTGCTGACAGCTCTCCCGTGCTCAGCAGACACAGAGCGCAGCCATGCCAGCCCCGCCCGGTCCAACAACCCCATCGGTTCCTGCTGAGGGCTGCCTCGCACACCAGCCGCGGCCAGTTTTCACTATTCGCCCAGCCCTAAGCAGGCGAGACTGGCTGTTCTCTGCTATTTGCACATCTCCCTTTCTTTTATTTATTTTTTTTGCAGGACTATACAGTGGGCTATATCTCTGAGCGTCAGATAAACTTAAACCAGCACTGACACTGATGTGAAATGGTGCAACTTCGCTTTGTGAGGTCCATGGGTTTGAATTGAAGCTTCAAAAATTACTCACCACAGCTACAGAAGAGAACAGCACACAATCCCTTAAAATAAATGCCTCAACAAACAGAGAGATGAGAGAACATTACTGCTTACAAATGCCACTGTGTACATATCCACAGAGAGAGATCAGTCCTCCAAGTCTGAAAGAGCTGTGACAAACACCACAGCCAGGAAGAACATTTGGGGAGAAAAATGAAAATGCAGAAAAATAAGACAACTAAGACCTCTTAGGCTGCAGGGATAGTCTGAATGAAAAACAAGATGTAAAGATTGTTTCTGGGTATTCTAGTTAAATATTCACACTTTTCTCCCTGTAACTACTGTTTCCATATTTCCTTGTATTTAAATTTTAATAGGAAAAAAAATATTAGGAACACTAGAAGTTCAAAGAAAGCAGAAGCAGCCCAGGACCGCATCCCTCACTATTTCCTTGGACATAGAGTGTGACCATGTCAGTTGCTGTATTAAACACCAGTAATGTTACAGTAAAAAGAATTTAAATGCCCAGATGACTTTTGTTTTTTAAGAGCTGGTATTTAAACAGTTTTACACTATCTTTTAGAAACATCATTGAAAGACAATTTGGGGTTTTTTCTTGCTGATTTGGAACTGCAAAGAGAATATAACAGCAGCAGTGAAATAAAAATGTTGATACCAGTAAGAGTTTTGTCTTCATGGATGTATAATTTAAATTGTCAGACTTTTGGAACATTTATGATATAAAACATAGTCAGTCAATAATAATTGTGTCCTTCAAGACATCTAAAAATTTGGTTTATTGCCTTTTTATTTTTGTCTCCTTTCATTTTCTGCCTTGGTATTGGCTGAAGAATCAGCTTGAAAGTAATTTCTTAGTATTTATATGGAAGGAAGCACCTGTATAGGCTTTTTTTTTTCCTAGGATGAGACCAGTAATGAAATTCCCCTGTACTGCATCTCAGAAACTGTCCTTTGTCTTGAAGGACACATTTTTGCTTGATAGCTTTGATCCTCCTTACGAACCTTTGTGGTTCAAAGCATGTCCCACAACTTGTATTCTCATGAGATCCCAGGATAAAAGTCCACCTTCTACCACACACTTCAAAAGACTCTGCAAAAGCCTCTAGAAACAGTTTTTAAGCATTTCTAGTATCCCAGGGACTTTCAGGAGTGAGAGAGATCCAGCCCCCTGGCCCATCCTAAAGCAAATCTCTGAAAAGAGGGGCTGAACAGACTCAGCACAACCTGTAAAGCCCATCAAAGGTTTGAGGGGCAAGAGCCTGGTTCTAGAGCACAAGCAAATGCAATATAGCAAACTCCCTTAACTGTTTCAAAAGATTAAATGAGACAAACTGGTATGTACCTGTTCTTCCTTTGAGATAATTTTCAATTTCAATCAGTCTGTTTTCATAATTGAGTTTCCAGTCTACATCCCCAAAAGTAACTTGCACATAAAAACTGGGCAAACAAATGTCATTCCATGCAATCAGGGCACACAAATGCAGTTTGTGCATATAAATTACATTTTTCTAGCTCCAGGGAATCGACACACTAAAGGGAAAATTATATATCTCTAGGCAAGTAAAGAGACATCAGGAGTAAATATTTTATAATGCAACTAGCTTTAAAAACAAGGGGATCTTACAAAAACTATCATATTAAAAATAATCCCTATCTGAACTAAGACCACTGTACTTAAATTGAATGCTAATACTCAATTCCTACATTGACACTACTTGGAAACTTGGCCATGTCTTGATCTTACCATTGCTCTCCTGAATCCACTGACACCAAAGGAGTTAGCCTGGATTTTCACCCAAGGAATAGTAATTTTGACCCATACTTATGTCAGTTTTGTTGAAAGACATGCCTTGTAGACATGATCTCTCTTTCTCTGTCTCTCTCACTTAATTAATTATTTCGTTTTTAGGCGAACAGTGTAAAATCCCACCAGTCTAAATTTCAGAGAATTCTCCTCCTGTTAGGAGAGGTAAAGACCATACACACGTTGATAAAATTATTTCCCATAGGTTCTATACAAATCCAATGTAGCATTCCTCTTGCAAAGCCACCACCCCAAATTTAATTTTGCAGAAGCGATTAAAATCAAGAACAAGTGAGTTTAATTCTTCTCCTAAGAGACAGTGGCACTCTTTTAAATATATGAATAGGCCTGTGCATATATTTATTGTATTGTATATTTATTGGATATTGTATGCACACTAGAACAATCGTCATTTATGAATACTAATTTGCAGTTTGCTTTCATTTTTCCTGTGGCTTTGGCTTTCACCCTTGTAGGGTCTGACTGCACCACTAATGCCAGAGGGAAAGCAGTAGACACTGCTCTGTGCTGAATCTACGAATGCAATCCTACAAACTCATCTGTACACTCAAGGTTGTGCAGCTTTACACAGAACCAACATTCAAAGCTATAAACAAAATCCTGGGAGATTTTGCACAAAATTCTTAGATTTATAAGTAAGCCTTTTTGACATTCCAGTTCCTACCAAGAAAATCGATGATGATACACAAACTTCCAAGTAAAAGTCAAGCTGGCAGAATTTAAAGAGGAGCAGGAAAGATCTGGGAGAGCCAGAGGGGCATCACACTGATGGCAAAAGTAGCTTAAAATTTACTGACGTACAGTAGGAGCTGCATGGAAGCAGTGACTTCAGGTTTGGTGCTATCGCGCCCCTTCAAAACTTGCATAGGGACTGCCAGCTCAGTAGCCTAACTCCTGGGCAGAGTTAAATGACCTGCCATTGCATCTTTGAGGAAAACATCACTGTTCCATTCAAATACATCTCAATAACTTTGGGGTTATTTTCAGCTTTCTATAAATGCAGCTGTTTCTGAAAGGGCTGGATCCCCGTGGTCGTTAATGCCAGTGGCAGTAGCTCAGACCCCTGTGTTTCCAGTCACTGCTGAAGACCACAAGTGCCTACTGTGAGCAAGTTCACAGGGAAGGACAAGAAATAAGGAACAATGACTGTAATCCCAAAGCATACTGACATGGTAATTACTTGGAGACAGGGAAGAGCACCCCAAAACCAGAAGGGAATAAATGTGCACAAGTCAGAGAAAAAAACCCTGATGTCTGCTTATGCATATAGGGGTTATGAAACAGTATTTTGTCCATGATTAACTTACATAATTAAAACTAGATCTCTCATTACCCCCTTCATGTTCCTGCTGCACCAGATCCTGATTCCATGTTGGTGCTGAGACTGACTCGATTGGGAGAGGAATTTTCTCATGAACTCAGACAGTATCTGCCCACCTGTCTTTCTCAGGAAATAAGCATTCAGAAGAGCTCAGATGTCAGCAACAATTTAAATATTACCTGCTCACTTAGATATCTCACCAGCAGACTTCCAGATATATAAGAATGCATTTTGAGAGTATAATCACATAAATCTGTTTTTAAATGCAGTACTGAATCTGGTATTAAGATACCAAAAGGAGGATTCAAACACAGAAGTAGCTCTTTTTACATGAGTGAGTATCCAGTCAGGTAAATAGGATTATCCTAAAGTGTCCTTATATTTTAAAAAGGTAAATATTCTATACCTGATATCAAGTACAAAAACATAACTCATTGGCTCCTTGGTCTGAAACATCAGTGAAAATATCTAATATAGAGGGTAGTTTTCAAAACTGAATTGATCATAAGAGGGCCTGCAAAAAGAGGAGTTGTTCTTTTATGTGTAGGATGACTTTTGTGAAAACGTGCCTTTTTTTGCCCAACTGTAAGTTAAAGTTTCACTGGAAGGCTATACACTCACCAAAGCAGCCTGAATTGCCGTGAATTTTTGCAGCAGCGGCATCTCATGTGCAAGACTTGGTGCACAAAGGTGCATGTACAGACATGCAGAAAGCCTGTAAGCCACTGAATATGTTTAAAACCTCCTTGAGTTCCCTGGTTCAGTACATCTGTTTTAGGGACCTAAATACAAAGAATGTAAGAGCAGAGTCAAGCCATTTCACTGTCATTTCTGTAGTTCCACCCAGATTTGAAAGTTATTATACAAAATTACCAGTTTGTCATTTAAGCCCCAAATACTGCTAACAGCAGATTATACATAAAATTGCTCTAACAGGTCTAACTCCCACACAGTGAAAGCTGCAACACAGAATGGGAACCCTGGGGAAATTCAATTCCCAGGAAAGAATGTTTAGACTGTGAAGCTGCACAAAGAAAGAGAATAACCAATCATTTGAACATGGAATAATTATTTTCTCCCAATAAAAGTCTACTTAGAGAGTAGCCTACTGGAATGAGGTAGGGGATTAACCTATATCCCCTCAGTTCCTACTTTGGCATGGCTCTTTTTTGCTTAGCTCACTGTCAGTATGGAAATTCAGGGCACCCATAAGCAGAACCAAAAAAGACCCAAATTGCCCTGGGGATTTGCTATTGTGCTGATTCTGAATCATTCCCGATTGTTTTTATGTTCAACCTTGCTTTTACAGCATGCAGTTAAAGCTATTTACCTTCCCGTTTTTGCTACTATGCCTCATAAATAAACACGTGCCTTCGTATCTTCCGCATCTGTCTCTTACTGCCTTCTAATTCCCTGTCCTCTACCACTCCTATGACACTATACACTTTAAAAAAATTTTTTAGCAAACAAGAATTATACAGTTGAATTCTACTACTTATAAAATCTTAGCATAGAAACCTGGTTGTTAAAAAGCCACCCTGGACAATTCTACTTACACTGTTTTCCTCTGCGCAAAACCATTCCCCTAAGATTTATTTCTATCAATCTTTTTTCCACCCCAGAAAAATGTAATTTCTAAAGATATTGTGAGAATAACTGCAAAACTATTTATAGTTATTACACACTATATGATATGGAAAAAAGGAATATCTTCACTTGAAACCTACAGTTATCTATGGCAGCACCTGAGTCACTACAGCCTTTCCCTCCATGCACCACAATTGCCATAGCTCAAGGTTATATTAAAGTACCTAGCAAATACTAATAAGGCAAGGGAACATTTGAAATAAGACTTTGGGCATATCTGTTTTCCCCATATGTAAGAGAGGATGAGCAATTTTGTGTTAAAAACATAGGCAGAAGTATAAGGAGTGTGTGTTACTGTGTCTTCCCAGCCTCTTCCCAGAGTACTTTATACTGCTAATTTGTAATAATATATTCTTTGATTTAGGTCAAAAGCTCTGAGAAGACTTATGCCCCAGGTTTGCATAAGCTGCTTCCCTTAACAACAGGCTCTAGTCTTTGAAAATCCCAATGTGTCTCCAGTTTTGGTGTGTTCCACTGGGCAGCCAAAAATACGTGATTGCAGAGCAGATAGTTCTGCTAGTGAAACTGCAGTCACTCTGTGGGCACCTGCCTTAACTTGTGCCATACAAATGCCCATTGCAAACTGTTGTGGCAAAATTGTCCAATTCTTAAACTCCATTTCAGGTTGCAAGCAGAGCCCTCAGCAATAAAAATAAGTTTTTTTCAGCAATCCTCTTCCTTTGCTGCTTGTTCAGAGGACTCAAACTATTCATCTCAAACCAAGAATTTTGGAAGATTTTGAATTTGAGTTTGCTAAATATGCCTGGTACAATACATATTTTTACTTTTGCATACAAATAGTGCTGTGAGCTATGAAGAGCCCCTGGACTACAAAAGGAGAAAAGATACAATCTAGAAGCATCTCCAGAATTGGTTTCACTGTTCACCAGAGCCTTTTAGCTGTCTCTCTCCTTTACAATGATGATGTCTGTGTTAGTGAGAGGAAACAGAAGACTTTTGAGAGTAATTAGCTGCATTCAAGAAGAGATGTCATGACCTCAAGGAGGATAAAAGCTGCAGAGAACGCCCAGCAGGTAAATGCTCCACAACACAGACAAAAGCCCATTCTCAAGCTCCTCATTTACCACATGCTGAAAATGGTTTACACTGTACTGTCTCAGATATAGATCTTGTTCTTGTCACGATGCAAGTTTATGCTGCATTTCATGGAAGACAGAAGATCACTACAAACTACAGAAATACTCCAGTGATTGTTCCAAACAGAGATCATTCCAAAGACAAAGATTTCCCATTTCTGTCAGGAGGACAAAATCAAAGCAAAGATCTGCCATTAGTCACCAACAGACCTTTTCTATACAATAAAAATGTACCACTAATAGTTTAAACATCTGGTTCATCAATGCTTTCATTTTGGATGAGTTAGACTGTAACAAGGCACACTTCGAGAAGGCTGGGCTGTCATGTATCTTAGACCCCCTCTTCAAATATAAGTCCCTTAAGGTCTCCCAGTTTGGGTGAAACCAGTCAAAATAATCCAGCAGGATAGATACTGCCTTTCTGAACTGTCCCACTCTGAAGTTCAAATCAATCAGTTTGCTACCTTTTAGAAATGGTGAAGCAAATAGACTAGTAGACATGAACTGATCAGTAACTGAAGTCAGGATCTCACATTATGCAGGGCAGAAACCAGCTCCCACCTGTTCAGGGTTGAGCTTGACAGCCTTTTTCACTTCATTTCTCCAATAAATGATGAAACTCCTTATACTCCAGGTCCAGAGAGCCTAGCACCTAAAAGTGGGCAGTAGCAGCAGTGCACGTAACAACCCTAGCCCAGGGGGGAAGAGCCACCCCATAGCTACATGGCTACAAATTAAAACCCTAACACAACTTTAGGTAAGGAAGGCAACAAGGCTTAAGCCTCCATGTGCTGTGGGTGGATCTCTGCATCCCCCATGGACCTCCATGGGCTGCAGGGGCACAGCTGCTTCACCATGGTCCTCACCACGGCCTGCAGAGGAATCTCAGCTCTGGTGCCTGGAGCACCTCCTCCCCCTCCTTCTCCACTGACCTTGGTGTCTGCAGGTTGTTCTCCTCTCACGTATTCTCACTGCACTCTTCTCTGACTGGAAAATCAGGTGGAAAATTTGTGCCACAAACTTGGTTTTACTTTCTTCTTAAATCTGTTATCCCAGAGGGGTTACCACCATTTCTAATTGGCCCAGGCTTGGCCAGCGGCATGTCCATCTTTGGAGCCATCAGGGATTGGCTCTGCCAGACATGGTGGAAGCTTCTACTAAATTCTCACAGAAGCCACCCCTGTAGCCCCCCTGCTACCAAAAAACAAGCCATGCAAAACCAATACACAGGGAAACATGGCATTGTCAAAGCAGGAAAAAATAGTAAAACTGAAAGCCAACTGTTTTAAAGTAATGTAAAAGGAAAGTCAAACCAGCTTCATGGGTAGCTTTGAGATATGTAGTTCTGCATTTTGAAATTCCCTAGATTTTTAAGGGTCTCGCTTATATTTGAAAGCTGGATCTTATGTGTCCTGTCCTGTGATTTTGAGCAGATGTTGTGACTTGGCCTGTGCTGAAGGACATGTGTCTGCATGTCTGTGGGGCATGACTAGACCTTTTTTCCTGCTTTTGGTGTCTGAATATCCCATAGTGGCAGTTACCTTGGGAACAGCTGGACTCAAAGATCTTGAAGGTATTTTTCAACTGAAACTATTCTATGATGCTGTGAAAGATGACAGACTGAGCTCTTGTTCTGATTGAGTGTGGCAAACCATTGTTTGGCGATTATTTGCTTTGATTTGTAATTTATTTTGAACATTCTAAGTCATCCCTAGATGGGTGGAATATAAACTGAGAGGAGAGCATCCCCCACTCTCATCCAGAGGTTGCTTCAAAGTTGTGTGAGCACCTCTTTCCACACATTTACATTGCCCAGTTCAATCAATCAGCACTGATTTTTGCATTCAGAAATCAAGTATCTAATAAGAAGTTTCAGGACTTCTCTTTCAGGTTAAAAAAACAAAAAATTCTGTTGGCAACTTTGTGATTCTTCACCAACATGGCAAACACTTGTAGCCTGAAGATCTTGTAGCCATTTGGGGTTTTCATACAATTTGCAAGAGTGAGATTTTCAAATTGTATGTCAAAGGGCAGGACTGAGGAAATGCTGATATATGGTTTCATTTGTTTGCACCATTATTTAGCGTTTAAGATTTAAAAATATTTTAACTCTTTCTTTCCTTCTCATGTTGTTAGTTTTGAATTGCAACATCATTTTGAAACAAATTTTTTGCATGCAGTCTTGCATATCTTATTCATATATTTTTATCTTGATTATGCCCCTCTTTTGCTCCATGTCTTATTTTAGATTTTTTTTTTTTTTGAAAATTGGCTACTTGCTGGAACTAGCTTGATGCCAATTTTGGTGAGACTAATGTTCTGAGCATCTTCTTTAAATATATTGTGTATCAACTTTAATTATACAATTGCATATTTTTTCTCTATGATGATGTGACAATTTATTTCACTTTTAAAAGCCAAATTCAAACACTGCTGCTCAAAGAGGAAGAGAAATTAAAATGAGTAAAAACAAAACAAAGATGCAGATGAACTTGTAGACATTGTTAAAGTAATTTCTGCTTTGCTAGAGAAGTGCTTGGACTCTACATACATGGTGTCAGACAGCCCATGACACCGAGTAAAGATGCAGACGTGTTTATATGACATGTTGTCATGTGGTTGTACAACTCCTGAGACTGCAAGTGACTTGTCCTGGCGAGCTGCTGTACATCTCTCCCCTGCTGTGTTGCCCCATTTCTATCTCACCATAATGATGCCTTTATGCTAAAATACAGTTGCTGGTTCTGCGGACAGTTCTTTTCTGCCGCTGGCCCTAAAATCCAGTGTTCTTCCTCCTCTTCTTTATCTTTCAGCTTCCACTTGTTGTTAAGTGAATCTGCAAATTATGAAATATAGCCCTGCGTTAGCAGGGCCACAATCCCTATCAGCAGATGCACACAGCCCTTTTATGACACATGTAGACATAGTCAAACATAGCTACACTGCAATAGCTATTAAAATTAGTTTCAAAAGAATATCAAGACCTTTTTGCACAGCATGGTTTACAGTAGCAGCTTGTTCCTAGAGAGATGTGAATTGTCTGTCTGCAGCGGCTCATCAGGTGCCAGTTGGAGCTCTGGGAAGAAGGGAACAGCATGCTGGGGTGCCATCTGCAGTACTACTTTTACCTTTTTTTTACTGCTTTTACTGCACTTCAAGTTTGTTCTTGTTGCCCTCACTCAAGCTTCAGTTTGTGATAATGGGAGATTTACTTTACTGAATTTTGCAGGATTGAGCTTCATTCTTGTCAAACTTCTGAAGATCTGCAGACCTCTCAACTGCCAGGATCAAGACTGTTTTATATAAAGTTTCTATTAAAGAACCTTGCAGTTTTCTTTTAGACACACTGAAAGCCTGGAGACATAGGACCTGACTAAATCCAGAAGCATATTTCAATCATTGCGTTTTTGACTTTGTCTATACATTTTCTCCCATTTGCCATAAACATGACCATACATGCACACTTACATTTCTCTTAGCTTCTACAGATCAGCAAGTTGATTGTCTTGTTACGAATTGATGCCTGTTAGCTCTTAATGCTCTTGCATAAAGCATTAGGTGAGAACTGTTTCTGCAGGTTTTTTTCATTTCAGTGTTTATTTGTTTATCTGTTCCATCGACATGTGCTATAAAAAATACCTGCCTAATCAAATTACAGAATCACAGAATAGTTTGGGTTGGGAGGGACCTTAAAGATCATCTCATTCCAATCCCCTTGCCCTGGGCCCCATCCAACCTGGTCTTCAACACCGCAAGTGTTGGGACATCCACAGCCTTCCTGGGCAACCTCTGTCAGTGCCTCAACACCCTCACTGGGAAGAATTTCTTCCTAATGTCTAACCCAAACCTACTCTATTCTAGTTTGAAGCCATTTGCCCTTGTCCCGTCACTAAATTCCTGATGTAGAGACCCTCTCTGGCTTCCCTCTAGGCCTCCTTCAGGTATTGGAAGGTGCTGTGAGGTCTCCACACAACCTTCTCTTCTCCAGCCTGCACAGCCCCAGCTCTCGCAGCCTGTATCTGTAGGGGAGGTGCTCCAGTCTCTGTTGGAACTTTGTGGCCTCCTCTGGGCTTGCTCCAACAGTTGCAGATCCTTCTTATGTTGGGGGCCCCAGAACTGTGTGCAGTGTTCCAGCTGGGGTCTCAGGAGAGCAGAGTGGAGGTGGAGAATCCCGTCCCTCGACCTGCTGGCCGCGCTCCTTTGGATGCAGCCCAGGACTCCCTTGATCTCTGGGCTGGGAGCACTCAGTGCCAGCTCATGGTGAGCCTTTCATCAACCATCACCGCAAGTCCTTCTCCCAGGGCTGCTCTCAGTCACTTCTCTGCCCAAGCTGTCCATGTGTATTTGGGATTGCCCTGACCCATGTGCAGCATCCTGCATTTTGCTTTTTTTTGCTTCATGAGGTTTGTACAGGCCCCACCTCTTCAGACTGTAAGGGTCCCCCTGGATCCATCCCTCCCCTCCTGTGTGTGACTTCACCACACAGCTTGGTGTTGCTGGCAAGATTGCTGAGAGTGTACACAATCCTACTGTCCATGTTGCCACAAAGATTTTGAACGGTATTGTCCCCAAGACCAACCCCTGAGGGACACCACTTGTCACCGGTCTCCATGTGGACAGTGAGGTGTTGACCAGAACTCTTTGATCGATCAGGTATTTAACATGAAGCCCCTTTGCACCTTACATCTCTCAGTAAAAGTTCTTTGTTTAATGAATAACATTTTTCCCACTACTGTTGCTGTTATGCAGCAACAGAACTGTGCTGATGGTGCAAAGTACCCTGAGGTGCTAGAAATGAGATGACTAATGAACAGAAAGACAGCAATGTATGGTCTAGTTTGTTGGAATTTTGGTTTTGTTTTCTGAAGAGTACTTGGAAATATTCATGACCATGCAAATAATACCTGTCTGTACCCATCATGTAATCTTTCACAGCTAAATGTTTATTTCCCTAAAGCAAATACTACAGACAGCCCTGTAGTATTGAAATTTTACCATGGGGAGCAGCTGAGCCTGCTCTGCATAACCCTGGGCTCCTCAGGCAGTGAGCTACTCTGTTACAGCTGGAGACAGCTTCAGGTCCCTTGGTAAGTGTAGGCATCCAGGGGAGTATTGCAACCACAATCTCTCTGTGTGTTTCTGGAACATAAAAAATTGTGTGAACAACAAAGCCCGTGTAAGATTGCTGGCGGATAATCTTCAAGGTTCCCTTCTGCTAGAGCAGCAGGGAGAAGATTGCCCTACTTGTGCAAGAAAGTAGCAATCTGGATTCAGATTTCTGTTTATTTGTGCCTTTGCTTTGCTCCTTGGATGATTTGCTTATTACTTTCTGCATTTGTTTTATTTTTCACTCACTTTTGAACAGTTTAGGCATGGTGCAAAAGAGGAATTTGTTGACTGAAAAGTGAGAAAACAGAATTCTCATCTGCAAAGTTTTGAGCAAAGTTGATAATTATAGCCAGGAGGGGTAAAAAAGTTCCTCTGAGGGGCTAAACAACCCAGCTGCCCAGAGGAGGTCCTAGAAAAACATGCTTCTTCCCCAGGATGTCCCTGTCTGCTGTCCTAGATGACTTTCATCCGCTTCTTAATTGCACCTGCCTGTGGTCTGGCATGTAGCTGCCAAGCAGGGTAATTTTTCTAATTCATTTCTCACTTTGCACTTCATGAATATATAATTTCTTCCATTTGGCCCCCACAGTTATCCTGCATGGTTCTGCTGTAATGAAGAGGGATGCCAGGTACCATAGTTGTGCTCCTTTCATCATGAAGGCATAAACAAATGAACTCAAGGATGGGGAGGAGTCATGTGCCGCACAGTGAGAAGGCAGAGTTGTGCCATCATCTATACATCATTTCCACAGCTTTCTCCAGTCTTGTGTTCCTGAAATTCAGGTTTTCTCTTTCTTCATATGAGGTTCTCCTTGTGGTTCTGTTTGGCCAGGATACTGATGAAATCTGTGTTCATAATTGGGTTCATTGACATTCATTAACTTTTTAACTGAACTTCAGAGTAACTCCAGCAATTTTCGCTGACTTTTATGTTGGGTCAGCAAGTCCCTTTTTGTCATGCAGATCTCATTAATTTCAGTGAAATTTTGTTTTGAAGTTTTGCATTCATTCACATCCATAATAGGAAACAGAAAGTACAAAGTCGATACCAATTAAAACCACTAAAAGTTTCTTTCTGCATAAGTGTGTATGGTGATGTCCTTTGGCGGGCTGTGTCCTGGCAGCAAGGAGAAATGTCCACTCTTGCTGCAGTAACACAGCTGTTTTCTAAAGGATCACATCAATGTCCTCTTTGTGTAAATTTGATCATTCATATCCAAGTTTCTGGTTTATGTTCATTTGAAGCTAAGCATATAGTCTGAGTTTTCCAAGACCTGTGTGTACAGGCGTAATCTTCAAATTACAAACAGGACAGTGAAGTGACATACTGCTCCCATGAGCCTGGGAGAGCTGGACAGAATGTGAGCTGTGGTGTCTGCTTGCTAAGTTTGAAATATATTGAGGAAATCATGACCTGAGATGTTTAGAACTGCTTGAAGGATTGTGAAGCCACATTCCTTTTTAAATAAATAGTATAAACTCTCTTAACTGTAAGGAACTCAGTAGCACATAAGCAGTAGTGACATGAGCAGCAGTGCCCTGCGCCTAGCTCCAGATGGAGTAAATGTGGGTTGGCCTTGCCCTGCTGCTGTAATCCTACTGACCTTCAGAGCCTTCTGTGGGGTTTTGTGTTTTCCTGGGACTTTGTAATCATGTCCCACATTGGTTTGAGGACTGAGTAATTGTTTTTTGTCTCATAGTGTCTTTTTGTCTCGTAGTATCTGTTTACTGTACCAAGCCAAAAGCTACACATGCTTTTAGTCCTAATATTCTCACTCTTTCTAACAAGCCTAGCTGCACATCTTTACCTTCCCACTGTAGCTTGTATTTGACTCAGTCTTTCAGTAGGAACTGTCCTTATGTTTTATTTTTGATTTTACCAATTTATCAGGTTTTTTATTCAGATGTCAACAAGATTTTCAAGTTGAGCAGCAAGCACTGATATTTAATTCATAGAGTTCTGTCAAATAATGTTGTATTATGTCTGTTGAGAGTACCAAGGCATCATCTCAGCTCTTGCTTTCTCATACTGTTGACAGCCGAACCTCCTGGCTGTCCCTGTGCACCTGTGTGCTGGTCTCCTCTGCATCTGCTACTGGTCAACTCCATTTTTTTAATGGTTATTTCCTTAGCTTTGGTACAGAGTTTTTGAAATGCTGGAAATTATTTGGGATTTTACTTTTGCTATATCTTTTGCAATACTTCCTTTTGCATTTCTCTTGCATTTTGACCCGTGAATTCCCTTCTGAATTCTTACAGTTATGATCTTCTGGTTTTCAGTTTCCTCTTAAAATGGTGAGACTAACCTAGTTTCACCTAACTTTCACTACAGAATTTCATTCAACACAATGAGTTTTCTGAAAGCGAAACCAGCCTTGCCTGTAGACTTGTATTTGATAGTATCTCTTCTCTGAGTACAGTCACTGTCTTATAAGAAAAGCTGCCAAAGTATAATGGTTTTCTTTTGTCTTGTTAATTTAAGAGCAGCCAAAAATGCTTCAGCAGGCTCTCCTTCCTCCTGCAGGAGTCTTTAATATTCCAGTCTCCCAGCAAGGATATTCTGTATTGCAATATTCTTAAGACTTACAAACCTGAGGCTAATAGCTTGCCCTCTCCTCCTGGTTTACTTGAATGATATTTATCTTCAGGGCTTCAGGGCAACATTTAAGAAATATCACTGTTTTCTGTGTGTTTCCATTGTTCTTGAGTCCATCTGCTTTCTTGTGGATAACAGGGACCTATTTAAATGTTCCAGGATTTTGAAATTTCACCAGTGATTTCTACTTACCTAGGAGCTTTAATTGTTCTACTTCCCATTTCTTTTTGTTCAGAGTTAACTGTTGTGGGTTTTTTTCACCCTCCCTCTGATCTTCACTTTTCAAAGTTTTGTTGTGAGGTCCCATCTTTTCTGAATCTGTTCCAATTTCAGAAAGTAACAGAGGTGGGAGGTGATGCCTCAGTGCATGGAGGTGTCTGTGTTCCTGGGGTCTCATATACTTTTAACTAAATCTAGTAAATGTAAGCATCTCAGTCATGCATAATTGTCATACGTCAATACAGATGTGTCTGAAGGGAATGTTACAAAAATAAGTGAACTAAAGGACCCTAATCAGTGCTTCTTCCTTAGCAGAAGGATGTAACTCCTTTTACAAGAAGGGAGCTTTTATCTGCCACAAAACTCAACTTATTTTTTGAGGTGAAGGTGGAAGGCTGGAGACCAGAAGTTGTTATGCAGAACTATAGTCTTCCCAAATTTAGTCAGGTGGTAATTCATTGGGGTTGCAAATGCTGACACTTGCTGTTCACCAGGGAAACACTATTTGTCGCAGGGGGGTCTGATGCTGGTCAAGCACCAGTAAGCCATGGCCTTCCTAGAAAGAGTGTCCTGCAAAGAACAACTCTTCTAGGGGTGAAAGCAGCCTCCCTGGACAGCGGGTGATCTCAGCAAGTATAGCAATTTCTCAGCTACAAGTGATTCCAGCTCTTGTGATTCAGCTCTTTGTAAAATCACCCGAGGCAAACTCAAGGACAGAGGGACAGGAGCTATGTATGGCAGTTCCACAAAAGTAGCTTTAATTGTCCAGCAGTCCCTGCAAAGGGGAGAGCAGGAAGCTCCCTGGAGGCAGGGGGTGGGGTAGAAACCAATTTGCCAACTGGATACAAGGTATTACCATATAGAAACAAGGCATGCTGGGGGTGGCTCACTTTGTCACCGTAACCTAGAGAGAGGTTTCTTATCTCTGAGTCCTTTTGCCCTCAGGCTTCTCTTCTCCAAGGGAGTGCAGAGGACTCCTAAGTCAAGAGCTCACAGCCCCCCACAACTATTTGCTTCAGAATTCAGCTTAGAACAGAATTCAGCTGCTCTCTGCAAAGAGGAAATGCTTTTTTGGCTCTGTGCGTGTGTTTGTGCCTTAGGAAGCTGCTTTCTCGTAGCACAGACCTGCCTTTCTCAGTCCTGGAAAGCCAGTTACTTCTGTCCTACTCGTCCAAGCCCTCTGTAGATGCTAGCCATCACCCTGCTCTGCCCTTCATTAGCACTGGGGTCTGGGACATCCTTGTTCACACCCCAGGCAGCTCTGAAGGCTTTGCTGCCTGCTGCACAGCCTAAAGAAAGTTTGAGCCTCCACCTTTCCCACAGGGAAGAACAAAGTCCAGGTGATCCTGATGGAATAACTGCATACTTAACAGTCCAGCGGGGCTGCAGCAGCACAGCAGGAGTTGTCTTCTCTACTTTGAATATTACAGCAAGAGCTGAGGTGTCATACAGCCACGAGCAGTAGGGTAGTGACTGAGGTTGACCCTGCAGCAGCAATCATATATTTACCATATGGGGTGGTTTGGGATCTATCCCAAGTCTATCTCCCACTCAATGATGACTCTTGGCAGTCATTATGTATAACAAGTATTAAACTAGTTTAAATAGTAACAGTAAGTATGGATGGATGTGAGATTTTTCAGCTTCTTGAAAACTCAAATACATACATACATGAAAGCAATGAGCTATAAACGTATTTGTTATAATTATAATCTCTTAGTGGATAAGAGATCCATTTACATGTAAGCAAGCGAAAAAATTGCCAGGCAATAAATATTTAATCAACTCTGGCTGTAACAACACTGAGTTTTTATTGCTGTGTGAGCCAGCAGTTCTCCTTAACAAGTTCAGCTTGCTTTGCTGCAGGGGGCTGTTGTTGGAGGTACTCTTACTTGAAGGAATTTCAGCATGGAAGGGTTTCAGCATGAAGGGTTTCAGCATGGAAGCCCCTTTCACAGATGTTCAGAAATCAGCTGGGATAGACTAATGCATGTGTTCAATGAAGGCCAGATCTAATTTGAGTTAGATTTAATGGAGAGGTCAATCTAACTTTGTGGGAAGTTCTATAAAATTCTACAGGCTGAATTTTTTTTTTTTTTTTTTTTTTTCTGAGAACTCCTCTTCCTACACCTGATGTGCAAAGAAACTGGAAAGATAATTTACCAGCTTCCTTGTGGTCTCTGCTGAAGGTAAAGCAGTGTATAGAACTGTGGCAGAAGACCAGAAATAAGTAGATGTTCTGAGTTTAAAGGTGAAAAGAAGAACATCAGAGAGAAGACTGCCAGTAGAGGCACACAGGGAAGTTGCAGATCAAATGGCTTTGCTGAACCTAATTCCTCTCTGTTTAATAATTCCTGACTATTCTCAGCATCTATTTGCATAAATAGTCCTTTTTTACCTAACATAGATTTGACTTTTCTGCAGACAATTATAGAACACTGACTTTTTGACAATTCAATCTTCAGCCCTGTTCTACCTTTATGTGCTCTCTGAGTTTAGCTGTTAGTCACCTTTACCAAGAATGTTTTAAATATAAATCTTGGTACGAGCCATTTCATCTGTGAAATGATGCCTCACTTTTCCTGTGGAATGTACAGGAGACACAGATGCCAAAGTGATTCCTCACTTCGAGTTGTAGTTGGATCTAAACTCAGATTATTCATTTGTAATGGTGTCTTGCTGGAATTTCCATGGAAATGAGTTCTCTGGAGTTAAGCTCCAGGGAGGTTCTGAAGTTATGGATAAACATTGAGTCCAAGCGAGCTTGGATCTGCATTTTTTTATGCTCACTGAGTTGGTTTACCAAGGTGGAAGCATGTTTCCTGGGACAGAGAAGCCACTGAGCCTGTCAGTGATATTTGTTCATTGTTCATAGCAAAGCTGCTGCCAAACTGCCACTGGTGTCCAGTCTCTGTAAGAAACTTGCCAGAAAATGTCCTGTTGGGGAGTGCTTGAAGAGCTCACCAAGCCATCTGGTGTGTAAGAACACATATACACAGGAATTAATTAACTGTAACTAGTCTCTACTGAGCGTGTACAAGATGAGATTTTTTTTGAACTTTTAAAACTTGGATGAAAACCACCTGGTTGCAAATTTATAATTCCCTTTAACAGAGCACAGAGTTGTGAGGATGCCTCAGCTGAGTAGATATATAGAGTTATTAATGCTGTTGATGGTGCTATCTTCCCTGCCCCAGGCTGCAGTGCAGCCTGAGTGATTTTCTTAGTGATTGCCAAGAAAATCATCTGCATGAGGACAGGTGTCTTTTTGCCTGGTCATTTACACCTCAAATTTCTTTTTTTTTTTTTTTTTAAATTTTTAAAGGAAGAGTCAATAATTCATCTTTACCTGCCCGTTGTTAATACATATTGGTAATGCAGGCAGCAGTAGAAGCCTTTACTATTGAAATCTGCCGTACGCGTAATGTTCTCTAATTATACTTGATACAGAGACACTGGCTGACTTAATAAGTAAATGTTCCAATGCGTAGCAATGTTTGCATGTCTCCTTCCAAGATTTTAGGTTTCATTTTCATCTTACAGGATTTCAACAGCACAGCACCTATCTACAGAAACACTACAGCATGTAGTGCAATGCCTCAGTGTAGCCAGATGTTCTGTGGTAAAAACAGGAAAGATTTTCTCAGAATATCAGAGACACAGAGAGGCACTAGGGCATGACAGCACTAATACACAAATATTGTAAATTGTTGTCTCCTTGTGAACTCTGTCTTTCCTCTTAGATGTGTGTCAGGAAGACTAGGTGTAAATCTCAGCAAAGTGCTGGGAAAAATGTGAAGGCAAAATTCCCTTTGTCTTTGAAACCTTCGGTAATTAAAAGCAAAAGGATTTTAACAATGTTATCTCTTTTTTCCTCTTGTAAAAAGGCTTGCTTAGCTGAGCTTTGTTGTTGGAAATAAACTCTTGCCTTAGATTAGAGAACAAATGTGGCATTGCCAAATAGGGCTTTGTTACTGACCAGAAAATATTTGTGGAAGATGCTTTCCCGTGCCAGAGCGGGTGGATGACTGGAGTAGGCTGTGATCTAGTGGAAGACCCAGTGGAGAGAAGGGCCCCTGCTCCCAGGCTGGAGCAGCCTGTCCTTGAAGGACTGCACCCCGTGGAGGAGTAACCATTGCTGCAGCAGTTTTGGGAGGACATGTTGCCATGTTGCAGCAAGTTGAAGGGAACTGTTACTCATGAGATGGAGCCACGTCAGAAAAGTTCAGAGAGAACTGTCTCTTGTGGGAGGGACCCCACAGTGCAGCAGGGGAACGACTCCTCTCCCTGAGCAATGGGAGAAGCTACGGTTGATGGACTGACCACAACCCCCATTCCCTGCCTCCTTGTGCCGCTGGGATAGGAGGTACAGCTGGGAAGAAGAGAGGGGTGGGGTGATGCCGCCTCAATCACACGGGATGGGGGGCCAGGCAGACGCGCCGTGAGCTACTATTATTTTATTCACCTCATAGACTTATTGAGACATCAGAGGTAATACAAGCTCGCGTTGCCAGCAGAAACTCCAACACTTCTTGGTTACAGAGCATTCTTAAAAGTTTTTCAGCCAATAGCAATTGCTCTAGAGGTTACAGACAGCTGTTTCAACCAATCTTCTATATTGCACGTACATTTGTTAAGACAATACTTGCGTGTTTTATACCTTATTTAACAGTGCATAATATTCCATTATTAAGCTTAACTTTATCTTCTCTTGCTAAGTATATTTTTTGCAACTTCTAAAAGTTCTCTCAGCTAGGCCTAGAACCATGATCTTTTGTTCTTGAGTCCTTGTTCTATTTAATTGTATCTTCTTTAATATTTTCTCAGGCAAAGCTGTTTCCTAAAATCTTTCTGCTTTATTCTTAAAACCTGCTTTTGTTTCTTACCCTTAGAAATCCCTTTACCTTTTTCTATGTTTCCTACAGGGTGAAGGTGTTTTTAAGGGCTTATTTGGCTTCTCATTATCCTGCTCTGATTTTGTTAGCAGTAAATTTACTTTACATCTCTAAATTGAGACTGTTTTGCCCGTGATTGCATTTAGTGAGCGACCTCTCCCAGTCCTTATCTCAATTCATGAACCCTTTCATTATATTTTCTCCCCTCTGTCTAGGTGCAGAGGGGGATGAGCAAGCAGCTTTTGTGGGTGCGTGGCATCAGGCAGGGTCAAACCACAATACCCTATTAGCCCCATAAGGACATGGCAGATACTAGAGGCATATAGGAAGCCCAAGGGACATAGCACACACCTTGGCTCAAAGACTTCAGCTTTGAGGTGGCCGGGAGCCATGACTGTTTCCTCAAAAACCAGCTACCAACACTCCTCTTCCAAGTCAAACAACCGTCATCTGGGGCACCGCAGCATCAGCTGGCCTCTCCGTGTGCAGCACTGCCCAGAGGCTGCAGGACCAGGGGCACATGTGGGGTGGGCGGCTCCTGTCCACAGCTCCCTGCCAGGATGGAGATCCCAGAATCACCTACCAAGAGTGCTGAGCAACTGGGAACAGTAATTACACGGTTGTCTTTAATTAGGTTATACTGCAAATTTGATCTCATGCACATGGGAAGTAGTCATCAGAGGAAATGTATTTCTGTAAAGGGTGTGATACTTGAAAAAATAAAATTCTACCCAAAATACAGCAGTAAGACAAAATGCTGCCAGAGGAAGCTACTACAGGTGATACAGGAATGCTCTCAGAAAATAGCAGCCTGGGAAGCTTTACAAGCTAAATATCACCATTGTGGTACAGAGTTAAAGAGCTAATGGGTTGTGTATCTCCTTCACAGAAAAAATATTTTCAGTAGAGCAGTAAAGATGCATATATACATCTGCCATGTGTTTAACAACTCCACATCAGCTTGAAATCAGCAGGCTGAATGGAGCTGTCATTTTGAAGCAGTCTCTGTTTCCAGACACAGGTAACACTACCCTCTGCTGTAGGAAACCACAAAGTGCCTGGGTGGGTGGCACTGCAGCCAGCACAGCCACCAGCCCCAGGGAAGCCTCTGGGCACCATGTCCTTCTAACCCCCAGTGGCAAATTACTGCTTTCCCTGGTAAGCCACCCTTGGCCCATCCCAGTTGCTGCCCTGAAGGTGCTGTGCAAGGTGCGAGGGCAACAGAGAGTTTCAGAGTCCCCATGGCTCTGGCATCTCAATGCAAAATGCATTGACTAGCATAGCTTAAAGTGTGTCTGTACTGAATTGCATTCAGACCTTTGCTCTTGTTTCTATTAACTTATAATTGATGCTACATATGAATGATTTCTAGATGACATTCAGTCTTTTATTACCCTTTCCTCATGCCTCATTCTGTTCCCTGTTCAAATTGCAAAGTGATCTGAACCAAATACTTACTCCCTAGAAGGCTGAGTTGAAGAAATATAGTTGCTCTGTTGCAATCAACAGCCTAAAATCCAAGTCTAAGCTCAGCCTGTGCCCTATAGAGCATAGGCCAGGGCTGCTGAAGCATAGCCTCTTCCAGGGTATCTCAGCTTGTGCTGAAGGGTCTGTCCTAACCCCTCAGGCAGCCTCATCTTTCCACCCAGATGGCTTACAGCATGCAGACAGCAGAGAGCACTGTCTTCTGCCTTCTGAACATCTAGGAATTTCCGACTCTTAGGCTAAGGAAATGCAAGAGGGACTAGCTGGGAGTCTTGCAACAGTGGATGTATGTGCTGATGGGGTAAGCAAGGAGAAATTCAAATGAAAAGAGCAGTCACACTCCCAGTACCTGGAGCTTCTCTGCTGGGAAATGTCATGTTATCTAACAGTCTGTTTCTCTGGCCGCTCTTGCACTTGAAGGCATGTGAAACCACACACCTTTACATGGGTCAGGGCAAAAGGAGATGCCACCACATCTGAGTGTGAAGGAGATGGAGAAAACACATTCAGCGTAGCAATCCTTTCAAAAAAATCACATTTGCTCATCTACGGATCTTCCAAAACCCTCTCCACACAGAAGTATCCACCATTGTTCGGCTTTCAAACTGCTAGAAAAGCCTGCAACGACTGTTTTACATACAGCTCGGTCCAACTGCTGTCTAAGACTGGTATGTCCCTTTCTGTATGTCCCTTTTTGTCACAGTGTTGAGTCTCTTATGTCCAGTGCAGACAAGAAAGCCTTAGACTACAGAAGTTACCCAAATATTTGAAGCTGGAATCAGCCATTAAACAAACCTATCGAGACAGGAGATTGAGCACAGGGAAGGTATTTCACTGGGTAATTGTTGGGGTTTAGGAGTTAGCCTGTTTTTCTCTTAAAGAATTTTCCCCATACTAGTTGCCAGGGGACAAACCGCTGTGTGCTTAAAGGAAAACAAAAGAGCTGGCCACAGGGGCGGGGTCCAACGAGCCGCCCTTTTGTCACCTGGGGGTTGGGACACCAGGGGGGCTGCCTGGTGTTCTCAGCATGCAGTAGGGTAGCTGCCTGCCTTCGGTGGGGATGTCTGTGTCAGCACTGCAAGCTTCTACTTCTTCAGCTGTTTGCTTTCTACGGGTGAACCCACGGGATTTCTAAGCCTGCTCTTCTCCCTGTCCAGCTGGGAGCTGGGCCGCTGCTGCTCAGCCCCTGCCGCTGCTCTGAGCTGTCGCTACTCCGTAGCTCCTACGCTGTGACCTGCCGGGCTTTCTGCTGCAGCGCCGGAGTTTGATACATCTCGCCTGCCACCCGGGATCTGCGCTCGCCCCTGCAGTTTCAGCCTGCTGTTCCTGAGGATCCGGCCGGACACTGGGATCGGCTCCAGGGGCTTGTGAGGCTCTTCATCCATCCCTCCCGGGACCCTGCGCTGCCATTACCGGTGCGCCCCGAGCTTGCTCCGGAGCGCCCCCTGCAGCCGCGGGGGAACCATCGCACCCGCCCTGCTCACCGGGAGCCACCCCGGAGGAACTGCACCCAGGGGAAAGGGCCTGAGGCCGAGAGAGGCCACACTGGGTTTGTGCTGCTGTTTGCTGTCACTGCCACAGTTACTGCTGTTTGTTTGTGCTGTTATACATATATATTTATTAGTAAAGAACTGTTATTCCTATCCCTCATATCTTTGCCTGAAAGCCCCCTATTTTCAAATTTATCATAATTCGGAGGGAAAGGGGGTTGCATTTTCCATTTCAGGGGAGGCTCCTGCCTTTCTTGTCTGACACCTGTCTTTCAAACCAAGACAGTAATACATAACTGAGCTGGGAAAATCCTTCCCACAGCTGTTGCAGGTAATAAATACATACTGAGTCAAAAAGTGACCAAAAAATCCTCTTAGGAAAAAAAAGCAATGCATGAAGTCTTATTAAATTCTTACTTCTAGAATTCAATAAATTTCTAGATTACTGATCTCTAGAGATTAGGAGTTTAGTGAAGGAAGTAGCTGGATGTGATTGCCATACTCTAACGGCCTTTCTATGGCATCTGATAGCCACACCACCTAAATCAGGCTACTGAGTCTAAAGGGCATCTGAGCTAACCCAGTAGGGCAGCACTTGTGGCCAAGGAATAACATTTTAGGGATTGCACAGTTAAAAAGAACTGAACAAAATCATGCAGCTGCAACGCTTCTGCAAAAATAGGCAAGGGTTTCTGTAAGTCCCAGCCTCAAGTTTTTCTATAAAGAGCACTTACTAAATGACATTCAAATTGCTGTTGTTATTATGCATCACACCCACTTGTTCCTAATGCTGGTGGTCTTCAGACAAAATTGAAGCACTCTTTGTTGAATTCAGATTATTTTGTTTAGAAATGGAAGTAAAAGAAGGAGAATTATGGGTAGTTGAATCCTGAGAAAGAGTATCAGCAGCTCTAGGATTTAAGGCCCTGTAAAAAATACAGCTGATTTCACTCACATAGTAGGTCAGTGTGCCATAAACAGAGTTAACCTAAGATAGAAAACAGCTGCTTCAGAGCCTGGACAGCAGAATTATGTCCACAGGAACAGAGAATTTTCCAGGGCACAGAACAAAGGCCCCACAACCCAAGCTGCCCTCCTTGGGAACACAAATCCTGTGTGATTTTTATTTTTCACCCATAATGCAGCAATAGCAGCATTTCTTTTTGTCACAATACCCCCACACACAGATGGACTTGGTAAAGACTGAGATGTCCAAAATCTATGGCTAAAAATATCCAAAGCAGCTGAGGGAGATCTACTGAATTTCAGTGGGGGATTTCTGGAACTCTTTTTTTAGCAACCAGATGAATAATAGCCTATCTGAAAGACTCTGAAGGATATAATTTAGACTTAAGCAAGAGCTCTTCAGAAAGGCAGTTCTAGCACCAGGAAGGAATGAGCAATTCTGTGTAAATAACTAATAGTGGAGCATGCCTCTTACAGCAGCTCCCACTTTCTAGGCTGCTCTCTAGTCTTTTAAGAGGAAACTAAGCTCCCAAAACTCACAGGCCAGACTGTACATGGCTCAATTGTTTTTAAAGACCCTTAAGACAACACCACTGAGTAAATTATAAACTTACATATATCCAGCACTTCATTCATTCATTGCCTGTAAAAGAAGGTTGATAGAACGATGTTTCTCCAGCTCTGCTCCAAGAGGGCAAATCTGAGCTCCATGCTGCCAAGCCTGAAAATGCATTCAGAGATGTGACACGCCACAGGCACGGATACAGCTCTTTTGTTTATGTGTAACGCACAAACTTATAAGACCTTCAAATGTTTGCAGTATCTGACTGTGGGAGTGCTTTTTAATTCTATTATTTTTCGTTCAAATTTCATTATTGAAGACAGAAGGGAAAGAAAAGCAATTAATGGGAAAAGACAATAAACAAAACTTATGTAGATAAAGAATCACCCATGCTCACTTGATCTATTGCTGCAGGCAAATTAGATAAGAGTAAAAGCAGGCACAGTTTTCTGAGTGATATGTTCTGTTGAAAGCTCAAAATCTTAAACATCAGTCCTTGAATGTAATGAAACAATTACTATAATACATAATATTCATTGTAACAAATACACCAAAGTGCAGCCTGTTGTTCTCTTGTCCACCCAAACCTAGCAAAAGCCAAACAGAGGTTAACAGATACTCTTAAGCCTGGCTGCAAGATCTGGGACTTTTCATTAGAGATTTACACCCAACTTTACCGAAGATATACTTTCTGGCCAAAGGCTAATTTTCTTTGCTTTGTGCCACAGCTTCAACATCTATGAAATAAGAGTACAAGCCAGAGCCCCCTTCAGAAATAAGCCTACTGCATAAATGGTACAGACCTGAGGATGGGCTTTTCTGAAGTAACACCTCAAGCATCGCAGAACTGAGATGAGAGACCATTAACTACTTCAGCTGTGCCATGGCTACAAATCTGTCATGCTGTCACCCTACCTAGTCTGAACATAAGCAGAATTAAAACCCGAGAGACCACCCTGTCTTCAAGACAGCGCTTTTCTCCAAAACTCTACTGTGCTTGCTTTTGCAGAGCTCTTTTTCAGTAAGAAAGCCTGGTATAACCTTGTTATTTACTGAGTAGGAAATTCTGCAAATGCTGACATAACAAAAAAAAAGTAAAGTCAATCTATTTACCTAGGGCAGGGTATAGTGAGGGTTGAAATACTGCTTGCTGACTGACATAGTGGAAAAGATTCCTGCCGAATCACAAGCAGTTATCTCCACCAACACCCCCTCTTACCCTGTTATCTTGTAATCCCCGGTGGCAAATTACTGCTTTCCCTGGTAAGCCACCCTTGGCCCATCCCAGTTGCTGCCCTGAAGGTGCTGTGCAAGGTGCGAGGGCAACAGAGAGTTTCAGAGTCCCCATGGCTCTGGCATCTCAATGCAAAATGCGTTGACTAGCATAGCTTAAAGTGTGTCTGTACTGAATTGCATTCAGACCTTTGCTCTTGTTTCTATTAACTTATAATTGATGCTACATATGAATGATTTCTAGATGACATTCAGTCTTTTATTACCCTTTCCTCACTGTTTTCCTTATGGAAAGCAGCTTTCCATAAATACTCACAAAAATTTGCAGAGGCTGCTGATTATTTAAAATGGTGAGTGAAAGCACAGCACTGTTAGGACAGCCTGGTAAGGTTAGGGCTTTGGCAGACTATGTATCAAAGGGTTTTCACAGCATTTGTCACAACCTCCACTTTCACTGCATTGCAACAAGAAAGGAGGGTTCCTGTGACAGACCAAACCTGCCAGGCTGCACAGCTTTAAACCTTCTCTCTGAATTCAATCCCCAACATTTTGTTTCTCTCAGGTGATACCAGCACTATGCATACTTGAAAGTACAGCCTCCAAAGAGTTGGGGAATAAGAGCTGAGGATGGACACACCTGCAGTTTTAGGATGAGTAGAGCAATATGAAATGCCCTTGATAGCATTGCTGAAGTTGGATTTCCCACAGCAGTGGGAGACATGCACAAATGGGTTTTTTGGAAATGCCTCTTGTTGGCTGAGCTCCCTCTGTCCCTCAACAGGACATGGAAAAGCAGTTACTGGGGAATTAGAGTTCCAAAAGTTTCAGATAAAGGTATTTCCTCCCAAAGCCCCCAGCAGCTTTGCAGTTTGTATCTAATTGAGCTAGAGCTGTTACTTTCTGCTGTTCCATTACAGAAAGAGGCTGAGTGTAACACCTGTCCCTTGCATGTAGCTCAGGGCTTGTGGAATGAGGGCAATGAAAAGAGAGAAGCTATTTCTCCTGTAACCCCCACCAGGCACTGTTCTTTGCAAAAGGTTGCCTGTCATCCCACGCAGCCTCTCTTTTTCATAATTTCCTTCGTACCTTCTCATTTCAAGGCACAGAATTGCTTACTTACTAGAGACAAGCTGGAATCTAAAAGCTAAGCTATCCCTCTGCTTACGCTGCACAGGAGCAGTAAGCTTGGTACTGAGTTTCCCAGGAATAACAATGTCAAAAGTCAAAATGCAAGAAATCCCTTTGGATTTTGTCTTGAAGGCATAGATACAGCTTCACAGTCCTCTGCAGTCCATTGATCAGCACAAGTACGTGGTTAAGGACTGCAAGCTTTTGAACAAGGCTCTTCAAACAAACAAAACAAAATGTTATGTGTACTTCAACACTGTGGATTTCTCTTCAGATTAAGAAGGAATGATTTCAATGGCTTTATCAAGAATCAAGAAAGCATTCCCTTTATGTCTTTTTAAAGGAAATTAGAGCAAGAACACTAGCACATTGGAAAATCTGCTAAATCTGTGCACTACTTTGTGTTCATACATTTTGAAGCACCACAGTCCACTGACATAGGGAACCAAAAAGATCCTGGAGTCAGCAGCATGCCTCTGACAGCAAGAAGACGTACTGAGGCTGGCCCCATTGGGCTGTGCCACTGCCACGTGGCATGAGTGTTACGGCATCAGTAGCTACTGATGGTACAATAGACAGCCTATTAGGCTGTTTCCTGGTCAAATTAAATTTTGATCACATACAAGTAGAACCTATGCAACCTCCAAACCCATATCATCAGTTATGGTGAAACATATTTTCATTCATGTCTGATCATTCCTTTCCTATGAAGGCAGTTTGCTAGTTCACTAAGATAACACTAATGCAGACGCTGCAACATGGCCAAATGGTCTGAACATAAAAATGTTTTTAAAATCCTTGACTACTATTAGTTAGTTTGTGTCATTAATGTATGCTGCTACCAAACAACAAACACAGAACAGAAGCAAAGAGTGCCTGGACAAATAAACACTCAACATCCACATGCAGCCTCCATAATCATTCACAATGATGCATTAAGTATTCACAAGCATCCATTTCTGGGAATGAACTTCATACAAACAAATTCTTAACACTAGAATTTCTCGCCCCACAGTGCTACAGAGATCTTTTCTGTGCACAAATTTGGGAAATAAATTGTTGTTATGAAATGTTCTATCATGAAAATGCAAGCAGAAATTACACTTTGCCATAAATGCCATCAATTATTTATTTTTTGTGCAGTGGTTACAAAGTTGTCTGTTATATTTTATAAGCATCCCACAGACAACATGAAACATTTATTTAAGTGGTTGTACACTGCAGAGAGCTTGATTTAAACAGTCCTTATTGGGCTTCTCACTGAAACAAAAACTGGCAGTTTAACAGTCAGCACCTTTCAGGGAAGCTTAACCTCATTCAGAGCCACTGAACACAACATTTTTAGCCCAGCAATATAACAAGTATGTATCTTGGCACAGCATGACACAGGCAACTGTATTCACGCCGGAGAAAAAGACCATGTATGAATAAAAACTGTGACTGTGCACAGAGGTAACAGAAGACTTCCAAAAGCCAAACTACAGATTCAGAGAGAAGACAGGGCAAAATTCCCATCTCACAGACAGGTTCTTAGCACATCCAGATTTCACCTAAACCAGAAGAGTATCTTTTTTACTCTTTTATACTCACATTTTATTATTCTGTGTGTTCCACTTACAACTCTTGCTGTAATTTTGCAGATTGCTAAGGACTAAACTAACTGGACTAAACTCCATTATTTTAAATGCTGCAAATGCATATTTCCTGCTGATTTTCCTGCATCATGGTGCATAATTTTTTATTTTTCTTTGGTAGCTTACAAAATTTATTTAGCCCTTTGGATCAGTGGATCTTAAGACCAGACTCTTCATTAGCTAAAGTCACTTACCCAAATACCAGTATCACACAGGAGACCTCGTGTTTATACAAAGGCCGTGTAACCCTTTTTTAGTACTTCTGCTCTGGAACAGATTAAGAGGCCCCAAATCACCTGTTAGGTTGAAGATGGGAATAGCATAACACTCTCATGCCTATTATTTTATCAACATACAAAAATTAAACATAAGAAACTAGATGTGCAAGACCAAACAAATACAGAAAATCTGATTGTGCTCAACAGTGGAAAAAAAATAGAGTAATGGCCTCAATTTGGAGGAAATATCCTCTCTCATGGCCCTGTCTCTTCTTTTCCTTTTACACCATAAACAACAAAAGGAACAGGAATATGTGCAACTCTACCAATTTAGATAAAAAAAAAAGTGGCAGTGGAAGGAACTAAATTTTTTTTGGAGGAGTTACGTACTGATTGAGAGACATAGTAAAAAACACCCAAAAGGGCACCAAAAACAAGCCAGACTTTCAGCAGGTGGCAGTGTGCCAGGGCAGCCACAGCTTGGACAGTATAGCCCAGCTCCACTGGAGTGTGCTCTTGGTTTGCAATAGGAAATCAGTGCTTGGCTGCAGGAATGTGGAGCCGCAGCAGCCCCTGCTCTAATGTGATTCCGCGTGCCACGAGCTGGCAGGATTCAATCAACTAGTGGCAGGGCCTGCTATCAGCAACAAAAAGGCAGCTATGCTGATGCTGACATCTCTAGAGTCAGAAATAGTTAACAATTCATGCAGAGAGTTACAGAGAATGAGAATGGGGTTGTCAAATAGGGTCTTGCCTTATCAGTGAAACAGGCCTCATAGCTTGACCCTGAAAAAAGGACCGCCTGAACTTTTATTGCACAGTCTGGGGTCTTCCTGTTGTGACATCATCTTCACCGGTGTCTCTTGCCACCTGGCTGTCTCTTCCCAAAGAATCCTGTGCCCTTTGTGATGCAATGGATTGGTACCAGTTCACAGCCTCTGGAGTCCAGCAGTGGAAGATTGCGACCACTGGCTCAAGAAACTCACTGATTCAATAATAGGGAAAGATTGAATGTGTGGATTAATTAGGTAAGAAGTGTGAGAATCATTAATCAAAATAAGTAGAACACTATTTAATAAGAGAACTAGGTAAACTAGGTAACTTGTAGCCAATGAACTTTGATTTGTTTGCTAAAATCTACATGTAGTGTACAGTTTTCAGAATTGGTGTGCTTGATTTGTGGAAAGCTTTTACCTTGCACCCTGCACAGAATAAACATCTCCTTTCTGAACTAGGCCATGTGTGTCTGTTTAGAAAGCCCCTAAATCAGCAGCAATGCCACCTGTGCTGCTCACCGCAAAGCAAACTTCCCCCAGGCCTCATCCTGGGCAGATTCCCTTGCTCTGGACTCCACAGCTTTGAGGCTAACAGAGCTGGTGAATGCTGTGACATCGCTGCCAATGCAGACCTTGCCCTTTGCTTGCATACTCAATCGTTCCACTCACAGAATCACAGAATATGCTGAGTTGGAAGAGACCCACTCCTGGCCCTGCATAGAACCATCCCCAGGAGTCACATCCTGTGCCTGAGAGCCTTGTGCAAACGCTTCTTGAACTCTGTCGGGTTTGGTGCTGCGACCACTGCCCTGGAGAACCTGTTCCAGTGCCCAAACACTTTGTGGGTGAAAAGCCCTTTCCTAATATCCAACCTAAACCTCCCCTGACACAACTTCAGGCCATTCCCTCGGGTCCTGTCACTGGTCACCACAGAGTAGAGATCAGTGCCTGTCCCTCCACTTCCCCTCACAAGGAAGTTGTAATTGTGGTGAGTCTCCCCTCAGTCTTCTCTTCTCCAGATGAACAGACCAAGGGCCCTCAGCTGCTCCTCGTACAGCTTCCCCTCAAGTCCATCCCCATCCTTGTTGCCCTCCTTTGGACAATCTCTAATAGCTTAATAACTTTTTAATATTGTGGTGACCAAAGCTGCACACCATACTTGAGGTGAGGCTGACCCAGTGCAGAGCAGAGCGGGACAATCTCCTCCCTGGCCTGGCTGGAGATGCTGGCCCTGGTGCCCCGAAGGACAGGAACATCCCTCCTGGCTCCATGGAATTGCTGACTCATGTTCAGCTGCCCATCGGCCAGGTCCCCCACGACCCTTTCCATGGCACTGCTTTCCAGCATCTCATTCCCCAGTCAGGCTGTAGATCCAGGGTTGCCCCATCCCAGGTGCAGAATCCAGCATTTTCCCTTGTTGAACTTTGTATGATTGGTGATGGCCCAGCACTCTGATTTGTCAAGGTGTCTCTGCAGGGCCTCCCTGTCTTGGAAGGAATCAACAGCTTCTCCCAGTTTTGTATCATCTGTGAACTTGCTCAGTGTCCCTTCCAGTCCAGAATCCAAGCCATTTATGAAGATGTTGAAGAGCATAGGGCCGAGGATGGAGCCCTGCAGAACCCCATTAGTGACAGGTCTGATGTCACCCCAGTCACTGTCACTCATTGTGCCTGACCCTTTAGCCAACTGCTCACCCATCCCATGATGTGTTTATCCAGCTGAATGCTGGACATTTTGTCCAGATGGAAATTGTGAGAGAGAGTATCGAAAGCTTTACTGAAATCCAAACAGATTGTATCAACTGGCTTCCCTTGATCAACCAAGTTACCTTGTCATAAAAGGAAATCAGGTTTGACAAGTAGGGCTTTCCCCTCATGAAGTTGTGCTGGCCGTGACCAATGACAACACTGTCTTTCAGGTGTTTTTCAACACCTCTCAGAATAATCTTCTTCATAACTTTACCGGGCACTGAAGTGAGAGTGACAGGCCTGTCATTTCCAGGGTCCTCCTTCTTGCCCTTCTTGAAAATTGGGATGATGTTCACCAGCTTCCAGTCAGCTGGGATCTCTCCATGTTCCCAAGACTGATGAAAAATCGAAAGGGGTTTTGCAATGCCATCTGTCAGCTCTTTGAGGAGAGCAGATTAATTAAAATAGCAGGCAAAACCAGCAACAGCAATCAAACTATAGTTTGATTGAGGACTGTAAAAGGTCTTCAGTTTGCATCCCTCCAGTGAGGAGAGGAAAAAGAAAAAAAAATTAAAAAAAAAAAAATCAATGCTGTTGCAAACATTCAGTGTTTTAATAACTCTGCTTTCCAAGCCTCCAATAGGAGCAGTGGATCAGTGGTCTGCATTCAATGAAGGTTTATACCACTACAGGCTTTGTGTTTAACAGTGCCTGTGTCTGCACCTGTGTGTACCTCTGCCCAGGGGTTGCTTCAGGGACGCCCCAGTTAGCAAGATAATGGAAATAAATTTACTCTTTGCGTTCTAGCTCCAAGTTTGTGGTTGTCCTAGGTGCCCGCCTCTGCCAACTCACGCAGCTCTGTATAGCAGCAGGGAACTTAAGGAAGCACCTTTTAGCTAAGAAGAAATCCTATCACAAACACTCCTTGTTCTTTCACCTATTCATGGTATGAACTCATCACACTCCTGGCAGGCATCAGAATGAAAAAGGACCATGGTGATTAACTTGCAAACTATCTGTGATTGAGAGCATCTTCTTAACAGATTTTCAAATAAAAAGACATTTGGGTTCAAACTTCAACAGATGCTGCAAGAGTAAGGGCACTAAAGTAAAGCCAGGACAGAGACAGCGAAGTCTCAGATTTCCACCAGCACATTACTACGTAATAAGAGAGTTTCAAGAAGACCTTGCACAGCAGGGTAGAAAGATTTACCTTTTTTTAACTAGCTTTCCTCTTCATTTATTTTCACTTGTTCAGGACAATCCCTGGTATCAATCCAGACTGGGTCATGACTAGACAGAGAGCAGCCCTGCTGAGGAGGACTTGGCGGGGGTGGTGAATGACAGGCTGGACACAAGCCAGCAATGTGTGCTGCCACCCAGAAACCAACAGCATCCTGCCACTACCACCATCAGGCAAGCAGGGAGCTTCCTTGCTGGCATGGCCAAGTCTAAGGCATTTCTGCTTTGCAGGAGGACAGGACAAAAAGGGAGCTCCAGTCCTTCCAGGAGAGGACAAGCCTCCTCTGTAGGCAGTGATAAATATCACAGCCTATGGGTAAGGGAAGACACATTCTGTCTTAATTGAACAAGTACAAATAAAGCTGACAAGACTTCAGCTTCTTCCTTAAAATTATGCAGTAGCATTCCACGTGGCCACAAAACAAATTGGCTACCATCAGGTTTTACTATACTGTATATAGGGCATACATAATGAAAACACAACCTACTGCCCTAGCCCAGAGTAGGGGACAATTTGTTTCCAAAATTAAGTTTGCTAGCTAAGAATGGGTGGCAGCAACTGCTGCTGCTGCTGCTGTCATAATGATAGCACTTTCTTATTTTTATGCTTCTATTCCCTGCAACAATCTAGGTGCCTCGCTGCGCCCTAATGCTGCCTTCTAATAAAACATTAAAAAAGGCATTAAGTACAGCACCATGCCAAAAGCTACTGCAACTACAAGCAGAAGTGTCTAAATGACCTGTTTAAGAGCCTTGAGCATAGTAAGTAGGATGTGTTTCTTGCTGACATCACCATATATTCCTCACTGAACACTTGAGTGGATGAGGTCAGGAGAAGGTCCCCAATATGCATATGCAAAATTTGAATCTTCATGCCAGTACAAATGGCATGGGGCTGCTCTAGGCCCAAGTGCTGCTCTGGGTCACGCATACCTCCCATGACCCCTACATGCAGCAGAAAGGTACAAGCCTTTCTACCGCTGTGCTCTACTCCCAGAGCAGATGAAGAAGCAGCTCTTCAACACTGCTGCTGCAAACTATCATTTGGATCTATGCACTCTGATCTACATACAACTGAAAGAGCAGAGATATACAGAGATATGGGGGTAACTGTAATCCTCTGGGATAGGAGAGCAGTTTCTATGCTGTGAACATTGACAAAGGAGACGTTACTTCAAAAAAACAGCAGATGTATCAATTAAGCCACATGCAGAGCTGACTTTGAGCAAGGGTAGTCCAGGTCGGTCACTGGGTAGCCAAATCAGAGCAGATTAGTTGCTGCATTATTAGGCCACAGCAGATGAACATTTCTACTGATAAGCATTCTTCCCACACTCCCATGTCTATGTATCAGTCACTGAAGAATGAGTTTTTGCATCACTCGGGTTGTTAAAGCTTTTGAGAACCCATGTACCCCAAGAGACCACTGATGTGAGAAAAACGATGGCACAACTCAACCTGCCCCTGACATCTCTGAGACAGCCCCCAGTGAGGAATCAGGCTCACCCACACAGGAGATTGCCCAGCATTCAGTGATTTATTCATCCTCAGGATGAACCTTCCCTGACTCAGCCAGACCAGCCTAAGAATTGGGAATGGCTCACCTACAAGTCTCAAGTCACACATTGCTCTGAAACATGAAAGGCAAGGCCTGTTCCATCACTGTTTCACACAACTAATTGCATGACTGTGCTGGATAATTCCTGCTGCCATCCGTCCAATGGCCGAGGCCAGCCAAACCTGCCTGGTCTTAGACTGACAGTCTAGCATCACCCTAAAAGAGCACAGTGTTGCACTCACCTACCAAGGCCTTCCTGAGGTATGTGAAAAGGGAATTATACTGTTTAGCACACAAAGAAGTCACAGTGTGCTGATAATAACCCTGGCGTTACTGACCAGGAGTTTCACTGTCTCTCTGAGCATGAAGCATTAAACTCTTTCAGCCTCTGAAAATATAATTCTTTTCCTATCCAGTCTTAGTCCAAGGAGAAAGTACAGCTTCTTGTAAAGTCAGCTGTTGATAAAACAACGTTTTGGAAAGTTGTTTTAGCTGTGTGCAGATCAAAGAGTGAGAAGCTGGGATATGGGAAGTGCCTTCTCAACTATAATCTTGACTCACTGCAGTTGTGATTTTGTCCAAGCCCAGAGTAGACATACGGACATCAAATGCAAGTAACAGCAGAATCAGGCCAAACAGAATGAAGAAAGTGTGATTTTTTTTTTTTTTGTTTATTTTATTTACTAGTTCTAGTCCTCTCCATAGATTAATTGCCATGCAGATTAGATAAAATAAGTAAATAAAAATAATGGTAGCTTACAAAATAAAGCCACTCTTACTTCCAAAAGTGCCAGAGTCTCAGCTGCTCCCCTTTGCTGGAAGATGGGTATCCAGCCAGAACCAAATGCCATTGCTGCACAAATATTGAAATCACCTTGTGTGGCTGAGAAGATACACTATTTTAGCAGATTAATAATTACCACTTTTTTCTGCACCAATACATTATTATAAGTTTTAGAATTATACAAAATGAAGAGAATTTCCTCAAGGCTGTATTAAATATAAAATCCATTCATTATAATAAACACTTTTCTTATAGACTACACTTGGCGACAGCTCGCAGTGGTTAAGCTATCATCTCTTCAGAAGAACAGTGAATTTCTTTAGCAGATGTGTTAAAAAATGCAACTCCACAATAATTCACAAGAAGAAAAAATCTGAACCAAACAAAAAACCAACCAATGAAAAAATCACTACCTACTCAGAAATATCTATGTAAAGTCTTGAGGTGTAGCTGTTTTAAGAACCTGGAAAGTACTTCCACACTCTCGTTAGTATCGCTCCAGCACTTTGCTATGTTCCTGTCTCCAGAGAGCTCTTGTCCTCTCCAGAGAGGCTGTCAGAACAGCAGCTTCAGGCCTAAAAGCTCCTGTGATACAAATGCAGTGGGCAAACAGCAACAAGGGAGTATCTTGCAAGCACTTTCCATAAGAAATAGGGTGAATACTTTGGATTAGGTGAAACCACATTTATCTCAAATTCCTGAAAATTCTGTTCTTGCTAGAACAGGGTGTAATTCCTAAGAAACAGTGACAAAAGGCTTAAAATCCTCAAATCCCTATGGTCTAGATCTCTGGTCTACTTGCTATTAGAACCTATAGACACCACTTGCTATTAAAAACTGTTCCTCTCAAGAGGGTGAGGTGAGCTGATCCTTACAGGAAATCAAGGCAGGAGCTTAGGATGAACTGGGAGAATTCCCACAGCCAAACCAAGAGTAAAAGTGGTCTCTGCCAACTTCCAAAGTAGGCACTGTATTCAAAAGTTCAGGCAAGACTGCTCCAGGAGACACGCAGTCTTTTTAGGGCTTGCTGGGACCTTCACTCTTTTGGCACTGGTTAACCAAACTACTTCTTCAAGAGCACTAGAGCAAGGCTAAGCCAGTCAAGCAAGCCCAGCTCCAGTTCCAAGGGCTCTTGTCCCGATGATGGGGGCTCAGGGAGCTGAGCCACCATTCCTGCACAGCCATCCTCCTCTTTGGATCATTACGTTTCTGTTCTCACTGCAGCTGGGAAAGCCATCACTATGTAAGCAATGTGGCTGCTAATGCTTGAAAGCGATAATTTAACTTAAGCCTGTAGTAAATGCTACTTAGAGTAGCTTGGAAAGAAAAGCACAGCTTCAGAGTGTTTTGGCATTACTTCTTAAAGAAAAAGCTTCATGCAATTGCAGAAACTCATCTCAGATCTCTTGCCTAACCTGGCCAGTTTCAACTGAATTTGACAGAGGAGAAGTGATCCCCAAACAAAATCTCCTTACTAACTCAAGAAGACGGACAAGTAGGTAGAGGTGAGGTGCCGCAGTAGTGCTCCCACACAGGGCAAGGCTTGGCCCCATGATGAATCAGAAAATCCACAAAGCACAAGGATAGGAACACTCCAGACAAAATAAAAACCGAACTTTCAAGTTAGATACCATCCAGCCCAAACATGAGAGGCAAAAATGATGAAACCAAGAGAAGTCTGTCACTCAAGCTGCTGCTTGCCTGGTTTCACACTGTGATAGGGCCTATGGGGGAACTCAACTGCACCAAGCTTACCAGGCTTATATTCCAGCTGTACAGAGACATCACAAATAAATGTAAAATTTTAAAATTATTTTAGCTTCTTCTCAAAGGGCCTCTGCTTTCCATAAACATGAAGATGTTGTAAAGCACAAGGTGAATGAGCACATAATGTGACTGGTTAAATCAGTGGTTAAAGCATCTGCTGTCACAACGGAGGACTTAAGCCTATTGGTTTAATACTGGTGTTTCAGCAGCAGCACAGTAGTGCTTGCAGCATCCAGCTATGGGAAGGAGGCCAAACACCTTGAGCTGTCACCGGGCTCCCAGGTGCAGACACCCAGGACACAGGCTGGAGAGAGGCAACGGTCACCCAGACCCTAACGACCAGTAAGGTTGAAACTCTTCTTGGTGAAATACGTAGATGGCACCCAAAAGCTGTGGCTCTGTTCTACAGCTTAAGCAAACCCCCTTGGGCAGCCTTATTGTGCAGGCTGTGCACACTGCATGCGTCACTTCTGCCAGCGCTACTGCTTCTTCAACGGCTTGCATTCCTGCCCAAGTTTGGCAGCATTTAAATACCACACTACAAAAAGGGCCCCTTTTTATAGTGTGGTATTTAAATCTAGAAGGTATTTAAATCTAGAAACCAGCTGTTTCATGAGTTTTCTATTTACATCACTCATTCATGTTTTCCTGACAGTCTGTTTAAAACAAGGGGGGAAAAAAGTTCAAACTGAAGCAAATTTCTACACAGACTGTGAAGAAATAAAACAGCAGAGCAAACAATTGTTCTGTTCAGCTTCTGCCTGCTGGGCGAAATAGTCTTCAAATATTTACCGGACAGAATATGCTACCAGGGAGCTGTCTAGTACTTTTGCTTACCATATCCTGAAAATAGATGTCACTTATTTCTCCGCATCATAAAAGTGGCGATACTTTAGGAATGTACAAATTCCAGATTTGCTAGTTTGAGAGCTCTTGCATTCATGTCTCAGTTGCAGATGTCAGAAAATTTGTTTCCCAACAGAGATACTAGAGTTGAAGTGACAATTCATGTCTCATTCTGTGTAATTGTAGCAGTAATAACTTGGTCAGCATCACGTGAAAATGAAGAGGTTTCTTTGACCCTTAGTGTGGGGAGTTTTACTCGGCCTTCGGTGTTTAATTTGTCTGTCAGTGCCCCAGGAAAGCTGCGACCCTTGTGCCCAACTAGTCTGTCAGCATCGCCTTAGGGGAACCCTTCACTGAGCTGCCCTGCTAGATCAGGGAGTGTTCGACTGACTTAGTCAGGGAAACACCAACAGCACAATGTAGAGCCCTCAGCAGGTCTTCCTCTTTTTTGGAGTGTGTTCCCTGCTGCCAGTGACTGCCAGCGCCCAGGAAGGATTCACACTGACAGTTTACAGAATAACACTCATTATTAATATGAAATTGTGACAGGTTAAGGCTTGAAAATTGTCAGTGATAGTGTCTGACTGCAAAAATATGGTTGAAGGAATATACAGGCAAGCCCTAATTCCAAATAAAATGTTCAGCAAGCATAAAGTATGATTCTCACCCAACAGGCATCCCAGTGGGGGAGAAGACAGGTTCAGCCCCTCGACTGATCCCAGCAGTTATGATGGAGTCTTCCCTAACTTTTTCCCCATTCTCATCTGATTTTTATATTATTTCTTTGTATTTAGGTAGAGCTTGAGTGACTTGAGTCAGACAGACACACCTTTGTTACAGATGGGTGGAAAATTCTCTTGCTTTTACAGATACAGTCAGAAAGAACACAGAGCATGTGCCCAGTGAGGGGTGACTGTACCTCAGGGGCAGGGAACTTTGGGATGGAGGGGTGCATTAATATTATTATTAGGTTTTAATGAAGCAAGTTAATCTAAGGAGAGGGATTTCACCACAGTTGCTGGCTTGGCAGCAGGATATCATCTTCCCTGGTATTAGGTTTATCAGCTGCAAAGTACCATCAAGTTCCCTTCCCTGCAAGGATTCCCACACAGTCTGGCCACGGTGTCTCTGCTCTGCCCCACCCTACATTCCATCCCCCTCAGCAGGAGCGTGTGGATGGGGAATCATCCTGGAATATGTTTCAAGTCATGCCAACTGCATTCCATCCAGGGAGCAGCAAATGTGATTTACCCTATAATTTCTGGACTGTTATAATTCCTGTTAAGATGCTAATATAACTCTCCAGTTTTCTCTAATTGTATTCCCAGTCCACAGAGTCCCCAGTCATTTTCCCACAGTTGGCAATGTCACATCCAAGAAATTTTTTCCTGGAACTACTGGCCTCTCCACAAAATATAACTTCGGTTTTCTAAAATCACATTTAAGTCGAATTCAGTACAAAGTTCTAGCTGGAACAGCCCATTGAGCATTAGGAATAACCTGAAGAGACATGTCAAGAAGTTGGGGGTACCTCACCCTGACTCAGCTCTATTTTGCACCAATACCTGCATTCACAGCACCAGCCTGGGAAAAGAAATTCTTGAGTCCCAGTCCCTGTTCTGACAAAGACTGACTTCTTCATACAAAAGCACATTCAGTAACTAAAGACATACAGAGATCACAGTCTCCCACCTGCCTGTTTAACAAACTTTGGCTCTTGGCTTTTCTAAAAGGTATGAGAGGAGGGTTCAGGCACTCAGAAGTATCTCTCATTGCACTTGTATCTTTCCACCTCCTAAATGTATGCTGTCAAATCCCTGAAATATTTGGCAATCACCCTTTCCAAATGGTTCACTTCATTTCTATCATTTGTTTTATACAAGTCCACAGTAAAACCCTTTATGCTGAAACAAAGGGATATTTCCTTTTAAAAGAAGAAATTTCTTTCCAGCATTATATTTGGCAGATAAAATACAAAAATTACATGTTTACTCCAATCTAAAAATTATTCCACATCTGACAACCCTGGGTACAGCTGTGAAACTGAAAAAGCCTTTTCATAGCCCTAATCATGGCATCTCCAAAGTCACAGTGGAGTTGGGACCAAAACCAGAAGCACATCCTGGAATTAGCGCAGTGGGGAACAATCACAGAAATAATTTTGTTTGCCTAAATCCTGATGCTCAGCATCAACCCACAAGCTTGATGCAATATCCTTTTCTCTCATTCAGGGTGATTCATGTGTTTCTGAGAAACAGTAAATAAGACACAGGGAGAAATTTGGCTTAAGCACCCTTCAGCAATGTTTGGAACATACACTTCAGTTATAAAGATACCAGAATAAGAAGGAAAAGCTTGACTTTGCCTTTTTTCTTCATTCCACCCACTCCTTAAACTGACATTTCCCTTGTACTTTTTCCTTGAGTCATTAGTTTTACAAACTATGCTTTCTCTTGAGCTGCAAACTATCAACTTCAAAATCGAGTACCCACTTGCTTCAGGAATTAAAAGAAGAAGAAGCCACAAGACCAAAACCTGTTCTTGTTTTGCTCTCTGTAAAGGTACAGATTCTAAGTGATGACTGTGTGGCTGCCCGCATGGACAAAGCCACAGGGTATTGTGCCCGTCCATGGCAAGGATTCCATGCGGAAGTATCTTCATGATTTCCACCTCTTTCCAAGGGCACACAAAATCCTGCATGCCTTTTTAAGACATGAATTATACCCTTGACTGATCTATGTACAGATTATATCAGCACTGCAAGTAAACCATGCCTGACTTGCTTAACTTTCCCTTAGCAGGAAGTCCTTGCTAGATGCAGATGAAACATGGACACCCCATGCCAAACAGCACTCTGAAATCCACACTTAATCCCAATTCCCTTAGTCCCTGGTGTCTTGGTTTGAAAGACAGGTGTCAGACAAGAAAGGCAGAAGCCTCCCCTGAAATGGAAAATGCAACCCTCTTCCCTCTGAATTATTATAAATTTGAAAAAAAGGGGGCTTTCAGGCAAAGATATGAGGGATAGGAATAACAGTTCTTTACTAATATATATATATGTATAACAACACAAACAAACAACGATAACTGTGGCAGTAATAGCAAACAGCAGCACAAACCCAGTGCCGGCCTTCTCGGCTGCCGGGCCCTTTCCCTTGGGTGCAGTTCCGCTCATGGCCGGCAGGGGCGCTGGCGGCTCCCGGTGAGCAGGGCGGGTGCGATGGTTCCCCCGCGGCTGCAGGGGGCGCCCCGGAGCGAGCTCGGGGAGCACACGGCAATGGCATCCTGGGCTCCCGGGAAGGGATGGACGAAAAGCCTCACAAACCCCTGGGCAGCTGATCCCGCTGTCCGGCCAGACCCTCGGGAACAGCAGGCTGGAACGGCAGAGGCAAGCACAGATCCCGGGCGGCAGGCGAGATGTATCAAACTCCGGTGCTGCAGCAGGAAAGCTCGACAGGTCTCAGCCAGCAGAGCTTATGGGGCTACAATGTAGCGACAGCTCCGAGCAGCAGCAGGGGCAGAGCGGCAGCGGCCCAGCTCCCAGCTGGGCAGGGAAAGGCAGACTTGGGAATCCTGGGGGGTTCTCCCGTAGAAACCAAGCAGCCGAAAGCAGAAGCTTGCAGTGCTGACAAAAACCGTCCACACCACTGGCAGGCAGCTCCCGCACCAAACGCTGAGAACACCAGCCAGCCCCCCGGGTGTCCCAACCCCCAGGTGACAAAAGGGTGGCTCGTTGGACCCCGCCCCTGTGGCCAGCTCTTTTGTTTTCCTTTAAGCACACAGCGGTTTGTCCCCTGGCAACAAGTATGGGGAAAATTCTTTAAGAGAAAAACAGGGTAACTCCTAAACCCCAACACCTGGGAAGCACAAAGAGAAGACTGAACACAGCTACTTTCCAGTTTTTGAAGAGCAGGACTGCTCATCCCGGCATCTCATCTGCCCCCATTGCCAAGCTGTCTTCATGCTCAGGAAGAGTCTTTTTACACAAGCCACTGCAAGAAATATCAGGAAGAACAAAGCAGCTGGCAGTATCTTAATGCTGCACTGTTAAGGCTTTCCAAGGACCTGTGTGCAGATGAATGTGTTACCTCGTGCCAGGAGAAAGGACACAGCAAACAAAATTTCTCATTGCTGTTATTTCTGTTTTATTCAGACATATGATCTAATTGCAAAGATCAGATGAAAAACAACCATCAGGACAAGTTCAAATTCCCCTAGAAGTTCTACATCCTGCCCTGTGACTTTGAGTGCTTGGTCCACAGCAGATACTTAACAATAATGGATAAACAAATATATTAGTCTAGATGCAAACAAAGAAAAAAAAAGCCCTCTTAGTCCTATGCACCGAGTACACTTTCTGATAGAGTGGGTAGACCTAATTTGATCTGAAATTAGATAAAACTTTGGATCAAGAGAAAAAATTCTAAATGAAGGCAAACCAGTATTGCTGTTTTACAAACAGAAGAGAACTGCTTTGTGCACAGGGTAGCATCTCCCACTGCTCTCAAAACAGCAGCCAATAGAATTGACTGTGGGATCTGCATCCTTGCTGCTGCCCCAAGGAATGACACAGAGATGAGACAAAGTGCAACAAATGACCTGCGGCTGGGGAAGCTGCGGGAATTACAGTGTTCCTCAGGAGACTTGCCAATGCCAGACTGCCTGACCACAAACAAGCAGCCTCACTTGACAGCTGTGTCCCTTCCAGTCTCACTCATACAGGCCTCCTCTAGCCTCTGCACCGTGACTGTTAGAAGATGGGAACTGCCAGTACCATATTTGGATCACAATTTATTTTTGTCTTACGGGCTTTAATTGAACTTTAAAGAAAGCAATAGTGATGAAAAACTGAAGATCTTGTATGACCTGAAAGAACAGAGCAAAGCTAACTGATCCCCCACTGTCTCTGCTCTCAGTTAACTTAAGCTATTTTCATGGCTTTCAACAGGATAACATTTCAGCAAGCTGTACAGATAGATAAATGTCATCATAAGCCTTATCGCCAAAGGAGTCCTGGACCAGAACTTCCTCTGGAAATAGGTTATAAGAACCAGTATTAAGACATGATTGTTTTCACTCCTACTTCCCCTGATTTCCTGGGCAGCAGGATCCTACCTGACAGACATCATAGGTTTTGCTAGTCTGAATAAAGAACAAAAGTAACATTTGGAAAAGCATAAAACACAAAGAAAGTGCTAGGGTTTGCAGAACTATTTCTATATGGCATCTGTCTCTCTTTGCAAAATGTTTGACATGAAGTCTGCAGCTGAATAAAATTTCAGTGTATTGCTCTACAAAAAGCCTCACATGAAGTTATTTTAAAAGAAGGCAACTATCAATTAGTCCTAATGAGGATACAATTTGCTTTCAGCAGATTTGTTTTATTGGAAACAGCAGAAACAATTGAGCTGAACAACAAAACAAGCTGCAATTAGTAGCTGAATGTCCACTGGCCCTAGAGCAGCATATGTAGCTGACAGCTAATGACAAAGTAATCTACATTTCCCATATTAAATTTTGAACACAATGTAGAGCATGGAAGAGGTTTGGTATGTATCCTACCAGACTTGAACTTCTCAACTGAAAACTGATAGGGAAAAAATACTCAGAGCCACTTTTATTCCTTGACAATTCTTTATTGAGGGCCAAAACACATCTAGGAACTGCAGCAGCAGATCTATGAGGGAATCACAAGACTGTTACCCCTCTGACAATCTGAGAAGTCAAAAGCATTGAAAGGGTGAACTCAGCGTTATGTGTTGAGAGGATTCGGATCAATAGACGACTGTTATAAACAGAAATGCTAATTCCTGAACTATTGAACACTACCCTATCAGAAACAAGCAGTGAAGTAGCTGAAAGGAATGCTTCAGGCTGCTGGTGGGGGTTAGTAAACCAAAAAGGTCCCAGAAAATACTAGGTCTGCAAAAACAGCAAATGGGCATTAATGTTTCTTGGTGTCTGGTATCCAGGTTTGTTCTTTCTTTGTCACCACAGAAAGTGGCATCAAACCAGAACTGCCTGTGGGGAGCAGTGATATAGGCTATCCCCAGCAGCATGGGGGCAACTTAGCACTCAATTTTCTGCAACCCAAACCCAGTGAAGTGAAAGGACGTCTTATTTCTTCTCCTTTCCATGCATAAAACACATATAATTGTTTTAATATAGTGCAGTACACTATATACAGCAAGTAGTTTTAGATTTTAAACTGTGTAGTAAATAATTCTGATTAAGATCCTTTGTCTAAGCATTTGTCATAATAAATAATTCCTTTTATATAAACATATCTGATTTGCTATCTTTAATACTGCAAAACAAAGTTATTTAAACCATTGACAGTCTGAGGCTAAGACTGAATTCAGCCGCACCTAGACTCCTCTCTAAAAACGTGTTTTGAAAGCAAGGAAGTCCTTTCTGCACCTCATGGCTCAACAGCGGGGTTTCTTTAATAAGCTTTGTCTGAATGTTGGAAATTATAGAACTGAAATTTTTTCACCAGCTTTAGTCAGGGGTTTTGTTTGTCTTCACCCAGGGGAAAGGGAATGGAAGCTTTTTTCAAAAAACTCTGTTCCCTGGGCAAGGCCTGATGAGCTTAACATCTCAATGGACTGGGAGCTGCCAGGGGATGCACAAGAGATAAGCGATCATTAATGAACTTCAATGCCCAAAAGTCCTTCCTGGTGTGTAGGAGACACCTTGTCTGGGAAAAGATTGATAAGAGAATGAAGAATGAGGACCTGATTAACAACGAAGAAGAAGGGATCAATAACCAGTAGGAAACCAAATACTGAGAACTGTGTAACTTTCGACCAATAAACATTGAACCAATTAATTTATCTGGTTTTGTCTGTATAAGTATGTGAAAAATCTAGTAAAGAACCATGTGTGATGGAAGGATTTTCTCTGCACAACTCAGGCAATGTGTGAATGAAATTATTTCTGTTGCACATCCTGGCCAGAATAAAGTAATGCCTTAATTCTCTAACACTAAAAAATGTTGGAGAGTTTTTGTTTTTCCCGCAGTTTCAATTACATGAACCTCCCACTCTCACCTGCCACACCCTCTCAATCCCCCTTTTCCAATACTGGAGAACAGTAAAGGTGTGGAAGCAGTAGAAGGTGCCCACGGCATGAGCATGGACAAAGAGGTAGGAAGCACCTTGCTCATGGTAACAACAGCTGCACATCGGGTAGCAGATTTTCCAGCAAAGGGATCAATGGCATCGGGAATCAGAGCAAGCAGCTGCGGAATTTCAACAGGCAGTTCACATGAACCATACTGACTGCCCCAACTTTCCATTATCATTATTATGATATATTATATTATTGTGAAATATTATTGTTATCATTATTTGATAAGCAACAACAAAATAACATCTATGGTGTATGCCTCGTAGTCAAGTTATCAATACCAAGACTCGCAATAACACCTAGGTTTTTCCTGAAGGCAGTAAAGAAAAAAGTTTTATCATTTCTATATCCTGCCATAACCAGACTGTTTGAACAGAACTGAGGCAGTAAATTGCATCATACAGAACATGCTAGAATTGCTTAATTTAAGATACTCATCTGCAAGTTGCATATGCAGTAGGGTTTACATACATAAAACCTGCTGGACTGCACATACCCATACTGTGACCTGGGGTTTGTTTGACAGAAATACAGGAGCTCTATCTCATTTCAAAAAATTAAAAAGTCACAACAACAGGTCTCTGATCTCTTCTGCTATAGAGTACTACGCAATTCTACTTACTTGTTCAAAAATAACATTCCCCTAGGCTTAACATCACAGACTGTCGTGTCTAAATATCCTATTTTGCGAAAGCTTCTTTAGATTTCTCCTCTATTCTACCTGCGTTTTGTCAGCTTGGCAAACTATCCAATCAAGGGGGAAAAAATTTCCTTTCATTGACCAGACTACATACAAAGTTATCCTCAGCTAATGTATCAAGTGCTTTCCATTACAAAATTACATTTCATTAATGTATTTTGCCTTAAGATAGTAAGAAAGAAAATACTGTTCCCATTCTATAGATGAAGAGGTGAAAGCTCTTCTTTCAGATACAGTACAAACACTGAACAAAGTACAGACAGTCAAATTTAGCTATTTCACTGCAGAAATCAACATCCCCAATGACAGCTGAGACCATTAACAACATCACTGTCATCCCTCCATCCTATCCTGGATAAGCTCTTGCCCTCCTTATCTGGCAATGCTTGTGTCTCCCAGCATGAGCTCTGTGCTCTATTTCATACTCAATTGTATCAGTCCCTGTAGTAAAATCACAGGTCCAGGCAATTTCTCATAAGCATCGTGTAACACAATACATATTACATGACTGAGACATACCCTCAGACAAAATCAGACAACCCCAATTTCTGACTGTGCTGAAAATTTGTTATTTAGGTTTGTCTGCTACTGTCCATACAGCTCAGCATGTAACAGTGAGATAGCACAAGTCACAGTGGCAGATAAAAGGATTAAGGTGGAAGAGGACATGGTCTAGGAGCAATATGTCTCCCATGTACTTCTGACTACAAACTGGGCAGAGCAAAGGACATAAACTCTCCAAAACCAGTCGACTGATCACCTCTCCCTTGCTAGGCAAAGGCAGTTATCGCCTTGTGCCCATCTAATAAAGCAAGGATAAACAATAGTGTTGTGTAATACTTCTAAATCCACAATTCTAAGTTCACTTTGTGTTGTGAGTTTGTTTGGTTTTATGGATTTTGTGGGTTGGGGTTTTTTGTGGTGGTGGTTAGATTTTTCTTTTTTTAATATTGAGGGCTCCTCTACCTGAAATGAGGTTATTAAGAACTGATTACACGTACAAGACCCAGACTGAGAAAGAGCATATGCACTTACTCGCTGACTGAAAACCATGCCCCTTTTCTTTGAAAGCAGTGTGTGCCCACAGACAGTTCGATGCAGCAGTTAATAATCCTCTTTAACTTCAGTTTCAAGACACAGTAGTTAGAGAGTTCTCAGTAACTTTGAAGGGGAGTAATAGCATTATGCTTTACTGCAGGTGTGGCATGCATAGGGGAGGCTCATCACAGAACAGCTACCTTCCACTCAGGGAGCCATCAGAACTGCACAGCCACTACGTTGTGAAGTTGGAAGCTAAACAAACCATTCAAAATTCATGGTAAAGTATCTGTGTAAAAACATCCCGAGGACACTCTCAACCCTCATGAAATTGGTGAGTTAACAGCAAATCCAGCAAATTTTTTGGTAATGCAGCTACTTAAAAGGAAGCAGCCAGTCTTAAAGTTTGCCTGTGCTTGATGTAGGCCTGCCACCATCTAGTACCCTGTGCTCCTGACGCATATAATTTTCAGTATGTAACTGTTCCTTGTTCAAGAGCCACAGCTCTTTTTTATGAAGCCCATTAAATATGACAATGTACTACACTATGAATATGTTTCAATTAGGAAGGGAGAGCTAATAACTTTGCAGGGCTCTCTGAAGATCCAAACAGCTGTGCTCATTTCACAGCTTAGTGGTTCTCTAGAAGCATTAGAGAGTCCTGGAAATAAAATGACAATACTTACTAAATTGGTTTTATCTCATAGCCAGTGAGTTTTTCTTATGCCCTAATGCAAAAACAACCCTTAGGGATGATCAGCTTAAAAGAACTGAATAAGCAGTTCTGAGCAACTAGAAGACAGCACTTCTTTATTTCTTTTCCCTTTGTCCCCTTCTATCACCTGAACTGCTCTTTACATGAGAGTCAAAAAGGAGTTCAGAGTTTGCAAATTCACATCACTTCCATTTGACTACACATTTAGACATTATTTATGTAATCTGACTCAGATTTCCAGCAAGAACCCCCTGTTACACAGGGCAACCTGATGTGGAACAGGTCACCTGCAAACACTGAATAAATTTAATTCATGTGACATCACAAGAACAAACAGTTCAGTAGCATGTGAGGTCAAACCAGACTCCCTTGAAGTTTCAGCATCCCAGCAAAGTCAGACGGATTCCTTGGGAGGGTTAAGCACTCTCTGAACAAACACCTCCCTGTAACAGGCCAGCCACGAGGAACAGAAGGGGCAGGAGCAAAGCATTCTGCAATAGAGATGGTGCCCAAAGGACAGCAGCAAGTACTCATTGTGAGCAGTACAGCAAGTAAACACCAGAAACTCTTGTTCCCTGGCATTGCTGTAATGTTTACAGTCTCCTCATACTTTTATTTACAAAGCAAAAGCTACAATCATTGTGTACTGACTTTTACACAATGTCCCTTTCAGAGCCACATACCTTCTCTCACATTATTTTTCTTCCATTATCACTCTACAGGGAAAATGAACCCCCAGATATATACCTTAATTCTCTTTAATTTTTCAGATAGCTACTTGGAGTTCTGGAGGCTGATAATTTTAAGTGCAGCTACTTCACTAATTTACAGATACGGCAAGGTTTTTCAAGTTGAAGCATTTCTCTTTTTTAAAAGAATTATGGGAAATAATCACTCAAATGAAATCTATTTTGGCCTTAGCCAAAGGGTTTATTACCTTGGAATAAAATAAGTGGGAAACAACACATTGTAAATAAACTTACGTGGATTCAAAATAGAGTATTTGAAGTTTGAAATGCCTGTTCTGACATTGTGTCTTCCCTTTTTCTTCCCCCAGTTAAGAGTCAGGGATAGAATGCTAAAACAGAACCTCAAGCAAAGCCATCAAAGGTCTCTGAAATTTTTCTTTTCTTGGCTAAAACTAGTATTTGCAAAAGGATCATAGACTGACAGGGGCTACTGCCTTTAGCTCCAGATTGCCCTAAGCGGCTTTGATCTGTGCTGCCACTCACAGAGCCCTCTCAGGTATTTGGCCTATCGAGCAGTGACCCCACACTCCCTCTCTGAGTCAGTGTAAAGAGGAACTGCGTAGCACCAGTTATGTAGCTTAACAGTAAATATGGAATTAGTGTTCCCATGAGAGCCAGGAGCAAAGCTACAAGGAGGTGCACGCAAAGAAAGGAGCACAAGGGCAGAAGTGCATGGTGATTTCAACCACCACATTGTTCACTTTCTCCTCCTAATACTCAAGCTGCAAAAAAGAAAATATTCCATGTGATTTTCAGAAGAAAAAGGCTATTTTAGACTGTGATTTACAGAATTACATTTTATAATACAGCATCTGGCTTGCCTTTGATAAAGCTCCAATGCATACATGTCACTTGGTACAGATCAGTAGCACATTGAAATATCCCAAGGTGAGAAGTGGATATCAGTATAGCACCTCCCTTTAGCACACCCACGTTATATTACTGGGTTAGCTCCCCAAGAGTCAGCAGCCACCTAGACTTGTGCATCAGCAGTGTATGTGAGAGGAAACAAAACAAGCAAAAGGAAGTGTGTAGCACCAGACTTGGAGCATAGCTTCTGTCTATTCAAATAAACCACCAGCACACCTCAAACTGAGCCAAAGCACTCTACCAGCACCTTCTTCAGTACACTTTGGAAACTTCAAAATATTTAATCTATATTTTGGCTCTGGAATCCACAAGTTTTGTGTTAATTTTGCAGTAGAGCTCTTTAGTGTAGCAGTTAGAAATTGATGTCTGAGTATTAGCTATTGGGATTAAGGCCAAGTAACAGGGAGAGGAGACAGAAGATAAATCCTCTATTTGAAGATTCATAAATTTCATTCAGCACAGCTCACCTTGTATTCTACCTTGAATCCTGAATCACAGAATCCAAAAATCACTTACAATGAATTCCTCATTAAAAGCCTGACTATTCCTTGAGCCAGCAGAGCCTGCCTCTTTGAAATGCCCAGTCTTGATTACTAAGCATCAAAAATGATAAAAACTCCACTCAAACAGATCCTGTTTTATCCAGAAATAACTTTTTTTAATAAGGCTTTTTTCTCCAAACTTCAAATGTCATTTTTAAAATTTCTCTACATCACTTCTCAAATATTATAAAATTACTGTCATCATAAGTCTTTCCAGTCTAAATTATAGTAGCAGACTTCCCCTTACTTAGCTCTTTTCTGCATCTGTAATAATACAAAAGGGTCCTACTGAAGGGGATTCATCAGTTATCTTCAGACAGTACGAACATTCTGAGCATCTCAACTTCAAATCTTTTACCAAAAGCAAGTTTAGAAAAACAGCTTAAACTGAAACAGCTAATTCTGAGATACCTAAAGCGGGGAGGGAGGGGCAAATATCCTACTCTTGTTTACAGTTCTCTCCTAATGATTGTACTGGATGAACTAATTTAAATTCCTTCAGTCTCCCAATAACAGAGTTTTCCTCTCTCTCGGGGAAAAAAAAAAAAAAAGAAAACAAAAAAAGAAAACATTATTTGAGCTCTTTTCTGAAGCTATATGCTAGGATTTATCTATTTATATGTCCCAGAAACAGGCTTGGCTTATTGGCTAGAGGAACATGCTGGACACTAATGCACCTATGGCACAATGGATGTTCTTACCTATAGGGCTCTGATGTACAGTCAGAATTTTAGCACCTGTTGCATCCAAACTCACTGAAAACAGTGGCAATAAAGCATGCCCACACAGCTGGTAATGGCTCCAGTTATTAAGAACTCAAAATCAATACCACTGATCATCAATACTGTTCAATTACTTAAATCTTACCCAAAAGAACTGTCAAATTTCTAAACTAAAAAAAGTTGTACAAATGGACTAGGGACATAGTTTCACATTAATCCACCAGAATGTGTTGTAAAGGGGCTCTAGTGTATGAGAAAGCTCAGTCTTAGTATTGTGGCTTCCTGGTTTCCAGCAATTAATTTCCAAAAGGACACTGCTCTTTCATACCTTACCATTTATGGTTACAAAAGGCTTTGTAATAGGGGAACTAAGTTAGGAGTTCAGCCACAGCAAAGCAAACCCAGAGAAGTACAGGAAAGGAAAAAAAATTATAAAAATCCCTCTCAGCTCTGAGCTCCACTACTATCCCAAGTCTGTCATATAAAAGATTTTTTTTTCATCAAAGAAAGCAGCATTTCATCAAAAACTGTGAGTATATTTCTCAACAACTGTTTTTCCTTGGGAGCATGTGGTAGTTTTGTGTTTTTAAAAGTACAGTGTTTTGGGAAGCAAAAGGCTTTCTATATCTGCAGCACTATGGAGGACAGTGCAGATAACTCTTCTGTAGCCTGCAGACTGAGTTGTTCTCTCTTTTGTAACTGGATGCAATCTGATCATTCTTCACAACTGTTAGCAAAGGTAGGAATAATATTTTCACAAAATAAGAGTCTGTAGCTCATATAAGACCATAGTTCTTATTCATTTTAATGGTGAATACACCGTTACTCTTAGAAGTTTCATGGCTTTGGGTGTTCAGCATTTAGAGTTGTGCTTACCTACCCCTAAGTTAGAGAGGACCGAGGCACATGAACTCTTGAAGGCTCCCCAGAAATCTGCTCTTAAACTGATTCCTTCTGTGCAGCCCTCTACAGCATAGAATCAAAGGATAAAGTACTCCAGAAAGATTTCAGAACAGCTGAACCGATCAAGTAACTTCTTTTTTTCCATCATTTTTTCTTTTTTTTAAGAACCACCATGTTTAAAAGCTAACAGAATTAGTCTTAAACAACTGAATTTGTTTTTAGACAAAAAAATCCCCTAACTTCTTCAATTCACTCTAGTGGCACATCAGGTAAACAATTCAGTAATAAAGAAAAATGTTACAGCATATTTCATAAAATAAACAGTTGCATCATGTTACCCAGTCAAAATATTGCCATTTTGGGTTTCCAAGACCACTACATGAGAACCTTTTCTGTGCACTTTTCCACTGGGGCTCAGCATCACCTTATTCTGTAACATACAGTATTTGTGGGCCCAGATGCACAGAAAGCTTATTAAGTAATTAAAAAAACTGGTGTTCCCCGGCCGCAGTACTCCCCCAGTACCAGCAAGAAATGCCTGTAACTGCTAGAGGATGAAATGGAGGGTGGGGAAAGGGAAAGGAACTGCTGAAATAAATGTAGTTTTGACTACAGTCTGTTGCAAGTGGAGGTGCACCAGATGAGAAAATGATGAGCATAGGATTGAAACAGAGAGGAAGAATCTAAGCAGTGTTGCAAACCCCATAGAAACACAGTTAAGCAAGTGTGAATGATCCAGCTAACTCTACCCAGAGACAGTAGTAAGTATGTAAATATGAGCTGTGTTCCAGCAACGTAACCAGTACAGAGCTCATACTTATAAATCTAAAACTTCTGCCTACTGGTTCTCACAAAAAGCATTTGGCCCATCAACTGTCACCAAATACTATATTCCTCTTACAAATCCAGCAAAGCTGGTAATTTAAATTTTGTTTATACAAGGTGTTTTGAGAATAAAACAAGGTGACTTAAGTTTGCATTTGACAGGAGAAAACAAATGGCTATTTTGCATGTAGAAGTGGTAGAGACCAAAGGGATGTTTAAAAATTCTTCATCACTATAGAGATGTGGATGACTGACGCGCTGCCGTGCCTGGCACCGGCTTGGCCTGCGGCCGTGGGGTTCAAAGCCTGCACGAGATAGCAGCATCAGATCGATGTAAGGTTACTGAGGTTTGCGTGCCCCAGCTCTTCTGGCCTGAAAGCCGTTTGCAGCAAGCAGTTTTAGGCTGTTACAAGGCAGTAGCGAAGGCAAGGAGGAAAGAGACGGAATCTCCGTGGCTACAGTCCAAGTTTTATTCTCTGCCCTGAGGGGGCAGGGAGATGTAAGCTTGAAGGAATGCCAAGCAGAGAGACGTCTTCTTACTCTCTGGTTACAGACTTTAAAGGGTTACGAAGAGAGGGCGGTATAATAGAGATAACCAATCAGAAAATGACGAGACATGACAAGAAACCAATAGAAACATCTTAGGGGAGGAACAAATTTAAACTAACCATTAACAGTATAGCTGGAGGGAATTTTACATCAAGCTAGCCTGTCCGAGCCCGGGAATATTGGAGGCTCTGCAAGAGGGGAGGAGATGGGGTGTGAGTGGCATTCAAGGGGTGTAAGCTTTATGCCACAGATTCTTCCTTGGCTCCGCCCTCAGGGGCAGAATCCTGCGTGGGGAAATCGACCCATTCGGAGTCACTCACACCGAAGATGAGCTGAACCATTATAACAGATGACTTGCATCACTCTTCTTGGTATGATGCTGTACTAGAACATAATGTTCACCTGAAAGCAATACATAAATGTTCAGTGGAGATTCACCATATAGTGGGGGATAAATCAGCTCAAAGAAAAACCAAACCAAAAAACCACAACACTACCTCACTGTTATATTTATTCCCAACTTAAATTCAAGAGAGGAATTTAGCAGCCTTTCTTCTGCAAGCGAGATAAATTCATCAGTGCTACTCATACTTTACCCAAATTAAGAGCAGTCTGGAATAGCTTGAGAGAGAGGTCCCATCTGAATTCACAGAGGTCACACCACTGGAAACTCCTCAAAAGTTGGGAGAGTAGGAGGAGGTAAAGACTTCCTGCCAAGTATCAAATAGCTCTCTGATCAAAACAGGGGACTATTCCAAACCTGAGTGGATGGCATTCCTAAGATGCCAGGAATGCCCAGCAGCTATGATTGCAATTATTTTACATTGAAATTGCGCAGCTAATGTACTGTATAATTTAACTGGATTGAAGAAGATTAGGCAGAGGCAACATTATGAAAACATTTGCAGCTTATACATTCCTAATAAGTACAAAACCACCACACAAAATCTGCAGTACAAAAATACATTTAAATTTTCTCTTGAAGGCTGGGCTAAGTCTCCCTTTGTACACTTCAACATCTCCCAATTCAATTTTGCTCAGACTTCCTGAGCCAGTCAAGTCTTCTGCAGTGCTTAATTTTAAAAGATTTAACGGTTTTGTCAGAGGAAACACTAAATCAGCTATTTCAACACTCCTTCTAATATACATACACAGAGCAAGGAGACAGAAGGTTCTTTTAATCTGAAAAAATTAACCCTTAAAAAAATGAAGAAATTCCAAGTAAATCTGTTTTTCTATGTGTATGTAACATTGCTTTGTCTTGAGAGCCAGAAAATTAAGGATTATCAGCAGAAGTACATAGAAATGTTTGTGTTAGAAAGAAAAAAAATGCACATGAGTTTCCTTTGTGGTCCTGTGTTTCCTCTTAAATTCTTCTGCATATGCATGAAATAGTGTTACAAATTTTTCTGGTCTTCTACGTTTGAAAGCAGAAAAAAATGTACCAGAAAATGTATTTCAGTTTTAGGGACCACATTTACAGCTAATTTGCTACAGCAATACAATGATGTAAGCACCCCTGTTTTATTCTGCCTGAAGACATAGCTGGTTATTTTTTATGTCTACAGAAGCACTCAGGGCGATATTTTTAGATGAACCTTTCTTGTTAACATTCTCTGCATGATTTATATGTCCTTATTCTCTTCTCTTTGGGGTGGAGCAGTTGTCTGAACTGGGGGAGCAAAGGCAAACAGCATCACTTAGCAGCTCTTGCAGAGAGCCAGGGTCAGGCAGTCTGGTGTCAGGATGGGGAACAACACTGCATTTAACCTCTGGGCCACTTGAGAAAAATTTCCAATTTACACACACAAGTTCCTTTTGTGTCTTAAAGAGATGGTCTGCTAGTTTTAGATTATTTGAAGGATGAGTTTTGTGGTACTTCTGCTGCATGTGTGGCTGGCATTCAAGCAGACTTTTGGAGCAATTAGATTTCTCATTAATTCTTAGGTTAATAGTCCCACAGTTCTTGTTTTCTGTGTAACAAGGGGGTTGATTACCCCACTGCTTCTCAGTGTAAATGGGACAGCTCTGTAAATATTATGGTTCATCAAATTCAATATGTTAACAGCTCTAGGCCACTAGAAGTTTTCCACAAGACACAGTAGCAGTACCAGTCTTTCATATTTTCAATTTCTCATAGAAAATTAAAGATTAATCATTGTTTCTGTACGTAAGAATTTCTTGCTAATAACACAGGTTTTCAGTCATCTATCATTATCTTCCCATTGTGCTAGAACGATCTGCTACTCCAGTACCATTTGGTCTCACAGAGCCTGTGCTCCAGGGCCGATAATGTTCCTTTATTCCACTTTCCCCTCTGACCAAGCAGCACAATAGGTAAAGGAGAGCCAGCTTAATAACCATTGGTATTAAGGTGCTGTGTTGTACAGTGTTCCAATATTCTAAGTATTTTAAAATTCTTTAGGTTTTTTAAGTGTTATTCCCCATTTCCCAAGCTAAAAGAAACTACAGAAGGTTCCAAGGAACAGTCACTGACACTGTGCAAGTTTCCCTGTTGCACACTCCCCTCCACAGTTATACGTGAGTATGCAGATGCAGCACAAGTGTGCTGGGTACATAGTTATACGTGAGTATGCAGATGCAGCACAAGTGTGCTGGGAACATTTGATACCCCATGTTCTACCTATAGCCCCACTGACCAAGCAAAACACAATACAGCCTTACTTAAGGGCATTAACTCACATTCTGTATTAAACTCAAATGGCAGTAAACAGGGAAAGTTCATCTATGGCAATTTTCAAATTGAGATGCTTCTAACAATGCCCGTGAATTATACGTGATAATCAGAAAAAAATTTCCCTCAAAATGCTGCATATAAAATTCACAGTGGATGCGGATGTTTTATTTAAAGTGGAATTAAATATGGAAGTGGACAAAATTCAGTATTCTAAAAATAACTCTTTTAGTTTCTAGGGACATCTAAAAACAGCCCTACACTTTGATGATATCATGTACTACCAGCTTCAAAATATATACTTGAAATCTGCAACTAACCCCAAGTTATGCTAAATGACCAAAGCTGTTTTACTCTCCACAGACATCTATATTTTTATTGCCACTAGAACTAACACTTAGGTGTTACAGCAGTCTAAAAACAGCAGCGTGTTAATTTTCAAATACCTTTTTCCTTTCATCATTAAACAGTCAAAGTGAGATGCTTTTACTAGTGAAAACCAGAAGTAGCAGGAAAGGAAGGAACATTCAGAACATATTTCCATTTTTTCCTTTAAGAGCTGATGCTCATAGCTTCGAGGGCTATCTCATCTTTCACCAAATTCAGCATGGTCCCCTACTTGCAGTCACACCATGGCTCTGCCAGCCTTTAGCAGCTGGAGACCATCTGCTCACAGATAACCTGAAGAGCCTATTTGCCAACTTTGGTTTGTGCTTGTCTTACACTGTAAATAAATTTAAGTCTGAACACAGGTGCATTTAGGCAGGAACCATGCCATCCTGAAGGCCAGCCAGTAAGGATAAACACTAAAGAGTTGCACGCACCTGAAACTAAAATCCTGAAAATGCACTGCCTAAAGCTGTGCACCATTGCCTCGCACAGGAGAACAGAACTGAAAAGAGATTCTGCATGAATGTAACATTTTCCTTTTCTCCCTTCTGCTCTGCTCACCTCTCTTATGCCGAAAAAGCCCACACAAATCTTGCTAGTCTTGTCATTTGCCATAAAATAGCTTGTGCCATATTTTCATTAAAAAACAAAACCCCACAAACCTGCAATCACAGCTGTCAGTGCAGCAGATACTGGCGATGAGTTGAACTCGCAGTGGAAGTTCTGGACTACTTCTATAGAAACATATATGTCACTCATAATGATTTAATGGCGTATGGACTCCTGGCAACAATTTTCAGATTCTCTTCAACTGAACATTATGGATGATTTTTGGTGGATCATTTAAAATGCTCTTTGTCAAGAGAGTGGAGGGGCTAATGCCAGTCAGTTCTGAGCTCAGGTTCAGACAGCTCTGCCCAAGAGTTAGCTCCCCAGTGTTACACCAACACTCCTCGGACATCAGGTTTGGAGCAGTTCTGAATGGACAAGGCCAAGCAAACATGCAGAAGTCATAAATCTCAAATGCTAAATTTTTTGTTATTTCAGTTCTTTTGAAATAAGACAACCCCTTTTCAAACTACTCCAAAAGAAAAAGCATAATGTAGAAAGGATTTCACTCTGGGAAGGTTTTCCCTTCATGCAGCCTTGCACACACACACGCACAATTCTTGAAGTACTACACAATAAATTTAAAAAGTAAAAGAGGGTTCTAATGATAACAAAAAACACAGCAAGTTTGGTTTGGTTTTTTAGTTCTAGTTTTTGCAAAAATGGGTCTGTTCCTCCATTGATATATTATATTTCAGAAACTTGTTACACAATAACTGCATCGTTTTACCTCTCTTTTCTGTATTTTATTTTACACCAAACAGAGCTTGTTCAAGTTTCGCAACTCTGAATCATGCTGGGAAAGAAGTTGGTGACTGCACAAAAGCGAGGCGAGACGAGAGCTCTCTGCCTGGGACTGGGAATGGTTGCGTGCTCCATGATGATGTACTTTTTTATTGGGATCACCATTGTGCCATTTTACACTAAGAGGTAATAAGAGCCATTTGTTTATGAAACAAAGCTATTCTTTTTCCTGTTAGCATCATATACAATAACTAAAACAGTGACAAAATACACATAAGTACATTGTACAATAAACAGAGTGCTCTCAAAGAGCTCATAAGGATTTAAGACAGAAGAGGAAAAAAAAGTGTGCCAAGAATTCATCAGGCACTTACAAGTGAGCACAAAAAAGAGGAAATTATTCTCCTCAGAGCTAAACAAAGCAGACTAAATCAAAACATTTACTGTAAAGTCAAAAAGCCAACCATGCTTATCAAAGCTTGACAATGAAAAGCCAAGCCTTGCATAAATAAGAACAGTTCAAAAAAGCTTTTTCAGGTGCAGGAGAGTGTTGTGTTTAATAAAACTTGAGCAATGGAAGTCATGGTAAAATTGTTCACTCAAGAATCTCTATCTTACTTCCAAATTAACCATCATAAGAAACTACCACCTTCAACAACCCAGTGTGCCACAGCAAATATTGCAGAACATAATGAATGCTGAAGGAGCTACTAATACTCACACTTTTATTTAATTTTGCAAGTTCTGCCTACACACACAAAATCAATTTGCAAAATATCAAAGTAACAAGACAAAGAGTGCAGCTTACTTGTTTATATTTCAAGATTATGACAGAGAAAGCAAGGACACCCACCTCATTCTCCTTACTAGAGCACCTATAACCTCAAAAGTATTTGAACACCATTATCTTTAACACAGAGTGATTCACATATATTTAATTTTGTTCCTGCCTCCAGATTACATTACAAAAGACGTGTAACAAGATTAGTTTCACAAGAATTGGAGTGAGACTGTTTCTTGACTTTTTTTACCACCAGTGTAATACTGTGAGCAAAAGTTTATTGTTACCTATATTAGAAAAGTAACTCTTGAGAAAAATGGATAAGCAAAAGCTAAAACTAACTTTTTCCAGAAAAAATCCTGCTACTTATTTATGCAAGAGGCCCATGCAACAAAGAAAAAGAGAAGCGGGGAGAAAACATGGGTAGTGATCTGAGTTCTGAGGCTTATTGAATGAAATCAGTCAAAATATTTCTGAGACATGAAGTGTACTGCATTCCAAGTATTTACTACCTGTAAACTTTAAAATCCATAGCAATTTTGCTCTCTGCAATAACACAAAACCAGTTACAGATGGGGAGATCAGAATCTAACTGAAAACTGCAGAATGCATAAAAACAACAGCAGCAGCAACAAAAATGCCTTCTTGAACTTACTCGCTATGGCAGCCCTTCTCCAGGTGTAACCACAGATTCAGGGTGGGCACAGTTCATCACAGCAGGATGGAGCATCTATAAACTCCAGCCAAGCTACCACACACAGGTGTATTTTCACATGCAACTCACAACAGATGCTTCTGATGAGCTTCAAAGGAATACCTTTTGTTTTGTTTTTGTAGTGTTTGGACAAGAGAAACTGTGTGCAAGGTACTCAAAGCCAACATCAAGGACAAAGTTTTCTGCCCAAGAAGTGAAGGCTCAGAGGATGAGGAAATCTTTCCTTACCCATGTCTACAGGTGTGGGTTAATCTGACAGCCTCAGGACAGGAGGTTATGCTCTACCAGACTGAAGATACGCTGGAACGAAATCCTAAGGTACTTGCAACACAGATTGCATGCTCATTCTCTGCTACTATCCAACACTTTTGAGGAGAAGGGCTTATAGTTTTTAAACCAAGCAGCACAGCAACAGCAGGAGTTACTCATCTTTTACATATTAACGTCTGGGCTTAGACCAAGGCAATTTTAAAGCATTCCAGAAATTACACAGTTTTGGATTTTATTTTAAATATTACATTAAATATGAAGTTAATACTTTTTAAGGAATTACACCAACATGAATTTACAATACTTCTGAACATTTTCAAATATGTAAGCCTCCCAGTTGAAGGCCCATTGTAACAAATGGTTTATAAGCTGTGGCTTGCTCAGCTCCTTGTTGAATTAGCACATAAGAGACATCAAGTTTAAAACCATCCAAAGTAAGAGGACAAATCCCAATTTTGCTTGCATTTTAAGTGTATATTATGAAACAGGGAATAAAGAAGGAGAAAATGGCAACATGATGCACATTTTAGACAGAAGAAACAAATCAGTGATTTTGGACAATTATCACACAGAAAACCCATTTGTCTTTGTTTTGGTCTGCAGCAGTTTCCCGGACTCATGGAGAGGCCAGTGGCACTGTCACAAGCACCTGCGTAAGGCAGAGATGCTGAGTATTGTGGTAGAAGTCCTTTGGTTAATAATTTTATGTATCTCTTCCCCAGAGGATGAGTGTGTCCATAGTCGGAACAGAAATGTGGATGCATAATATTCATTTGGCTGCAGAGGTCTGTGAAATATTAGGGAAGGGGAAAACAAAACGTCTTATCCTTTTATTCCCACCAGTGTTTCTGCTTGGTAATCAGCAGAGTGCTTAGTATTTTCAGGCTTGCTCCCCCAGAACAAAAAGTGCTCTGTCAGGTACCCTATCCCAAGGAAGGTCAAGTTTAGTCCAGTTCCAAACCCACGAGTATTTCAGAGGCGTTATTGCACCTCTACAACTCTCTTACATGAAAATTCACATCTTGGATGCCCAAGATTGAAGTGCTTTCAGAATCCAGAACAAACATGCTCAGATTACAAGTGCAAAGAATTTATATAGATTAGAGCTTCACACAGTGCAAGCCTAATAGCATAAAACACTTCAGCTGAAGAGAATTTTTCTAGCTAATGCCTATCTTTATAGTGATTGTCTTAGGGAAAGCTACATGCAATGATGTAGCAAAGCAGAAGTTACCGACCATAGATCGAAACAAAAGTCTTGTTCCCTACAAGGGGAGGCAATTTGTTATGTCCTACGTACGTGCATTAATGCAAGTAAAATTTTCAGATCAGGAACCATCCCTGCTTTTGCCTTGGCCAGGTTCCTGTTTAGTACATTCAAGCATTATTATGTACACAAAATAATACTGAAGAAAAAAAAGGTTATGAAAAACAAATAAAAAATACTGCTTCAAAGACTGTTTCCACTGAGAACTAAATAACTCTGCATTATTACTACAGGTCAAAATAGTTCTGTTTTACAGGGACAAGTAGGAAGCCTCCAACAGCCACGCTTGCTGTATTTTTCTACTACTTACAATCAGAGTAACAACAACTTCATGCTCCTGCACACTGACAAGCCAGTGTGAATTTCTGCACTACTAACACTTCTCTGCTGTGGCAGTGCCTAGAAGCTCTGTTAGGAACTGAAGCTTGGCAGAGTAATAAAGAAGTGATAGTCTCAAAGACTGCAGGGGTTTTTTGAGCATATATGTTATTGGTTTCCAGCAGCGTAACTCCAAATCTGTAAATCTGGAGACTGGGAGCATACACATATACTGATAGAAACATGGCATGGCATGAGGGAAGCATGGCATGGCAAATGAGCATAATGAAACTGAGACAATCTCCAGGGATGCCAAACCACAGAAGATTTTGTCAGCAGTAACGTGATTTTTTCACTCAATCTGACTTAACTACAAACTTTGTCTTAAGAGTATTTGTTATAACGAATCACCTTGATTTCTTATTTCAGTGCTCATATGTCCCAGACAAGTTGGAGAACTCTAAAGAAGTTAAAGCACGAATAGAAACAATTGCAAGCAATTTCAAAAAATATCAGACTTTCCCTTGTTACTATGACCCAGGAGGAACACAGACCAATGTCATTTTAAGCAGACTTTATCCCTCAAAAGGCCTCCTCTTTGCTTTCCTCTGGCCTACACTCCTGTTTACTGGTGGATGTCTGATTATTGTTCTGGTAAAAATTAGTCAGTATGTTTCTGTTCTTTCTGCTTGGCAATAAAAAATAAATATCTAGAATAGATTGTTGTGATTGTTGCAAGATGTTAAGTTGCATTTGCTCTGCCTGTCTTATTGGCATTTTGTGACTCAAAATACCAGATGTCCATTCAAGGGTAGGCATTCCAAAAAATTGAATAGCAACTGCTATGGACAGCAATCCATTACACAAGGACAAAATATAAAACTGATTCCCAGGAATATCTGAAAATACCTCATAAGCACACATACTTAGTTACTATCTGTTGTTTCCTTGGGCTTTAGAAGGTACAGCTTCTTTACAAAGCTACAATTCACACTTACTACTAAACTCTTCTTCCACATTTGAGATGGGGCGCTAATTTTCTGTCTGGTTGAGATCAGTTGATGCCAGATCCATATACATCATCACTGGCAGACACACCCTTTACAGCAATACAGTGTGTACTCATGGCATATTCTTCTTGCCTGTTGAGAAAAGGTACTTTGTTATGGTGCAAAAAATATATATATTTTTTTTAAATCACAGATCTCTCTCCTTTTGGGAAAGAGAAGGGAGAAAGCCCCTCAAAACAAGAATACACATACACAGACCTTACAAAATTTGCACTCTAATAATCTGACACCAATTGTATATAAAGAAATACATGCATAAAATACAGGGTATGGTAAAGAAGCTTATACTAAAAGTATGTTTTTCTATTTAAGTCAAAAAGCCTAGCCTTATTTGACACAAGTGTGCCACTCAAGGAAGGCTACCTGGCTGTCATTTCCATAGATTATAAAACCGATGCAAAAAGGAAGTTATGATATAAAGAATGTTATTATGAAACAGTGTCTTGGTTCTGGCCAGGGCAGGGTTAATTTTTGCGGTAGCCAGGAGGGGGCACGGCCAGGACCCAGAGGTTATTTTGTATCACCTAACCTCATTTTCTGGGAAAGGGGGAAGGGCTGCCTGCCAGGTCGGGTAGCACGGCAGAGGGAATGGTCAGGTATCATCGCGGGTGAGAACTGGGGTGCAAATCGTTTCTTGTACACTCTTTTATTAGTGTTGTTGCTGTTACCGTTCGTTGTCTTTTCGTTGCCGTTTCCAGTAAATTGTTCTTATCTCAACCCATGATCTTTGCCTTTTGTGCCTCCAGTTCTCCTCTCCAGATCATCAGAGTGGGGAAGAAGAGAGGGGAGCGAGCAAACAACACGTGGTTTGGAGTGTTTCAATAGGAACACTAAACTGAGGAATACCATTCTTAAACCACAACAAGTAAAATACATCTGTGATATCTTAATAAATACAGCGAGCCAAAGTAACCACAGTTTACATCCCGAATGCCATTATATTTCACAAAAGAGATATGTTTGTTTCCAGAGCCAAGACTTCTAGCAATGCTCAGGTGCATGTAGAGACACAGTCTCTGTTCTCTGAACGTAACTGTTCCTCTCAGGCAAATTTCAAATTGCAACTGGACACAGGTGGAACACCAGATACTTCCTGCATACTGTATTTGACTGGCATCTGGGACACGACTGGTACAAGCTTTTTCACCACACAGTTGATGAACCACTAGGAGCGATCATTCACAGGGAAGTTTCAGGGCTTAGATACAAATTTAAATTAATTACATTACAGTTTAATTATTCTCATTAATGTTGTACAATTCTGTATTGCTTATTGTAAGGAAGACTGAAATACTAACCCAGTACATGCATTCTCCAAAATTACTAACAGAACAGTGTCAGAGTTTGCTTTTTGGTATGATCAGCAAATCAAAGGAAGTGGTTGTTAAAACTAAAAGAAAAAAAGAAAAGCTAACCCCCAAAAGTTGTTATAGGAGAACTATGTCCACGAGGAGGAAAGTGAAAGTTCAGCTGGCACAGGTACAGATGGTTTGGGCGACCAAATGGGATGGGAAGGGGAAGAGATCCTGTTTTGTTAGTTCTTAAAAAGCTGAGGCTGGAGTGTGGTAACAGCTTAAAAAGTAAGCTAACAGGCTGGATTCTTGTTGAAGCTAATGCACTGTACTGGTAGCAAAAGAGGGCATGCTTCTCCAGGCATGCTTTCTTCAACGTATACATCTCACTACACAAAGCTCTTGGTGGAAGAGGCCTTCTCTCATATAGATTCAAAGACATCTGCTCTGGTACTAAGGCGTTCCAAATAAGAACATACTAAGAAGGAAGCTGACAAAATTTGCTAGTCCAGCTTGCAGAAGTACCAGTTATGAAATTCTTGGCTTACAGCCTCATAGATTTGCTGCAGATGTAAATCTGGACATACCACCCAGGGTGGAGGCTGCACAGTGGTATCAGGTGTGCCTCTTCCCTTACTACTCACTGCAGGGAGAGGCTGCAGCCTCCTCACAGCTTGCTGCAAAAGGAAGGACTTCATGGCTGCAATCAGTTTCATTTTAGTATTGTAAGTAATGAGTGCTAATATTAAAACACGCAGAAGCCATAGACCGCAGCTAAGAATTACATGTCAATTGAACGGTGGAGTATCTCCAACTGCAATAACCCACAGAAGAGCACAAGCATAAGAAGAGAGTGAAACTTGTGCCGAGTGAAGGATTTTCCTTGTAAAAGGTATTTGGAGTAAAAGTAAAATCTCACATTAAATAGTATGAAAGAAATGAGGCAGGAGTGGGATGAAAAACATGGATGATAATACTTGAATATGCAAAAGCATGTATATGGTATAAGTTAAACAATAATCATGATATACAACAGTTTCTATTTCTTGGCTTTACATGCAGAAGTTTTACTAAAAGAAATACCAAACAATAAGGTCTGGGATGAATGTACAAACATCAACAGGTTTTTTTTATTCAACAATCCTGAGCAATATTTTTTCTAATCACTTTCTTTCTAGCTATATGATTTTCATAGGTAACAATATGGAAACATTTATTCTAATCATAGCAGGTCTTTGATGTCTGTGCAAGAAACTAATTCATGTGGTTTATTCCGTCCTGGATCGGGTTCCCTCAGTTCAAAACACAAGCTGAATGGGAAAAAAGGAAGTTTGTTATTATTTTTTAAATTCTAGTTTTAAATTATTTGAAACCTAGGAAGACACTCTTATCTCATCCAAACAGCTTGAAGTGAGACACTTGCATGGGAAAGAGATGGGTAAAACTGTACAACACCATTGCATTGGCTGCAATGACTACGATAGTGCAATACTGGCACATTTCAGAAAGTAGCAGTGGGCAGGGAAAACAGGTCTTGGACATTTTATACGTTAATTTCTAGCTCTTCATCCAGTGCTATTCTGTTGTCAGACTCAAATTTTCATCTATCCCATTGCCAAAGCAAAGGCCACTCCAGCAGTCACACTTTTTTATTGTATTTATTATGCCGAGAAACACAAGGGCTGCTTGAAAGCGCCCCATTAGATGAACTGCTCTAGATGAACATGTAGGGAAACATGATCAGGACGTAAGTTTCCTCTTGTCTTCAGCGGAGTTCAAACAAATAGCACCAAATTTACCATCAATCACTTGTGACTATAATAGCATACACCCTGTATACCATTATCTCATGACAAAAAAGTACAAATAAAGTACACCAAATTCACCATACTGATATGGTGTAGAAGGCAAGATCTTGCAGACAGCTTCTACTACTTCTTCTTGTGTGCATGACAAGTAATTTGTTTTTCTCACTTGTTTTTAATAGTGAAAGAGGCATCTTGGTATTAATAATTAATTATAACCAACATCTGTCAGCTTTTTTTATGACAGACTTTTACAGTTTTTTATTCTTTCCTCTGCTAGTGTTTGGCAGGATATGGATGATACGGATGAAAAGTGGAAGAAGAAGAATTAAGTAGACACAGATGTGATTTTAAACCAACCTTGATTTTTAAAGCAACCAACCTGTCCAGTATTCTTAATGTGAAAGAGACATTTTTCTGGTGCAGATTTCTTTTGCAAGCCAGTAAGGTTCATATGAGAAACTGTCTTAGAACTACATTTCTTTTCTAGAGAGACAGACTGAATAAATTTTCCCGGTTTCTGAAAAAGTAAGCTGCTCTTAACAGTTCTTGGCACTTTTACATTTGCTATTTTAAAAGTAACCTAAGCCTGCTTTAGTTTATCCTAAGAAAAAACTTAAACATTAAAATTCATACTAGAGTATATGCATGTGCTCCACACAGCCAACACAGCCACACACTTCCAAGAATTCTAAGCTTATATGAAAAATAAGTGTTTCTGGTTTTGCTCCTTTTCTATGACCACATTAGAAAGAGCTTGACTCGTATTTCTAAAAACTGCATCATAACAGAAACTCATCAGCCTTATACCCATATCTCTGTTAATAATTTAGCTTGAACTCTATTATCAATTCCCAAAACCACCCCCCTCCAACCAAACATGCAAAACTTGGAGAAGTCTGACCCTCGCCTAAGAACTGACCCCATTTCAACAGGCAAGCAACATTCAAGTATAGTATTACTGTTGTCAGGACTCTCCACAGAGATCACCAATACTCACATAAATAGCTGCCAGAGGTGTGCTGAGAAGTATGATGAAAGGAATGGCCAATAAAAATAACATAACTTACCTAAGCGCACCAACAGAGGAACTACTAAATTACAAAGAAGAAGTGAGAGTTTATTGTGTTTGTTGTTTGATTTTAGTAAAGACAGCAACATAAATAATTTTGGTACTCTTTCGCTTGCACATTGGGAAAGCACGAAGGGCATAAGTGACAAGCAAAACTTAGGTAAGCAAAAGGTATTTCAAATGTATGCAGTAAGCAATGGCCTAGATTTTGAAGCAAGGTAGACACGTGCTTCAAATTAACAGAGACAGTAAAGCATAAAATGACACAGAGAAATACCCGCTACTGACAGTTATGAAGTCTTTAAATATTTTAGGCTGCACATCAATTGTTTTCACCAACACATCTCTGAACACATTGAAATAGCTCACTGCCGTTGCCGGCCAGGGCAGAGTGATAAATACAGGTTACAAACTACACAAGGGAGAAACAATTACATAAGGCTTTCCAGCACAACTCCAATCTTCACTTCACACAGCAACTTCTTTCAGAGCAGCCAATTCCCAGAATTAAACCAGAACACCTCTGAAGAGACAAATAATAAACCCTATCATAAAACTCCTTCAAGCCTACAAAACTCCCCCCACAAACCTAACAGAACAGAAGAACGGTATGAACTAAAATGTTTTCCCTTACCTTTGCTGAGAGTACCCGAGATGAGTTTAAAAACAGTCTGGGCAAATTTGACAATCCCATGCTTGCATCTCTTTGAACAGCCACTCATGGTTCAGACGGATAGAAATACTCTTCTCTCTTACAAAGTTCAGGAATAACAAAAAAATTAAAAGGCGAGTCCTTTACAAAGTTGATACGACTGGTTGTGCAGTGCAGAACTCTGCTCTCGTGCACCGAGGCCCAGGCTCTGCACTGAGGTTTGCTACTCTGAAGCTACTAGGAAGGATTGCAGTGGAGCAATGCACATCCCTTTTTAGTTAAAGGTACAGCTCTCCCTGTCAGCCTCTCGTCCGGGACTGCACACCCCTGCCGCGATGCCCTCATAGAAGCTGCTAAGCACAGCAACACCTCAGCCAGACAGGCGAGGAGGGAGGGTTTCCCTCTCCACGCTGTGCGGGCTGCCACGCTGGGCACTGGGAATGCAGCAAGAGACGGCTGGAGTCACCGGCTGCTGCAAAAAAAAGAAACTGCTGCTTAAAGACCCTTTTCTTGGTGCCCTTTTCCAGCTGATTTAAATAAAATTGTCAATTTTGCTCTCGTCAGGCCGAGAAAACCAGAAAATAACACTTTTTATTTTATTCTACCGACACCGTAATCACACGATCACATGTAGAAGGCTGCATAGCATTACTTCGCAAAACCTGCTAGAAGTAGGAAAACAAAGCTGCACCCAGGAAAAAAAAAAAAAATTTCATTCTACCATCTCAGACGCTGCTCCGATAACGATTTGCTCAGCACAAAGGGATGTGCCAGCCGATCTTCCGGAGTCGGCGGAGCTTGGGCTCACCCCTCTGTGCAGCCCCACATTTCACTTTTCGTCCACTACCTCACGTCGTGCCGCTGCGGTGCTCACTCCCCGTACTGTACTGGGAGTTATCCCCTAGCAACAACCACAGCTCTGGCTTCTCCAGTTCAATCAGATACTGCTGCGTGTCGCGAATACTCTGAATAAAAAGACTTGATGCGTCCAGCAGCAAAGCGGAGACGTCTCAAACCCCATCTGAGTGCTGGGCAGAGTCGAGCATCTTTGGGTTTAATTCATACTGGCCCCGTCTCAGATGTTTTAGAACAACCCCCCACATGCACTATTTGCTTGGTCACAAGGCTTACCTCAGGCTTCTGCTCACACCCAGCTGCTGCCCGTTAAATTACTTGATCAGCCTTGTCTCTCACAAAGCGACCCGGAGCCAGCCATCACCTCAGAGCGGCAACAACGGAGTACCGCCTTTACTGAGGGACAGTCGCAGCAAACAGCTTTCCACTTCTGGGAACAGCGATATACCTTTCCCTCAGGGAGCAGTAAACTGCTTTACAGGAAAACTTACACCCCTGAAAGCAAAACTCAGGGCTTTGCCAAATAGCTCACCTTGCTGTGAGACTCACGACTGTCTGTCCCTCCCAACTGGAAAGCGCCCTCCTGCTCCTCATCCCCGCCTCACACGGGCACCCCCGCACTGTCTCCCGCCCCTCCCCTTCCCACGCCGCCGCTCACCTCCTCTTCCTTCTCAGGCGGAGAGCCGGGGAGCATTGTACAGGGAGGCTTTTCAGCGCATCATTTTACCTCCAAAAAAATATTCTTTGGCATGGAAGAAGCGACTTGAGGACAAAATTGCCACCCTCATCAGCTCGTGCTGGGACTATCACCCCCCGCGCTGAGCCGTCAGGCACCAAACGTTTTGCTGCCCCCTCACTTCGACCCGGTCGCCTCATTCAATTTAAGGTCTTTTCAGATGGAATAGTCCACAGCTTCGGAAAACTTACAGAAAATTTAATGGGAAAGCAGTTGTGAGCTCATGAAGACGTTTGGCCCCGGCCGGCGGATGTGGGGGAGCCTTCCAGGGCTGCCGCCAGCCCCACACGAACATCCTCCTGCGGCTTAAAGCCTCCGTCTTGGGGCTGTGCTTCCACACAATATTTTGGGTAAATTTTTCTGTAAGTTCTCAGAAGACTGTTATTTTATTTATTATGCTCCACAGGACAAAACGGAGCTAGCTGATAATTGATACCGACTTTGAGACACCGGTGGTGAGCCGTGAAACCGCTCCTGGTCAGGGCACTGCGGGCAGGCAGGGTAGCAAAGGCCCTATTCCCTTCACATCCTCCCCAGCTGAATTTTAAATACCCAAACGTCTTGGGCTTCCTGCCGTCATCACCTCTACAGAGCCCAGAGCCTTGATTATATATGACTTCACCATTTCACAGATTATTACATTTGTGGGGATCCTCGGACCAATGCGGTTAACGAGAGACTGAGGTACAATAAATACATTGCTGAACACCATTAGAAACATATGGCTAAACATAAAGTGGCGCACGAACTTCATATGTAAATAATATTTCCACCCCCTACACCACAGATCAACAACCTGTAAGGTAAAGAATAGAGTGATGTGAGTGTGCAGGGAGGGAAAGGGGATGGAGGTGATTTGTAGAAAGCACAGTGCTAAATAACTCCGTAATGAAGTCATCTCCAAGACTGTTCTCTATTCCTAGATATCCAATACAAAGTTGAAAAAGTTATTCTTCAAAAGAAAAAAAAATGCTGTAATAAGACAGTAAAACATCAATAGGGAAATCAAGGTGTCAGCAGGTTATTAATTAGTTTATCAAAAGTTTGCAGCATGTTAATTGCATTTATATATATACACATTATTATATAATTGGGGGTCGGGAAACGTAGGACAACTGACAGAATGAGTGCTAGGAGCAATAGTAAAGAAAGCTATGGAAACTGAGAGGTCTTACACAGCAGGAGAAAGAAAATTGGTGTGTAATGTTCAGACAGGACTTTAAGCCTCCCTGATGATAAGAAAAATGGATGCTAATGTCTTTGCAAACGACTCTGTGGGCGGGGGTCTTTAGGAGAAACGGGTGTTAATATCTTCGAACTGGGTCTTAATCTCTCTACGAACCTTAAGCCGTGCAAGTTTGTTACAGAACCCAGACAGCTTGACTCAGACAGTTAACTTTAGGGTAATAGGAGAAATGGGTCCGCACAATTCTATTGCAGAACCCAGACAGCACGAACTTCAGATTTTTTGGGGAAAATGATGATACATGTTAAAGGGGAAAGGTAGGCGGTTCAGAAAAAGTTGTACCTTCCTAGTGCCTCTGCCACTGGGGAAAGAAAGAGGGTAACATGCAGCCGGCAGTTTAGGATAAAAGGAGGCTGCACCCTCCAAAACCTTGAGAGAGACCCCACGGGAATATGTCCCAGCGGGCTCTCTCCCTTTCTTTGAATAAAATTGCAGGACTCCTCTCTCTCCTTTGTGGACACTGTCTTTTCATAGTGTGACTTTTCTGCACACTGGCACTCTAGTTTCCACAGAGATTTCTTCTCAGACATCCATTTGCCTCTTTTGGCCCAAATGTCGTAGTTTAACCCCAGCCAGCAGTTCAGCCCCAGCCAGCTGCTTGTACCTCCCCAACAGGACAGGAGAGATAATTAGAAGGGTAAAGTAAGAAAACTCATGGGCTGACATAAAGACAGTTTGATAGAGAAAGCAAAATCCAGGCACAAGTTGAGAACAAAACAAGGAATTAATTTGCTTCTTCGCACAGGGAGGCAGGTTCAGCCATCTCCAAGACAGTAGGGCTCCATCTAACGTAACAGTGACTTGGAAAAAAAAATGCCATCATTCCAAATGTTCCCACCCCACCTTCCTTCTTCTTCACCCAACTTTATAGGCTAAGCATGAAGCCATATATCATGGAATATCCCTGGAGTCAGTTGGGGTCAACTGTTCTGGCTGTGTCCCCTCCCAACTCCTTGTGCCCCTCCAGCCTGCTCTCTGGTGGGGTGAGGAGCAGAAAAGACCTTGACTCTGAGTAAACACTGTTCAGCAATAAGGAGAAAAATCCCTGTTTTGTCAGAATGGCTTCCAGCATAAATCCAAAATGGCCCACACCAGCTACTGAGAAGAAACTTAACTCTGTCCCAGCCAATCCCAGCACACCTATAACAGGTGAAAATGGGTCAAAAGGAACACAAACTGTACATCAATAGGAGGGGATCATCGTAACCACAGGGTTGCAAAGAAGTTGCAGCAGGTTCAGTGGAGTGTTGGAGATTTCTGTCCTGTAACTCATTGAAGGCTGGAGTTAACCAGGCTTTCAGCAGAAGTTTCAGCAGCAAAAGGCCCTCTAAACACTGACATTCCAAACAGAATACTTGAGCATGAAGATAATGATCCTGAAGGGCCTCCAATTGCTTACTCTCTGGGAAAGTACAAAGTCAGCTTATTCTGCAGTCAAATGACTTCAGCAAATGACAGAGAAAGTCCGTTAAAAACAAAGGTGTTATGTCCCCCATCTGAGCTTCTTTTATAATGGACTGAGACAGTAAGATAAGTATGGACAGACTTTATTTCTGTATATTAAACTTCTGTTTGTTGCTGGAAGTCTAAGGAAGTCAGTCAGAAGTAGAAAAATCTGCAAAACTAAGGGAAGGTTGTGATGTAGGGGATAATACTTTTCTCTGAAAACTTTACTGTAATAAACTCCAAAAGACTACAGAATGTGTTAATTTTTTTACATGGGTTTTCAGCATGCTTAATAAGGGGCTAGAGCAGTTATAACATTTAGAAACGTAACTGGTTCACTCACACCCATGATTAGTTTGATTTTCTGCATGTAAAATCTGAATACACCATATATAAGTTGTCATCCCAAAAAGATATAAAATTGTATTGCAGGAAATTATTCTTTCCTAATTCATCATTCAGGATCACAATGTGGGTGTGTGAGAGATAAAAACATTCTCTGAGTGTATATTCATATGAGCCGAGTTCAATCAGGGAGTTCAGCCACTACTGACATCAAAGACAGCTAAACCTATTTGCATCAGGAGGAAATTTAATCCCGTAACTTGAAACTACACACCAAATGCTCAAGGGTAATCTCTGGAATAATTATGAAAAATCAGGCTGTGAACTTGGATGCCCTGCCCTCTCCAGCATAAAGGGAATATCCCTATTGTTCTGTGGGTACCTTAGATTTGGGAAGAGCGATTCCAGAGCTGACTGCTGCCATGGGTGTCAGGGTATAGCATTCACATTGCCCAGTTCCCCCCATAGACTGTCATCATGCTGTGGAAGCCAAAATGGCAAAGGAAATGATGGCCAGGATCCATCATAGATCCTGGGGACTGTCAGAGGATACACTCTAGAATGTATAATTTTTATATTGTAAGTTTGAGCTACTTGGTATCGTCGGAAACAGTTGTCAACTCGTCGGGTATTTGGTCTTGTCCATTCTCATGTCTGACTGAAAAAAGACTTCTCATAGAAGCAGAAATAATCTTGGCCTAATTAGGATAACCCTAGTCGCTCCTTTTCCCTGTGATTTGGGGAAGTGCGTCATTGCAGAAACTCCTCTCAAACTCCTTCTCATAAACTTTTTCTTAAGGAGTTTTTCCATGTTGGTATGATGCAGTGTTAAACCGGTAAGAAAGAGTCGAATCTTTCCCCCTGCATTGGGAATTGTTTTCAGTCTTCATATATTCATCCTGAGCCTGCTAGTACCTCCTGCCCTGATAGTCAAAGTCTGACACATAACTGGAGTGTGCCAGAGACACCTGCTCAGCCTGTGCACCCAGCTCTTCTTCCCAGAGAAGAGAGGTATGGGAACAGATTATATGCACTGAGTCTCACCCACACGTGGAAGTTGAGAGATGCCAGGTGTTCTCTTAGTTCCAGAAGTGTTGTCACAGACATACTCTATCACCTTCATTGCACTCCCAGTTGACACAGCTGTCTTAGAATAGAACATAAATGAAATTTCAATTATCTGTTTGGAATCAAATCTAGAAAATACAGGCAATTGTTCCTGCTAGTTGTGTCCTAATTACCTCTAGATTTGAGATAACCTAACACATCAAGAACCATAGTTTTATTGATCCCTAGGAAAAGTATAACTTCAAGGAATATTTTTGAAAAATTCATCTACGTTAAATGAGCAGTTGACACCTTACTTGAATGCAGGTAGTCTGTGTGGGTAGAGCTCTCAGCATGCTGTATCCCATGCCATTATTATTTGCAATGTCAGCACTATTAATATTGAGCATTTTCCATGTATGGAAATCCAACTGCATTGGACTCTCAAGGAAGTTGGTACTAATACCTTTTTTTCAAATATGGTAAACTGACGTACAACCGGATAAACTCACTTGCCTGTAATTACCAAGATCAAAGCAGCAGCAACTTTTCTTTTTTACCAGTCTAGCACTTCAGCAGCAGCAGCCCAGCTGTGATATCTTCTCCACTGGTTTCTGCCACTGCTGCCAGGCAGACAATGACCGTACTTGCATTTTCATTCATTCTGTAGTTCCAGTTAGTATTATCAGACAGAACCTCAGGAACATTGTGTGAAGATTTCCTCATCACTATAGTGCTTGGTTTTTTATGGCACAGTAATTATATTGACTCAGGCAGCATTCCTCACTGGAGAGGAATGTATATAGATTGTGACACATCAGTACTTTCCACAAACTCTCCATTCAGATTGGATCATCCCTTTCTTTAATATCCCATCTGTCGAGCATGACTAATTGTTTATTTACACAGAAATCTAGGCAAAGAAATAGTACTGAAGAAAAAGCATGCATGATAGATTGGGCTTTTAAAAGTGCAGTGAGAAACTAGGAGAATCAAGGTTTGGGTTATATGCTGGGTTTGACTGGAGGAAAGTTAGTTTTCTTCACAGTGGCTGTTATGGGGCTGTGTTTTGGATTTTGCTGAACACAGCAGCAGTAATAAAGATGTTTTTGTTATTGGTGAGCAGGCCTTACACAGAGCCAAGGCCTTTTCTGCTTTTCATACTGCCACACTGGCAAGGAGGCTGGGGGTGAATGGGAAGTTGGGAGGAGACAGCCAGGACAAGTGACTCCAACTGACCAGAGGGATATTCCAGGCCATATGGCATCATACTTAGTATATAAAGTGGGGAAGAGGGAAGAGGGAAAAAGGAAGAAGAAAGAGGGAAGAAAGCAGGTAGACACTTGGAGTGATGGTGTTTGTCTTCTGAAGTAACCATTATGTGTGGTGGGGCCCTGCTGTCCTGGAGATGGCTGAACACCTGCCTGCCCATGGGAAACAGAATTAATTCCTTGTTTTGCTTTGCTTTTGCTTTCTCTATTAAACTGTCCTTATCTCAACCCACGAGTTTTCTGACTTTTACCTTTCCAATTTGAATCTCTCCCTGATCCTGCTTGTGGGGGGAGTGAGCAAGTGGCTACACTGTGGGTGACTGTTGTCTGGGGTTAAACCATGACAGGCACAAAACCTTTTGCCTGAAATACAGGCATGCCTAAGCAGAGTGCACATAAACTGAGTTACAATTCTGCCTTTTTGCCTTTTTTCCAGGAGCAGACCTTGACACCTTGAAGGTCATTCCAAGCACATGGCTTGTCTCTGCCTGTGGCAAACTATACTGTCTTCCCTGGAGTTCGTGCAGACTGCTTTTCCCAACAGAGGCTGAGGCCAGTGCCTAGATCCTTCTTACTGAGCCAAGCATGGTACTTGCCATGCAAGCTTCCTTCAGAGTGGATGAAGTCCCAGCACTCCTGATATTCCAGCCCGGGACTTCCCTTGGGGCAGGTTCTCATTCTTGCTAAAATATACTGGTAATGTCATAATTCAGACTGGGATGAGGCTGAACATTTTTCAAATTCTTGAATAGATTTGAGTATATGCAAGGTCTGAAGCAAAAGGCTGCTACAGCACATTCCTGAAAATTACATAGAGCTTATGTAAAAAAAAGAAAGCACAATAAATCTAGCCACTGCTCACTGTTTGACAGTTTCTCGGCTATGAGTCCAGGAAACACTCTAGCAACATGTTATAATTTTCATTATGTCTGTTCTTATCACACATGTGTAAGTGAGATTAAAAGCAGCAGAAGAAGCAGAGACGCACAGGCTCTAAAGAAATATTTCACAGGGAAGTGAATTCTGCTCAGTAGATGGAAACTTGATGGTTTAACATATGAAATGTGTGCTTGCTGCTGTGTTTCCAGCAGTGACGTGATGTAAATATTTTAATGAGGCCATGCTCAACTACCATCTTAGCTCTGTATTATCAGGGTAGCTGTCCTTCAGAGAGGGGTTAGACATACTCTTCCTTTGTTCTGTCAATCACAGTTTGCTTAACCATAACTGAGGACAGAGATACTACTTGGCAAATGCAAAGCTGCTCAAACAGCAAACAGCGTATCCCGAACACAGAGATCGTAGTCAGCTTGTAAAGCTGGAAGTGGGGAAAGGTTGGTAATGATATTGTCCTTGCGCATAGGTTAGTGGGAGCTGAGGGCAGCTTCCCCGGAAAGACATCCGCAATCCAGAAAAACTGGTCTAGTCCAAAAGCAAGAGATTTACTTTTCATAAGTAAATCTATTAAGCTCCATGGATAAGTCAGCCTTGGCAGAGGTCATTACAGAGGACCCAAGTAGGAAGAAAAATGAAAAAAAATTTAAACCATGCTTCCCTTCGCTTTGGTGGCAAGAACTTGTCAAAGAGGTCTCCAGACTCAAAGGTGTTTTCATTGAACCAATGACTGTTGTTCTTATGCCTCCTAGATCCAGTGACATGGAATCATGTACATACTCATTTTTATAATAGTATGAGAGTGTGTATGAACTTGAGCTGTCCTTGAATGAAGGAGAAACGCAATGGCTAATATGTAAGCTGTGCTTCAGTAGCTTGGTAGAATAGGTCAGATAAAAAACAACCCACTGATGAGAACATCAATTTGAAGAACTTCTATGGCCGTAAGGATAGCATAGCTCCTTCCAGAGGCACTAAGTAATGAAGTTTCAAAAATGAAATTTCCTCAGCATGTCAACTTCAGAGAAAATGAAAACTATATTTCTTTTATCCTCCCAATTACTCACATACTAGGTTTTCACTCAACCTTCAGTTAATTCACTGATGCATTCATTGGTCTGGACTCAGCATATACATTGATGAGACAAAGTATTTTCTTTCTTTATGTTGCAGTAATTACCTCAGACAGAATTTATTGAAAATAATCTTCATTTTTTTCATCTTGTTATGAAATGGCTCTAATAACATATACCTACCTCATACTTACTTTTGTCATCCCAAAAATCTATTTGCCTCTGTATAATAAGGCTTAATGGTTTGGCACCCAACAGTTTTGTGGCAAACTGTCTTTAGCTTGGCGCAGGCATTACGAAGCAAAGTACCTCCAGCCAGCAGCCAGTGTTCTTAAGTCAGTAATCCTGTATGACTTTTTACACCCTGTCTATTCTTGAAATGTAGGCAAGTTGATTTATGCAGCAGACATTGAAATTCTCAGAGAGGAGGAAAGAGATTATATACTTGTACATCATAATGAGCTATAACAACTTGTTCCAGTTCGGAAACTTAAATTCTGATGACAGCACAAAGGCTGCTCGAAGACTAACATAAATGAAGTCAAGCAGGATAGGGAAGCACAGGCCATGCTTCCTGACTGAATTCCTTTTACCTTCATCAGTCTTTTTTCTTTGTTTTACACATGCTATGATTGCTGAAGCTTTTGAACCAACAGTAAATCCCTTTCCCAATTAAATCACTATTAAAGTGATTGAAACTCATGTAAAATTTTGAAACATTCTTCAGTTTAATGCGGGAAATATTTTCTTGATTTGGAGACTGCAACATGTATCAATATCTGTATGATTTTGTGAATAGTTTTATACCTACCCTTCCAATTACATTTTTGACAGATGTAAGTCTGCACACAGACCCAAATATGGCCCTTAATGGACTGATTCTGATAATGACTAAACAGCAAACCTCTTATAGATGAAAAACTGTAAATTGCTTTTAGACAAACATTTGAAGAAGTGTGTCATAGTTGCCCTGGGAAGAAGGGCCCTGTTATGGTACAGAGCAATAAAATTCAATACAGGCTACAATAATTTGGTTATATAATTTGTGAATTTTTAGACTCCCATGAGAAATTTTTGTATGTTGCTCTGATTCTTGAAAATTCCACTAATGAAAAGATGAATGATACTTCTGTTATTGTTTAAAATTCATCATTCAGCAAAACACAGAGTAGACATAATATCCTGTAATCATGGATTAACCATGTGTGTATGGCTACATTGTAATCAAAACAGTTTGTAAATTACCCTCAGGTGAAATATGTTCATTTGGGAAAATCCACAAATGTTTATAAATACTCTGCATTTGGAAGTTCAGATTCACTGAAAAAAATAAGTCAATCAATTAAAAGGGTAGATTCATAGTAAATATTATTCAGATTGTCTTTCCTCATGGTCCTTTTGAAGTATGTGTTCTCAACTGTGGTGCTTTAGGAAAATACATCAAGGGAAGAAGAACTGGCTCAGCTAATGGTGACAAACTATCTATTGCTTGAACAAATATAAGAAGTTTTTAGTTCCTGATATTCAACCAGTAATATAGGCAGTCTACTGTTTTCTACTGACTGCACTTACTCTTTTCTGCACACACGGTACAAAAGGCAGTACTATAACCAAGAAAAGCCTTTGTACATAACCCCCACCTAAACAGATGCCCTTGCTCCTCTGATTTCAATGCATGGTGAAGCCTTGTTACTCCTTAATTGTTGTGGGGTTTTTCACTTGACTTTTAAAATATTTAATTTCTTTTTAATCCTATGACCTCTGATCACTAAGTCTCAGAATACTTTGGAAGCAATAACAAGGTAAGTGCCAAAGAAGATGGCATTTTCCCTAGCTGCCGGTTGAAGAGCATTGATGCCAGAAAATTGATGTGCTCGGTTTCTTGCTGCAGCGACAGAAAGAGTCTACTACTCTATCTACTTGATCTACAGAGACTTTAAGGAAAGGCACTAGTAAATTACAGATGACTGAGAACCCACATCCCTTTCCAAACAGCCCAGCAATGTGATACGTTAGCAGGATCACAAACAGGGAACAATATTTCCCCGCTTTTGTACTACTTTATTTTATAAGTGAAATTTCAGGCACTTCAGCACACAGAGGGGCCTGGTGAGATTTTGAAAGTAGATTATAACAGCTTAATTCCCCCAGTTCCTCTGTCATCTACCGAATAGTTCTCCAGCTACTGCAGCTAACACACACTTAGAGGAGGGTGTGGAATGCTTTCTCTGAGGATGCACAGCAACAGTATTCTGAATTCTCAAGCACCATACTCCTTAACAGTACTGCAAATGTACCCATTTCTGCATAAAAGCAGCCAACACCCCTTCACGCTGGACTTTTTCAAGGCCCTAACACAGTCTAAGTGAATGTTCCTTTGTATATCAGCCAGTACTCATCACCTGAATGAATTGAGCATAATCTGAACTTTGCACAGTTGCCCAAAGACAAGTATGTTGTGGGGCAGAAATAATAATAAGGCAGCTTTTTGGCTTAAGGACCTTGTGAATCAAAGGAGTATGCTTGAGGAAAGCTGTCAGTTCTGAGCATTGCTTTTCATTGTGTGTAATTTTTGTTGCTGCTTTGCTCTGTCTCAAAGCTTGCCAAGTTAAATCCATCTGAAATGAATTCTAAACTCTGCATTGCACAAGCTTACCAATATTATTCTGAATTATATCAGCTGGAGAGAGTTTAGTCAGACTAGATGGGGTCCAGAAATATGGGCATCTCCCATTGCATGTGAGATTTTTCGTGCTTTTATTTAAATTCTACATACATTAATGAGAATTTGGAGAAACATCGGAGAACCTCACATACAGTTTTACCTCTCCAGGTCTTTACCAGACCCCAGGCATACCTAGGAAGCAAGCAAAATTACATATCTCTAGTAGGTTAAGGCAGATGCATTTTGATCACCAAATCATCCAGTCTTCACAGATTATGACAGAGGTACTTATTTCCTGACAGCCCAAACAGGACTGTATCAAGATTGGTTTTGCTATGGGGTCAGACCAGGGTATGAATACAAAAAACAAACAACCGATTGGAAGAAAGGAGGGTAAGTAAACTCAGTGGCACACCGAGCAAGAACAGAAATTTTTACCTGAGGCAGCAGCTAAAGCAGTCAAGTCTCTTCGCTCCAAGTCCAATAACATCTGCAGAAAACCACTTGATCTCATAAGCAATATCTTTCCCAACCCTGCATTTTTCTTGTTTGCAAGTCTTTCTGAGGCTAGTAAATTTAATCTAAGCTGTAATGTTCCTCCTAATTAATAATTGGCTAAGAAGTGATGGTCCAAGGTTACTTCTCAACATACGCAAAGCAAAGCACATCCTTCTTGTGCTAGTATTTTGTAAGTAAGCCCTGCAACTTACTGACACAATTAAAAGGAAATCAACATTTTCTTCTGCATTATTCTCCCCTTTAGTCAAGCTCAGTCTTTGAGAATGTGTTTATTAGAAATATATGCTGTTCCCACTGTATGTTATGGCATCCGTTCCAGTGTCGTAGACTTCTCACTGTGGCTGTACCATGTAGGTGGTCCTTGCTATGAGAAGACAACAAAGGCAGCCAGTTATCAGGCAAATCTGGTTCTGAAAGATCAGAAATAATTTCAAGGAGTTCTAGTCAAATTTCAATTTACCACATTACTGTTATCAAAAACAAAAGGAGAGACCATTACATCTTGCTAATTTTAGACATACTTTAAAATTCCTTCTTCCTCTCTTTTGTTCACTACAGTCTTTTCCCCATTATAAACCTTCCTCTCTTTATTTATTCTCATTACTGTGTAATGGGAATTACAGTGGACCTACAAGAAAAAGATCAAGAACAAGCAGCCTGATAATAGGAAATGGCAGACTGAATTCAACCATCATTTTCCATTACTTCTGGCTATGGAATGCTTGAATTTTAAGGTTTTTCCCATCCCCATTGACTGAAGCATATAATATTTGTAAGAACTACAGCAGCTGCATTTGTTAAAAGGAGATTAAATAATTTATCTTCCAGGCTCTACTGTTTATACATACTTATGTAAGTACCACACCCAGCAACAAGGAAAAATTCCTCCTGACTTCCTGCATAACACAGACTACAGAAACTGGCTCCCTCACTAAGTCAAACTCTTTGTGGCTGAGTAACAGAAACCCCATCTTGCCCTTTGGTAAACAGTTCATGTTGCAGAAGTGGGCTCCAGCTCAGATTTTGCTGTGTGAACTGCTTCCACGAGCATTGCTGCTGTCTGCTTTGAAAGTTAGTTATAATATGCTTTACAGGAAAAGCAATGGGTGATACATTTTTGGTTTTTTCCTATTTTTGTCACTTCTATTTTTAAAATCAATTAAAGCTGTAGAGAATCATCAAAGAGGCAATAAAATGCCAGACTGTGTAGCAGCAGGTGAAGGCTGATAGAATATCTACCTCTCCTGCAGCTGTAGAATTAACTTGAAGATAGACTAAAAAGAACAGCCACAGGATCTAGGGAGAACTTCAGCTATGTGATGTGAGAAGAGCTCAGGAAGTTTTAGGTACTGTAAAAAGGATGGCTTCAAAAAATGAAGGATTTTGTTGTTGTTGTTTCTAAAACGAGTGGGCGAGTCTCAATAGGCCTAGTTCTTTTATTATCCTCAGACATCCCTACTAACAGCTTAATATTTGTACGGATTGTTTAAAAAAATTGTTCTCCCATGATTTTTCTTACCCTTTAGTGCTTTTCCATCTTTATAACTCTACTTTGAAACCATAGAGTTGGTCGGATAGATGCTTAATGCCCAGGTTGGCAGACTAATGTGAACAAAGAGCATTTAAATGTATTCTCTCTTTCAGCTTCTCTTGTCCTCTGAAATGGAGTACAACTCCAGCACAGGCCCCTGGGGCCAGAGCCTCTTGGCTTTGGCTGTTCAAACACCAAAGCTTTTGGCATCACTAGGCCCACTTAAATGGCTTTTCCTTTCCTGTAAGAGAGGAGAAAAAAATAATTAAGCCCACTGCAGAAGTCAAAGGATTACAGCTTACACTTCTCTTTTGATTGCTCACTACAGAGGTTTCTTGCATAGAAACCACTGAACTGGACATCACTGATCTACAACACAAAGCTGTTCACAGCAGGCAAAGGCAAGAGGTGCACACAGTACCAAGAACTAGCACCTGGGGGGAACACAACTGGAGGCTTTGGGGGAACACAACTGGAGGCTTTGGGGGAACACAACCTTACCAAGTTCCAGAGCCAGGGGATAACATTTGGGAACAATCCTTGCTGCCTGGAGGCGATTCAGACAAGGGAGCCACAGGAGCTCTGGGACTTTTTGCTCTCCCTGCAATCGTATCAGTTGATGTCTCTGTTCTCACCGCGGCCGAGTAGAGAAACGACACAGAGTCCAGCTCAGGGTCAAATGGCAGCAGCCGATTTAATGAATTCTCCGAGAACTTTTATATGTTAGTTTGCAAAAGGTATTAAGTGGCATAAAGTGATTGATTTTACCATCCATCCCTTAAGGGGATTGGTCAAGTTCTAAGACACTCATCTCTGGATATTTTTCTGGTCAATAGCTGTAACAATACTGCAAAACAACCCGCAGGTGCAAGAAGTTTACAATACTGTAACCTTGGTCAAAGTATTCAGCATGGGAAAGACAGGACTCTCACAAAATGCTGCAGAGAGCTGAAGAAATTCTCTGCTGGAGCTTTTCAGCATACATAGTCCAGACCACGAGACATTTCCTGGAACAGATCCCCCCTACAAACAGGAGCTACAGCAAAGCTCAAGCCCTCATTTAGAGACCCTTGGAAAAAGCAAAGGTGAGGTGGGATCACCTGAAGCCCCAGGGGACTGAGGTGAAGGGGATGAAGAAGCAGACAGCAAACAGCTTCCACTGCTTCTCACTCCAGCAAGAGGAACATCCCTGGAATTTTGTGTCCAGAGTCTCTTCCAAGTCCCACAGGTGAACAAACAGGTACTTCGAGACTGATTTCCTTTGTACTTCTGGCAGCACAGACCTTCGGGAGGAACTGGAATCCAAGGACACATGTCAGCAGCTGTCTTCCCACTTGCCGCTCTCTTCACATTTTCCCTTTCCACTGGGATGCAGGTGCCACCCCCCAGAAGCAGGAAAGCCCAGGACACTGGGAGCCAGCAGCCCATTTCTCCTGGATTTCCTGCTGACAGTCATTTTAAGCCTGCTTTGCCTCACAGGTGCTTTTCTGCCAAGGGCATGACCATCTTTTTTTTAGCCCAAATAAAGGTTTGGAAAGCCTTTGGAAAGTTCATGAGAACTAGTTAAGAATAATTTTGATTATTCTTAACTTGGAGTTTCCCTTGGCACCAAAATCCAGGACTGACCAGCTGCTTTCAGAGGGTTACCTAGGCACACCTGCACAAGGGAGCTGCTAGTCCAGAGGGGCCAATGGAGGCATCCCAAGTGTCCCTCCAGGAACGATGGTCAGAGCATCCAGCAGGGGCTAGGGAGCAGCTGGATGCACCCAGGTGTAAAAAAAATCTCTAATTTTTTTTGTTTCTTGTGTGTTTCTGGAGTTCTTATACTCAGAGTTCGGATTAAGATGCAGGAGACATCAGGATTTTTCTTCTAATTTGTTGTTTATTATTTCTTATCTATAGCACAGCTGTACAGAATGTGCTCCTTTGATGCAAGGTGGAAAATGGCCCCTGAGTGCTACTTCCAAGGCCTTTTAAGGCCCATGTCACCCAATTATGGATTTCCATATAGATTTTTTATTTATAATCCAATAACTAACTATTCATGTCCCGCACTGCAGATTTTTTGAAACAATACCAGAAAACGCAGATTTGTGAAGAAGGAAAAAGTATTAAAAACCCACACCCAAAATCCTCCATCTTGTCACATGCATATACATTTCCTTACAATATACATTACTATATCCCATAAATCAAAAACCCAGGATTGCCAACCCGGGCACCTGAGTAGGTGGGGTAGCATGTGGGGTGCCAGTGGGAAAATTTCACCTTTCTGCTTTAATCTTGTCAGTTCCTCCCCAGAGCCCCTAGTCCCTCCACAGTGCCCCCAGAAAAGAGAGGGATTATTAGGAGAAAGGGGTTTAAACTGAGGGGAAAGCTTCCTTTTCCATAATTATCTGTGTTCAAATTGAGGGGGAATCCCCTTCCCCTGTGATTTTAATAGTATCATTTGAAGGAAACCCTGCCTTTTTTATGCTGTTAGGGGTATCAGTTGACAGGGAATCCCCATTTTCCATTATTTTCTAATTTAAATGGAAGGGGAAAACATTGACTGTGCTATTTTATGGGTTTGAATTAAGGTTAACTCCCACATTTTCATCATCCTAATATTTAAATTGAGGGGGAAGCCCAGTTGTCCCTCCTTTTTAAGGGTTTGAACTGAGGGAAAAATCCTGCTTTTTCCACCACTTGAGAGATTTAAAGTGAGGAAACCCCCTCTTTTCCCAATATTTTAGAGGATTAAATTAAAGGGGAGAAGCCATTTATTTGCCATCATATCAGTTTAAGTGGAGGCAAACACCCCGTTTCCTCATTTTAAGGTCTTCAGTTGCAGGAAGATCTCCCTTTTTCAGCCTAAGGGTTTAAATCTGCATTTCAGGGCACTTCTACACCTGCCCCGGTACCAAATATCTTGTACTGGAATGAGCCTGGCATGTACACAGCCCTAACGCCGCCAAGGGGTCTATTATTTTTCTCTATAATGTATATAGCCCTAAATAGAGGTCCTAATGAGAGTTACACCATTTATGTATTTACTATTCTTCTCTACTCAGTCACATGTGGAGCACTACTTAGCAACCACTGAGGAGCAATTATGTAAATTAACAACTAATTATCCCACTTATCTATCTATGCTGCTAAAAGACAAAGTTATATCTCTTACCTAGTCTCTGCCCTTTTGCTCAATGCAGTCGCAGCAAAAAAGAAAGTACCATCATTTTCCTGAAGAATTTTCTTCTCTCTTGAGCCCTTTATTGACCTTGAATTTAAGTCAGAGGAGCCAAACAGTGGCAGCTCCTCCTAGGGCTTTTATACCTTGTGGTATTTGCCTCCTCCCTTTTCCTGGGCATTGTGGGAATGAGAAGCGGGCCCGGCCAGGGGTGTATTAACCCCGGCCTCTGGCAAAGGCCTTCATTCCCTCTCTGGGATTCACTGGGATAAGAGCTCTCCTCTCACTTCAATGAAGGGGGTCTTTCAGCTTATCTCAGCTATTTTTTCAGTAGATGCTTTTGGTCTCTAAAGCAACATCAGCTTTAAAGGTACCATGAAGAAGCTAGCATGCAACACAGGGAGTATTTAAGCTCATGATTTTGGGTTGAGTGTTCAGGGGTGGTAAGGTGCTTTTGTAATTTTGGTTTTTGTTCTTGTTTTTCTTTAGGAGCCTCGTAACTTCTGGGCTGCATCAAGTATGAAGCTTCAGGTTTTTTCAGCACATTCACCTTTATCACATTATCACAAGAGGGACCTGCTTTGTGCCAAAGATGATGTCAAAATTAAGGCTTCCAGTAAGCTTGTGTCTGGGACAGGGAGAGTGAGCAGGGTAACGGGTGTAGGAAGTGCCGGGAAGGGTTTTGAAAGCCACGTGGTGGGAAACAGTGCCCATTTTGGGCCCCCTAAGGCTTTTCCTCAAGCACAGCAGGTGTATTTACACATTTTAAAGCACACAAATGCATCCACCACGCTCACAGAAACACCATGTAACTTTGTCCCTCGCTAACCCAGGTGTCCATTGAAATAATGGCCACAGCTTTTGCCTCAGGACAAAGCTGGAGACTCAAGGACCTGGGTGCACTTAGGAGAGGGCGAGTAGCCAGATTACTGGGATTTGGCCCCTATGCCACTAAACTTGTGTGTTGATTTTGGTTTTCTTTATCTTAGCTGACTAAGAGGTTAACCCAGCTACCACAAGGTCTTCGAGACCATTTTGCATCCAAAGGGGATTCACGTCGCCGGTCATCCGAAAGATAAGTCAGGGGCTTTGACTCGGAGATGGGATGATAGCAAGGTGGAAATTCCTGGGAGACATTTATTAATTAGTGTAGGGGTAAGGGATGTTTTCTAAGGGGCTTCTCAGGACAACTAAAGGCAGCAGCTCTACTTTTGATTGCAACCATAGGGTGTGCAGTGCAGAGCAGTTCCAGTCTGTGTTGTATTGTCTAGTGTGTTGTGTCTTCTACTGTGTCCTTAGGCTCCCCTTGAATCAGATATGTCTGCTTTTTACTCTTGAGGACCTCATCGAAAGTGTCAGCCATCGTCTCTAGGTTCTGGAACGTTTGCATTTCTCAGCACGTCACCGATATCATTTGTTCTCTTGCTGGCGGGCTTGGCTGCGTCTTGGAATCACATCTTGGAAGCATCAAGTCGGATGTCTTTTGAGGCCTCATTCCCAGCTGTATTGCCATCCATCCTTTCCAGCTGTGAGTTGTAGTGTCCTGGGGCTTATAAGATTGTAAGGATATGGGGAGCATTCTGAACATAGCATTGTCTTGTGGCCATTTTGGTCATTGTGACCAGCATTTCTTGTAATAGGTCACTCTGTTACAGTCTTGTCTTCTGCTCTTTAGAGCCTCTTCCGTCCACTGTTGCCATGATATCGGTCATCTCTTTTGGCATCATCTTGATCCTTGCCATCATTCTTCTCCCTGAGAGCTTTTTCTTATTTTCCTTGTGTCACCCATTTTGTAGCATAATGTGTTGTTTTTGTGTTTAGCCTGGAGCTGCTCTGCCCTGTGGAATAGACTGGGGGATAGGTGGAGTAGAAAGAAGACTTTAGAGGCAGCCTTCAGCTTTGCTTAGTCACCCGAGCCACCCCTCAGACAGAGCAACCATGGCTATGTTACAGCATTGTCCTTTGTCTTTATTTTTAGGAAGTAAACCCGTATAGCAGCAGTCAAGGTCAATGGAGCGAGGTAAGCGGTGGCCGGCAGACAGAACCAGTTGTTATTCTCGGGTGCCAAGGTCTGGTACAGCTCTTAGCATCCATTGTCGTTTGTGTTTTAGGGCATTTGCTTGTATTATGCCGAACCCCCTCGCTGACTGGCCGATGGAGCCAGCTTGCCACCCTCTTCAACCCTCCAGAAGTATTATGGGACTCTGCAATGAAGCCTTTACCTTTTCCATTCGAAGGTACTGTCCGGGTAGCCTTCGGTAATGGCCGAGGAGTTGGGTTGAGTCGGGGAGGGACGGAGAAGGAGCGAGGGTCTGCTCAAGATTCAGCAATGCCACATCACCTTGACTCCTCTTAATCCAGGTATACCCTGCAATGACGGCGTCAGCCTCGGAGCGTGGCCGAAGTGCACGGCCCAAGGATCTGGGCGTTCTTAGGAGACGGTGAGTATCGGAATTGTCAGGTTCTGGCCAATGTGCCACTAAGTTCATGCACTGATGTTTGGTTTTCTTTATTGTAGCCAACTAAGAGAGAACAGCCTGGCAACGGCAGGAGCTTCCCGAATGGCAAGGTGGCCTTCTTTCGTGCCCGAGGAGGATTCACATCCCTGGATGTCCAAGAGATAAGTCGAGGGGATGAAAGCGGGGTGTCGAGTCAGGACTCATTGGGAGGGAATTTTGAGTCAGCTTTGGAGATGGGCATACCCAAGAAGGAGCCCCTTAGGTCCCATAAAGGGAAAGCCTAACTTTCGATCACAAGGCCCAGGTGTACAGGGCAGAGCAGTCCCAGTGCATGTTGTGTCACTTGTGTATTGTGCATTCGGTGTATTTTGGGCAGAGCAGTCCCAGTGCATGTTGTGTCACTTGTGCATTGTGTATTCGTGGGCATCTTGTGTCTTCTGCCTTAGCCCTTTGACGTGCTTGTGGTCATTCTTCTCACCGGGTGTTTTCTCTCCATGTTGCATCCCCTCGTTTGTCATCTCCTGTGTCACAGGTGCCTGCAAGGGTTTGGTCTGGGGCTGTTCTGCTCTGCTGCATACACTGGCATATGGGTGCAATAGGACAAGGCCTGGGGACTTGAAATTTGTAATGTAGGGTGTAGTTTGGCCTCTAGATGGTATTCCTAGATTGACACAGGATGGCTGGAGCTGTTAAGTTCTCCTGCAGCACTTTGACTTTCGTCATGACTTTCTTTCAGATGCAGATGGATTCAATCAGCATCAGAGAGCCCCACACAGGGTGAGGGGGTTCCTGCAGGAAGGTCAGTCACCGTTTGTCTTTGCAGGGCAAGTGTAAATGGTGGCTGTGTGACAGCACTGTTCTTTGTTTTTAGGAAGTAAAGCTGGGTATCAGCGGTCAAGGTGAAGTGAGCGAGGCAAGCGGTGACCGGTGGACAGAATGACTTGTTATTGCTCGGGTCTCAGTTTCCAGTGCAGCTCTAAGCATCTCTTGTTGTTTGTGCATTTTAGGCGGTCCACTTGCAAGAGGTCCTGGCCCAGGATGCCAGCCTCCAGGTGGGTACAAGCTTAAGGTATAGGTGTGTCGCAGTTTCGGACATGAACACGCGGAGTCAATCAGCAGGCTAGGAGCAGGTCCAGCCACCCGGTAGAGCCAGAAGGGGCAAAAGGGGGCTGCCTGCCTTTATTATCCACTTTTATACCTCTTCTAAGACAATCATACATTGGTGGATGAGGTTAACACCTCTAGCATATTACAGGATAGGAATACAGTCTATCACCTTTCTCCGCCTTGGAGAAAGAATGAACAACTATCAGAAAGCTCAGTAAACATCCTTAGCCGGTTAGGAAAACAAGAGCTATGTTTATAGAAAGTGCATGAGAACTTCTACTACAATAGTAAAAACATGGAGCACTGTGAAAAGCAGGGCGACATAGGTGTGGTGTACTTCAGTTGGAGTGGGGAGGTTGTGGTTTCACAGTATGTCAGCATGCTTTTTTTGCTTTGTTTCTTTGCAGGTGCTGCTGCTGCCTTGGACATGCCTAGAAGGAGGTGAACAGGTGAGTTGGGATTTAGGTGGGGTAACTAATAGGTAAGCGGTATGTGGTGGTGTGCTAAGTGTGTCCCTTTCACTTTGCAGGTCCAGTCTGGGCCCCCTTTGGAGTTGGATGAAGATTGGACGTGAGCCGGGGTGGCTGTGTGGAGGAGCCCTGGGACTTACTGAGGGCGATAGTCATGTTTTGTGTTTTGTCATCTTAGGTACCGTGAGCAGGTGCGGAGCCGAAGTTTGGAAACGGCAGGTAAGTGACGAGCCTTGGCAGTTTATGAGGGAGGGAGGCATTGCAGAAGTGGTCACTTTTGGGATGTCTCATCAGAGTCTGAATTTTCTTTCTGAATTTTTGCAGCTGCTGAAACAGACCATGGGGAACATCTAGACATCCACGGCGCCCACGTATTCTTTTCCATTGAAGGTCGCGGCTTCTCGCTGCTGGGGGGTCGTCTGCGGGGCCACGTGTAAATCGACAGCGAACTGCCGGGCAGTGTCTCTCACCGCTCACAGTCACCGATCTTTGGGTCTTCGCTGGTTACAGTGCTGGCTCGTTGCCCCCAGAGACTAGCTGTCCCAGACCCCCAAAGTCCCCGGGAGTAAAGGAGGCGAGAGATAGTTTCTGTATAATGACCGCTTGACCCTTCGCGGTTAGCCCAGTGTGCCACAGGAGTGAAGCAGCCAGAGAGGGACTGACCAAGGTCCGATTGCTCCAGGTGAAGCGTGGAGGCAAAGCAGCCCCCTGCGTGGGGAAGCCTGCCGCAAGGGTGCCTGCTTGCAGGCTGCCAAGAACCTCGAGGCGAAGAAGCAAGGGAGGCAGAGGAGCTCCAAAGTAGTCCAACAAGGACTTATTGAACAGGGTCAGAACAATGGAGCACCCCCCGAGCAGCTCTCTCCTTGGGGTTTTAGGGTGAGGGAAAATAGGAGGCTCCAGGGTATATTAGCGAATGGGAAGAAGGTACAGAGGAGGGGACTAACATTGACAACCAGTAACAGGCGAATAACCTAGAGGGACAGGCTCCTCTCACAATCAGTTACCGAACCCCAAAGATCTTTCTGGAAACCAGGGTGGTGCCCTAGTCAGCCTCCACGCCCACAGATCCACCCTCGGACTCTGACTCGTCTGGCCACTGGACAGCCAGGGCATGATTGACGGGGGCGGGCCACAGGGCATCAGGCTGGGGCACCACCACATCTCCCCCGTTTCCATTTCTTAATTTGGGCAGTAAGTGTTTAAAACAAGCAAAGAGGAGTACAACAATGGAAACAGCAAAAAAGATGTCAAAGAATGTTTTTAACACAGATGCAGTCCAGCTGGAGATCCCCCAATTATTAAACAGGTTCTCAAACCAGTCATTTGATTCCCTTTTCAGATCTTGAATTTGGGTTTTGAGCAGCTGGATGTTCTTGTAGATGTTCTCCTTATGAGACGTCAAGTTGAAGCAGCACATGCCATCAAATTCCTCACACCCGTGTCCATGGACCGGGAGGAGGAAGTCGATGGCTGCCCTGTTTTGTAATGTGGCCTGCCTGGTTGTTTCCTCTTCAGCGAGGGGTTCGCTCAGAGCTCTAGAAGTATAGTTGGCCTGCTTCCCGAGCCAACATTGACTTATCTGACCAAGAGCCCTGGCGGCTGCAACCCATGGGAGAAAGATGGAAATTGCAACCCTTTTTGAATATGGCCAATCAGTTATCTCCAAGTTGCAGTCCTCGGGAAGCTGCTCAAGAGAGCGTTTTGCTCTTGGTTTAACAGTCCAATCCAAAATGTGTTTCTTGTCTGGTGTTAAAAGGGCTAATTGTCCCAGGGTGCAGGGGCCTCCCTGCAGATGGGAAGGGATTCCGGACCAGACTCAGTCTCCACAAATCAAGAAAATTCCGGTGGGCAACACTCTGGGAAACTGAAAGGACTGCACTGCGTTGGGTGCGATGGATTTGCACCATGCCTGATTTCTGTATATCGAATTGCGTGGGTTAACTTTGTAGAGCAATTCCGTCCTGCCTGGAGATAGGGTCCGCTCATGACCCTTTAGCTTATAGTCAAAATTAACACAGTAGGTGGCTTTGGCCGAACTGAGGAGTGCCAATTCCTGCGGTTCGTGTGTTGCATGTGGATAAATGGCAGTTCATTGCTCCCAGGACCGAGCCGGGTCAGGCTTCTTACCAGTAAAAGGATATTCATCGGGCTTTAGGGGAATCCCCACCAGGCAGGTGGACATTGGGTCCTCTGTGCTGCCCAAGGACATGCACAGCCCTGACTGGCTGAGAGCCCTTGCCAACGTAGCCCAAACATTGGCTTTGGGCTGGGGGACGATCTAACTGTTGGTCGAAGTTGTCATGAGGAGAAGCCATGGGAGAAGGAGGGATATGAACTTGAACATCATGAACCTGAAAACAAACAGAAGAAAAGCAAATGGGGATTCAACTCTGCATTGATTGGAAATCACCTTTCAAGTGACTCCACTAGATTGTCTAGTGTTCTTGTCTGTGTTCGGGCGAAGGAGGTATGGGCGTATCCATTTCCCAGGAACCCATTTGGGTCCCTGTGGGGTGGAGACGCACCCATACCCCCTCCCCCAGGTAATCAGTTTGTAGGGTCCTTCAGTTTGCCAGGTCTCAGGGTCTTTTATCAACACTGGGGGTCTTTCAGACCACTTCATATGCTCGTTTTGGTGGAAATGTCTCAATACTGGTGGGTTGGGATTATCAAATGAGCAATTTGAAAAGTTGATAGTGAAAAGTGCTCGCGCCAACCGTGCTGCCGGGGTGTTGACCTCCTCGCCACCCTGCTGCTGTTTCAGTACTCTTTTCAAGGTCCCGTGTGCTCTCTTCACAATGCTCTGGCCTGTAGGGGAGTGTGGAATGCCAGTCTTGTGTCGAATCCCCCACTTCCGTAAAAATGTTTGCAGAGCAGCTGATGTGTGTGCTGGTCCGTTATCAGTTTTGAGCTGCTTGGAGATTCCTAGAACTGCAAAGGCCTGCATTAAGTGGTTGATGACATCTTTGGCCTTCTCCCCTGAGTGGGCCGTGGCAAAAGTTGCGCCTGAAAAAGTAGCGATAGACACATGGACGTATTTCTGCCGCCCGAACTCTGGGACATGGGTGACATCTGTCTGCCAGAGTTTGCAACTGCCGAGGCCTCGGGGGTCTGTCCCTAGAGTAGGCATCTGTTGCCTCTGGCAGCTGGGGCATGTTGCCACAATGGCTCTTGCCTGGTCTCTGGTTAGATGGAACATGTTGACAAGAGCTGGAACATTTCGATGGAAAAGGGCATGGCTAAGCTTGGCCTGTTGGAAAATGTCAGGCAAGGTGGCATTCGCCGCTGTCATGGCCAGCTGATCAGCCATGCGGTTTCCTTCGGCAATGAAGCCGGGGAGGTCGGTGTGTGACCTGACATGCATCACGAAGAAAGGGTGCTCTCTGTGGGAGATAAGGTCAATTAGTTGAGAGAGCAGCTCCTTAATTTTGGGATTTTTGATTTCTCTTAATGTTGCGTGATCTGCCCTTGAAACTACCCCTACCACATATGCCGAATCTGAAATTAGATTAAAGGGCTCCTTAAACCGTTGGAATGCCCTGACCACAGCTGCTAATTCTACCACTTGGGGTGAGCCTGAAACTTTTTCAATGTCAGCCTCCCACTGCCGGGTTTCAGGGTCTCTCCAAGTAATGACTGATTTGTTGGACTTACCCGAGCCGTCTGTGAAAATTGTCAAAGTGTCCAAGGGCTTAGGGCTTTGTATAGTTTTTGGAATTAATTTGAAGCTGGTGTTAAACAGTTTGTGTTTGGGGTAGTGGACAGAAGTCTGTCCTGGGTAAGAATCAAGGGCATATTGAAGCGCTGAATTTGACCGAATTAAATATTCGAGCATCTCTTTGCTCAAAGGAAAGTATATGCATGTCAAATCACACGCTGCCAATGTGCGCAGCCATGACCTCGCCTTCATCACCAGCTTAGCCATGTGTTCCTGTGGCGTGGTGATGCTTTTGGACGCCTGGAAGGGAAGAAAGACCCACTCAATGATTATTAAGGCATCTTGCTACCCTGAGTCCCATTGAAAGATCAGTCCATGTAGGTATGGTAGCAACCCCAGAATAGCAAACTGGAAGGGGGTTGCTGGCGCATAGCGGTGTGTTTGTTTTTCAGACAGGGCGTCTTGCACTTTTGTGTTGGCGGCTCTGGCCTCTGGGGTGAGAGATCTTGGAGAGTTGAGGTCTTCTGGGCCCCGTAGTAAGTTAAACAAAGGGGCTAAGTCCTCTGAGGACAACCCCAGCATGGGCCGCACCCAACTGATTGACCCGCACAGCTGCTGCAACTTGTGCAAGGTCTTCGGGTTGTCATTAATAGCGAGTGGCTGAGCAGTGATGGTTCTGTTTGAAATCAGCAACCCAAGGTATTTGAGGGGGCAGCTTTTTTGCACCTTGTCATGTTGGATTTCAAAGCCCTCAGCTGTCAAAGTTTTTATTAGTTGCTCAAGTGTCCAGTCCAGGTACTTTTGTGTTTTTGCACAAACCAAAATGTCATCCATATAATGGAGTATTATGGCTTGTGAGGCCAGTCTTCACAACGGTGTTAGGATGCGCGCCAAGTACCATTGGCAGATAGACGGGCTGCTCTTCATGCCCTGTGGTGGGACCTTCCAATGGTACCTGCGAATGGGAGCTCCTTTGTTAATGGATAGAACAGAAAATGCAAAGCGAGGGGTGTCGGTCAGGTCCAGGGGGATTTTGAAAAAGCAGTCCTTAATATCGACTGTTGCCAATTTCCAGTCCCTTGGGAGCATCGAGGGTGACGGCATTCCTGGCTGCAGAGGTCCCATGTCTTCAATCACCTCATTTATCTGCCTCAAGTCGTGGAGGAGGCGCCACTGGTTCCTCCCCGCCTTTTTAATTACAAAGATGGGGGAATCCCAAGGGCTATTAGATGGCTCGATAGTTACTTTTTGCAACTGCTCCTCCACGAGTTAGTTGAGCGCACTTAATTTGTCTCCAGGTAAAGGCCACTGATCTACCCAAACTGCTGACTCTGTTTTCCAATTCAGTTTTAGGGTAGGGCGCTCTACAGTGGCCAAATCTGAAAATTTTGATTTTGAGGTGAAAAGAAGGTGGGCATGGTGATGTTGGCCCCTCATTGGGACATGAGATCTCTGCCCCATAATGTGAAACCAGAGTCTAAAACAAATGGCCGGACAGAGGCTGTCCGGCCCTCTGGCCCCTCAATTTGAATGACTTGCCTGCTCCTCTGGGCTGGTACCATTCCCCCTATACCTGAGACGAGGCCTCCTTCACTCTGGAGCTCCCACTTTTCTGGCCAGTCTTTCCTATTAATGATAGTCACATCAGCTCCAGTGTCCAGCATTCCTGGAAGAGAGAGAGTACGGTTGTTGTTACGTAGGGTGCAAGTGGTAATGGGACGACCGGAGCTTAATATCTGTGTCCAAAAAACTTCGTGTGTGTTTTCATTGTCTTTGGAGTCCTCTGGTATCACTACCGCCCGTGCAATGATATAGTCTGCAGGGAGAAAAAGGGCGGCAGGATGCATTTTAAAATCAGTTGGAAGTGCCCTGTGCTGTTAGTTTTGGTTATGGTGGGAATAATTTCGGTTTCCGCTGGGGCACAGCGGGAGTCAGGGACGACGCAAATGCATGCGTTAGGTCGAGGTGGGCGCGTATAAGCTGAAACAGAAAAGAGTTGTGCCTCTTTAAAATGCGTAGCCATTAATGCGTAGCCTCTTTAAAATGCTGTAGACACAGGACCATTGTGCAGCAGGGGTATTTATATCATCGCACAGCACTGCTGGTCCGCGCTCAGTGCCGAGTTTCCCTGAGGTGGAGATTGGAATCTGGGCAGAGCTCTCGGTGTCTGCGGCAGTTGATGTGTTGGTGCGGGTGCTCTACAGTACTTGGCACTGTGTCCCTTTTTCCTGCAGCGGTGGCAAATCCACGCTTGGCGGCTCTGGGGTGCAGCAGCAGGAGCGGACGTGAGTGCGGTGGGAGGAGTGGGTGCAAAGATGGCAGGAGGCAGCTGCAGCTGCTCTGGCTGTGGCGGGACTGGTGCAGGCACTGGTGCAGGGATGGTAGGCACAGTGGTAACAGCAGCAGCTGGCTGTCTCTGTTTCCCTGGCTCGGGGTCTGTGTTGGTTGCCCGCGTGCAGGCCTCGACCATTTCGCACAAGGTTGGAGGGGGAGTAAAAGGAAGCGCATTAATAATACGTTTGCATTGCTCATTGGCATTAGTTTTGGCAAGTTCTTGGAGCATTTGCTCCCTTAGATCTACATTTTCAATTTGACGATAGACTGCAGATTGCAGTCTATCTATGAAATCCATGAATGTTTCATTTTGATACTGTTTGATGTTTGTGTAATTAGGAGTTAAGACAGATTTTGGGGCCATAGTATATAGCACTTTTTCGACAATTTCACATAATTGGATTAGGACTGGGGTAGGGATAGTTTGGGCTTGATCATCTGGTTTGGAGAAATTGCCTTCACCAAAAACATGATCGGGGTGAGGTCGACATTTTCGGGATCGATAACCCACAAGGGGAGCATTTCCTGAACTTGCCTCTTCCACATGCCCCCCCATAACAGGAATTCAGCATGTGAAAGAAGGCAATTCATGACCTTTTTGATGTCAAAGGGGACTAAAAGGGCAGCAGAAAAGATTGAGGCAAACATGCTTTTAAAATATGAACTGTCCCTTCCGGTCTGCTTTTGTGCTTGGCACAAATCTTTTAAATTCTTATAATTAAAGGGCTCCCATTGGGGGTTGTGACCATGCCAGTTTATGGTAACAAGGGCAGCAAAAGGATTCAATGAATTTTCAGTGGGTTTCAATGAGCTTTCACAGGGAAGAGTAGGAGTGGAAGGGGGAGAAGGAGCATGGGAAAATTTTGAAGCATGGGAAAATTTTGAGGCGTGGGAATCAAAGATGGCGTCGGTTCTGGTGCCTGGGTCACATGACAAGGGAGGAACTTCCGGGGAGGTTACATCATAGGGAGGGGCTGGGACAAAGGGGTTGGCCTGCCCACTGGGGGCGTAGTCATGGGAGGAGTTAGGGAAAGGAGGGGCCCGCCCCCTCAGGGCGGGATTAAGGGAGGAGTTTGGACTGGCGGGGAAAACAGGATTATGGGGAGGGAGCCGAGGAGAGGTCTGGGAAGAAGAAGAGGTTTTGGCGGGCTCAGCCATGTGGCGCCCACCATTTTGACGGGAAGTTTTAGAGGGAAGGCAGGGAGAAGAAGGGAGAATGGGGGTCTGGGTCTCAACACTGAACCGACAAACTTTTCGGGGTTTAGAAACTGGGGTAGAGGGATTGGAACGAGGGGTCTGTGAGGGATCCGTGGCAGCATGGCCAGTGCTGCCCCGGGAAGGTGGCTGGGAGAGCTGAGGGGAGCTGGGAGGCAGGAGGCTCTCCTTTGTGCTTTTACACACAGCTCCTGTCAGCTCTCTCTGCTTCAGAGAAGGGGATTTGGACAGACAGGGTCTGGAGCAAGGGGTTCTGGGGAGAACCGGGAGAACTGGGGGAACAAACTGCATTTTCTTTTACTCTCCTCTAAATCTGACATGCATATTTGATAATTAACAGAAGTGGCATAAATCTATCAGCATTTTCCTTCTTGCAGCTTCTCAGGGCTGTGATTTTACTTTCAACTTCTTGCCAAAAAGCCGATTTTAAAACATCATCTTTGGTGGTATGAGGAAAGTAAAAGAAGATCCACCGAATAAATTTCTTTAACAACCCCTTAGAAAAATTAAATCCTCCCCCCTTCAGGAGTCCCACAACTTGGAAAAACACCTCCCTCTGGGGCACAGAAAGTTTAGAACCCATTTTACAAAGAAAAAGGTGCCCACAACTTCACCCCTTCCTAAGGTAAAAGGAAGAAATCAAGAAAAGTCCTGGTCCCCAAAGAGAAGAACCTTGAAAAAACAGTATACTCACACTAAAAGGAGATCCAGGGAAAAAAAAATTCTTGGAAGGAGTTCGCGGGGCAGGAGCTGCAGTCCGGGTCCCAGGAACACAGGAGAACAACCGGGACAACCTGAGATGTCGGGTGCTGCAGCAACTCAGAGCACTGCTCCTAAAATGAAGCGAGCTCTACGAGCTCTGAGGGTCAGCTGGTGGTGTGGGTTGTCACTCCCTCCAGGAACTGCGCTGGGCAGTCCCGGTTCAGGCGCCACTTGACCGCTTGACCCCTCGCGGTTAGCCCAGTGTGCCGCAGGAGTGAAGCAGCCAGAGAGGGACTGACCAAGGTCCGATTGCTCCAGGCGAAGCATGGAGGCAAAGCAGCCCCCTGCGTGGGGAAGCCTGCCGCAAGGGTGCCTGCTTGCAGGCTGCCAAGAACCTCGAGGCGAAGAAGCAAGGGAGGCAGAGGAGCTCCAAAGTAGTCCAACAAGGACTTATTGAACAGGGTCAGAACAATGGAGCACCCCCCGAGCAGCTCTCTCCTTGGGGTTTTAGGGTGAGGGAAAATAGGAGGCTCCAGGGTATATTAGCGAATGGGAAGAAGGTACAGAGGAGGGGACTAACATTGACAACCAGTAACAGGGGAATAACCTAGAGGGACAGGCTCCTCTCACAATCAGTTACCGAACCCCAAAGATCTTTCTGGAAACCAGGGTGGTGCCCTAGTCAGCCTCCATGCCCACAGATCCACCCTCGGACTCTGACTCGTCTGGCCACTGGACAGCCAGGGCATGATTGACGGGGGCGGGCCACAGGGCATCAGGCTGGGGCATCACCACAGTATAATAAATCCGCAGGTTTATTCCACGCATGAAAGGGGGTGGAACTACAGAACTCACGGATAACTCTTAACTCTTAACACTGCTAACTGCCCGAATCAGGCTTGTGCAACAAGTTTTGTACTGGCATAAGTTGGGGAGGAGCAAAGGGGTAAAAACCGATAGGATCACAATATAACAGTATGTGGCAGGCGTGACAAAAAAATCACTACAGAACATAGGAGGGAATATAGCACAGCAACCAATGAGAAAGTAACCTGGGGAGAATTTTCTAGATAGAAAGGAAGGGCTTATACTGCAGTGCCACTCCCAGACGTCCCCTCAGACTCCGAGTCCCTCTCCTATTGGAGGGCAAGGATCTGATGGACATTTGCCTGCCAAAGCCCACCAGTGGGCTGAGGCACTGCAGCAGGGGGTGGCTTTTGTCTGCTCATCTTCCAAAAGCTAAGTGTCAGAACTGGTGGTCAGGAGAAGGGAAAAACCTTTGGAATCACAGGAGGCAGGTTGAAGTTAGCTCAGAGGAGAGGGCTTTAGTGGGACAGGCCCCTGGAAAGTAAAGGGAGAGGGTTTCTCCTCAGCATCACCCGACCCTTCGCTGGGCAGCGCAGTTCTGACCCATCTCTGTTCTCGCGAGCTTCACGTCATCAGTCTTCTTCGAGTCCCACCATCGTAGTGGATCTTTTCGCCCAAGGAGCCCTCCTTCAGGTCTGGAGCGATCGCTTCGGTCACCTGGCAGTCATCGCCTCCTCTAGGCCTACCGTGCTTCTTGAGCATTCTCTTAATAGCTTTGGCACTAACATCTCATAAGGAGTTACGTTTCACTGCCACATGCCATTGCCCTAGAGCCTTCTTTCCTTCTGCATCGTCAGTCTCCGGCTCATCTTGTGCTAGGAATCTTGGGTCCATCAGGTGAAACTGCTGGGCAATTTCAACTTGTGTCTATGCTATGTAGTTTGTGTCTATGTTATGTTTTGTCCATCATCTTCTGTGTCACATGGCTTTGTTATATGCCGATGATTCTTTGGGCATTGTTCTGGGCCATATCAGCCATATCTTCTTGCATTTGTTCCCGGATTGAGCTTATTCTGGCATCTTTACCTTTTTGATTTTTGAGATCAGAGGAAGTGCAAAGGATGTTCTCATCCATCTTCCTTCTCAGTTTTGGTACCGCCTTCTTTTCACATGCCGTTCCCTCAGACTTCTATAGGGAGTGTATTAGACCCTTCCCAAGTGACCCCAGTCGTTCAGTAGGTTCCATCACCTCGAAGTGTACAGGGCTAGAGAATTAATCTGCTGGAGACTCATCTCGAGTCCTTGTGTTATCTTTTCTTACATTCGGTGCACTGCCTGTCCGTGTGCCACTTCGGGTCGGAGCTGCCCTGCCCTGGCACGTAGAGTCATGGTTAGGTAGAATGGTCATAAAAATTAGTGGTTCATGTCTTTTCTATTGGGTTTTGGGCAGAAAATTTATGGGCCGATGTAGGAAACCGAGAAGGGAGAACTTGGGTAGTTGGTGGTGGATTTGATTTACCACCCTGGAAGAAACTTGGTCTGGCATAATTAACAGAGATTTATAGTCTTTAAGCAAGAGAAGTACAAACCTATGTTTCTATAGTTATAAGTAAAAGTGTGTGCTGGGTGATATGGTGGGGGGTTTTAAGCGTAGTAAGGATTTAGATGTTGTAGTAGAAGTACACGGGGGGTATGTGACATGACAGGTCATTGGTTGAGAGATCTCTGCATTGCAGTAGAAAGGAATTATAGCTGATAGGTCAACAAGCCAAAACAAGGTGTTGTTTTGAATGCCCATTGGATTAAAAGTTATAAAAAGAAATGTAACGCTGAATCTTGTGACTATTCACCATTTTGGTGGTGTATTACTTAGACTCTTATGTCTTGAGACTGATGTCGTGTTTGTTATTTTAAGTAATAAACCTGTGATGCCTCTCGGTATGTGAGGCAGTGGCGACCTGGTTCAAGAACCCGGCACGGCAGCTCGGCCTAGCCCCCAAGCTGCTCGGGCCACAGACACACAGCACCAATATGGCAGATGGTCAAAATGGCGCTTTATTGTTCTACCTCGTGGGGTTATATAGTCGAGGTGGTTTCTCTACGTCAGGAGGGGGGACGGTGGGATGGTAAAAGTTAGTAAGGGGTGGAAAACTACTGGGGTTATGAAGGGCTGTATTGTTTAGAGTAATTCTTATCACAGAGGAATGAAGGGGAGGAAGGTTACATGCTGCTTTCTGCTTTCCGTCACATCACGAAATCTTCCGTTCGCTTTTGTCCCTGTTCTACTACATTTCCCCCCCTCCCTTTACAAAAGAACAAGGTAGTCATACATACAGGCATAAAGATGAGGCACAAGGTAGCAACTTGAGAAGAGGAAGGCGTTTGGTACACCTGAGTAGTGTGTACAGTTTTGTTCACAGCATTTTTTGGTGGCCTAAAAACAGAATGTTGGCCCGTTCTAGACGGGTCTGGACAAAAGAGACTAGTTTGTTCAGCAGGCACGGTCCAAAGGTAAAAGCTAAAAGCAACATTGCCAATGGACCTACCGAGGTGGAAATTAGTGTGGTGAGCCATGGCGACTGATTGAACCAGGACTCAAACCAACTCTGCTGAGCTTCCCTTTCTTTCTGTCTCTGAGCCAGTCTATCTCGGAGTTCTGCCATGGAGTCTCTGACGACTCCCGTGTGATCTGCATAAAAGCAGTATTCCTCTTTCAAGGCAGCACACAAGCCCCCTTGTTGCATGAACAAGAGGTCCAGACCTCGCCTGTTCTGTAAGACTACCTCTGAAAGTGAGGAAACTGATTTTTCCAGAAAGGAGATGGATTTCTCGATTCTCTGCAAGTCCTCATCGATGGTCATTTGTAGCTGAGACAGTCCTTGGTGTCGGGTCGCAAGGGCTGAGACACCCGTGGCCGTTCCGGCTGCTCCCAGGCCAAGCAGCATTGCAATAGTGACGCCTGTTATTAATTCTCTCTTGTGGCGTCGGCCAGGTTCCTCAAAAAGGCGGTACACCTCCTCGTCTGAGTGGTACAGGACCCTAGGAACAATTAGGACTTGGACACAAAAATCAGTAGAATCATTGAACTTGGCAAGAGACACACAAGGACTCACTCCAGATCGCTGACAAACCCACATCCCAGATGCAGAGGGAACCACCCACTTATTTTTTCTGTTGGGCTTGACAACTTTGGTGCAGATGTTGCCTTTCTTTGCTAAAGTTGCATTGCCAAAACATCTGCCTTTGCCCGTGACTTGACTCAGGGTGATCCCCCTTCAGGGAGTGTCCCACCTGCACTGGTGAGGTGCGTCGGCTGTGGAGTAACTGAAGGGGATTTCTAAAGCAATTCCTTCATAAAAAGGGGGTTTAACATCATAACAAAGCCAGCAGGAATTAGTTAGGTTCGGGTTGGATTCGTTCAGGGATAGAAAAGTAGCTTCTAACATACGAAAGACTGGATCTGGGTCAGATCTGGCTAGACTTATTTGGGAGGCATCTGCATGACCGATCAGGGTATCAGTGACCTCTGTGGGCAAGGCTTTGGAGTGGGTTGTGTTTTTCCCTTTCAGCACATCTTTAATAACTTTGTTGGGCCCAACCGCCCGGGATGCTCGTGGCTGAAGCTTGATAATTCGCACATTCACCCACTCCTTTGACCCTTGAATGACTACTGTCCATGTCCTGCCTGTGGCCCAACTAGGGTGATTTGGCTGCAAAACGGTCATGTTATAGTCAGTGCATCTCCGAACTCTAGAGAATTTGTGACGGTTCCGATAGAATTTTTCATGAAGGGCGGCGGGTTGTTTGCAACCGGTGGGTGCCCAGGTGAATTGTAAAAATTCATCGGGGTCTTGAGGTTCCCACCCAGGTCCTGATGGTCTGGCATCTGTAACAATGGTTTCACAGCCCCAGTACCCACAATATCCCCACCCCGGGTAATTGCAGTACTTTTTCCCTGGGTTTGAGGCTGGGCACCAGTAGGACAGGTGCATGCGTGTGACATGAGGGGAATAGGGGTTTATTTTTGGTTTTCCCGGGAGCAGATCGGAAATGCGAATCACAAAAGATGGGGTGTTTGGTGTGGTGGTTTCTTTGATCACCTTGTCATTTGAAAGGTGTTGCATGACCCACCTGAACGGCTGATGGGGGTAATGGTCTGGGCTGGCTTGCCCTGTGGTGACAAGCCCTAACAGCAAAATGATACAAAAACACTGTCGGTGTCTGGGTCTCACCGGCACGGGACTCTTGGGTGCTGTCTGGCGGTTTGGTGGTTTGTCAATTTCCTCTGGAACAGGGGTGTCACTTTCTTCAGGAACAGGGGTGTACGCGTTACGAGGACGCCCCACGAGCATGTCCTGTAAACAGAAACTCACAGTTTTCATTAGTTTCATCCTGTTTACTCTGAAGGTCTGGCTTGACTGACTTTAAAGGACACCACCTGATTCTGCCTTCCTTTTTAACAGCTGCGTATCCTCGCCCTGTGAGCACCAATTTCCAGCCCCGTTCCCATTCACCCAGCTCATTTCTAATTACAACCTGTGGGCCCTCCTCTAACGCTCGAGTGGCCCAATGTTTTTGAGTGGGACTATTTGTTTTGTCTCCCCTAGGACACTGATTCAGTGCTAGCAAAGTGGTTGCTAGTAAACGTGCCTGATCCCCTGAGGGGATGGAATTGTCAAACCCTTCTGTTTTTGCCAGTACTTCTAGCTTGGCTTTCAGGGTCTGATTTGCTCGCTCAACAATGGCCTGCCCAGTGCTGTTATATGGAATACCTTGTACCAGGGTGATGCCCCATTTCGAGGCAAATTCTTGCACCGGTTTGGAAGTGAAATTGGAACCATTATCAGTTTTAATTTGTTTGGGGATACCAAGCCATGCCATAGCTGTCAGCCAGTGCTGAATTGTGGCTTTAGAGTTAGTTTTGGGGTGCTGTGTGGCCACGATCATCCCGCTATAAGTGTCCACTGTCACTGCAAGCCAAGCTCGGGGCTTCAGCAGTTGGCATAGAGTAAAGTCCGACTGCCAGATTTCTGAGGGCTTGAGACCTCTTGGGTTGACCCCACTGGTCCATAGGGGTGACTTTTGGCAGTGAGGGCAGGTGGCCACCACATGTTTTGCGTCCGCTGTCGAGATCCCGCATCTCTTCGCCAGTGCCTTGGCTCCGATGTGGGGCGATTCATGTAGTTGACGAGCTTCTTGCAATGTCCACACTCCTTTTGCCGCAGCGTCTGCGCTGTCGTTGCCAGTCTGGAAGTAACCTTTGACTGGGTTGTGGCTGTTGACGTGAATGACAGACACGGTGCCCTGTCGCGAGGAGAGTGCTTCTTCCAGCATTAAAGCTGCTGTAGATGTTGACACACCTGGTCCGGACATGGCTAGGCAGAGCCTTGCCACGAATATAGAGTCTGTTACAATGTTGAGGTGTTCCTCCTGGAAGAGTCCACGCGCCAAGACCACTGCTGCTGCTTCCAGTTGTTGCACTGACAGTGTAGGGTCACATATTTTGACGCAATGCCACTGTTCTCCCGCCTGCCACACTGCTGCTGCGGTAGAAGTTGTGGAAGAAGCGTCTGTGAAGACCGTCGGTCCTGGCAGCGGTCGGTCCATGACCTTTGGTGGCATGTCTATGTCTACGATGGTCAGTAGCTGAGTCCAGGGTGGTCTGGCGGCGTAGGAGATTTCTCCTCCGAAGCCTGTGAGAGCAAGGGCTAGATGCTCTGGTATCGTGGTTGATTCTGTGATTGGCTGCTTGTGGAAGGGAAGGTGGATTCTTGTCGGCTCGGTTCCCAGATGTCTCAGGGCGAGTTTCCTGCCTTTCATGATGAGGCTGGCGATGCATTCGATTCCTGGGGAGAAAGCACGAGCTGGTCTTCCGAGGGCTATCCATTGGATCGGCCGGGGCCTTTCAGAAGGTCCTTGAGCCAGTGCTCCCACTCCTCCTTTTGGTGTGAAGTGGACATATAAATCAAGCGGCATGCTTGGGTTCCACCTGGCAAGGGTGCCAGTGGACATCTGATGCTCGATGAAATCAAGGGAGCTGGCTGCTTGTGGCCTTAGTTGTTTGGGTTCCCAGGGGTGCTTTCCTTTCAGGAGGTCATATAAGGGGTCCATGACCTCGGGAGGGATCAGGACGATGTTGCGGAGCCACTGCAGAGATCCCACAAGGCGCTGCACGTCATGAAGCATCTTGATGTCTCAGCGGATTTTCACCATGGGGGGTGTCACATAGGAGCTTGTGATTCCCACTCCCAGGAAGGTCACGCAGGGTCCTTTCTTGATCTTTGCGCTCGCGATCTCGAAGCCGTTTGCCTGAAGAGTTTCTGTGATTGTGGACACCAAGTGATCTACCTGGCTTGCTGATGGTGCAGCGACGAGAATGTCATCCATGTATTGGATGATAGTTGCAGCAGGATGGGAATGTCAGACCGGCATCAGTGCTTTGTCCACGGTGATTTGGCATATGGTCGGGCTATGTACAAAGCCCTGTGGCAACACTTTCCACTGAAAGCGAAGGTTGGGTCTGTTGCCATCTGGGGACACGACAGAAAAAGCGAAATGTTCTTTGTCATCAGGGTGCCAGGGTATCGAAAAGAAACAGTCTTTGATATCCAGCACTGCACATGGCTGCCCCTCTGGGATAGCTGAGTTCATGGGCAGCAGCGTCTGAACTGGGCCCATGGGTCTGGCTGTCTTGTTCACCTCCCTCAGGTCGTGGATGAGGCGGTAACTTTCTCCAGACTTTTTGGGGATTACAAATACAGGGGTGTTCCACGGGCTGACAGAGGGTTCTATGTGACCCTTTTGTAGCTCGCGGTGAACTAGTTCTAGCAAAGCTGCCATTCGAGGCTTTGACAAAGGCCACTGCTCCATGTAGACGATTTCTGATGATTTCCAAGTCAATTTAATTGGCAGTGGTGGATGAATTGCAGTGGCCCTCATGATAAATTTGTCATTTTAACTCCTAGCAAAGTGAGGATGTCCCTTCCTATCAGGGGTGGGGAGTTTTGCAGAATGTAGGGGTAGATTGCTACCGTCTGTTCTGGTCCCTTATTCGTGTGAAGTGTCACAGCCACCAACTGGGTGCTTCTCCACGCCCAGGACGGCCCCCCCACACCGTTCACTGGGGGGACTTCTTTGAATTGCCAATGCTGGGGCCAATGTGCTTGGGGGACAATTGTACAGTCTGAGCCCGTGTCCGCCCAGAACTGGAGCCCTATGATGTGGGGGTCTTGGCTGCCATAAAGATGGCAGGTCCCCCATATCATTAGGGGATCCTTCCTTATTTCCATTGCCAGGGCCACCCAGGGGTTCCGCTCTGGGGCGTCCCCTGCTGGCCCTGTGGCACAGGTGCGGCTTGCGGCGGCGGTGCATGGGAGGGAGCAGCCGGCTGAACTGTGAAATTCTGCAATTGCATTGTCGGTGGGGGTGCACAACTGGCTGCCTCCTGTGGGGGCATGGTGAATGAAAGCCCCCCGCCCCACTGGGGGTTGGCATGGATGGGCCGCCTTGCATTCGCGGCGGGAGGGGGCTGGGTGCGGCCCGCACGCCCCCTCCCTCTCCCGTTTCCCTGGGGCCGGGACCTGCATTCTCTCGCGAGATGCCCTTTCTTCCCACAAGCCCAGCAGGGTCCCCTCATGTGTGCCTGGGACCGGGGCACCGCCGGGGGTGGGTTGTGTCGGCTGAGGACAGCTCGCTGTGATGTGGCCTGCCTGACCACATTTAAAACATGCCATGGCACTGGCTAGGGAATGCACGGCTGCCTGGATAGGTGAGAGTTGTTCCTCTCGAACCACATGTTTAATGATGTCAGCCAGGCTGGCTCCGATTGGTACTGAGCGTAAGATGTCTTTGGTGGTGGAATTACTTTGTTGTCGCAGGCATTCTATGAGTACCGGGCCTTTTGCCTCCGCAGGCAGGGTCGAGGCATCTACTGCTGCCTGCAGGCGGTCCACAAACTGCGTGAAGCTTTCGCTTTCTGCCTGCTTTATGGTGGACCACGGCGATGGTTTTGCCACCACGCGAGAAGCTGTGCGAATCGCTTCTCTCGCAGCCCGGTTTGTAGCTCTAATTTCCTCAAGCCGCAGTTGTGCGGCTTGTTGTTGGGGTGTAATTACGTCATCATGCTTCCCTGTCAGCCTGGACAGGCTTGAGCCGTGCAGCTGTTGCCCCACCCCTGAAGCCTGGGCTAATAGGTCTGTGCAGCGGTCTCTCCATTCTTGTTTAAAAACAATCATCCCAGCCCCGTTAAAAATCATGCGGCTTATTTGTATAATGTCAAAAGGGAGCAAATTGTCATTGCTAAAAAGACCGTCTATGAGGGTGGAGACTAGGGCTGAATCCATCCCTTTCTCTGAAATGGCTTTGACTATTGCCTGTATCTCCTTGGGATTTATCGGGCTATAGGTTCTTTGTGGGTTCTCATCTGGCCCCGTGATTCTCACTGGAAAAGCATGAACCCCTGTCATAGCGGCCCACTCGGCACAAGCGATTTTTATTTTTCCCCAATCAGTGAATTCATATTGTGGTTGCTTTTCGGCATGGTTTAAAGCGTTGTTCGTTTTCGCTTTAAACCGCGTTGGTCCTGCTCTCTCCGTCTCTGAGTCCGAGTCGGACTCCGAGGGCTCTGTGGAGCTCTCGCAGCTGCTCTTGCTGGGCTCAGAGTCGGAAGCGAACTGGCAAGGCACTTCCGGTTTTCTGCGCATTTTCACGCGGCTCCGGCCCCGCTCCTCCCCTCGGGGGTGGTGCCGATCCCGCCCCCTGGGCCCTGCCTCCCACAAGGGGAGGTCTCTCCCTTGAATGGCAGCAGCATTGCGCACGGCTCCCGACTGGACATGCGCCCTCTGCTGTTCTCCCGCGCACACGCAACAGCCAACATCCGGGGCTCACATCCGAGCATGCGCAGTCCGTCCTCTCCCCGCGCACGCGCATCAACTAACATCCGGGGCTCACACCCGAGCATGCGCAGTTCGTCCTCTCCCCACGCACGCGCATCAACTAACATCCGGGGCTCACATCCGAGCATGCGCAGTTCCTCCTCTCTTTGTCTCTCCTCACCGGGAGCCTCCGGGCCCCGCCCCTCCTCTTGGTTTGAGTGGGGGGGGCCGCCGGGACCCGCACCGTCTCCTCAGCCTCCCTCAACCCTTCTCTAGCCGTTCTTTCTACTTCCTTGGCTTCCCGTGTTAAGTCCTTCCAAAATGATCCCTCAGGCTGTTGTGTTTCCAGCGGTGGGCTACCCATGTGCGGGGGGGAATCGGGTGGGGGAACCGCAGGGGTTTGGGAATGTTCCGCGGGGGGGTGTGGACCCGACGAGCTCGGCAAGAGGGTCGGGGGTTTTCCCGGGGGCCCCAGGGCTTTTGGGGTCGAGCTCGGGGCGGGGGGAGGGGGCGCGCCTGGTCCCCGTGAGTCCCTGCACTCAGAGAATCCGCTTTCTGTCTCAGTTTGCGTCGTGGCCCCCACCCCCAGCTTGGGAGTGGCTAATAGGCACACGCATGCAGCGCTCCAGATTTGTTGTTGCTCTAAAGCTTTGCGTAGGGCCTGTTCTACTTTCCCCCACGCCTTAAGGGCTTTTCCGCTCCCTGAGATTTTCGTTTCCTCAGCTAATGCGGCTGTACACTTCTCCCAGATTTCTGAATGTAGTATTTCTACAGGACGACCAATTGTTCCAAGCTCCATAAGTCTTGCAATAGCAAGGTTAAAATCTTTGAGCTTGCACTCAATCCCCCACTGTTTATGAAGTAGACTTACGACCTTCGCTATGGCTTCCATGGTAGCCGCAGGTCCGGGGACGTCTCCCCCGCTGCACTAGTCCAGCTGTGCAGCCGCCGGCGTCTCAGTCCAGGCGATCCCCGAATCCCGGGTTGTACTCAGCTTCCCGGGTTTTTCGGCACCATTTGATGTCTCTCGGTATGTGAGGCAGTGGTGACCTGGTTCAAGAACCCGGCACGGCAGCTCGGCCTAGCCCCCAAGCTGCTCGGGCCACAGACACACAGCACCAATATGGCAGATGGTCAAAATGGCACTTTATTGTTCTACCTCGTGGGGTTATATAGTCGAGGTGGTTTCTCTACGTCAGGAGGGGGGACGGTGGGATGGTAAAAGTTAGTAAGGGGTGGAAAACTACTGGGGTTATGAAGGGCTGTATTGTTTAGAGTAATTCTTATCACAGAGGAATGAAGGGGAGGAAGGTTACACGCTGCTTTCTGCTTTCCGTCACATCACGAAATCTTCCGTTCGCTTTTGTCCCTGTTCTACTACAACCTGATAGTAAGTAATGTAAGTAATGAAACGCTGATAGTACCATCTCTTTAATTAAGAAATCCGACGAGTGGAGGGGTGCCAGGGAAGAGCATTCCAGAGGAAGAATTTATGGCTCCTGTGAGTAGCTCCTGATAAGTGAGGAGCTTGTAGGGGGGCTCCCTGAACCAACAATAAGGGGAGCCCCGAAAACCAACAAGTGGTGCCCCAATAGGCCGCGCACGGGGATAACTCCTAGCTGTGGGCCACTCATCGACTGCTTCATGTTGTCTTGCAGGTCTCCGAGGTGGCTTAGGATCTCCACGGTCACTGACGCTACTGATTTTCCCAGAATCTACAGTTCGACTTTGAGGAACGGCAGCCAGAAGATGTTTTGAAGCATCTTCATCAGTAGAGTGTTTTGAGTAAGGGCTGCAGTCAGGGTGTAAGGCTAAGAGTGTGTGACTGCGTGTGTATGTGTCTGTGAGTTTGTGTCTGTCTGCTTGTGTGTGCCTGTGAGAGCGTGTGTGGGGAATGCTTCTAACCTTGTGTGTATGATTTTTGCCTTTCAGGTTTTTCAACACATTTTTAAACTTAGAATAAAAAAAACCCAGGTAAGCGGTTTATTTTTTTCCCTTGGTCCTGGCCGGTCTGCGAGGCGATGTTCATCGCCAAGATTTGGGTGCGGACTGTGCCAGGACCAGGGTTTTGTTAGGCAGGACGATTTCAGGGCTCCCGGGAACCCCGTTCCTGGGGGCTGGGGTGGGGAGAGTGGTTGAGATGAGAGTGAGGGTGGGTTTGTATGTAAGCTGAAGGAGATGTTTGTATGTGGTGGATGAGTGTTATGTTCTCCATGTGCTGCTGTTCTTTTGGGTTTCCTGTAACAATAAATGAAGTAAGTTTTCCAGAAATAAAAAAATTGTTATATTGTATTGATCTGTATTCGGCCTGCATTTGGCCTGTATTGGGCCTGTATTGCTCTGTACTTGTGTTTGCTGCCGCATTTCCATGTACTGCTCTGTATGCAAATTGGAGTTTTACCAGTGTGTATATGGATTGTATTTGTACTTGTGTTTGTATACATTATTGCTCCTGTATGTTTTGCTAAAGTGTAAATTAAAAAATTTATTCAATAAAGTTGAATAAACACTAATAAAGATACCCCCCATCCTGTTTTGGCTCCTGTGTTTCTTTGGCGTGGTTTTGTGATTTTTTTTACTGAATTTCTTGCTTTGCTTTACTTTTCAGTCTATTTCTCACTTTACTTTTCTCTCTCTAACTTGATTTCTATCTCTCTCTCTGTTTTTCTTTTTCTCACTATTTCTAACTCTCTCTGTTTCTCTTTTTTGCCCTCTTTCTGTTTCTTTCTAGCTCCATTTCCCTATTTCTCCTTAACTATTTCTTTGTTTCTCTTTAACTCTATTTCTTTGTTTGTCTGCTTCTCTTTAACTGTTTCTCTCTTTCTCCTTATTGTTTTGTTTCTCTATTTCTCTGTTTAACTCTTTCTGTCTCTCTCTCTCTCTCTCTGTCTCTCTCTGTCTCTTTCTTTGTTTCTCTTTAACTCTATTTCTTTGTCTTTAAGTCTCTTTCTTTGTTTCTTTATTTCTCCCTATTGCTTTGTTTCTCTACTTTTCTTTTTCTCTTTGACTCTAACCCTAGTTCTTTGTTTCTCTCTTTCTCTTTAACTCTGGTCCTCTGTTTCTCCTTATTGCTTTGTTTTTAACTCTATTTCTTTCTCTTTTTCTCTTTAACTCTGTTCCTCTATTTCTCCTTATTGCGTTGATTCTCTATTTTTCTCTAGTTCTTTCTGTGTTTCTGTCTAACTCTATTTCTCCTTTAACCCTACTTTTGTCTTTCTCTATTTCTCTAACTCTACTTTTCTCTCTTTCTCTTTTCTTTAACTCTACTTTTCTTTCCTTTTCCCTCTAACTCTACTTCTCTCTTTCTTTCTCTCTATTTCTAACTTTATGTTAGAAATAAAGTTTATTTTTATTTATAGCTTAAAATAAAAAAAGCAGCAGTAGGAATTTTCAGGCTCCCTGGGGGGAAAAAAAAAAAGTTTGCTGCTTTTTTTTTTCTCCCAGGCAGCCTGAAAATTCCTACTGTGGCACCATACTTCTTATTTTTTCTTCTTTTTATATATACTATATAGTGTCATTAATTAATGCTCCAGATGGGAGTAACTAATTGAATTGATTGACTGCTAGATAGCTACTCCCATCTGGAGCACTAATTAAATTAGACAACTAATTAGTTAATTGGATAATTAGTTAATTAGATAATCAGCCAATTTTTCACCAGGGTGGCACGCAAGTGCACTGTCCTGGCACCACCCCCCTCGTACATCACCCCACCCCCAGCAGCACCCCCCACCCCCTGTCCTGCCCCTGACAACACCTCCCCTGTGTATACCACATAGTCCAGCCCCCCTGGCGTGCATCACATGGCCTCGCCCCCCAGGGTGTGTCACACAGCCCCGCCCCCAGCTCCACCCCCATGAGTCATGCAGCCCTGCCCCCTGGCCTCGACCCTGCCCACAGCTCCACCCCACACATCATGCAGCCCCACCACTGACTCTGCCCCATGCGTCACGCAACCCTGCCCCATCATGTGGCCCCACCCAATCATGCATCACGTGGCCCCGCCCATGTCCCCGCCCCCCATGCACTGCCCCCGTCCTGCCCCTGGCAACACCCCCCACACCGCACCGCCCCCTCCCCCCCGGTCCAGGTCCCCCCACAGCCACAGCATCAACCCGGTCCCGCCTGCCGTGGGGCGCCACCCCCATCCCGCACCCATGCCGGTATGGCCCCGCCCCGCGTGTGCGGCACTGCCCCCTCATAGCACCCCCTGCGAGCACCCCCCCACAGCCCCAACCGCCTGCGGTCCCCCTCTCCTGCCATTTCACAGCCCCTGGAGGCACCCCACTGCCCCGTGCTGCTCCCCCCACATCTCCCACCGCCCAGGGTCCCCCCTCCCCACCATTTTGCAGCCCCTCACGGCACCCCCTGCACTGCAGCCCCTCACGGCAGGCCCCCTTCCTGCCGTTTTGCATAACCTGAGGGCACCCCACACCCTGCACCCCCTCACAGTGCCCCCCCCGCCTGCAGCCCCCCCTTCCCGCCATTTTGCACCACCTCACAGCACCCCTCAGGCTGGCATTTTGACCCCCACAGCTGCAGCAGGCAGGCAGCCCAGTACCAGGAGGACACCAGAGCCCCCACAGAAGGACAACACCCAGACAAAAAAGGTAAGGAAAACATCCATAGGCATCAGGGTGCCACACAGAGCCCAGCAGCCAAAGAGGGAAGCACAGGGGGATACACAGAAGATGGCAGCCAAAGGACGACACCCCACAGGAACACAATAAAAGCCAAGAGCCCAGGGAGGAGACAACACGGGGACATATAGGGGGTGGCAGCTGAGGAGGGAGGCTACAGGGGGACACACAGAGGGTAGCAGTCCAGAAGGGAAGACCCCACAGGGACACAATAAAGCCTGAGGGCCCAGGGAGGAGGTAACAGGATGACACACGCAGAGTGTGGGAGCCAAGGGAGGAGACCCCACAGGGACAAAATGAAGGCCAAGAGCCCACAGGGGCAGCTACAGGGGGAAACACAGAGAGTGGCAGCTAAGAAGAAAGACTCTACAGGGTCATAATAAAGGCCAAGAACCCATAGGGGCAGCTACAGGATGACACACAGAGGGTGGGAGCCAAGGGAGGAGACCCCACAGGGGCCCAATAAAGGCCAAGACATCAGGGAGGGGACCCCACAGGGACATAATAAAGGCCAAGAGCACACAGGAGCAGCTACAGGGGGACACACGGAGGGTGGCAGCTAAGAAGAAAGACTCAACAAGGAAATAATAGAGGCCAAGAGCCATGGGAACGCTCAGGGAATAAACACAGAGTGT